>CM033427.1:54018824-55250401 GCA_019425775.1 Rafetus swinhoei
ATAATACATGTTCTAGGTTTCCCTAGAATTCTTTAGTTCGCTATGGTGGATTGTGGTGAGCAACATCTACTACTCTAGTAACAGTAGATTATCACGAACAATCTGCAGAATTCCTTCATCTCTGAATGTAATGTCTGCAGAAAAATAATGTTAAGCTCAACCAGCTATACAGATACACAAGAATTTGTTTATATTATTTTTCCAGGGCCAAATATAGCATCCTTCTTTGGATACTTTTACAATAATCTACCTGCAAACTGAGGCTTTGAAAATATGCTCAGCCTATTCCTCTGGTCTAGCCAGGATACATTTAGCAGAACAAACAAGGTGAGGTGTGAGGCAGTGGGGAAACCAACTTCCTATCGTCCATTCACTCTCCAATCTTGGATCAGGTTTTGCTCTAATTCACGCTATCTGTCATCTTCATCTTGGGGCTGTTACGAGCCCTGAGGGTTTTTGGAATATAAGACATTCAACCATGCTCCCTTGCAATGCCTCAGAATGTCTCCAAAGAGATGATGGTACAGAGCTGGGTCTGTGCTTTGCTGGGGATACACTTGTGTAGGGGGAAGCCCCACAGGGCCATTCAAGTTATTTTTGCATGCATACAGGTACTGCTGAAGAGTAACAAAGGGACTGAAGTGGTGTCCAGTTCTAGCCCACACAGCTGTACTCCTGTGTTACTGGCATGTTTAAAAGCTCAAAGAAAGAGGAACAAAATGTAACACTTACGTTCTTCAATGCTAATTGACCAAGATTATTCATAGCTGAGAACCATTTTTCTTCCTGACCAGTCTGTGGACTGGCACCAGTCCCTCAGATCTCACTGAAACAGTTTGGGAAGGCATCAAGCTGATCTCTGGTATCAAAAAGGTTGAGAAACATTGTACTAGGGCATCCTGTGGCTTCTGTGACTGTTTCTGGATTCACAGGCAGGGCTGGATATACTCCTTGCACGTCCCTAGGTACAACATCTTCAGCGCTCTCCCCACATAGTTTGTTTGGTTTTTTTTTGTGTTCTATAAAAATGAAATTAAATATTTTACACTAACAAAAATACATATGTTTGAAACAGTCACCTAGGTAGCTGGTAGTTGCTATTTTACTGCACATGCACAGGTTTCTTCCTTAACTTCTGCTCTTTGAACATGCTTATGATCTCTTCATAATCCATGTACTTTAAAAGTTCTCTTCAACACTTAGAAGAGTTCAGATTTCTGACCCTTGGGAGCACCAGGATTTAGTCCTGGAGAGAGACCTCAGACTTGGGGCTTTATTCTCCCTTCCCCACCGCTCAGTCCCTCTCTTGGTCTCAGCCTCGATGAGGGCACTAAGGATCCTGTCCCTGTGGGGGACACCAGGGCTTCGGCTGTGAGGGAGTGCTGGTTTCAGCCACAGTGCTCCCCCCTGCATCTACAGTCCCCTGAGTAGTGGTGTGATCCTCCCCAACTGAAACCAGGAGTCAAGCCTTGGGGAGCTGTGAGCCATAACTTCCCTTCCCCTTCCCTGGACAGAACTTGAGAGCAGGGTGGCTGAAGACCCAACACCCGGACCCCTGAAAGGCTGAAACTGGGAGCAGAGCTGCAGAATTGAAACCCTGAGCACTAGCACTGCGGCCAGATTTAAAGCCCTGAACCTTGGTGCCCCCTAGGGTTAGAGACCCTAACCTTCTCCCCTCTCCTGGAACCCTAACCCCATCCCTTGCAGCTACAACCCCAGCCTCTAGTGGCTGAAGTCGATAACATCTTGTTTGGAATTCTGTATGTTTCAGTTATGGACAATCTCCATTCCTGAGGTGTCTGTAATTCTGAGGCTCTAGTGTATCATTGGGTTGAATAATATTAAAGCTAACAAATTTGCTGATTGCTTTAGGACTTGACAGTTAAATCTTTCCTCTCTTGCAGTAGTTAGGCATGCCTTTGTCATTTTTACCCTAGAGTGCTAGTCCATGTACCACACCATGCAGTGACCCTTAATACTGTTTAATGTGTGAATTTTCTTTTATTTAATGAAAATAACAATGGATTATGTAATGAAGGAACTAGATGCAGTTCTTAAATTGTAGTCCAGCCCTTACCATTAATTTTTTCATAGTCAGGGTTGTTTTTTCCCGGAGTACTGTAACTTAATGAAATGGAAGGGTAATAATGGCTAGATGTAATCATTGCTGCACATTAGCTAAAGGTTATGACACAGGCATTGCTGGAATAGCAAAGCTGTTTAGAAGGAAAATGTTTTCAGATTCAAATACTTTGCTTCTAGTGTGGTTTTCTCTTTCTATAGAAAGTGACACACAGAATAAAGAAAAACTGACGTAGCCGTTTTGAATGAGAAATACAATATCATTTGTTATCTCTAGTGTCTAGAGCTCTGTAAAACTTTCCAAGTTCTATCTGAGAGGACTTTGCAACACTCTCCAGGAGAATGAAATACCATAGGTCTTCAAGCTATGAAGCTTGAAAATACTTGTACCTACTTTCCCCCAGTCAAATTTTGAAGCATCTAACCCAAACCTTGCTTATTACAACAGGCAAGACATTCAGGCTTAACTTCAATGAAGCTATGACAATTAACCCTATCTGAGGAGCTGGCCCTTTATACCTAATTTGAGAGCTTAAGTGGGATTTAAGTTGTGCATAGATTGATATTTTTTTATGAGCTTGTAGGGATAAGTTCATTCTAAATTTGCAAACAAGCAAACTAACAGAACCCCACAGCTGCAATAGAGCTTGCTGAGGTTGGTGGATCATCCTTATGCTGACACTTATATGATGCCTGAACATGTGCTACTGGCAACATCTTTGAGTAATGGACAGAAATAGGACGTGCTGGATTTTCACATGTATAAAAGACACACAAACATCAATAAATACATAGACAGTGGGGATTTTATTTTACACTGAACACAGTAAATATTCCTGTTAAAAGAGAGAACAAAATCTGTTTCCCTGAAGAAAATAAATCCTTTTGTACCTGATACATAGAAGAAAACATTTGCAAGTAGCTAGTGAATGTTACTTAGGATACTAGTAACAAAAGCATGAGCAATATGTAGTATGTGTGAAATTTACAGCAAGATATACAAGTTGTGTTCTGTGTTATCAGTAATATGGTAAAAATCAACTTTCCTGGTGGTATCTGTATGACTGTGTAGTTTTTTTTGTTTTGTTTTTGGTTTTTGGTCAGTATAGCAAATTTCTATCCATTAAGTGTTTTCCTACTGTATTAGTAGATTTTTGTTTAGACCCTAACAAGGTATAAAGAGCTGGTAATATGATTCAGCTCTCCTGTTTTACTCCCTATGTTCATATGAGATTAGTAGGGCACGTAAAATTCTGTACTAGGACATGTTCATGCATGTAAAATAGATTTGAATAAAATTAAAGCTAACAAAATTTGCTGATGATCTTAGAAACACAATTAAATCAGAAATAATACAACATCTCTAAAATGGTGGGGGAACTAAAATAATGCTAAAAATGCATTCCACTAATACTTTTCATTGAACTGTAGGGTGGAATCCTGATTTGCAGCAAGCATCTTTATTCAGGAAAAAAAACCACCCTCAGTGCCAATGAAATAAAGTTAAGCATTTCCTGAATTTGGGGTTTCATTTTTAAACATTGTTGCCAATATTGAATCCACAAAACCTAGCTGTAACCAAAGGGGCACTCACTGTGAAGTCTGATAGGAGAAAGCTCTTGAGAGCTTTTCTCTCCTAACTTATAAAGCAGTAGTTCTCAAATTGTGAGGTGGGACCCCAAAATGGGTCATGGCCCTGTTTTAATGGGGTCACCAGGTCACCATCCGGGGCTAAAGCTTAAGCCCAAGAGCTTCAGCCCTGGGCAGCAGGTCGCAGGTTACAGGCGGCTGAAGCTCTGGGGCTTTGCCTTTGCACTTCCACCTATGATGGTGGATCTCAAGTGGGCTCAATGTTTGGTTCTGCCTCCTGGGGTCATCTAGGGTGTGTCTAGACTATATGGCTCCGTCGACGGAGCCATGTAGATGAAGCAGGACGACAAAGGGAAATGAAGCGGCGATTTAAATAATCGCTGCTTCGTTTACATTAAAATGGCTGTCGCGCTGTGCCGATCAGCTGTTTGTCGGCACAGCGCGGCAGTCTAGACGGGGATCTGCTGACCCCAGAACCGCTTCGTCAGCAGATCCTGTATGCCTTGTGAAATGAGGCTTACAGGATCTGCTGACGAAGGGTTCTGGGGTCGGCAGATCCCCATCTAGACTGCCAAGCTGTGCCAACAAACAGCTGATCAGCACAGCGCGGTGGCCATTTTTATTTAAATGAAGCGGCGATTATTGAAATCACCACTTCATTTCCCTTTGTCATCCTGCCTCATCTACATGGCTCCGTCGACGGAGCCATGTAGTTTAGACGTATCCCTAGTGTTCTATGATTCTAATATTAAAAAAAATTGCTACAACTGGAAGGGACCTCAGGAGGTCACTAAGTCCATTCCCCTGCCTTCATGGCAGGACCAAGCGCTATCTAGATCAGGGCTACTCAACTGTGGAAGCCTCGGGGGCCACAATGATACTTGCAGCACATGATGAGGGCCACAACATTTGTATGGTTGCATATACATGCAAATATATATGCAAATAGCTTCTTTCACACTGACGGGCATGAATACAAAGCACTTCTCACAATTCCCTGGCACCCCTGGCACCTCCTCCCTGGGGGTTAGAAATGTCAACACCCTGTTCCAGCCAGCCCATCCACTTGCATCTTTCAATGCTTACCCTGCCTGGGAAACACTTAGCTGTTGTGGAGCATGTTCCTAATGGAAGCCATATTCAAAGGATCCTATCTGCAGGCTGCATGTTGAATCTTGCATAAACCCAAACTGAACCGCAGGCAGCAAACCAATCCACCGTGGGCCACATTTTGAGTAGCCCTGATCTAGATCATACCTGATAGATGCTTGTCTAACCTTCTGTTAAATATCTCCAATGGTGGAGATTCCACAGGCAAGGGGAGGAGGTCACCATGCAATGATGTTGGACAACCTGTGCTCTAAAAACAGGATGATTAGCTTGAAGATTTGTTCTTCCCTCGGTACTCTAGCCTAGAACTGAGAGAGAGAGACCTCAGTAGTTCTTTTTATCTCTCTGCTATTGCTGGGTCATTCCCTGGTAAGTGTCTTCCATTTCAGTTTTAAAGATACCAAATGATAGTTTATTAGTTCCCTTACAGGATTATTCACAGGCTAACCAATTTACTATAGCAGTTCCTGGGAAAGCAAGGAATATGGTGGTTATGGGGAACATTCTATTCTTTATTTTATAAGCTACAAAATGTTTTAATTGGTAATATTTCAAAGTGTAGAAATTGTAAAGGATTAAATGACTAAACATTTTCCCACACTTAAAAAAAAAATACTAACCACCATCTATTGGATCATGTGAAACAAAGAATGAAACCCTAGACTCTGCATAGCAGTAAACTCCTACTAAAGGCTTCCCAGTAGAGTATTTCATCTGAGAGAGTTTTCTTTAGCCATCTCCCATGACTCTTTTTACAGTCCCACACTTGAAAGACATTATTTCTAAAAGAGGCAGCAAACAACCTGTTTTATCAGAAATCAGTTCCAGATACTGAAAACCAGATGGTCTGTTCTCTCTGGAGGAGATATATATATAATACTAAAAATTAGTAAATCCAGCAATGAAGGCACATTGAAAGCTAACTTAGCAATAGATTTGAAGAGTGAAAAACATTGATGGATGGCAGATCAGGGTGGGGTTGTTGTTGTTTGTTGTTGTTGTTTGCTTGGATATTCAAAAAAGCAAGTTGGATGCATCTAGAAGTACTGTGGGAGTGAAAATATCTAAGAAACTAAAACTCTTAGAATTTTGTTCGATGGTTCCAACCAAATATATGGAGGCTTGCTGAAAAGATAAAAACAATTGAAGAAGAGAATTCAACAAGAATGAGACAGGAGCAAAAGAACTATTCTGCAACAAGAATAAGCAGACAAATCAAAGGAAAAGGTAACCCAGCAGAGAGATGAGAGAATATTTAGATTGTATTCAACCAGCTGGAACCACTAACACATTGAGAGATGTGATGAAATAGTGGACTTACCTATATCACTATAAGTAATCACCTCTGAGGAAGTAACCAAAGGCCAGAAACTGATTGAAGAGTGGTAAAGCACCAGACTATGGGTATGTCTACACTTGCAGCCTATTTCGGAATAGGGCTGCAAATATAGGTATTCGGAATTGCAAATCAAGCCCGGGATTTAAATATCCTGTGCTTGATTTGCATCTTCCTGACCGGGCGCCGTTTTTGAAATTTACAAGCCTGGAATAACTGCCTGCGTCTACAGCGGCGTGAAACGGCGTTCGAAATAAAGCCCTATTTGAACTACCTGTTAAACCTCATTGCAGGAGGAATAACAGGTAGTTGAAATAGGCTTTATTTGAACGCCGTTTACGGCGATGTAGCGAGCAGTATTCAGGCTTGTTCAAAAATGGCGCCGGCATGCAAATCAAGCACAGGATATTTAAATCGGGTATTGATTTGTCCCTATTCAAATAAGCTGAAAGTGTAGACATACTATGATAAGTTAGATGTTAAAAACAGGAGAAGTAGTTATGGTGAATTACAAGCGCAGGTTGAATGGAATGGTTTTGGAAATGAAGATCTGTATTAAAGATTGAAGTGAGTTTACTAGTGGGAAGATTCAATTATAAACAAATATGGCAGAAAATAAATACTTGTGTGGTGTTAACCCAAAAATGACCCCATTTGTCATGTTTGCAGAGTTCCAAATACAAAAGCACTTAAGCACAAAACTGATTCTAAGAGTTAGTCATCCACTCAAAGAACATAAATGCATCATTTAACCTGGGTATCTAATCATAAAAGCTGGAATTTTTGACAACCAGTAAGTATGAGTGGTTTATTAATGTAATACAGATAAAGAAAGATTTGCAGAAAACCTCTGGAAAACAATTTTGAATAACAAATGCAATTAGAAAAAAACAGTCCTACCAGGCAACTAAGCTGAGGCCTAAACCCTGCTCAGCCTAGTTCATTGACACCAGATTCCAATGACTCAAGTGAGTGTAGGTTAATATATACATATATATATTCAGGATTAGGAATATTATTTTGTCAAATGAATGACAAATTTCTATGACCATCTCTAGCATTTGGGGTACTTTAGACTCTGTTCTAATTTTTTTCTTCTATGTGCATGCACATTTTGGGGCAAGGGAGATGTAGATTCCAGACAGGGTCAGTGAAATCATCAACACAACAATACTACTTTTATATGCATCCCTGTCTGCTTTACAATAAATTGGAATTGTTTAAACCTTGCACAGGGTTTCTAATACAGTAGTAGCAAAACCTGCTTTGCATCAGCAAGTAAAGGAGATGGATTGTATGTAGTTTTGAAACTGTAACAGCACTAAGTCCATGATTCAGAATGTACTCAATGCCTAATGTTGAGTATTCAGCCAAATATTAAATAACTGGAAATGAGGTTCATTCTAAAGCTCCTTCTGAAACTGAATAGGGGAAAGACAGCAATGTTAATCTCATAATTTGCATTTGATCTTCCATTCCAGAATCATGATAGTAGCAATACAACAAATACCAAACATGACCCAATTTATTACACATAATATTATATATTCCTTTCCTCCATTATTTTAAAAGTCCCTTTTTGCCATACGAATATAAGAATGGCCATACTGGGTCAGACCAATGGTCCATCTAGCCCAGTACCCTGTCTGCCAACAATGGCCAATATCAGCTGCCCCAGAGGGAGGGAACACAACAGGTAATTCTCACGTGATCCCTCTCCTGTCACCCATTTCCAGACCAAACTTTGTCACTTTCATCCACTATGGAAAAAGAAATGGAGTTTTGTTTACAGACATTCCAGCGTATCTATTTAAACAAATAGACTAAAACTTCATTTTAAATGCTCTTTCTAATAGATTTCTTGCTTGTGCCCTTTGAAACAATTGTAATTGGTTAAAGTCACAGCAGCTACTCTGAAGTAAAGAATACACTGATAGCTCAGTGCACATGTGAATCCCATGGAAGGAAAGAGGGGGGATCCAAAAGAAACCAAGAGCAACATGAAAAAGTGAACTGAAGAGCAAAATATCTGGAAATACATAATAACCTCCAGACTCATGGCATTTTCACCACAAATTATAAGGTAAAAAGAAGCAATAACAGAGCTCTGACAGGAGGCGGCACTGGAATGTTCTAATAATATCAAGATTAATAATGCACTTTGTAGATTATTTTGTATTTTGCTGACATTTGGCCAGATTCCTACTCAAGTTTTGGTCCTACGCTGACTTGGATATAGGAAGCAGAAATGGCCTTTCCTTTTGTGTGCACTGATTGATGCATGAATTTTACCTGCTTATAAAGAATCTCTTGTTTTCATGTGCAAGTGAAAATGGAAAAATAATGTATTTATTAATAGCTTTTGCACATGTAAATCCTATTGCTTAGGCATAAAAGAGAGATCCTCTGCCATTTCAGACCTTATTGCCATAGAGGAAGTGTCCAAAGATGCCATATTGGACATTGGAGATGAGCAAATTATGGAATTCTAGAAGTAAAAAAAAAAATTGGGGTTAGAGGTATGATGTTGTAGTTGAATTACCTAGGCAGAAAGATGATTCTTTTCTTTGTTACTTATCTGAAATGAGTGTATCAGTGAATATAAAGCACCACCTTTAAAAACAAATTAAAAACTCACTTTTTTACCCTTTTCTCATCGCTATTTCTAATATTTGACACCTACATACATTCCAAAATTATAGTATGATGGAAGGACACTTGTAGAGAACAATTGTATAACTGTAGACAGCTCTTCAGTTATGCTAGTATGCCTACAATTTAAAAGGGAGAGTGCTCAAGAGGTGCTTATTGGTAGAAAGCAGTCTGTGAAAAGGTATACCAGAAGCGTAGAAGGATGAGTGGGTGTAAAACCAAGCTGAAACTGAAGTTAAAATGTAAGTCTTTAACATTCTGGCCTTGTTGACGGAGGAAGCCTATGATAGAAACTAAAGCATTATGATGTTACTGTATACTTGAGACAGACATGAGCTGTTACATTCTAAAAGTAATAATTTCAAGGGGGGAGTGTGAAGCTACTTTAGGAACTGATTTTTGTAACTATCCCCCAAAGTAACTGAGTAAGAATGTTGGCTCTCTGCCTAGTTAAATACTGATGGATATGAAAGTCTTTTTCTCTAATGGAAAAATATAAAGAGAACTATTGAACTAATAAAAATTCATAACATTTGCTGAGGATTGTTATGACTTCAAGACTTTTTTTTATTAAACAGAAGTGCACAAGAGTCAGAGGGGGAAAATACCCCAAATATGCTAATATATTGCTATATCTCTACAAGGTTTCCCTGAGCCTGGACTATAAATACAGGTAGTGTATTCCTATTGTTCTTATGCCCCATGGAATAAATTCCATGGTATTCAAATACAAAAGAAACATGTTCATTTGTACACATGAGGTAGTATGGAAGGTTGGGGATGGGTCTGACATTCATCTTGATAATACACATGACACTTACAATTATTCAAATTAACTCTATACTTGGTTGTATTTGTCATCTACTATATAGTTGAGAGGTTCTATCTGCTTGTTTGTTCAAGAACTCCTCCTAAACGGTAAGAACTAGGACCACCAAATTTGGTATGCATCTTCCTCTTATCATAACTTAAAGAAAGGTCAGGGTTTGGTTGTGCCAGGACGATGGGATGTGCCTGGAATTTGATTGTTTATCATAAAATGAAAAGGGAGAGGTCTGTTCGGTGAGAGTTATGCTGGAGAATGACCATGGGGACAGCCAGCGGCGGATATAGGGCAGGGATGCCCCAGGCCCTGCGCTTCAATAGGCCCTGCGCCAGCACCAGGGGCAGACTGGCCTAGCAGGATACTGGGAATTTCCCGATGGGCCGTCCGCCGAAGGGCCAGCAGGCGGCTGCTGGAGGAGGAGGGGGATTGTGACGGGGCGCCACAGCACCGCACTTTAAATTCCCGGCGCCGGCCAGTACGGGCCATGTGGGGCCGAAGGAGCGCATGCGTGGCATGCTGAAATGCTGCACAACAGTTGAGAGGGGAGACACCCGGGCGTGGTGTGACATCATGGCCTGGGACTTTAAAACCACGTGGCCCAGCATTGAACCGCTCAGTTTGGCACGTGGTCTGGAGCATGGGCCGGGGTCGTGGCCGCCCTGCAAACTAGAAGGCAGAAGGTGAATGGCAGAGGAAGGGGCTTATGCTGAGGGGAGGGGGGCAGGTCAGAAGAAGAAAGGGGAAGGCACCAAGGGACAGCGTGGAGGAGAGACAAATGCCAGGGGGCCAAGTGGAGACAATGAGGAAAAGAGCAGGAGGAGAGGTGTCAGTGGGAGGGGGGGACAGGGTGATGTTGGGAGAGGAGAGGGTAAGGGCTTTGGAGGCTAAAGGGGGGAGGGAGAGGTGCTGGTAGAAGGCTTGAAAGGAGGGGTGGGCATGAGGAAGGTGGGGATGGAGCAAGGCATGTGTGAGGGCACGGTCATGAGGGGAATGGGGCAGAGGGTGGTGAGGGGGTGGGCATCAGGAAAAAGAGGGCAAAGGTGCAGGGGCAGTGAGGAAGGGGAGGCACCAGGAGGGTGCAGGGCTAAGGGAAGGTGCAGGTGCCAGGGGATTCTGGGGGTGAAGCAGAAGGGCAGACACCTGCAGGGAAGGGACCAGCACCAGAGGAGAGAGGCAAGGCAGGTGTGTAGAGGGAGGTGTTAGGAGAGATGATGAGGAGGGGTAGCTCACATGATCAGAGTGGGGCTACTGGAAGAGTGGGCACGGGGTTCCTTTTTTCTATTTTTTTTTTTCTCCAAAGGGGGGGCCCCACGAAATTGTGCTGCCCTGGGCCCCGCAAAACTCTCATCCGCCCCTGGGGACAGCTATCTACTATGTATTTTGAAATAACTACTCCTCAGAATCATTCAAAGTGCTTCTTGGGGCTTTAAGCAAAGGTACTATGTCCACATTCAGGCAGCCTGCCTCGGGCTAATTTCAAGGCTTCCCCATATTGTGGACACACTATTTCAAAATAGTTATTTCCGGAGTTATTATTTTGAAATAAATAATTTCCCATGTAGATATGCCCTAAGAGAACAGTCAGTCTTAGCATTCACCTAGGGTAAGAATGGTGAATATATGGTCATGTAGCCCAAGACTAGGCCTAAGAATTCCATGCAAGGATAGGTAAAAGCATGAACCTGATATCTGAGGGGAGGTGTACTCACTGGGTACGTCTAGACTACATGGCTCCATCGACTGAGCCATGTAAAATAGTTTACTCGGCATAGTCAAAGAAGAGGGGATTTAAATAATCCCCGCTTCATTAAAATAAAAATTGCCACTGCGCTGTGCCGACGATCAGCTGATCCGGCACAGCGCAGCAGTCTAGACACGGCGCGGTCGACAAGGGAAGCCTTCTCACGAGGCATACCGGAGTGGTCGACAAAGGCTTACCTTGTCGACCGCGCCGCATCTAGACTGCCGTGCTGTGCCGGATCAGCTGATCGTCGGCACAGCACAGTGGCCATTTTTATTTTAATGAAGCGGGGATTATTTAAATCCCCCCTCTTCTTTGACTATGCCGAGTAAACTATTTTACATGGCTCAGTCGACGGAGCCATGTAGTCTAGACGCACCCACTGAGACCAGAAATTGGACAGAGGTACAGATAGCTCTGTAAATGTGACAATAAAATTCATTGTTTCCCAGTGTATTCAGCTAGTTCCTCCTTACTTAAAAGACCATTGACTATTTAGCATGAGAATAGAAAACTTTTTGTAACAATGATAAAGACATTTTAAAGTTTCTCTATTGGAAATATATATATATTTTTAAATTGGCTAACTCTAAAAAAAGAAAATGATGTTGACTGTTTTACTTCAATCATTCAATTTTGAAATGTCCAGTACTATGTCTTGCATCTGTGCTCAGAGAATGCAATATTGAATCATCACAAAACAAATAATTCTAGATGTCTTTTGTAATGATTTTCTAGTTGCTTGTTGCTGTTTGCATGCACAACTACCACACAAAGTAACAGAAGAGTAAATAGCTATTTAAAACTTTTTGAATTGAGATATTCATCTGAATTGACCCTTTCTCATGAACAGTTTTGGTTTTGATAAATTGACGTTTTCTCATAAAAATGTTTCTTCATCAAATACAGCTGGGCAGGAATTGTATTTAGGTTTCTACTAATAGCTTTAGACATATTATCTGTGGTGCTGGGGTAGAAATACAACTATAGAAAATGTCACCTGTGCTCTCATTACTTTGTGTACACACATAATCTCTACTCACTTTATTGATCATAGGTTTTCATTATCTTTTATTCTCCCCACCAACACAGCTTTTAGAAAGTGAACTACTTCCCTTCGCTACTTCATAATACCCAGAATTTTGTACTAACATCCATTCATAGAATCCTTCACCAGTAAGAAAGACAAGAGCTTGACTTTCAGGTCCTCAAATTAATTTGCTGAGCTTGAATAAGTTAAAACATATTACTTTAAAACCGAATGAATTTCTTGAAGAACTCCCTGAGGGACAGTAATACAGATCATGAGCTTTCCCATACTTAATTTACATTTTCCAAAAACAGATGCATCTAGCTTCAGACATGAAGGGTTTGATTCTTATTAATTCCAAGGCTCCTTTACATACATTTATATTCACTTCATAAGCCTCCTTCCACTCTACCAGAGTGCTGTAATTTAAGATGAGTTTAATGTAAATGAGAATCAGGCTCAAAGATAAGCTAGAGCAGTTGTTGTCAAGCTTCTGGCTTGATGAGCAAAAAGGGTCTTTTTTTCAGTCATGTACGCTTATTCAAGTTAGTACAAAACCTGACTCAAAAATCTCATGTCATCCTGGGTTTTAACCAGCATTAATAATTTGGGCAAATATTAGCTGTTCTACATTTTAACACCAGATGTACAAAAAGTAAAAAACAGCAAGAGGCAGACAGATAAGGAAGAAAGATGGTAAAAGTAACAGCATCAAGAATGTAAGTTAGCTAAGTCAAGTAGTTAAATGGTTATAAACCATTTCGTTTAAAAATAGCTTGGCATCATGATGATCCTCTTTAGGTATTACACTGCTCTACAGCCAAAATGCTTCTGAAATAAATGTAGTCAAACTTTACTAATTCTGGGTCACTGAGAACGAAAATGATGCTTAAAATTGTTGATTGGATCTAGTTTTCAAGATATGCTATTGGGTCAGTATATACGACCCTTGACTTGGGAATGGCGGAGGATAAGTGAGTTATAAAGGGAAGGGATCTCAATTTAAACCAGAAATGACTAAAATACATCTTTGACTGGATCTATGAATAAATCTATGACTGGGTTTGGACAGTACTTGCTTTTAGGCAAAACAATGAATGATGCAATCTGAAGCTGGTATTCATACATGATATGAATTGCATCATGTTATTCCTAGAAGTCATGGATGATGCAATCATAACGAAGCTTACATCACTCTGCTGAACAAATTGCCCTATATCAGCTCTAGAAATCATACAGTGTCGTGCTCTCTTATTTGTCAGTGTTTGATTTTGCAAAGGGACACATTTCTGTTTAGCCAAAGTGAGCAGAGATGCCTCGTACTTGTGTGAACAGTGCAGATAACTTCTGCTATGTTTGTGGTGAAGTGACTTTTGCATCACAAAAGCGCAGTATAACCACTATGGTTAAGAAAGGCTATCACCTTTATTTTGGCTGCAAAATTGGAGATCAGGACAAGAGGTGGGCCCCACACATATGCTGCAACACTTGTGCAACAAATCTTCGCCAGTGGTTGAACAGGAAAAGGAAATCTATGCCTTTGCAGTGCCAATGATTTGGAGAGAGCCAACAGATCATACCAGCAATTGTTACTTCTGCATGGTGCCTCCAGTTGGGAAAGGTGTGTCAAAGAAGAAAAAGTGGACTGTGCATTATCCAAACATTCCATCAGCTATACGCCCAGTACCCCACGGAGAAGGACTGCCGGTTCCTGATGCACCAGAATCATTCTCACTTGAGTCAGACGAGGAAGAGGATGAAACTTCTGGTCCTGAACCATCAATGTCACAGGACCCACATTTTCTCCCATCCTCCTCCTCTGAACCACACCTCATAACACAAGGTGAACTGAATGACCTTGTCAGGGATTTGGAACCACCCAAGAGTAAGGCAGAGCTGTTGGGCTCCAGACTACAGCAGTGGAATTTCCTGGCAGGTGATGTTAGGGTTTCCATGTTCCGTGACCGTCAAAAGGATCTTGTCCCATTCTTCTTCATGGAAGGTGATCTTGTAGCCTGCAACAACATCGATGGTGTGATGGCAGCCCTCAACATCGCTCACGATCCAGATGAGTGGAGACTGTTCATTGATTCATCAAGACGAGTCTTAAAGCTGTTTTGCTGCATAATGGCAATGTTTTGCCATCAATTCCAGTTGGTCATGAAGTCCATATGAAGGAAACCTATGACAACATGAAACAACTTTTGAGGTGCATAAACTATGACCAACATCAGTGGCAGCTTTGCGATTTGAAGGTTGTTGCTCTCTTGCTTGGTCTGCAGACTGGATACACAAAGTACTGCTGTTTTCTCTGCGAATGGGATAGTCGTGCAAGAGATTCCCACTACATCAAGATAGATTGGCCACTCCGACAGTCATTGGAGCCTGGGAGGAAAAGTGTTCAGCATCCACCACTTGTTGAATCAAGGAAGATTTTGTTACCACCCTTACACATCAAGCTGGGTCTGATGAAGAACTTTGTCAAGGCCATGGACAAAACACAAGCAGCTTTCAAGTACCTCCGTGGAAAATTTCCAAGGTTAAGAGAAGCTAAGATAAAGGAAGGTGTCTTTGTTGGTCCTCAGATTCGTGAACTTCTTCGAGATGATGCATTTGACCGTGCGCTGCGTGGCAAGGAAAAGACGGCATGGAAAGCCTTCCAGTTAGTGGCAATAAATTTTCTCGGAAACAACAAGGCAGACAACTACAGGTTGTTGGTGGAAAACCTCCTCAAGGCATACAAAAGCCTTGGTTGCAACATGTCACTAAAGATACATTTTTTGCACTCTCATCTAGATTTTTTTCCACCGAACTGCGGATCAGTGAGCGACGAGCACGGCGAGCGATTTCACCGGGACATTGCAACAATGGAGAAACGCTATCAGGGCAAATGGAGCCCATCAATGCTTGCAGACTATTGCTGGACAGTGACAAGAGATGCTCCATTTAATGAATACAAGAGACAAGCCAAGAAGCGCCGAGTAGACACTGAATAGGACTAAACTATGTACATAATAGTTTTTTGCCTTTTGTTTCATAATAAATTTTATTTATATAACCCTTTTGCTGATTTTTAAAGTGTTACATAAACAGGACAGGTGAAATATTATCATGTAAAGCAACCATAAACACATGAAAAGACCTAGGTTTACAATTTATGATTAAAACTCTACTATCTACACAATATACATAGACGTAAAATGAAAAAAACTTAAATATCTTGGAAGCAGTAGCCAATCGGTTGTTTTAATTGTCATATTTGAATTCAGCACATCAAAATACATAATAAATAGCACATTTTATCTCTGAAGCAGACGACTTCTAAAAAAATTGTAGACCAGTGTTATTAGTTGGTGATTTTCTGTAAATTCTTTAGGTTCACTAAACACAGTTGCAAGGTATACATTAGATACATATGAGATAACAACGGTATTTTATTTTAAAGTAAAAATACAGGTGGATAGATTTATGTAAATGTTGATTGAGGTTTTTTTTGTTTACTACTTTATCATCTAAATTACATTAAATTGGAGATATGTAATACTGATTAGAAAAATACCTTTCATCTCTGAATAGTTTTGTTTTCTATGTTTATTTCCCCTCAATCAGAAACTAAATGAACCTGTCACAATGAAAAAGGCAGTATGTCACTGACAGACAATTTTAAATAATATTCATGGGGCAAAAAGTTTGTCATGATACGAAGACAATATTAATAATTTGACTAGTCTGTTCAGTTTTGTAGGGGAAAACAAATAATAACAAACAGCTCTAAGACTATATTGTTTTTCCATCTTTAAAATTTATGAACGCTTCACAAATGCAAACTTGAATTTTCTCCTATTGTGTGGTGTGTTCTGTACAGACATCTCATTTCTGCTACATGTTGAACCTCTGTAATCTGTGATGCCCTGGACTGGCAACATCCGTTGTCTGCCAGGACCAAGGATGTTCCAGGACCAGAGAGTCCCAATGGAGGGCTGGTGGCTGGGCTCCCGGCTGCTGGGCTGCCCAGCGCACTGCAACTAGGCAGCCAAGTAAAATCCAACAGGACCAGGAGCTCAGTGCAGTGCTGCGGGGCTGCCCTGCGAAGCCAGGAGCCTGGTGCACAGGGAGCTGGACTGCAGCTGGACTGCCTGGTATAGCAGGGGAGGAGGTGAAGGGACTGGTAGGGCAGTGAGGCTGGAGGCAAGAGGGAGTTGGCCAGGAGGTGGACGGCTGGTCCTGCCAGCAGCAGGGGAGCCAGAAATGACCTCCTGAGATCTGGCAAGTTTCCCTCATCTAGGACTCATCAGGTCCCGATGGTGCCGGACCAGGGAGGTCCAACCTGTACTCATAGTTTGTCTCCTATGAAATTATGGAAAGATTTTCCCTTATGGATTTGTCTCAGAATATTCCTTCCTGTTTGTTTCATGGTGTCATAAATAGAGCTCTTTAGAAGTTACCTTTTAAGATATGACTTTCAAGCAAATTTATATAGCTCATTTGTGTTTCTATAGCTCAGGCACACAGAAAGTAGTTTGCCTGAGGTAAACAGTCAGAGGGGAATGCAATAGATTACTCCTAATTATTACAGGCAAACTAACCAAGTGTACAAAGAACATAAATGTAAACCAGAAAGAGAAGTGACTGAGTTCATTTAAACTTTCTATTTTTTTTCAGCAATACTATTAAACTTTTATTATGAAAACAGCAGGTATAGGATACTTTTTCTTCTGTTTAGCCTTTTCATTATTTTAACAACTATTTTTATAACTTCAAAAAATATTTTTAGATCCACTTTCTCATTACCTGAAAAGTGAAAAATAAAAGAATAACTGAGTGATGCAATAGGGATCCTGCATTATTTATATGATGTGTAAGGACTAATTGCACAAATTATTATTTTTCAGGATCAGATCCCTAATCTAGATGTAAAATCAAGATTGTGAAAAATACGGCCTACAATTTAAATCTGAATTCTTACAAGTAGAAAATGCTTTGCTTTGGTTTATTTAAAATTAAAGTCGTGTGAGGATCCAAGAATGCACAAGTAGCTGATTACAGAACTGAGGAGATAGGGGTGGGTATTCCTAGAACCCAAATAGTATCAGTGCAAAATGATTTTGTCAAGCATTCTTGAAGCCATAATAGCATAACCATGAGTTTAATGAAAAGATGGAGAACATCTGGCAGTCAATCAAATCAATTACTTCCTGTTCAAAACCTAATCCAGATGGCCATAATGAAGATGTTTCTAGAAGTTCAGCCATTCCTCTAGGACCATTTCAAATAGCTGCACCGGTCTAATGAACCTGAAGAAAGCCTTTATACAAAGAATGCTCTAGGGATTCGATTACTTACCAAATGTATGAAATGCTCATGGAATGAATAAGGCCTACGCTTGCTCCTAGTTATGCAAATAAGGTAAACACTAGCTGATGTACACTTATGTAATATGGAAATATTTCTTTGAGTCAATTACTGTATGCATAAAAAAGCCCAATAAGCATGTAGAATAATTCCACAAGAATATTGCAGAATTCCAAAATAATTGGTCTTAGTTAATACATTTGAGCTTCATAAGGACATGATAGACTGAATCAGATTGACTTCCACATATTTTACTGAAGACTTTGTGTGTGTTAACATGCTTCCCCCATAATTTTGCTGAGTGCTTCTGTAACCTCCACCAGGTGGATTTGAACCTGGGACCTCTGAAGCAGAGTATAGAAGAAGCCTCTACCCTCTGAGCTAAAAGCCGGCTGGCTCCCATCTATCTGCGCAGCACATGCGCGGCCCCCGCCCCGGGCGAGCGGCGCATGCGCAGTGCCACTCCCGAGCGCACGGCGCATGCGTGGCCCCGCCCCAGGAGCCCGGCAGGCCCAAAAGGTTGGGGACCACTGTTCTAGAGAATCTAACATATTTAGTAAAGTACGATTAAACCTCTCCACTGGATTCCCCTCTTGGGTGATAAGGAGTTGTACGTGATTTTACTCTAGCAATATTACTTAACTCAGTAATCAATTCTGATTCAAAGTTGGCACCCTTATCACTGTGGATTCGTCGGGGAAAGCCATAGTGAGAGAGAAAATTCTCCCAGAGCATACTTGCTACAATTCTGGCTATATGATCTTTTGTTGGATAAGCCTGAGCATACTTAGTGAAGCGATCAGTTACCACAAGAATATTCTTAATGCCCAAAGCATTTGGCTCTAATGTTAAAAAGTCTATGAATACCAGTTCCATAGGAGCATATACTTTAATGTTCACAAGCTCAGCAGCTTTTTCCACTCGAGCTTTTCTTCTAATACTGTGCTCACACTCTTGACATTTCCTTTCTACTGCCTTGATCATTCTAGGCCAATAAAATCGGTCTCTAGCTAACTCTCTCAGAGCTCTCTGTCCTATCATGGATGCCTTCTAGTACTCGATCCCGATGTATGTAGGGGATTACTATCTGGTCTATATTTTCTCCTCTCCACTGGACTTTCCAATACAAGACCACATTTGAAAGGAAAAGCTTGGGCCATTCCCATAAATATAACCGAGTCTCATATTCTTCTTTCTTTTCCTCCTCTGGCTTGGGTCTATAGCCTGCCTCAAGGAAGTGAATCACATGGGATATATATCTGTCATGTCGCTGTAAGACTTTCCAATCAATAGGAACTGAATCTGAAGCACTTCGTCTTCTAAGGATCTGGATGCTGAAACTCTAGTGGTATGCTTTCTGCAGTACTAGGCAAGGTTTCTACAAAATTTGGAGCAACAATTACTAATCTTTCTCCTCTGGCTTCCAAATCTCTCTCATGAGATTTGTGGAGTACTATGTGAACTTTCATAACAGCTTTGCAGATCTCTTTATCCCACTCATCCTATTCATCTGAACTAGATTGAATTCGAGAGGACATTTTAACAATTCTTTCTGTCTGTGCTATGTCATCTTCATCTATCCCTGGGATATCATGTGTCCGCTGAGAAAGACCATCAGTATCAACATTAGCTTTGCCAGATTTATAAACGATGTCAAAATTATATAAGGACAAGGCTGCCACTCATCTATGGCCAGTTGCATCCAATTTTGCAGTCTTCAGGATGTAAGTAAGGGAGTTGTTATCTGTCATTACCTTAAATTGAGCTCCATACAAGAAATCATGGAACTTATCACAAATCACCCACTTCAAGGCTAGAAATTCTAACTTTTGAACTGGATAATTACGCTCACTATTGCTCAATCCCCTACTAGCATAAGCAATAACTCGTGCCTTCCCATCCTGTATTTGATACAAAGCTGCACATAACCCAGTAGTACTGGCATTTGTATGAAGAATATATGGTAGCTTCCAATTAGCAAACCCAAGGACTGGAGCAGTAGTCAATTTTTGTTTCAAGGTTTCACTTGTAACCCACTTGTAACCACTTGTTACACTAGGTGTGTGGGTTACACTACTCACTGTCTGAAGTAGGACTTGCAAACTTGAGATGGAATTCAAGTAAGTGAACAATTGGTATGCAAGACTGAAAAGGGAAAGGTTAAATTTTTCCAATGGAATAAAAATGTTACTGAAACTACTTTGAACTTTGCTATTTAACTACACCAGAGATGGAAGAACTCAGTGTGGCTTATTCCAGCTTACATCTTCTAAAAAGCGTCTGAGTGTAGCCTTTAGCTTTTAAAATTTAACTTTTGGTTAAACTTCATGGTTGAGAAATGTAGGTTAGAAAGCCATGAAGGACTTCATTTATACATCAAAAGTGTAACATCAGTACTATGTACCCTGTCAGTATACCTCTGTCCATATTCTTGTGGGATCACTTGACACTTCCTTGGAATACCCAGGACCATAAGTCATCTTGTTACCCTCTCTCCAGGGAGAGACTAGTTTGTGCTTAAGTGGGTGTCTGTTCTCTGACACTGCCAGTCTGTTAGCCACCCAAACAATCCTCTCTGGAAAATATCAGCTTTTACACTTGTCTTGTAGGTCAATGATAATTGTTTCCAGTCCCCACACACTTATAGCATTGAGCCTCTTATCCACAGTTATACCAGGCTTGCTGTCCCCAACAGAACAACATACACCCCAACTTGAATGATTTAACCCATATGATCAGTTATTATGTTACAACACAGCATTGTTATTTTTATTGTTAAAAAACCTCTATTTTGTTATCAAGGATTAAAATTTAAGAAGGAATGAGTGAGAGTAATGGGAACAAAAAATTTAAAAAGTCACACTTTCTAGTGATTAAACTTAATAGGTTAATAGAGTCCCTGTTTTAATTAATGTAATCACAACACCCAATTACTTCATTGGGTTCCAGGTGAAGGAGTATCTTTTGCTTTCCCTTTATAGTCCTCAAAATTCATAGTTTGCCCTCAGAGATTTGGCATCCTCTTGTATTTGTCTCCATTGTGTATGCTTCCTTTGACTTCGAATGTAAGTAGGGCCTCCAACGTGTTGGCTTACAAGAGTTAATTTACATTTCAAGAAGGTTTTTTCCCCTCTTTACTTGGTGACTGACTTTAAAAAAAGCGGTGGACAATAAGTGGCCCGCGGGCCACACATGGTTGACCAGGGTTAGCCCACTGGGGGCCATTGGACACTTTATCTGTGCATCCACAGATATGACCACTTGCAGTTCCTATTGGCTGAGTTGCTGAGAATGGTTATCACTGAGGGATCTTAGGGTCACAATCACCTATAGTAATGAGAGGGTAGTTCAGTGTCTCTTTGTATTTGTATTCCATCCTTGCCTTCCCTGCTGAGATAAGGGTGTTAATTAATGTCAAATGTATTGATGACTTGGTGAGGTGGACTGTTGTGTTGGAACTGGACTGCTACTATCAATTCATTTCAGTTAAGCCAACAGGTATATATCAGATAAGAAATTTCTGTCCTGCCTAAGCTATACTTAAACTCCTGACATTCACTTAAAATGCTCTGGTTAATGTAATACAATCTCCCATGAATTATTTAATTCTGTATATTTATATTTATTCAGAAACTAAATGGGTATATATGTCCTATTCTGCAGTTTCTGAAAACATTTGCTATTTATAAGTTCTTGTATTCCTTCATCACCACAATTTCTGTGTACTTTTCAGTAGTGATGTGACTAGCATCCATCACGTGGCATATTCTCACCATCTTTACAAAGAGAATTGCAAAGTAACTTTTAAATAAATGTACATGCTTCAATATGTCTGTGTGTGTGTGTGTGTGTGTGTGTGTGTGTGTGTTTGGTATATATATGTCATGTGGAAGGCATTTGATTACAATATGGTCATCCTAGATATAAGGCCTGAACACTGATCTGTAGAAGGTGGAAGTTTGGAGGAGCAGGCAGAAGAATGGCAGGGGTAGTGGGAGGATGCATGAACAATGGACTCTAATAATGAATTAGGACCCCATTTCAACCAGGTACTTCAGGACTGCGATTCAGCATTTGCTTTTGTGGCGCCTAACAGAAGTTCATGAATGCAAATATGCCAGAATTAATATCTATGCATACATCTACACAGCAGTGTTATTTCAGAGTAACTGACATTATTCCAAAATAACAGAGTGCGTCTATACTACAAGCCTTTATTTTGAAATAATATTGAACTGGAGGACTTCTTACTCTGACTCATGGTAACCCTCTTTCGCGAGGAGTAAGGGAAGTCAAAGGAAGAGTGTTCTTCCTTCGACTTCCTGTGTGTAGACAGTGTGAAAAGCTGAATTAAGCTATTTCAACTTAAGCTACGCAATTGACATAGCTGAAGTTGTGTAGCTTAACTTTAGCCCTGCTGTGTAGATGTACCCTCTGATTTTATGTTTCAGAGGGGTAGTCTGTTTTAGCAAAAACATTGAGGAGTTCAGTGGCACCTTAAATACTAACAAATGTAGTTGGGCGTAAGCTTTTGTGGGGTGGAACCCACTTTGTCAGCTGCATGACTAAATGGGTTCCATCCAGGGCTGGCTTGAGCCATTCCTGCGCCCCGGGCAGCGGACGTGCAACGCAAGTGCAGCTCCACCCCCGGATGCACGGCGCATGTGCAGCCCCGCCCACCGGCGTGCTGCATACCTTACAGCTGCAATCGGGCATGCAGTGCCTGATGGCAGCTCGAAGGGACGCCGCGCAGCCAGGCATGCGGCGCCCCTTACAGCTGCCATCAGGTACCCCGCATAGGTTGGCACCCCGGGCAGCTGCCCGGCTAGCTCCCCACTTAATCCGGCCCTGGTTCCATCCCGTGAATGCTTTTGCCCAACTAAATTTGTTAGTGTTTAAGGTGCCACAGGACTCCTCATTGTTTTTCCTACTACTTACTGTCTTGTCGTCTTGATCAGAACATTTTTCTAAAATATATAGTAGAACTCCTCCTAAACTGTACGAGTGAGGAGCACCAAGTTTGGTACACAGCTTCCTCTTACCATAACTTAAAGCAACATAAGGCTTTGATTGTTTCAGGAAAATGGGATGTGCTTGGAATAGGATTCCTTCTCATAAAACCAAAGAGAAAAGTGACACTCATCGAATCAAGTACAGTTCTCAAAATTAACTTCATTGAGCAAATACTGAAAGAGACTGAACCAAGATAAGCCAGAAAAATAGGATGGACCTGAAATAGGATTGTTTCTCAAACTTTAGATAAGAGAGAAAACTAAGAAATTTGGAATAGTGCTCTATTTTGGCACTGTTAAATCAATGCTTGAGGTTTGAAACCTAGAAGACAACATTATTGTAAACCAAATTGACTCTAGCCCTCTTTTTGTTAAACCGTAGTGAGTGATAGAGTTTATAGAGACGAAGGAAAAATACACCTGATGTAATTTTTTTTAAATGGGAATTCCTAAAATTAACTTCATAAAAATAACACTGTATTTTTGAAAAATACAATCCATTTCCATAAAGCATGTATGTTTTTCCTTTTATTTAAAAACACTTAAGGAGCTGAGCAACCCTGAGAAAATCTGGTGTGTGTGTGTGTGTAAGAAATAGTTAGTTTTGGATCTATCTGTGTTTAAAAAATTAGAGAAAAGCTCCACATGTTGGGACTAATGTCCTCACTGTCTTTTTTTACACTAGTTTTTATCTATATTGCAGGTATACTTGAGGTGCATTTCCCTTTGCTTCTACTTTATTGGAGGGGTTTATTTGTTTTTTGTCTTTGAATGACTTCAGTGGGGGATCACTGTGGATTGAGTGGCATATAGAATCCTAAATTACACCCTGGCCCATGGGCCATAATTAAGCATGGAATTTGTTCTTCTGTGCCAAATGAGTTTGACAACCATTCACCAGACCATGCTGCTACTCACCTTTGACTTCATTCAACTATTCCCCTTGGACTGGTTATTTATAAAGAGCTCATTTCTCTTGTGTCTTTATTTTTGACAGTTTTAAGATGTGCCAGAACAATATATTTGTGTCTGTCTCTTTTTAATTTTATAGTGCCTTCATGATGAACTAAAACTCCTTTTTTTCCCCTCCTATTTACCTTCTTGGAATGAAGAACAGTCTTAAATATATCCTCCACCACAGTGGTTTATGTCAAGGTGTTACCAAGTAGAGTTATCTGATTCAATCCAGATTAAACAGAATGAAGTATGTTTATTTGACGCTTCCAGAGAAAAAGTGTGCAGAGTATCAAAGTGACTTTTATCTTTCAGTGTAATACTTATGCCTATAAAAATGTTCTTTGTGAGGTCCCCACACCTCTTTGGGATACATCAAGGAAAGATATTGGATATTGAGAAATTTCAGCATGATTTATAGAAGCTTTGGTTCTTACTGACCATACAGACATCATCATCTTTCTTTGAAAAATGCTCCTCCTTCCTCTCTCTTCTTCGTAGTTTTTGACACTTGCCTGTACCTGTTCACCTGTCTCTTTTTTTGCTGCTGTTGTTATTTCTAAGAAATACCTTGCCTTACCTCAAATGCTATATTAATCTTACAAAATTTATGGATGAGTTCTGTAGCTCTTCCTGGCTAGCCACCCTTAGACTGCCTTTCTTTGGGCTTGTATAGTTGGATACTGTCATCAACAAGATAGCTAAATTAGGAGGATAGTCTCCCCCTGTTGAGGAGACCATCAAAATAAGACCATCTCCAGGTGATTTATAATAGGTATCAACAATTAGAAGTGGGTAGAAAATGATTTTCCCATCCCATTACATTTTTTTTATTTCAATTTTTTTCCTGTTCCCCACTGGGACAAAACCAAGGTCTTTTGAAGATTGCAACTTAAAATCTGAATGATTTCATAATGGCATTCCAACACAAAGAAGCAATATATTTCTATGCTATTTTAAAAGCAACTGGATAAATAGAACTGAGCAGAATATCCTGCTGAGATGTTAACACTCATGCTGCTTGTCTCCTCCAGAAATGAAGTACCAACAATTCTTCATTAGTTTTCATTTACATGTTAGCTTCTATACACACACTTCTATTTCTGCCTAAATATTCAAATAACTGAAATCACTTGACAGATTATTGCTGTCTCCCAGGTTTGTCGCTTCATTATTTATTCTGGGTTGTTTTCTCTTTCATGACTTATTTTATTATGAATGCCATTGATTTAGTTAACTTTCATTCCAAGCAGTGTGCTTAGTAGGAATTTATGTGCTATTATGTTACAGATTAGGGGAAGGGGGATATTTTAAGTGCTAGACTAGTTTTATGAAGAACTTTTTAGGAAAGCTGCTTGCTGAACTGATCGTAAGGAAGAACAGCAATGCATTGCTCTGCAGCAGGTTCACATGAAGGCTTGGTCTACACTACGAGATTAGCTCAATTTTTTTTCTAAACAATGAGTCCACACCACCAAGTCCATTCCATTGACTGTAAGGGCTGTTAAAGTTTCGGTACTCTGACTTTTTGCGAGAAGTAATGATAAATTCAACATTTCATGGTCAACTTTAGGGTAGTGCAGATGCAGTCCCGTGAAAGTCATGACCTCCTCACATTCTCTCTCACTCCGGCAGTCCCCGGCTAGGCTCTGGATAAACTACAGCATAGGGCACAATGTGTTTTGCTATGATTACCATAGCACTTTGCAGCAGAATGGGGTCCATGCTTGCCCTGCTATGGTGTCTTCATGGATAATTGGGGAGGGGAGGAGAAGGTCATGAAAAGATTGTTTGCCTTTTCTTTTAGCCAGGGAGCACAGAGGAAGGGAGAAGATGAGTGCATTATGAGACCCTGACAGCATGTACCCAGAACTACTCGCTGCACTGTTTTTTGTCACATAGGACACTGGGCGCTTAATCCAGAATGCAAAGGGGCGGTAGGAACTGTGAGAGAACTACCCACAGTACGTCGCTGTCAAAGTTGATAGTGCATCCCCAGTAGGGTGCCTACTATGTCAGACTTTTGTGGACAGTAGTTACCTGATTTTATAAAGTATAAGGTACATGTGCTAAAAATCAGCTTTAATAAATTTGACCTAATCTTGTAGTATAAATAAGACCAAAGTGATATTTGAGGGACTGATTAATATTTACTCTGGGAGCATGAAGTGGTCTTAAATATGTAAATTGTGTGGTGTTCTCTAGGCACTGCCAGTATGTTTAAAGAGAATCAGCCCTGCACCTGTAATTATTCTATTGTGAGGCTCTTTTCTGTTTTTAATTCTGCTTGTAAAACACATACATTTCTCTTTTTATTGTGTAGTTCCCATAAAGTACTCAACTTGTTACATTCTCATAGTCCAATTTCTATCTGTCAGTATGTGTCTCGCCACAATCATTGTCACATCTAAGCATCTGCAGTTAGTACTCATCCTGCTTCAGAATGATTTTGAGATAATAAAGAATATAATATTGCACCAACTTTTTTCCCCCCCTCGCTGTATGTACTCAGCCTTTGGAAAGCTCCCTGTGAATATCAAGGATGCATGCAGTGATTTTTTGTTGTTGTTGGTTTAAAAACAAAACAAAACGGTGCCAGTACTCTAGGGGAAAAGTTGTTGAGCTCTGACTGGAGGTGCCGGTACTGCTTACCGGGCAGTACCATCACAAAAAAAGCACTGGATGTATGTATCCTCTTCCTTTCTCATGCTGTGATAATAGTGCAGAACTGCAGAGAAACTGAATTAGTATATTAAATAAGGACATTCATATCAGGATGTTTTGAAAGGGCTATTTTGCAAGCATCTGCTAGATCATTGTAAAATAATGATTGCATGAGTATTACACTGTTAATCAAATGTGCAACAAAAATAGGCAAGAGTTATTAACAGCCATACAAGTCATTGGATTGAATAAAAGCTCTTTATTAAGCTGAATTACAGTTCCTGATCAATAATAATAATTCACCACTTATATATTCACAAATGCTATATATCAAAATCTGAAAATAATTCTGACAAGCTGATACATTTTGAGCCCATCGTTCACACATTTGGGTCAAGCTGAAATCATGCAGGCTTTCTGTGGAAGCTTTTTTGTTTTGTTTTAAAAGCCAGGTACAATGTTTAGCTAAAAATATACCTCTGAACACAGTAATTATCATCCTGTCATGAGAAATTCCCACTGCTACGTTAAGCTTTGTATTAGCAGCAGTGGACTATTTCATAAAAATACTCCCATTACTTAGGAACAAAGCTTTTGTTTTGGAGATAACTCTAAATTAGCCTTGCCAGGCTGTAATGCTCCAGTGTTAATGGGACCAGTATTTGTCGCAACTTAAACTGCAAAAAGAAATTCTAAGCTAGAGAAGCAGAAGTTTATTTTTTTTTATGCCACACATCTGTAAGATTAAATTTTTTATATATATAAATATATATATTCTATTGATCCTTGGAGAATTTATGCAAGTTAGAGGTTTTTTTCTTCCTGTATTTTTCTTGATAATTTTGTAGCCTATTAAGGGATACTCTGATTTTTTTTTTTTTTTTATTCCCATTATGGCAATTTGTCAACAGTTCTTCATTTATTATGTCAGTTATTATGGAGGAAAAAATTCTAGCTATGTCCATAAAACCACCTGGAATGTAATGAACACAAATAAGGGGAAAGGTTCAGGTCTGAATTCAATGGTAAGCATCGGAGGCTGAAATTCCAATATGTATTTTCTGTAACCTGAAAATATTAAACATCACTTCCTCTTTTCAGTATGGGTAGGCAACTGTCATGATTTTTGCTCAATGAAATGATTTTGATACTGTTTAACACCAAAAGTTGAAGCTCTGTTGACTCCTGAATGGTTGATACAATGACAGAATAGATAAAATATCAAACTATCTGTTTTAGTTGTTGTTTTTGTTTTTAAATAATGATAATATTGTTAATTAAAAAAGCACAAGTATTTTCTAACAGTAAAAGAGGGTGTCCAATGTAGAAAGTATGGTAATACAGTAAGTTCTTGATGGTACATTCTGGTACTATACAGGTTGTATGTCAATAATTTATTTAAGCGGTTCATAACATCTGGTCCACCTTTTTCTTAAATAGTTTAATTTTTAATATTATCTATGCAATAAATTGTTCCCATTCTTTGAATTCTTTAGTAATTATTAATCCTGTTTCTATAGCGAGTATCTATTTCTTGCTCCATCAGAGTGAAAAGGTCTGCTCAGACAGATTTCATAACAGGATCAAAACATAGGTGTACAAGCACTTCTGAAAATCCCTCTTATTGAGTCTTTATGCATCAAAATACTTTTAGAAATCTGGTCTGTGGTGATGAAATACATATTTGGTTTCAATCACAAGGATTCCAAATAGATACCCATCCCTGTTAATCACAGTAGGGTAGTCCTATTTTTTCCTATAAATATTGTTATAATTAAGATATGTTGGTTCCCACATATCCCTAGTACATTTTTATTTTGTTTTGTTTACATCACTCCAGAAGATATGAAGATGGTTCCTTACCCCATGGTATTTCCTCCGGAATTTTGCTGTGCATTTTTCATTTAGGACTGGCACGTGAAGATATCCTGTCATAATTTTCAACTAGTTTTTTTTTGTTTGTTTGTTTTTCTCATGAGGGCAGCTATTTCTTATCTTTCTGTCCACTGGAGAGACTTGTTCATTTCCTGGTTTTAGCTTAGCTCTCACATTATAAATATTGCAATGCAGTTCAGTACAAAGCTATGTATGTAATGTGTTATATCCAAAGCATATTTATGCACAGAAGTTAGATAAAAACATATTCTTGCTGTATGGTTGCAATACACTATTTACATTAATTCTTAGTATTCAGAGCAACAGCACACAAATTGAAAGTGGAGAGAAGAGGCTTCTCCCTAGTACAGAGCACCACAGTTTCTTTATGCTGGCTCTTTACAGATTTCTGTTGTGTATTAGGCTGTCTTCCAGAGTCCTGTAGCCTCATAGCAGATCCAGAAAACACACCTAATCTTACAGTGATAGTTTAAAATTCCAACAACGTCCTCCGTACACAACATAATGAATGAGAGTTCTAACCAGATTTCATTTAAACCATGTAAAGAATTGAAAATATATGAACTATATGATGCAGTCTATCTTCAATTCTTATGATTTTTAAAAATCTTAATTCTATCAAGATACCAAAATGAGGTATGTCAATGCTTTTTAAATATTCTGTTCATGCACATTTTAACTTTTCATCTTTTTGTGAAATTAGAGACAGAGTGAAATTCTTGTTTTATTTAAGTCAATGGCAAAATTAGCATTTGCTTCAAAGAAAAATGATCTTAGCCAAACTCTTTTCAGTTGTAGAACTGTACATTCAGTTGTAGAACTCCACATTTAATATAGATGTCAAAAATACTGTATGTAATAGAGTTCTAACATTTGGAGATTAATTTCTTAGATATAGCTTCATCACAAAATATGTAATTTTAGATTTCTAAACCAATCATGAATAATATATATTTACTACAAAGTGTGGGTTTTTGTTTTGTTTTGTTTTGTTTTAATTTAGGTAAAGAATAAGCCAGGTTGTTGTTCTCTCATTTGGATATCTATTACAAATTGGAATTTCTGGTCATTTGGCCATGAGAAGCTTTCTATCTAAGGAGCAAATTAAAACACATCATAATACATTGAGGTAGTTTATTCAAACAATATGTTTGAGTCCCTTATGTTAGATTTCTTAATTGCAGCATCTGTATAGGGTTTTTTTCCATCTGTGCTGAACTCTACCTTCACTTAGCCTTATGTAGGAGCATAATTCAGACAATACATTGGTAAGAAAAGTTTCAGCAGCAAATAGCCTGGTGAACAGAAGGCATTTTCAAAGATCTCATTAACCATCAGCAGGCTTAGGGGGAGTGGCCCCAAGGGCCATTGGGCTTTCATCTGTACATTCATCCAACCTCATAAATATTGCAAAATGAACCAAATTTTGAACTCTGATAACACAGTTTCTGTGCAGGTAGTTTAAAGCATTAGCTTTCCATGTAACTAGGCACAGGCCAAAGACATGTTTTAAATATAGTAAATATAAAACAACTACATCATAATCCAAGAAGATTGGTTTAGTTTTATCTTGTGTTCTTTTAAAGGATAATTCCTGTAAATATTTGAGGGTGTTCTTAATAATTAATATCAGAGACACCTTCAAGAAACCAAACAAAAGACTAGAGCTAGACAACATGTCGCTGGATACAAGGCTAGAGGCTTACTTTCAGGTATAGCAAAATGAAAAATATTGATTCTGTAAAGCTATAATACTGTGATAAAGGTCAGATATTGACCTTCTGGAGTTTGGAGCAGCCCAGTCTTTCTGCAAAAAGTCCACTCTTTCAAACAGCTGCATATACAAAAGAGGGTGACCAGATGGGACTATCCCTATAAAATTGGGACAGTCCCAATAGTTGGGGCTTTGTCCTATCTAAGTGCCTATTATCCCCCACCTGCTGTCCTGATTTTTTCACATTTGCTGTTTGGTCCCTCTAATAGGAAATTGATCATATATAATTATAATATGCCCCATCCTTGCCATTCTAATGATAGGCTCACTCTGCTGCTCAATGTGATTTGCATAGTGGTGTGTGGTTTTTTAAATGAACAAAACCTCAATTTTTGGGAGGAAAATGGCAATGAGAAATAGGACAAAAATATGAAATATCTCAAGGGTATGGATTCAGAAATCCAAGGAGCCACTTGGATTCATAGGTCTGACCAATAATCTATTGCCAAGAGAGCTTAATATTGTTAATTACATGTTATGGCTCATGACTTTCAGTTACATTTTGCTTTCAAAATCAAATTGCAAGATGAGCAGTATGTTGTAAGCTAAAACTAAAAATATATAAAGGATAGATAAATAAAACCTCATAAAGGGCCAGTCACAGTATACACTGGCACCTTTAAGGGAGTTCAGACTAAGCAGGCACTAGTTTATTTTCCAGATCAATTTGACAGAACATGTACTCAGGGCTAACAAGACCAGTTCAGTTGTATGGTGAAATTCCAGCGGGACAGAAATTGTTAGTAGGAAGCCTCTTGGAAAAACCCAGTAGGAAACTGGTGTACAGTTTCAGAAAAGAAGCAAGACAAACAGGTAGGAAGAGTGAGGGAAGAAGTTGGCTTTCTTTTAGACACTTTGTCACTCTTCTTTGTGTGGAAAAGGCAATGGAAAGACAGACTCAGCTGCCTGTAATTGTTTGAGAAAATATTTGAGGAAGGATTGAGCATCTGGGATAAAATGATACAAAACAGACAATTGGATATAACATGATAATATTTTCCTGTTTCCATTGATTTCAGTTGGAATTACAGGAGAGCACAGTCTATGAAAATCGGATTCTAGATATGCTGGGGAACTAATGTATGCAAAGAAAGTCAGTGGAGACTTTAGAGAAGGTTTAACTATTCTGGTGAACACTTTCTAGGTGTCATTTTTAATAGCTATTATGTGTGTTTTTTTTTTTTTTTTTTTTTTAATTAGTGAATTGTATTTAACCTCCCCCGCTCCCCCTTGGAAAACATAAGGGCATGTCTACATTGGAAATTATTTTGAAATAGTTATTTCAGGAATTATTTTGAAAAAACTTTTATTTCAAAATAAGCTTATTTCCCCAAGGAAAGCAGGAGCTATTATTTCGTCCATCATATATGTAAATTGCTTTGAGATAATCTGATGAAAGATTCTATGTAAGTGAAAAATATTCATATTCTAATTGAACTATGAATTAACAGGATTTATTTAAGATTTTCCATCACTGTAGACCCAATGCAACTGTTTGGTTTTCATGCTTAAATAACCATTACACAAATATAATTGGCTCTTGGGTACCTAAATTACTATAGCTAAGTCCATTGTCTTCAAATGACTGAAGGTAGGTTAACAAGGGACAGCAGAATAAACCACAGTTTATGGTTCCCATTGACTAGGAAATGTACTCGAACTTTAACTTGTAATTTCTTTAATGAAACGTCTTTAGAATTACACAGAGATAAAATGTAAACATTGATTTTTTTTTTCTTCCTTTCCAAAGGGGAATGACTCTTACTGCTTAGAATGTTCCTGTATTTTTTTTAAAAAGGACTTATTAAACCATTGTTAAAAGTAACCTGAACCACTACAAATGAAAATTTGCTATACAAACAGACAAGGTGCTTTACTTGAGTGCAATTAGAGTAATTAATGTATGTTTCAAATCCTATAATCTAAGACATAAGGCAGCTTCACTTTCATTGCTCTGAGCACAGGCTTCTAAACAGGTATGATGGCTTATTCAATTATGCAGCCTGCCAAATGACATACATGCACATTTGCTCTCCCTGGAGCCTCTAGTTTGCACACAGCCCTAGCTGTCCCCATTTGTATGAACTCTGTGTATCCTATCAGGCACTGAGTTCCATGACTTCTACCTGCTAGTCTTTTATTTTGAATGTATTTCCACTTTCTCCTGCATTGATAACACAGGGAATGGGAGATACACACTCTAGTGAGTAATTAAGGAATTAATCTGCAAATACCTGGAAGATAATAAGGTGATAGGAAATAAACAGAATGGATTTGTAAAGAACAAATCACATCAAACCAATCTGATAGCTTTCTTTTACAGGATATCAAGCCTTATGGATAAGGGAGAAGCAGTGGATGTGGTATACCTACACTTTAGTAAGACATTTGATATGGTCTCGCATGACCACCTTATCTATAAACTAGGTAAATCCAACCTAGATGGGGCTGCTATAAGGTGGGCGCATAATTGGCGGGATAACCATTCTCAGAGAGTAGTTATTAACTGTTCACAATCATGCTGGAAGGGCATAACAAGTGCGGTTCCATAGGGGTTTGTTTTGGGACCACTTCTGTTCAATATCTTCATCAACGATTTAGATGATGGCACAGAGAGTACGATTATTAAGTTTGCAGATGATGCCAAACTGGGAGGGGTTGCAAGTGCTTTGGAGGATAGGGTCAAAATTCAAAACAATCTGGACAAACTAGAGAAATGGTGTGAGGTAAATAGGATAAAGTTTAATAAGGACAAATGCAATCAGTTTCACACATACAGAATGGTAAGTGATTGTCTAGGAAGGAGTACTCCTGAAAGGGATTTAGGGGTCATAGTGGACCACAAGCTAAATATGAGCCAGTGTGACACTGATGCAAAACAAGCAATCATGATTCTGGGATGCATTAGCGGGAGTGTTGTGAGCAAGACATGAGAAGTCATTCTTCTGCTCTACTCTGTGCTGATTAGACCTCACTTGGAGTATTGCATCCAGGTCTTGGCACCACATTTCAAGAAAGATTTGGAGAAAGTCCAGAGAAGAGCAACAAAAATTATTAAAGGTCTAGAAAACCTGATCTATGAGGGAAGACTGAAAGAATCGGGCTTGTTTGGTTTATAAAAGAGAAAACAGAGGGGACTTGATAGCAGTTTTTAAATATCTGAAAGAGTGTTACAAGGAGGAGGGAGAAGCAATGTTCTCCTTGGCCTCTGATGACAGGACAAGAAGCAATGGGCTTAAATTGCAGCAAGGGAGGTTTAGGTTGGACATTAGGAAAAAATTCCTGTCAGGGAGGTTAAACACTGGAATAAATTGCCTAGGGAGGTTGTGGAATCTCCATCACTAGAGATATTTAAGAGCAGCTTGGGTAGACCTCTATCAGGGATGATCTAGATGGTGCTTGGTCCTGCTGTGAGGCTGGGGACTGGACTTGATCTCTTGAGGTCCCTTGCAGTTCTAGTATTCTGTGATTCTACAATCTTTTGCATGACATCTCTTCTTACGTGGTTAGCAAATTAGTGTATTATTTTGTATTTTATGGAACTTATAATAGGCTTGTATTTCATGTAAATGGGATGTTTTCTTAATGCTATTATAAATTAGAGTAATATATGGATAAACGGTTTAGGGGATAAAACATTGTAATTTGGTGCAGCTGTCTTGTTAAAAAACAAACAAACAGTAGATCCACAGTGCCTTCTTATCCAGTGTAGTGTCACAAATTATGCTGTATCCTGATTAGTATTAGCTAGAATGGAATATGTATTTCAACCTTAACTATGACACAAGTGGTGTTCATAAAAATATAGTGAGTGGTTTAAATTAATTCAGGGAGTCATTCTATTACTCAGTAATATATTCTTATTAAGCATACAAACAAGTGATAATAGATTAAAGTGTAGTAGAATAGTATTGTCAGTTTTTACTCATTCATTGTGAAATTTATCTTTGTCTCTTTTTATCTTTGTTATCTTAAATAACTTTTTAAGATATTTACATTTGATACTGGAAGTAGGTGAGAGCATATTTAAGTCTTTTTAAGAAATCAACCTCTGCTTTATACACTGGCTGAAATTATCCAAGGATCTTTTAATAAACTCAACTTAATGTTCTTCAGATCTTGAATTTGAGATGTTTTGTCCCTGAAGAGGAAGAGACTGCTTCTAGTCACAGGATAGAAGTCAGGGTTTGAATGAGTATGCATACTTAATAAGGGCCTATGGGGACTACATTAGCATAGATTGATGGCATAGCCCCATTATGTACATGCAACCATCACTGATTGAAATAAACTATGCAGAAGCCATCTTCCACCAACATGGCTGCATTTATGCCTAGGGTATTGTTGGGATAGTGACTTTAGTCAGGGATGCTCTCTCTCGCTTTTTTTTAATATCCACATAGCTACTAAAAATAAAAACTTTTCAAGGTAGATCAGACTTTGTTCTCTGGTGAAACACATTTGAGGAATTCTGCTCTGCTACTATCCATGTCATTCTCTGGTAAAATCAAGGTTTCTGGTTACAATCTGGCACAGTCATGAGCAATCACAAAATATTACCATGAATGTCCTGTTTAAATCCACTACAACAGATCTACGGTAGGCAACTTAAAGTGGTATGGAAATATTTCATTTGTCAACTTAGCTAAATGTAACTTTAATGTATTAAATGCCCTAAATCTAAATGTGCTGTACCTTTTATTCCATGCTTAAAGCCCCTTGTTTTGCAGCTACATGGCTTCTAATTTTTTCTAATGCTTCACTGAACATTGACATCACAGAACATATTGTATCGTGAGACCAAGTGATGGGATTTGCAGTGTTCTTACAGTATCAGGCATAGTTTTGCTAGTTACAAGTGTTTGAACAAAAACTCTCTTGTTCCAGCAGCTATTTATCTTTTCCAGTATAAGGCATTTATCTCAGACCACTAGGATATTTTGAAACAGAGGAAATGTAAGTGTGCCTTTTGATCCTGCGCACTTCTTTCCTTGGAAAATATAACAACTACAACTATTTTAGTTTATATCAGGCATGCGTTTGGTGGTCTAGGAGACAATAATTCAAAATGCTTGAGAGGCTTAATGAGGCAGGTTGACTACATTAATCAAGCAGTTAAGAGTATATCTGGCCATGTTATCAGAATGCAGATGTTTCCCCAAATTTCATTTCTTGGATAAAATATTAAAGTAAATAATATCTTAAAACTAGCCTCAACTTCTGCTGTTCAATATGCATAGGTTCATAGACATTTTTTAAAAATTAAACTGCTAGTGTGTGACATGGTAAACTTCAGTGAAGATGTTTGGTTTTTCTGGTGGTGATTTGTGTGCATTTTGTGGCTTTGTTTTGTTTTCCACTTCTCAAAAATGCTCTTTATTCTTTCATAACCCAACCTACCTTTTCCTGTGGTATATTTTTTGACATAACTGTTTGCAAAAACATTTTTAAACTTTCCTCTGATCACAGAACTTTATAGGGATCAGCTAAGCCAGCTGCTGAGCTTAAAAGGGATCAATTCTACTTTCAAACAATCTCACTTCTCCTTGATCTTATTAGGAATTAAGCCATGTATTTGAGGGCCCACTGTGCCCTGACTCACATGACAGCTGCTTCCTTCTCTCTTCCTAGTCATCTGCAAATTGCTGATCTATTTCTGTAATAATAAAGTAGTATTCCAGATGTTTCCAACCCTATTTCAAAACAGACAGATGAAGCATTAAAATTGGGAGAGATTCAAAAGTCCCAAAGGAACTGAACCAGGTTGAGCTCAATGTGCTACTCATGGTCCCACACTAATTTACCCATCAACACCTGTTAATAGCAGTATCAATGTTAGAGTTCACATCATTAGAGCATCTTTGAAATTTCTATTAAAGGCAATATTACGTATCACTTTTACACTGACTCGTCCAATTTCCAAAGTACCAAGTCAATACATTTTTGTTGTATCACACCTAAGAAAATGGAAGTTTCTATGCCAAAGCAGATTTGTTATCCTTGATTGTTCAAATACATGGCAAGACAGAAAAATACCTAAACAATTCATGAATGTAAAGCTGTTAAAATAGACCACTGAAAACAAGGAATATGCAAACTCCTGGACAAGGAATAAATAAGAGGAAACCCTAACCCTGTTTTTAAGCTCTTCTAATTTCTTCCTCTCGTTATTCCAAAATAACTATGTGAGCATCTCCACAGCTAGCCCATTATTTTGAAATAATTTTGAAATAGCAGGCAACTTATTTTGGTGTTGGTAAACCTCATTCCACAAGGAATATTGACTCTTCCAAAATAGCTATTTTGGAATAGCAGTAGTGTGTACGCTCCACTGCTGCTATTTTGAAAGAGTTCCTCGAAGGCCATTCCATGTAATTACTCCCTAATGCTTCCTGGGGCTCTAACTCAAGGTAGAACATCCACATTAGGGAAGCCTGCCTTGGACTAATTTCCAGACTTCCCTGTAGTGTGGAAGTGCTATTTCAAAATAAGCTATTTTTGGAGTATTTCTTCCGGAATAGCTTATTCCGAAATAATCATGCAGTGTAGACGTAGCCTAATTTGCAAGTGAACAGTCTTGTTGGCATCACTCTACCTGCATGCTTAATGGCACTACTGAGTGGTGGTCTAGAAGCCTCCTATTTTAAATTAGTCATATGATATGCCTGAATGTGTTTGTTCTCCGGTGGCATTAGGCACAAGTATCCTCTTACTTCTCTGACATACTTGAAGCAACAATGGCATTGAGAGAGCAAGTTGGCATCTGAAGAATTCATAGTCTGAATTGTAAATGTACTTTCCTTCATCTAATATCAATCAACAAAAAACAGAAGTATTATTACTCAGAGTTCAAAGGAACTAGCCAAGTTAAATGGCAAAATGTACAGTGCTCTCGAAAGGCACTTTAATAGCCTTTTTAATAGCCTTTTAATTTTTAAACAATATTAGTGTGAATAATAAAGACAGATTAATCATACATGATACATTTGCATTACATTAACCATACTAAGCGATTAAACACATTAGATAAATAAAAACATTTTTCTAATTCTTAGTCACAATAAAATTTTCATCTTTCAAGTTAAATGAAAATTATGAACACAGCATCATCTTTATTAGCCGAATCCTGGGAGCCAAATTATTTGGAGCAGGAATGAGGTAGGGTTTATAGTTAATAAGAACAGTTATGAAAAGCTGTATTAGAGTTGGTGGAAAAGATACCTGAAGGACAAAGTATCAACACAGGGAATCTTACATAAAGGGAAGAATAGAATAGTATAGAATAACACTACAGAAAGTGAAGAACATATCATGGTAACCTAATCTTAATTATGTCAACCTTATGACTACAAATGCTGTTTATGATTTACAGTTCAGCTTCCATTAGTTTTTCAACTGATGTATCTGAATTGCCTCACCTACATGAATAAAAGGGGTTATGACTTGGTGTATTAAAATGGTGTATGAGCTACTGGAATCATTTTTGTGAAACACTCCTCTGTAGCTGATTTAATTAACTACCAACATCTGAGTTTATTACTGTTAATTATATCTCCATTGCTCACAAAACATACCTGCTGTTAATTCCATTATGGATTCAAACAGCTGCCTCCTTGAAGATCAATATTCCGTTTATATGCCTGATTTTCTGCTGCTAGGTATGTGTGATTAATTAACCTCTGTATCACATAATTTTATTTAATGGATTTAAAACAGGACAATTTTGGGTCATGGGGAATAGAGCAGTTTCACTGTACAGAGGATGGCATTAATATAATTCAATTAATATATTTAAATTATTAAGTAATAGTAAGGAGGCACCCTTTGTTAGGTAACTAGCTCATTGTTAGCCACTTGGGTTTCTAAAAATTGGAAAAACTGGGTTTTGAAAAATGTTACGAGTGAGCTGTCAATTTGGTGATTTCAGATTGGCTCCAGTGATATATTTGTGCATATCCTGAACCATATCTATCACTAAGATCTAGAGTAATTTAAATTACAAGGGCATTAACTTCACTATTATTAAAAGGCAATCCCCTTGACTTTTACACAATTATGTGACTGCACTTTTGTAGAAAAACGATGTTATGAGTGTGAACTATGACTTTATGACTTTAAGATTAATCCTGAAAAGATTATCTGCTATTGTGCTCCCACAGCAAAGGGATTGTGTGCTATGAATGTAAACCTATGTGGATTAAATATACTGTTGTGGCTTCTTAGTTACAGAGCACTTACCGTGTAACTAATTAAAGCCTTAGATTGCAGTAGTTTATAAGCACTGACAAGTTTCAGGTGAGTAATTTTTTTTAAGGAAAATTCAACATTTAGCGATGATGAACTGAAAAAGTCAGACTAAATTTGTCCTCTGAAAACATTCAGAAATAATGATGGATTTCAGGAGCACAGATGTCCTCAAATGAACATAAAATGCCAAAGAGCTTGTTTGTGAAGTTTGTGTTAGTAATGAGGGGAAATATTTACACAAGGGAGGAGATATGTTTTTCTTTCTCGCAAGCTGTAAAAGAAGAAATAAATTTGTTTTCACTACAATATGCCACTAACTAAACATTACAAGACTTTGTGCAGACCCTGTAATAAATACATTCTGCTTATGGACCCTACTCATTATCATTCTGCTTATGGACCCTATTATCTCTATATCTACATTGGAAGCTAGGGATATGATTTCTAGGCTCATACACATATTGTGCTAACTCTCATTAAGCCTACTCTAAGTTACAGGTTATATGGTAGAAACCCTGTAACCCTGCTATAGAATTATTCAGAATGCCTAAAACCAGTAGGAGTGTATTAGCCACAGGTCCTCTTTGCCTCTGCTTCTGTGATCCCTGCAACCACGGCTACATAGCAATTTATATTCATGCAAGCTGAAGAGAGGTTGTGTGAGTATATGTATTTGAGTAGTGGAATTACACCCTTACCTAGGCTAAATCTTTATAGTTAGCTTTATGTCAATCACATTTATACTGGTTAATATACTACTTTTTTCCATTAGTCAGAAATAGAAATTACATGTTTCAGTCAGAAACAAGGTGGGTGAACTGATATCTTTTATTGGACCGACTTCGTTGGTGAGAGAGACAAGCTTTTGAGCTTACACAGAGTGTAAGCTCTTCAGGTTTGGGAAACTTAGAGTCGCAACTAAATACATGATGAAGCAGATTGTTTAGTTTAAGTAATTAACATATATTTCAAAGAACCATTTAGGGTGTGGCAACCTGTTAACACTCCTCCAATCATAAAGAGTGTCAGTGAGAGAGAGACTGTTGTAATACACTGTTGTGAGTTTGAGAGCATAGTGTTTGTCTAGTTTCATCCACATAGTTGCTATTGGGACAGTACAACACTTGTAACAGGTGTGTGTAGGACCCATGGATCTTGAAAGGTGTGGTGTGGAGCTGCAGATCAGTGGAGATAGGTCTGCAAGTTCCACAACTGTTGTTTTGGCAGGGTCTGGTTCTGCTTTGCGTTGGTCTGTACTAGTCTGTGGGGACCTTGCTTCTGATGGGGAGTTTGGAGAGACTGGTGGGTTGTTTTCAAGACAAAAAAAAAGGGAGTTTGAATATGCACTGCAGTTGTTTAGTGATACCGCTCTAATATCCCGTGACCAACAATGCTAGCACAACACTTCATAATATAGTCAGGGCTACCTGCTTCTCACCATTTATCACTAACCACAAAAGCATCACCAATTATTAGAATTAGTCTCAAGTCTATATAAATCCAAAATAGCTCCACTCTTCTTTATTTAAAACACTTTTCCCTATTACACCAAACCCTTCTCCACAATTCTTTCTCTAAGGGTACGTCTACACTTGCTCCCTAGTTCGAACTAGGGATGCAAATGTAGGCGACCAAAATTGCTAATGAAGTGGGGATTTAAATATCCCGCTCTTCTTTAGCATGATCTCACCAGCGCGTTACTCCACTCAACAGCTGTTTTGAAAGTGAAAGTGCGCGCCAGGACGCGTTAGTTCAAACCAAACCCCTTGGTTCGAACTAATGTTACTCCTCAAAAAATGAGTAATGTTAGTTCAAACCAAGGAGTTTGGTTCCAACTAATGTATCCCAGTGCGCACTTTCACTTTCAAAACAGCTGTTGAGCAGAATAATGCACCGGCGAGATCATGCTAATGAAGCGCTGGATATTTAAATCCTCGCTTCATTAGCAATTTCGGTCGCCTACATTTGCATCCCTAGTTCGAACTATAGAGAAAGTGTAGACATACCCTAACTTTCTAGTCTGTGAAATGAGCCATGTCTCATTCGGTGATTTACACTGAGCTGTCAAATATGATCTTGTAATGCTGTCATCTCTATTGACAACAAAAATACTGGTAAAGAATTACATTGTTTAATAAGAAAAAACACCCCGAACTCTTCAATTATGTTGAAATGGTCTCCTTTTGGAGGAAAACAAAATCTAGATGTTGCCTATTATCAGAGGGGTAGTCATGTTAGTCTGAAGCTGATAGACTAACAGATTTATTGGAGCAAAGCTGTAGCAAAGACTCACTTCGTCAGATGCATCTGACGAAGTGGGTCTTTGCCCACGAAAGCTTATGCTCCAATAAATCTGTTAGTCTATAAGGTGCCACAGGACTTCTCAATGCTGTCTATTGAAACTCCATAGTAAAGGTCAATCTTTTTCTGAACACCTCTGTGAGCGTCTAGCTTTCTCTGTAAAACCTGAAACTAGCAGCAAGAGCCTATTTTGAATGGTTCTCTGTTTTCATGTCAGATTTTTAACCTACATTCAACCTGTCCTAATGTCTCTGGAAAGAGTTCATCCTGTATTGTTCATGGTTTCATCTAACCCGAAAGGCTCTTACATTCTTTTTTTCCCCAATGCTTCTATTATAGAGTGTTTCTTGGTAAAGCAAATTTACAGGTGACTTTTATGTTCTTGGTTTAATTATTTGTCTTTCCTAAATTCATCTTAATTGTATGAATAGCACAAGAAAATACCCCTTACTGGGGTCAAAGCTACAGACTTTTTTGAAATCTTAACAAATGGAAAGTTTTTTTTAAATTGAGCTGTTTTGTGTCCAATGATGTTATCCAAATCTCAGAAAAGGGCAAGGAAAGGAGAACCTTATGTTGCACGTTTGGGGGTGAGGGAAGACTAAGGACATTTTAACACCTTGAGACTTTCTTTATATAAAGATACAGTACAATATGACAAATATTCAACTTTTATTTTGCTTTGTAGTTCCTCTTCAAACATGATTGCATTTTAGAAATATAGTGGGGGGAAAAACCTGGCAAAAAACAGGTAATGCCATGTGAATTAAACACCTGCATTAATGTAGCAAAGACTCTAGTTGAAAGAGATCATTGATGTATTCTGTTTTTGTCAAATTCTCTTTAAACTACTTATGCACGTTTTTAAAGACAGCTATAAAAATACAGGGCATCTTAGGTGTCTCTTCTTTAATGTCAAGATAATTCTTGATGCGCTTTTACTAAAACATCAGCTGATTTAAGATGTTTCCACATGGTGGAACTCTACATTTTAAAATGCAGGAGACCATAACATTCCAGATGGTGTAGTTTTGAGTGCTGTCTAATGGGATTGCTTCAGTTATGCCATGTACACTTTTGAGACTACTTAAGATTGCTCCTAAGGACATGTGTGATGACAGACATAGCTTTACCCAGATTCAGTTGAGAAGCAATTTCAGTTAAAAGAAATGAAGGAAAGGCATATTTTCAACCATGCTATTAACTGGTGTAGTCATAGTAAATGTGGCTTTGATTAAATAATGAAACAAAATGTCAACATCAGTGGAAAATTCCCTGGCCTTGCTGTTTGACCTCAACCTCACCTGTCAACAAAAGCTCTAAGGCACCCACGTAGGTGGATTATGTCTCTGAGGAAATAAATCTGGAACTCCTCCCCACTTCTTACAGATGTCAGGCACATGTCAATGGTCTGTTGATTACTATAGCCTGTGGTCAAGTTTTTCTGACTGCTTCATTTCATACCTCTGAATCTTTTGATCCATAGTAGCTAGTTGTTGTCTCACTAGAAAACTTATTTAATGAAACCAATGAAAGAAAGTTATGTGGCTAAGGCACAGAATGGGAGTCAAGAGATCTATCTTCAATTTGGGGGGTTTCCACAGTCTTTCTGTGTGATGACAAATCACTTAAACTGTTTTCTCTGGCTTCCTGATTTGTAAAGCAGGATGGCAATATGTACCTGACCCAGAAACTTGCTGTAAGGATAATGTCAATCATGCTTTCCAAGCACTTTCTTACTGGAAAATGCTGTAACTGTGCTTAGTATTAATTCATTAATATTAGTAACCTGCAAATGCCTTTCTTATTTCCACACTAATTTTAACTCCTCAATTTTAGGAGTGGACCTTGAGCAAAGAATGTATTCTGTAGCAGAAAACACAGTAATACCTTAACTAACCCATATGCAAGTTCTCCAGAATTCAAATACCTATGATGCTGGAAAACAGGAAGGACATGACAACTAAATAATAGTGAGAAAAAGAAATCTCTGCCACAAGGCTTAAAATGCACAGTCTACGGTAGTAGACAACAAGTTTCACAACTCATTGGCATGCGATATATTGTACTACATTGTTTTCAAATACCTCTTTTACAAGTTAACAACCAGTCAGAGGCTGTTTTATTAGAAATATTTTATTTACAGTGTCTCTTGACATTTTAAGTTTCTGGAATTCCTTATCAGTTTCTCTTTTAATCTTATTTTTTCTAAATTTATTTTGTGATGTATTCTGATAAGACAATGACTTTTTAATTTAAAAATGAGGAAAAAAAACCTCTTGAACATGTAAAATGTTTTGTCTGAAGACCTACACAACACACTGGCTTTGCTGATAATTGTATTTGGATTTTTAAATGTTTTATGCAGTAGTTTTCAACATAAGCCTTCAGCATGGTATTTTTCTTAAACTATTTTTCTTAAGGGTTTGAGTAAGAAATAGAACAAATCTGTTTCCATTACTAAAGTCACTAAGAATTTTATAGCCCACCTAATTAATCTGTAATTTCCTGGGGCCAGTGTTCATGTTTATATGACTTCTCCACACCATCCAATTATTGACTACATTCTATTCATCAACACAGGGAATGATCTAATAATATATTTCCTACCCACACTCACCAGCAAACACATGCAACCTATTATAAGTGTGTCTCTTCACGATGTTTCTGACAGTGAAGAATGGATTTTAAATATGGAAAATGACTCTTAAAAAAAAAAAAACAACCACTAAAAAGTCAAACAAGATGACAGTGGAAGTTACATTATGGATTTTTTTCCTTGCCCCCACCCCTCTCCTTCCACAAAGAAGCACCTTGTGTCAGCAACAAATATATAGGAACCAACTGGTTTCCTATAGTATTGTCTGTTGTAAAAGGCAGAGCCTCCAGCCAAGTTCGTGCTCCCCTTTTATTGATTTGACAGCGCTACACCCGCGCTCTGAGCCCTCATCCCACGCTTGGACTAGAGTCCTATTCTAGCCGCTCGCAATTTGAGGCATGTAGGGGGTCTCAGGCCCTCCCTCTCTCCGAGCCCCGACCCAGGGCCCTAAGAACTGGGATCACGGAACCCGTCTGGTTGGTGGGGATGCTTCTCACAACACACAACCCACAGGCCCTCACTAGCTGTGCCCTGGGTTGCTTCCTACCACCTCAGGTCTTCACTCATTCGGGCTTCTTCCCCCTGCTTGGTGTCACTTGGGGTGGTCAGTCCTCCAGCTCGGGCTGCCTCTGCTCCCGGCTTCTCTCCCCTCCCTCCATGTGTGGCGGCATCATTTAAATGACCCGCCGCACCTGCGCCGTAGCCGCCAGGGATAACGTGCTCTCCCGGGCTGACCCTGCACCTGCCGTCTGTCCGCGCGCCCTGCCGCAGCTCAGCTGCGGCCGCTGAGCATGCCTTGCAATGGTGGTGCTGCACCAGTGGTGGCAGCTGTTCTGCCCAGCACTCCGGGGACGGCGCCAGGTGAGTGCGGGGCCCGCTGGGCACTCCGTCACATCTGTACATACATAAAGTAAGGCAAGATGGAAGGGACATGGTTTATTTAGGCCGCAATTTATTACTTAATTCAGCTGGGAATAAATCAACAGTAACTCACACAGTAAAGATCATGATTCCTTCCTAATATTTTCCATCTGTTTTAGGGATGCCATAAGCCCTCTACTTTACCACAGCTGGGACCCCAGTACCCTTCCTTGATATAGGAGTTGAAGAGCTGGGGAAATGGGGTTTCTCTCCTAACTGCGCCAGACACTAAGGCTATGTCTACACTATGAGTTTTCTCAGGAAAAAATATGCTAATGAGGGACTCATTTGCATGAGTCACTCTCATTTGCATATTTTCTGCCAATCCGTTTTTGCGCTGGGGTTTTTGCACAAAAACAAGCAGTGTGGACATTTTCTTTTTGGCCAAAAAACCCTTTTTCCGCAAGATCGGTAGACCTCCTTTTTTGGGGCATAAGGATCTTGCGGAAAGAGGGGGTTTTGTATAAAAAGAAAATGTCTACACTGCTTGTTTTTGAGAGAAACCCCAGCGCAAAAGCAGATTGAGACTCATGCAAATGAGTCCCTCATTAGCATATTTTTTGCCAAGAAAACTCCTAACGTAGACGTAGCCTAAGAGTCATACCCCTTTCCACAACTTCTTTAGGGGATTCATGCTTTTTTAAGAGCATTTCTTCATGTACATCTTGAGGCCATGTCCTAAATTGACTTCCATTTCCAGTTTATTAGGGAAATAAAACTCACTGTGGAATGAGTACCCGCACTGGAAACCTGCCACCTGTTAAGCTGTGACATTTTGAACCTTTCCTCCTCACTTGCCCCTTTGTTCCCTGAGCTGTGGTAAGGAAGCTAAAAAATTCCAACCGACCAATTATAAACTAATAGTGAGTAAAAATTATTTCTCAGTCCCACAGAAAGGCAGCTAGCACAGTCTCCCCAGCAGACCAAAAAAACCTGGACTTACACTCATGCCAGGGTGGGAGTTGCTAATCAGACGACATGGGGACTAAAGCTGGAGGGACAGTGTTACCATATCCTTCCACAGTTGCACAATAACTCACCCACTGCTCACCAGACATCCCACCAACTCAGGTAGTGCCCTCCACTTGCTCCCACCCTCTGATCAGCCCCTTTCTAATTTCCCAGTGAGCAGTAAGCCTGGGAGGAATCCCCATCCTTTTTCTTCTCAGTCTAGACAAAACTTCATTGTCTTTAGATTGCAGAATAGTTCTCAAGGAAACAAGTGCTGCTAAGTGTCCTTGTGCAAAGGTTGGTTTCAGCCCCACTTTGCACTCGTCTCTCTTGAATTTCAGCTTTTTGATTTTTGACTTTTACATTTATCAAAGTCACTCTGAATACTAGTCCAGTTCTCTAAAGTGTTTGCAATCCCTTCCAGCTTGTTGCTATCTGCAAATTGTATTGATATACTATCCACATCAATAGTCATTAATTAAAATATTGAATAGTATCAGACCCAAGACAGACGACTATGGGTATGCCTACACTATAGGACAAAGTCAAATTAAGCTATGCAACTTCAGCTATGTTAATTATGTAGCTGAAGTCAAAGTAGCTCAACTCAGCTTTTGACACTGTCTACACTGCAGGAAGTCAAAGGAAAAAAAACTATTCCTTCATCTTCTTTTACTCCTCATAAAAGCAGGGTTACTGGCATTGACCGGAGTGCCCCTCTCAGTTTCAATTAGCTGTCTTAACTAGACCCGCTCATTCAAACCCTGGAAAATTGACAGTGGCAACTTCGTCTTCCTCTGTACTTATGGGACCTAGATTTATATATAAGAACATAAGAATGGCCGTACTGGGTCAGACCAAAGGTCCATCTAGCCCAGTAGCCTGTCTGCCAACAGTGGCCAGTGCCAGGTGCCCCAGAGGGGGGTGGACCAAAGACAATGATCAAGCGATTTGTCTCATGCCATCCATCTCCAGCCTCTGACAAACAGAGGCCAGGGACACCATTTCTATCCCCTGGCTAATAGCCTTTTATGGACCTAACCTCCATGAAATTATCTAGCTTCTCTTTAAACTCTGTTATAGTCCTAGCCTTCGCAGTCTCCTCTGGCAAGGAGTTCCACAGGTTGACTATGCGCTGTGTGAAGAAGAACTTTCTTTTATTAGTTTTAAACCTGCTACCCATTAATTTCATTTGGTGTCCTCTAGTTCTTCTATTATGGGAACTAATAAATAACTTTTCTTTATTCACCCTCTCCACACCACGCATGGTTTTATATACCTCTATCATATCCCCCCTCAGTCTCCTCTTTTCTAAACTGAAAAGTCCCAGTCGCTTTAGCCTCTCTTCATATGGGACCCGTTCCAAAACCCTAATCATGTTAGTTGCCCTTTTCTGAACCCTTTACAAGGCCAAAATATCTTTTTTGAGGTGAGGAGACCACATCTGTACACAGTATTCAAGATGTGGGTGTACCATAGTTTTATACAGGGGCAGTAAGATATTGTGTCTTATTTTCTATCCCTTTCTTAATAATTCCTAACATCCTATTTGCCTTTTTGACCGACGCTACACACTGCGTGGAAGTTTTCAGAGAACTATCTACGATAACTCCAAGATCTCTTTCCTGATCTGTCGTAGCCAAATTAGCCCCCATCATACTGTACGTATAGTTGGGGTTATTTTTTCCAATGTGCATTACTTTACACTTATCCATATTAAATTTCATTTGCCATTTTGTTGCCCAATCACTCAGTTTGGTGAGATCTTTTTGAAGTTCTTCACAGTCTGCTTCTGTCTTGACTATCTTAAACAGTTTAGTATCATCTGCAAACTTTACCACCTCACTGCTTACCCCTTTCTCCAGATCATTTATGAATAAGTTGAACAGGATTGGCCCCAGGACTGACCCTTGGGGGACACCACTAGTTACCCCTCTCCATTCTGAAAATTTACCATTTATTCCTACCCTTTGTTTCCTGTCTTTTAACCAGGTCTCAATCCATGAAAGGACCTTCCCTCTTATCCCATGACAATGTAATTTACACAAGAGCCTTTGGTGAGGGACCTTGTCAAAGGCTTTCTGAAAATCTAAGTATACTATATCGGTTGGCTCCCCCTTGTCTGCATGTTTAACCCCTTCAAAGAACTCTTAATAGATTAGTAAGACATGATTTCCCTTTACAGAAACCATGTTGACTTTTGCCCAACAAATTATGTTCTTCTACGTGCCTGACAATTTTATTCTTTACTATTGTTTCGACTAATTTGTCTGGTACTGAAGTTAGACTTGCCGGTCTGTAACTGCCAGGATCGCCTCTAGAGCCCTTTTTAAATATTGGTGTCACATTAGCTACCTTCCAGTCATTAGGTACAGAAGCCGATTTAAAGGATCGGTTACAAACCACAGATAATAGTTCTGCAATTTCCCATTTGAGTTCTTTTAGAACCCTTGGATGAATGCCACCCGGTCCCGGTGATTTGTTAATGTTAAGTTTTTCTATTTGTTCCAAAACCTCCTCTAATGACACTTCAATCCAGGACAGCTCCTCAGATTCATCACCCACAAAGGACGGTGCAGATTTGGGAATCTCCCTAACATCCTCAGCCGTGAAAACTGAAGCAAAGAAATTATTTAGTTTCTCCACAATGTCTTTATCATCCTTGATTGCTCCTTTTGTATCTCAATCGTCTAGGGGACCCACTGGTTTTTTAGCAGGATTCCTGCTTCTAATGTACTTAAAAAACATTTTGCTATTACTTTTTGAGTTTTTGGCTAGCTGTTCCTCAAAATCTTTTTTTGCTTTTCTTATTACATTTTTACACTTGATTTGACAGTGTTTATGTTCCTTTCTATTTATCTCACTAGGATTGGACTTCCACTTCTTGAAAGATGCCTTTTTGTCACTCTCTGCTTCTTTTACATGGTGGTTAAGCCATGATGACACTCTTTTAGGTCTCTTACTATGTTTTTTAATTTGGGGTATACATTTAAGTTGGGCCTCCATTATGGCGTCTTTAAAAAGTTTCCCTGCAGCTTTCAGGGATTTGGCTCTAGTCACTGTGCCTTTTAATTTCTGTTTAACTAATCTCCTCATTTTTGTGTAATTCCCCTTTTTGAAATTAAATGCCAGAGTGCTGGACTGCTGAGGTGTTCTTCCCACCACAGGAATGTTAAATGTTAATATATTATGGACACTATTCCCAAGCGGTCCTGTAATAGTTATCTCCTGAACCTGATCCTGCACTCCATTCAGGACTAAATTGTGAATTGCCTCGCCCCTTGTGGGTTCCTGTACCAGCTGCTTCAAGAAGCAATCATTTAAGCCATTGAGAAATTTTATCTCTGCTTTTCTTCCTGAGGTGACATGTACCCAGTCAATATGAGGATAATTAAAATCCCCCTTTATTATAGAGCTTTTTATTTTGGTAGCCTCTCTAATCTCCCTTAGCATTTCAATGACAGTATCACTGTCCTGGTCAGGTGGTCGATAATATACCCCTACTGCTAAATTCTTATTATTGGAGCATGGAATTACTATCCATAGTGATTCTATTGAACATGTTGATTCATTTAAGATTTTTATTTCATTTGATTCTATGTTATCTTTCACATACAGTGCCACTCCACCATCCACACGGCCTGCTCTACCCTTCCGATATATTTTATATCCCGGTATGATTGTGTCCCAGAGATTTTCCTCATTCCTCCAGGTTTCAGTGATGCCTATTATGTCAATCTCCTCCTTTAATATGAGGTACTCTAATTCATCCATCTTATTAGTCAGACTCCTAGCATTTGTGTAGAAGCACTTTAAAAAATTGCCACTGTTTATTTGTCTGCCCTTCCCTGATGCATTGGATTCCTTTATATACTGTTGTTTGTCTGCTCTGGCCTATTTTTTGTCCTCTCCCCTCCTCTCTTTCTGACTACAGCCTAAAGAATCTCTATCAATGGATTCTCCTCTAAGAGAAGTCTCCATCCGATTTATGTGCTTCTCCGCACCAATCGGCTTTCCCCCATCTCTTAGTTTAAAAACTGCTCTACAGCCTTTTTAATGTTTAGTGCCAGCAGTCTGGCAGTTTTACACTGAGCCTTTAATGCCTCTTCTCTTGTGTATGGTTTTTCAAACAGTTGTGCAGTTACCCTATAGTAATTTAATCTAGAGCATGTTTCGCCAGTTCATTTATAAGAATGTCTTATTGTACTATATGAAAGAGCTTGCTAATGTTAAAATCACAGTTACCTTTTCCATCCACCCCTAAGAGTGTAATCTTGTTAAAGAAGAAAATACTCTGGCTGATTTGTGTTTGAAAAATTCATACTGGTCACTTCTTATCTGCTTATTCTATAGGTGCATATAAATAATTTGTTTAATAATTTTGTTGCAATATCTTTTCCCCCAGGAGCGAGTTAGGGTAACTGGCCTATAATTTGCTGGGTCCTCCTTTTTCCCTCTTTTAAATATAGGCAGTCCAGCTGGCAGAGGTGGTGAGTGAAGGGGACAACTGCCCCAGGGACTAGTGACTTAAAATGGCGCACGGCTCCTGGCTACAGCTACTACTACCGTGAGAATGGCAGCAGCCGGAGCCCTAGGCTCTTTAAATCACCTCCAGAGCTCTGGGCAGCATGCACTGGGTGGTGCTGAAGGGCTGGTTGAGGGAGGCTAGCCCCAACCCCACCTGACCCAAGGTTCTGACCCATCTGAGGGCACAGAGCTGGCCCATCCACTTTTCCCTGGCTCAGTGAAATCTGTCGGCTGCCCTGAATATGTTTGCCATTCTCAGGTCCTCTGTGAGCTCACCTGTCCTTCATGAGATCTTATACTTGTGTATCTTATTTCAAATCTATTTTGAAATGTGAAATTTGGCATGTCTACACAGTGCCAAATTCTGAAATAACACGCTATTTCAAGCCATCCCTTAACCCTTGTGCAATGAGGTTTACTGGGATGCCGAAACAGCGTGCCTGTTATTTCGAAAAATATTTTGAAATAATGGTCAGATGGGGAAGATGTGGGGTAGCTATTTTGGGATACATCCAGTACCCCGAAATAGCAGTGCAATGTAGACATACCCATGCTGTAAAAAGACTACTGGAATATTCAAAATAATTGTAAATGTACCACTAGTTATGTCAACTCTTGTGCCATTTTTCTGGTTTTGTATTTCTTTCAAATAATGCTATGTTTAACCTCTCCTTGGAGAACAGTTTTGGTTTTCAAATGCGATAATGTTTTATGTGTAGTCAAATTAATTATTGTTGAAATGCATTAATCACACGTATCAGTACACTTTTTTTGTGTATACAAAATTAAAATCTGTGTGTGCAAATGCCTAATTTGCACAAGCACTGCTTTTTGTGTGCACAAAATTAGAAAGTAACCAGAAAAAACACTGGCAGAGAACATCAAAACACCCAACAATGCAGGATTCCATACATATCCTCCACAAAATAGAAGCTAGAAACAAACACTTGAAAATCAGGAGAGATGATGTGGAGAGGATATGAGTGACTAAAAGGCCTCAAGCGCTGTTACAAATCAGTAATTTCTAAGGAATTTCTTTGGGTTGTCTTATTGCCATTATGAACTGTGTTTTTATGTAAATTAAAAAAAAATTAGACCTGTATAACTTTTACTAGTAGTTGCACACAGCCATGGTATCACTCTCATCAAATGGGAAAATTCTTATTGCTGTCCAGTCTTCCAAAGCCAATTAATAATTTAGAAGAAAAATATTCACATGTATGTCAGTTACTAACATGTAAAAAAAGTTATATCTGTAAGGTATTGTGGGAAATATTCTGGGTACAGAAGTTTTTTGTGCGCTATTTGTGTTTTCATCTTCATGCAATAAAGTTGAAAGGACAACACAAAATATAGAAAATGGAAAGATCTATATTATCCAAAAACATCTTAAAACTCCTCTGACAGATCATGGAGTCAGGCGTGTCCTAATGTTATCACTAATTAGTTTTTAATAGAAAGATGTAAAACAGAACTGTCTTAACTTGCAGTCACTAAAGTACAATTCATATACTGAAACATGAGCCATGAAATGTAACCAATTATGCACAGTTCAATTATTTCCTCTCCAGTGCTTTCAAGATTAATTGTCAATAACTGCACTTAAAAATATCTGGAAAGGACAAGATGCAAAACCAAAAATAAAGTGTGCCATAGAAAAAGCTGTCAAATCGTATTTTCCATTTAGTGGTGATGTGCGAAGCTTCCATTCTGGAAACTCTGTGAGCACTACATAAAGCAAGGTGTGGCAATAGTAGTTACACTATAGTAGTTAAGATTTGGCCAGAATGTCTATCAGACATCATTAGTCCTTAGGAGTTTGTTCACCACAGATTTATTACATTTAAGTTACAATTTTGAAGTAAAGTTATTTAGTTGTATAGGGAAACATCGTCTGGTTTTAGAGCTCAACCAGAAATCCAGATCCTTAAGTAATACTGAGCCATTCAAAATCCAGACCAAAACTTTGCAGCTGAGGGCCCTTTTGAGTTCACTGTGACTTCTCATCAAAGAGGATAATGCATGTGAGTAAAAGCCAGGAGGACTGGATGTTGTCTCTATCCTGAGCTGAATCAGAATCTCAAATACTACTACGCCAAACTTGCACTTCATCTCTAAATTATACTTTATAAATAAATATAACCTCCCCCCTCCAAATGCTTTACCTTTGTCTCAAACTGGCTTTGAGTTTCAAAATGAAAGTGACAGGGGTTGAAAGTTGTTGGGGTTTTTTCAGTTGGTTCTTACACATATTAGTGTAGTGTCATTGAAATCTTTCCATAAGGATTACTTCTGCTGTGATGCATGAAAACCCCTCCATGCTTTTTCAGAACTAAGCAAGTAAAGATCTGTGACTGCACCTCTTCCACTTTTTTCATTTCCAAACTTCCTTACTATTATTAGAACATGACTTCCATTAACTTTTATTCTTACTCACTACCTCATTTCTTACATTCCTCTTCATACAGCTGCTCCCAATTAAAACACAAAACTGAAAACAAAACTAGGTCAGCAAAAAATTTGTTACACATCTGTATCCATTCTTTATCATAGTCACTTCCTCATATGTTTTATCTGTGATTCCAGCCTTGCACCAGTTTATGGTTTTGGACTGTAAGCCTTTTGAGACAAAGATGGTCTCTACATTTGAATTAAGATCTTGTAAAAAACAATGTTTATTATCACTGATACTAATAGTATGACTACTAATGTAAAAGTTACAAATTTTGTACATGCATTTTGAATGTATACCTAACTACTAAAACCACATGCACAACTGATGATTAGAATGTAATGACTTAGAATATATTGAGGGAGGAAGGAGACAAAACAGCTGATTTCTTCTGTTACAAAACATATTCCCTTCCTTCCTCCCCTTTACAATCTCCTCAACTGTCAGGGCTCAGGACTGATAGATCCCAAGGACCCAGCAGGCAGCTACAATTAAAAATTCAAGAATCACATTTTTGTAGGGGCCAGTTGAACTATATTGCTATCCCCTCACCACCACAATCCCTTCCCTCCCCAAAAAAATCTGTATTTTCAATAAGCTTTCATTAAATGTTGTTTTCATGAAATCATAGCAGACCCATCTGGGAGCTTCTGACTTCAACAGGGAAGTCTTGATAGGAGCTAAAGGTAGCCAGAATCATCTTCTTTATAGGAAAACTCTCAATTTTTTAAAGCAAATATTGAGTGGGTATACTGTAGAAATATTAATTTTAAAGGCATGTGGCAAATATGAAATATTGAAATGTGGGTTTTTTTAAGAAAAAGGGTCAACGTTTTACTAATGTGACTTGTTCTGACTTCTTTCAGCTGAGAGAGACATTGCTAGGAAATGTAGACAAAGAGATCAGGACAGACTAGAAATAGGGCTGGCTGAAAGCATTCCATTGTGTTGAGTGTGTGTGCATACATGTCTTTGTACCTGCACACAGTCTTATAAAAATCTATCAACTGCCTAGTGGTCACTGCATTTAGCTGGGATGTGGGAGACCCAGGTTCACATCTCTGTTCTCTGTCAGTTAATTGTTCTGGTATTGAAAACTTATTTTAAAAAAAACAAACCATCAGTCTGGATTCATTTGTCAGTGATGAAGAATCCAATTTTGTACTCCACTGTACAAAATGTATGCCTTATTTCTGGTTTGAATTTGTCCAGATTAAATTTTCCGGATTTGGATTCTACCCTTTGCTGCTAGATTGAAGAACCCACTATTAAATATTTGTTCCACTGTAGTCAATTCACCCCTCATCTTCCCTTTGTGAAGTTAAATAGATTGGGCTCCATTACAAGGCACATGTGCTAATCCTTTAATCATCCTGGTAGCTCTTCTATGAACCCTCTCCAATTTCTCAATATCCTTCTTGAATCATGGTCACCAGAGATGGACATTGTATTCTAGCAGTGGTCACACCAGTGCCAAATACAGATATAAGATAATCTCTCTATTCCTACTGCAGATATCCCTGTTTATATGGATAGAACAATTGAATTAGCCTTATTATTACAGTGTGGGTTTATGTTCCTCTGATTATCTATCCTGTCCCCCAAATCTTTTACCAGACTCAGTGATTTCAAGGATAGAGTAAATATAAGTATGTGCACATTGTAGGAGTATGGCCTAAATTCTTTATTGCTAGAATTAGCCATATTAAAAGTTACTTCCATTGCCCTATCACACCAGTATCGTAATCTTAATGTATTTACTTTCACAACACTCCTGTGAGGTAAGGAAGTAATACCTCCAGTTTACAAGTGGAGAACTGAGGTACAGAGAGACTATAAGTCAATTGCCCAAGCATGGGTGGTAGGTATAAGAGGCAGGGGAAGGCAATGCCTTCTCAAACTGCCTGGCTGGCCTGGCCCACCCTCTGCCTCTAGCCCCACCATTCAGAGCAGTTCCCTGAATCTCTTGGGGCTGCTGATCTTCAAGCCTGCCAAGCTGAAGCTGGAGAGGGTGGTACTGGACCTCGCACCTCCTTCAGGGGGAGGAGGGTGACCTGGTTCTATAGTGGGGGAGAAGGGAGCTTGGCTCCCATGGGAGGCAGTAGTGGGGCCAGCTCTAACTGGAAGTTTATTTCTGCAAAATGAAGGAAGAAGTGCAAACCACTGGAGAGAAAATGATAGCGGTGTTCCAGGGAAATTAGAGTGGTGAATGACATGAAGGTAGGGACTAGTTGCTGAGCTATGCTCATTAAATCGGTTTTAATTGTATTTCTCTGAAAGTTCTCTGAGCAGCTGTGTGAAAGACAGAGGTGGTGATCCTGTTCTGATCAGAAGTGGGTGGAAATGAAAATAGAGGTATTTGAATAAGTAATTTCAATAAAAAATGAAGAAGCAAGAAGCAGCAAAAAGTGGAATGTCAGGCAGTTCCCAGAGAAAGTTTTAAAATGTGAAAGAGCTTGCAGGAAAGCATTACCTATGATGCAGATTGACTTTTATAATAGCACAACCTCTACCTTAAACAGCTTTGGATTCTTCAATATCTAAGTGATTTGGATGGGGGATACATTATTTTTCCCTTTTTATTGAAGAAAATATTATTCCCAAAAAACCCCATATGCTTTTGAAACTAAGGAAGGTCTTAGATAGCAATAGCTGATAAAGGGGAGAAAAAGCCCAAGAAGATGTATAAGGTGGAATGTGACGGAGAGCACAGAGACATTTCAGGTTAAAACTAAGGCTATGTCTAGACTGCAAGCTTCTTTCGGAACAAGGTTTTCCAGAAGAGATCTTCTGGAAAAGTTTATTTTGAAAGATAGTGTCCACACTGATTGGATACTATCTCACTTTTAAGGTCACCCAGAACCAGTTCAGGGCATTAGATCAGCAGTTACTTCTGGATGCTGTTGCCTAAAGCTAGCTGAGACGCTTGTGTAAAGGGACAACCCCCCCTTTCCAAGGGCCAGCAAAGCATTTGCAGTGCGTGCTCTGGCTGCCCAGCTTTTGGATGCCACAGCACACTCCTTGCCATGGAGCCAAAGCTGCCTCTGGGCATGCAATGGCCCCATGCTGCCATGGAGCCATTTCTGCACACTTGGGGCAGGCTGCCTTCATGGTCCTGCAGGACTCAACACCAAGCTCATTAGTGAGACCCTCTGCCTGGGTGTGGGAGCAAGGCACTTGCAACCGCACCCCACAGTGTAGAGATGCTTTTGGAGGCTGGACACCAGTTCTGACAGGCGGGACTGGCTGATCATAGAGTGGTGGGATGACCAGCAGCGGATCCACAACTTCAGAATGGGGAAGGCCACTTTCATGGAGCTGTGTGCCTGGCTCGCCCTTACCCTCCGATGACGGGACACCCAGATTCAATCCGCCATCCCTCTGGAGAAGTGGGTCACCATCACCGTCTGGATGCTTGCCACCCCAGACAGCTACCAGTCTGTGGGCAACCAGCTCGGCATGGGAAAGTCCACTGTCAGGGCCCTCCTCATGGAGGTAATGCACTCTCGGGCTGCAGTCCCTGGGGGGGAAGGGGAAATACTGGAAAGGGGGACCCTAGGCAAAGGGGGATTGAGGGTGCAGGGGGTGGGCTGGGAGGGAAGCCCTATCCCGGGGGGGGGGGGGTTCTTCAGTCCTGCCCTCACACAGCGCTATGGGGGGGTGGATTCAGAAGGGAGTCGTTCCTGAGTGTGAGGGGGGTTGGGACCTCCGAAGTGCTCAGGCTCCCCCTTTGATTCTCTGTTTTGTGTCTCTGTTTGTCTCCTTCTGAAGATGGTGAAGGTCATGAACTCCTTCCTGCTGGGCAGGGTCATCTGTCTGGGAAACCTGGACCCCATCCTGGCTGGATTTGCTGCCCTGGGCTTCCCCAACTTCAGGGGGGCCATTGGTGGAACCCACATCCCCATGTGATCACCAGATCATCCTACAGAGGTGGAGGGCAGAGGATGTCTGGGAGGGAAGGGCCTTTGAGAAGCCATGCACAGCTGCCATCCACCAGGTCCATCAGGTGGGGATGCGCATTTAGGAGGCCCCGAGGGAGAGTTTCTCTGAAGGACCCCAGTAACTCTCCCCAGGGCCTCCCCACTAGGGACCTGTGCCTTGCTCCGCTATGCCTTCCCACAATGACCCCTCCCTTCCCCCTTCAATAAAAACAATGGTTTTGTTTTTAAAACATAACTTTGTATTTTGTTTTTCAATAAAATAACTGGGGGGGGGGAGGCTGAGAATCTCAATATGGGGAAGGAGGGGTGAGAACCCAAGACGGGAGAGGAGAGAATCAGGGCTGGGGCTCAGAATGGCATGTGGTGCAGCTGGAAGTGCCCCCTCAGGTCCGGGGACTGCGGTGACCTCAACAGTGGGGGGGGGGGAGGGTCCAGGGAGAACAGGGGGATAGTCAGGAGGGGGGCCTGGAGTGGGGGCAGGCATGGCAGGGGGACTGGGGCCAGGAGCATGCACTGGGACAGGAGCTGGGTAAGCCATCAGCTCCCATATGGTGGCACACATGCTGTGGCCCTAGCTCGGTTACTAGCTCGGTTCACATTTGGGTCTGCCACTGGGAGTCATCCCAGACCTTCTGGGCCAGGGTCTGTTGCATGTCCTGGAGGACGGCCACGTGCTCCCTCATGAGGTCCTCCTGGACCCTCCAGCACCTGTGGTTCCCCTGGGGTCAGGATGCTGGCTCTGCTGGCGGTGATTGCCCCTCAGACATGGCTGGTCTGTCTGTGGAGAATAAAGAGAGAAAGGAGGTCAGTCATCCATGCAAAACTATCCCTGAAACCCTTCTCTGTGAGCTGCAAGCAACAGTCCTTGGGCCAGATGTCGGTGATGTCCCGGGAGCAAGGCCATGTGTGGCCTGGACAGCAGTCCCTGCCTCACAGGGGCCCAGACGTCCCCAGGGGATCATACTTCCAGCCCCATGGACAAGCAGGCAAGGGAAATGTCCGGCCACACTGGAATCCCATGGCCGGGAGAGGGGCCATCTCTGGGACCTTTCAACCTCAGTTCCACAATGGAGATTATGCAGATTGACAGAAGGCAGATTGACAAAAGCTACTAACAAGGGGAGAAAGCAGACAAACCAATCACCAAGAATCAGGGAATTTTCATAAGAAAAGGAATCCTGAGAGTTACCTTTATGGTGAAGGGTCTGATCAAAGATATCCATGCCTTAGAAAAAATAAAAGTGGTCTCCTAAACCTTGAGCACATAAGTCCTATTAACAAGCACAAGTAGACACTAGGCACAATCATTTGTTTTGCCCATCTCTAAGCACAAATATTGGAGTTACATATACAATTTAGAGGTCTTCCCCCACCTGAAATAATCTTTATTACATAAAGATAAAAGCACCTTAAAATTGGTATTTTAGTTCTTCACTTGAATTGAATTTCACAGCTTTCCCAGGTCAGATCACAAAAGGAAAATCTGCTACACCAATTTTCTGTATATTATTCTAAATGTTCCTGCAAAAACCTCTTGCCATGTATTAAAAATGAGGAGAAATTTAATTGGCTTTTGAGATGACTAATCTTGAAATAAATTTAGCTGAGGCTACTACTTTAGACAGAAGTTTTGAAAGTATCTGGCATTTAACCTGTGGAAACCTTCATTTATAGTCGTTCAAACTTTCATGTTATGGTGAGGTGTCTAATAGGGTACAACTTGAATTGGTGTTATAGTCTCCGTTAACATTTTTGCTGGTGATCTGAGAGAGACTGAACAGCTCATAGCTGAAATACATATATTTAAATGAGAAAAACGTATAGATTCTAAGATGGTTAAAATAATGCCGAGGAAACCAGAGTTTAGAAATGTGGGGAGAGAAAAGATTTAGATAATATGATTTTTCATCAAGTGATTTAATCTTTTAGATTAAAGACTTCAGAAAAATGCCACTTAATCCATCCCTAGAGACTCTATTCCAAAGAGTAGATGGCTAATGGAGTAGAGAAATCTGTGGTGTATTGAAAATGACATGGAAATTGTAAGTTATCACTTTAAATCTTCATGTTTTTTTTTCCCAGCATTTCTTGCAGATTTCAAGGCTGTGACAACTATTGCAGTTGTTGTGTGCATTATTTTGCAGGGTTCAGTCATGCACTACTTATAGGCATGAAGTGAACTTCTCAGTGCCAGGGCTGAAGGTCAGACATCAGTCAGGGGTCTGGCCAGGCCAAAACTGCAAAGCCAGAGTTTGTTATAAAACTAAAAATGTGAGGTGAGAATCAGGGTGTGGCTGGGCCAGCATCTTTCACCAGATTCAGCAATGGTCTTAAACCAGAGACTGTAAACGAAGCTCAGGCTGGAGAGCAGAGACTAGGTCAATGGCCATGAGTCTGGGATCAAAGTGAGTAGCAGTGAGCAAATGGCAAAATTGGTCTAAAGCAGAAGCAAACTGCAGGTCTGAGTTGCTAAGAGAACTCCCAGAAATGGCTTCCTGGTTTGTAAGGGGAGCTGGGAATCATGGAGAGGTCTATTGCTCATGTCCCTTAGGCCAGGAATTCCTGCGGGGTACAGCCCAGATACTGCCATCTGCAGCCCATCAGGGTTCTATGTGTGGCCTATGAGACAACTTGGTTACTGTTGCACATGCTCAGGGCTGCCAGACTCTGCTGGTCTTCAACTGCATAGCTTTTTTTCCTACTGATATTACAAAAGTGACATACTTAAAACAGCGCACATGAAGTGAGATACGTGCTGATTGCATGCGATACTTTGAGAGCCATGCACTCCCTTTGCATCCAGTCAAAGTGCTGCTATGGGCCAATCAGCACACCCCGTAAATTCTAGGTATGCAGTTAGTAAAACTACCCTATCCTGGGAGACCATCTTGGTTATAACAATTTTGTGGCCCACTGAGTTGGAAGGCCACTCATGAAGCCCAATAACTAAGGTTGCCCCCTCACTGGTTGCCTCTCAGTGGCAACACAATCTGGGTCCCTCATAGAAATGTGGAAGTGGCACCTGCCTTGAACCTCACACCCCCTGATTCTAGACCTGTGGGTTGTTACAATATTTTTGGGTACCATCTTGTTTTAAGTCAATGAATAGTTTATGTACAAGTATGTTCTATTCCAAGGGGAAGAGTCCCCACAGCTCCTACAGAAAATAGAAAAAATGTGTATGTTGGTGGTGGGGAGAGAGGATGACTAATGCAAGTCACCCCTGAAACAAAACAACTCTACAGAGATACCATTCCCAGGAGGTTTTTGAATATATTGGTTTGAACTGGGTTTTCTGGCGATTAGGGGACAATGAAAGGGATTTTGGTATGAAGGGATGAGCTTGAATTGACCCTTATTTTGAGAATTTTGGAAGTAATGCACTTGCAAATTTGAATGAGAAAGGGGTGATCAACAGTGACAAATTTGTCACCCCTTTTAGCCAAGTGGAAAAACTTGAAGAAGAAATCAGCAATGCAGAGTCTGGGCATTATCTTAGAAAAATTGGAACAGAGGCGTTCACAAATAGCATGCTGGTAAGCTCCGCTTTCAGGGATTTAATTGCAAACATCAGTGCCTGGTTCTATACATTTCTGCCTAAGAATTGACTGCAGTTAGAGAGATTCAGGCAGGGAGCAAACATATTTGCTACTTGTCACAGCTTCCCCAATAGAAAACCAGAAACAACTCTTCATTTTCTTTAATGGTTAAAAACATAGAGAAAAAGAACATGTAAGATTGTGAAAAACAGTATTATCTGATGACCCCTACAATAATATTATTTTTCCTGTCCATATATTTAAGCTTCTTGACCTAACTGAAGAGAAACTTTCATCTTTCTTTTCTCCCCCTTTAGGAAGAATAAGGCTACAAAAATCAGATCATGGTTTAAAATCTGAAACTAAATAAGGTTTTCTTGCTTCCTTTGAGCTATGCAGTTGTCCCAAGTTTCAGAGATACTTAATAAGAAAAGAGACTCAGATTTCCAGTGAAATTCAGCACTTGTTTCTTCTACAGGAAGTTCTAGAGATTCTGACCTATAAATGTGTGACATTTTAGCTATGTAAGGTCTGTTTTAAAGGGTTATGTGGCTTCTCCAGAGCCCTGCACAGGAAGATTAATCGGGGATGGGGGGAAACTCCTGGCTTTGAAGGCAGAGGAAGATAAATTGTCCACGCTAAAAGCAGACAAAATATCTAAACCATGCGTAAAATCCGCTGTTGTGTAATGTGGCATATGCTGTTGCAAGGAAAACTGTACAAGATGCAAAATGCAAATAAGAAATTGGCTGCTGTGTCAGGATTCCACTCTGGAAGGGTGCTGAGCACTATGGGCCAAGATCCATCAGAGCCTTTGAGTATGTGCATAGTTCTGTTTCAGTTCAAATGCTTGAGTACTTCATTGTATAGATCACCTTGCTGGATCGACCATTTAGCAGGCAAAATGATTTTGAAGAAAAGCCAGATCGCAAGAAAACGGTAGTGAAGATAAAATAAAACCTTGATCTGTACTTGCCACTCATTCGGAGGGGGTGGAATTAACAATGAAAAACCTTATCAACTGCAATCCATATATATTCAACATGCTTCAGGTGGCACATGACCAGGATTCATCACTAAATTTGATTTGCTGGTTGAATCCTTAGCTTCTCAATGTGGGTCAGATAGTGAGGGGGACAGTGAAATGAGCACTGATCCTACTTATAACTTTGGTTTAGAAAACTGATATGGCCTGAATGTTGCCAGTTTTAACTCTGAATGAAAAAGGTGAATGTTTCTGAAAAGTTTGATAACTGGCAAGCCATGTCTGTGTTACAGATCATTACACAATTTCTTGATAAGAAATTTTAATATGCATCTGTTTCTCTTTTTCCAACTTCCTACACAGTTAAATCTCCTTGAAAACTTGTGTTCTGGTTGGCTGTAAATAATGTGTCTATCACCTTAAAGTTGCTTTTCTCCTTCTCCATTCTCATCTTTGTTAACCTGACTAATGGTCGAACACTGGTACTGATAGTCTGAGGTGCAGTGTTCAATGTATGAAATAGTCTCAAGTTCTGTACATGATGTAAATATACTTTATACAGAGTACTTAGGTTTCAGTGTTTATTTACCTTTCTCTCCTGTCTCAGTCCTGCTAAACTTATATAACATGTTTCTTATTCTTCATGTAGCAAAGGTGTAATTAAATCCGATATTGTATTGCATCAAACAATATTACATTAAATATGATATCTGTAAGCATATGTCTGGTGTCCATTTCATACTATACTCTTTTAATGATATTTAGAGGGTTTTTTGGTCACAGCTATTGACAGTAATGATGGAATGTTTATATCAGTTTCCTACTTTCAAATATAAGCATCTTCCTGTGAAATAATGGTTTTTATAAATGGAAGAAGAGATTAGTCCATATAAAGAACTAGTTAAATGCCAAATTTCATTTCTAAAATAAAGTATGTTGCTAGGAATACAAAATATTGTAAGTGTCTTTGAATCTTTTGGCTACCATTTACTGCAGATGGGATCAAAACCAATTTTGATCCAATTTGTTTAAAATATACTCTGAGATCAATCATTTTTGAGAGAGGCTTCTTTTCACAAATATGGGGTCAATAATTGAAAACAAGCTTGTGTGTTGAAAACCGATTTGAACATTCACTATAACATAGTATAATTATTGTACAGCAGTGGAGCTCTGTTTTTTTTAATTATTCAGTATTCTGCTGAAAATTAAAAGAAATTGTCATATGAAAGCTAGAATAAACTGATAACTCATCAGTGGACTATCATAAGTTCTCTAAATAATTTGCATTTTTATTAACTTAAGAATTTTCTTGTAAATGTTTTGGATTAGTTGATGCTAGAATGCATACCCATCTGCAAATTTTGACTATTAGTCTAATTAGTAAGTTCATAGTTATTAGAAAAATGAGATAATAGTTAATTACTTTTCTGTTTTCCATCCTTTTAGACTTCATGAAAATAAATTAATCCTTCTTTAATGGCCATGTTACCAATGATTTCTGTGGATCATTGATTAAAAGTAGGACATGTAAAGTTTTATATAACCCTTTTCTGGAAAAACAGATTGGTTGTTGAGTCTTGTAGTTAAAACTTTCTTCTACCATGTTCAGTTCAACTTCACCTTCTTATTACTTGACTGGCATTATGCAATATAGGAAAGGTATAATGCCTTTTTTTTTTTTTTTTTTTTTTTAAAGACTGGTATATTAAGAATGGAAAAGAAACTTTTAGGATTCCCTTAACACCTATTGTAAATGCGTTTCTATTATTTTTATTTTATTTTTTTTGCAAGCAGTCCCGTGCTATGTACGCCATAGCAATTAGTTGATTTAATGTTTAATTTTAAAACAACAAGAATAATCAAACAAATGAAGGTCAAATTTGAGTTTCTCACACTATTCAGATGGATTAGTTTATTTTCTGATGTAGTTCTAAGGAAAACAGTAGAAGACACAAAAAGCAAATAAGAATTTGGCTAATATGTTAGAAGTCCATTCTGCAAGACACCTAAAACTATGGCCAAGATCCATCAAAGCCTTTAAGCATGAGCTTAACTTGAAGCATGTGCATAGTTGTGTTTTATTTCTTTCTCATTCTTAAGTATTTCACTGTATGGATCACCATGTAGGATCAGCCATTTAGCAGGCAAGATGTTTTTGAAGAAAAGCCAGATGACAAAAAAAATTATAACGAAGATAAAATAAAGCATTGATCTATACTTGCCGCTAATGGGTGTCGGGGGGTGAAAAGCCTAATTAACTGAGAATCCATTTAGAAGAGGTGGGTTTTTTTTAAATGTTTGAAAGTTGACCATTTGCTAGATCATTGTCTTAAGAGGTCTCTTTTTGAAGAATGCTATTCTAGAATAGTATTGAGCACCTGTGGTAATGTGTTTCCTTTAGAAGAGCCCACAGGAAGGGCTTTGGTTTAGATTCTACGTGCTATGTTCAAAGTTATCTCCTTTTTCTTTTTCTTTTCTCCACTGAAACAAGTCACTAGAGTCCATCAAGTCAGGTCAGATATGATGGAAATGTTGCCAGAGACAACCTCCAGCAAGGCTAATTTTCCTCTTTGGAGTTCTACATGGAAAAAACACTTTGGTATCTCAATATAAGTACTGAAATTGGCATGACAGATCCTTCTTTGGTTAACCCAGAAACAGCATGTAGAATGATATGTAAAATTTCCATTCACACCGAAGATATTTCTGATCCTCATACACCAGAAATCCTTTTACTTCTTTCAGCTAAGGATTTCTAAAAAACTGCAAAGTACCAGTGCTGATAATACATGTACCTTGGTTTTAAAGAGCCATCTTCCTGCAGGATATAAATGTCAAGCTTAAAGTACTACCGAATTGCATAACGCTGAAATGTGCCAGTATTACAGTTCTCCTTTAATATTTTTTTAATTTTTTTAAGTGAATTAATGTTCTGATAGCGAGGTGAGCTAAAATATTTTTGTTAGAAATATTTGCATTTTAACCAGTCATATATGCAAATTGAAGGGAGAGGACACTCAAAGGTTTCTATTCAGGTCTAGGGAATAAAACAAAGGCAGTGTGGACCCTTAACTAGAAGGGTGAAATCCTGGACTCATTAAGTCCATGGGATTTTTGCCGTTGACATCAGCAGGGCCAGGATTTCACTTGCATCCTTTTCTGTGGCTCAACACGACCCCTTCTACCCTCGTCAGGAGACCTAGTGTGCACAATGTACCTTGTACCTGCTATCGAGGAGGTCTTATTTCTGCACAATGCCCTAGAAGCCTGGGGTGACCTTAGCATGGGCTGACCTTAGCATGGGTGCCAAATTTGAATGGCTCCGTGACCCTGCTTGCAAGAGCTCAACAGGTCAGGTGGGGAGCTGGGTACAGCCCCATGAGACAGGTGCCCTCGCTGCAGGGTGAGTATGGAGTAGGCTCCCAATCCTGGGCCTCCTCTCAGCACTGGGCTAGGATTAGGATTGTGGTGCTAGGCCAGAGGGTGGTGCTGTGAGAGCTCATTAAAAACTCCCCCCCCGCCCCGCATCCCGACTACAGTTCATTGAATTGAGACACTTTATTGGCCCCTGTCATGAGCTCTTCCTTTGCCATTAGCCTCTATGTTATTTATTGCTGGAGGAAGTTCTTATCCCTGTATGATGCTGGTAATCAGGATCATATTTGGAATTGATGGTACTATCTCATATGTAGAAAAAAAGTTTCACTTAAGCCTTTTGGTGATTGTTCTCTGTTATTACTTGTAGACGAGATAAAATTGTACTCTACGCTTGCTTTATTCAGACAAATAGTCCCATTATCCTCAAAAGAATTACCCTGATTGTATCAGGTTAGCAGGATGATAAAGTATTTTATAAAGCAATTTTAAATTGTTAAAATAAATTAATTACATTCATTTACTGGCTTGACTCTCCAAATAGACCATATCCTTAAGTCCTTGACTTCCTTCAGTAAGGATCACAAGATTTGGCTAAATATATTTTTCTTTGTGTGAAGACAGTTAAGCATAATGATTTCTTTATACAAAGAGATGCAACGGCTAGGGACTTAGTTTTTGATAAATACACATATAATTTCCAGGAATAATAAGGTCCTTTGTGGTGCAACTACTGCTTAAAAAATGAACATTGCTGGCACTTGAGCTGAATCCAAACGTCTCAAGCAGGCTTTTAAGTTTAATTTAATAAGCCATTATTTCTCTTTCTTAAATATCAATGATCCATTGAAAAAAAACCTCCAATGAGGTTAATAAGTAGCACGACTTGAATCTATTTTCTTTGCATTGATCTCCAAATTCCAAACACAAACTATTAGAAAGAAAAGATTGGGGAGGTACTATCTTTTACCACAGCAAATTCTGTTGGTGTGAGAGAGAAGTTTTGGACTTACATAGAGCTCTTCTTTGGGTTGGAGTTCTCTGTAATCTCAAAAGCTGTCTCTCTCACACGTGGAAGTTGGTCCAATAAAAAAAAAATTACTGCACCCACCTTGTTTCTATTATCCTGGGACCAACATGAATATAACAGCACTGTGTAAAATATAAACAATGAAACAGGTTATTAGGAGAATGAAAATGAAAGACCTATTTAAGCATTCTTAGGTCCATATATTGCTCTAAATCAGGCTGTAACTCTTGATGGCAGTTGAAGTTTTAGTCTGAATAGAGGCTGAAGGCTGGGATCTGTGGGACCCAGTCCAATACCCATTGAAGTTAATGGCTACAACAACCAACTTCAAGTGGGAGTTAGATCAGGATTTCTGAGTCTTTCAGAATATTAAGGAATCCCAAAAGTTAATTATTTAGTAATGTGTAGATTTTCTAGAGACTGGGTTTCATCAGTTCGTTATTCTGATAATGTAGTGCTTTAAGTAATAGCCAAAGAAGGTAACAAAGCCATTATTGAAGGTTTCGGGGTGAGGGGGGTTATTAAATGTAGGGAAATTATCAGTGATACTGATGGAAACCAAAATATAGTAGTGAAGAATATTGCATCCATCTTCCCCGTGAAAGAAAATGAAAATCTACAAATTGTGACTTCATTTAACTTCACAAAAGAAACCAAGGGATACATATTTAAAAAACCAAAAAACAATCCCCTTAAATTTTTAAACAAAACTTATAAATAAAGTTAAAAAATGACTGGTCCTGAAGCACCTTAGAGACTAACAAAAATGTAGATATTATCATGAGTTTTCATGGGCACAACTCACTTTTTCACATGAATGGAGCAAGTGATCATAATGTGGTTTCTAAGCTCATCAGTTGCAAAAAAAAGAAAAAGTGTGTATACTGTAAAGCATAAAAATATTAAAGCTAGGATCAGCGATAAGCATTGTATTTGTGGTGATTTTTTTTTTTTTTAAAGATACTTGGTTTAAAAAAAACCCATGTTTGTATTTACATATGCAGTTTATGATTTACAATGCCCTTAATTAGTTTACTGACATTTAGTGCTAGATTACTTCACTTCGCAATGTTTTAAAGGTTTTGTTCCATGAATGATAACAGAATATTGTCTGTACAAAATATTTTAACTCTAGGTTTTTAATATGTATGTCTGAAGCTGGTTGAGAATAGAATTTCCTTTGAAAAAAGAAAATTCATTTTTTCAAAAGTCTGTTTGTGTATTTCTTCCCCAGTTTTTTTTCTTGAAAAACCTAATACTGAAATGTCTTGGGTTGGTTTTTTTTTTTTTTTTTTAAGTGGGAGGATGTGTTAGTTTTTCATTATAAGAAATGGAAAATATTGCAAGTTATGCACATTTCCCTTGGACAACTTTTATTTCAATAAAAGGCCATATTTGTATTAACAAAAAATCTGAAGGCACATTTTTACCAGCTATTTCATCCTGTTGGGTAGGGAAAAAAGAGAATACCCCAGCTGAAAAGCAGCAGCCAGATCTTCATAAATTACTATACAGCTTGAGGAAATATATACATTATGCAAAAGATCCTAATAGTCTGAGTTTGAAACATTCAATCTCTTCAATAAGGTTTGTGAGTGTATATTACCTCTGAAAATGAGGTTGTAATTTTTATATAGCTTTTTTTAGGGCTTGCTGCCTTATGTAACTATTCAACTAACAGAATTTTAAAAATCAATTCCCAGAGACTTTCTAACTTTCAAATCACATTATATATAAATGTAAGGACACACCTTTCCAAAGTAAAATCTCGACAGAAAATGCTCTCTTATGTTCCACAAATTGCTGCATAGTTCTAGTGTCCAGCTGCAGTCTTTATGATGACTAAAATGTTATACATTTGGAGACAAATTTATTGAGTACTAGAAGTTAAGCAAAATGACACAGACAAATGAAGCTTGGTATGAAATCGCTGCAATAGCCATGATGATGAACAAATGGGATTAACTTTGAAGCCCATAACAATGCTGTAATTTATTCAGTGAACTGTTGATCAGAGATAAATGTTCTTGCACATTCACTTCTTGTACCAGTTCTTAATCCTCTTCACATAGGTACCTTGACAATGAGACCGAATAAACACAACCTTACACCATGAGTTGCCAGGGGAAAATTAACCACATTGATTAAACACCTTATGAGTAACTTGCTCATTTTTAGACTATTCACCCTTTAAAATGAGAGTTCATTTTCATCTGTGATTGGTAAGTGTCTAGCCTAGGTTGGAAACTACAATGCACACTAAATAATTTCTAAGTCATGACTGATATATTTAGGATAAAGATGTTATATTTTATGAGTACAAAAACCCAGCCGGTGTGGACACCCCATCCTGCTGAGTAGTGTGTGACATCTGGAAAAAAAATCAGATATGAAGATGTGAATCTAAACAAAACCTGACAAAAAGCTGTTCTGTACCAGCTGAGTGATGTTAAACCAGAAAAATGTACAAACCAGGTATGCTTATACATGGTAAGTACATGCTACATGCTCCAAGAAGTATGTTAACAACAATTAGATATCTGTTTTGTTTTGTCAAACCAGAAGAGTACTTGGCTGCATAGATACCCACTTTCTTAACATTAAACAAAAGAATAGCCATCAGATTAATTCTAAAATGAATACTAGTCTCCAGTTCCTCTCTGTCAGCCACATTGTAAAATGGATGAGGTAAATTCTAGCCAATACACATATTAAAGATAAATAGATTTCTGACTAGAGAGGATGGGCTATTTTGATGCATTATGCTGTTTATCAACCTAATTAGGTCAAGACAGAATACAGAATCATAAATCATAGATGGTTACTCACCAGGCAGAAGAGGTCAATATCAGTTGGTTGTCACAGATGTTTGAAGTCTCATCAGGGGGAAAGGGTACTAACAACAGGACAGTTGTAGCAAGAAATTGCATCACTGCCTGATGTACGGGTGCAGTCTATAACATTCCCTTTAATCTCACTGACACAAATAACAAAACTTAGCTTTTATATAGCACCTTTCCTCAATAGATCCTAAAGTGCATTACAAAGAGAGGCTAGTATCCTCCCCATTTTATTGATGGGGAAACTGAGGTATTGAAAGACAAAACGGTTTGTGCAAGCAACCAGCAGTGTACCTATGAGTAGCATCTACTTCTTCTTAGTCCCAGTTCAGTGCCCTATCCACTAGACCAGCGATTCTCAATCTTTCCAGACTACTGTACCCCGTTCTGGAGCCTGATTAGTCATTGCATTACCCCATATTTCACCTCTCTTAAAAACTACTTGCTTGCAAAATGAGACATCAAAATCACACAATATACAAAATCACAGCACAATATAATGAAAAAAATGCTTACTTTCTTATTTTACCATAGAATTATAAATCAATCAATTAAAATATAAATATTGTACCTCTATTTTAGTGCATAGTATATAGAGCAGTATAAACAGCCCTCCTGGCTGCTGTCTTGAGAGAACCCGGTGGCCTGACCTCCTCTGGCCCACCTGCCTGGCTCTGCTGCTCCCAACCCACTCCCAGGACTCTGCTCCTGGGGTGCTCCGGCCCCGTGCATGGGGCGTCAGCTGTTGCCCTGGCCCTGTGTGCGGGGTAGCAACTGCTCCCGGGGTTCCCTATCCCAAAGATACTGATCCTGCAGGCTGTCGCTGACCAGATCAGCTCTGCTCCTCGCCACACTCAACTCTGGCTGGGGCTCTCTGGTCTAGCAATATATGTGGTCCTGCCAGTCCAGGGATGTTGCCATACCAGAGACTCCTGGACGAGAGAGGTTCAACCTGTACAATTAAACATTTGTATTACGTGACTTTGTTTGTCTGTCACCCCAATCATACAAGCCTGTAGAAGCTGTAAATATTCTTTCCAAAGGGGTATCTGAAACATCTGAAATATGGTGCTGGTTGGGGCATTAGCCTTTATTTGCTGTATTTAGACAAAGATTTCCAGGGTGTGGCTTTATGTACCTGCGCTAGATGTGTATTTTTACGTAGTCAAACACGCTAAGTTTCTCCCAGCTGAGAGGGTATGCAGTTGTAGTGGTTATGCTTTTTGATTGGTGTACCAATCACATAGAGGAAGCATTTAGATCAGTGTCTGGTTAGCTAGTATTTCTCACATTCAAGTACGACCTTTCTCAGAGGTTTGTATCCATCACTGTATTCCGCCATGTATACTTGAAAGGAATGTTGGGTGGGGTGCATGTTGTCTGGGATTAGATTGCTTGCATAGTGTTGAGCACTATACATGAGAAACTGACTAGGAGTAGTAGGGAGTTTAGCCCATCTGACACTAAAGGAAACAAAACACTCTATATAATAATACTCTATCAAATGAATATATTGCATGCTGGTGAAAAGACAGAGTTACCTGCATTTATGAATTTCCTCATACATTAGAACAACAGGATTGGGTTGCAGGAAGTTTTAACTGCATGCTGGTTCCATGCTTTAGTTGTGACCACATTTTGACAGTTGGAGAAGATTGTAAATAGTCATAGATTGTTTGAATTGCAGACAGAATCAGGTGATTTACTTTCTGACTGATCAGTGTCTTGCCCACGCTTTTCTGAAATCGGCAATGTTATAGTGTGTGATGATAACTCTTTGCTTCATATTTTGCTGTAATAAAAGAGCCACATTTGATGTTCTTGTCACAAAACATAAACAGGAGCCTTCTTTGCTGTGAATACAACAGTCGCATTCCTGAAGGATATTGTTTTAAAAATGCAGATTGTATATAATAAGGGTTTATTTCTTTGAAAAATGATCCCTGTTTGTCATCTTTATCTCTCCTGATTATATTGAACATGACCTGAATATTCATAATATTCACTTGGTAGAGTACACCTTCTCACATGTTGCTCTATGCAGTGATAGATTTTCTCTATTAATTGTTTAGAAAGGTAATTAGAATTGATATATGTAGAAATATGCTGAGACACTCCATAGCTGTAATAGTAAAGGAAACTTATCTATTTTTAAGCATAATTGAGCAGGAGTAAAATAAATTAAAGACTTAATCACTGTGGTTTTCTTTCCAGCACTGTCTTTTGCGTTGCATCTGGAAGGTCTTAAGAGTCTCAAAATTAATTTGCCAGGCATTTGACAGAATCCTTTCCAGAAGCTAGAATCCTTCCATTGCATATGGTATTAGGCTATCTTCATTATGGTGATTTGCAATTGAACGAGATTAGATTGCTTGCAGTGCCTAGAATTTTTTAATTTTATTTCTATAGGCATTGAGTGGACATTTTCTATATGTCCCAGTTTTGTATCTGGAATGCCCAGATGCCAAAATGAAAAGGTGAAAGAGTTCTTATCTATCAAAATATTAAATCTTTGTTCACTTAATTAGTCTCTTGACTCAGTCAGACCTCACACTGACCTTAGTAAAGTCAATTTGTTTATTATAAATTGAAAATGCTAATTGGATACCAGAAGGAATATTCGTTCATTTGTACATTTAAATGAAACCCAAGCATGTCATAGTGTTTTCAAAAGCATAAATATCAAGGGAATATTCATTAAGTTATCAAAACATGAACTAAAGAAGCCAATGTACTTTTGAGGTGAAATCCAATCTCTCTTGTAACATACTGTCATAGTGATGATGAGCAAAATGGGCATCCACAACATCAGGATTTTTTTCTGAATTTGATTACAAAATGAATATACCTCTTATTACCATTCAGAGAGAAACTAAAAAGAAAATGTGACATCAATGCTTACATATCACAAAATCCCAGAAAGTAATTATCAAAAGAGTAGGCAAATACGTTTTTCTCTCAAATGCTGTACTAACTTATGTGTGACTGTATTCTAACTCTGTCCCAAGCCCATGAAATCTCTTAGGGTATGTCTACACAGCAGGGCTAAAGTTAGAATAAGCTACGCAACTTGAGCTACGTCAATTGCGTAGCTTAAGTCGAAATAGCTTAGATTGGCTTTTGGTGCTATCTACACAGCAGGAAGATGAAGGAAGAACACTCTTCCTTCAACATCCCTTACTCCTCGTAAAATGAGGGTTACCTGGAGTTGGAGTAAGAAGTCCTCCAGCTTGACATTTATTTCAAAATAATGGCTTGCAGTGTAGACACACTCTTTGTTATTTCAGAATAATGTAAATTATTCCAAAATAACACTGCTGTGTAGATGTACCCTTCCGTGTTTTAGCTGTTATTCAAAGACATTGCCACAGTGTTGCCTACTCTCTGAGTTTTATCACAGTTATGATAATTTTGGTGTGTTTTCTTAAATCTACAGCCTCTGCAGTCAGGTGAATGTGTGGAAAATCTTAGCTCCCATCACCACAAAAGTATGTGTCTAGCCCACTGGTTGTGGACAAAAGCTTAGGACAGTGAAACCTTACGGCCCAAATACCAGAAGACAAGTAAAATTTGAAATTTATATTTTAAAAATTACATGTTTGTTTTAGCCAATCTTGATTTCCGGAGGGGGGCTGCATCATGATTTTCAATGACTACAGTTGGCAATACAATTATCTCTGACATTGTCTTGGATGGTCTTGGATTTTGAAAACCAAAAAAAAGCCTACTTAATTATTGTATGAACTTGCAAAAAAGAGAGGCAGACTTCTGCACAAATTAACATGCAACTCCATTGAATCAGAGTGCAGTTGGGCCCCAAGAGTTCCAGTGTGTGCAGGCCACTTAAAATAGACGATTAGGTCATCATCTGGTTTAAAACTAGTATAGTTCCACTTAGGCTACATTTGTTTTACAAAAGCTGAAGATTTGGCCAAAAAAATCTAATGTTCTCCCTGATTAAACCAATCTGCTATTGACTGAGGTGTAAGGGGATGCTGACTCCTTTTGCAAGTTCCCTTCCCCAGCTCTTATTGCTTATAACAATAAATATATTATTTCATATTTTCACCTCTTTGGCTGCAGTATTTTCCCTGTATCTGACTATGGAATAAATGAACAGACTTGAATTCAACTAGGGAAATACTATTCTTTGAAAAAACAAAGTGTGGAGCAGGTCTGTCATAGTCAATAATAAAACTAAACTGCAAAAGCTGTGTGACAGGTGCTATCTCCAGAATAAAATGGGGCTTACTCCTCTGTCAGTATCACCCATTGGTTACCTTAGACAGCTCCTTGCCAGGCATGCTGGTTTTTGTGAATGCCAATGTTAGGCAGCTGTCTCTCTCTATGTATTGTATAAGGAGTGTAGGTGTCTAACTCAAGCTATGTGAATCATAATGATTTTCTTAGGTATCACAACTCCAATCTCCTTTTGTGCATCTAGGCCTTAGGCACTTTTAAAAATTTTACCTCGGCTCGAATGACACCAGCTTTAAAAAAATCTATGGAGGTTGGAATATTTTTTGCTTTGCTACAATTTTTGTGCGATATGTTACATTAGAAATGAGTCTGAGCTGTAAAGCTAAATGTTAGCAAAGGCAGTGGAGTTTGGGGTTTTTTTATTACTAGAATAGTGTATAAAATGGTGCATATAAAAACAAAATAAGACAGCCATAATAAAGAAAGTGAGAGGCTTTATGCACTTCTCCTTTCTTTTCATATAGCTAGTTAATAGCTGGCAATTAATTTTTTTTTTACTCTCTTCATAATTCTTCATGGTATTAAAATCTGAGGCTCCCAAATAGGTCTTAAAGTGAAAATCAAAAGCAAACCCCAACTGTATTTACCACACTAATAGTTTATCCATTCTCCCATTCTTCCTGGTGGAAAGGGGGAAGTTTTCCAGGACAGAAAATGGAGCTAGGCCCCCAACTGCCATTAAAATCAGCTCTAGTGCCCTAGCTCTGTACCACTTTCTAAATGGCTAACTTATGCTTCAGCAACCATAGTTGATTTTAGCAGATCACACCAGCACTAGAACTAAGGGCAAATAAAGCTAAAAAAGGAGTCTAATGTCCTGCCACTTCCTATCTCGTGTCACATTGATCTTTCAGACCTTCTTTTGAGCTTATCTGTGGCATGTGGAATAGATAAATATGTTCAAAACTTAGCAAAATGTGTTTGCTTGTTTTTTAAAAAAATATTGGAGCTAATTGTATAGCTTAGTAACAGAGCTGGTAAAATGAATGTAAAAATGTTTTGCAAAAAAATTGAGTATTTTGTGATTGCCTCCTATTTCTTTGACTAGTTCTCACTATGTGAGATTTTATTCAAGTTTGTTAATATTCTGAGTGTGCTGGGAGAGAGTGGTACCTCATTACACTAACAGAATCTAGCTCCTGCTTCAGATCATGTAATAGGACAATATATGAAAGATGAGGCAAAAGCCTTTGGATATTTGTACAGCATTCTGTCTGAAGAAACAAAACCATGTCAGCCAATCAACCTCAGCTTGTTTTCAGACAAGGACAACTGCCAAAAGGAAAAAAAAATGCATGCAGTGCTGTTGTAGCTGCATTAGTCCCAGGATATTAGAGACAAAAGGTAGGTAAGGTAATAGCATTTATTGGAAAAAATTGGCAAAGACCCAATGTCACATACAGCCTCAAGTGTGAACCCTGGGTTGCCCTCTATCAATGAATAAAATGTCTAAATTAAAAATTTCAGACTTTTTATCAAATAAAGGACCCTTGACTGCTCACAGCAGATTTTTAAAGAAACAAAACTGTGTTCTGTATGAATTAACTCCCAAGTTTAAACTTTTCTCTTTCCCTCTGTGAACCTGGTGAGCTAACCAGTACAATTTTCCAATTTTCCTATCAGAACAAAACATCCAGGAAAAACACCCAGTGAACAAATATATTTTAACCTTTATTACACCTATAACAGCAGTCTGATACATTGCAGCACTTCGTTTTATCTGAGTGATCATTGTATGACATTAGAGTGCATCTACACAACTGCACTAACTCAAAATAAGCTACACAATTTGAGCTATGCAAATTGCATAGCTTATTTTGAGCTTACTTTGATATAGTCTATTTCGAAATTTGGTGCTGTCTATACAGTGTTAAATTTCAAAATAGGCTGCTATTCCGACAAGTCCCTTAATCCTCATGGAACAAAGATTACCAGGATGGTGGAATAGCAATCCCATTTTTTTTATTGCATTTTGAAATAATGGGAGTGCTGTTAAGACGTGGAAAACGCTATTTCAGGATACCAGATGTATCCCAAAATAGAGCCGCTGTCTAGACATACCCTTAATGTTATGGTGCTGCCTAACTATTAAGGTGACAGGCACAGTAGGAATAGCTTGAAAAAATTATATATGTAAATGAGTAAGGACACAGTTGTTCCCAATACTTTATTTGCTCTCTCTGGCATTGTTCCATCGCTATCGTCTGGCCCAAAACAGGGAGGAGGCCCTTGTCTTCACACAGAGTTAATTCAAGTTATAACGTAATGGGTTGCCCTTAACTTGAGCAGCCCCTGAGTTTTATCCAACACACAAACCCTTAAGTACAGTGCTGATTTCAACTTGAAATGGCAATTTCATCAGGAGGTGTCGGTGACAGTTTGAGTCAGCACAACTTGACAGTTGCTTAACACCATCACCCTGCATGACTTGACAGTTATTTCTTTGTATGCCATTCTCACTTAAGTCCTCTCAGGTAATCTTAGATTAACTCCAGTGCAGATAACCCGAGTTGACTATTTAGTGGGGACATAGCTTTAGTGTCTAAGTGTACTTTGATTGGGCTATTGAAATATAGAGAATTAATAATAACAACAAGGTGTCTCCATCTTCCAGTTGGTACAAAACAGAGCTGCTAACATCATCTTTCTGGTCTATCAATTGGAACACATCAACTTCTTGAATACTTTCACTGTGTCCCTTTTTCTCAGTTTTAAACCTCTTGCTATTGAGTTCAAAGACCTCCATGACTTAGCCTCTCCTCACATGTCCAGTCCAGTTTCTTACAATGCAGCCATATCCACTTTTGTATACCAACATTTGTTTACTTTTCACACAAATAAATCATGCCTTTTCATTTTGTCTCTTGTACATGGAAGTTCCTTCTTGATGTGCTTCAAAAGTCTAACTTCTCATTTTACGTTTTCCTAGAAATTCTTGTTTGTCATAAGTGGCCACAGTGTCACTCAAATTTAACCTGAATTCCCTCTCCCCCCTCACACCCTCATCACAATAGGGCCAAATTTGAGTGAACAGTACCTCAAACCTGTGAGCCAGGCTGTAATGCCCAGAGTGAGGAGTCCAGCTCCATGGGACAGAGGCCACTGCTGCAGGATGAATTTGGGGAGGCCTTGCTCTCTCAACTCCTCTTTTTGGACCTCTCAACACCAAGACAAAATTAGGTTCCTGGTGGAGGGAGTGGGAGTGGAGTGGAGGTGTTGCTGCAGATTGTCAGTATTACTTTGGATGCTGGGTGGCCTTCGGAAAAAGGGACAAAATGCAAATGATGGTTGATTTTGTAAAAAGTTTGGAAACCACTGCTTTAATACCACAGAGGAGTAGCCGTGTTAGTCTGTAACTTGAAAAATGAGTAGTCCTGTAGCATCTTACACATTAACAAACATATAGGATCATGAGCTTACACATACAAGCTCATGATCCTATATATTTGATAATCTCTAAGGTGCCACAGGACAACTCGTTGTTTCTACTTCAAAATCAGCATAGAGAGTACGCTTATTAAGTTTTCAGATGATACCAAGCTGGGAGGGGTTGCAACTGCTTTGGAGGACAGGGTTATAATTCAAAATGATCTGGACAAATTGGAGAAATGGTCTGAGGTAAACAGGATGAAGTTTAATAGGACAAATGCAGAGTGCTCCACTTAGGAAGGAACAATCAGTTTCACACATACAGAATGGGAAGCGACTGTCTAGGAAAGAGTACGGCAGAAAGGGATCTAGGGGCTATAGTGGACCACAAGCTAAATATGAGTCAACAGTGTGACGCTGTTACAAAAAAAGCAAATGAGATTTAGGATGCATTAACAGGTGTGTTGTGAGCAAGACATGAGAAGTCATTCTTCCACTCTACTCTGCGCTGGTTAGGCCTCAGTTGGAGTATTGTGTCTAGTTCTGGGCACCACATTTCAAGAACGATGTGAAGAAACTGGAGAAGGTCCAGAGAAGAGCAACAAGAATGATTAAAGGTCTAGAGAACATGACCTATGAAGGAAGACTGAAAGAATTGGGCTTGTTTAGTTTGGAAAAGAGAAAATTGAGAGAGGATGTGATAGCAGTTTTGAGGTATCTAAAAGGGTGTCACAAAGAGGAGAGAGAAAAATTGTTCTTCCTGGCCTCTGAGGATAGATCAAGAAGCAATGGGCTTAAACTGCAGCAAGGGAGGTTTAGGTTGGACATTAGGAAAAAGTTCCTAACTGTCAGGGTGGTTAAATACTGGAATAAATTGCCTAGGGAGGTTGTGGACTCTCCATCTCTGGAGATATTTAAGAGTAGGTTAGATAAATGTCTATCAGGGATGGTCTAGACAGTACTGGGTCCTGCCATGAGGGCAGGGGATTGGACTCGATGACCTCTCAAGGTCCTTTCCAGTCCTAGTATTCTATGATTATATGATTCTGTGTTGTCGACATTAGATTGTAAATTCTCTGGGAAGGGAAACTTTTTGTCTTACCTTTAGAGTGAGATGCCTAGCACATTTTAGGTTCTGTGAAAATAATAAAAAAGAACACTTACTTACAAAAATATTGCAATTTAAAACCAAGGAAGAAAGAAAGCTGAGGGGTTTAATGCCTGTTTTGCTATCGTCTTTACTATAAAGGTTACCAGATGTATAACATAATTATATTAACAACATGGAAGAAGAAACACAATCCTGGAAGGAAAAGAAGAGGTTAAAAATACTGACATAAGTTAGATGTATTTAAGTGGACAGGTCCTGAAAAATTAATTGTACAATTCATAAAAAAGTAAATGAAGAAAATCTCAGAATTATTAGCAATGATCTTTGAAAACTTAGGAGATAAGTGAAGTTCTAGAGTAGTAGAGAAGTCCATAGTCTCCATCTTTAAAAAGGAAAAAAAGGATTTTTACATATAGGGATTTATTTACCCATCAGCTTAACAGAAGAATGGCCATACTAGGTCAGCCTAAAGGTCCATCTAGCCCAGTATCCTGTCTGATGACAGTGGCCAATGCCATATGCCCCAGAACAGGGAACACAACAGGTAATCAGTACATGATCCCTCTCCTGTTGTCCATTTCCAGACAAACAAAGGCTAGGGATACCATTCCTAACTATCCTGGCTAATAGCCATTGATGGACCTAACCTCCATGAATCTATCTAGCTCTTTTTTGAACCCTGTTAAAGCTCTAGTCTTCACAAAATCCTCAAGCAAGGAGTTCCACAGGTTGACTATGTGCTAAAGGAAGAAAAACTCCCTTTTGTTTGTTTTAAATCTACTGCCTTTTAATTTTAATACATACAGAGATACTGGAACAATAATTAATTTATAAGCATCTTGAGGATAATTGAGTCATAAGTAATAGTATGGAATTTTCAAGAACAAATTATGCCACGCCAATCTTTTTTTGGGCAGGCTTATTGGCTTAGTGGATGGAGAAAATAGTAGATGTGATGTATCTTGACTAAAATTAAGCCTCTAACATTCTCAGAAGTAAACAAGGGAAATGTGATCTAAGTGAAATTGTATTGGCTGAGAGCAAAACTGATTGCCAAATCATACAAAAATAGTTATGCTATCAAATTGGCAGGACATATCTACTGGGATCCCAAAGAGGTTGGTCGTGGGTCCAGTACTAGTCGATATTTTCATTGATGACGGTGTGGCGATTTTATGCTTATAAACTAGCAGGTGACAGGTACTGTGGGCATTTAGGAGGACAGGATTAGAAGGCAAAATAACCTTGAAAATCTGGAGAATTGGTCTGACATCAACAAGGTACAAGTCAATAAAGAAAAGTGCTACACTTAGGAATGAAAAAAATCAAATGCACAGTGAAAACATGGGGAATAACAGGCTAGACAGTAGCAGTGCTGAAAAGGAGCTGATGATTATAGTGGATTAACAAATTGAATATGAGTCAACAAGATGAATCTCAGATCCAGGTAGGGAAAATTCTGCTTTGGCAAATTCCGAATATTGGTGATGCCTGTAAGCATTTTACTGAAGAAAAGATTTCATCTCACTTCTCTTTTCAGACATTACAATTGTTTTAAGTGTTGCTGCTCATATATGATGATATTCTATCTGGCTCATGGGTGCACAATGTGGAGGAAGGATGCCAAGGTGTCTTTCTACCTACATAAAGGCCCAAAAGAACTGGAGTCCTTATTTGTCATCTTTCTCCAATTCCTAGCCTATTGTGTATACTCCTTTTATCTCCTTACCCTTCTTCCTATCATTGTTTTATTATTTGCTATCTTTTCTCTATGGGTATGTCTATACTTCAGAGTTTTTTTCCGAAAAACAGCCATTTTTCTGAAAAAACTTCACTTATATCCACACTGCAATCGCGTTCTTTCCAAAAAAAAAATCAAAAAAACAGGGGGGCTTTTCTGACATTGGTAAACCTTTTTCTATGAGGAAGAAGACTTTTTCCAAAAGAGCTCTTTCAGAAAAAAGCATGTATGGGCAGGGAAGAGGGAGTTCTTTCAAAAGAAGAGGAAAGAGGAAAAAGCACAGGTGACCTGGTGGCCACTCCGTCCATAGTAATCCACAGCTTAAATGTGAGATAGCATCCACACTGAATGAACACTATCTTTCCAAAAAGCAGATCACTTTTTCAATGCGCTTCTGCTGTGTAGACACTTTCTTTCGGAAGAAGTTTTTTCAGAAGATCGCTTCCGGAAAAGCCTCTTCTGAAAGAAGTCTGCCATCCAGATATAGCCTCTGTCTCTGCACCCATGACTTCAATTTTTCACTCAGACCTTTCCCCCAGCCAAATATTTTAGTGGCAGTAAAGACTTTGCACATGAAGCTTTGGGCGATGAGATCCAAATTCATCCTATATCATCCCCAATTTTCAAATCTGTTTCATTTCAAAATGTGAATCTTGTCTGCAGGGTTTTACAATACCAATTCTATTAACAGATGTTGAAAAAATGAAGTGTTCTAGACCTAAGTAATTTGTTTGATTTTTTTTTTTTGCAGTACTTTTTCCTACTTGCATATGTCAAAACAATTCAGAGCAGCATGATATCCAAACTGCTAGTAATTCATGAGAGAAAGAGCTTAAGCAGTAAATGTAATTAACCAAGCAAGTAAAAAGAAAAGACACACACACACAATTAGAATGTATTCACTAGAAAAGGAATTACTGTTAAAAAGCTGTAAGGGCTTCAAAATGAAAACTTATTTCTAGTTCCTCCTATATCCTTTTCTTCAGGTCTCTCTTCTTTCTAAATACTCTATTTCTATCTTGTGTTGATAAACAACCATGGTTGTAGGCCTATGGCAGTAGTTGTTGTTTTTAGCTGACAATATAAATTACATGTTGTAAATTTTAAGAATCCTGGGGGGGGGGGTGACTCAAGGAATTACCATCACAGTAGCAGTTACCACAATATCACTATGGTAGTCATCCAGTGACCTCAGCATGGTGCTAACAATAGTCAGTTTAGTACAACCACAGCTCTGTAACCATGATCCTTTTCAGGGGACTCTAGTTGAAGGTATTCCTCTTGGTGTTAAATACTTGAATAATCAGGAATCTAGAAAGAGTGAGCTCAAGAGAGAAATTTAAACCTGGTGGTTAAGGCATGAACATAACTTCAAGTCCCTGTTCCACATCAAGTAGAGGGAGGAATTGAGCCCAGTATTACACATCCTCAGTGAGTGTCCCCACCATAGGGCTAAAAGTTAAAAAAAAACAAAGTCCTCTTATGAGTCTAGCTCATTTTATTTATTTTTTTTTTGGGGGGGGGGAGGGGGAGGGGAGAGCAGAAACTGTTCAAGGAATCAGTATCAAATTTGCAAATGGTTTTGGGTTGATCCAAGCTGCACTTTATGTTGACTACACCTTGTCCAGAAATTATCACCCAGTACAGTAAAACTCCAATAGTCCAGCATCCAATAGTCCGGCACTCCTGATAGTCCGGCATCAAAATGGCAAGAGCCTAGTGAGTGAGCTTCGGCAAAAAATGAGTCACAAGGTAACAGTGGCAGCAGCTGAACTGAGCAAAAAGGGTAAAAAAGGCTTTAAAAAACTAAAACATTACAGTATACTGTATATAGTATGTACAATAAAAAGGGTTAAGAACACTTTATATACAGTATATAAATAACCTGCTTATAGTACCTCCTGATAGTCCGGCATATCTGATAATCCGGCACCACCTAAATCCCATAGGTTCCGGATTATCGGAAGTCTACTGTATTACTTTGGATAGACCCATGAGCTAGGCTGATGTAAGATATATCCCTGCTAATAACTACACCATGAGTGATAAGTAGGTCCACTGGAAGAAAAATCAATTTAGCCACTGTAGTTGTGAAGAAAAGCTCAAAAATGTGACCCAGCTAGAACCAATACAGAGCTTTTGGTTGAAATTTACAGTGGAGGGAGTTGGGCAGCCACTACGAGAGCCAGAGAGAAAGCCACCACAATATAACAGGTCCAACTTGATTATTGACAATAGAGACTTGTATGTGTCACTGAGCCCTGAAGGATTGTATTCTGATTGATGGGAAGCACTAATTTCTTGTCTTCCCTCCTTGGGACAGTCTTCACCTCTAGGTGTCAATAAAATTAGTGTCCTTCCACTACAAGTATCATGTCTTCCTTTGTGAGGAAAGGTTGGGGGTTTTTTTGGTTGGTTGGAGGTTTTTTATACTTACCATTGCGTATAAATGACCCTGTTTGGTGATTAAGCGGATTTTGCAATCTGCTCATATCTGCTTAACTTTTATTATTTATTTGGATTATTGTATCACTAAAAGCTATAATCATAGGTCAGTACTCCATTGGGCTAGGTGTTGTACAAACATAGAATAATAACAGATGATGGTTCATGACCCAATAAACTAACAATTTATCAGACAAGACACAACTGATAGATACAGACACAGGGGGAAGTACAATAAGACAATATTGATCAGTGTGACAGGCTGTGGTCTCAGCATACCCACATCTTAACCACTGTCAAAATTTTTTTGTAGGCCTCACAGTAAAGGCAAGTTTTGAGGAGGGGATTTGAAGGTGGATAATGAGAGAGCTTTTGACAGGGAGCACCTCCCAATTACGTGGAGCAGTACAGGAAAAAGCATCTATTTAGCTGTCAATTCTTGTGTTGAAGATGACAATTGTAGATAAATTCTTCATCTTTAGTAGTAATTTAAATACATGAAATACCAATTAAACTATTTTTGTCTGCAGAAGAAATTAATATGCATTGATGATGAATTTCTTTCTTTCCTATTTTCTTTCATTCCTATTTTCACAAATTATTTTAATTTTAAAATATTTTGATAATTCATATAGAAATATAAATTATTAAAACAGAGAAATGAAAAAAAATGAGTTATGATCTTATCCACATTGGACAGGTTTACAAGCTCACTAGTTTCAAGCTAAGTGGATTGAAGGAAACTATAGATGCCAGCAGATATCCTTTAGGAAAAGACATTTTATATATAGATAGAGACACACTTCATTGTGAACATCATTCAGTCAGGAACTTAAAAGCATGCAAAGTGGCCCATGAAAATAAGATTCCATTAACCTGATATAGAAGTGCATATGGTTAATTTTTTTCCACAGAGATTGTTAGGTTTGCATTTATTATTTATAGAATTCTCATTTAGGTAAAATTTCATGGCATTGTTTTGTTTTATTTGCAATATATTCTGAAAAATGCTGTTTTGCATCTGAAAAATGAATTTGCTACGTTACATGGGGCATTTTGCAAATTTACATGTAAAAGGGAAATATAAATTTATGAAAAAATGGTCCTTAATGTTCTGTCAGTGGCTACTGAAAGTCAAGTGAAGTGTACAATTAATTTAATGAAACTTTTTTACTGAAAAATGAAGAGATTTGACCTTCACAAAAACAAGACCTTTGTCTGTGACTTCAAGACCTCTAAAAGCTCATTTTTAGTTTCCTAATTTTTTTGTTTTATAATGCAATAATAATTTAATAATACAACTTAATAGTAGTACTGTGATAATCACAATTAATCACAGTATTAATCTCAATGTTAAACAAGGGAATTTCAATTGAAATGTATTAAATATTGTGGACGTTTTTCTGCATTTTCAAATATATTAATTTAAATTATAATACAGAATACAAAGTACTCACTTTATAGCATTATTTTTATTACAAACAATTGCAGTGTAAAAATAGTAAACAAAATAAATGGTATTTTTTAATTTACCTAATAGAAGTATCATAATGCAATCTCTTCATTGTGAAAGTGCAAGTTAACAAATATAAATTATTTTTTGGTTACATAATTTGTACTCAAAAGCAAAACAATTTAAAATGTTAGGGCCTACAAATCCACTCAGTTCTACTGTTTGTTCAGACAATCACTAAGATAAACAAATTTGTTTACATTTATGGGAGACAATTCTGCCTGATTCTTCTTTATAATGTCACCTGAAAGTGAGAACAGGAATTCACATGGCACTGTTGTAGCTGGCGTCACAAGATCTTTTTGTTCCAGTTGATCTAAACGTTCATATGCCCCTTTTGTGCTTTGGCCACCATTCCAGGGGCCTTGCTTCCATGCTGATGATGCTTATTAAAAATAATGAATTGATTAAATTTTGTCTGAAGACCTGGGGAGAATAGTATACCTTTTGCTCTGTTTTACCCATGGTCTGACCTATATTTCATGTTACAGCAATCTTAGATGTTGACCAACCACTTGTTTGTTTTAAGAATAGTTTTACTGCCGATTTGATAAAACAAAAAGGAGGTACCAAATGAAATTTCTAAAAATAGCTACAGTACTCAACCAAAGAGGGATGGAGCATGCTTTCAAAAGTCTTAGAAGAGCAGCATTCTGATGCATAAACTACCGTGCCCGAATCACCAATAAAGAAATCAACCTTCTGCTTGCTGGTGGCATCAGATTTTACAGCACAAATATTTGTAATAAAATAAATAGAAAGGGATCACTATGCACTTGGTATTCTGTGTTGTAATATTATCAATATTTAAATGAATTATATTCTTTTATTGTTTAACAGTGTGATCAATCACACTGTTTTTAGTCACTTGACAGCCCTTCTTATTATATTACCTTTACCTATAGATGTCTAACCAGTTTACAAACATAGTAAGCATTATCAGCATGTTATACATAGAGAAATTTGGTCAAAGCAAAGGATAGGAAGATTTTGCTTGTGTAAAGTGTAAATCACTCTGGTCATGGGCAGAAGGGATTGAACCTGTGACTTTAGAGATTATAGTCATGGGCTTGTACAGCATGAACTAAAAGCCAAGTGACTCTCAGGTAAGGCTATAGAGAAGACTTCACTCTCACATGCCTCTGGTCTCCACACCTCTGATTACTGAAGAATGGCCTTTCTTTTGCATAATTTCTCCAAATTATGTTCAGCTCCATTATTACACCACCATGATTTTCGAATTTGGAGACGACACAGCTACCTTTTGACTTCAGAATGTAATGACCACTACCTATGAAGTTAATCCCATCCCCAGAGCCAACATTTTTCAAATACCTCAATCTTTATGTGCCAAACATAAGACATCTTAGATGGCCACCTAATTTGGGAGACATGTCAACAAAAATTGAGCCGAAGTGACTTGCCCAAAGACGCACACAAATTAATGGAAGAACCACCCTGGTTTCTTGTTAACAGTGTAATACTCAGTCCTGAATCTTGCTGCCAGTCAGGTTTTTATTTTCCCATGATCAGGAGTTGTCATATCATAAGTATTCAAAAGGAAAATGATCAATTACAGTCCTAGACTTTCATGCATTTGAGGATCTAAGATGCAAAACATTTCTATCTTTTTAGCACCAGACTAATAAATTTGTTTATGAAAAGTGACAGGAGCAGTTCTGTGAAAGAAAACTTCTACATTACTTCATGTCAGTGATCAAAGATATTGGAGCATTTGTTTTAATCTTGGTTATTTCAGAAATTCTGCAGCTGCTTTGATATTAAATGCCATATGTAATCAGACACAACATAGCATATATTTATCTCTGAACTCCAAGCTCCATCTAATTATCTAACAATCCATTTCATACAGTAAAAAGAAAGTTATTTCTATGCTATAAAGGATTCTACTGGTGCTGCCAACAAAACAAAAACAAACAAACAATAGATTCAATCCAATTGCAATTTCACAGTGTCTGTGTGTGTGGTAAAAATGATGAGACCTTGAATAAAATCTGTATGTCCTTTTTCCTGAGGAATCATTTATCTGAATAAATAAAATAACTCTTACTTTTCTAAGGTTGGGTGTTTGTCTTTGCACAAATGATGCTACAGCATACAAAAATTAATTCTGTTCATGAGAGATTGCTAACAGCCGACAAATTTTGCACTAAAAATAAAAATCTGTCACTGCAGGTTTCTCTGGCTCTAGCAGTCTTTCAGAAAGTACACTTTCTGTAACCATATTGAAAAAGAATTACTGCTGGAACATTCACTTTTATTCTGTGAATATTTCCTATTTATTTTATACCTCTCCTACAGTACTTGGCTCCTTATGTAGCGGAGGCACTATTGGTATGCAATTGCAGCTTTACTTGCAGTAAGGCTCTGCCAATGCCAACTAATGACTGTGTCATAATCGGCCAACTCCCCACTGTAAATGATTTGTTCACAGCTGCAGTTGGCACAACTATAGAATAATTGTTTTGTCTAGGCCTTTGAGATGCAGATGCTTACATCTAACTTAAACTGCTAAAGTTGCTCCTAAGTTACTTGACTCAAGATGCATCTATGATAGACACGTAAATGGGAGATGCAGAGCAGCAGCTGTCTGTGAGGTGCTCAGACCTCCCACGGACAGGGGCTGCTGCAGTGAAGCAGCCTTTGCCCATTGTGGGCCTCAGCCTCAGCCAGTTGCAGACAGAGGCTGCCTCATGGCAGTCTCCCCCTGCTCTTCTCCCCCCGCCCCCCCCCCGATGCCTCAGATAGAGGCAGTAGCAGAAGCGGGGGGGAGGGGTAGGGATGCAATGGCACCACAGAGCTGGTGCTGGGGGGAACCGGCTTTAAAGCCAGCCCTTGCTAGCACCGGCTCCTGCTTCCCCCCTGCCCCTTTGCTGCCTCTGCTATAGAGGCAGCAAGGGGAGAATGCAAGTAGTTGAAAAGATTAGTTGATAAGCTTAGGCTATTAGTTAATCATCTAGCTGACTACTCATTGACATCCCTTAATTGGGGAGGAAGAGAGAAAAGCGCAGGGGGAGCATGATTTCACCTATGTCTAACCAGGTCTGAAGTCCCTACTCTGACTTGATCTGAAGCTGCTGCAGCAAGTCACTCCGGTTCTTCAACCCATAAATGGGCCATCCACACCTCTCCCATTTAATATGCAGTGAAGTCAATATATATATATATGTAAAGTAGAAGCTTTTCTAAAAAGGCTATCGAAGTTGCATCCGTTAGCCAATGCAAAATTCTAAGCTTGTCAGAACAAACACAATGAGGAAACATACAACTAAATGGTTATCATGCAGTTATCATCTTCCTGTACATAAATGGTGCTGAGAGTGTCTAAACCGCACATGCAAAAAGGATATATCACCCTATTTTGAAGGTGTATTTCCAGCATATATTTGAAAATTTGGCCCAAAGAAGACCTATTCTTCTTTTCCCCTTTATAGTAAAACCAGTTGTTCTTTGAAAGGGTTTACCTCTTTGTCTATACATGGGTTTTATTCATGGTTTGAATGATTTTGGAATAATTAGTAACATCCCCTTTCAGTTTCTGCATGAAAAGAATGTTTTTCAAATTACTAAGTTTCCTTTTGGAGACACATGTATTCACTTCCTTTCATTAGCTAAACTCATCCATAGTAAATGTTACTGTAATGTCATGTTTGTACATAAAAGTGATAAAATGCATCTTGCAATAGCATTTGGAACTTTATTGTTCTCTGTGCTACCTTGCTCTGGTAAACCCATCATTTTTTAGTAGAGATTTGTAACTTAATGTTTTATATACCAGTGACACTACGGACTCTCAGTAGGGCCCTTCTTTGGGTTTATCACATATTTGCTTCCATTTTAATTGTTTTATACACTTGATTTTCCAGATGTGATCTTCTGTTTTTATTTGCCAAGTTTCACGAGACCTATCCTTGCTATTGCTTACCCAATATACTATAAAAAAATGATTTTATACCGCTAATAGCAAGTTTTCAAGGAGAAATTTGGCAAAACAAACATGTATATAATGCAAAAGATAATCAAGTATTTTTTCTCTTTTAAAGTAATAAGCAGAATCTGTGACAAATTATTAAATCTCCTTAATTGTTTAACAAGCATAATCTCCTTACAATATTCAAGAGCCTGGATTGTCAATAATTTTTAAACCTTTTAGTGAATAAGGTATTAGCAACCTCAGTTTGAGATTTTCAATATTTTCTGGCTGTTCTCTTTAGAATCCAGTTTTCAAAAATACTCATATTTAGTAGGAAAATTAATAATTTTGTTGATTTATCTGATCTGTTGAAGTATGCACTTGAAAAACTTCACTGTGTCTGAAACAGTTTTTAACGCTGACATAGATAATGCCCAGTGTTCTTTTAATATGAATAACCTAACTATTTGAAATGTGTGGAAAGGAGAATCTTGGGCAAGATTCTCATTCACACAAAGGTCATTTGACATCACCCTAGTTGTATACAGGAGCCTCAAGATGGGGGTAAATATATTTTATGCCAGAGCAATGTAAACTGACCTTGGGGTAAATGAAAACTAGAGCCATTATATCTATTACAGCAGAAGAGATAATACTAGCCTATGATTTATTATTCAAAAACAATTGATTTGCACCTGACAGTGGCAGTCTGGAGTTTCTTGTTTATGGGCAGCTCTCGTTGTGGTGTCCTTGGGCTGCAGATAACGGGCCAGCTCAGCCCACATCTTCAAGAAGGTTGCTTTAGTGCTCTGTAGCCACTGCTCTTCATCCCAAACCTGCATGACAATGAGATCCCACCAATCAGTGCTAGTTTCCCCAGCTCAAAGCAATAGTCAGCTTCTCTGTGAATGCCAAAAGCACTTCTAAGTTGCTGCTGTCCAAATCACGAAGAATGTCAGGTACCTGTGAGTCTTTCTCTGCCAATAACTTCACAATTAACTATGCAGCTATGCGTGATGTCCTCACCTGTCTTAACAGAGCATAGGAGAGACGTATGGGATCCATCCTTTCTCATTGCAGTTGCTGGAGTTCACAACAAAGAATAGCATTGGAAAAATGGCACAAAAGGACACTGGAAACCACAGGAAGCCTAGGACACAAAGCAATGCCTGTTTTGCATAGTCCCAAGATGCATCGTGCTCTGTTCTGCCTTCCCACAACTCCTAGTTACAGAAGGTGTCACCAGGCACTGTGGGATACATACCCACAGTGCATTGTTCATGCTGTTGATGAAGGCGTCCCCAATGTGGACATGTGTTGACAGAGAAAACAAGTGTGAATGTACTCTGGTGACTATGCTTTTGTTGTTGTTTTTTTCATGGTGTTGGTGTTGATGTTGCACAATTTGTTGTGGTTCAGAAGTTTTCAGCAAATCAAAGCAATTAGTGTCATTGACAAAACTTTGTAGTGCTGATAGGCCCTTAGTTGTATAAGCAGGTTCATATTTTTGGGTGGGGAGACAAGTAAAAAAAATTATGAAATTTGTATGGAAATTTTCAAAGGCACGGAGATCTGTTTTTATAAAGGACTATGCTTTAACTACTGCATAACTTTCCTAAGAAGTTTCTTCAATATACAATGTTCAATATACAGTACAGAAACCTTTGTAAGGGTTGCATTAGCATATTACCAAGAGTCAATTTTACAACTGTTTTTCATATAAATGTAGATCAGTTTCTTTAACAAAATTTTAATTCACATAAACATAAAACTCTCTGAACATACAGTTATATTCTTCATATTAGCAGAAGAATAGAAGTTCACGGGGGGGGGGGGAAGGGAAAACCCTCTGAAATGGTCAGGTCCTCAAATGATCATACTTGACCTGTAACACATTTTAGCTCCTTGTTTAACTGAACATGGAGATAAAACACTGTCTAGCTACTTAAAACTGCTGTTGAAAGTTAAACATTCTAGAGAGTTTGAAAGAAAACAGGGGGTGCTGACAACCTCTGTGGCCCCTGGGCAAGGTGGGGAGGGGGCTGGCTCCATGCTCATGGAAGCGGTGGGGCCTCATGAAAAGGAGGGGGTCGGGGCAGCCAGTGTGGAGTGTGCCACCCCCCCCCCCCTCCCCATCCTGCATGGAGTGTGTGGTGCAGCATAACACTCTGGCTGTGATTTAAAGGGCCTGGTGCTTCAGCCACCACTGCTGCCACAGTGGCAGTGGCTGGGAGTCGCAGGACCTTTTGAAGCACTGGGCCCCAGGGCAATTGCTTCCTTTTGCAACCCAGTCAGGGGGGCCTGAAAGAAAAGTTAACATACTGTAGTACAATGATATAACACTCGCTAGCTGTACAGAACAAATGGATCTTCTCTCCATTACTCTAGTGCAACAAAGTGTAACTGATCAGAACTTGGACTGGACTATAACTTAAACCTCCACTCAAATTGATCCACAAACTTTCAGACAACTTTCACCAATCTCCTCCAGGCTGCATTTAGCTGAACTTAACAAAGAGACTCCAATAAAGCTGTTATCCCAGGACTATTGATGATTTCTGTTATGTCGTGTGGAGTTCCACAGTTGAAGAAGAAATCAGTGGAAACACAGAGAGCTTGCGTAGTTGCAAGTGTCCATTTTATTGCATAACACAGAACTAACTGGAACCAGCCCAAACCGGCTAGGCTGACCCCTAGTGACCTAACTCAATTACTATAACAACAAGATCTATATCTACAACCCAGTACACAACGTATTCCTCCCCCCCTTAATAAAAAACTCTCTTTAATGAAACAAACACTAACTATGGAATGAGGGTAGACTGCCTCAAGTTCCTAGCTAACCCCGGGGATTATTTTGCCCCATCTGTAAGTTAACCTCAACTAAAGGTCCAGCCGTTTGAGGAGGCCTCCTTTCTCTAGGTGGATTACGGCAGACTTCTGGCGTTCTTGCACCCAAAGGTGTTATGGATGTGGGCCTGACAATGGGTTGGGAACTTGAAGTACAAACAGGTGAGGCTGTCGGATCAGCTTGCTTAGGGAAGGGGGTTATGTTTGCCACAGGCACTGATGGAGGAGGAGAGTCAGGAACAGGTGATTCTTGACGCAGTAGCTCACCAGCAGAGGGGAGAATGGGCAACTCAACTGGAGATGTGTCTTGGGGGCAGGCATAACCTGGCAATAACTGATCTACATGCCACCACCAGATGAGATCCTCTGCATTTCTGACAGTATAGGAAACAGGTCCCGTTTGAGCAATAATAGTGGCAGGGACCCATTTAGCTCCAGGAGCATAGTTCCGAGCAAAAACCGGCTCTCCAGGATTAAAGAGTCGGTCTTTTGCTCTGGATGCACACTTGATGATTTGACCTTGGTGTTGACGTTGCACAATTTGTTGTGGTTCAGAAGGTTTCAGCAAATCGAAGCAAGTGCGCAGCTGATGTCCCATCATTAGAAAAGCCAGGGACATTTTGATTGTAGCATGAGGAGTGTTTCTGTAAGATAGTAAGAAGGTGTCCGGATGTTTTTGCATGAGTAAATGTCCTCTAGCCGATTTCAAAGCTTGTTTCATTGACTGCACAAACCTTTCAGCCAATCCATTTGTGGATGGGTGGTATGGTGCTGAAGTGATGTGATGGATCCCATTTGCTTTCATAAAATTTCCAAACTCCTGAGATACAAACTGTGGTCCATTGTCACTTACGAGTTGTTCTGGAAGACCAAAATGACAAAAGATTCCCCGTAGTTTTTGGATAGTACTCTCAGCAGTAGTAGAAGACGTTATAGAGACTTCTGGCCATTTGGAATGAGCATCTACCACCACCAAGAACATGCTACCTTCAAATGGGCCAGCAAAATCAACGTGAAGACGTTGCCACAGTTTTTCAGGCCAGTCCCATGGGTGTAGAGGTGCCAACTAAGGTGCCTTCCTCACACCTTGGCATGAAATACAAGCTCTCACCTTCTCTTCAATGGCACTGTCCAAGCCAGGCCACCAAAAATAGCTTTGTGAAATTTCTTTCATGCGCACCATTCCACAGTGACCTGAATGCAGCTCCATCCTCCTGGACATGTAGGGGACAAGGTTGGGTGAGACCTGAGAGTTCCATAGAGATGTTCCATGCATCACCAGATACATAACTTGGGACAGTACTGGGTCAACACGAGTTGCTCTCTTAACTTGCGCAGCAGTGATGGGTGTCTTCTCTACCTGTTCAAAGTAGAAGATTTCCTTCTGGCCACTATCTTGATGTTTGACTGGCAAAGACAACCTAAAGAGACCATTTGCATTGCCATGCAGAGTGGATTTCCAATATCTAATTTCATATGTGTGTCCCGAAAACCACAATGCCCATCACTGCATACGACTAGCAGTCAATGGTGGAATACCTGTGTGCGGACCAAAAATTGACATCAGAGGTCGATGGTCAGTGAGAAGTGTAAACTTCTGTCCAAACAGGTACTGGTGAAATTTCAGGAGCCCAAAAATGATTCCCAATGCTTCACGCTCAATTTGTGCATAGTTAGTCTCAGCCTTGCTTAAGGTGCGTGAAGCAAAAACAATTGGCTTCTCTTCTCCCAAAGGCATAATGTGTGACAAGACTGCTCCCACTCCATACGGGGAGGCATCACAGGCTAACTGTAAGGGTAAGGATGGATCAAAATGCATCAGGACCTCCAAGTTTAGCAATGCACATTTAGCTTTGCTAAATGCAACATCACAGGCTTCAGTCCACTTCCAGACCTTGTTCTCACCAAGGAGCTCATGAAGTGGTTTTAACAGCGTGGCTAACTAACTGTGAAATAAACTTTCCATAATAGTTCACTAGTCCTAGAAACGAGCAAAGTTGACTAACATTTTGAGGGAGTGGAGCCTCCACAATAGCCTTAACTTTTGAAGAGGACTTACGAAGGCCAGTAGCATCAATGATGTGTCCCAAATATTCAACAGAGGGCTGAAAGAAGTCACACTTTTTTTTGTGGACTTGTAGGCCATACTCTTCCAGTCTTTGTAGGGTAGCCTTTAAGTTCCTAAGGTGATCCTCCTCATCCCTGCTTGTGACCAGGATGTTGTCAAGATAGCACTGGACTCCTGGCAAGCCACACAATATCTGGTCCATAGCCCTCTGGAACAAAGCTGGGGCAGAAGTTATTCCGAAGGGTAAGCGACAGTAACGATAAAGCCCTTTATGCATCACAATAGTCAACAGCTCTTGGGATTTCTTATCAACGTGCATCTGTAAATATGCTTGACTCAGATCAATCTTGCTGAACTTTTGTCCCCCAGCCAGGCTCGCAAAGAGGTCATGGATGCGGGGAAGGGGGTATTTCTCTGCACACAACACCGGGTTAATAGTGACCTTAAAATCCCCACAAATCCAAATAGAACCGTCTTTCTTCAATATTGGAACTATTGGAGTTGCCCATGGACTATGGGTAACTGGTGTTAGGACTCCATTTTTGACTAGGTGCTCCAAGTCCGCTTCAACTTTTGGCCTGATGGCATATGGCACAGTCCTGACCTTCAGATATTTTGGCTGGCTGCCAGGTTTAATGTTCAGTTTCACAGTGATTCCCCTCATACTTCCCAGATCCTCTCCAAAAACAGCAGCATGTTTCTTGAATGTATCGGTCAGACCTGTTTTTTCTTTAGTCTTCCGGCGCACTTATGCCCAATTCAGCGGGATCTTCCTAAGCCGTGATCTACCCATTAAGGCTGGATAATGGCCTTTCACCACAAACAGTGGCAATTCAGCTGTCTGTCCATTTAGTTCCACCTTAACATCAATAGTGCCCAATAGGGGTACTGCTTCTCCCGTATATGTCTTCAGAATGATCATTGTTGCCTTAAGCGGAAGATGCTTTAGTTTTTCCTTATATATCGTGTCTGAGACCAATGAAACTGCTGCACTGGTGTCCACTTCCATGCGTACAAGTTTGCCATCCAACAGTGGGGTAACCCAGGATTCATAGGAGCCCCCTTTCAAAGACAAAACATAGCAGGGCACTTCTTCTTCAGACAGGGTGTCACCTTGATCATCAGGCATCTGCTCAATGGTATGCAGATTTTCCTTTTTGTCCTGCCAGACCACAGGCCTTTTTTTCTTTTGTTTGCAGGCATACTCAATGTGTCCTTTTTTTCCACACTGTCGACACACTAGGTCCTTACACCAGCATTCTGATGCACGGTGACCCGGCTTACCACAGCACTAACATTCCTGGCTCCCCTCTGTTTGGTGGATAGGTTCTTGGGACGCTTTATGCACCCTAGGGGATGCACTGAGATGTTGTGCCTCCCGTGTGGCAGTTCCATGGAGACCGCAATATCAATGGCCTTCTGTAGGCTGAGCTGAGCTTCTGTTAACAGACACCTCCATATAGCTTCACTGTGCAGGCCACACACTAACCTGTCACATATGGCATCATTTAACATCTCCTTAAATTCACAGTGTTCAGCAAGCTTTTTCAAATTTGCTACAAATTGTACAATTGTTTCACTTTCTTTTTGGTCTCTGTTATAGAACCTATACCTTTCTGCAATTACCAGTGGGTTTTGGAGCATAATGTGGCCCCAGGATTTCCACAGTGTCACTGTAAGATTTAGTCTCTGGCTTAACAGGGAGCAGCAGAGAATAGGTCTTAGCCCCTACAACTCTTAAAAATATTGGCACCTTCTTCTCTTCCTTAATGTCATTTGCAATAACAAAAAAGTTCAAAACACTCAGTATATACCTGCCATGGCTATATAGTCTCCTTAAAAGGTCCCAGTGGCCCTGTAAGTGTAGCCATAGCTGCTGCAACTCCCCTATTTCTTTTCTTTTTTCCTTTTTTTTTTTTTTTTTTTTTTTTTTTTTTCCAAACCTCTGGGCTCCACTGATCTTAGTTTCAGTTTGCACTGTCAGTATAGCAGTCAGTTCTTACCCCCACCTTTCAGAACAGCAAAAAAGGTTTGTTTTCTTACATTGACTTCTACTTCTTCTGTTGCTGGAGGCAGTACAGGTATCTCACCCTCGTAGCCACTTGTTATACCGTGTGGAGTTCCACAGTTGAAGAAGAAATCAGTGGAAACACAGAGAGCTTGAGTAGTTGCAAGTGTCCATTTTATTGCATAACACAGAACTAAGTGGAACCAGCCCAAACCATCTGGGCTGACCCCTAGAGACCTAAGTCAGTTACTATAACAAGAACTACAACCCAATACACAACAATTTCTATTCCTACTGGTGGAAACTGGTGATGGAACACTGTTTTCCCCCTGCAATGTAGAAAGTGAAAATCTATTTGAGTGGACCATTGGAAAGTAACTTACTCTGCAAATGTACATTCAGAAGTTTGTCTTCCTTTTACAATGATACATTTTTTTACCATGTCCAGCTATTTGTACAGAAGAATTATTTCCCAGCAATAGCCTGTTGTTCTTTGATGTGACCTTTTGTCCCACTTATATTCCAAACTTGTTGACCTGCTTTCCCCTGCCCACGTAACTTTCCTAAGATGTTTCTTCAGTATACAGTACAGCATTCTTACCTAGCCCTGCATTATACCCAGGACTTGCTGCTGTCTGAAGGGTCCTTTAAGCTGAGCCACTTGTCTATTGTGGGCTCATGTTAAGAGATTAGGCCATCTGGAAGAGGGCAAATCAGAGTAGTCCAGCAGCTCTTCTAACATTTCTACAGATGAGCCCCTAGAAACGGTAAATAATATTCAGCATTAGGAAAAAAGACTCAACAAGGCCTGGACAAATAGCTGTGGTTATTACAAGCCTGAATTTAATTAGAACCCATTATACTATTTAATAGGCTAGCCCAGAGAAGCCCATGCTGTTGGAGCTGGTTGCAAGAGTGCTAGTGTCTGAACAAGTAACTGCTAGGCTTTTTTCTGCTAAGTATGCTGCTATCCCTCTACCCCCTGCTTCTGACTTGTTCCAGTTACCATTCCTTGCTCTTTGTTCCTGTCTACTTGTCCTGGCTCTGCTACTTGACCATTGTGTGACCATTGTGGTCCATTCTTGATCATTGGTGTGACTTCTGAGGGCATGTCTACACTCGCTGTGCTGGAGATTTACATTCTGGTGTTCGATTTAGTGTCTTTAATATAGACCCATAAATCAAATGCTGAAGACATTTCCAGCCAGCACTTGTACTCTTCGCAGTTGCGAGGAGTGCAGGAAGCCAACTGGAACATTTCCTCCCTTAAGCTTCCCGCTGTGTGAACACTGCCAAGCTCAGCTTAAGGTAAGCTGACTCCAGCTATGTATTCTACATAGTTGAAGCTGACAACTAAGTAAAACCACACAATTACAGGCCCTGATAGTAACTTAGCACTGAACTTAATAGAAGTTGAGGCATCCTCTTGCTTTATTAATAAGGCAGCAGGTGAGTAATGGTGTACTTTAATGTAACCTTCCCTTCATTCTGTTAAGCAGCAGGCTTTACTTTTAAATAATGTCTCTATTTCAGATTAGTCTAAAAATAATTGCCTTCTACATAAGAATCCATTTGAATTTATTACATAGAAGCTTAGTCACCTATTATGCAAAAGGTGCCAGTGTTGAGTTTCATCATCTCTTTCTTAGAAGTTCTTTGATCGATTTAGAGCACCTTTATTTTGCTTATATTGGAAAGTTCAAATTCTAGCTCTGCAATAATGGAGTAACATTACTTACACATTTCCACTCTGGATTTCTTACATGAGTTAGTATAGATACATTCATGCCCTTTCCAGATCAATATTCCCTATCAATGATTTATATCTGGATTTCTTTTATACTTCCATTTTCATTCTCTAAATAATATCCTTTTACTTTCCTTTGTCGTCAAACACAATGCTCCCAAATTGGGTTGTTGATTTGGATGATAACTTTTGCTTTGAATATAAGCAGAGGCTACAATATAGTCTGTCAATAAGCCTGTGTTATTATTTTAATTACAATTATGAAGTGATCAAGATATTGCAAAAGGCCAAGAAATGTGGAAATTACCACTACAAATTCAGAACATTATAAAAACACTTTTCTTGGGAAAAAAAATGATGAGGCTAAATCAATCACAATTTTCAGACCACCTTAATTATTATTTGTATGGTGATTATACATGTGAAATAGTTAAACTTTTAAACTGTTGTTTAAAGGTATTGAAAATCAACATGAAAGGAAAATGTGTGTGTGTGTGTGTATTTAACAAATAGACATTAAAATGCTACTCTGTTGGCAAATTCTGCTAAATATATGCATAATTAAATCACCAACTTATTCCTTAACTCAACTCCTAGCTGAAAACAATTCATTCTACTGAAAATCTGAATGCTGATATAAATTTGTATTGATTTTTCCTGAAAGGGTGAAGATATGACTGGAGGGAAAGAGAAAGGAAGAGACTGATGAATTCATGTTGTGCATTCAGAAACAGTTGGAATTCAGTTGTTACTTATCGATCCCTGAAAGTTGAACAAGTTAATGTGCTTAAGGTAAAATCCTTCAAAGCAGACGAGCCATAATCAATGTGAATTGGATGTTTCTTTTGTTGGGTGACAAAACAAAAAAGACCCTGCAGAAGAAACCTAGTGAAGAAGAAGCATTGAGGTGAACTCTGTGGCACAAGGCTTTTAGGCAACTCTCCTATCATGTGGGATAGGAGGTGAGAACCAGTCACTAGTGTATCTGATCATAGAATCATAGAACCATAGAGCTGAAAGAGACCTCAGAAGGTCATCAAGTCCAGCCCCCTGCTCTAGGCAGGACCAATCCCAACTAAATCAACCCAGCCAGGGCTTGGTCAAGCCGAGACTTAAACACCTCTAAGGATGGAGACTCCACTACTTCCCTAGGTAACCCATTCCAGTGCTTCACTACCCTCCTAGTGAAATAGTTTTTTCTAATATCCAACCTGGACCTCTCCCACCACAACTTGAGACCATTGCTCCTTGTTCTGCCATCTGTCACTACTGAGAACAGCCTTTCTCCATCCTCTTTGGAACCTCCTTCAGGAAGTTGAAGGCTGCTATCAAATCCCCCTCACTCTTCGCTTCTGCAGACTAAACAGACCCAACTCCCTCAGCCTCTCCTCATAAGTCATATGCTCCAGCCCCCTAATCATTTTGGTTGCCCTCCGCTGGACCCTCTCCAATGCGTCCACATCCTTTCTATAGTGGGGGGCCCAGAACTGGACACTATACTCCAGATGTGGCCTCACCAGAGCCGAATAAAGGGGAATAATCACATCTCTGGATCTGCTGGCAATGCTCCTCTTAATGCAACCTAATATGCCATTAGCCTTCTTGGCTACAAGGGCACACTGTTGACTCATATCCAGCTTCTCATCCACTGTAACCCCCAGGTCCTTTTCTGCAGAACTACTACTTAGCTGGTTGGTCCCCAGTCTCTAACAATGCCTGGAATTCTTCCGTCCCAAGTGCAGGACTCTGCACTTGTCCTTGTTGAACCTCATCAGATTTCTTGTGTCCCAATCCTCCAATTTGTCTAAGTCACTCTGGACCCTATCTCTGCCCTCAAGCGTATCTACCTCTCCCCCTAGCTTAATGTCATCCACAAACTTGCTGAGGGTGCAATCCATCCCTTCATCCAGGTCATTAATAAAGATATTGAACAAAACCGGTCCTAGAACTGAACCTTGGGGCACTCCGCTAGAAACCAACCACCATCCTGACATCGAGCCATTGATCACTATCCGCTGGGCCCAACCTTCCAGCCATCTTTCTATCCATCTTACTGTCCATTTATCCAATCCACCTTCCCTTAACTTGCTGGCAAGAATATTGTGGGAGACCGTATCAAAAGCCTTGCTAAAGTCAAGGTATATCACATCCACTGACTTTCCCACGTCCACAGAGCCAGTTACCTCATCATAGAAGCTAATCAGATTGGTCAGGCCAATCTAATTGGTCAGGCCAATCTTTCCCTTTGTGAATCCATGCTGACTATTCCTAATCACTTTCCTCTCTTCCAAGTGCCTCAAAATGGATTCCTTAAGGATCCCTTCCATGATTTTTCCAGGAACCGAGGTAAGACTAACCAGCCTATAGTTCCCTGGATTGTCCTTCTTCCCTTTTTTGAAGATGGGCACTACATTTGCCTTTTTCCAATCATCTGGGATTTCTCCTGACCTCCACGACTTTTCAAAGATAATGGCCAAAGGCTCCTCAATGACATTTGCCAACTCCCTCAGTACCCTCGGATGCATTAAGTCCGGACCCATGGATTTGTGTAAGTTTAGCTTTTCTAAATAGTTCCTAACCTGTTCTTTACCCACCAAGGGCTGTCCATCTTCATCCCATCTTGTGTCACTTAGCGCATTAGTCCGGGAGCCGACCTTGTCCGTGAATACAGAGGCAAAGAAAGCATTGAGTACTTCAGCTTTCCCCACATCATCTGTCACTAGGTTACCTCCTTTATCCAGTAGGGGCCGCACACCCTCTCTGATCACCTTCTTCTTTTTAACATGCCTGTAGAAACCTTTCTTCTTATTCTTCACATCCTTAGCCAGTCGCAATTCCATTTGCGCTTTCGCCTTCCTGATAACCCCCCGGCATTCTCGAGCTATACATTTAAACCCCTCCTGGTCATTTGTCCAAGTTTCCACTTTTGTAAGCTTCCTTTTTGTGCTTAAGTTCACCAAGGTTTTCCCCGTAAGCCAAGCCGGTCTCCTACCATGTTTGCCTCTCTTGCTACAGCGTCGGGATGGTTTCTTTCTGTGCCTTCAATAAGGCTTCTTTAAAATACTGCCAGCTGTCCTGGACTCCTTTCCCCTTCATGTTAGCATCCCAGGGGATTCTGCCCATCAGATCTCTGACGAAGTCAAAATCTGCTTTTCTGAAGTCCAAGGTGTGTATTTTACTACTCTCTTTTCTTCCTTTGGTCAGGATCCTGAAATCTACCGTCTCTTGATCACTGCTTCCCAGGTTGTCACTCACCTCTACTTCCCGTATTAGTTCCTCCCTGTTTGTGAGCAGAAGGTCAAGCTGCGCACGGCCCCTGGTCGGATCCTTCAGCACTTGTGCCAAGAAGTTATCCCCAACATTCTCCAAAAACTTCCTCGATTGCCTGTGTACTGCCGTATTGGTTTCCCAACAGATGTCAGATGTTCCTGATCAAAGGAACTTGCTGACCAAATGTTAGTGACTGATCCACATAGCAAAAGGTTAAGCCCAATAAAACTTTCTCAATGACAATTGATCACTGGTAAGTAGGTTCAAAGACAACTGAACTGGAGCTTTCATAATGCAACCAGCACAGTGACCTCAGGGTAGCAGAGGTTCTATTTTCTACAGATGTAACAGTATGAAAAGAAGTCAAGTTTTGTGATCCTACAACTAATAATACAGAATGCAGCAGTGAGACTCTTAACTTGGTTAATTATAGCAGTCCCCTCCACCACTTCTATCCTTAGGCATTTATAACCTTTCCATGAAAAATCTTTTAGCTTTTCCATGATAAACCTCTTATCCTCATTATTAGCATTTGAAGCTATCTGCTGTGGAAACAAATCTTGAAGATTGAATCTGAAATAAATGTGAAATGACTACCAAAATGCATTCAGGTACACTACAAGCAGCTCAGCCAGCACTATACATATCCATATCCTAGCCATAAGAAATTACTTTTCCTTCCAATTATGTTTCTGACAGGAGTCCAAAACAAATCAGCTTGGAGCACTGTATGGAGTAACTATTGCTTAACCAGGGGTGCATGCAGATAAACATGTGGACCATGTCTTAGCTCTTAGGCTCCTAAACTAACTACTCATCTGTGGCACATTTCATATAAGGATTTTGTAGAAGTGCATGAGGTAAACCAAAATAGAGCTAATTCCCTCTAAGTGTTTGCACTGTACTCTCAAGCATGTCCCTACATACAGTGCACAGTAGAATTTGACCTAAATTAATTTAAAATTGCTATTTAGTTGCATCTGCACAGAACCATGTCCTTTCAGGCTTTTTTCTGAAAAATGACTGTAAAAATATTACCAGAGGTTTCCATGTTTTTGCCTCAAAGGTTTCCAGATAAAATAACCTCAATTTAAAAAAAAAACTGCTTTGTTTGCAAACTCAGATTTTTAGAGTCAAGCTCATGCAAAACTATTACTGGCTCTGCTACCCAAATTTCTTTTTTCTGCAAATTATATTGATTCCTGTGTATGAAAGTCTGTGTGATTGAAACTTAGTAAGCAATTTTCTTGATGGTGTACAACATGCAATAAAATCTGCAGTTCACTCAAATTTAGCTGTGTTGGCTCAGAAGAGGTACCAGGAATTGAAAGCAGCAAACATTTGTGTGGAGTTTAAAGGTCGTTTATGGCCTACAAAGTATTAGATAGTTTGGGATCAGCCTGCCTCAGAGAATGACTTTTTCCTCATGCCAGACTGCCACAGCTGCAGTCATCAGGGCACCTGAGCTGGATTCCCCTCCTTCTAAAATAGGTGTGTCTGGCAGCGCGTTCTCTGTGAAGGCTCCCAGATGCCACAATAGCTGGAATTTGATGACATGATGCAAAATCTCTTCAGGAGGGCTTCGGGAGAGTGAAAATGTGATGTTTTCCATAACAATGAAGGGAGTTTTTCTGTATATGTCTGCAGGCTGAGTTCCTATTAAAATGGTGATTTTAATGCTAGTGGGATTAAACACAGCAGGGCTTAACACGAAATAAGCTACGCAAATTGATCTGCGTCAATTGCGCAGTTTATTTCGAAATAGGGGGCATCTACACAGCACTTATTTTGAAATAGAGCACTATTCCTCTGACTTCCCTTACTCATACAGTGAAGATTACAGGAGTTGGAGTAAGAAGTCCTTCAACTTGACAGTATTTTGACATTATTTTGAAATAACTGCCTGCTGTGTCGATATGGACTAAGTTATTTCGAAATAATGCTAATTATTTAGAAATAATGTTGCTGTGTAGACATACCTTCAGAGTATGTCTATACTACTCTGTTTACACAACGGGCATCTCTAGGCTACGGGACATAGTGTAGAGTAGGATAAGTTTACTGTGGTGTACTATGGTACAAGGTTGAATTAAGCTATGTAGCTGCAATTATATATCTTAATTATGTAGCTGAAGTTGAAGTACCTTAACTCGACTTTTGGCGCTGTCCACACTCCAGAAAGTTGAAGGAGAACACTCTTCCTTCAACTTCCCTTACTCTTTGTGGAAGCAAGAATATTGGCATTGACCAGAGTGCCCCTCTCAGTTTGAACGAGCTGTCTTAACTAGACCTGCTAATTTGAATCCTGATCAGCAGAGATAGCTTCGATCTTCTCTGTAGCATAGATGTACCCTCAGGGGATTTCTACTTCCTGCAGCCAAAAAAAAAAAAAAAAGTCAGTGAGTCTACATACTTGGGCTCATGTTGCGATGCTAAAAATAGTTGTGTGGAAGTTACAACTCAGGCTCTGAAGCCTGGGGACAGAGCTGAGCTTCAGAGCCAAAGTTGCAACCGATCTAGAACACAGTCACAACTATTTTAGCACCATATTATGCGTCCCAGTTTGCAGAGTGGCCTGCTTCTGTGAGTGTTTTTTTGTTTTTCCAGTGTAAACATACCTTCAGAGTACTGGAGAGCTGTGGGGTTATTTTTAATTATTTTATATCAAGATATAGGAAAAATACATTTGGGCCATGTAGGAGAGATCAGAACCAGGCCCTGAAGTTCTATCTTTTCTGCATTCCTTTTAGCTTAGATATTATTTCCGATCATTGATCAATACTCATGTTGCAATATTCTGATGCCATAAGTTGGGTTATGGAGAAAGTTTGATCCTGAATTCTGGAATTCCTCTGAGTTTAGACTAGACAGGGGTGGAGAACCTCAGGCCTGGGGGTGGATGCAGCCCTTGGCTTGCCTGGATCTGGCCCCCGAGCCTATTGGCCCCTCCACCATTGGGGAGCCTGTGTTGGTTCTCCAGCCCCCCTGCTGCTCCTCTGGGGGCTGGAGCACACAAAATCTACTAGGCTGGGCCTCCATAGGCCCTTGTGCTAGAAAGGTGAATGTGGGGAGTATCTTTATCCTTCTCAGGTGGTGGCTACAGTGCAGGTTTTTTTGCAGCTTCTCACTTGCACGTGGCCCCCAAATGATTTTTTTGTGGGTCAGTGGCCCCTGATTCAGAAAAGGTTCCCCATCCTTGCCATAACAGAACCTGGAGAAATTTATGATTGAGCTTCAATAATCTTATAATATTTCAGAAAAGAGGAACAAAGCCAAAAGAAAGGGGGAAGAACTTGCGACCTCCAGTGACAAAAGTTGTTAGCATTCAAATCAGACCAACAATTTCAACAGTTTATTTGTCCTATTTGCCCTTTAATATTCAGAATGATTGTAGGAGCCCAATGAGCCAATGCCAAAATTTTAACTTCAGCATTGTTAAAACTGTGGAATATAATACAGAAGATTTGTCAATTGATGCTGTCTCAACAAATAAGCGTGTTGTATCTTGCACAGTTTAATTCCTACTATACTTAACAAGGGTCTTCTCTTATATCAAAGACTTATGCAGCAAATATTTACCTGGTTGTATTAATAAAACTAGGGGCTTAACTAGACTATGCAGAACAGTTGAAAGAGGAGCTTTCGAAAGTGAAAGTAGTTTAAATGCGGCTTTTTCCTAATTTTTTTGAGGAAGAACGGCTTTTTGACAAAGGGGGGGTGATTCGCTGAAAAAGCCGCATCTAAACTACTTTCACTTTCGAAAGCTCAGCTTTCGAAAGTGCAATCGGAAGAAGATATGCAAAATTCCACGGAATTTGCATATCCTCTTTTCGACTGTTCCACGTAGTCTAGATGAGCCCTAGTTCTTTACCTGCCTTTATTTAAAAGCTTTTAATTGCCAGAAGAGCAAGAGCAATGCAGAATATATTGCAGGAAGCTGGACATTAGAGAATTACCATCAGAACCCTGTAATAACTCTGCACCATACTAAAACAGGCAGGCTGAAGAACATGAATGTTGTAAGAAGAGATTTAAAAAGAAGCTCCAGGAATACTCACATACCATGGCAGGGTTTGAGAGAAAATAAATGTGTGAAGACAAGAGGCTTGGGACTTAATTGGCTTTCAAGGCTAATTATTCAGGAGTTGCATTTTTTGATATAGCGGTGGGAGCTGTAAGAGGCTCTGTGACTTGGCCAAGAGCAAAGTGCTCTTGTGCCTCCATTTCCAAAGATGCAGAGATCTCTGCTTACTACGGAGGGCCATATCTTCAGGCTGGTACATATGTGGACTAGGATTAGGGCCATTGCCATACTTGTCCTAGCCAAATGCCTCTTAAATGTTCTTGGTTGGGAAGGCTATCCCTCATTTTAGTTTCCAAATTACCTATATTCCACACATACTTGCTGTCTTCTTACTTCTAGGGCTGAAAGATGGTTATTTCTAATATAAAGGAAATTGTGAGGCTATCAAAAGAGCTCTTTACACTAAAAGAATAAATTCTACCACATTTTGTTTCCTGCATGAGTATTTTGTTTCTGTCCTATCAATTGGGACATTTGTTGCAACCCCGGTGTTTGGGCCTTGTCAGATTGAGAGGGACAGTCTATACACTCTTCTCCCTTCTCCCACACTCATATTTCACCACTGGTGAAAGGATTGCCTTGCTAAGTCTTGTTGTATTTGGAGTACACAAAATGTGTCCACTTGGAAGATATGAGGCATGCTTCAGGACAACACCTATTTCAAAATAGATATAATGGCAATGCAAACATCCCATAACAATTTAGATTTAGCCCTAAATCCTCTTTATACTGTACAAGAGAGCTAAGATGTTGAAATTCCAGCAAAATTAAAATATGAAAAATTCCATTTGTAATATCCTGTGAAGTTGTGCACTCGACAGTGCTTAATTAAAAGAAGCTTGTTTGTTGGCTGCCTGTTATCTGTTACATTATATTGTCTCTATTGATAGTAGCATAGGAATAAAAGCTTGAGATGAGCATTGGTCCTGGTCCTTTAAGTATTTCTTCAGGACATGCAGTTCTGTGAAATCCTCCCATATCTTATAGTTTTATACAATACTTTCTTAAATTAATGAAAACATTGCATAATTTCCTTTTCTGTGCATCTAATTCAGGCAGGGTAGATATGTTAAACTGACTGCATGATACTGTACAGTTGCATACTATTGATATAGTCCCATAGTTAGTTCCTTCAAGATTTAAGCTTTCATTAAAAAGGCAAAAAAGCTTCTAGCCCTCTATTTGTGAAGGTCATGCTCGGCCAAAGAGTTTGCGGGGCCCAAGGCAGCATGTTGTGGTTGGCTGTACCACGTGGCCAGGCAGCTCCCAGTCCAGGCAGCAAGCGAGCAGCTGGGCAGGAAGGGGTAGGTGGGCCCCGGGCAGCTCGGGGCCCTGAAGGCATGGGGCCTAAGGCAACCACCTTGCTCACCTTGCCCTAAGACAGGGCCTGGTGAAGGTATATTGTTATCCTACTGAGTTTGACAATAGAAATATCATGTCAGATTCTGATTTCACTTACACTGGCAAAATACCCTAACAAAAAGCCCTAGCTATAATCAGTCCAGATTTACACTAAAGTGTTTTTTGTCAGATAATGCCAGTTCATCAAAACTGATGCTTATAACAGGATCTTGAAAGTTCAGTTGAAAATGACACCAGAAAGATGTTAGTGGTGTGGTTTTATTTGGGAGGGGAGGAACGTGCTGCGGGGAATAGTCAAACTTTGGATTAGGCTAGGACACTCACTTGGGACATGAAACAACCGATAAAGTTTTAGCTTTGAATCAGAGACTTGAATATGGGTCCTCCAGGTGAATGCCAAGTGAGTCAGTTTCTCATTCTCTCCCATGGGAACTGTTCCACTTTGTATAAATAACTAAATATTCATTGGGCCAGTGAGACCGATTTTATAGCTCACTGGTTAGGACATTCATCTCAGGAATTGGAGACAAGTTTAATTCCTGATTTGAATCAGGAAGAGTAGGGAATTGAACCTGAGTGTTTTCCACCACAGCTGAGTCCTGACTGAAAGTTATTGGTTAATCTGGGGTCTTTGTCTCTATTTTTGCACAAAAAGTTGAAAAAGTATTGATTTTCATCCTCATGTCATAATCATCATCATTGTTCCTCATGACCATTGGCGTATAGGGCAGCAACAAAGGTCTTCCACTTCTGTCTGTCTCTGGCCAGTCTCTCAATAGTGCCCCAAGTGTAATTCATGCTCTTCATTTCTACTTCAACGGTCCAGCACCATGTTGTCTTGGGTTGTCCTCGTTTCGGCTTCCCTTCATGGGTCCAGTGCACAGCAATCTTTGTAATGGAGCTTTCATCTTTCCTGAGCATGTGCCCAATCCATCTCCAGCATCTTTTCATAATGATAGTAGCTATGTCATCTTGTTTACACTGTGCAAGCAGGTACTGATTTGAAATTATTCTTGGCCAAAAGATACAGAAGATACCATGGCTTGATGAAATGCATCCTAGAATACTCAAGGAGCTGATAGAGGAGGTATCTGAGCCTCTAGCTATCATCTTTGGAAAATTATGGGAGACAGGAGAGATTCCAGAAGACTGGAAAAGGGCAAATATAGTGCCCATTTATAAAAAGGGAAATAAGAACAACCCAGGAAACTACAGACCAGTTAGTTTAACGTCTGTGCCAGGGAAGATAATGGAGCAAGTAATTAAGGAAATCATCTGTAAACACTTGGAAGGTGGCAAGGTGATAGGGAACAGCCAGCATGGATTTGTAAAGAACAAATCATGTCAAACCAATCTGATAGTTTTCTTTGATAGGATAACGAGTCTTGTGGATAAGGCAGAAGTGGTGGACGTGGTATACCTAGACTTTAGTAAGGCGTTTGATACAGTCTCGCATGATATTCTTATCAATAAACTAGGCAAATACAACTTAGATGGGGCTACTATAAGGTGGGTGCATAACTGGCTGGATAACCGTACTCAGAGAGTAGTTATTAATGGTTCACAATCCTGCTGGAAAGGTATAACTAGTGGGGTTCCGCAGGGGTCTGTTTTGGGACCGGCTCTCTTCAATATCTTCATCAATGATTTAGATATTGGCATAGAAAGTACGCTTATTAAGTTTGCAGATGATACCAAGCTGGGAGGGGTTGCGACAGCTCTGGAGGATAGGGTTACAATTCAAAATGATCTGGACAAATTGGAGAAATGCTCTGAGGTAAACAAGATGAAGTTTAATAAAGACAAATGTAAAGTGCTCCACTTAGGAAGGAACAATCTGTTTCACACATACAGAATGGGAAGCGACTGTCTAGGAAGGAGTACAGCAGAAAGGAATCTAGGGGTTATAGTGGACCACAAGCTGAATATGAGTCAGCAGTGTGATGCTGTTGCAAAAAAAGCAAACATGATTCTGGGATGCATTAACAGGTGTGTTGTGAGCAAGACACGAGAAGTCATTCTTCCACTCTACTCTGCGCTGGTTAGGCCTCAGTTGGAGTATTGTGTCCAGTTCTGGGCACCGCATTTCAAGAAAGATGTGGAGAAATTGGAGAGGGTCCAGAGAAGAGCAACAAGAATGATTAAAGGTCTAGAGAACGTTACCTATGAGGGAAGGCTGAAAGAATTGGGTTTGTTTAGTTTGGAAAAGAGAAGACTGAGGGGGGACATGATAGCCGTTTTCAGGTATCTAAAAGGGTGTCATAAGGAGGAGGGAGAAAACGTGTTCATCTTGGCCTCTGAGGATAGAACAAGAAGCAATGGGCTTAAACTGCAGCAAGGGAGGTTTAGGTTGGACATTAGGAAAAAGTTCCTAACTGTCAGGGTAGTCAAACACTGGAATAAATTGCCCAGGGAGGTTGTGGAATCCCCATCTCGAGATATTTAAGAGTAGGTTAGATAAATGTTTATCAGGGATTGTCTAGACAGTATTTGGTCCTGCCATGGGGGCAGGGGACTGGACTCAATGACCTCTCGAGGTCCCTTCCAGTCCTAGTATTCTATGATTCTATGAAATCTCAAAATATTATGCAATGGAAAAAAATGTTTCCTTAGCAATCAATTGAGTGCAAAATAATCAATTTAGAGATGCTTGTGAGTGAAATTGGAATCTGGCCCAAGAGTTCTAACCAAGGTGAAAATGGCTTATTCATCTCAATGGTGTGTAATTGCTAAAGTTTAATGATGATTATAGTGTGGATACTTGGTGGTAAATGTTGAAGTATAATTCAATATGTGGTACATATGTGTGCGTTTCTGAGATGTTGTGCTGGAATGTCACAGGGAGCTGACATTCTGCTACAGGAAGATATAATCATAAGTCCCGTGATTGCAAGCCATTAAGGCTGAATGGATCTAACTGCCTAAACAATGAAGCAGCAATTACAGTGTTCTGGCTAGCTGGCTGAGGAAAATCAGACTGAGGCAGAAAGGAAGACTGTACATCAAGCTGCTGTAATATAAGACCATTAAATAATGTGGTGATGGGAGTTAAGACACACCAAGGGTACATCTGCACTTGCACCCTAGTTCGAACTAGGGATTCAAATGTAGGTGACCGAAATTGCTAATGAAGCAGGGATTTAAATATCCTGCGCTTCATTAGCATGATCTCGCCGGCGCATTACTCCGCTGAAGAAGCTGTTTTGAAAGTGAAGAGTAACGTTAGTTCGAACCAAGGGGTTTGGTTCGAACTAATGCGTCCGGGCGCACACTTTCACTTTCAAAACAGCTGTTCAGTGGAGTAATGCGCCGTCGAGATCATGCTAATGAATCACGAGATATTTAAATCCCCGCTTCATTAGCAATTTCAGTCACCTACATTTGCATCCTTAGTTCGAACTAGGGTGCAAGTGTAGACGTACCCGAAGAGAGTGTTGGGGTTTCATGAGAGAATCTGTTTTTATGGAGATGCTCTCCTGATGACATAGCTATGTCTACATTGGGGAATAAGGGGATGGGGTTAGGTCTGTATAACTACGTTGCTCAGAGATGTAGATTTTTTTTCACACTCCTGAACAACTTAGTTATTCTGATATAGGCCTGTAGCATAGGCCCAGCCCGAGAAAAACTAAAACTGATAGGAAAAGACTCTGACAATCTGGGACCAGGCTAGGTCCCAAGAGTTCCTTGGCTTCCTAAAAGAATGTAAAGTCAGATCTGTTTTTTTCCTATAACTCAAAAGGGAAGCCTGTCTAATTTAGCTGGTAGTGAATCATGAGATTAGATGAAACTAAATATATGTGGAAGCTGTTTTGAAATTGTCTCTGAAGCTTTGTTGTTACTGCTGAATAAAGAACTTGAATTTATGGAAGTTTCACATCACTTTCATTAATCTCAGCAGCAGAGAAATAAGGGGGTAGAAAATATGGGGTGCTGTAGCCAGCTCTGGTATAAGAGTGGGAGAATTTAGGATTCCACTCCTAGACCTGTAGGTGCACAAGTCCTGAAAGCTGAAGTGGTGCACTCAGAGACAAAAAATAAGACAGAAGTGTAGCTAGCCATATGTGACTCTAGGCATTCTATGTATACATACTCTCTTCTTCTTCTTGGACTGAGCTGTTAATTGACAGATCTCATCTTCTGTGACACTGATTATACCAATCCTTGATCAGCAGAGCCAATTACAAATGTCACATAAAAAAACGCCAACTGCAGGAGTTGTACATTCTTTTCAGATCCTACACTTTTCCTGTAATGCCTGGTTACGCTGACTCTCAAAACAATTAAGAACCTATACAGTGGTTTGCCGCCAGGACAATCTGTCCTGAACTAGAGTTTCCAGATCATTGGGAGATATGCTGCATGATTTCCCATTGGCCTTTAAGATGTCTTTATAGAGCTTATACTGACCACCGATAAAGTGCTTTCCCTGAGCAAGCTGGCCATAGAAGACCATCTTTGGTATCCCTGAATCATCCATCCTCATAACATGACTGATCCAGGGAAACTGTTTGTTCATAAGCAGTTTCCGTGCCCATGACACCACACAGCTTAAGAACCTCTGCGTTAGGAATGTTGTCCCACCAATTCACGTGGGCAATCTTCCTGAGACAACGCATATGGAATTGATTAAGCTTCAAAACCTGGTGACGAGCCATGACTCCGAGCCATACAGCAGGATATTCAGGACAACTGCCTGATAAACTTCATACCAAGGTAGTGGTTTGATACCAGGGTCATTCCATAGGTGTTTGGTCAATTTTCCAAAGGCAACACTGGCTTTGGCTAATTGATCAGCTACATCACGATCCATGTTTATGCTAGAAGACAGTACACTCCCAAGTAGCAGAACTTGTCAACAGCCTTAAGGACTGTACCAGCAGCAGTGATCACTGGAGTGCTGGGCTCTTTCCAAATAAGCTGAGGCATAACTTCTGCTCACCACTTTGGACTCAGTGAACCTCAAGAAGACAGAAGTAACAAAACGATCAGAAAGCTCCTGTGCATCCTTCACTGAATGACCCAACAGTGCACAGTCATCAGCAAACAGAAGGTCATAGATAGTTGTAGTAACTACTTTGGTGAGAGCCTGAAGTCTCTGGAGATTGAAAATGCTGCCATCTGTTTGGAACTGAATAGGTATGCCCAATGTGCAGTCCTTAAAAGCAACTAGCAGCATCATTGAAAAGAAGATGTTGAACAGGAGAGGAGCAAGGACACATCCTTGCTTTGTACAATTTGATATTTCAAAAGGTGCTGATATCTCTCCATTGTTAAGGATGGGACCAAGCATGCCATCATGAAAGGACCGAACAATGTTGATAAATCTTTCAGGACAGCTAATTCACCCAAGTATTTTCCAGAGCCCATTTCTGTTGACCATGTTGAATGCCTTGGTCAAATCGATAAAAATCACATAGAGGTCCTGATGTTGCTCTCTATATTTCTCTTGTATCTGTCTGTAAATATCATATCGGCAGTGCTTTGACTGACATGAAATCTTCGCTGGCTTTCAGGAATAATACCATTTTTGAACACATGTAGTGAAAGCCGGTTGTAAAGGATGTGGGCCAGGATCTTACCAGCTACAGAGAGCAGAGAGATGCCTCGATGGTCATCACAAGACTCATGGTCACCTTTTCTCTTGCATATGTGTACAATCAGGGCATCTTTGAAGTCCTGGGGGACTATCTTCCTCTCCCAAATGGTGGTAATAAGTGATGAAATGGTACATCAACTGGCCACCAGCAGCTTAATAAATTTCTGATGAAATTGCATCACTGCCAGGTATCTTTCCAGGTTTCATCTGATTAACAGCTTTTTGTACCTCATTTATTTAAATAAATGATGGTGACATAAACACTACCCTATACCAAAAACCTACTGACCGCTATGCCTACCTTCATGGCTCCAGCTTCCATCCTGGACACACCACACGATCCATTGTCTACAGCCAAGCACTAAGGTACAACCACATTTGCTCCAACCCCTCAGACGGAGACAAACACCTACAAGACCTTCACCAAGCATTCTTGAAACTACAATATCTGCCCGAGGAAGTGAGGGAACAGATTAATAGAGCCAGACATGTACCCACAAGCCTCCTACTACAAGACAAGCCCAACAAAGAAACCAACAGAATACCACTCACCATCACCTCCAGTCCTCAGCTAAAACCTCTCCAACGCATCATCAGTGATCTACAACCCATCCTGGACAATGATCCTTCACTTTCACAGGCCTTGGGAGGTAGGCCAGGCCTCGCCCACAGACAACCCACCAACCTGAAGCAAATTCTCACCAGCAACTATACACCACACCACAGCAACTCTAACTCAGGAACCAATCCCTGCAATAAACCTCGGTGCCACCTCTGCCCACATATCTACAGCAGCGACACCATCACAGAACCTAACCAGATAAGCCACACCATCATGGGTTCATTCACCTGCACATCTACCAATGTAATATACGCCATCATATGCCAGCAATGCCCCTCTGCTATATACATTGGCCAAACTGGACAGTCCCTATGTAAAAGAATAAACAGACACATATCAGATATCAGGAATGGTAATATACAAAAACCTGTAGGAGAACACTTCAATCTCCCTCGACACACAGTAGCAGGTTTACAGGTAGCCATCCTGCAACAAAAAAACTTCAAGAACAGACTTCAAAGAGAAACTGCTGAGCTACAGTTCATACGCAAATTTGATACCATCAGTTTAGGATTAAACAAAGACTGTGAATGGCTACCCAACTACAAAAGCAGTTTCTCCTCTCTTGATGTTCACACCTCCACATCAGCTGCTAGAAGTGGGCCTCATCCTCCCTGACTGAATTGACCTCGTTATTTCTGGCCTTACTCTTGATTGGTACTCTTTTCTTATGCCTGTATATTTATACCAGCCTCTGGAATTTCCACTACATGCATCTGATGAAGTAGGTCTTTGCCCACAAAAGCTTATGCTCCAATAAATCTGTTAGTCTATAGGTGCCACAGGACTCCTTGTCACTTTTGCAGATTCAGACTAACATGGCTACCCCTCTGATATTTAATCAAGATGGAGTCAGTGCTCCAGAGGAGATAAAATACTAAAATCTGGGGAATGAGTTTCACCCTTGTAACAAAGGCCAACTTTGAATTTTAAGAATATACAGATGCTTCAGGTGATCCTTCACCAGAGGAGACAAGAAGAACCAGAGCTGGGAGTTTGTGGAGAGTCTGAATAAAAACTAGTCAGCCACAGGAGGAAAAGACAAAATGGTGAGGAACCCACCTTGAACAAGACTGTAGCTTGTTTATAAGTTAGCAGTCCTTATGCTTAGGGGAGTGCTACAGATGGAAACTAAAATCTGGTGATCAAACAACGGTATTAAACAAGAATGCCTAAATTTACCTACCTCTCTTAGCAGCTCTCTCTCTCTGTGTGTGTGTGTGTGTGTGTGTGTGTGTGTGTGTGGTGTGTGTGTGTGTGTAAGTTTACTGTAAAATATCTTGCCCATTTTGTAGTCTTTCCAGAAATCCAGAGCATTCTACCATGCAGAATAGTGGAGATTCCCATGAGATGTTGGCATCATACCTCTCACACCTTATTTTTTCCCCCTGCTTGATTGGTCTCAATTGGTCTTCAACTAAATCCTGCATGGCCAGACTTTCTCTTTTGGTACATTGCTTTGTAAGGATGAGGAGGGAAGCTCTCCTGCCAGAATAGTACTGGTCACACCAGCACTTAGGTTGGAATAACTTTGCTCAGGGGTGTGGATTATTCACATCCCTGAGGCTATGACTAGACTGCAAGCTTCATTCGAAAGAAGTTTTTTTCGGAAGAGATCTTCCAAAAAAACTTCTTTTGAAAGAGAGAATCCACACACAAAAGTGCATCGAATAAGCAATCTGCTTTTTTGAAAGAGAGCATACAGACTGATTGGATGCTATCTTGCATAAACAGCCACCCGGAACCACTTCAGCCAGGGCTTTAGGTCACCATTTGCTTCTGAGTGCTGGTGCTAGACCCTTGCAGAGACATGTGCTTAAAGGGACCCCCTGGACAACTGTTTCTCTGCTTCTGCTGTGTGCTTGTTTACCTCTTTGAGGGACAGCAAAGCTCTTGCAATGCCTGCTGTGGTTGCACCGCTTATTTGGATGTCACAGCTTTTCTCTTGGTGCCATGGAGCGGAGCTGTCCCTGGGCATGCGATGGCCCTACACAGCCATACTGCAGTTTCTGCCTTCCTCGTCCTGACTGAGCTCGACCCTGAGCTCATTCTTGGGACCCTGTCCCTGGGAGCAGGAGCAACAATCATACAATCGCACCCCACAGTGGAGAGGCATTTTTGGAGCTTGACACCAGTTCTGACTCGTGGGACTGGCTGGTCATGGAGAGGTAGGATGACCAGCAGTGGCTCCAAAACTTCTGCATGTGGAAGGCCACCTTTTTGGAGCTGTGTGGTTGGGTCTCCCCTGCCTTCCAATGATACAACACTCACCTGCGGCCTGCCACCTCCCTGGAGAAGTGGGTTGCAATCGCCATCTGGAAGTTTGCCAAACTGGGTAACCAGTTTAGAGTGGGGAAGTCCACCATCAGGGCCCATCTCATGGAGGTAAGGCACTCTGGGGCTGTAGTCCATGCAACGGGCGGGGGGGAAGGGGCAAGAGAGGGGGTGGGAGAGTCCTGGAAAAGGGGGACCCTTGGGAAAGGGGTGTTGGAGGCTATGGGGGGTGGAGTGGGGGTGGGGGGAAGCCCTGTCCCTGGGGGGTTGTGCCGTCATGCCTTCACACAGCCCTGCTGCTGGGGGAGGGGGGGTTACCTCATAGGGGGTGGCTCCTAGGATATTTAGGGGAGGGGCACGGAGGGGAGGAGAGAGGAGCAGGCACCTCCCAAGGGCTCAGGCACTCCCTCTCTCATTCTGTTTTGTGTGTTTGTTTGTATCCTTTTGCAGGTTGTAAGGGCCATCAACTCGATCCTGCTGCAGAGGATCATCTGCCTGGGAGACCTGGACTCAGTCGTGGCTGGATTTGCTGCCCTGGGGTTCCCGAACTGCACTGGAGCCATAGATGGGACCCCTGTACCGATCCGCGCACCTGAGCATCTTGTGGCCCAGTACATTAATAGGAAGGGCTACTTCTCCAGGGTGCTGCAGACCCTGATCAATCACCATGGACAGTTCACAGACATTTTTGTCGAGTGGTCGGGTAGGGCACATGATGCTCAGATTTTTTGCAACTTGAGCCTCTATGGAAAGCTGAAGGCAGGCACATTCTCCCCCCGCCAGGACTTTGCAGTTGGGGACATGCAGATGCCATTGTGCATCCTGGGGGATGTGGCCTACCCCCAGATGCCCTGGCTAATGAAGCCATATACCAGACACCTGGACCCCAATAGGAACTAATTTAATGTCTGCCTGAACTGGGCCAGGATCCAGGTTGAGTGCGCCTTCGACCACCTCAAGGTGTGGTTCAGGTGCCTGCTGACCCACCTCGTTGTGGGGAAGCACAACAGCCCCTAGGTGGTCGCGTCATGTTATGGACTCCACAACATTGTGGAGAGGAAGGGGCAGGCCTTCCTCCCAGGGTGGGGGGCAGATGCCAGATGCCAGAGGTGAGCCTTCAGGCAGCTGTGGTCAGCTGCTATCCGCCAGGACCATAAGGCCAGGATGCGCATCCATTAGGCCCTGAGGAAGACGTTCTCTCAAGGACCCCATTAACTCTCCCCAGGGCCTGCATAACAGGGACCTCTGGCTTGCTGCCCTATCCCTTCCCCATCACAACCCCCTCCCTTCACCCCTTCCCTGACCTCTCAATAAAGACCCCTGTTTGGTTTTCAAGAAAATGAACTCTGTATTTATCTTTCATTAAAAAAAGAGGGCAGGGGGAGGGGGACTCATAACCTGGAGTGGGGGGAGGGGCTAAATGTGCCAATTTGGGTGCAGGGACCTCGATGGACTTGGGGTTGGGTGAGTCCGGGGACCATAGAGTGGTGGGCAGGAGTGGGGTCAGGGATGGCAGGGGGAATGGGCATAGGCATTGCATGGGGGCAGGGAGAGGGGGAATGGGCATAGCGGGGGGGGGCAGGATGGTGGTAGGCAGGAGGAGTGACAGCAGGTGGGTGTGCTATCATTCCTCTCATGACAGCACACATGCTATCGCACTGCTGCATGAGCTGGTCCCAGGCACAATTCCGCCACTTTGCATCCTCCCAGATCTTCTGCGCCAGGGTTTGCCACGTGTCACGCAGTATGCTGACATGCTGGTGCATGAGGTCTTCCTGGACCCTGGTGCATTTCGGGTCCCTCAGGCTCTAGCAGCTGGCATGGATGGTGTGCCTCGCCATTCAGTCCCGGCTGGTCCAACTATGGAGAACAAAAAGAGGGAGAGGCAGTCAGTCATCCATGCGGACGCTGTCCCTGAGGTCATGCCCTCCTCTGTGAGCAGTGACCAACAGTCCTCGGGCCAGAGGATGGGGATGTCCTGGGAGCAAGGCCATGTGTGGCCTGCACAGCAGGCCCTGCCTACCAGGGGCCCCAAGGTGCCCAGGGGACCATGCTGTCTTAACCTCCCAGCCGCCCACAGACAAGCAGGCAAGGGAAGTGTCCGGCCACAGTGGGAGCTCTTTCAGAAAAAGGCTTTTTCTACATAGAAAGAGGATTACCAATGTCGGAAAAAAACCTCTGTTCTTTCAATTTTCTTTCAAAAGAACTCAATTGCTGCGTGGACGTAATTGAAGTTTTGTCAGAAAAACAGTCGTTTTTCTGACAAAACTCTGTAGTGTAGGCATACCCTGAGTAATGTAAGTTATACCAAAATATGTTCTGATGTATACAATCCCTAAAATAAACCTTCTGCCAGGGAAGAGAACAAAGTTCTAGCCCTGCCCTTAGCATACATAAGAGTAAGAAGTGTCTGTAGGTCTAAAGTTATTACAGTTTTTCCCCAGTTGTTCTAAATGGGCTCGTTTCAAAGACAAGTGAAGATTTGGTCATGAAATGCTTCTTTGTTAGTCTGAGTATAAAGCCCTACATTAAAATGCAACTTTTAAGATATATTCTTTTATTCAGGAAATATATACCTTTTTACCCAAAATCCAGTGCTTTATGTGGTAAATACTATGCTGTGACATGATAAAGCTGGACTGTTAGTGATTGTGGAGATGATTGGGGTATATTTTCTATTCTTTAATTTATAGGACATACAGGAGCAGGGCCAGAACTTCCCTTGTAAACAGGCTATATAGGGCTCTAATTATTCTCTCGAACACACTCATTTTAAACCAATGTAACTCCATTGATTTGAAATGAATTTCTTACGATTTACAAGTGAGAGAAAATTGGAATACTTTTGCTTCATCACCTATTTTCTGAGCTATAATTGTGTCAACATTTATTTCTGTTTCATGTACGCTGCATTAAATGAATAGAGAAGAGGGTGAATGACCAGGAACCCCAAAGCTTGAAGCCACACATTGAGATTTGAAACCACTCAGTACAACTTATTTTTTAAAGAAAAATCTTAGCTTTTGCTATGTGGTTTGGCTGGGAAATGCAGCTAGCTACATGCCACAATATCATGAGAGAGGTTATTATCATTTTTTTCCCACAAGCCGGAAGCAGAAAGTACTGAAAATCTCTCAGGGTTTCTATTTCAGTTTTTTAGATCAAAGGTGCCAAGAACTTTTGAATGCTTATCTGAAGCTGTAAAACTTTTTTGGTTCACAAATTACATGAAAGACTACTAAAAAGACGTAAAACTTTTTTCCATCCCTGAGTATTCAGCAGTCCACTCTTGATAACCAATATAATTTCTGATCTTATTTTGGTCTACATTTTGGTCTAAATAACTTGCTATATCTGTGCAATGTTTATATAATCATTTAGAAGTTAGTCCTCAATGAATTACATGATTATCTTTTACCAATCTCTGACAAAGTTTGTTTTCACTTTATCTGTCATCAGTAAGACAAAATAATAAATAAGGGCAATGCAATATTTCTTAGAAATTAGTAAAATAAGAATAATTCTGTCTTCAGTTGGTTGATTAGAGAATACTATTGATATGCTTTTGTGATGTCGCTTTTTTATTAACAAGGTTGTGGTATTTGTTACCTTATTTTCACTAAAGACCAACCCAGGGTTACACATATATTGCTTTTATTAAATGCCACTGTTGAATTAAATGGAAAAGGGATTGTACCTGATAAACGCATACATCCATACGCTCATGTACAAACAAACAAACCCCATCTTGCTTCTGCTTAAAGTTACCACTCTGTTGCTCACATTTACTCATTGGCCAGGTGAGTTAAATGCGAGGGGGAGGAGCGGGGAATCTTCTCCGTCTGGACCGATGCTATGTTCTTCACTAGACAAGACTCGGAGATTCATGCAATACACCCCATCTTTTATAGTACTTTTCTCCCATTCAAGATCTATACATTTTGCTGCATCAGTTCTTAATCAATCACTGTCTGTTCTGTTTAACATCTTTTGGGAGTTATTCTTTACTCTGACATCAGTATGTTGGTGGTTCCTTCCCAGTGTTATTTCAAGGCTGTCTTGTTTGTAATTGGATGCTTGCCCTTAACACTCCAAAGCCGTCCATAATGTCCTGCATCAATCTGCTTTGTTTTGGGCCTCAATTTATAGTACCTTGACGTCTCTGAGTCTTATGGTCTCTTCTCCAAACTCTCACATTCAAAACTCATTCACTCCCACTCCCCAGGAACTACGCAATCATTTCACACAAGGGATGCAATTGTCCATACAAAAGTTATCAATATACTTCTAACACAAAGCTTCTGCTAGTACAAACTTTTAATCATTCATCATATTTTCCTTATAATATAACCTATGTTCTAATTATTCCTAAGAGCAACAGTGTGATCATGCTGAATCACAAGAATTCTTCTGATCTCTTTCTCACATAATGGAAGGTTACAGAGCTCAGAAGGTTACAAAGCTTACATTCCTATTATACTGAGACTTACATTTACATTATACTGTATTGGGTGGAGGCTTTACTCAATAGTATTGAGGAAAAAACTATAAATCTGCAGATCCAATTAAATCAGCTAATCCACATGGGGATGCTTTCAGTATTTGTCATACTACAATATTGTGTTTGCCAATATCATTCAGATCACATAACCTACTGAGAGCAATTGTGCCTATTAAAAAGACATCTATAAATCAAACTGTTTACCCAAGTTAATCAGACTTTAGTGCAATATACCACACAGCAAACACCTAATTAAATTAAAAATAAATAGAATCCAACTTATTTAATTTTTTTTATTGCTCCTTGTAACTCATGGGATTCCTGCCCATGTGGACATAAGATTTGATGACCCGTGAGAAAATAATCCTGCCAAAGCAATGGCTGGGTCAAAGGATGAATTGTTACATTTTTTTTTGCTTTTGCTGCAGCTGGGATCTGTGTACAACAGACTGTCTCTGGAATAAATGTAGTACCAGGATTGTGCATGAATATTATTACTAAATAGCAAGGATTTTGTGAACCAAATTCTGCCAACACAGAGCTCAACTGGGGTTTCATAGATGTAATGGACAGCAGAATCTCTATATTATAGAGATTGAGTAGCAGACATGAATGGATTATCTTGTAAAATTATGAGATATTCAATAACTTTTACAGCTTCTTCTATTTGTGAACTATTTGTGGATGGATGTAAAATTCACAATTATTGGAGTTAGTAACGTATTCATGAATATCTATGCAAAAAATGTTCTTTTATTCCGAGACCCAAGTAATTCCTGATAGTATTCATGAAATGCTGTCTGGGAGTTTCTGGTACTGGTATATTTAATGTAAGTGACGAATACATGATAAACTATATATATTGAATATTAGAACAATTCCATGTTCACTTGTCTACATTTTGAAATATTTATACTAATCATAAGTCTTGAGTGTAGGATTTTTTCAGAATCATATATGACTTAGGAGGACATGTCCATGGGAAAGTCAATGGGTTGTATGCTCCCAAGATCCTTAGTACTTTTGAAAATCCCACTTTTAGTGCTTGAAAGTTGATGGAAAATTAATATAGTCCACTACACTTTGATTTGAAATTCAAATGAATATCCACAGGTGAAAAACACCTCCCTATTTCTTAGTTCAAAACATTCTATCCTTGCATTTAAAAAATGACAGTTTTAGAGATGTTTCGGGATACAGTTATCCTTACCTAAATTGTAATATAAAACCAAAAACATGTATGAGGGGTTTAAAGATGAGTAGGAAAGAATGGTGAGTCAAAACCCTGTGGAAAAAAAAAAAAAAAAAAAAAGCCTTTTCTTATTCCCATGCTGAGTTTTTGATGAGGTCTGACATTAATAATACATTTGAAATAGTCTGCCATTAAAAATGATGAAGACCTTTTAGATGAAATATGCCTCTGCAAACACAAATCTGTGTTCTGCTCAGAGTGTCAGGCCCCAGGCAAGTTCCTCTGAGGGAAGCCTGACAGGCCTGTTGGTGCACATTTTCAGAATGCCTACTATGATTTTGTTCAGGGGAAAAAAAAACAGTTACTAGCTTCTGGCTGCCCCTTCCTTACCACAAACAAATCTCATTCTTTTCCCACTTTTTAAATTTTCCCTCCTAAGAATTTAAAGCTAAAGTTAATGGAAAATCTAACACCACGGCCAGCCTACTCACTTTGCAATGACCCCTGGTTCTTGTGTTATATGAAAGGGTGATTTAACTTTCCTATTCACTTTCTCTGCATTATTCATGGTTTTATAGATCTCATCATATTTCCCGCTTTGTCATCTCTTTTTCAAGTTGTACAGTCCAAGTCTATTTAATCTCTCATCATATGCAAGCTGTTCCTAAGTTCCTAATAATTTTTGTTGCCCTTCTCTGTACCTTTTCCATTTCATACTCCAGGTGCGAGTGTACCATGGAATAATATGGTAGCATTGTGATATTTTTCAACTTTTCCTAATGGCTCCTAACATTCTGTTTAGCTTTTTTGACTCCCACTGCACACTGAGTGGATGCTTTCAGAAAACTATCCAAAGTAAATCAAAGATCTTTTTTAGTGTAACAGCTAAATTAGACCCCATCTTTTTGGATGTATACTTGATATTATGTTTTCTAATATGCACTATTTTGCTTTTTAGAACACTGAATTTCATTTTGTCATTTTATTGCCCAGTCACACAGTTTGTAAGATCCCTTTTGTAACTCTTTGAATCAGGTTTGGATGTAAATATCTTTAGTAATTTTGTGTCATCTGCAGACTTTTCCAGCTCACTATTTACCCCTTTTGTGCAGGTTGTTTATTTTTATTTATTTGAACAGCACTTGTCCCAGTACTTTTCCCTGGAAGTCCACTCTGTCTACTGCTCTCCATTCTAAAAAGCAACCATTCATCCCTGCCCTTTATTTCTTGTCTTTTAACCAATTACTGATCCATTAGAGAACTTTCCCTTTTATCCCATGACTGTTTACTTTTTTAAAGAGCCTTTAGTGAGGACCTTGTCACAGGCTTTCTGAAATTCCAAGTATTCTATATCCATTGGATCATCCTTGTCCACATATGTGTTGGTCCTCTCTGAAAGAATTCTAATAGATCGGTGTGGCATGATTTCCCTTTACAAAAGCCATGTTAACTCTTCCCCAACAATCACATCATAGTTAGAAAAAACGTAGAATGTGTAGAAAGCTAATATCACCATTTCCCTCTTAATCCTCCACCCTTTACACCAAATTGTTTATTTCCCCTGGCTGTCCTTTCAGGCCGCTTTTACTTTTGTTCCTGCAGTATAGATAATGACCAAAAGCAAAGTGAGGCAGCTGCCTTATCAAGAAACATAGTGAGGACCTTTCCTGAGCATCAAAAGAAATGAATAAATAAATAATTGGACTGCATTTACACAAGCAGGTTAGAGGATTCTTGCTTCAAAAGTCATTATGTAGGTAATTTGTGGTAAAATGTGATGTTCACATTTCGAACATCAAAGTTCACAGGTACAGAAAATAATTAAGACTTCTATGGTTGTCTGTGATCATCTAAGCTTGCATGGCATCAGTATGATCCATTATAACCAGTGGTCTCCAACCTTTTTAAGCACAAGATCTTTTTTGAATTTTTAAGTGGGATCCATGATCGACCTTAACCCAAATACCCTTTGCACCACCTCCTTTCCCGCTCCTTCTCTAAGGCCCCACCCTGGCTCCCTCTGCCATCTTCATTCACTTTCATGAGGCTGGGGCAGGGGAGTTGGGATGCAGGCTCTCTGGTATTGTGCTGAGGGGTTCAGAATGTGGGAGGGGCTCCTGGCTGAGCCTGGGGCAGGGAGTTGGGGTGCAGGACGGGAGTCAGGGCTGGGGCAGGGATTCAGGATGAATATTCAATCTGAGTACCACATACCTCAGGTGTCTCCCAGGCTGTGTTGCTATGGAGCTTCACCCTGGGCCTTTCTGCAGGAATTGCTACCACACCTCTTATTGGCCATGGTTCGCCATTCCTGGCTAATGGGAGCTGCAAGGGCAGCATATGGAGATCCCCTGTCCCACTTCCCCCTGGAGCTGGAGGGACATGTCAGCTGCTTCCAGGAGCAGCACAGAGCCAGGGCAGGGGTGAGTCTGGCTTAGCCCCACCGCACTGCTGGCCTGTTAGTGAATGATCTCCTGATTTGGATGCAAGAGCCTCCAGGAGCCTGAGGCAAATTCTAGGAGGCCCCTGGCCAGTGTTCCATACATGGATTGGAAAAACATAACTTAGAGGGAATGAATTTTGTTATATGCACCAATATCAAGTTAAAGTGGAGATGTGCACCAGCAGTAGAAACCAAAAACCTAAATATAATATATTTTTTTAAAGAATCATCACAGGGATAATTACTCAAGCCACAACAAATTAAGCATTTTAGAAATGACTACTGACAGAATTATTTTAAGCATAAGAGAGAAATAAAAATAATGCAATTTAGAGATCAGTTAAAAACCTAGGGCTGTGTCTACATTGGCGCGATCTTGCACAAAAGCGGCCGCTTTTGCGCAAAAACTTCCTGCCTGTCTACACTGGCTGCGAGTTCTTGCGCAAGTTCACTGACATTCTAATGTGTGAAATCAGGGCTTCTTGAGCAAGAACTCTGATGCTCCCGCTCAGGAATAAGCCCTCTTGCGCAACTGTTCTTGCGCAAGAAATTCATAGGCAACATGAATTTCTTGCGCAAGAAAGCCCTATGGTTAAAATGGCCATCAGAGCTTTCTTGCACAAGAGAGCATCTACACTTGCATGGATGCTCTTGCGCAAAAGCACATCTTTTGTGCAAACGCACATGCCAGTGTAGACGCTCTCTTCTGGAACAGTTTTTGCACAAGAACTCTTCCGCAAAAGAGTTCTTGCGCAAGATCATGCCAGTGAAGACGTAGCCAAAGATTACACGCTTTGAAAGAAGAAGTAAAAGAAGTAACAACAATAACACGTGTGTGTTGGGTCAGGAGTTGAGTGTGAAAGACAGAGAAGGTAAGTTTTTATGAGTGACAGAGAAACATACACTGTGTGAGTGACAGAGATTTGCATTGTCCTTTTTAAGTATGCTGAGCACGTTCAGACATAGGTGTAGCTTCCCCTAAGCTCCCTCCATCCAGCACCCTGTCATGTCCTCCCTCTCTGTGGAGAAGAGATATGAGGAAAGGGACACCCTGACATCAGTGCTTCTCTCCTCTCCCACCTTTTCTATTCCTACATAGGTGGCTGGCCAAAATCCCTTATCAGAGACCCCTGAGCCGCTGTGGATGCTGAATGCCTGAAATGTGCCAGGGGGCAACAGGGTAAGGACAGCTATGCAAATAGTTATGAGGATTCTTATTTTTAAAAAATCACACAGATGGGCCATGTCATGGTTACATTTCACACAGCAGTGGTCACATGGACCTGTGCTTCTTGTACTGAAATTGACTGGATAGACGGGAGAATGGCATGTGTATCCTGGGAGTCCCTTTTAGGAATCCCATATGACTCAGCTAGAATTCTATCTTGCAATTGTCACAGCCGTTTATCCCCTAGATATCCCTTTAAATCTCATATGGCTTCAGGTGTCTTGTATAGACTTTATTTCCAAATTTGATAATTCTTCTACATAAATGGGAATGACTGTGATTTAATGTGACTTTAAGCAAGTTATAAATATCCCATCCTACTCTTCTCCAGGAAACTTTTAGTGTGAGAAGTCTAGTAAAAGTAGAGACATGTTCTTTAACAAGGGACTGCATCAATTATACCACATTATGCTTATAAAATGAAGTAGAACTGATTGGAAATATTCAGATGAAAATTCTTTTTCTTGGAAAGGATCAAATATCCTTTTAATACATTTCCTCATTTGATTTTTGAGGGAGGTGGGGGGCTTTGAATTGACCAAAATGTTTAATTTTTTACATATTTTTTAATGAAAAGCTTTAATTTTCCATTAAAAATTATTTTCATTTTGGGACGTTAATTAATACTTCAGAAAGCTGCAATAATAAAAAAATAAAAATGGAGAAAAATGGTTGAAAATTTTGTTTGAATAATGTTTTGATTGATCTTCCTACTCCTCACCCTCCTTCAATTTTGGATGATAAGTTCATGGCCATTTTTGAGACTTTTGACTTTTCATACTGGGTTGGGATGGGAAATCATTTCTCAATTACAAAAGTTCTCATGACATAGAAAGCTATTTTCTACTCAGCTCTATAATTATGCAAAATCCAATGAACTTTGTGCTAGAGTAGAACAATGGCTAGTAATATAATGCTGTCAATACAAATATCTATTTGCTCAGTCTTTCAACTTAAAATTTGCATTTACACTGCATTCTGTCAATCATAATTTTATATTAGAGTGGTGTCATTAATATAGCTTAAAACTCTTTTACGAGTGGCCTAAACTTTCCTAGGTTATAGATAAAACAGTATCCCAACTGTACTTCACTGAGATTATTCAATGTGCCCCATGATATGCTTGTTGTAATTTCAGTATTCATTTTCTCATTCTTTTTTACTCTTTGTCACTTTATGACATAGAGGTAAAAATATTGTTGAGTAAAAGGCATATATCTTTAACTAGTGTAAAACCAAGCTCCAAATGCCTATCCCAAGATGTGTGGGCTCTATAATGTATAGTGAAAGGAAACAATTTTTGTCTTTCAACTAGAATGACTTCCTTACATCAGTAAGACTGAGTTACAAAAGCAAAAGTAAAAGAACGTTTTAAATTGTACTTCTTGTAAAAATTGTTCTTCCAGCAATAGTCCCTCCTTCAGCAATTTAAAACAATTAATAAGTAATAAGAAGAACTGGGTTTTGCTATAATTTGGAACAGTTGGGAATACCCACCAGCTGGGAATGACTATGCTGAATAAGTAAAAGAGGATTATTCTTCATTGCACTGAAGCTGGAAGTCCATTAACGTTTTAGGCCAAAGTTCTGGGGTGCATTGTGGCTACTTAGTCCCCCACTGCTGGTGATTATACCCAAAGAATACATGAAAGGATCACCCAAAGTGTAGGAGAATCCTGCTGTGCATTAAAACTGATATAGCAGCTCACATATCTCTACTGCCAGCATATAGGGTCTAGTTAAATAAAGTCATGGCTGAGCTTTTCATACCCCATTGAGCTCTAATACCTTTATGGTCTTTTTTCATTTTATTGTGCATGTGCCTTGGGATGTTTGCAAGCTACTGTACATTTAGAGAAGCTCTTTATGGGCAAAGTGATATTGAAAGCTCTCCGGACATCTCTATTCTTAGTACAAGATTGATGCTCTGGAGGTCGATCTTTTAGCATTCGATTTAGCGGGTCTAGTATAGACCCATAAATCAAACACTGAGGACAGCGGCACCTGGTACTCCTCCTTTTGTGAGGAGTAAGAGAAGCTGATGGGAGCATTTGCTCCCATCGGCCTCCCGCTGTGTGGACATCACCAAGGCTTGACTTAAGGTATGCAACTCCAGCTATGCAAAATGCACAACTGGAGTCGACTTACCTTAAGCTGACCTTCCAGGTCTAGTATAGACCAGGCCTTAGTCAGTATAGGGCTCCAAGGCAAACAGCAAACTCTGATAAAGGAATTTCTTTAATTTTTCAGAAGTGGAGAAAAACATGCTTGTGAGAAGCAAAATCATCATGCACAGGATCCAGAAGCTTTGGTGACAACTCTCAAATAAGATACACTCTAGACCAGGTCTACTCAACTTTGGAAGACTCAGAGGCCACAATGATACTCCTAGCACATGCCAAGGGCCACAACTTATATATGCAAATAGCTTCTTTCACACTGACGGGCATGAATACAAAGCACTTTCCACAATACCCTGGCGCTCCCAGCACCTCCTCCCTGGGGGGCTAGAAATGCTGACACCCTGTACCCATCTGTTCCATCCAGCCCAGCCGCTTGAGTCTTTCAATGCTCACCCCGCATGGGAGATGCCTTGTCATTCTGGAGCATGTTCCCAGTGGAGGCCATGTTTAAAGGATCCCACCCATGGGCCACGTGTTGAGCACCTGCATAAATCTAAATTGCACCATGGGCCACGTGTTGAGTAGCCCTGCTCTAGACTAATGAGGAGTAGCTAAGGGATTCTGAACTATTCAGAAGAATAGGCCTATCTCTCCAGTAACCCAGGTTCAAACCACCTTTTTGTCCACTTTCTTAAATCAGCTTTGTGCTCGAAAGATGTAGAGGGAGCACAATGTAGAGAAGTTGACTCTGTGTTTATTCTCATCTGCCTTATGTTATTGTTTGTACTTTATGCAAGACAGTGGAGAATCAAGCTCTTTGTGTCTACCTTTTTAGACAAATCATGTTTATATATTTATATGCTATGTTACTGTGTGTATTGAAAAACCTTCTCTGTCCATATTAGTTTCAGATTTGATAACAAGAACTATCATTCAGTGGTGACCCCTGCTGTTCTTCACTTCTTTGGAGTGTAGTCTATGGTTTTGACTATTTCAGAAAAAGCCTCTGTCTCCCGTGAATGATGATTTTTCTTTTGCTGTTCCTGGATCATGGCTTGTTTTTCCTTTTAAGAACTCACCTAAACTAAAATACTGCCATTTATCTGCAATTGCTGTTTGCCTTATTGCCTGTTTGTTGACTAAGAGAGAAATCAAATTTTGATTAGCACGGCTTAATTGCTACAGTTTCATTTCCTTTATACTAGCAAGTTAAGGTATATTAATTTGCATTATGTCTGTGAAAGGTGACAACCTTCTGTGTTTGCAAAACACATAGTTCCTCATTTTTTATAGCTACCTTTCCATTAGCTGTTGTGATTCGGCACCTAACACATGCTAAAGGTTTGGGGTTTTTTTTTATAGCTCCTGAAAGTGTGTTTAGACAATCTTTGCTGTCACTGCAGTCTGGATGGAGTTCGTGTTTTTTCAGAGGTGGTGTGATAGAAAGGTCACAGTAAATTTAGGGAAAGTAAGTGTTCTTTGAACAAAATTGACTTTACTTAGCGTTAGACGTTGATAAGAAGATCGATAATGTGAATTATATGAGCATGTACTGTATTTAGAACAATGTAGCTATCTGAAAAGGTTTTTATAATGCCTACTGCAGTGTTTGGCAGGAGAACTAAATTTGCTATTTCACTGGTGTTCAAAAGACTGTCTCTTTGCAGCATAATCAATTTCATGATAAATTATGTCAGTAGATAATGGGTAGGTATTTTTTACTTTATTAACAATAGTACTGCTGTTGTGAACAAGGAACCTTATTTTAGAGATTTTTCCAGTGTGCCTAAAGAAGGTATTTCCATTAATACTTTATAATTTACAAAACGGAATGCAAATTTCTACTCTTTAGACACACACATACATGTGTGCATACATGAATCTGTTGACTGAGCATTAGCATTGTATTTACAGAGGATATTGGCCCATGCTACACTATTAAGTCTAGACTGAAGAACAACAGCAAGTGTTGTTATTAAGGTTGTTCTTGTAGTACCTGACATAAATTTTGGCTCTTTAATTACTCTAGTTTGATGTGAGTAACAAGAGATGTATAACATTATGTTTGTGGCAAATATATAAAGAAGAGAAAGAAAAGATTAAATTGAAAGAAAATATATAGACCTGTGTCAGTGAGCAGACAGTCAAATTCATGCACTATATAACACTTTTGGTCTGAAGATCTGCCACGCTCATCTAGTTAAGTTAGAATGATTGTAAGAATAAAATTGAAACTTACATTTCTGAGACCACTTTCCCTTTTGTCTCTCTGACCCTTTTGTCCTCCCATCCTGTCAGAGTTGCATCCATCTGACCTCCTTAACTAGTCAGTGTCTCACATACACAGCCTTTGTGTGATAGAATTAATTTTCATATCAGGCATGCTGGTTTAGCTTAAATCAACACTTCAACAATGTAGTGCTTGATCAGGTGAACTATCTGGGGAGAAGTTTAATAGGTTCTATTATCCATACATTGCCATTTGTTCCAAGAACTTTGAAAATCTCCTTCTCTCACTCTGAATGTACTGGCCAAGTTTCTTCATTCAAAACCTAACATTACCTTTGATTGTACTTGAATGTCAGTTTAAAATGTGAAGGCAATTGGATGATGCTTTGCATTTCAATTGTCCCTGAGCTGAGTTGTTAGACCAAGTCAAACTCAGTCTGTTTTGAAATGACCAGATTTACCTTCTCATGTCCTTCCCTTTGTTCCACTATTTCTACTCCTTGTTGACTATGAATTAACAGATGAGTGAAGAATATTCCAGCCTACAGAACCTCAGAGAAGACAGAACTGAAAGTGTATATTTAGTTACATGGATTATGTGGCTGCTATTAATAAATCATTATCATCTTTATCCTGATATTAATCAGCAACCATATTAATCCCATCATATTCCTTCCTTTTTACAATTTGCAATTTTTGTTTGTGGATTTTTTTTGGTATTTAAAATGCATAGATCTATTAGTACTGCTTAGTGCTAAAAATAGAGTGACAGGGTCTTAAATAGTTTAAGAAATTAATATTATTCCTGACTGCCATGTGTTGACATTTCTCTCCTGGGTTTCCTTGTCCAAACATTGCCAGTACTGCAAAATTGACCTAAATTAAATGCTGATTAAGGGACTGCAAGTGTCATCTACAAACTACAATAAAATCGTGAATTAATTTTCATTTGTGAATTAAGTTCACATCCCAATCTTCAATGATTAAACAATTTTAAATTGTACTGGTCTGAAATTTTCCATTTTTGGGGGGATGAAAAAATTGTGGTTTTGCCAAACTGAACACCTTTGCAGAAAGTGCTGTCCTCAAAAACTTTCAGATACTTTATGAGAAAACCAAAAACTGGAAAACTGAAATAGTTTCAGCTTACAGATGAAATTGCTTTTATTTTTGGCTGAAAGCTGAAACATTTTCAGGTTTCAGTGTTTCAATTTTATGAAAAACTGTTTAAAATTTGAACAGGAAAGAAACCTACATCTTCCAATCAGCTCTAATTATTAATGCTTTTAACACTATTTCATTTGGTTTTATTTTCTTATCTTTGTCTTTCTTGCTGTAAAATAGTGAAATTCTGACCAAAGGCAATCTGGTACATGAAGGTACATTTATTTAGTCTGGTCTCTGATTCCATTTTGATAACCAGTCTTTGTATCTAAAAGCAGTTATTTCTTCTCACTTCTTGTGGGCTCATCATGATGTTAAGTTCTTTTGTAATGGGATGGAAGAAAATATCCGATATCAAGTAATTAACAGTAATTAAATAATTAATTGCTTCTGTATTCCCACACTGTCCCATTAATTCCTTTTAATTCCCATTATAAAAGAAGCATATGAGATCACAGCATTTTTAATTTTAACATTTCAAGGTCAATTCCAGCTTCAGTTCTTTTGGGTTTCTGATGGTTGAAATACTTATCTCAATTAGTATACTGACTCTTTTTTAAGAATCAATGTCACTCGATAACTTGAATGAATGTTTATAGGGATGAGGACATCTAAGATGTAGCTTGACCACAGAAGTAGCTGTAAGAACATTTTTAAAACACGGTCATTCTTTTTACTGTTCTTCTTAACTAATAGCCACTCCTCAAGCCATTTATGCTTGGGACTTTTCTGTTAAGACTGAAACATTTAAGATACACTGGGACTGATACAGTATTCCTATACTGCCAAAAGACCTGTATATGAGCTTTTCTGTTTTTTTTATGTAGAGACATAGCTTACTGAAGAAAGAGCTTAATTTAACTGTATGATTTCTTTCTCACAGGATCTGATGTGTCCACCTATGTCATTACTTGCGCTTGATCAGTGTCACAACATTGGTAAACAATGCTTAATGTTTTTCAATGCTCCCAGGCACAATATCACACTGTGTATTATGGCACAGTACCATTCTGAAGTAGAGGATTGAATTGGAAAGTTCTATCACTGCAAAAGTAAACTTGAAGGCACAGGACTTAGAGGAAAATGCAATAGTACTAAAAACTTCTCCCTTCTCTACTAAAAATCCACTCAGACATCAGGAAGATAACCTAGATAGGGAGTCAATGCTGCTTCATGGGAAAGGGAATGTTGTCATTTTAAAAAAAATCTCTTTCCTAGAAAAATACTACTTTGACCTAAAACTATTAACCAAGAGTGTCACTAATATACTATTTTTACATAGCTAAAATGTTACAAAGCTAAAACCTGCTTTTAAAAGTTGTTGAGTAATGACATTTAGGATTATTAATCTGGCAGTCTTTCAGACTGACACTTTCTGCCAAGTGTTTTATCCCACTGACCATCAAATTGCAACACACAAGGAAGACCAGAAGTGATCTTAAAACTGTAATGGCAGAGAGTGAACTTACGTTCTCCATTCCCATAACAATGATTGTCATAAAATATTTATATGGTGCCATTTTCTGCTCCCATTACCATTTTTTGTCGTAAGAGTGGAGTGGCAGAATTCTAATGCTTTATACATTTGGTCAATTATAATGGAGTGTGCTATATGGCTTTGACCTTTTCAGTGTTCTGTGATTTGATTGGGTGCTCATTGCAGTTTTCCCTTGCTTGAAACCCACTATCCTGTAGGGAAGCAGTAGAATGATTAGCCAATTAAAGTATAGAATATTGAAAAGGTCAAAATAATACAAAACATTTTCATACCTAGAGTTTATTAGATGTTTTAAAGATGCTGTAGCAATCTAATAAAAGTAAGAATGGGGCAAAGCACAACATTTAATTGTATTTTATTCCAGCTTGTAAACCAATGAGATTTTGTTGTTGTCGCACTTTCATTATTGCAATATGTGAATATACCCTTTTGATGTCTGGTAAAAACCTGTGGTGGGTAGAACTCACAGGAGCAAGAGAGAAATGTAGGAACAATTTGATCCAGCCTACAGTTCCTGTTGCTGCCGCCTCACCTCTCCTCTGCCCACTCCTATTCCAAACTCAGTCACAGTGGAGTTCTCGCCTTTTATGCTCACATAGCACTCAACTCTTTGTCAGGAGAAGTATTGATAGAAGGTGTGCCTCTTGCACAGAACTGTGTACTGGGGGAAATCACCTCCACTATCCTCATCACATCAGGCCATATGAATTTTCATCATCCTAGGGTTCCCAAAAATCTCCCATTCCCATGTGGTTATGCTATCTAGTATATTGAGAGGTCTATTTGATAATTTTGTGGGTTGCAGAAAAGTTGAGACAAGAGCTGATTGGGACTTTTAACCTAAACTTCTTTTTAAATGTTACTTAATCAGGTTTCTCAGGTAAAGGATGGATATTGGAGGAGGAAGGGGGGCACAATCAGAGATGACAGAGAGACCAGACACTATTTCAGTGTGTGAGATATTTATCTGAGACATCTGAAACTCAGGTTCAAGTTCCTACTCCGAATCTCTTCTGGGTTGTGTATTAATTTTTCAGTGAAAAATTTCAGATGTTTTGTTTTTGTTCTGATGCAGAATTATACCAAATCTGTCTTTTTGGGGGGGAGGGGGCCAGGTTCAAAAAATAATTCTTATTTTCACTGAATTATTCTGCTTTCCTTCGCAGTCTGCCACCAAGTAATTGAAGGAACTGTAAGGGTATTGTAAATGGCAGTGCTACCAAATCAAAAACATTGTCTGATGAGAGTTGTACTAATAATTCTTTTTTGCAGTTTGTTGGTTGAACTTCCACTCACACACCCCAAAAATAAAAGTCTTGGGTTGACTCCAGACAACGTAACAAGAAGATGATTTTTGGTGAACAAAGTAAAACTTTGAACTACCCCACCACCTTACCAAAAGGAAACATTTTGTTTGGCCTAAAACTAAGCACTTAAATTTCATTTTTGTACTTTAAAATCTCATTTAATAATATTGAAACAAATTTTAAAATAATAATTAATTTGAACCCAAAATTAAAATGGCTAGAAAAAGTTAAAATGAAACATCTGAGTTTTTTTTTTAATTAATTAATGAACTGCATAGGTTGACTTCATTTTGTATATTTCCCACACAACAAATGTTTCAGAAAAAAAAGTTAACCCACCCTACATTGACCAAAACAACCTCAAAAGCATGTGTTAAACCAACCTTAGATCCTTTGGAGAGACAAACTAGTCTAGATTATGAAACTCTGAAAGGATAAGAGATGGGAGTATGTACCGTATCATCTTGGTGCTCAATGCATCCTCTTATTTTGAGTGTATTTTCTTCTGCCTTGCACTCATTGTCACTTACTCCGAAATTTCTTTGACTCTGTTCTCTTGGGCAAAACTTGCCCCATTCCTCCTGCTGTTGAATGTTTTGGTACTCGTATACCACTTGTGCTTCTTTTCCGCTATCCTTGAAAATACAATGTAGATGCAGCTAGTTTTTATTTTGATTTTTGTTTATTTTTAAAGGCAAGGTCCTGTGTTGGTGGCACAGACAATTTGAAAATAGCATCTCTTGATGTACTAGCAGACTTTCATGCATATCCATAATGTAGTGCATATTCAAACATTTAATAAATATGTAGCAGTTAGGGATTGTCCTGAAATGGCATTGACATCAAGTCTTTTTATTAACATATATGTCACTTTTAAGGGACCCAGCAACATACTCCCTATGCACATAGATTTGGGTATGTTTGGAATTCATTTCACACACAAAATAAGAAAGCTTTGTTTGTAGATGTTCATGTTGGTTCCTTCTGTAGGAGACAGGATACTGAAATATTCATATTTTTGCAGAAGAAATAAAATATAAATCTTATACCTTGTTTTTAATTCAGCCTACTGCCACTGCTTTCTAATACACAATTCTTCAAGTATATTTAGTCTAATTTAGATCTGTTTCACAGATATTTCTTCTCTCATATGCAGTTTACTGGATGGCATAATTACAATTGTAATTGTTTTAAGGGCATAAATTCTGGTGCTGGCAGATACAGTACTCGGAGGGCTTTTCTGTCCTGAGTTTTTATGGTGGTATATGTATCAAAGATATACACTGGAAGCACAAAAACAGAAGAAAAGCTAACTTTTTTTTACATGTTCAAAACAAGCTGTATTAATCCAGACAATACACTGAAATGTTACTGATATCCCTCAATCATGTACCTATTGTGGGCCCTCTTGCCCTAACCAGATTGCTCTGCAGTCTCAGTGTGAAGAAAGATGTTTAGTTGATGTCAGCCTCTTATAACTGCCCCAAGCATGCATGTACCCAACTTTGATTTGCCGTGCTGCTCATGGGTCCTTCTGAACGAACAAACCTTGGACCAGCCAGGGCCCCAGTGAGAGGATCCCACATGCAGCTGTAGTCAAAGACAGACAATGTCACACGTCAATCATGACTGCTCTGCCCAGATCTGATGGTGGCCCAGGAAGTCTGCACTTCTCTGATGAGGCAGCATCAAAGTGACTTGGCAAATTCTTCATTTGACAGTAAGTGATCATGCTTTGGCTAGTAGAATAAAAAATTCTGGCTGTTAAAGAATACAAAACAGATTGTATTTAAATATGTGATGTGGCAGGTTCCTGCTGTGACATACACTGCATGTGTCATCTAGTTCTGTCTCTAGCTGCCACCGCTAGTCTGATTTTTCAGGTATTATACAAAACAAGCAAAGATTTTGTTTCCTTAAATGTATTGAATGAAAATTTTAATATTAATGAATTTTCAGAAGTTTAAAAACAAAATGTTGTCACTTTTGTTAATTCATACCCCAATTTTGTATTGTTCAGAGGCATGACAGCAGCCCCAGAACCTTACTCTGATTTTGCCCAACCTGGTTACATTAGTATCCTGCAAGCTTAAATTCCTTCCAAGCTGCGCAGCCGCCTAACAAGCCTGTGCAGGGGCTCAGGTTGGCCACTGCTCTGCGTGTTGGCCCTAGCATGGAGCTGGCATGGCAGCTCAGTGTTGGTGCTGGCAGGGAGGAGTACCTCTCCCCTGGCCATGGTAGCTCAGTGCTGGTGCCAGAGGTGTGTACCTCTCCCCTAGCTATGACGGCCAATCCAGAGCTGCCCCAGAGCTACCCATGCAAGGGAACAGGTATCCCTTCCATGCCCCCCCACCAGCCTAGTTTGGACCTGCCCCAGGTTTGCTCCTTCCCCAACAGTGCCCATGGGAGCTGCAGGAACTGTGGAGAGGGTTAGGTAGTCCTCTCTACCCAGTGCAACTGCACCTGGAAGCCTCATCGCCAGCCTCACCTCAGACCCTGCCCCATCCAGAGCCTGCACCCCAGCCTTCTGCCCCAGCCCTGTGCTCCCTCCTGTAACCCAACTCTTCCACACATTTGCTGTTCATGTGTGGAATGATTTTTTGTTATGTGATACATCATCTCCATATTGGTACACATAATGAAAGTCATTCAACACACGGGCATAAAAAATTAGAGGGAACACTGCTCTCAGTCCAAATTTTTCCCCTCGAAAGGTACACCTACACTACACGGCTATTTTGAGATACCTCCGGTATTACATAATAGCTATCCCACATCTTAACAAGCCGCCCGTTAGTTCAAAATATTTTTTTGAAACAACGGACAAGCTATTTTGGCATTCCTGTAACCCTTGTTCCACAAGGGTTAAGGGATATCTCAAAATAGTGTGTTATTTTGAAGTTTGACACTGTGTAGATGCACCACATTTCAAAATAAGATATTTCAAAATAGAATCAAAATAAGATACACAATTTGTGCTATGCAAATTGTGTATCTAATTTCGAGTTTAGGGTGCTGTGTAGACACACTCAAATAGTTCAACTGCAGTAACTCTCTCACTGTCCCTTTGCAAAGAAAATGTTAGTTTGCTTCCTCTGTAAAGACAGTAAGTGACTCCAAACTGTCAGGTGTTTAGAAGCATACACTTTATTGAACTTTCAGAGCACTGATCATTTACAATGAATGAACAACAAGTTTACTAAAAAAAAGCCCATGACTTAAATATTAAGTCAAAGGGGCAAAGGTACAAATGATTACATGCAAATAAAAGTGAAAACACATCTTAAAGTCTAAAAATTAATCTAACAATATACAGTCTTTGATCAAGATGGTTTATCTCACCCACAGTCTCCTTTCCAACTTGGATCTTTTGTTTCCTAAGATGAGGATAATTCAGGAGTCCTTTGCTCCTCTCTTTTATAGTTCAGTGAACATTTGAAATATATTCTTCTGAAGTGTATCACCAGATAAAGTTCATTAATTCATTCTGAGAAAAGCAACCATAAGGTCATTTGAGGAAAACCTGTTTACCATCTCCACAGACTGGATAGTTTAACCACATTTGAGTTGGATATGTCCAGCATAACTACACAGTTCTTTGTGGTTTTCTGCACGTACACCAAATAGAACATTAATGATCAGTATGGGTACGTCTACACAGCAGGGCTAAAGTCGGAATAAGCTACACAACTTCAGCTACATCAATTGTGTAGCTGATGCTGAAATAACTTAATTCAGCTTTTGGCATGGTCTACGCAGCAGGAAGTTGAAGGAAGAACGCTTTCTTTGACTTCCCTTACTCCTTGTAAAATATCCTAAAAGTCTTCAATAAAAATTGCATGTGGTCTTACAGTATATCACACTCAACATATTGCCACTGGAAATATATCAGTAAAAATATAATGCCATGAATGAAAACGTAACAAATCACTTCAAGCAGAGATCTAAGGAGCCAAAGGCCATTCACTAATCAATGTATTAAAACACAGGTTTCATTTCAGATATTTAATGTTTCATAATTCTCTCCCTTCCTGCCTCCACTCTGTCAACTTATCTTATGAGTCCTGCAGAGCTCGAAAAGAAAGAAAAAAACCCTTCATTATTCACTTCTATGAAGACTAAAAACATAAAATACTGAGAAGCTTTGTACCATTCTATAGTTCTGGTGGCAAGGGGGGAGTGGAGGGAAGGAAGTAATAACAGTCGAATAAAAGAAAGAACTCATTAAAAAGCAACAGTAGGTACCAAGTGAGCAGCTTCCATGCCCTGCTTATGCCTTCAGTAATGTAGCATTCCGTGCTTCTCTTTTTGTCACTGTTACTAACCCATCAGCTCTCATACAACAAAGAGAGGCAAAACACTTAGGTGGATAATCCAATTATCCACTAACCAGATTATTTATTAGACGTGATTTCCCAGTCATGAAAACCATTAGCACTACCAGACATGAAGACACCAGGCAACCTCTTACATAGAGAGATCATTTGATGAGCCAATCAGTCACAGAGAGCCTCAAAAATATATAGCCTATTCTTTTAGAAAAGCAATGGCTGTTATTGGACATTGGCCAAAATATTAATGGAGTGTTACAGTTATCCTTCTTGAGGGCAGAAACTGATCACCAGCAAAGAGGTTAAGAAGAAGATTCTCCTAAATGTGTACCCCTGGAGGGGTTTATGTAGTGTATTGTGCATTCCTCTGAATCATTCTACATTTGCTATTATGGAGACAAAAATTCTTTGTTATCTTTAAAATGTGTAGGATACTTTTAATGATCCTTATGCAGGGTTATGATGACAAGGTACTGACAGCTGAAGAAACTTTTCCAGTTTGATTGGAATACTTATTATAGCCTAGAAAATAATAAAAAAAATGAGTGTCTAATTCAGGTAACAATATGAAATTGGAGAAAGCTTCAAAAAGTCAAAAGAAACATTTCGGCTTCACGTATAACTGGAATGGAGCGCTTTCTATCTGCCATGTACCTCTAATGTAAAATGAGAGATAAGTGGTTTGGAAATAATGTTGACTGACAGTTCTTGGTAATGAAGAAACAGATTTCCTCTGTCATACGCTTATGAAAGGATATGAAAAGCAGGGACAGACTCATTTATAGACTTGACATGAATTTTGCTGACCAGCCTGGCTGTGTATAAAAAAGACCTAAATTGCTATACAAGGCTCTTATACGAGCATATCCAAACTTGTGAACACATTATTCACACCACTTTTTTTCCCTACAAAGCTGACATCTAGCAAACACAGGATTGGTTTTTTTTTTTTTCATGCATTACCAATATTTTGTTGGTCTTCATAAGTTTTGGAAATAGTTTGATTGTTGATATGCCTTAGTGTGACTCATTGTGTTATGAAAGATAATAAATGAAAGAGAGATAAGCATTTCTAAGGAAAGCCTTGCCATACTTCTCAGTACAGCTTCTTTCCTTCTTATCCCCAAATCTTGTAGCTTAATAGAATAGCTAAGTATAACAGAGCATCACTTTCAAGTAATATACTTCATATAAATGTTGCAAAAAAGGGAGTAATGGAAAGCCTAGGTTTTGCAATTAGAATCTATTATTTGTAGGCACTAACGTCAACATCCAAAGAACATTCTGTGCATAAATATTGACCTTGACCTTGCTGATTTCTATTACAGAAATGAAAAGTTGAATAGAATCTCCACAAATGCAATACATAATGTTTTCCTCCTTAAATGATGGCTTTATTTATTAATTTCTGCTCACATCTATGAGGATAGCTAATGTTTAAAAACTTACTAGTAAGTCAGTTTTTAAAGGCACTATTAGTAAAAAAGACTTTATAACCACGATGCTAAGACAGGTTATTATAAAACATAAGATTCAGGTGGTGGAAAGTACTAGGTGCAGCTGTAATGTTTAATAATTTTATAAAGAATATTGTACTGATGATTCATTTTACAAAGCATGATATGACAAGCATTTACAGTATTCACATGGATGGTCTTCCATTTTGAAAGGTGCTGTCAAATAGACTGAGATATCCAGTACTTGTAATGGAGGAGATGGGTGAAACATGTAATAGATCCCAAAATGAGAAGAGGTTTAGGCTATGGTTTTCAAGGAGCCAAAGGGAATTAGGCATCTATCTTCCCTTAAAGTTCAGTTGGATTTCTGTAACTACTTTTGAAAATAACCAAATTTAAGTATAACCACTGTGTTCCCTGTTCCTAATATGGGAAACTTCTCTGGCATGGACAACTCTGTATTTGAGGGGCTTGAGTTAAATACTAAATCTATGGAATATAACTTTTGAGTATTTTTTTACCATGAGTACAACTGAATGCTTTTAATAACATTAGTTAAGTGGGCTCCTATTCCAAACACTTTCCTTTATTAATGCATTTTCTAATTTGGGTATATGTGTGTAAAGATCCCAGTTGTCTTACACTTATGAGATGCACTTCTTGGAGCAGTCGGATCTATGAGTTTCCTTGTCGCCACTTTTCTCCAGCATGAGGGAGTGATAGAATCATAGGATTGGAAAATACCTCATTGAGTCCAATCTGCTGCTAAAAGCATGACCAATCCCAATTAAATCCTCCCAGCCAGGGCTTTGTCAAGCCAGCATTTAAAAACCTCTAGGGATGGAGATTCCGCCACCTCCCTAGGTAACCCATTCCAGTGCTTCCCAGTGAAGTACTTTTCTTGAAAGAATCTTGCCTATACTATCTGGGTGTTAGTAGCCACCAGAATGTCAGCCACGCAAGCACTCTCCTTTGACCTACACCAGACCTGTCTCCCCGTGTAGGCTCAAAATAAATGCATCCCCACCCCAAATCACTACAAAGTCTCCGTCACAGAAATCACAGATCCCTGGGTCTGATAGGAACCTTGTTCTGAAAATTACTGGTTTTACCTTGGACCTCTCTTCCTGTGTTCCAACCCTATATATCACTGTTTAAAAACAGTGAAGATTGCTTAATGACAATGAACTTAGCTATCAGATTTATTTACAAACCTCTTAGCACACTTAAAGCAGGGAAATGAATAATTAAGCACCTCACAAATCATACATTTTCCACATAAGCATTTTTCATATCAAATGAAAAGAAATGCATTTTACATTATAACACAACAGCTTTCCTAATAGCCCAGATCCTGGGTGCTGGGGCTATTGATCATTGTACCACCATCCCACAGCTGCCTCTGAAGCCCAGCCTAGAAGAATCCTGCAGTGGCACAGAGTTGGTGTAACAACTCATAGACCACCCAGTATCTGGCAAAAACCATGGACAAGGTAGTGGAGACTAAACTTTGATGTTTTCGTGTCCTGCCAATTATTTGCTGCTGTACTGGTCTGTTGAGGCTGCTGGCCACTGGCACAAATTACAGCAGCCTTTAGGGACTCTGTTTTAAACTGGAGCACTGGTGGAGTTCACAAGTGGCTCGTGCTCACAAATGGGTTTATTATGGAAAACTGATAATTTCCATAATTGATCCAAATGATCCTTGCAGAGCCATAACTCCATTCTTGTTTCAATACTTCCAAAAAACCTGACACTGTATCTGAAGAATAGTCTCTCTCAGATGTTACTTGTAGAAATTTTCTTTTAAGGAGCAACATGCTTTTATGCTGACTCAAGGGTATGTCCGCACAGTCTCCCAGTGCAGTTAGCAGACTCATGCTATTGGGGCTTTAGCTAGCAAACTAAAAATAGCAATGTAAATATTGTGTGTGGGGGGGGGAGGGGGGATAAGGGGATAAGGGATCTTTCGGAAAAGGCTTTATTTTCCGAAAGATCCGTGTCTAGACTGGCGCTTTTTTCCGGCAAAGCTCCGAGCCGGAAAAAAGCAGCAGCCATTTTTATGCTAATGAAGCGGGAGAGATTTAAATCCCTGCTTCATTAGCAAATTGCGATACGTCTAATTTACATCCCTTTTACGAAAAAGGGATGTAGTCTAGACGTAGCCAGGTACTTTCCCATGTTCATTAATGTGTATATACCCAAGCTGTGTGCCCTCATATGCTGGGCTAGATATGGGTGCAAGTAGTATTTACGTGTATACCCACATCCACATGGACACTTTTTGGTGTGTGTGTTTGGTATTAGATTTTCAGTAGTGGTATCTTAGGGTTCTGACCATCACAGGAGGCCCTTAAGGTACCCCAATTACAGTGTATGAGTGTTGCTACTATCAGCCACCTTCACACATTTTTCAGCAGTAGTTCCCACTCACTCCTATTTCCTGACCAACTTGATGGAAGACATGGGGCAAGTGACAGACTGTAGTTCAGGGGGACAAATGTGTGTCTGCTGCAGCATGAAACCAACAAGAATCTTAGACAAATGGACTCCAAACTTCCTTAAAAGTCAAAAATGGGCAAACCACTGGAAGCATCAGTCTTTGCAGCATCAGGAAATATGGTCCCTTCATTAATCAAAATCCTCAGTGAATGGGAGAAGAAAGAGTCACACAGCCACTGTACTGTGTTACATGACCTTTCCAATCGAGAAAACTCTTTTAAGAACATTGGAGTGATTCCAGATTCAGCAAATTACTGAATAGTGTGTCTAACTTAATGCATGTGAGTAATCCTATTGATTTTGATTGGTCTGATACCATGCTTTAAGTTATTCACATGTTTAACTGTATTGTTAAATCAGTTCAGAAGTGCAATTGAGATTAGACTCAGACTCACACACCTTAATACCTTTTCTGAAGCATTGTTGATGGGTGTTAAACTTATTCCCAAATCCAGTGATGTAGGATCTATTGCAATAGGAAGTGCCTGCACCTAGATAAAATGTTGTATCTAGCTAATAAATTATACGAGTCATGTTTTGAAAATGAGACTCAATACCGTATCTCCTCTTGTAGGTCAGCATGCTAGTAAAAATAATAGATGCAGTTATCTTTCCATAAAGCACCTGGAATTATGCTGAATAAAGTATCAAAAACTTGTGGTAAATGAGGTATAAAATATATTGTGAGAAGATATTGCCCCAAATAGAGTGACACTAAATGTTTTACTGTACTAGAAATGTACTACAAAAGCTTTGTGCTTTTAAATCAAGTCAGGTAGGCTTTTTTGTGCAGCAAAATCACAATAGCAGCCTTAATCTTAAATTTCATGGAGCTGTCATTAGAGGTTAGTGACATCTTTCTAGTTTATTTCATGCCATGACCAGAGAAGCCATTACAGTTCATAGTTACACTTTAAATTAGGAGTCTCAAACTATGTTCTAATCCTTTGAATCTTCCAGATTGCCAGCCAAATGAATGCTTAGGAAGATGTGTATATATAGCTCCTGGGTCCACTTTTTTCTCTTTGAAGACTGTTCTCATGCTCCTATTGACTTTAGGTGAAAAAAAGGAAAAAGCAGCAGCAAGCACTGAAAGAATTGCTAAAAGATTAATTTAAATGGAGTAAGATTATTATATGATCATGTAATTTGTAAACCTATTCTGTGTGCGTAAATTCTAAACCTATTCTGAGTTAGCAAATTATCTCAATGACATATCTACGTCATATTATTTTTCTATATCTTAATCTTGGTTTTTTCTACCTAATAGTTCCCAGAGTTTAAATATACTTTTAGAAGATGTTTATATAGTTATTTTAGCCCTTTGATTAGGACTAACCTCAATGCTAAATTAAATATTCCTTTTACTATAGTTTACTTATGCTTTCGGATTTTTTTTTTCAGTTCTATAACCAAATAGCTCATCCTTTTGTAATTGTTTATATAAATAATATATATAAGGACACACATGGATAGGAAATGTCAAGAGGCTGAAGATGCAAACCAAAGGAGTGACGTTACAACCTTGTATAACACAATCAAACAGCTGACAGGAAATTTTAGCAGCACTGAAGGCCCTGTTGAAGATGCAAAGAGTCTTAGCAAAGAAGACCAAAGGGAAAGATGGACAGAAAAATTTCAGGCTGTTTTAAATAGAACAAACCCAAGTGAACTACTAGAAATATGTGAAGACCTACCACTAGAGTTTGAAATTGATTTTAGAATATATTACAATAGAGGACATTAGAAAAGCCATTAGTAAATTCAAAAATGGGAAAACATCTGGAGAAGATAACATTACCAGATAATTTTTTAAAGGAAGTGACCAAAAAAAACCCTCCAAAGTGTTTTTCTGTTTCTCATAGAATATAGAGTGAAGAAATGAATCCAATCCAATAAAAGAGAGGTCTTTACAGTAAACTCACTGAAGAAGGTAAACTTACCATCTGCAATAATATTTGTATATTACACCTTAATATACGAATTTCCTTCAACATGCAACCTTTCTCTGATGGACTGAAGAGCACATTATTAAATATGTGTTCCCCATGGGGTAACTAGGACTGTAATCAAGTATTCCCTTCTTCTTTTTGGTAAGCTAAATAGATCAAGCTCCTTCAGTCTGTCACTATAAGACATGTTTTCAAATTATTTAATTATTCTTGTGGCCCTTCTCTGAACCTTCTCCAGTTTTTCAACATCATTCTTGAATTGTGGACACCAGAAATGGATTTGGTATTCCAGCTGTGGTTGCACCAGTGCCAAATACAAACATAAAAATACTTCTTTACTCTTACTTGAGATTTCCTTGTGTATGCATCTACAGATAGCAGTAGCCCTTGTGGCCAAATTGTTGCACTGGAAGCTGATGTTTAACTGAATACCCACCACGACCCCCAACTCTTTTTCTGTGTCATTACTTCCTTGGATAGAATCCCCCATCTTGGATATATGGCCTACTGAGAAAAATGCTACACAGAATATTATGAAAAAACAATAGAGAAAGAAGACAACTATATCCTTCCTGTATGAGGGTTCCATGGATGTTTGTATAGTCCTATGGAATAGAGTGAGCAGAAGAAAAAATGTTGGCCCTCTTCAAGTCAATGACAAAACTGCCAGATGATTCATAATTTCACCTTTGGTAATCCTTGTTTCTCCCCACATTGTGGGATGGAGTGGCCCATTAGCAACATCTTTCCCACATGCTGGCAATTCGGCTAGGCAAGGGATGTATTCAACACCAAGAGTAACATATCTCCCTTTCCAAGGAACAAAAAGTATGGAGTTTAAGATGATCTGTAACTCCGAGTCACCATTTCTTCCTAGGACTCTTCCTGAGATGGCACAACTAAGTCTCCTTCCAGTGACAAAGAATAACACCTACCTCCTGTATAATGTTTTTCATTAGTAGATCTCAAAATATATTAACAGGGAGGTTAGTATGATTTTCCTTTTTTTATAGAAGGGGAAACTCAGGCATAGAGAGGCAAACTAAATTACTCACTGTCATTCAGCAAGCCGGTAGTTGAGCAGGGATTAAAAACCAGATTGCTTGATTCCCAGTTTAATATTCTATCAAGTTGGTCATACAAATAGAAGATTAGGAAAGAGTCTATTGCTGAAAATACAGCATCTTCCACAGACACTGAATACAATTAATTTATGAAAAGCAAACATGTACAATTTCAATAAATATTTGAATTATGATAAAAAAAACTTGGTGCTAAAGAACACTGAACTGCTGATGGAAGAGGTTACAAAGTGAAAGTGATATATCCACAGACCACTGAAGAAAATAAGTTATTTTTCTATTGCAATTTTTTCACTGCAAAATAGCCCTATCAGTAAGATGTCTAAATTAGATCTGTACAGAAAAAAGTGCCATTGGGGGAAGAAATATAGCTTTCACTTGCTTCAACCAAAAATGAAATATTAAGCTTTTGCTTCTGAATTTGAAATAAGAAATTGTGTACAATAAAAAAAGTTTTCCCTCTGTGAAAATTGTCATCTTTATGCACAAATGATAAAATTTGATTCTGGGTAAATTTACAAGCAGAAATGATGAGATTCAATACTATCTTTCAGAAATTGAGAGGAAGCAGGAGCCCTGGATTATATTCTTAGCTCTGCCACTGACCAGCTATGGGCATGTCTATACAGCAGGGCTACATCAATTGCATACCTTAAGTTGAAATAGCTTATTTCAAAATGCAGCACTTATTTCAAAATAAAGCACTCTTCCTCCAACTTCCCTTACTCCTCATACAATAAGGTTTAAAGAAGTCAGAGTAAGAAACTCGTTATTTCAAATTTATTTTGAAATAGCGGGTTTGCAGTGTAGAATCATAGAATCATAGAGCTGGAAGAGACCTCAGGAAGTCATCAAGTCCAGCCCCCTGCCCAAGGCAGGACCAATCCCAACTAAATCAACCCAGCCAGGGCTTTGTCAAGCCGAGACTTAAAAACCTGTAAGGATGGAGATTCCACCACCTCCCTAGGTAACCCATTCCAGTGCTTCACCACCCTCCTAGTGAAATAGTTTTTCCTAATATCCAACCTAGACCTCTCCCACTGTAACTTGAGACCATCGCTCCTTGTTCTGCCATCCGTCGTTACTGTGAACAGCCTCTCTCCATACTCTTTGAAACATCCCTTCAGGAAATGGAAGGCTGCTATCAAATCCCCCCTCACTCTTCTCTCCTGCAGACTAAACAAACCCAAATCCCCCAGTCTCTCCTGATAGGTCATGCTCTCCAGCCCCCTAATCATTTTGGTCATCCTCTGCTGAACCCTCTCCAATGCATCGACATCCTTTCTATAGTGGGTGGCACAGAACTGGACACAATATTCCAGATGTGGCCTCGCGAGAGCCGAATAAAGGGGAATAATCGCTTGTCTAGATATGCTGGTAATGCTCCTCCTAATGCACCCTAATATGCCATTAGCCTTCTTGGCAACAAGGGCACACTGTTGACTCATATCCAGCTTCTCATCCACTGTAATCCCCAGGTCCTTTTCTGCAGAACTGCTACTTAGCTATTCGGTCCCCAGCCTATAATAATGCTTGGGATTCTTCCGCTCCAAGTGCAGGACTCTGCACTTGTCCTTGTTGAACCTCATCAGATTTTTTTTGGCCCAATCCTCTAATCTGTCTAGGTCACTCTGGACCCTATTCCTGCCCTCGAACGTAGCTACCTCTCTCCCTAGTTTAGTGTCATCTTCAAACTTGCTGATGGTGCAATCCATCCCCTCATCCAGGTTATTAATAAAAACGTTGAACAAAACTGGTCCTTGAACAGATCCTTGGGGCACTCCACTAGAAACCTACCGCCAACATTGATCACTACCGTTGATCACTACCCATTGGGTCCGACAGTCTAGCCAGCTTTCTATCCATCTTACAGTCCATTTATCCAATCCATACTCCCTTAACTTGCTGGCAAGAATATTGTGGGAGACTGTATCAAAAGCTTTGCTAAAGTCAAGGTATATCACATCCACTGACTTTCCCGTATCCACAGAGCCAGTTACCTCATCATAGAAGCTAATCAGATTGGTCAGGCATGACTTGCCCTTCATGAATCCATGTTAACTATTCCTGATCCCTTTCCCCTTTTCTGAGTGCCTCAAAATGGATTCCTTGAGGATCCCCTCCATAATTTTTCCAGGGACTGAGGTAAAGCTAGCTGGTCTGTAGTTCCCTGGATTGTCCTTCTTCCCTTTTTTACAGATGGGCACTACATTTGCCTTTTTCCAATCATCCGGGATCTCTCCCGATCTCCATGAGTTTTCAAAGATAATGGCCAAAGACTCTGCAAAGACATTTGCCAACTCCCTCAGTACCCTCAGGTGTATTAAATCCGGACCCATGGATTTGTGTATGTCTAGCTTTTCTAAATAGTTCCTAACTTGTTCTTTACCCAACAAGGGCTGTCCATCTTCATCCCATCTTGCGTCACTTAGCGCATTAGTCCGGGAGCCGACCTTGTCCGTGAATACAGAGGCAAAGAAAGCATTGAGTACTTCAGCTTTCCCCACATCATCTGTCACTAGGTTACCTCCCTCATCCAGTTGGGGCCCCACACCCTCTCTGATCACCCTTTTATTACTAACATGCCTGTAGAAATCTTTCTTGTTACCCTTCACATTCCCTGCTAGCTGAAATTTCAGTTGCGCTTTCACCTTCCTGATAACTCCTTTGCATTCTCTAGCAATATATTTATATTCCTCCCTAGTCCTCTGTCCAATTTTCCACTTCTTGTAAGCTTCCTTTTTGTGTTTAAGCTCACCAAGGATTTCCCCAGTAAGCCAATCTAGTCGCCTACCATATTTGCCTTTCTTGCGGCGCATCGGGATGGTTTCTTCCTGTGCCTTTAATAAGGCTTCTTTAAAATACTGCCAGCTCTCCTGGACTCCTTTCCTCTTCATGTAAGCATCCCAGGGAATCCTGCCCATCAATTTTCTGAGGGAATCAAAGTCTGCTTTTCTCAAGTCCAAGGTGTGTATTTTGCTACTCTCCTTTCTTCCTTTGGTCAGGATCCTAAAATCTACCATCTCATGATCACTGCTTCCCAGGTTGTCACCCACCTCTACTTCCCCTACTAGTTCCTCCCTGTTTGTGAGCAACAGGTCAAGCTGCGCATGGCCCCTGGTTGGTTCCTTCAGCACTTGTACCAAGAAATTATCCCCAACATTCTCCAAAAACTTCCTGGATTGTCCGTATACTGCTGTATTGGTCTCCCAACAGATGTCATTGTGATTAAAGTCCCCCATGAGAACCAGGACCTTGGATCTGGAAGCTTCTCTCAGTTGTCCGAAGAAAGCCTCATCTACCTTATGTACCTGATCTGGTGGTCTATAGTGGACACCAACCACAACATCACCCCTGTTGCTTCCACCTCTACACTTAACCCATAAACTCGCAACAGGCTTTTCTCCCTCTATATACTGGAGCTCTGAGCAATCATACTGCTTTATTAGGGTATGTCTACACTAGCCCCCTAGTTCGAACTAGCCCCCTAGTACATGTAACAGTTAACTCGAACTAAGGACTTAGTTTGAGTTTACGTTTGACTGCCACGTGTAGCCGTGGACAGTTAGTTCGGACTAAGGGGATTTTAAAATGGTGCCCGGATGGGAAGATGCAAATAAAGCCCGGGATATTAAAATCCCGGGCTTCATTTGCAACTTCGAATGCCTACATTAGCCTCCCTAGTTCGAACTAGGGGGCTAGTGTAGATGTACCCTTACATACAGTACAACTCCTCCTCTTTTTCTCCCCTGCCTGTTCTTCCTGAACAGTTTATACCCTTCCATGACAGTGCTCCAGTCATGCGAGTCATCCCACCAAGTCTCCATTATTCCAATCAAATCGTAGTTCTTTGACTGGGCCAGGGCTTCTCATTCTTCCTGTTTGTTTCCCAGGCTTTCTTGCATTTGTGTACAAACACTTTAGATAATCGGATGATCGCCCTACCTTCTCCATTCGAGTCAGGGGTCCTCCTTTGTTGCTCGTTCCTCCTTGTGTTTCTTCCTGGTATCGACTTCCTCACTTATCTCAGGGCTTTGGTCACCAACCCCCAATGAACCTAGTTTAAATCCCTCCTCTCTAAGTTTGCAAGCCTGCCCATGTGACGGACCAGGCCGGTCTGGGCACAGCTGAGGGCGTCCGCTCAGGGCGAAGTGCTCAAATTCGGGGCTCCTTACAGTCCCCAGACTGGTGACCTCTCCAAACAGGCCACAAACCAGTCCCACAGAGCGCTTCAGCTGCCTGCCTGAAGCCTCACGAGCAAAACCCCTCCGATACCCCAGCAATATCCGTGCCCCAGATGGCCCCGGGCCTCATACACAGGTGGGGGATCCTAGCACCCAATCCCACCTACCCCGAACAAGTTCTGTCCGGTTCCAAGAAACCAGCCACAGATCCCTGGTCAATTTACCCTCTGGATCTTACCCACAAATCACGCTGAGCCAATCCTTTAGCATCTAACAACTAAAGGTTTATTATTACAAGAAAGAAAAGCATGAGAGTAAGGTTGTTAAAGGATAGTCGTTACATGCATCGACTCTCCCAGTTCTCGATGCAGGCTCTAGCAGAGATGTTACAGCTGCTGGCTCAAAAGTCCTTGTTGCGCATCCTAGGATCAGGATGGGTCCACAGTTCTTTCTGGCTCTTGATCCCTGCACTGCTGCCTCTGGGATGAAGTGCTGAGCTGAAGACCAAGATGGCGTCGACCACATGGCCTCTTTATACATCCTTCCTGGTCTCTTCTTGGCTGCAGCAGGTCACCTGGCCAGCGGCCAATCTCTGTGTTCCCTGCTGGCAGCTCTCAGGTGTCAGGCCTCATTCTTTAGGTGTGTCCTTGGCCCATTGAGTGCCATTGTCCCACAGGGCCTCGCTAATTAGCATGTCCATAGGCCAGGCCCTGCCCAATGCTCAACCACATGTATGGACACTGAATATTTCCCTGCAAGTACATGCTTATAATTGCACACACAGGCATTATACAAACACATGAACAGCGTACACAGGATTAGCAGCCAGTGAGCTTCTATTCAACACCCCACATGGCCCCCTTTTATACCATTTTTGGGGCCAACACCCCCACCTACGGGTGCATCAGTGATCTGGCTGCTCCCCTCAAAATTCAGTAACGTGACACCCCCAATGCAAAATTGATGCAGGAAGTGATGCCAGTAACATCACTGAGGGCATCACAGGCCTCCCCATGCTTTGGCTCTGTGTCATCACATGTTCTAGCCCAATGGCAGAAACAACAGTACAGAGCTGAATGAGAGTGTGAGAAACCAGTGTGCCTAAAATAGGCTTCATTATTGCAAGGTCTGCCCTATTGACAACCATGTCCTTGCACTGTCTCACCAACCCAAGGTAGAACTTGGTAAAAACCACAGCTACTTGGATCTGCTTTTGCAGCATGATCCATAAGTGTGTCAGGTGATTTTGCCCCGAGCTGAAGAAAATAGTGAATTTATCCAGGCCAGCTCTGGCAACAATCTGAACAACAACTAACATTGTGTGAATGCAGGTATTCTCACCCCAAATCGTGTAGGCATTTTTGCACTTAGCCACGAGAACAAAATGGTGGCGTGCCTCAGTTTCCCTTTTTACACAGGACCTTCTGGCTGGAAACTTTTTTGTCCTGTAAAAAGTTCCAAGACCAGTTACAAGCATTAACCATGCACTAGCAACATCACAGTGTCCCCTTATATATCGTCTGTCGTTTGGTACATCTCCGGACAGATTACATGGTATTTCCATAAGATCATGCACATTGTATACCTTTACATTTCTCTGCAACAATAATACATTGGTTACAAGAATTAACATCAGTAACAAGAACAATCCTATGTCAGGTGTATATTGACATTCTCCATCATGCCCCTTCTCTGGCTCCACCCCAGTGCAGTTTTGGCCCTTCAGGTTTAAACTGCAAATCTTCGTGGCCAAAGCAAGTCCTGACCCTCCCCCTTCTCCTCTGGGCGCTAACTCTGACACCTCTGGCCTGACCCAGACAAAGGGCTGGCTGGGTGTGACCCCCTGGCTCACAATGGCCCTGGAATTCTCCCCCTTCCCCCACTCAGTGGGGTAACAGCAGTAAGCTGTAGACTCCCAAGTCTCTCCTCTGTCCACCTCCAGCCTCTGTTTCCACATGGAACCAGATATCAACTTCCCTGATTGATTATGAGTGTCCACCGTGTCCAGAGATGGGAGCTTAACTGCCCTCTCCTGCATGCTAGGGAGAGTGACCACACAGCTGTTCTGCTCTGCATACTTAGCTACCCAGTCCTTCCCCTGAATCTGAGACACTAACTTCCCACTCTCCTCATCCACCTGGGGATAACCCTGTCCCACACGCACTGACTTCCCAGCAAGCTGGTCACACACAGTCGCTTGGTCATCAGCCTGCTCCAATTCTCTGGCTGTTCCTGTCTCATCTGAAACAACCCTCAGTCCCTCCAAGACTTCCCCACAACCATCCACACTGGATGTGTCAATATCCAAGTCAGTGGAGTCACTGCTAATGGACAAATTCTGTCCCCCAGGCACTGCAGCAAGTGCCTCACACAACAAGCTGCTGCTTTTTACAGGCAGAGCTTTCTCTTGAATGCCTTTTCCACGCAAGGCCCTGTCACCTCCCTCAGTCACCGCAGACTGCTTGCTACAAGCACTGCCAGGACTCTCCTCCCTATGAGCTTCCTTAAGCCACAGTTCACCCTTCTCTGGCTCTGCAGTAGCATTGCCCTGCTGAACCCCAACCAACTCCTCCTGCAATTCCCTTACTCCCCGAGTCATCCCTGGCCCCTCCGGTGGATTCACAGACAATCCCCTCTCAGGCACATAGACAGACTCACAAGAGACAGGGTCAGAGGCACCTTCACTCCCTGTGCAGCTCTCTAGATGGCTGTAAACGTCCACACCATCATTAGGCTCCAGAGTTAACATGACCTCATTCTCTCCTTGTGCCCGGGCTAAGGGGTCACCCTGGTCCCGCAGAGTTGCTCCCCCTCTTCCAGCAACACAGCAGCATCAGGCACAACATCAGTGTCCCCTCTGTCTGATCTCTGGGATTCTGGCACGATACTGCCTGGATCTACCCAAGTCACAGCATCCTCCTCCCCAGCAGACACAAACTTAGAGCCACCTCCTTTCTGGGCCTTAGCCATATCCAGACCCAACTATGGGACAACAGCACTGTTCTAGCCATCACAGGCTGTGGGGCACCCTCCTCAGACAAAGGAAGAAACTCTTCCCCACACACAGACAGATAACCAGAGACAGTTTCTCCCTTGTCCCAACACCCCTGGCTAATCTCAGGCATACAGCTAGCAACTGAGGCAGCTTCCTTCACTGACCCACTGCTACTTCTACCAGCCAAATTGCCAGCTTGCACACACTGTGCTTCTTCACACAACCCACCTTCAGCTTGTGCAGGTTCAATTTCACAAACCTCACCCGCCAACAACTCCTCATCCCCCAGAACTTTATCTTTTTCCTCAACTACAACTTCACTCTGGCCAGCCACTCCAGACTGCCGCAGAGAAACATTTCCCTGATTTCTGGGCCTTTTCTGCCCTGTTTTTGATTTCAGCCTCACCTTTGAGGCACTAGACAGGCCCTTGGGTCCCTCACTCACAGGCTCACTGCCCCCCTGCACAGACACACAGCTATTTGCCACAGGCACACATTTAGAGACACTTTCCCTTTGGTTACAGTAAAACTGACCAGCTCCAGGAAACTTTCCATAGCCACATGCACCCCCTTCCCAAACCTCCCTGTTAGCTACAGGTGACACAAAAGGTTTGCATTCATACATGCTTTGGGGTTGGGTTATCACATCAGCTGGGCAAAACACGTCTGCCATATCATAAGCACACCGCATACGCACAGAGTTATACATTGAACCTTCAGGAGGATACAGTCTCTCTTGTTCTTTTAGTCTCTTAAGCTGAAGTTCAAGTCTAGCATTTTCCTCCTTGGCTAGGGCCATCTTCTCTGCATGCTCTGCCATTTCCTTAAGCTGACGTCTGGCCCTCTCTGCCCTTCTCTCTGCATGTTCTGCCTTTCTCTTTTCAAGTTCCCGATCCAGCTCCTGCTTTCTCTTAGCAATTTCTTCATCTGCCTTCTGCCTTCTTTCAGCAGCTTCCTTGGCTCGCTTCTGCTCCCTTTCATCCACATCTCTGGCTAGTAACAACACTTGCAGATCTAGTTTAGAGGCCCTCTTCCTAAAGGCAATGCCTCTCCCCAAGCACAAATCCTTCAGAGCCTCTCTACTTAGGCTCTCATACTGGTGCTGACTCATTTCAGCTGCCCTTTAACCAACCGCACTCTCAGTATCACAAATCAAATTTAGACAGCGTGGGGTCCTGATCCCAAAGCTCAATTGACCAAGATCTGTGGATCCTGCCGACTACGCCACTGTGACGGACCAGGCCGGTCTGGGCACAGCTGAGGGCGTCCGCTCAGGGCGAATTGCTCAAATTCGGGGCTCCTTACAGTCCCCAGACTGGTGACCTCTCCAAACAGGCCACAAACTAGTCCCACAGAGCGCTTCAGCTGCCTGCCTGAAGCCTCACGAGCAAAACCCCTCCGACACCCCAGCAATATCCGTGCCCCAGATGGCCCCGGGCCTCATACACAGGTGGGGGATCCTAGCACCCAATCCCACCTACCCCGAACAAGTTCTGTCCGGTTCCAAGAAACCAGCCACAGATTCCTGGTCAATTTACCCTCTGGATCTTACCCACAAATCACGCTGAGCCAATCCTTTAGCATCTAACAACTAAAGGTTTATTATTACAAGAAAGAAAAGCATGAGAGTAAGGTTGTTAAAGGATAGTACGTTACATGCATCGACTCTCCCAGTTCTCGATGCAGGCTCTAGCAGAGATGTTACAGCTGCTGGCTCAAAAGTCCTTGTTGCGCATCCTAGGATCAGGATGGGTCCACAGTTCTTTCTGGCTCTTCGATCCCTGCACTGCTGCCTCTGGGATGAAGTGCTGAGCTGAAGACCAAGATGGCATCGACCACATGGCCTCTTTATAAATCCTTCCTGGTCTCTTCTTGGCTGCAGCAGGTCACCTGGCCAGCGGCCAATCTCTGTGTTCCCTGCTGGCAGCTCTCAGGTGTCAGGCCTCATTCTTTAGGTGTGTCCTTGGCCCATTGAGTGCCATTGTCCCACAGGGCCTCGCTAATTAGCATGTCCATAGGCCAGGCCCTGCCCAATGCTCAACCACATGTATGGATACTGAATATTTCCCTGCAAGTACATGCTTATAATTGCACACACAGGCATTATACAAACACATGAACAGCGTACACAGGATTAGCAGCCAGTGAGCTTCTATTCAACACCCCACATAGCCCCCTTTTATACCATTTTTGGGGCCAACACCCCCCACCTATAGGTGCATCAGTGATCTGGCTGCTCCCCTCAAAATTCAGTAACGTGACAGCCCCGCGAAGATGCTCTTTCCTCTCTTCGTTAGGTGGATCCCATCTCTTCCTAACAATCCTTGTGCCTGGAACAGAGTCCCATGGTAAAAGAAACCAAAGCCCTCTCTCCGACACCACCTGCTCAAGCATGCATTTACTTCCTCAACTTGATGATCCCTAACTGCACCTTTTCCTTCAACCGGAAGGATGGACAAGAACACCACTTGCACTTCAAATTCCTTTATCCTTCTTCCCAGCGCTACATAATCTGCAGTGACCTGCTCAATGTCATTCTTGGCCATACCGGTAGTTCCGTCATGGAGAAGCAGGAAGGGGCACTGTGTAGATGTGTAATACATTATTTTGGAATAGCTAACGTTATTCCAAAATAATGCTGCTGTGTAGACTTGCCCTGTGTGACCTTAGTAAAGTAATTTTGCTTCTCTATGACTGTTAATTATTCTAGCCTTTATTTGTCTTCTCTGTTATATAGGTGGATTTGGAGTGCATGAATTCTCTTTTACTTTGTAAAAGCTTCTATGAGAACAGCATCCACTTTTGACTCCTTCCTCATGTAATTAAACAGTGTGCTATAATGCATGCCTGTGCACAAGGGTTAGAGAGATCTTTGTTCATCCAGCCCTCACTTGTATTTCTCACTACATATAAAAAAAGTTTTTCCTGCCGTGTGACACAATGACTTCATCAGGCTCTCTGGCCAAAAAAGCTGCCAGAGAGAGGGGGTAGTGAGCATAGCAAGCAGTGGGTGCAGAATTAATGAGGGCATATACGGTAAAACAATACATTAATTTATAATTTTTTAAAGAATCCTACTCATTAGGAACCCAACTGATCAGTATTTTCTGTGTGCCAATTGAAAATACTGAGCCTAATAAATATAATCCAACAATGAGATCTTTACTTTTCAATCATTTTATATTTAATATGGGATTAATTTAATCTTTATCTGTCCTTACTCTCTCTGTGATGGCAGCCTTGCAATTTTGTGTTCATCCTTCCGCATGTCATCTGTCTCAGTGGATCATGGCAGACATTTTGTAATATGGCAAAATAATAGGTATGTAAATATGGAGTCTCAAAGCCTAAGTGTAGGGATTCCATTTTGGAAATCTTAGACAATATGTTGTGGAGCATTTCCAATATGTTTGGAAATCTTGGACAATATGTTTATTCTGGCTTATTTGTGCCCAGCACTGTGTGGACTGACAAGGGGAGAAAATGTAGAGAGATTTGCTCCTACCTAAAAGATGGGGAAAATGATTAAAGTTCAGGCACTGGTTTTGCTAGCACTCCTGCATGCACCATCTACCTGTATGTGGATGGAAAGGAGTGGGTTAGGATGAAATCTTATATTCTCTTTCATGCTTCACACTAGCTGGGCACAGAGAGGAGCACAAACTGCATCTCTTGCGAAAAGTTAACTGTGGTCAGTCAAAATTCCTTGAGGTTATGTCTACACTACAGAGGTTTTTTTCAGAAAAACAGATGTGTTTTCAAAAAAACTTCACTTTCATCCACACTGCAATCATGTTCTTTCGAAAAAAAATCAAAAGAACATAGGGTTTTTTCCCCACATTGTTAAACCTCTTTCTATGAGGAAGAAGCCTTTTTCCGAAAGAGCTCTTTTGGAAAAAGGCATGTGTGGATGGGGAAGAGGGAGTTTTTTTGAAAGAAGAGGAAAGAGGAAAAAGCACAGGTGCCCTGGTGGCCATTCCGTCCATAGTAATCACAGCTTAAATAATCACAGCAAGATAGCATCCATTAAATGCGAGAGAGTGTCCTTTTCCCTGAATTTTTGCATTAATATTGATTAAAGAAAAGTGCATTTTTAGGCATCTCTTTATAAATAAGCATTACAGCACAAACAGTAAATTTGCATAACCTATATTCTGCTACACTGAGGATCAACAGCGGAGTGGGTTTCTCTAAATTCCTTTTGTTTTGTTGGGTTAAGACCTTTGACATTGGTTTCACATAGTTTTTGTATTTGTTACACTGGGAAACACACTATAAAAACAATAACAAAATGCCACTCCCCCCCCCCATGTCCTTCAACTAAAATAACTTTGCTTTATTGCAAGTGATTACAAAACAAGTAAACAAACAAAACCTTCACCTTGAATGCACAGATCCCTTAGGCTTCTCCACATGCAATGGGCTGCAATATAGCAACGGAACTGTTAAAACTGCTACAGTCAATTCAGTTACAGAGACCAAGTCCTAAGTGTGAGACCTTGCTAGGGTTTTGCAATTCTGTGTTTGGACATTTAAATCACTCTTAGGCATGAAATCACTTTTATGTGTCTAATTGCCAGCGTCAATATTCAAATGTAGAATCTGGACATCTTTTGAAACATCCATTTTAACAATAACTGCTAGTGACCGCCTTTACAATTGAGCCCATTCCATACCATAGAAATAAGAGGAAGGGTTGTTAGGATACTGGATTGGGAGTCAGGAAATCTGGGTGTGGCTCTGCTACAAACTTCCATTATGACCTTAGACAAGTCTTTTAATCTCACTTCCTATCTGTATACTTAAGCTAATACTATTTTTTTCCTACAAGCTCTTCAGGAAGTGACTGTCTTATTACACACATACACAGCACCTAACAAAATAGGCTCTTGTCTTTGGTGGACCCTTTAGGCACTATCGTAATTCAAATAATAATCACAAACTGTTAGTACCTCTTTTAATAAAGTATTTGACATTCTGTGGTATTATGAAGGGAGAAGAATATTTGTGTGTGATTTGCTTTTCTTCCCAAAGCTCTTGGAGATTTTTTTTAAGGAACAAAAAAAATTTAAACAATCAAAATGTACAAAAAACTTAATTTAAAAGAGTGCCATTTACTTTAATGGGGTTTCCCTGGAGAAGATAGGAGATAAATACTTGGACTTCTATTAATGGAGCAATTTTCTAGCTGCATAAAATATTATCTACAACTCACTGCAGAAATTTTACAAAGTCATTAACATCAGATCCACATGCTTTCTCAAGGTGACTAGTTAGACCTTATAAAATCTATAATCCTTATTTTAGCCTGGTGTTTGAACAGTGAAAAGTTAACAACAACAAACTTTCATACAGTCATGTGCAGAACCCTTGAATTCAACGAAAATTAACTATGCTTATCTGTGGGTTGAACTTGTCCTATCAAGTATAGATTTAACTTCACAGAAGCTGGAAGCAAATGTTAAAACTTCAACTCACAAATGAAAACAGTTTGGACTGCACCCTTTTCTACTATTTCTAAACCAATCTGTCTTCTTTTATTGGTAGATGGGTTGCCTAGTTCTTCTGCCCAGCACACTGGATGCTTATCTTACCTAACATTAACATCTAACATTTTTTAGCCTGCAACAATTCCCTAGCATCAATGAAGTTATGTGATTTAAAATGGATTCTGATAAAAAGGTGAATAACCCATCCAATATGTGTGTTTAAAATGACAGTGCTTCTACTTAACTACACCTTCCTCCTCTACTCCATCTAGGGCCAACCCTAGATCAAGGGTTGAATGCCTCCCCACATTTGTTAAACTTTTGAATATCTCATTTTTTTTATTGCATTGCTGGTCCATTTTGCATTTGATGCATGATTTGCATGCATGATTTATCCATGCCATAACATAATAAATTTGAATGCTGGGATTTGTAAATCTACATTTATGCATTCCATATGTAGGCAAATATTTTTCCCTCTGTGTTCATAGAAACTTTAAAATTTTAAGAATAACTGAAATGTATCATCAAGAAATTGAACTGTGTACTAATGCTGGGTAGATCAGTATTAAATTGTGTTAATACTGGATGACAGCCGCAGCATGTTACAATTGAAGCACAGTATCAGATAGATCCAAGGACTGGCCAATGCTGTTTTCAAACAACAAAATAGCAAGTGATGTCAATCTCTTGTTGGCCATTGTCAGTTGAAGATCTGTTTTAATGAACCTGGGCTTCAAAAAGTGAGCTCTCTACTTGTGACTGTGGTCAGCAGTATGAGTAGCATCCTCAAACTTATCAACTCATGAAATGTGTCCTTCAGCTTTTCATCATGAGTGAATTTGAGAACTATGAGTGGAGAATGTTTTCCACGTTGCACAATATGACAGATGTTGTTTAGGTCAAAATAGGGGTCTTTTTCATTGACTCCCAAACATTACCCATGTGTCAGAAGATGGTGACGTTCCAGACAATTGTTCAAGAGCATTTTCCTATTCTCTGTCGCCTTAATAAGGTCATATAAAAAAACAAGACCTTTTTGTGGTGCTTCATTTGTCCAAACTTTTCTTCAGTGTACAGTTGAAGAGTGTCAACGAGGAAACAAAAACCAGTTTTCTTAAATTTTTCTTTTGAGTTTCCAATCACCCTATCTCTTTACCAAATTTTCTCTTCTTCTAAGAATGTTACTTTCCTTGAACACAGGAGTGATGGAATTTTCAAATCTGCTGTCCGTTTAGGCCACAGGAAATCAAAACAGCTTCTTATTAACAAAGTAGCAGTCTATGGTGATCACGATATTGTGCCAAACCATAAATGAGAAATTTAAAGTCAGTGATCTGGTTTGCTAAGCTTTGTGCCTGGTGTTGGATTCTGGCATTGGAGTTACTTAACTGTGCCAGTTCCATCAGGACATCATGAACCTCAGTCACTTGGTACCTGACTAGCCTTATGCTGTCAGTGCAGCTCTCGAGCAAGTGGGCAGAAATGTAACATTATCAGTGAGGATCTTCTATCTGACGTCTAATGCTGAAATCACACCCCAGTTGAGGAAATGGCTGCCACAAGGTACAAGTAAAGATTTTAGATTCAGCGCAAGGATCCTTCATATTCACACCATTGTTATCGCCTTGGGTTCAGCAGTCTTAAAACTTTATTTTATTCTCATTCAAAACATTGATAAACAGTTCTGTTATTTTTTTCCCAGTATAATCATCCACAGACTGGAAATCAATAAAGTGTTCCTTTACTTAGATACAGCCAACCTTGTCCTCAAAAAATCTTACTGTAAATGAAATCTTTTCACTCTAAGGTTGGGAGTGCAGTTCGTTATTATGACATAATACTTCACTTTGCTAAGGCACATCAATATGTTGTCAAGCACCTTCCTTGCCATAAGGTTAATGAATTTGTTTTGAATTGTTTTGCTGCAGTAATAGTCTATAGTTTCTTTCCAAACTACTTGATGTATGTGCTCATGCATAACATTGTCATATTTCCCAAGGAGCTCTGCCAAACCAAGGAAATTACTGTTACGTTTCATGAACAACTTATCCCACAAGTCTCAGAAAGCCAAATTATTCTTTACAAAGAAGAGGGAAATTGTGTTGAGATTCTCGAGCATGTTCCTCCAATGCTGGATTTCTACACTAATAATGCACTGATTTTTCGATGTCTATGCATTTATTCAGCTTGAGCCTGGACTCAAATTCTATCCATGTGGAGTAGGTTGTAAAATGCCTGGTGACTTTTCATGTTGCTTCAGAGTATCAGCTAAGTTATGCTAGTACTAATACCTCAAAAGTGCATGGAACAGTTTGGCATTCTTGTCAAATATTTAGCAATAAAATCAGAACACTTTGTTAGTTGATTTCGAGTAAAATACCCGATGCCAGTTCAGTTTCTCACAATTCCAGAACACTTTCTCACACTGTGACTTTGAGAAGTGTTGCATCTGCTAATTTACTGGAAACATATCCTCAGTTCAGGCCTTTCAAAACTATGTAATTAATATCAGCAAAGTTTAGGATTACTGTCCATAAGGCACAATCTGATGTATCAATTTGTGCAATTTTTCTCACTGCCATTTTTGTTAAAAAGTGAGGCTGATTCTTCTTTATCATTTCTCTCTTTTTTATGTAAATCAGATTTTTCTTCATCATAACTCCCTTTTATGCTTCCAGGAAATCTTGATGATTCTCCATTTCTTTCCTCACATTTCCATTCCTTAACTTCAGGTAAATTTGTTAATCATTTAGTAATAAGACTTCCATTATTTATGCTTTGCCCTGCAATTACTTCTGAGATGATGGCTACTGTTTAAAGCCTGATCCATGGTGTTGTTTCAGATATTTTTCCATCAGATATGCTCCTGAACTAAATTGGACTCTACTTCACTTTGTGCTTATATCTCATGACTCACTGGTGACACCCCTGTGTCCTATATGCACACAAGGGCATGGGTTAACAATGCTGTAGGAGGGTCAAGGAAAATGTAATCCTCAGAAACTACAATTATCCAGAACATTCTAAGATATTAGTGGAAAAATTAATCCACACACGGAGTACCTGAAATATTTTACTAAAAATATGCTATTTCCCCTTTTGTCAATAACAACAGACACACCCCCAAGCCTGGCACCCGAGGCTGTCAACTGGATTGTCTGCCTATAAATCTGTCCTGACTCCATTCCAACCTGTTTTGCTATTTTTAGCTATATGGATTTTTTTAAGGCCTTTAACAAAATCCATTGACTTCCCATCCTCAATCTACATCAAGAATTCCTAGAGTTGGTGTGTCATGGATAGTTTTATGACCAAGTATAGCCTATTGCCTTGAACTTACTTTCATTATTTTCATTCTAAATGGTGACTTGGCTTGACTGCCAAGAATCAGAGCACATGTAGAATTTTCAATATTTTCGTCACATATTAAAAGCACTTTTAAAAGTTCCTAATTTTCTTATATATGCTGCTAGTGATGGTGCAGACATGCCAGGCTGCAGTGATAGTGATAAATGGTGTTAAAGCCTTAGGGTGAAACCTAAAATGTGTTCAGTTTCAATATTTAATACTGTTTTTTAGCAGTGGCTGTTCATTCTCCACTGAATTGGCTTTGCTTACTTTGTGATTTAATTGTTCTTCACAAAGTAATGAAAATTTATAGATGTATTAGAAAGAGAAATGTAGTTTTACAACAGAAGCTAAATAAGAACATAATATCCTGAGAGGTAACAGGGAGCCTTAGTAGTGCAAAAAACCAATTACACTTTAAACCTTTTTAAAAATATAATTGTTATGAGAAACAACTTTTGGGCTTTAGGGTTTACATATTTGTACACTTTGTTACACTGCTTTACACTGCTATAATGCTACACGATTTTTTAAGTAGGCACAATTATCTCCATTTTCTTTTCTCCTCTCTTCTGCCATGGGGATACGGTATTCAGAATGGACAAACTTTGGGTACAGTCCCCTTGGCTCTCAATTTTACTAGTACTATTCTAAAAAGCTTTAGTTACAATGAAATTAAAATCATTCCAGGGCTACAGGTTATAAGTAGCCTATTTGAGTCAGGAGGTGTGGTGTTGAGTTCTGAACCCAGGGAAACCTGTCCAGGAATGGTAATCTTCATTCTCAAGCAATGTAGCAATCAAACCTAAGTGCTGAAAATGCCTGGATGGACAAGGGCAGGTCTAAAGAAGACAGGATAAGGCTGAAGCCCTGGTCAGACCTAGGTGGAGAAAGAATTCTAGTGACCCTTGTTATGTAAGAGTCCAAATTAATGAGGAGTCCTGAAGGACTCCAGGACTGCAGCACAACTTGATGATGTCTGAGAAGGCAAAATCTTCAGAGTATCTATGTCTTCTCAACATGATTTCTATTTTAATTCTGACCATTCCTCTAAATCCAGTACTTCCAGGGGGCAGGGTCATTTCTCTAATGACCTGTCCAGAAAGTAAGCCCATAAAGTCAGTTTTTCCCAGGTTCCCTCTTTCAGAGGATCCCAAACCAAGCAAAATTGTATTTTGTACATGTGTCATAACCCCACTCAAGTTTGGTTCAGCTGTCCCTCTTCCATGTGGCTATGGTGCTATTCATGATAGAGGGGCAGCTAGGCCAAATTTTAGAGAATGGTGCTATGATCCCATGCGCAAGCTTACAAGCAGGGAGGCAGGCCCAGCCCCACAACACAGGAATTGCTGCAGTGGGGAGAATGCAGGGTGGCCTCTTTCCATCTTCCTCTGTCACCCAGGGTGAATCTACACTGCACCCATAGGTCAATATAAGATACACAATTGGAGCTAGGCAAAGTGCATATCCTATTTCTATCTAATTTTGAAATTGCTTATTTTGAAATTTGGTGCTGTCTACATAGCACCAAATTTTGAAATAAACCACTATTACAAAATGTCCCTTAACCCTAGTGGAATGAGGGACATCGGAATACCGAGCCTGTTATTTTGAAATCTATTTCGAAATAACAGACAGGTTCAAAAGATGCAGAATACCTCCAGAATCCTGAAATAAAGCCACAATCTAGACATGCCCCTGGGGCCTCCCCTTAATCTTTTTGTGCTCTTGGGATTTTTGGATGTCTCCATTTGGGCTCACAAAAATGTGAGCCCAAATATCTACACTCCAATACTATAGCTACACAGCTCAATCCCAGTGAGCCGAAATTCTCTGACATGGGCCAGTCACAGGTGTTTAATTGCTGTGTAGAAACTTTTACTGATGGCACTCTTTGCACAAGATGTCAATGGAATAGAGAAAAATGGGTGTTAACATTGGCATCCATGAATCCTCTCAGTTTCTCCCAGCCATTTTCTTCATGTAGCTGTTGAATTAGATGGTTAATATAATCAATCACTGTGAAATGCCAAAGAGTCCAAGAATTGTTTTACTCCCATTGACCCCAGCACTGTGTTTCAGATAGACAAGCCACTCCCCTGACTAACATTGATGAATGCTATGGAAAGATTTAGTACCCCAGGGTGGCACAAGTACCGTATTGTGCTTGGAACTTGTATAGAATTTCAAAGAAATGGGCTATGTCTCCTCCTTTTTCATGTTTTTTTTCATTGTTGTCCTAAATAAACAACTTTCCCATGCATGATCCTATAATTTTCAGTGCCAATATCTTCTGTCCTTCCAGCCCCAGAAGCAAGACATTTACCTGTTTGAAAGATGGCAAGTTGAATTTTCCAACTATCTTTTTTGTCCCTTATGTCATGCAATATGTGACCTTAAAGCTGTCATTGTCCATGACTGAACATTGTCCATCCTTGAACTAAGGCAATGCAGTTTTAGGCAGGAATTCCAGTATATCAGATCAAATAGAAACTTTGATATGGCAGATTAAAAATGGGGCTTGATGAAATTGCTCATGGATCAAAATGTTAGAATAGGTCTTGAGGTAATGAGATTGCTGGGCAGACTGCAGATGAGACCATCAACAGTGCATTATTTTACATAGTGTGATGGGTACTTGCCCCACACTAGACTCTGTAGGATTAATAGAGTCCTGGAAAGACCGGAAAGGGCAGTTAATCAGCATCCACCAAGCTTATATAAGTAAAGCTGCTGGGCAGAGAAGCTTCAGTTGTTCCCTGGAGCTCAAGGAGGGACTTTTGGCTACTTCACAGGAGTAGGAAAGCTAGCAACTTGGATAAAGCAATGCAGGACAAGAACAGGGAAGGGAGAGTGAGCACCCCTGACTGGCATGCTGAGGCCCTGAGATAAGGGAAGAGAAGGCACTGGGGCTGTAGGGAAGGCCCAGGGAAGGAGACAGAGAGGTCGGAAAGAATGTAGCATGTGGCTACCCTCTATAGGGTCCCTAGGTTAAGAACTGGAGTAGTGGGCATGCCTAGGTCCTCTCACTCTCCTCCACTCACCACAGAGGAAATGGATGGATCATCGGATTGTGGTACAGTCCCCTCAAAGGGGGTGGAACGGAACTCCATAAAAAGAACTTCATGGTTCAGGGAGCGACACAAGTCCAGCTGTGAAAGTGATAATGGGCAGACACTACTGAGTGTCAGAATACTGACTTTGTGGAGCTGATCCACAAGATAACCAGCAAGATGCATTAGTGAGGTGAGTTGCACACATCACACAATGTCACCTACTTAAGGGATTGTCTTTCTAATCTGCCAGTGATACTAATTTATAGGAGAATCAAAGGAATGGGACAAAAAGTGTCTCCCTGCCTTTTCTCATACCAACCTTATGCATGGAAACGCTCTTCACTGTGGCTAGGTCTACACTGCAAGGCTGATTTACTATCAAAAGAGGATTTTCCAAAATTTGGCACGTCTACTCGGCGCCAAATTTTGGAAAAAAAGTCCTCTTTTGACACATCCCTTCCTCCTTGTAAAACGAGATTTACGGGGATGGTGAAAGAGTGTGTCTGCTTTTTTGAATGTTTTTTCTGAAAAAGCAGACACATTCCTTGGATGTGGCATTGCTTTTCTGGGATACCAGAGGTATCCCGGAAAAGCACTGCAGAATGAACATAGTCCAAGCCAACTTTTCTCCTCATTTAAAATCCTGTCTGAAAATCATCTGCTCCATACTGAGTCAATAGTATAATGATATTGTATCTTTATATCTATATGCCTTATCTGAACTACTCCCATTTGCACATGCCTCAACCAAGTAAAAGTGTTCAGTAGAATTGTTGTAACTCAATGTTTCTTTGCTTTTTGTTCTCCATAGTATTTGTCATCACAATTCACTGTGTTATGCATGATATTAAGATTGTTAACTCTGGGTAAAGGCATAATTTTTTATATGTCATTTTTGAAGTACAGTTCATTGAAAATGTTCTACATATGTGGTTTGACTACAATTTTCATAAAAAAATTGGGGAGGGGGGAGAAAAAGGTGGTCATTACTGGTGAACATTAAATCTTTTTTTGCGCAGTTATGCTTTTAAGCTTCTAGAAAATCTTTGGGTGTTGTTAGTTAATAAAATAAATACCATAATATATGTTGGGTCTATTTTCTCTAACATTCTGGAATTTCTTTTTATCAAAAATATTTGATGGTAGAAGTGGTCTAAAAAAACCCCAACAATGTTTTTCATTGCAAAATGTGCTTCTGTTGAAATAGATATTTCCCACTGGAAAATACCAATTTTAGGTTGGTTTTTTTTGTTTTCGTTTTGCTGTGACACCATTTCAAAATGAAATGTTTACTTTCCAAATGTTAATTGAAATGTCACTTGAACAATTTTGATTTTGAACTAACATTTCAAATTGTGATGAAAATCCATTTCAATTTGATCAAAATACAAATTGAAGAGTCAAAAATTTTGTTTTGATTCTTCCAAATTCAATTTTTATATTTTACGTGGAAAAAATAAAATGTGGACATTTTATTCCAATCTGGGACCAAAAAAAAAGTTGAAACAATAGAATTTAATGGGGGGAGGGGCAGAAATTCTCTATTTCCCAACAAGCTTTACAAAAATCACTCAAAAATACTGTCTCTTGTGGCAATTTTGAACATGGGAATTCCAAAGTCAGAGGTATGAATGTTAACAGAGGGGGTATTGACTCTACTTTGATTGACAAGTTGAAGAAACTGAACTCAGCAGAGTTTGTTTGCTAGTTAGCACTAGATGAATCCCCAATGATTTTCTTACTGAATCAAAATGTACAATGTAACGTTATCAGCAGTCTCTGTGTAGGCTCATTCAACTAGATTGAAACCTCTTTGATTTTGAATAAGGTTAGGATTAATCATACCTCCTCCCCACCATCATTTAACCAAATTTGCAAAGTACATCATAAACATTTACACCAAAGGAATATTTTGTTCCTGATTTAAAAATAAGAAACCAGGTCCTTAGGTGGTGTAAATTAGAATAGTTCCATTGTCCACAATGCTTTACATCAGCAAAGGATATAGCTCAACACTGTGAACTTTCCTGATCTCTTCTGTCTTAGTGCTCTCACCTAAATGGAACAGTTGTTTGTGGAAGAACTATAGAATGAAAATGCATGGCAGACAAAAGTAGCAGGATATAGACAAACCATGGTACACAAAAGGAAAATATATTCCTTTAAGAAAAGGAGTAAACAATTCTGAAGATACGCATTTATTGTTCCAGCTGAATTTCTTGCCAGAGATAATTGCCATATTACAAAACGTCTGTGATGCTCCACTGAGACAGATGACATGTGGAAGGATGAACACAAAATTGCAAGGCTGCCTGAAATAATGATAAAAATAATACTGAAAATGTCTGAAAGTGAAATATTATATTCTGACATGGTTATTCAATATCCATTACAGAAGAGTAAGGACGGATAAAAATTAAATTAATCCCACCATAAATATAAAATGATTGAAAAGTAAACATCTCATAAATATATTATATTTATTAGGCTCAATATTTTCAATTGACACATAGAAAATACTGATCAGTCAGGTTCCTAATGAATAGGATTCTTTAAAAATTAGAAATTAATGTAATGTGTTACTGTATATGCCCTCATTAATTCTGAAAAGTTGTGGAAACAGAGGTTGGGCTTGTTGAAATGACTTTCAAACTACACGAATAAAATACTCTAGAATGGCTGAACTTGAGAAGAAACTTTGTCCTTTCTGCATGCTCATGCTTGAAAAAGTCTCATCTCTGGTCTTTCGCTGCCCTTGCTATAGATATCAGTGAGTATCTCTCACATACAAATGTCTCAAGTGCATTTCAAATGTGCTTTTGTGACATGAATGTCATCACTTGCAGCCAAAGCCACAAAAAATACAAAAGATTTCCACAGAGCACCTGTCAGACATGTCACATGTGTCTCTTCCACAAAAGACATCTGGGCTAAGCAAGTCTTTTGTAGTTTCCTTGACCCAAAAGCATGTTGCCTGCTTGTGCTAATTAACCTTGGAAGTACCTTTCTAGGCAATGCATCACCAAAATAGACATTTTCATCAAACATTTATATTTATTCAAAAGTAACATTTTAAAAGTTCAAATTTGCTGTCCATCTATAAAAGGCACAATAACAACATAGCTGTCACACTATTTAGTCAAACAATGTCTTGTGAGGTATCATTAAAAAACTGGTGACACGTAGGTCATACAAATCTTTGCATGATATATTTATGGATTGTATATAAACAGTTAGGGATGGGTGCTAGAAATGTGTTGCTAAATTAAGCTTTGAAGGGAGTTTATAGTCTAGTCTGTTATGGGCTTGATTACAAATGAATGATAATGGAAGCAGATTTACATCTCAGGTAAACAAAGCAATTAAGTCCATTGCAAAAAGCAAATTCTCCTGATGATGAGGAAAACAGTATGGTGTCTGCATAGTAGGCTGGGGAGAAGAAACCTTTCTGGCATATACACATAAAAAAGGAGTACATTTCAAGAGTTTACTAGACTAATAAGTAGGGGCGAGGAATCCCTAAGGTGATGTCTATACTACGGAGAAGATCAAAGCTTCTGCAGTCAATCTTCCAGGATTTGAATTAGTGGGTCTAGTGAAGACATACTAATTTGAACTGAGAGGGCATTCCCGTCAATACCAGTAGGCCTGCTCCTACAAGGAGTAAGGGAAGTTGAAGGAAGAGTGTGCTCCTGTTGACCTCTCACAGTGTGGATGATGCCAAAATTCGATTTAAGAAACTTTGACTCAAGTTATGCAATTAACATTAATGGAGTTGTGTGTCTTAATTCAAATGTATCCCCTAGAGTATTGCTAGCCTTAGTTATCCATCACATGAGGGACAAAAAGCCTAGCACTTTTTGAATCTGTGAAAGATGGATCTCTCAGACATAGAGGATGCTGAGAACTGACTATGAGTGAGAAATTGCTCGACCCAATAGATCACATTTGTGGTGTTTTAGATGCTGGAAAGCATCTCTCTAAATATTTATTTGTAAACATTTTCTGTTTCTATTATCTCTGGTTAGTATCACATATATATTCTTTTCCATAAACATATTTGTGTTTTATTTTAAATTCATCTCATTTTTGTGTATAAAGGTATAAAGGGCCTTGGCTGAGCTAACAGGCTAATATGTGTGTGTTCTATGTTTTGAAAAAGCAGAATTAATTTCTGTGAGATCATGTGAGACAGACTAGACACTATGGAGAGGCATCTCTGGGGGAACTCAGAATTGAAGTTTACTGAATGTTACATGTAAGGCAAAGTTTAGACTGGTAATTTTTTAAGGAATTTGCTGAAAAGGCAGAGAGATTAGTGTGGAGGGAGCTGTCTCAGAGTTTAAGATCCAGGAAAGCTCTCTCTTGCTATGTTAGATAGGTAACAGAATGGCTTTTGGACTCCCTGAGGAGAGTGTTGCATCATGCCACTAAAGTTGTTGGAAATTTCAGTGGGAGCATGGGCCCTCATTGTCAATGTCTGGGTAGTTCATTAAGTTGTACCAAGGTATCTGCCTCTTTAAAAAAAATGTGTTCAATGGATTTCTAAAATTATATTTAATGCATATGTATATCATCCTTCTCTATGGTATATTCCAAAGTTAGAACATATATCTAAAGGTAGTAAATATACTCAAAAATGATTAAGCCAAGTGTCCAAATATCTACTTCCAAGTTGTTCAGGGCTCACATTCAAAGAAATAGCATTTTTTTTCTAGACAAATGTTGTGATATTTGCCAACTGAAGTGTCAGCACAAAACTGTTTTAGTTAAGGTTCCTTTTTTTGTATAATTCCAGACACTGTGACCCATATCAACCAGACAATATTAGGACTTCAGGTTTGTTTGTTTGTAAATTTTAATTCTACATAATTTTCAGGTAAATTGGGGAAATAATCACTTGACAAAACAAGTGAATGGGAAGGTTTTCAATATTTATCCCTGTAATGGGGTGGCATTCACCTTCTGTGAGCGCCCCCATCTCATCAAGTGCAGGTTCATGCATTCCCTTAATGTAAAGCCTTTTTGGCTACTCAGCCCTCTAGCCGAGTCACATCCTTTTGTGAAATACAAACCCCTTCCAGGAAACACATCTAACAGGGGACCATCCTGGTGCCCTCTGCTAGTGTCCCTCTGTTTCTGTCTCTCAATTTGTTTCTCCCAGGGAGAGAGAAAGAGTGTGGCTCCAAGGGATCCTTCCTGAAGACAGCTCCTTACCCTTATTTCAGGGCTTGTATCTCCGGTCCCATAGCTCACCATAGTCCACACTAGCTCCTCACATAGAGCTCTCCATGGTGCTGCTCCCTTAGCCAGCAAGCCACCCAGTCTTCACAGGTTCAGGGCTCCAGAGACAGTGAGCTGACTCTGGTTCTGTGGCTTCTTCTTACAGGCCTTCCTGGCCCCTAATTGGCTGGTTTCTCTGTAGTCACTCTAGCCTCCCTGGAGGACTTCTCAATGGCCATTTTCTGGCCTCAGGACCTAGTCTGCCCCATCACAATCCCCAAAAAGAATCTGGCAACAGAGTCTGCTTATCGGGATGTTATGACTTCAATTGTGTTACTGACAGCTGAGCAGAATTTGGTCCTCGGTAGCTGGCTACTTCAAAAAACAAAACAAAAACAGTTAACACTTTTCCAATGGTGATGGAGAGTTTTTAGTTTGTAAAATTATAAATCAGTTTAAGGTTAACTTCAAGATCATCTCATCTGAAGAGGTACATGAACATCTGAGCCCATGAACGCTCATGTTACTATGTATACATTTTTGTTAGTCTCTAAGGTATCACAGGACTAGTCATTGTTTTTAAAGTTACAGACTAACACAGCTACCCCTCTGAGACTTTTTATCAGTTTGGTTCATTAAGGGAGGGAAAGAGGCTGGTGATATTCTTTTTTTGTGTAATTTTTCTATTTTATGCTTTTTAGACAAAATAGAGATCTAATTAAAATTCCCAAAGTGTGATTTTAATCAGGTTATATCACTGTGGAGCTTTTAGCAGGGAATATATTAGAAGCTGCAGAATCCATAGTCACAGCAAGTATTCAGTTAAAAATTTGATTTAAGCCATTCCACATTAATATTCATACGTAATGCTCAAAGGTCTTTTTTCCTCACTTTAAATTTACAAATGGAAAATCATACATCTCAATATTAACAGCATAAGTAGGGCCAAAGATCAGTCACAACATTTTCTCTGGTAAGAAGTAATAAAAATAAGCTTATGAAAACTATAAAATGCAATCATCATTTAAATATTTTCTATGAATCTAATATAGTACCCCATGAAACCAATCACTTATTTTCTGCAAGAATAACCAACTTTGATTCCCTCCATTGGTTACTTCTTGATAAATAATACTGACACTTAATAAAAGATTTTCTGTCAATATCAGATGGATGGAACTGTGTTCAGACAGATGGATTTGTAAACATATGAATATTTTAGAAACATTGACTGTGATGCGAATATAATAATAATACATATTTTTTATTTTTCTAGCTTCATTTAAAGTGGAGAAGTCATTAAAATTCATATTGAAACTTTGTTCTCTTTTCAAACTATTCCACAAACAAGTTGCCACTGGAGAATAAGCAAACCACATATAGCTAAATTTTGGCCAAATGAAGCAAAGAGCCCCATGCCCATTTCATCCTTGTACAAATGCAGTCTCGACATTTTGATGAGCACAGGGATGGCTCTTTTAATCACTCCTCAGCAGTGCAATAGAGCCAAAATGGAAAGGGAAGGAAGCGGGTCCCTGACAAGGAGTGTACTACTCCCTAGAGGCACCCTAGCAGCAGGCTTACGACCATAGTTTCCCAGGGAAAGACAGAAGAAAATCCTTGGAAAACTGAACTTAATGAAAACACAAAGTAAATAAAACTTTCCCTTTGTATCCTAACATTTGTTCCATGCACAGCTTTGTTGGGTGTTTCTTAGTAAAAATTCATCTGGGCTCAAGTTTTAAGATATCACCACATTTGAAGGAGGAGGAAACAGACAAACTTCAGAATGTCCAGGCACATAGTGGGAGTGAAGACTGTAAGCAATGAGAGAAGTTTCAGGGTTAACCACAGTACCATCTCCCGCAGTATTCTTGCCAGCACGTTAAGGAAGTGCGAATTGGATAAATGGACTGTAAAGTGTATAGAAAGCTGGCTAGATGGTCACACTCAATGGGTAGTGATGAATGGCTTGATGTCTAGTTGACAGTCGGTATCCAGCAGAGTGCCCCAAGAGTTGGTTCTAGGGCTGGTTTTGTTCAACATCTATTAATGACCTGGATGAAGGGATAGATTACACCCTCAGCAAAATTGCAGATAACACTAAACTAAATGAGGTTTAACAAGGGTCCTGAACTTGGGACGGAAGAATCCCAAGCACTGTTACAGGCTGGGGACTGGATGGCTAAGCAGCAGTTCAACAGAAAGCAACCTGGGGATTACAGTGGATGAGAAGCTGGATATGAGACAACAGTGTGCCCCTGTAGCCAAGAAGGCTAAGAGCATATTTGGGTGCATTAGGAGGAGCATTGCCAGCAGATCTAGAGAAATTATTATTATTCCCATTTATTCAGCACTGGTGAAGCCACATCTAGAGTATTGCATCCAATTAGGATATGGACGCATTGGAGAAAGTCCAGCAGGGAGCAACGAAAATGATTATGGGGCTGGAGCACTTGACCTACAAGGAGAGGCTGAGGGATTTGGGCTTATTTAGTCTACAGAAGAGAAGAGTGAGGGGGGGATTTGATAGCAGGCTTTAATTACTGGAAGAGGGGATTCCAAAGAGGATGGAGAAGCAGTTGGCATTGACCACTGTCGGACGACATGATATTGGGTTAGATGGGCCTTTGGTCTGATTCACTATGGTCATTCTTATGTTCTTACACTCACTGAGATTAAGATGAGACCACCAAATATATTTTATATGTGGCTCACACCGTTTTTCTTCTAAATGGCTGAAGATAGAATGCTGGCTTTTGTACTTTGTTACCTAGTTATCATGAATAGTGCCACTTTAAGGAAACCAAGAACCTGAACAAACATTAAGGATGATATTAAAAGGGCAACACTACATATTATAATGCAATTAGCCATGGGTATGAAGAAGAAGATCCTTTTTAGCACATTATTCAGCTTAGTAGCAGTCATTTTAAATGCTTTTTCTTCATGATATAATTACTAACGTAGACCGTTAAGTTTAGAACTGATTAAAACATTTTTCAGTTACCATACTTAATAATCAGATTGTTAAAAATTAACAGTAAATGTTAGATTGGCAGTTAACAAGCTAAAGATTAATGCTGCTTATGATAATAAATAGAAGTGTGAAGGGGCACCTTCATTAGCACTAAATAGAAAAACAAATCCTTGAAATCAATCTAAAAACACTGCTGATAAAATGAACCTTTGAAACAGCTTTTACACCTTTCCAACTTATGCCATTCATCATAATGCGTGAAACAACATTTTACTATCGTATTCCTCTGTTAGCCTCAGATTTGTGTGACAACTGATATGGATCCTCAAAGGTCTTGCTATGTATAACACTCCACACTCAGTATGTAAGTAATCCATACATCTTTTACCAGGGGGGCACTTCTTAGGTAATCTTCCATTTAACTTATAAGACAAAATATGGAACCCATGTTAATTCTTGTCTTCTGAAAGTTGACTCCTATATAGCTCTAGCAGACCAGTCTTCATTTGTGAGTGGCTTATTATCTTCTTACTCTATATAATGTCAAACATCTTCCTTGTATAAGGCATTAGAAAAAGCTTATAGCCTTAGCTTCTGAATGTTTGTTCAGATTATTTCTTTCTATTGTGTGATTCTCTGAAATCACAAGTATTCTACACGTTTTTACTTAATGTGCTGACAAACTATAGATTTCCTCAACTCCAGAATACACTTTCTCAAGGACACTGACCTATGCACCACTTCTATTTATTACAAATCAGTTTCTTCATTTTTCAATAATTTATTCTGAGTTGGCATAGCAGCATTTTGTGGCCTGCATCATGTAGTAGTAACCTCTGTCGTTAGTTTTCATGCTTGAAAAACCTATACATCCAAATGACAGCATTACCATGTTCCAATTGACTTTTAATTTCTTGTGGCTCACTTAGGCTTCATGTACACTATAAACACTATTTTGGGATACTGGACTATCCTGAAATAGTTCTCTGGCATCTTCATAGGAAGCCCGTTATTTCAAAATATAACGGGCTGACTATTACAATGTCTCTGTAAACCTCATTCCATGAGGAGTAAGGGACTTTTAGGAATAGCGGGTAATTTTGAAATTTGGCGCTGTGTAGACAGCACCAAATTATGAAATAAGCTCTTTTGAAATAACATTGAAATAAGATATGCTATTTGCATAGCTCAGTTGCGTATCTTATTTCAAGCAATGGTTCAGTGTAGACGCCCACTTAATATGAAATCTCTACATATCTTGTAGATCATTCAAGTATAGAACATCTCTTTTCCTATAGTTAGTGTATATAAAATTCAACCAGGCTGTCATGACTGAATGGCCAGAGAGCTCACAAGAACACAAGAATGGCCATACTGGGTCAGACTAATGGTCCATCTATCCCAGTATCCTGTCTGCTGACAGTGACCAATACCAGTTGCCCCAGAGGGAGGGAACACAACACATAATCCTCATGTGATCCCTCGCCTGTCACCCACCTCCAGAGAAACAGAGACTAGGGACACCGTTCCCACCCACCCTGGCTAATAGCCATTGATGGACCTACCCTCCATGAATCTATCTAGCTCTTTTTGAACCCTGTTAAAGTCCTAGCCTTCACCACATCCTCTGGCAAGGATTCCCACAGGTTGACTGTTGCTGAGTGAAGAAAAACTTCCTTTTGTTTGTTTTAAACCTGCTTCCTATTAATTTCATTTGGTGGCCCCTAGTTCTTATATTGTGGGAATAAGTAAATAACTTTTCCTTATTCACTTTTTCCATACCAATCATGGTTTTATAGACCTCTATCATATCCCCCCTTAATCTCCTCTTTTCTAAGATGAAAAGTCCAAGTCTTTTTAATCTCTCTTCATATGGGACACATTCCAGACCCCTAATCATTTTTGTTGCCCTTTTCTGAACCTTTTCCGATGCCAATATATCTTTTTTGAGATGAGACGACCACATCTGTACACAGTATTCAAGATGTGGGCTTACCATGGTTTTATATAGAGGAAATAACATATTTTCTGTTTTATTCTCTATCCCTTTTTTTGATGATTCCTAACATTCTATTTGCTTTTTTGACTGCTGCTGCACACTGAGTGGATATTTTCAGAGAACCGTCAATGTCTCCAAGATCTCTCTCTCTCGAGTAGTTGTAGCCAAATTTAGTCTCCATAATATTGTATGTATAGTTGGGATTATTTTTTCCAATGTGCATTACTTTACATTTATCACCATTCAATTTCATTTGCCATTTTGTTGTCCAATCACTTAGTTTGGTGAGATCTTTTTGAAGCGCTTCACAATCTGCTTTGCTCTTAACTATCTTGAGCAGTTTGGTATCATCTGCAAATATTGCCACCTCACTGTTTACCCTTTCTTTGGATCATTTATAAATAAGTTGAATAGGATTGGTCCCAGGACAGACCCTTGGGGGACCCCATTAGTTACCTCTCTCCACTCAGAAAACTTACCATTTATTCCTACCCTTTGTTTCCTGTGGTTTAACTAGTTATCAATCCATGAAAGGACCTTCCCTCTTATCCCATAACAACTTACTTTACTTAAGAGCCTTTGGTGAGGGACCTTGTCAAAGGCTTTCTGAGAATTTAAGTATACTATATACTATACCACTAGATCCCCCTTGTCCATATGTTTGTATGATTTCCCTTTACAGAATCCATGTTGATTTTCCCCCAATAAATCATTACCATAAATGTGTAGCACTGCAGATTCATTCTTTGCAGACATTATCTTTATACATTACACTGTGTATAATATATTATGAAGAGGTTTCCCTACTTAACTGGGTAAGTAAGGGTTGGGCATATCACTTGCTACAATGATACATTGGCCCAGAACCTCTGTTGACCTGTCTGACTTCTCCACCAATCCTTACCATTGTATATTCTGTACAATATATTTTCCAGTAGGCCATATCTTCAGCTGGTTTACACCTCATGAGGAGCTGATCCAATAGACTTAATTAAAATTGCATACAACACATTTTTATGGTTGCCAGATATTTTTAATGACTCCTTTCAGCAATTCTGTGTCTCCAACATTTTCTATTGAAGATTTTTGAAAATTTCTGCCTCTCATGGGGGTTCTCAGAAAACTACTTGTGGAAACTCATAGTGTTTCCTTTGTATGGTCTCCTGAAAATTCAAAATAGGCAGGTTCTAATTTCATTACTGTTATTTAATGGCAGTTTACTTTAAATTCATTCCTTTTGATTTCAAAGGCATTACTTGCAAAGGAAAGCTTTAGCCTTCTTCGGATTAGAATCTGACTCTTAAATTGACACTAAGTTGGATCAGACTCAAGATCTATGTTGGGCTCTATGGAATAAGCTCTGATGCCATTACATAGGTTTAGTTCAGTCCTTATTCAGGCAAAATTTCAACCAGCTTTCTATGGGGATTAAGAGCATTTACCATCAAGGTGCTCAGCACTTTACAGGATTAAATCCTGATTTGATGCTATGTTTGATAATGAACAATTACCTCACCCCAAGTTTTGAATCATGTTAATTGTCTAGGCTGCAGATGAACATTTGTTAATGGTTATATGCATACTTTCAACAACTTCAGTGAACATAAACTATGAGTGTACAGGAAATGATTATCAGTTTTGCTGTTAGATTCCTAAAAATGGCTACAATGATCCCTATAATATTCCTGTATAAATTTTCAGGAGGGTCAAGAAAAAATATGCTCTAGATTGTCCTTTTTTATAAAAGTCAGCAAACACTGTGGCATTTGAGTGGTTGGTGATACAAAGGACAAGTTAATGTTCTGGTGAAAGTCCCTGGGAGGCTGATACAGTCCATTAAAAATGGGGGCATTTGGTCACTTGATGAATTACTTCAGTAGTAAGCTGTAATCTTTAAGATCTGTTTCTAAAGAATTAAGTTCATAGCCTGTGTTGTTCTATTTTAGGAAAATTTTATTTTTAAATCGAATGGACAGTGGGGTTCTCAGTAATACTAACAGAGTTATTGATTTTTCTAGTGACGAAAATATGTTCAAAGTCAAGTAAATATTTGACATATAATTTATTTATTTTCAACAAATTCAATAGATCCCTTTTTTTCCTCACTAACAGACAGTGAAGTGTGTTATTAGCAAACGTTACAGCTGAGACTTTACCTCAAATGCTCTGATGTTGTGAAAATAACTAATAGGAATTCAGGAAGAAAATTCCCCATTGGCGTAAAATTAGAGCTTTCAGTTTTAATCTCACAAATCACTTTAACTATCAATTTAATTCAGGAAATTTAAGTAATCAAAAAGGCTCTTGACAGTTTAAATCATTCAGGTATTTCTAACCTCCCATCCCCTGTAGCCAGATAATCAATTTTACTGTTTTCAAGACAACAATGGTCTTCTTTAAGCTATGGTATCTTTTATACACTAAAAGATTCTAAAGGGATGTGATTATCCAGCATGTAGTATTTTACTTTGATATCATATGTGTCCACATATAAAAGAGCTGGAACATAACTAGTTTTTTAGGCAGGTAAAAAAAAATTATGTGCATTTTTTTCAAATTATTGGTATATAGGATGAACAAATGACTGAATCTAAAAGAGTGATGTTATAAGCATTAGGGGCAAATATTTCTGCAATGTTTGATCCAAAATCATCTGAAATCAGTGGAAAGACTCCCCATAACTTCCAAGTGGGCTTAGAATGAGGCCCATATATTAACATTTCTTCAGAATCTTTGGTTCAAGTTCGATTTACTTCAACATATGCTGTACCTATGTTCTCCTTTGCTTCTTTTTTTAATGTACTTTTGTAAATTATTTAGACTAAAAAGTCCTCATTTCATAGAACAAGTACATCACCAATACAATCTTGATATTCTCCTTTCAGTGGGCCTCAGTCCTGGTTTAAAGGATAGCTATTATGAGGGAACATATTGTTCAGTCAATTCAATCCTTATTCTCCTATCATCAAGGGGGCCAATTGTTTTGAGGTAGACAGTTGTTCACCAAGAAATTAAAAAAAAAAGCTATCTGATAATAACAGCTTTCAATCATTGGAGCTATATTATTGAGTCAGAAATGAAACATTGACCCTTATGGCAGGCCACAACTGCCCCTGGCCTTCTAACACAGGAAATAAAGACTTCTAGCTGCTGGGGTTTGGATAAAAAAATGGCCTTAGTATTATGTCATTTGATGAGACCCAACCTTATCAGGTTCTCTTTGTGTTCTGTGGGAAGCTCAGAGTCCTTAACTCTCCTGTATTTAATTGAGGTGTAACATTAAGTGCACTCAGAACAAGACGTCCAGACTATTAATATATTCATTAATTCTGTATTAATAAGAAAAAAATGCCCAGACTTTGGGATTATGCTAATTAAATATGATATATTACATTTTTATTGTAGTTTAAATTTATTCCACCGCTCTTTATATTGTACTTAATATAATCATCATGCACAAAGGCCTTATTTGTAAACTCTCTCGCACAAATGAGTAATTTATAAATGTAAAATAATTCTATTTATGTAATAATGTAACTATGTATATGTTTGATTTTCCTTTTATATTAACACTAGGGGGCTGCGCCCTCTGCTCGCTATGGTCATCCAACCCCTTCCTCCCCCCCCCCAGCTGTTTCGCTTCGCTGAAAGAGCCTGTTGATGCTGATAATGTCATTCTGTCCCCGGCAAGAACATTGTTATCTGGCAGGAAAATCTTTTTTTACATATATAGACAGATATCAAACGCATGTATAGATGATTTATTTTCATTTCTTCTCCTAATTATATATGGTATTGTAGGAAATAATAAGAATAATGATCTTTCAATCCAAATGCCTTCTGATTTGGGCATTCAGCCATTTATAAAAGTCAGCTGAGAACTACTGGTATATTGCACTAATGACAATTAGTGCAGTCTACTATATATTTGAGAGAGTTTGTCTATCTGGATACATCTAGACTACATTGCTTTTTCAGGATACCAGAGGAAAAAAATTTTTGGAAGAACAGATGCGCTCTTTCGCCATCCCTGTAAACTTTGTTCTACGAGGAATAAGGGATGGCTCAAAAAAGCACTTTTTTTCACAATTTGGTATGGTGTAGATGTGCCAAATTTTGAAAGTGTCTCTTTGAAAAGTAAATAAGAAAAAAGATATGCAATTTGTGTATCTTTTTACGATATAACATTGCAGTCTAGATGTAGCCTCTGTCTGTCTGTTCAAGAACTCCTAAACAGTAAGAGCTAGGACACCCAAATTTGGTTGGCTAGGAAAATGGGATGTGCTTAGAATAAGATTGCTTCTCATAAGACCATACAGAAAAGAGACAGACAGGTGAAAGGGACTGGATGCGGGCATCTCCACCCCATCTGAGACTGTCCCTAGCCCTGAGCCTTCTCTTCCCCCCCCCCCCCCCACCACACAGTCATCCTTTTGGAAGGGCTTGGGGGGGGGGGAGTTCCCACCCCCAATTTATATGGGAACATTACTGGCTGATCTCCTTCCTCTAGGGAGTGAGGGGAAAGTGCACAGTTTGCTGCATTTCTCATTCTGGCTTGAGAGTGCAGGGGGCAGACAAACCAATACCTGCCTCAGCCAGGGGACATACACCCCTCCCCTGGCTATGCCTACTGGAGTTTCATTAGGCATGGAGAGTTGCTTGTCACCTGTCCCCAAGCTGCTGCAGTGAGAGAGGGCTGGAGTAGTACTCTCTCTCCGTGGAGAAGCCAGCATACTGAACGCCAGAGCAATGATTTAAATTAAGCATGTATATTTTCATTTTATTTTCCAAAAAAACACAAAATTAATTGTTAAGGATCTGAGCAATGCTGGGTAAATCTTCTAATAATGTATAAACAGTAATGTAAAACATCAGAATAAGGTGCAGACTCTCAATTTTTTTCAATTCCATTTAAAAAGCTGACAATCTGTAAGAAATCCCACAATTTCCTATGTTTCCTTACTATGCAAAAAGTTGTACGTAGATGTAAGCAAGGCATTTATCCCACTATAGTAAGGGAATTTATCTATGTACACAGCATGACTGCTAAACTGATTGACAACAAGAATTGGGTCCCCACTCCAATTCGCACAACATTGGTACCTGCCCACCTTGATTTTCCCTGCCAGTCCCATTACACAGGAAGGACTGTTTCCAGGGGTTCTTTGATATTTGCTCATTCTCTCTTTGGGCAGCTCTGGGCAGGTGTGAGGATGCCCCTTCTTCAAATCTTATAACTCACTTGTTACCCTTTTAATTCCTGTGATTCATTTTAACATATATAGTTTATTTATACCAACCAGCATTTCTTTGGGTGATTAAATAACACGTTATAGCATGAGCATGCTGAGAAAATGTCATGAGTAATGTTCAATACAGCAGTCTCTAAAGTGCAATAAACTTACAATGACAACAAATTGATTAATCTTTCTAGATCTGGATGCTCTACTATGATGCTGTGGGTGTGGCACATCCTCCTCTGGGTTTGGTACATAAGGGGTATGTCTAGACTATATGGCTCCGTCGACGGAGCCATGCAAACTAGTTTACTCGACATAGTCAATGAAGCTATTATTTAAATAATCCCTGCTTTATTAAAAAAAATGGCCGCCGCGCTATGCTGACAACCAGCTGATCCGGCACAGCGTGGCAGTCTAGATGCAGATCGGTTGAAAAGGGAAGCCTTTATTGACCACTCCTCTAAACCTCGTTTCATGAGGCATAAGGGAGCGGTCGACAAAGGCTTCCCTTGTTGACTGATCCGCGTCTAGACTGCCGCGCTGTGCCAGATCAGCTGATTGTCGGCACAGCGCGCGGTGGCCATTTTTATTTTAATGAAGTGGAGATTATTTAAATCCCCACTTCATTGACTATATCGGGTAAACTAGTTTACATGGCTCCGTCGACAGAGCCATATAGTCTAGACATACCCTAAAGGTCTCTTGAGAGATTCTGAGAAGGATGCCCATCTTTTATTATCTCCTTAGACCAGTGCATACAACATTGCTGCAAGAGCAGGAGATTCACCCCCTGATTTGATCTGTCTCCAACTTCACAGCTCTTAGCTGAGCTGGGCTGGGCTGGGCTGGCTGAGCAGGAGGTTGTGCTCTCACTGGCCATGTTTTGGATTGCTGTACTTTACCTGGCTCTGCTTTTGCAGCCTCAGCTCCAATGGAGGATAGGCCCTGGGCTCTTGACTCCACATTGGCCTATCAGTCTTGTCAGTCTGGCTGACTAGGAGCATTACTACTTCTTGTTGGCCCTGGGGACTTGTCTTTTCCAGGATCCTGACTCCTCTTTAGCCCTTCCCCTTTCTCCCGTCACTAGGAAAGGGCCAACCAAAAAAATCCAATAAGTTTCAATATTGGGACAATAGTCCCTTTAAGTACCAATCAGAAGCAGATGTGGTCTTCTAGTCCCCTTGAATATTCCCCAATTTAACTTATGCAGGGCAGGTGACAATTTCTAAAGCTTCCTATATTTCTGCAGTTGATTAGGTACAGTATAAAATGTTCATTTGGACCCTGATTCAGTAAAGGTAATTAAGCATATGCCCAATGTTTTGTTAAATGGAGACATAACTAAGCACATGCTTAAAGCCATGTGGTAGCTTTGCTGAATTGCAGCCTCAAGTCTATTTTCTACTCATCCTTTAGCATGGTGTCCAAGACTGGGGCTAGTGGAGGAGGAGCCTTCAACCTCTTTTTTAGTGGAATGAGTGCAGAGCAGGCAGAACTGCAGCTGCTGCACACTAGACAGCATGGGGTTGCTCTGTACCTACTTTCCTGAGAAGGTAGCTGGTGCCTGAAAGGAAGGGTTGAGAAAATAACGGGACCATAACACCTCTATTCCCCTTTCGTTTGAATGGAGAAAGAAGTAAGTTGTATCCCATAATGAGTGTGTTAGTAACTACACAATCCATTTCAGAATAAAAGGACTTTTTTCACAGAAATGTGATGACTGCATTCTCCAGACAATATTGAGCTATTCTATATTAGCCTTTATAAGAAAAAGATGACTACATTACAGATAAAGTATGGAAAGAAAGATAACATGGAGTCACTAACACATTCAGGGTATGTCTACACAGCCAAACCGCTATTTCGAAATTAAATCGAAATAGCGGAGGGCTTATTTGGAAATTGGTAAACCTCATCCCATGAGGAATAGTGCCAATTTTGAAACTGCTATTTCGAAATAAGTGCTGTGTAGATGCTTATTTTGAAATAGGGGGCCTCCAGCTCTTCCCAGGGTGCCCTGGTGGCCACTCTGGGCACAACCAAGAAAACTCCTCTCCCTCTCCGCCCCCCCTTCCCCTGGAGCCCTTAAAGGGGTAGACTCTGGCCACAGTGCCTGTGCCAGCTCCAAGCCTGCCAGCCCAGAGCCATCAGTCGCTGCACATGACCCAGTGGCCCCAGCTTGAGCCAGGCAGCCAGTGCCAGCCAGCCATCCACCACTCCCCAGGACCAGTTTGCCAGTTCCCAGGATCCTTCCAGGGGCCGGAAAAGGTGGGTGCCTGCCTGGTCCAGTGCGGAGATCAGGGACCTAATTCAGGTTTGGGGGGATGCCTCCAACGTCCATGATCTCCACACTAAACAGAGGAACGCAAAGGTCTACAGGCGGATGGCTGCCAGCCTGGCCACCAAAGGATGCATGCAAACCCAGCAGCAGGTTCGCATGAAAATAAAGTTGCTGCGGCAGGCGTATGCCAGGGCCACAGAGGGCAGCTCCAAACCAGGGGCAGACCCAAACCCCTGCCCCTATTTTGATGCTGTGGACTGCATCCTGGGGGGCAGGACGGTCTGTGCCCCCCAGGTGGACATCGACCCTCGGGCAGAGCTTGCTGCCTCCTGTTGCTCCAGCCCCTGCTGCCTCCCCAGCTACTGTGTCTCCTCCCACGCCTTCTCCCCCTCCTGCTTCTTCCTCCCTTCACCCCTAGGGATGCTGAGGCCCCTGCACCTGCGGTGCTGGGAGACAGTTGGGCCAGCGAGACCCCCAACCCTGAGCTTCTCCTCCCCCTTTGTCCCCTTGCCTCCCCCTGCCAGCTCCCTCCTCCCAGGTTTCCTCCTCCCCTCTCCCACCTTCTTTCCTCAGTCTCACCTCAGTTTCATTCCCCCCTACCACTCCAGTTTTGTTCAATAAAGAGGCTTTGTTGTAATGAACACGTGTCTTTTATTGTATAGCAGGAAGGGGGGCTAGGGAGGAGTAAGTGGAAGGACGTGAGGGAGAAATGAGGCACAAGCCCCCAGTGGGGCACACCAGGGAGACTGTTACTGCCTGCAGAATGTGCTGCCAGGCTCACAGCAACACGTCCAGGAGAAGCACCAGAGTGCCCCGGGGTAGCTCTGGCTCCATGCTACAGAGTGCTGTGGTGTTCTGAGTGAGGGTAACCAGAGCGCACACAGAAAAAAAATGCTTTGCTGTCCCTCAGCAAGGTAGGCAAGCAATCAGGGAAAGCTGAGAACCAGCTGTCCGGGGAGGTTCCTTTAAGCACAGGTCTCAGATACCTTGTGTGGCTGCTGCCTGAGGCTAACTCCTAACCTGATTCCCTGCCAGAACCGGTTCCAGCCAACCTTAAATGTGATTCAGCATCCTATCAGTATGGACACACTATTTCGAAATAGCAAAATGCTATTTCGAAATGCATTTTGTGTCTAGACACGTTATTTCCAAATAAGCTATTTCGAAATAATGCTGTTGTGTAGACATACCCTGTCAGAGTTTAACAGTCAGACTGTTTTAAAATACCATGTAGCGTCCAGTAAGTTCCTGCATTTGGTTGAAAAAGATATCTGACAGAGTTCTGATATGAGAGAACTATGTAAGGAATACAAACAAATATTTCCAGCCTGTAAAGTTGCTGTTAATAGATGCATCTGGACCTACATGCTCTCATTGTTGCTTGACACAATTTGTGTTAATCAGAGAGAGCTTCTGAAGAGATGCTATGCTTTATTTAAGCACATTTAAAAGCAAATTGCTTTGCTCCAAAGTTCTTTGCTTTCCTCAGGGCAGAAAAAGAATTCTGAGTCAGCTAGAGGTGTCCAAGCAGGAAGTAAATCACTCTTCCTTGAAGAACACAGAATATAGTCGTACTAATAAACAAACATATACAGCATCCCAGTGTTCAAAAATTAATATCTGAAGGTTACCTGACCTGCTGTGTGTTTCTATAGATCTTAGTACTTGACAGTTTATGTGAACTAGGTTCATAAAAACAGTCGTATTAAAAGCTTCTGACAGGAGTTTGCTTTCTGGAAGGATTCGATATCTTGAAAGGACATAGAAGAAAAGTTTGTGCTGTCCTTGATAACTAAAAAAAACCCATATGATGCTTGTTTATTATTTATTTATTTCTGTCATAGTGACTACCAAATTGCATGTTTTATTAAAGTAATTTAGCAACTACCAACTTCAGCAAGAAATCTAAAATCATACCATTCCAATTTTCCATAGGGATAATTTACAATACTGTCCAGAATGGTGACTAGGGATGCTACAACTATGAATAACAAACACCAGAGGTCCAGACTGGATCCAAACAACTTGACATTCTGAACTGTAGTTTGGAATCCCAAAAGCTATAGCTGGTAAAAAATATTTATTACCTATGCACTAAGAGTCATTTCCTGTTCCCAAACACAGGTTAGCAGAAAGAGGCCAATTAGAAGTAAGGGATTAGAGTTCCCATGAATAGCCAAAAAATGAAGTGGAGAAATTAACAAATGGCTTTATTTTTCTTGTCATATGTCATGGGAATGAGTTCTGTATATAATTCTAGATACACATAGATTGAACTTGTTATAAAAATCATTCTGTAGCTCTAGAAAGACTCTTCTGATTAACATCACATGTGGTTTTCCACAAATGGATATGAAATAGGAAATGGACAATGGAAATTGTTGGGCTATTTTAAAATAGGGCTGAATTGTTTGTCTTTGCATGCTTGTAGGTTATGATAGGTGTCAGTGATGCAAGGAGGCTATACCCCAATCCGTCCTGAACACAGGATTAGAAACAAGTTGTGTTGCTCACAGAATTCCTTGTGAGGGAATAATAGGCCCAGCTATAGATATTGTAACATCCTAAAAGGTGGGGAATAGATACATACATTTGCTCTTTTACCATATGGTAAGCCAGAAAGGTTTGGAGTGAGGGATTTGATTTCTGAGGTGCAATCCTTCCCCTCAGGCTGGTGCTACTGTGGACTGTCCCAAATGCAGGCCTGTGATCATTTGGCAGAACCTATGCATAACAAATAACTTAAATTAGTAATGTGCAAACTGGTTTAGACTGAACAGCAGCTGACTTGTACCTCAGCCTAATCATTGATTCACTCAGTCCTCGTTTTATAAATGTTCAAGTCATGTAGGGAAATGATGCAGTCCTTTCTCCATCCATTTGCATTTTAGATAAAACTGCCAGGACCAGCAAGCAGCTGCATCCAATTAGAGATTTCACAAATTGTGCTGCTCAATGCATGTTGAGTCTCTGACGGAAGTTACAGGCAACCCCAAATTTAAATTAAACAGAGAACCATAATGGGGCTATTGGAATTGCTAAGCCATCTTGTTTTATTAACAAAGACAGGCCTCATGCAAGGTTTGTGACCTACAATCATCAGTACAGAGACTGTCACAGAGAGCTGGATGAGAAGCAATGAGTAGTGAGATGATGATGGAAGAAGGTGGTGACTGGAAGTAAGGTTGAAAAACACCTATATGGAGAGCAATGGAGAATAAGGGAAGGGAAGGACTGGAGTGTAAGGGCATTTGAAACTGTTTTGATACTGTAGTTAGATCAGCTGAACCTCATAGTCCTGAATCACTACCCTAAGTGAGCTGTTAAAAAAATACAGTAAAAGTTTTTACTAAGTCTCAGGCTATGTTATATTGTTTCTACTTAAATTGTGGATAACATGCAATTTACGAAAAGCCAAAATCAGTTCAACAAGGTACCTTTGAACATGGTGTAAAAGAAACAGATTTCTTGTGACAATAGATTCTAAACAATGAACACAAGTCAAAGGCACCTTCTGTGGAGAACATTTTAGTTTCAAAATTGTAATGAATAATTTATTTTGAAAATGCATTAGGGTTTGAAAAATCAAATGTGCTGAGCACTGACTCCAAAATGTAAACTATAAAGTGCTAACTTTAAATAGAAAAGCTCTCCTGTTGTGTTCATGTGCTCCCAAAGGGACTGGAATGGAGTTGATGGGTACACAATTTTAGCACAGAACTAGATGATAAAAATTCTAATTTTGGCTCTGACTCCCTTCCTCCAAAGTCCGATTTTAATGTCTTTGGATAAACTTCTCCTATTTGCAAAATGGCAATATACTTCTACATTTCCATTATGGCACAGCTATTCTCAGTGCTTTTTGTGGCAACTAAAAGAGAATTCTCATCCCAAAGGGCTATACAATCTAAAGTTGGATCATGAGTTTAATAAATGAATAGGTTAGGGAGCATGAAGGTTAGGGTGTGAATCATAGAAGATTAGGGTTGGAAAAGACCTCAGGAGGTCATCCAATCCACCCCCCTGCTCAGAGCATGACCAACCCCCAAATAAATTATTCTAGGGAGGGCTTTGTGAAGCCTAGCCTTAAAAACCTAAAGATGGAGATTCCACTATCTCCCTAGAAAACCCATTCTAGTGCTTCACCACACTCATAGTTAAATAATTTCTTCTCATATCCAACCTAGACCTCCCTAACTGCAACTTGAGCCCACTGCTTTTCGTTTGGTCATCTGATATGAGACAGAACATCTTAACTCCATCCTCTTTTGCACCTTTGTTCAGGAAGCTGAAGGCTGCTATTAAATTCCCCTTCATTCTTCTCTTCTGCAGACTAAATAAGTCGAATTCCCTCTGCCTCTCCTCATAAGTCATGTGCCTCAGCTTCCCCTAATTACTTTCATGGTCCTGCATTGGACACTCTAATTTGTCCTTTCTGTACTGGGAGCCTAAAATTGGACAAAAACTTCCAGATGAGGCTTCGCCAATGCCAAATAGAGGGTAATCATCACTTCCCTCAATGTGCTGGCAATGCTTCTACTAATGCACCCCAGTATGACATTAGCCTTCTTGGCAACAAGGGCACACTGTTGATTCATTCAAATTCTCATCCTCTGTAATCCCCAGGTCCTTTTCTACAGAACTGCTGCTTAGCTAGTTGGTCCCCAGGCTGTAGCAATGCATGGCATACTTCCTTCCTAAGTGCAGGACTTTGCACTTGTCCCTGTTAAAACTTTATCAGATTATTTTTTGCCCAATCATCCAATTTGTCTAAGTCACTCTGGACCTGATCCCTTCTTCCTGCATATCTACCTCTCCCCACAGCTTTGTATCAACTGCAAACTTGATGACGGTGCAATAAATCCTGTCATCCAGATCATTAATGAAGATGATGAACAAAACCGGTTCCAGGAACAACCAAAAAGACATCTGGCCATTGCTTATTAACTGTTCAGCCTGAAGATCTAACCAACTTTCTATCAATTTTATAGTCCATTCATCTAAGGCATACTTCTTTAACTTGTAGGCAAGAATATAGTGGGAGATCATATCAAAAGCTTTGCTAAAGTAAAGGTATATCGTATCCGTACCTTACCCATATCTCATCATCAAAGGCATTTAGGTTGGCCAGGCATGACGTGCCTTTGCTGAATCCATGTTGACTGTTCCTGATTTTCTTCCTCTCCTCCAGGTGTTTCAAAATAGATTCTTTGAGGACATGCTCTATGATTTTTCTGGGGACTGAAGTGAGACAGACTGGTCTGTAGTTCTGTGGGTTCTCCTTCATCCTTTTTAAAAAAAAAGATGGGCACTACATTTGCCTTTTCCAGTCATCTGGGACTTCCCTCAGTCACCATGAGTTTTCAGAGATAATGGCCAATGGCTCTTCAGGCAATTTTCTCAGCATCCTCAGCTGCATTAGATCCTGCCCCATGGACTTGTGCATGTCCCCCTTTTCTAAATAGACCTTAACCTGTTCTTTCACTACCAAGGGCTGCTCAACTCCTTACCATAATGTGCTGCCCAGTGCAGCAGTCTTGGATCTGACCTTGTCTATGAAGACTGAGGGGGAAAAAATTGAGTACTTCAGCTTTTTCACATCATCTAGGTTGCCTTCCCCAATCAGGAAAGGTCCCACACCAGAACAAAGGTAAAATAGAAGAGGGAAATACTGACTCATTTCCCTCATGGGATTTCATTTGGAAAGTGTTGCAGCCTTCCTCCTACCCAGTGTCTTGACTTCTTGTAGCTCTTCTGCTTGTCATTTCCACTCCCTGTATGATATAGTAGCTTTTGGATGGAAGAAGAGAATATGCTTACTAGCTACCAAATTATCAATGGAGCTATTTTTGTTTCTTTCTTTCTTTTTTTTTAAAGTTACTTTATCTTCACACTCATTTTTCTGAGTTTGAATGAACAGAGGTTCAAAAGGTGTTTATACCCCTTCATTTCCCAGCATGCAACATAGTTGATGAAATGATGTAATGCCAGATTGCTATCTTGTGAGGTCCTATTGCTGTGATATAAATCTCATGCTCAATTATCACTTCTTCCCTGAAAGTTTGTGATCCAAGGTAATCTGGAAAAAAATGCAATGAACAGCTAAATTGAACCAAATTATTGTGTTAACTGCAGTTGAGATCTCTCTGTCATATGCCAGAAACAGGTACATTGCAGTTCATGAGAAGTGCTGTTTGAAATTACCTAGTGACTGAAGTAAATATCACATGATTATTATTTTTGTCATTGGAAATAACTATGATAATGTATTCATTATTGATTCTTTCTCAGTAGGGCTCCAGCTTTGGCTCATTGCTCATTTTAAATGGCTCAGTAAATCACAAGAGTTGTCACTGCTTACTCATTTAGCATTATAACATTTGTTTACTGCATCTGCTCAACAATAGCAGGGACCATCTATAGGCTACCCTAGACATATATCTCAGCCATTAGTCAACTCTGGAAGACAATATTGACTAAAAACACAGACTTTGAGAAAAAAGTCAATAAACCTCGAATTACAAGCGGGGAGAAATAATGTATAATTGATGTTTTGCATTTGTACGTATGAAGATCCATATTTGTTCAAAAAAAGGGAAAATCAGTTACAATTCTTAATGATCAAAGTATAATTTGTATGAAGATTAGTCTGACATGAGGCTTAATTAAATACAAATTATATCCAAGGTTCTAAATGGAGTAGAAAATCATATTTCGTGCTACTGTTCAGTCTGAGAAAGTTAAATGTTGGCCTCTTTGTTCAGCCTAATGTGAGTTTCCTCATGGCATTGCATAGAAGATAAGCACTGAAATGCCATTGATTAATTATAACACCTTCTCTGATAGGTACAGGAATATTTAGTAATTGAAAATATGCACTTAAAAGTCAAAACTATCTTGAGAAATACTGACCATTGTTTAGTCTTCAGGGCTAAAGGGTGCTGTGTTCATCCTTCTCTGAGGAACATGAAGTTTGGCAGGTGAATTTCTATTAATAGATAACTGTCCCCATTGGATAGTGGTTTGATAGATGGATTTCCATTTAGAGAATTCACAGATCCTCTTCCCAATGCTGGATAAGATACCCATATAGAAATGCAATGTTCTGTTCAGTAACACTTTATTAGCGATTCAAACTAAAAAAAATGTTTCTTTAGAGTAAAACTGAGACAGATCCTTCAGGTATCCTTCAGATTCTGGTAGGATCTGCTCAGAATAGGATCAGACATTTGATCTCCTATGTCCATTTGTGATTCAATGGTAGTTCACTACATAGCATGACAAACTCTGCATTGTCTTCCCCGTCCCTCAGCTCCTAGGGCTAGGCATGTCATGACTTTCATACACAAGGAACACTGCTCTGTGGTATGCATAGGGTACATATGTCCCCCAAATACGTGTACTGCACAATGCTATGTCCTCCATTGCCTTTTGGGATGGATCTACTCTTTCATGGTTGTATCATTCTTGAAGGTAAGAAAGAAAATTATATATAATTTGTCAGGAAGTCAGCCTATAGCAAAGTCAATCTTCAGGCAACTTAACAATGTTGAGCTGTAGTTGTCTCTATATAGGGTATATCTAGACTACATTGTTTTTTCCAAAAAACTGCCCTTTTTTGGAAAAAACTTCACCTGCATCCACACTGCAATCATGTTCTTTCGAAATTAAATTGCAAGAACGCAGGTTGTTTTTTTTACATTGGTAAACCTCAAATTATGAGGAAGAACGCCTTTTTTGAAAGAGCTCTTTTGAAAAAAGGCATGTGTGGACGCAGAACAGAGGCATTTTTCGAAAGAAGAGGCAATTGAAAAAAGCACAGGTGCCCTGGTGACCATTCTGTGAATAGCAAGCAGGGCTTTCTTTTGAGAGAGCATCCATGCACTCTGGATGCTCTCTTTTGAAAAAGCAGATCACTTTTTCTATCCGGTTTTGAGGTTTGGATGCTCTCTTTTGAAAGAAGTTTTTTTGAAAGATCTCTTTTGAAAAAGTTTCTTTCAAAAGAAGCTTGCAGTCTAGATATAGCCTAAGTGTCCTCACTATGCTCCTTCTGTTGATGGTGCATGTCCTCACCAAGAGCACTTGGACCAACTGAAATAGAGTATTGTTGCCCATGGTCAGTCCCAGGGACTGGGACTCCAGCCATCAGCTTTTGGGAGCAAAAGGAGATGTAAGCAATGCAGAGACTACATAGATATTATATCAACCTAACTACATCTGGTTAATCCCTTCACCTCTCCTGGAGGTGGCATCAGTAAGTTGGTGTAGTGGGCAACTTACATTGGCAGGAGGGACATTTTAATGTAAACACTGAATTAGGTCAACGTAAGCTGCTTTATGTCAACATGACTGTAATGTAAATGAGTCCTGAGTCACAGTAGTTGAGGGACAGTGTATTATAATCTATTTTCACCTGCATTGTTTCATTAATCACTACTAAATACATGACATATGGGCTTACTAACAGCAGCAAAATAAAATACACAAATATGATAAAAAATAGGTCTCTGTTATAGCTACATAGCAATGGGCATATGGGGAGATAGGCACAGATTATCATCTGGAACATTAAAGATTACATAAAGATTACATAAATGCCATTATATGAATAGGAGATAAATGAGATTCTGATTAATACCGGTAAAAGAAAATGTTCCCCTGCAGTGTCTAATGGGTGTGTGGTATTAGGAATTGAACAGACCTAGAGTCCAAAACACATGAACCCGATTTATTATTTTCTATAGCAGAACAAACTGCTGTACATAATAAGCTAAAGTAAATTAGATAACTGATGTGAAATGTGACAAGTCAGATCAGGTATTCTACAGTAAACAGAGCATTTTCCCCAGCTTTTATAACCACATATAATTGACAAGAATTAGAAGACCTTCCTAATACAGGCATGCTTTTTTGAATTTTCAAACTGCTATGATATGAAATGCATTGGATAATCCCATGCAGGTCAATTTTTTATATTCTTTGCAGATGAACCTCAGAGCTCCTGAATCAAATACAGGAAATGCACAGGTGTTTGGACATTAGTTACCTGCAAAATGGCCTTTGAAGCTGATAGAAGATTCCTTTGGGCTCTGGAATTTACTCTTATCTTTTCAGACTAATTAGAATTTGACATTCTAGAAATCTAGAGTCATTAATTACAGCAAATATACATCCTACTGTCTAATCAAGGAAAGACAACTAAACATCTGAAATAAAGTGGGATGATTTCTCTGCTATGCTGCAGATAAGGTTAAGAATGAAATGATGAGTAACAGGTGAAAGCGTAGAAGCTACAGAAATAAATCAAATGACATTTTTCAATTAGGTACTTACACTAATAAAACTTGAACTTGAACTAATGTAATCTGAATCTACCATATTTCCTCAGTATATACTTCACACATAACACCATGGTACTTTCATTATCACTCAGTAAAGCTAAAAACAAAATCTGAAGGTACATCATGTAGTGAGATCCCTGGAAGGAAATTTATAACAATCTGGACAGATTGAAACCTTCTCAGTGAAATACTGAAATAAACATTTTGGTTTTGGTGATGAACAATAAATAAAGCTAATTTATTATTGTATAATTAGAAGTACAATGACATAAAAGGAGCTCAGACAGAGCTGTTTTGGCCAATGACTCTCACATACAGACTATATCTATTCTATGACAACCATGGTCAGTAACATAGTCTTAGGAAAGGGAGAAAAAAAACAATAAAAAGAAAGTGATTATATATAGGACTCTAAACAAAATCGGTGTTTAAAACAGATTAAAGCAGACGTGGAAATGTAAATGCTACATAATATTAACAAACTTGACTTCAAGAAATCAAGAGAATTCCACTTGTGTTTATTACTTTCAACAGCATTTAAATGCAGAGCCACATAAGTATTGATGTTTCAATAGCAATATGAGCTGTGCAAACCTCTGAAAAAAAATAAGATTGCTTTCAAAATGAGTTTCTTGGGATTAATACAACACCTCTAGATATGGGATCTGAAGAACAATGAAACAGTACATTAAGATGTTTAAGTTTTAAATGCAGTTATTAAAGCCTTTTTACTAGCCTGGAATAATCTATCTTGAAATCGTTTATATAGAAATGGAGATTTAATGCTAAGCCTTTTTGTATTCTGTAATGGCAGAGTCCATTAGCATAGTTGTAGTAAATAGCTGTATACTCATTATATACCACTGTAATATATGTTTATAACAGAGGTAAAGACTTGTTCTAGATCAGCCTGATGTATAAGAGTTTTTATTTGTGGTGTTCAGGCCCACAGATGGGGGAGACAAAAGGGGCAATTGCTCAGAGGCCTGAAGATTCAAGGGGACCTGGTGCTCCTGCCACTGCCACCACTATTGCTGCGGAGGTGGCTGGAGCCTGAGCCCCTTTGAATTGCTTGCAGGAATGTCACTCTGTGGCTCTGAGGGCTGGGGGTTAGGAGGTGCTGCATTTGGGTGGCACTGAGGGCTGGCTGCCCTCAGCCCCACCTCTTCCACCTGAGGCCACCCCCTTCCAGGGTTATGGAGCTGCCCTCTCCCCCCCCCCCACACACACATATTACACTGCAGCTCGCAGTGGTTGTTGGCCCCTCTACTAGTGGTGTTGTAGCCCCTTTTCTGACTGTATTACAGCGGCAAAGTGGAAGAGGTAACATCTTTTATTAGACCAACTTTGGTTTGTGAACAAGAGACAGACCTGAAGAGCTCTGTGTAATTTGCAAGTTTGTCTCTTTCACCAACAGATGTTGGTAAATCACCAGCTTTCCCGCCAACAGTTTTTTTGATCAAGTTTTATAGTAAACTAAATTTGCTTGAAAATAGCTGTCTATTTTGAAAGACAGACTTTTCTGTAACATAAAGGACTAGAGGATTTACTCAGCGTTGCTGCCCTGCAGAGAACAACCCTAGTCCTCTCTCACCATAGTAGTTTGGGCACGGGTGAGAAGCACCTGTTCATGGCTGCTGCAGTTTTAATGGGCACAGCTGGGAGGGGGTGCATGTCCCCTGGCTGGGAGACAAATAAACACACACAGTGTCAATTTTTTTTAAATATAAAGTAGGCAGCCGTCCTCTTCTCTACTCTTAATCTTTGCTGGTACAGTGGAGTTATAGCTGTCCTAGTCCAAATCTCTAGCCCTTGGCTGCCTCCTGTGATCATTCTATAGTATAACTGTCCTTCCATCCAGACCCCTCCCTTTCCATGTTATGAGAAACAATCAAATTCCAGGCATATCCCATTGTCTTGACACAACCAAACCCTGACCTTGCTTAAAGTTATGTTAAGAGGAAGCTGCATACCAAATTTGGTGGTCTTAGCTCTTACTGTTTAGGGGGAGTTCTTGAACAAATGGACTCAGACGGATGGATGGACAAACACACAGTTGGACAGAGGCACAAATTCTCTAAAGTATAGAATCGAAAGATAACCATACCATCTAAACTACTGTAAATCATTGAAATATTTGTCAAATATAATTTAAATATAATTTAAAAGATGATTAACATTCAGAGAAGAAACAAAAAACAAACTTCGCTTTGCTATCAAAGTATTTCTACTGCCACTGGGAAAGGGTCTGTCTGGGGTGTGAAGAAAGATTTCCCATATGCAACTTTTCAAGATCTACAGTGATTTTCCAGGATCCTCAGCTTCCATTTTCAGCTTGATGTGCTGCTCCTACACATCTGCAATTGATCCTGAAATTGTCAAACACTGAAATCTTTTATCAAATTTTCCCCCTCCACCTCATCAAAAATCCTTCCTCCTCTTATCCTTTGCATCACATTGAAACTTATTTTTTGTGACTTCAGAACTCTACTCCAATTTACATAATAAATAAATAATGAACGACGCCACACCTGGGATCTTATCATTTGAATACTAGTTCCATATGCATAGGAAATTCACAGCATAAAGAGTTGCAGTATATTCATAAATGGAATCCTGCTTCTCTCTAATTATGCATCCAAAGCATATACTCTCAGAATAACTCCAAATTATAATATTCAAAACCTATCTGTCTTAACCCCATTGTGTTCTGTTGTATTGGCAATCTGTGTACTAACAATAGCTTGAGAATTTCTGTTGGAATTAAAGTCTCTTTTTTTTCAAATCCTTACAAACGCAAGACACAAAACATCAAAATCTATATTTAAAAGAGACCTAGTCATCTCCCTCCGAACAGCAGTGAGAAAGCTGAATCTATTTTTGTTTAGCCTCTTTAAAAGCCACCGGGTTTGCCTGCCATTGTTACATGTACATACCCTTATGCTTATCCAACCCTTATCTAATCTATCCATGGGCAAAAGCTTTAAAAATAGACTGGAAATTTAATGATCTCATTAGATATCTAAGACTAATTTTGTTACATATTTGAGTACTTTTCTGAAGAAAAAAAAAACCCTCCCGTGACTGCTGATTTCACTACCTGTTCCTCCTACACAACCATGTTCCCAATATCTTGGCACCTTTCCCTTCTTCATGCACAGCTTCCTTTAACCCTGCAAGCCTAGATTTCCCACACCTGTGTTCACCAGCTTTCATCTTTCCTTCAGGGCCATCTAGCGAGTTCACTTCTCCCATTTTTTCTGAGGAAAAGTAAATTCCATATTCAACTTGGGTGCATCTCTAGTTTATAGAGCTTTAGAATCATTTTTTTCAAAAGGTAAATAGGCACAGATCCACCCACCAAAAAGACACATGGAAAAAAGCACCAATGATTGCACAAGCAATTACTGTGAGCACACACATTAAAGTGGTTAATTATGAATGCAGGCAAGTTGTTGATTTGATATCTTACATAATAGTCTTGGTATAACTATTACTCATGACTATTTGTGCAAATTTCAAAATCTGCCCCTACTGCTACACTAAAATTACCTTCCAGGTCCCTCCTTGTTAACTGTATCCTGGCACTAATGTCACAGCCTTCCTCCATAGCAAAAGGGAGCCAGGAAGTGGGGGGAAGGGTGGGAGGCAGGAGGGTTGCTGTGCATCTGTGACTCATGTTCCTGTGCATCATGTTTCTCTGGGCAGACTCCGCTAGTGCCTTGGACTCCTAAAGAGGAATGGATACTGTTGTCTTCTCTTATAGGTCATCCCCTCTGGAACTCTGATTATAAACCTATAATCCCTCACTCCCATTCCTGTTCCTGAGATCAGTTGATTCCTGTGCTATTCCTGGTCCTTTCTCTCTGAGGAGGGAGGAGACACTTTGGCTATGTCTAGACTGACATGATTTTCTGGAAATGCTTTTAACGGAAAAGTTTTCCGTTAAAAGCATTTTCGAAAAGAGCGTCTAGATTAGCACGACGCGCTTTTCATAAAAGCTCTTTTTGCGGAAAAGCGTCTGTAACAATCTAGGCGTGCTAAAAGCCCCCATTGCCATTTTCGTGATCGGGCTTTTTGCGCCAAAATCAGCTGTCTACACTGGCCCTTTTGCGCAAAGTTTTGCGCAAAGGACTTTTGCCCGAACGGGAGCAGCATATATTTCATAAAAGCACTGATTTCTTACAGTAGGAAGTCAGTGCTTTTGAGGAAATTCAAGCGGCCATTGTAGACAGCTGGCCAGTTTTTCCGCAAAAGCAGCTGATTTTGCGGAAAAACTTGCCAGTCTAGACACAGCCTTTTAGTTTAGGAGACACATTTAGCTTAATAGGTGGATCCCTTTGGAGATCCATCATATACATGGCAAACAAAATAAGCCCTCCCCTAGAAAGAGGACACACACTTTCCTTAAGTCCCCTGCAAAGCCATATGAAAGGTAGAGACCCTTTCCTGGATTGTTCAGTCCTGCCACAAATATGTTTAAGAACTTTGCTAATAAACTCTCTAGGGCAGAAATTTCTTTTTTTATGTTTGGTGTGTAGTCTAATAATAATAGGTAGATTTGGTGAATTAAACTCTAGTTAAACCAGTTGAAAAAATAAAGAACAAATAGTTGAATCAAAAATGAAGCGTTATATTTCTGCCTTAAGATTTCCTTTGTAAAAAAGGTAATTAAGAAAACATTGCTTTTCTTTTGATATAGGGTCTGTGATAAGTACTGGAAACAAGTAGGTGAACTCTGATCACAGGTACCAGTTCCCTTGGAGAGTGCTGATTGGGGATACAAAGCTATTTAGCTGATCAGGCCAGAATGGCTGACTCAATTAGCCATCAGTTGTGGGGTATAAACACAAGTCAGGAAAGTAATGAGGAGGAGGATCAGGACCTGATGAGCAGATATTATTGAGAGGAGGATGTAAGAGTAAGAGCTCTGTTCTCCCAGGTTTTGTGGGGAAGTGTACAAAGGACAAGAAAAATGGTAATTATTATGATGTATGAAAGTGTATTGTGGTGAAAATATAAGTAAGTTAACACAAAGTTGAAGAGTCTGAGAGATTGCTGGGGTGTCCGAGAACAGGGATAGAGCACATCCTTTGACACAGCTTATATGGATTACACTAAGAGCTTGTTACTTATCAATGTCAGTAATCACCTACCAGTAGTGCTGGTACCACTATGCTGTCCATAACAAAAAAATATGCATGTCCTTTGTACTATACTTAAGAAAAGAGAAAGATTCACAGTGGTTAATAATCACCAGGTATCATTAACTGTTATGAAGGACAAAAGGGGTATACAATTTTCTTTCCTGTTTTAAAACAAAATTACGTACTATAATAAAGTGTGTGTATCTAACATATCCATGTTTTAATACATATATCAACGTTGTTCCATGTAAATATTTACAACTTTTTTGCATTACAATCGAAGGTGATACTTTGGCATAGCAGCTAAAAAGGAAAAGCCCATGATCCCCTGTCTCATGTGAGTAGACCCCCAAGATTAACCTTCTGTATGAGCAGGACTTTGCTGGAAGGAATGCAGAGATTTTTTTTGAAAAGGAGCAGTGTTGTCAGCTTGTGTGTGTGTGTTATTTCTGTGTGCTGTTCTGTGCAGAGAGTTGGTTCAGCTGGAATGTTGTTGCCTCTATAGTGCTGTTTAGGTTGATCAGTGCTTCTGTCTGTGGAGCTTCAATGTTATTAGTGGGTAGTGCAGCATGTTAGTTCAGCAGACTTTGATGTTACTTTATAAAGACACAGCCATGGTTCATTGGCAAAGACAATCAGGTTGAGCCACAGTATTAGTGGTCTGGCTCTGTGATTACAGATAATCTGACACAAGAGTGCCTAGTAGCAAGGAATGGCTCAGTCAGCAGTGGGAGTTCCTGCTGTCCCCTAGCTTACACGTAGAATTAAGGTGATGTATTCTATTAAAAACAAAGACCAAAAATCAAAATACACCATTTATGTCCCCCTCTTTTTTTATGACATCTGTTTGATGCTTCCTCTTCTCCCTGACATATTACACCAAACATTCATTATGTTGTCAAACCATATTATCTTGTACTAGATTGGCATGTATCTGTATTAGTTGGAATATATTTATATAAATATCTAGTGCTCAGTACTCTTGCTGGGCAGTGAACCTGTAAGTATAATCTTTAACGTATGGCCTGACTTGAGTTCTGCTTTAGGCCTCAGATCTTGCATCAGTCACAGCTGCTCCAGGCTCTCTCTCTCTCTTCCACAAGCAGTATGTTATCAGATGTGATCTGGTAATCTTCAAGGAGATTCAGGAGTTTAATTCCACCTCACTCCATAGTGTTTCTATATTGTCTCCATATTGCTTCTGCCAATGCAAAGACAAGAGAGAGTAGGAGGCAGTTCTTAAAAGAATGACATACCCTTGAATATCTGACTAAAACCAATCCATGTAACCCCACCGACAGACACACACACACTCAGTTTAAATGTTCTAATCCTGTTTACATTTCCTATTCATGTGACTAAACCGTTTTGGCATTTGAACATAGTTCATCATAGAAATGGATTGGGTGATGCATGTGATTCAGAGATGATACAACCTCTACTCACAGCTTGTACCTTCTTGTTCTAAATCTAGTCTGTAGATTGGAAAGGCTTCTTACTGAGGCTGTTGGCAGAACTGATTATTACTATGAGCTGTGTTGCGCTAAACTTAACATTCTATTGTAGGCAAACAACCAGAGGACGTGATGCAGCAGGTATCCCACTGAGCTCAACAGGAAGCAGAAGGTCTAGCATATGGACTAGATGAGGTGATGGAGAATTTTTTTTTCTTTAAGGGCACAAGTCCCTTCTCCTCTTCCCATGAAGTTCTTTTAAATTCCTTCATATTCTGACTCCTAATGTTTGCTCTCTGGAAACATAAATGGATTCACAACATGCAGCAGGCAGAAATAGCCAGAAAATATGCTGAAAAAGCTAAGTGTTCTTAACTGCTGAGAGAGGTAACATAAATTATCAGTACCAGTACAACAATACTGGCTATAGTTTATCATCACAGTGCTTTGCTGAAACCCTATTACTCCTTTCTAATAGCTTCTTACAAATTTGTGCCGATTGTGGTAGCATCATATAACAGAACCCCCATGATTTGTTTAAAAGAATACTGATCTATCCCTTACTTGAAGTTTGCCAGCTCCTGGCATTCTGGTCTGGCTTGAACCTCTATGGGGGTTCTTATCTGTAGATTTCATTGGCAATATCTACCAGAGCCCTATGTCACCATTTACCAGCATGTCTGGGATACCACAGAATTGTCTAGAAATGCCAGCTTTTGCATGTGGGGATTTGGTCATGAAGCTTTCTGAACCAGGGTTTCTCAGCCCCTCAGCAGGAGGGAATAGCCTGACTCAGACAAAGATTAGCTTTAGTTTCAGTTTTGAACTTTGAGTTTTGGGGCTCTGAGAAACGGACCAGCTCAAGGAGTCTGATACATTCTCCTATTAGCCCCAGACAGGGAGTATGCTGTGGGATTTAGTGCATAGGTCAGACAGTTCCAGCCCTGCAGTCATCAGCATTCAGAGTGACCTAGCACCAGTAACCAAGAGCTAGCCATGACTTCCAAAGGACCCCAGAGAAGGGGGATAGGAGAGGACTCTGCCCCATCCAGGTGCAAAGACACTGTTAGATGACTGCTTCTTGTTTGAGCCAGCCAATTTTCACAGTACTGCAGCATTTGCTTCAGGATTCATACCATATGCCTAGGGAAATTGGGATTGTGACCAGTTGTGAGATTGTAGTTTGTTGATTTGGCGATGTATTAGTACTTCTTGTTTGTTAATCCTAACCATTTCCTTCTCAAGAACCTGTTTTCTTTCTTCCATTAAAGTATCACATTGACGTATTGTTTGTGGTTACTTTGTTTCATTCTTTGCTGGAGTTTGTGTAGATGTACTTCATTGTTTCTTGTGTAAGAGTTTAATACTTCTTGCCAGCAGTGGTAGCATTGCTCATTTTTCCAAGGGATAGCTTCTCCTACCCCCTCCCCACCATATTCCATACAAAATGAGTAGTCACTGTGAATCACAAAAAAAATGCATCAGGCATCACCAAAAAAAAAAAAAATATCTCAAGACCCAACCTGAGCAAGTAAAGAGGAAAAAAGCCACTCTGGAGGAGACTTGAATTTCACTTCAGGGAAAGGACTGTGCTATTTCTCAGGGTTATCTCATTACTGGTAGACAGCTTGACTTCTCTCTCAACATAATTATCTGATTTCAATGAAACTGTAACAACAACACCCATCTACAGTATAGCAGCTGATGTAAAGACAATAAAAGTCACAGCCAGTATTTGCTGCAGAAGCAAAGAATTCATTTTATTTTCACTCTCCCTAAGGGTCAGACAACGCAAACTTCAAATCCATCCATTTGAATCCTCACATCTATTTTACACAGAGGCCTATGTTCTTATTAAGGAAATGAGTATTTTCATTGATACCAATGTAAAAAATCTAGGTCCTCTGTCACTATAAATACATTCCACCTCAGCAGATTTGTGACATTTTATTTAAATAAAAACATCAAATTTGATCTGACTACTTAAAATCTGCCATGAGCTTTTAGAAGTACTTTTAACTCTAAAGAATGGTGTTCATTACTTTATTGACCAACTCAGTTTTTTTAAGATTTAAGTTTTTCATTTTAATCTTGAAAGAATGACAATGATTTCAGCTTGTCAGCAAATTAATTATTTATGTAATTGGATAGCAGCAGGAGGGGCATTAACAACTACTTTTTTGTTATAATTGAGTGATTAAGTTTTTAGAAATAATGATTCACAAGCTAAATATAGGTTAAAAACTGAAAATGCTGAAATATTCAAGTTCTGAGATTTGGGATTAAATGCATTGATATGAAACTTGAGTTTACCTGTTTTTTTGTAAATAATATGCATGAATATTTGAAGCAACAAATTGGTCAAGGTTTTCTGGAAAGGCTTTTGCATGTGAACAAAACTTAACTTGAACCGCAGCAATTATTTTATAATGAAAACCAAAATGGGTGATTTTGTCTTACTCAGACTTCATACTGGCACACTCCACAAGATCCAATAGTCAACCATTTGTAGTGACATATTTCTGCTTTCTAAGGGTACCTACACAGCAGTGTTATTTTGGAATAACTGATGTTATTTCAAAATAAAAAAATGTGCATTTACATAGCAAGGCATTATTTTGAAATAATGTTGTTATGGAGGACTTCTTATTCTGACTCTTGTATGAAAACATTTCATGATTATACAACTTAGCATGAATATAAACCACTTTGAGAAAATGTCACTACTAGCTACTCATCTCAGTTGTCTGATGTCTTATCAATAAATCAATGGATGAAAAGCACAGTAAAACTGTAAGGTACTAATTATTATTTTCATTGCCATCCTACAGTGACTAGAAATGTAGATTTTCTGTACATTCTCCTATCTTTGTGGACTGTCTCCATTAATTCCATCAGATCTACCTGAAAATCAACTAACATAAATACAACAGTGACTCGTTTACATAAATCTGACTATACCGAGAATTGGCATGAAAGAAGAGTTGCATAAAATATTGCCAATTAAAATTTTACTTTTCCCATGCAACACTAACTCAGGGTAAAAATAATCTTTTTGACTTTGAAGCATAACTGTTAACTATACATTTCTAAAAGGGTAGCATCATTTCATGTTACAGAACATTTGCCATAGAAGCTCATTATACCTCAAGAGAGGGAAAAAACCACTTAATTCATGGCCTTTCTGGTACCTTTGTGCTCAGTTAGTTTACATAAAAGCTTCCAATTTAAAAAGGTTATACTATAAGATAGTACATCTACTGTAAAACTGACTTTCCCTACTGATCATTTGGGAATTGTATTACACTATATTTACATTTGATGTATTGAGTTCAATGTGACACCAAGACTCGCGCTCTGATAAGCTGATGAAATAAAGTAAATGTAACAAGAGCATTGCATAGCATCTTCTGGTGCATTCTGTAAAAAAGGCTCTCTGTATTTTCACTTTAACCTTTTTTTTTCGTACATTTATAACTCAACTATGAATTGTGATTTGGTTAAAAAAATAACATATGTTCTCAGAACCACACTAGTTTATATGTTTATCAGTGTTGTTTCAAAGAGTTTGACTGTTAGGTTGTAGAAAGGAAACATGGATCCTTTGTGCATTCAAATGGTAGGACTGCAAAATTGTTGATCTTGTATATTAAACATTTGTAGGCCTGATAGTGGACTAGAAATTCTAGTTATTTTATAATTGTAGAAATAGATTCAAGAGCTGCTACTGTATATTGTTTTTAAGTGGGTTATAGAACATTTTTCAGATTCTCTAGTATTGTTCTTTAAACATACATATTACTATCACATATAGAGCATCTGAATTCCAAAGGTGCCATAACAATCTAATGCATCAATAATTCACAAATGATGCATCCTTAATAGTGTGACTTGGATTGGGATAGGCCTTAACAACAAAAGAGCCATTATGCTTTGTCAAGCCAATGATCCATGGATCAAGGATGCTCTGAGTAAACACTGATGTGATGTGAACTCTCTAGTTTGGCTATTTATTGCAGAGGTGTAGGAATAATGTATGTGCCTGTACTACTGCATCAATAACCACAACCCCATGAGAAGATCCTTGGCTGGTGTAAATGGTCATATCTTCATTAAAAACTCTGGGGGACAGTAGTTCTGCTCCTGTTTACACTAGTTAAGGATCTGTCCCAGAAATTCTGGATGATATTAAAAAGAAAAATTACCTCAGGATTTTCTTTTTTTTCAGGTTCAATAATTTTTTGTTAGAATTATAGAACCAAATCCTAATCCAACTGTAGTCATTGCCAAAACTCCCATTGATTTTAGGACCAGGATTTGACACCTACTTTTAGCTCAATATGCAAGCCGCTATTGGGCTCTTTTGACCTGATTCTTCTTACACTTATACTTGTGTTAATTAGAAATAACACTTATGAAGTCAGTGAAATTGTACCCATGTAAAATCAGTGGACGTTAGAAGAATTTTTTGTGATACTCAATTGGCAAGACCAACATCTCCAAATCACCTTTTCTATTGCTGTGGAAATAAAAACAGTAGAAAACTGATCCCAAGAAAACATGTGTTGCACAGAATTTGATTAGAAACCATTTTAACATAATCTTAAATCAACTGTAGCTTTCTACATATCTGAGGACCCAATGGAAAAAGGATTTTTTTCTTGACTTTTCTATACAGATGTAAGTGAAAATGTGTGGCAAAAATTGGTTTTATTATAATATATTGTTAGTAAAAATGATGGTGTGCAGACTAGTCAAGATCTTACTATCTGGAGAGGCTTACAACCATGAATACTTATTTTATGGCAGGCTGTCAAAAGCAGGGCAATCTGTTCTATAATTAGATTTCACCAACCTGTACCAAATGTGAACTCCCAAAGTACTGTAATAGTAATATAATGGAGTCACAAACAGTTCCAGTAGACAGTCCAGTCTATCTTGCTACCCAGGCAAGCTGGACTATGTGTTTATGGTCACATACACCAAAAATCACAAAATATTCCGGGTTACACTCAGTTCCAAGAGACTGGTCTCTTACCCAGGTCTGTTTGTATCCAAAGTCTCACACCAAAGACAACAGTGGTAGGCAATTCTATAGTAAACTTACCAAAAGGTTAATTAATTATGAAAAAAGAATGAAAGTTGAGATGTTAAGGAGACAAGAACTTGACTTATCATTTTCTACAACAGAACAATCTGATGTACATAATAAAGAAAAGGAAATGAGATAGCTGATGTGAAATATAACAAGTTGGACCAGGTATTCTACTGCAAGCAACATTTTTCCCTGCTTTTATAACCATGTGTAATAATCAAGAATTAGAAGACCTTACAGACACCAGAGAGTAGTTACCAATGGCTCACAATCAAGGATCAGTTCTGGATAAAGTTCTGTTCAATATTTTTATCATTGATTTAAGTAATGGCATAGAGAGTACACATAAAGTGTGAGGGGACACCAGCCTGGGAGGGACTGCAAGGGATTGGTGGATAGAATGAAAATTCAAAAGGATCTAGACCAGCTGGAGAAATGGTTTGAGGTAATTCAGTTAAATAAGGACAAATGCAAAGCACCCCTGTTAGGAAAGAACTACAAGTTTCATAGATACAAAATGGGATATAATTGCCTAGGTAGGAAGAATACTGCAGAAAGGGATCTAAGGGGTCACAGTTGATCATAAGCGAAATTTGAGTCAACAATGTGATACTGTTGCAAAAAGAGCATAAATATTTCTAGGATGCATTAGCAGGAAAGTTCTAAGTAAGAAATGAGACATAATTCTTCTGCTCTAATTTGTTCTGATTAGGCCTCAACTGGAATATAGTGTCCAGTTTTAGGCACGATATTTTAGGAAAGATGTGGACAAATTGGAGAAGGTCCAGAGAAGAGCAACAAAAATGATTAAAGGGCTAGAAAACACGAACTATGAGGGAAGGCTGAAGGAATTGGGCTTGTTTAGTTTGGAAAAAAAGAAAACTGAGAGGGGACATATAAAAGGTATATAAAAGGGTGTAACAGGGAGAAGGAGGGGGGGGGGAATTGTTCTCCTTTGCCTCTGATTATAGGACAAGAAGCAATGGACTTAAACTGCAGCAAGGAAGGTTTAGGTTGGATATTAGGAAAAACTTCCTAACTGTCAGGGTGGTTAAACACTGGAATAAATTGCCTAGGGGAGGTTTTGAAATCTCCATCATTGGAGATTCATAAAATCAGGATAGACAAACACTTATCATGGAGAGTCTGATAGTCTTTGGTCCTGCCATGAATGCAGGGGACTGAATTTGATGGCCTCTCGAGGTTCTTTGTAGTCCTATGAATCTGTGTAAATAGCTGATGTGTACGCAAATGTCCATCTTCACATCAGTAGAGCAGATGCACTTATCACCCTCTTTTCATTGTCATACTGTCTCTGCTTCAAAAAGAATAGCTACCTTCTATTGCTCCTATCTAATCCACCTAGGTCTGAGCTATCACACTGTGACATCATTGGGAGAGTTTTCTATTCAGATCTCAGTTAGGTCCTGAACAGTAATACTGAAAGTCCTGGATCAAATCTTGCTGTTGGTCCATATTGCTATACATGCCCAGTTTTGTCAGAAGCTATGCATATAATATCAAATAATCAGTTGCAAATTAACTTTCATGTAGGCATATTGTATCAACTGTGATGTGGCTGTTTAGGATTTTTCTGATTTTTTTAAATGTCTACCAAAGGGCACTTTATCTAGATTATCATTTGAAAATACTATATTTAAGTCTGGTGTTGCATATTTTGCAGGTCTCTGAGGTAAAAGGAGAACTGGTATTTTACTGTCCAGAGGAAGAGTTAGTTCTACGCTAGCACACTTTTGCTTCCTTTTATGACTTCATTTCAGTAATTAAGATGGCGACAGGGATTTTAAAATTTGAAAATTGTGGGATTTGTTTAATTTTGTTTGGTTTTGCCTAGTTGATTATTTGGGTTTGAAGGTTTATTGTCAGTTGAGTTACGGATAATTGAGCTAAAGAATGAGTCAGGTCTTTCTTTTATAAAAGGACATAGTCTCATAGTTCTGAACATGAGAGCCAGCTGGCCCTGTGTTCTTTGTCTGCTAGTTTTACATAATAGGTAATTGGTTTATTGAATTTCTAAATGTGGTGATTTTTTACATAGATTATTACATTATCCTGTAATGATTTATATATTTTCATTACTCTCGTACATAGTGTTACATTGTGAAATCTGTGATGACAAAGGAAATAAAAGCTACATTTTTACATAAACCTTTATCTTCCTCGAATGTTTTATTGACAATGACTTCTGGGGTAATGTGGACAGTTAGTAAAGTGAAGAATTTAATAAAAGCATGATTCTAAGAGCTTTTGTACAGTAATTATGGTTGAAAGGAGCTATATCATGATAAGATAGTATTATAATGGCAGAATATACCACTCGGTATATTCTTTCTTCTAACAAAGAAAGAAAATGGCCTACAACGTGTTCATACTCATAAAAATTGCTTAACCCCAGTATCATAGTGTAAAATTAATTCTCAAGGCAGTGAAAAAATTCCTTGCCCATTGTAACCTGATGAATTCAAGTTGTGTTTCATGTTCAAATATTTAGTACTTATACATTTTCTTTATTTCTAAGGTGTTTGAGAAGACTGTTCGCTTCTGAAAATGAGATTTTACAAACTTGACAATGGATTATATTTATAATATTATTCATTTTAATTATTTACATTTTTGTTTTTATTACTCTAGGACCTAGGAGTCCTGCTACTTGTTCCATTTTTTGTACACAAAGTTCCCTAAATTGAGGCAAATATTTTCACAGCCTGGAAGATTAACAAGAATGAAAAATACTGTCAGACAGGGCTTACTATCATAGGACAGTGAACTAGCTGGACAATTAGTCTATTACCTCACAGTCACCAATGGCAGTTGCTCCAGGAAAAGCAAACAATGTGGATAATGTAGGAATCAACTTGCATAGATCCAGCTGTAGGACCGGGATCTTAATTTGGACCCAAGAAAAATTGTCATTAAAAGATTAACTTCCTTTCTTCACTATCAAAATCAGTGAAATCCAGTGGTATAGTGAGGGAGAGATAGGGTGGGGGGTAATTGCCCCCGAGTGCCACTCTTGGGGGTGCCAATTTAGTCTCCCTCCGCTTCCCCTGTCATCTTCCGGCTTGCCTGCTCCTCCTCCACCCACCACCACTGGCTGGAGCCTCCTCCCTGCCTCTCTGCCCCCCCAGCCCAACCCTCCTCCATTTCCACTGGTGGGTTAGTGAGTGTGGGGGCCTGGCCCCAAACTGGAGGGGGAGGGGTAAGATGCAGTACAAGCTTCCCCCAGCCCCTCCTCCCAGGGTCGTGCTGAACTGTGCACCAGGTTCGGGGCCCTGCCGTGCGGCGGTGGTGAAGGGGTGCGCAAATTTTGCCTTTGCCCCCAGGCACATAACACCCTCGCTACACCTCTGGTGAAATCACCCTAATATTTACTCCAACTGAGTATCAGAATTTTAGCACAAAGTCTTCCAAATGAAATGCATGTTGGGTGACTTCCCTGGAAGCCATCAAGAGCTCTCTTGAGCATGAAAATGAGCTCTCTTGAGCTCTCATGCTCATACTAAAGTGCTAAACCTGGTTATGCTTTTCTCTCATCCATTTGCATAAAGACAGCAATTGAACATCCACTTTTTTGCTGGATAAATTATTCTTTGTTTTTTTCTTCTCTTTTTGATGAGCAGGGCACCTATCAAACTATCAACCCCTTCTCATTTGAGGGCCCCCAACTACCTGCCACTTTCACTCACCTGTCTATTGTGGGGTGACCAGTGTCTAAGAAGAAAATGAATTTAGCACTGTAATAATATGAACATTAACCGTCGGACTTCATGGAATGTCATAATTTATAGTGAATTGTAACTAAATGTTGTTTTCCTCCAGGAGCTTCAAAACTATCTTAATTTACATGTTATGTAGTTTTGGGGGGACATGGTTTTATATCCTACAGAGGGATAGATGAGAGAGATAAAGAGAAAGGGAATATACCCTATATGCTCTACTAGTAAACATGAAACTGAAAAAGAAAAATCACTCAATAATAAGGTAGCGTTCAAGACTGTCTTTTCTGAGATATTACTTTAAAAACTACCTTCTATGAATTTCACAGGCTTGTTAGATTCTGGTCTGAACATGTAGTATATGGAGCTCATTACTTGTTGGACATCTTGGTTTATGTGCATTGAAACAAACCCCTGTCTCCTTACTTGCACAAAAGGCACTCAGTATTTCACAGAACCTGTGCTCATTCCTCACATGGAAATTCAGAGCACAGAAATATGATACATTCTGATACTACTGTGGGGTAACTATGGGTATATGTACACGTTTTTAATGGTAACACCTATACAGACATGGATACAATGGGAATTTTAAAATTGTATTTGCACCTACCCAAAAATAAATAAATAAATAAATAAACATCCAAGGAATGTATTATAATGCTTGTGATAAACTGATCTTCTTTCCTTTTGTTGCACATTACCATCTTAACATTTGCAACAAGTATCGCTACAATTATTTCAAACAATTGTACTTACAAAAGCATTGTAATAGGGTATAACTACACTGCAGTTAGATATCAGTGGCTGACCTGACTTGGGCTTTCGGAGCTCAGGCTGTGGGACTGTTTAATAGCAATGTGGACGTCTGGTCTGGAAACCGTGGGAACGTCCCAGAGCTCCAGCTGCAACCCAAGCCAGAATAACTGCACTTCAGTAGAGCAAACCCCAAGTCCTGTGGTCCCAAGTTAGCTGGTGTATGCCAGCCATGGGTGTCTAATTGCAACATGGATATAGCCTTAAACTATAGGGAAAGAATAGTCACCTTAAACTTAGAAGTCCCACTTGCCACACAACAGAGACAGTTATGATTTGTGTTTGGATGTAGCCTGTTAAGATATGTCTACACTGTAGAGTTTTTTTCAGAAAAATGTCTCTACAGGATCTCCACTCCAAATGCCACAATGTGGACATTTATGGCTGAATGGCTGAGGCCCTGGAGGAGAAGGGACACCCACCCCACATCTTAGAAGAGGTCCGGAGTAAGGTGAAAGAGCTCCGCCAGGGACATGCGAGAGCCAGAGAGCACAGCTTGCGCTCCAGGGCAGGACCCCACACCTGTCTCTATAACACAGAACTGCACCAGATCCTAGGGGTTGAGGAAGCCCTTTCTCCACCCGTCGTCATTCACTCCGGGCTGGAGACGCCTGTCATCACCTGGCTGGAGGTCACAAAGGAGGAGGAGGAGGATGACATGGCCGCTGTGACGCTGTCCCTGAAGCCAACTGCCGTGAGTCTAGATGTGTCCCAGGCATCGTCTGACGCCGGGGAGAGATCTTCAGGTGAGTGCTCTCAATTGTCACACACACAGGGCAGAAGAGGTGGTGTAGGAAGGGTGGGATGCGAGCATTGCTTATCCTGCTCAGGCTGCACATCGTGCTGCAGTCCGTGCACGTGGAAGCATGTGCAGTGTCATTGTGCGCCAGGTGGCCTCAGCAGGCAGCCTCTAAGCACATCCAGGATCCTGCTCACAGACTCAGGGGAGGCCACACACAGGGTCAGCGGAGGTCACACATGTCTGACCTGAGGGCAACGCCCTCCCACCACCCACCATGGCTGAAAGCAGGCTGGCCACAAGGGCACAGGCATGACCTCATACACAATGAGGAGTGCCACACACAGCACACAGCACACAGCACACGGGCATGCCTGCATGTGAAAGACACCACCCACTCCAGCGGACAATGCTGCAAGGTGCAGGTATGAGTGCGGGGCCCAGGGAGGGACAGGATGCTCCCAGCTCCTCTGCTGCCCATGTAATCCCACTGTGGCTGGACACTTCCCTTGCCTGCTTGTTCATGGGGGCGGGGTGGGGGAAGCAGGCAACATGGTTCCTTGGGAACCTCGGGGCCCTTGGGAGGCAGGGCCTGCTGTGCAGGCCACACATGGCCTTGCTCCTGGGACACTCCCCATCCTGTGGCCCTAGGACTGTTGGTCGCTGCTCACAGAGGAGAGCACGGCTTCAGCGACAGTGTCTGCGTGGATGACTGACCGCTTCTCCCTCTTTATATTCTCCCCAGCTGGACCAGCCAGGACTGACACCTGAGCCAGCTGCCTGACCCCAGGGGACCCAAAAGCACCCGAGGGTCCAGGAAGAGCTGATGAAGTAGCATGTAGGCATCCTGTGCAACATGCAGCAGACCCTGGCACAGAAGGTTTGGGAGGATGCAGAGTGGGGGACCCACGTGTGGGACCAGCTCGTGAGGCAGGATGATAACATGTGTGCCATCATGTGGGAAATGATGGCATACCTGGCTGCTGTCACTGCTCCTGCCTACTAGCCTCCTACCCCCCCTGCTATGCCCATTCACCCTCCCCCTGCTCCCCAAGTGATGCCTCTGCTCCCTCTCTATGTGATGCCCATCCCCCCCCGCCACCCTGCCATCCCTGCCCCCACTCCAGACCCCCTCCTGTGCACCCACCCTGTGGTCCCTGGACCCACCCAACCCCAAGTTTAAGAAGGTCCCCGCACCCGAGGTGGAACATCCAGCCACCCCCATGCCACTCCCAGCCCTGAGCCCCCCTCCAGGGTATAAGCCTCCCTCCCTCTCCAGGTTATGAGCCACCCTCCCCCTTCCCAGCTTTTTTTAATTAAAGATTAATACAAAGTTCATTCTGTTCGAATCCACACAGGTGTCTTTATTCTGAGTTCAGGGAAGGGGGAAAGGGAAGGATTATGGTGGGAAAGGGATACTGGAACAAGCCAGAGGCCCCTAATGGGGAGGCCCTGGGGAGAGTTACTGGGGTTCTTGAGAGAAACTCTCCCTCAGGGTCTCCCGGATGTGCACTCCCAATTGATGGGCCTGGCGAATGGCAGCTGTCCACAGCTGTTCAAAGGGTCTCCCCTCGCAGCCGGCCTCTGTTCCCCACCCTGGGAGGAAGGCCTCTCCCTTCCTCTCCACAATGTTGTGGAGGACACAACATACCTTGACCACCTCAGGGATGCTGTGCTCCCCCACGTCGAGACAGGTCAGGAGGCACCTGAACCATGCCTTGAGGTAGCCGAAGGCACACTCTACCTGAATCCTCACCCGGCTGAGGTTGGAGTTAAAATGATCCCTGCGGGGGTCCAGGTGGCCGGTGTATGGCTTCATCAGCCATGGCCTCAGTGGGTAGGCCAGGTCCCCCATGATGCACAGTGGCATCTGCATGTTCCTAACTGCAAAGTCATGCCGGGGGAAGAATGTATCAGCCTTCAGCTTCCTGTAGAGGCTGGAGTTTCTAAATACACGGGCGTCGTGCACCCTGCCCGACCACCCAACACAAATGTCAGTAAACTGTCCATGATGGTCAACCAGGACCTGCAGCACCATTAAAAAATAGCCCTTGCTATTGATATATTGGGCCACTTGATGTTGTGGTGCACGGATCGGGATGTAGGTCCCATCTATGGCTCCACCACAATTCAGGAACCCCAGGGCAGCAATTCCCACCACCACGATCGGGTCCTTGTCTCCCAGGCACATGATCCTACACAGCAGGATGGAGTTGATGACCCTCACAACCTGCAGAAGGAGACAAACACACACACAAAACAGGGAATGAGAGGGAGTGCCTGAGCCCTTGGGAAGTGGCCACCCCCCTCGCATTCCCTCTCCCCCTCAAACACCCTATGAGCCCCCCTCGTGAGGTTGCCCCCCTAGCAGCAAGGCTGTATGAGGGTGGAATGGCACAACCCCCCGGGGACAGGCTTTCCCTCACCCTCAGGCCCCATCCCTGCAGCCTGAGAGTACCTTACCTCCATGGTGGACTTCCACATGCCGAACTGGTTGCCCACCGACTGGTAACTGTCGGGGGTGGTGAGCTTCCAAACGGCAATTATGACCCGCTTCTCCGGGGGGGAGGGGGGGGTCGTTGGAGAGCAGGGGCGACCCAGGCACACAGCTCCAAAAAAGGTGGCCTTCTGCATGTGAAAGTTTTGGAGCCATTGCTAGTCATCCCACTGCTCCATGACCAGTTGGTCCCACTAGTTGGAACTTGTGCCTCTCCACTGTGGTGTGCGGTTGTACGGGTCTTGCTCCTGCACACAGGGAGAGGGTCTCAATGGTGAGTTTGGAGTTAAGCTCGTTGAGGGCCATGAAGGCAACCTGCACAAACTGCTGCAGAAACTGCAGCATGGCCGTGTGGAGCCATTGCATGCCCAGGGGCAGCTCTGGCTCCATAGCACAAAGACAAAAGCTGTGGCGTCCAAAAAAGCTGGGCAACCAAAGCAGGCATTCTGTGAAATATAAAATGAAGCTGATCTGAACAAATGAATGATTGCAGATGTCTCATTTTCATTCCTAAATGATGTACTTGACTTAATAGGTCATAGCATGGGCAATTAATCACCATTCCATCAAAGCTGACCTTACTGACCTTTGCAAGTAATCTACAAAGGCCTGCTTCTGAGACCTTTGAAAACACAGTCAACTCTACTGCAGAGAATTGTCTGTATATGACCAATTCAGGTAGTTATGTTTGGGTGTCTAATAAATAGTGAAGAAATCAGGCAAAAGCCAGGAGGAGATTCAGTCAGCATATATTATATAACATTGTATTCAATGGGAAAAGATAATATTTATAAAAGTCAAACAAATCTCTTTTCTCACCAGGTTGATTAAAAGTCTTAATGCAGATTTCCTTCAGTATGAATATAAGCACAAATTAGATGTAGAGGGATTCACTGACTGAAAATCTGACCTCTCTCTGAACTTGGATATTTCCAAGTTTGCATAGCTTCTGTTCAAATATTTATTTTCTAATACAATTTGTGTACACACTTATGTACTGAAGTCAGGAATAAAATGCCAAGCATAGTGGCCATTAAATATGGAAACCACACATCTCGTGTAAATAGTATGATAAATCCCTCTAATGAGTCTGACCTCATGTTCATCAGAGTAGGCTCAGAAAAGGAGATAAATAATTTTATTTTCCTTTCTTGATAACCTTCCCTTTTGTTACTCAAAAGCTAAGAATTCTTACTGAACATTGTAACATTTCTTCTGCTTTGTAATTAAAATATGTGCCTTTTCGCACATGCCCTTAATATGAATGAATTTTTGAGAGAGAGAATGTACTTGTTAGTCCTTAAAAAATTCAAGATCTAAAGTATCTAGGTAAACTATCTTTTCTCTAAAGTTAGCCCATATCAGCAGCATAATATAGAAGCACTAAACTGCTTGCAGTTGCTCCACTTTTATCTCTTTGGTCCACAGAAAACATAATGTGAACATTGTAGGTACAGAAAACTGTAGAGATGAGAATGAAGAATGAGTTTATAAAATGGTGGCTAGTAAGAGACCGTGGGCTCAGTTTGAAGAAGTGGAAAAATTGCTGTTCTGTCACTGTTTTTTATTTCAACTTTTGGCTGTAATTATTAAATCAATAAACACTATTTCATTTTGAATTTAAATAGTTTCCCAAATAAGCTTCAGATCAGCAAAAAGCTATTTATTGCATTCTAATGTGAACAAGCAGCAATATGGCTTTTGCCATCTCATAATTTTAAGGTAGATTGTTAACATAGACTATTCATTTTAAAGAAATCCACACACATAGTACCCATCCTTCTAATAGGAAAGTTTTGTTAATATAGTCAACTAGAAAATGAGAATAAGCTTTGCTCAGGTATTATTCTGAACCAACTCAGGTAATGTAAATAGAACTGACTTAAATGGAGTGATGATATTTTCACCGAGGATCTACTGACATTTAAAAAGTCTGATCCTACATGACTAGGATCTGACTTAAATCTACACACGTTCTTTTATGTTGGCTTAAACTGGAGGCCACAAGCTCAACTACTTTTACCAGTTTAAAACTCAAAGAAATCCCATATGTGAATATTAGACTTTTAAGTAGATTAGTTAAACTGATTGAAGTTAAATCAGTGAGACTTCCATGTGCAGACAAGACCCAGTGACTTTTGACAAAGTTAGACTCCTAACTCAGATGCATGGTTAGGAAAATTGGTTTCCAAAGAACCAGTATTGAGAATATGAAATTGGTGGATTCTATTGAAAAGAAGGTGTAAATGACCCATGCACACTTTAGATTCAGCAATGGCTAGGTGGAGAGTTAATGCAAGTCCTAAAGTTATACTAGAAAGAGTAGTATCTTTTTGTTTCTTAGACCATCCCCTTTTCATCAAAATATTCGCCCAAAAAGCAAAAGCTAAAAGACTTGTCAATTAACTCAAACGTATGAATTTTTCTGCACTGTATGCAGATCTTTGACTATTTATCTTCCTTTTCCACTACATTGTCATTAAATGCGCTGTCCTTTCATAGATAAAAGTACAGGCTTGCACATATGCTGTAGCCATTTCTGAAAATTTGTGTCTATATGGCTACAAAAATGCTATTTTTAATAGGTGGGAACATGCTCAATTACCTGGTAGGTGTATGAAAATACAGGTTTTTTCACCAAAAAAAAAAAAATAGTTTTTGAATTCCAAATTTAAACAGGCTTTACTACCTTGCTACTTAGAGTAGTCTATGCCAGACAGATTTGGAGAACAAAATAACTCAACTGGAGTCTTCATATCCCAGAGCAATCATTGTGGTGTGCAAAATACAGTTTATAAAGGCCTTCAATTCATTCGGGAATGTTTTAGTCAATCCTTTGTGCTAGAAAGGTTCCAGTTCTACTAGATAAAATACATGAGGCACATTGTCTCTGGGGTTAATATAAGCCGTAATTGAATCAAAACTAAAATCTGAATCACTTGACCATGACTGAACTCTGCAAAGGATCTATAGTCATTCTGGGATTTTATAGCTATTATCAATGGTTTGCTGAGAATTATTCATCTTTATTGAGACCCTTGACCATATAAGGGATGCTCTCTTATATAGCCTCCTTTCATCTTCCATTCCAATGGTTGGAATCTGAAGCTAGACAAATTACAATTAGACATAAGGGAGACTATTTAACCATTGGAACAATTTATCCAAAGGGGGTGGTAGATCTCCATCATTTGTAGTCTTCAAAGCAAGATTGGATGTCTTTGTCAATGGAATGCTACATCTTGTACAAAAGATATGGGCTTGATGAGGATAGGTTTGGGTAAGATCCTATGATTTATATTATGCAGAAGGTTTACATTAATGATCAGGGTGATTTCTTTTGGCCTTACTTACAATATCACTCATGTATATTCCTGCATCTGTTAAGCTAGATGTAATAAGGCAGAATGCATTGTCTCACAAAAGTTCTTTTCCTTGTCTATGTGCACAGTCTATTGATTCTCTTGCAACATACCCTATTCAATCTTAAGAATAACTTTAATGAGTATGCTAGTGAACAGAGCACTGCACTGGTACTCAAACTGAGGTACCATTGATTAAGGCACTGGCTTTCTCTGTGTGGTTATCGGAGGTCACATCTCCTCTATGTCCTCTAATTTCTCTATCTGTGAGGATAATGACACTATCCTCTGTAAAGTTTTTTTTCTTTCTCTCTCTCTAGATATAAGTAAAGCTGGGGCTGGCTGGAGGGTATCCAAGAACAAGGCCAGCCAGGAGGGGGGCAAAGAGCTGGGGCTGGTGGGGGGGGGAGCAAAAGTTGGGTTGCCTTGGCCTCTTGGGCTGGGGGTGGGGAGCTGCGGCCAGGGAAAGAATAAAGAGGTAATAAATTATATAGGATAAGGTAGCTGAGGTAGCATATGGTCTTTGATGAGAGATGAGATAATAGCTCGCAATATTCCAAAGAACACCAAAATTTAATTGTTCAACTATTTAAAAAAAAATGAAAAAACCCTCTAGAAAAATCTGCTTTGCTCATACAGTCAAGGATTCCAGCCACAGCACTTCTAAATTTAAATTCTTGTCCTTTTGTTCTTCCCAAAAGCTAGTTAGGGTCTTGTTAAAATTAAGCAATTTTGACAACATGGTTTTATTATCTTCTGGATATTTTCCAAGTCCATATGTTTTTGTCTCCCAAAGTTGCCATCTTAAAAGTTGGTTCCAACACAAACATTAACTATGCAAAAAATGGCAGCTTTTTAAGTGATCTGTACCTGTGTGTATTTAGTTGTAACAAATTGTTATTTTTTCACTGGAAAGAAATTAGTTTTTTTACAAGTTTCTAAAGTGTTTTTTATAATATTAGCACAACATACAGAATTAATAATTATAACAGTGCTGCAAAAACAAATAGAAAGATGGAAAAACGAACTGAATTATTGTCTGGCTTATGTGTCATTAATATCATTATTAATTAAGTTCTAATTCTTCTTCATGTGATTCTTTATGTATTCCACCACTTACAGTAGAGATTTAAATCTTTTGGCCAGCAGTGACCAATGACTACCATAGATGGGTAAAGACTGAACTGAAAAGAGTAGAAATGTGGTGATGTAAATGAAGAAAGGTTTTAGATATTATAATTTTTATTACTAATAATGATAAATAAGCCAGAAAGAGAAGAGCTTACATTTTGAGTCTATGTCAAGATCAGAAGACTGGCAGTTAAGTAAAACAATAGCTTCAAGGAAAAACTGGTCACATTTTTCCTTGAATCTCAAGAAACATATAATCTTGGAATGGCATTTTACAGGGACAGATTGAGCCTTAGAGGAAATGATTCCTATAGTTGCTTGGTGTACACAGGGCTTCCCATCCATATGGAGTTGTACAATTCTGCACCTGGTGCAAAGGTCCCACAGTTTGGTGCAGAGGAATGGGCAGAGTCATAGTCCTGCCTCTTCCTCCCTACCTCTCCCTTTTCTAGGCAACTTGCTCCCTGGAAGAAACAAGGACAAAGTGTTCTCTGTTCACAGGGATCATTGTAGTGATCTGCCCTTGAAAGTGACATGCAAGAATAAATGAAATTTCTTGTGGTCCTTCCATCCACCACTCCATGTGCTCTGGAAGAACAGATCAGTAAGACCTTATATTATTACATACTAGTTATTTTCTGAAAAGGTTCCTGAAATAGAAAATATTATAATATCAAACAGAATCTTACTCTGTGAATAGACTTATTGCAGTCAATGAAGCTACTCATAAAGGAAAGTAGTACAGTACACTATTCAGAGAGAGTAAGAGTGGCAAAATCTATCCTTGTGTTTCATTCCTCTGCACTGGATTGTATACAGTTGCTTCTTACACAAATCAAATATGCTTCAATAAATCAAATCTTTATATTATGGCTACAAAGATTTTAAGGTCAGGAAGACCATTATGATTATTGAGTCTGACCTCCTGCATAACACAGGCCATAGAACTAGACATAAAAATAGACGGGAGTGATTATTTATCCTTTCAGCTTTACACAAATCTCTCCAGTAAATCAAATCAATCCATAAATCAAAAGTTTAGATCAGATTAACCGCATTTATTCACATTCAGCAGCAGTTATTGAACCAAAAATATGAATTCCATTTTAGTGTCTTGCACAGAACTTTATCTGAAGCTTGCAAAATACAATTTAAGGCAAGTTCATTACACATAAATATGGGTATTAAAATCAGAAGTAAACGCTGGTTACTGAGGTCAGCATTTTGATTTGCAAGTGCGTATCACCTCTGAAGATAACTTGTAACCAAAATAAGTGCTAACAGCTAGATACTGAAGATTATAAAGAACTTTTTTATAATAAAACAACTCTCCAGACAGCTCCTAAATATAGGGCTGTTGAAAGAATGACAAGAGTCAAAGAAACTCCCGAACCTTTTGAATTTATAATCATTAGATACATTTCAGCACAGCAATCTCAGCACAGCAATCCAGTGATATGGGGATTCCATGCCCTCCTTCTTTATTAATTAAAAAAAAATTTCATTAAGGCCCACATCCAGCAAAGTGGTTCAATGGGAACAGATATGTGCTTAAATTTAGGCATGTACTCATGTATCTTGCTGGAAGAGTTCTTCATAGTTGATGGAAAAATACGTTATGTTTAAAATTATTTGAATAAATGAACTCTGGCATTCATATAATGTCCCCCAATGTCTTTGAGCAGTGCTTCTATGGGTACTTCACTTCAGGTGCACATGCCAGTCCATAATTACAGATTTTTCTACTAACAGTGACTGTTCAGCCCACACATGCTAACCAGCCACCATATGCCAGAGACTAAGTAAGGATGCAGAGGTGAGCAGCTGTCAGTTTCTTCTCTTGCTGCCTCAGCCTGAGCTCTTCCCAACCTTGAACGTGACTCAGCTATTTTGTATTCTTCTTATACTTAAGTTTTGTCAGCATGTTTGGGTATTTCTAGTAGTTATTCAGTAAACTAGGATGGAAGGAATTTTCTACAAAGACTAATCCATAAGTAATCTATAGCTCTGCCATTTTTAACAGGCTTAAAACAATCTCACTATTAGCGATCAGGATGATACCTAGTGTGGAAAGTAGATTATACTGAGTGTCCTGACGCAGAAATATCTATTTAACCCCATTTGTGAAGGTGTTAAACAGTTTGATACTATTATCCTGTTTTTTATAGAAATATAGTAAACTGCACTGTAGTTCCACAATCATTTAAAAATTAATTTATTTTACAATTTCTGTCAAGGCAACTGATTAATTCTGAGCCATTTTTGGTCTTTATCAGGTGAAGGAGAAAACATTAGAACAAAAATATATCAGGCATTTATAACAAAAAAAGTGATAGCTCATCTTTAACACTAGAATGTGTCAAGTCAGAAAGAATAATCATTCCTCATAACAATCTAAAAATATGTCTAAAACCAGAAAATAATGTAACACCCATCAATTTGCATGACAAACCGAATAAAATTTAAATAACATCTAATGGCACTAATAATGCTTGGCAGTTATGATTGCCAATAGAATAAGCAATGGCAAGCTGTTATTGCTTGAGCGTGTATATTATTAAGGCACTCTTTAAAATTTAAATAGCATTTAGGTTGAAGTAACACATATATATACACAAAGATGATCCTTACCTAATTGTCTATTGCCCTAGATTTAAAGTGCTAAATTTGACATATAGATCTGGCTGAAATCTGGTTTTGATTTTTTTCATGAACAAAAACACAGTTTTTGCTTAAATTTTTCACAAGGTGTCCTTGGTACCACACATAGTTGGGAGAGGACACCTCTCCCCATGTACTTTATTCTGAGACAAGATGGAGCCTGAGACTCCAGACACCATTTGGCCTTCACTATTTCTCTCCCTAGAGATTGAAGGAGTTTGCTCTCTTTAAGCACAGACTACTTGAAACAACCATACTGTAGCTTCCTTCAAACAAGGGATTAGTCTGGAAGCTTGCCAAAAGCCTTCTGTCAGTCACATAATGGCACTATCCATGCAGATTTTTTTCTTGTCTACCCTGACAGAGATAGAAATGATTTTCAATGTATTCTCCCATTAAATAGATGATTTCCAATTACTTTGACCATACAAATATGCTCAACAAAGTGTTTGAACCAGCAAGACTGTAGAAAGTCATACTAACAGAAACTATGAATCTCCGATTCAAATTTTTTCCATTAGCTACCCAATTAGGCACAAGGAAGTTTAAATTAGCACCCTGCAATATATATTTACAAAGACTAGCAGTTAAGTGTGGCTAAAGCCCAGTGACTGGTCAGAGAAAATATACAACATCAAGACACCAATATGACCACAAAAATTTGAAATAATGAACGGAAATAAGGAAAAACACACTTTTTAAAAAACCATTTCTTGTATCTTCTGGTTCAATGACTGATTAGGCTTTTATTTAAAAAAGAAACTTCTGATAATTAAGCAACCATTAAAAACTAATTGCTCATTTGTTTGGGACATACAGACAACCTTTTTCCTAAAGGTCTGCTTCCAAGTAATATTGTGTCTAACTTCAATCAGACTTAAAAGAACTGTTTTCTGGTCTAGTAGCACAACTCAGAGGGTCTATTCCAATGAGTAAGATTTATTCATGTGAATAAGGATAGCAAGATGGAAATCAGAGCTGTATCAGATGGTTTGGGGATATTTGCTGTTAAGCAGTTTAGCTGATTTCTATTCATGTAAGAGTGTCATGTATTCCTCCACAATTATTTACCAAACTTTTTCACTTGTGTTGTTTCTTAATCTCACTTATCCCTATCCTACAAGTTGCTGATAATCTTGAAATTATAGGAGTAGGAGTTGCTTTGTACTCCATTGGCATTAATACTTATAGTGCTAATCCTTTCTCCCCAAATTCAAACCTGGGTACCTAAATATAGACAGCCATGGGCCTTATTTAAATCGCATTGCCATCAAAGAGAATATTTCCATTAACTTCAGTTGGTTTAACAACAGGTCAGAATCCATTTACATGAGCTTTTACAAGAAGAGCTTATGTAGTTTATGTTGAGTATAGTAGGGGTAGAAATACTTATTGTATATCTAGGCTACAATAACTGGATGTGACTGAAGATTGTGCAACATACCCTAGCTAGCTTTAATCTAGCTAGCTCAGGTACAGGAGTATTACACTGATGGAGGATGGCCAGCATGGATATCAGTATAGGCTAGTGGCCTGAGCAATTATCCAGGGTTCCAAAAGGGCTTATGCAGCCTACATTGAACCCCAGACATCCGCAGCTTTTCTGCTCCAGTACCCAATCTAGCTGGAATAAAGCTAGCTCATTCATGTCTACACTGAAACACTGGGATACAATTGCAACTTGTGTAAACATACTCTCAATCTGAAAAGCATGGCACTCTCCCTATAAAAATAAGGATATAAGTGCCTACTTAAGGAATCAAAGTCTGAAAACTGGCCTAGCATATTAAGCGTGTGACATTCAAAAGCACCCATCTGAGTTTCCAACGGAATTGGATTGAAAAACAATTTTAAGTGTTCTAGAAACATATGCCTGGCAAGGCTGAAGGTTTTGAGACAAATTCATTGCAAATAAGCAATAAGTAAAACCCAACAAAATTTTTACACACAGACACAAAAAATCTAGGAGGAGACTTCACAAAATGCAAAAAACAATGGTTTTCACAATAAAGAATAAATATTTAATTCCATGAGTGTTTTCAGTAAATAAAAGAAGGAAAAATTAATACCTAACTTTTCTTAATTCATTACAATGACAAAGAATTATACTAAAAGAGACGTATAGCATATTAAGCGAGGAGGGATACCTCTGCAGCTGCTAGTGTCCTTGTACAAAAAGTGGAGTCATAGGAAGTGAATTGTATTGTGGCAAATAATGATGCTATAAAGAAAGAGATTTACGTCTGATTCTGCACGGGGTGCTGAGTATCCTAATCCCATTGTAGCCAGTGGAATTGAAGGAGCTCAGGGTCTTGCAGAACTGGGCATTACAAAAGCTTTATATGTTCATCCTTGCTAAAGTGATATTCACTATCACTGACAAACAGCATGTACAAAACCTGCAATAATTATTATCAAGGACTTTCTGACAAAGAAGTCACCAGAGATATTACAAGATCCAAGAAGATAAACTGGAGATTAGAAATTGACATGAATGTTTAAAATGTCAAGATGATCAATGTACAAGATTTATGCCTTAATGGGATTTGCTTGTTTTCTGCTCCAGTGGAGATTGGATGCACTCTTTCTTATAGGTTCTACTGTGCTGTGGGTTCAACATTAGGGTTCCCTATGGAGGATAATTTTCATTTTTGTTCAGGATGTTCTAGCCCATTTTTCAGACTCCACAATTAATAGCATGAATGCCAGATGTCAATCAACTCCCTGCATCCAAGGTAAAAACCAATAAACATTGGGGATTATGGTCCTTACATCAGTTTTGTGTTCTAATCAGCATGTGATTGTGTTTAGTTCTCATTGATTCACAGCAAGGGCTAACATGATCTCTGTGGTACCAGTTCAGAAGGGTCATGGAAGAGTGCAAGGATGTGATGGGGTGGACTAAGCCAGAGCTTCAAATACAGATAGTAAGGAGCTTTGAATGCTAGGTGTTCTCTTTTGCTACAGGTAGTATATTACATCTGCTCAGCTGGATAGATACCATTCCCAACTGACTACATCTGTTCAAAGAGAACACAATATTATTTCTTAAAGTGAAAATCATGTTGATTCATTTGCTTTGCAGTATTAATATTCAAGTGAAGTCACAAGATCCAGTGGAATCCTAGACTAACCAATTTGAATCTGTTTAAAAGTCATTTATGACATTTTTCATGACAGCAGGAGTTTGTAAATACTCTTCTGTGTGTATATACTGTGTGCCACAGACACCATACAAAGGTGTACAAGATGGGCATCGTGGAAGGGTGAAAGGAGCCTCTCCTCACACAAGCCTGGAGCACTGTGTTTAGAACCCAATGTAATGGTACTTCCATGAATCATTTAAAATTCTGTTTCCCTACTTCCCAAGCCAAAAAACTTCTTAGGATGGTCAGATAAATTATCTTTCGACTTTTGTTTGTTTTTCCTCTCATTATCCTTATCAATTTAGTCAGACTGGTTTAAATTAACATATGGAATAGGTGCTGTAGAGCTTGCCTGAATTTGTGTCCTTATTCTGAAGGACATATGGGATTGAAATGATGGAATACAGCTGAATGGGGACACATTCCATTTTAAAAACCTTATTGGCAGGCCAAAGGGTTTGGAAATCAGAACAGATTTTGAAGATTACAACCAATTAAGAATATGATTCATATTACAGTTCAGTAACTTAAAGAGGAACATTGTAATATCTCAGATCATTTGTGTAAGAATAGGTGGGTCTTAGGTTCTAACCCCTTACTTCTATTTTCTGATACTCTGTAAATACATACATATTTGTTCTTATAAAAATATATGACTATTGGTTGTTTAGGAAATTCTGTGTGTACCATTTGCCAAAAAGAATATTAATTAACTGTTTCCAAATATAAAAGATGGTAGCAAAGGGGAAAGATAGTAGTGGTTGGTATCACAGAAGATGGCTTCTTGGTCCAAGAACCAGCCTTTTAGACATTGTCTTCACAAAACATAGGGACAGACTAAATCTGATAAGGACACAGACCAGCGGCGGAAGAACAAGTTACAGTTAATTCTGTACTGAACCTTATGCCTAAACTTCATCCAGAGTATTTCAGGTCTAGAAGAGAAAAATGGTTTAAATTTCAGTAAAAAATACAGTATTTGCAGGAAGTCTCCTTTTACTATTCCTGAAAAGAGGCATCAGTTGTAATCTTGGGTTTTTACAGAGAATAATAGTTGCCTTCCCTATTGTTCTGCATTAGGAAGATGAGATTTCCACTGGGGATAATTAACTTCACTTAATTGTGAGCCCTTCAGAGCAAAATATATCTTAACATCTAGTTCAAGATAGCAGACAACCTTCACTAATTTAATAGAAAATTAGCCCAAAATGCATTTATGTATAATTATTATACATAATAAAATTCTCATAGCTGTGCTACAGGTTCTATGGGCCTAGAATGAAATATATTAATACCCCCTTTTCACCTCTATCTGCAGAAAATGTCAGATGTGTGTTCATCTGTTGATAGAGTTCTGAGAATAAAAACTGAATTCAGTTAGATACACAGAAAGGAGCAGATCCTGGTCTGAATAAGGTGAATGGGAGTTTTTCTACTGAGTATAATTTCACCCTATTTGAGTAAATGTAACAATATGAATAAAGGAGGCTTATACATCCCTAGGTGCTAACAGTCTCTATGATTGGTTGTAGAATTTTTAGACCTGTGAGTAGATTTTCATACATTCTTGAAAAAATTGATGTTGATCTTTTAGGGCCTTGTTATCCTCACTACAGATGATTCCTTCAAAGGGGAATGGAATATCAACTGTTAATTATATTTCCTTCCAGTATGGGAACAGAGATGCCAGGTTTTCCCTGTTGGCTTCCCAAAACTGAAAATTCTCATGGGCCTCAAGATATCCAAAGAGGTACAGGTTTATTTAGGGATGCCAATTTTGATTGAAAGTTTGCTTGGAGGTTTTATCACATGATTATCTTTAATTAAAGATGAATGTTGTCCTGAAGTCTCCAGGACAATCCTGGAGGGTTATCAAACCTAGGTTTATCCCTGTGTCCTTCTAAACTAACTTCTCAGTCTCACAGTCCCTTCCATTTCTATGGCAATGTGGCTTGGGACTTGTCCAATAATCACTTCTACTGGAGTCCTTATTCAAGGATAGAGGGCAATGGCATGGGGAAATGCGAATAAGTTAATATAGAATTACAGTACTGAAATTTTGGGGGAAAATGATGAAGTGGAAAGAGATTGACTTCTATGGCATCAGTGGAAGTGCAGAACAATGGCAGGACTTATCTTTTCAATGGCTCTGGCAGAGATGTGCCTAGGTTTTGTCCCTTTCATCCAGTGGTGTGAAATGGGCAACTGACACTTGTAGGAAATTATCCATTGTGAATTTGCTATCACAGGCTTAGTGCAATCAGAAACCTAGAAATATAAACATTCTATTTAATTGCTATATCAAATTTCCTGAAAGAAGTAACCACAAAAGTGTAGAACTCTGGCCCTTGTCTGAGTCACTAATAGTCTCATGTTTTCATGACAATCTCTATTTTATTCTGTATCATACGCTGTGCTATACTCTTAAAGGCATAGATGGGCAACAGCTGTGTAAAGGGTTTTTCTAGAAATGGAGTCTACCACATGCAGAGTTGGTTTAGTGCTCTATTACTTTCACAAGCATCAGCCTGGGTTTCACATTGAAGTTCTCAGTCAGGACTGATGTAGTTTACACAGCATGCATATCTCACCTTCCAAATAGGCACTTTGCTATTAGACCTCATTCCTTCCTGAAATGGTCTTCAGTAGATTGTCGTCTGAGTTTTTTATTTCTGCTGATGTTTGCACAAAGGATTCCATTCTTAATTATGACCGTCATGCTTGAGGTGATTCACCAAGATCACCAGTTCATTTCAAATCAATTACTTGAATGTTAGTGATTCATAACAGCTCTTAATTTTTGTTGTCCAGCAGTGTATTCAAACCAATGAGCTATAAATATAAAGCTACATGCTAATTATCATTCTCCTAAGCTATGCCATCCTCCACAAATGTTTTGATTTGTTATTGTGTCTTGTTACAACACTCCTGTACACAGATTATTGTATTGTTTTAATAGTTTGGAAACTTTCCTATTATTTGACATTTGCCTAGGACTGATGACTTCTAGAGACCCCCATAAATCAGTTGTTGCCCGTCAGTGAAACTCTCACCCAGATAAATCTCTATAAACAAACAAAAGTAATTCTTTCTTACCTACTAATTATATTGAAACTAATTAACTTTTAAAATAAAAATATAATATAATCATCTCTTGATCAAATAAACCACACAGTGTTCTCATAATAAGATTTTTGCCCGTATAGATCTGGAATTGAAAGCATTTGCAAGCTGTTCCCTGTCAAAGTCTGTCTTAAAGGGGGAAAAAAGGTTAGGTATCAATGGAATTGTCCAAAAATGCTCTTTGCCTCCATTTACATTAATTGAAAATTTAACATTAAAATAGCTTGACTGATACAAGTAATTAGCTATTATCTTTGTAAACCTGTGCAAGACAGGAGCAAAGATAAGATTTAGATAAGAGGTCCCCAAATTGTAAGGCACTATCTAGAAAGGTACAGAGGATCATTCAGGAGGGCATGACTGGTGATTTAGCCAACCCTCAAAGGGGGGGAAAGGAGAGAACACCCCGGACTCCAACTACTGGCTGCCAGCCCCACACCTGTGACTTTGTTCCCCATCACTGCTAGCCCCACACCTGGGGACTTAGCTGCTGGCCTCGTGTCCCCAGCATTCCAGTGTGGCTCCAGTCTCAGCCCCCTTATGCCTTTCTTCATCTCCCATCTTCTGGAGCTATAGCCTCACTCCCAGCTCCAGGAGGATACATGTAAGGGGGGGCATAAGGTAAAAAGTTTGGGGACCACTGATTTAGATAATTTCATAGAGAGTACACTTAAGTTTGTGGATGACATTAAGCTGGAAGAGTTTGCAAGTGTGTTGGAGGATAGAATTAAAATTCAAAATGATCTGGATAAACTAGAGAAATGGTTTGACCTAACTAAGATGAAATTCAATAAGGACAATACAAAATACTCCACTTAGGAAGGAACAATGAATTATACACTTGCAAAATGGGATATGACTGTGTCAGAAGGAGAATGTGATATGGGGGATTAGAGTGCATCACAAGCTAAAGATGAATCAATAGTGTAACATTTTTGCAAAGAAAAGCAAACATCATTATGAGATGTGGACAAATTGGAGGAGGTCCAGAAAAGAGCAACAAAAATATTAAAGGTTTAGGAAACAGACCTATTAGGAAAGATTAACAAAATTGGGCCTATTTAGTTTAGGAGAAGAGAAGACTGAGCTGGTACATGATAACAATTTTCAAGTACATAAAAGTTGGAGGAGAGTGAAAAATGGTTCTCCTGAACCTATAAGGATAAGACAAGAAGTAAGAGGCTTAAATTGCAGCAAGGGAAGTTTAGGTTGGACATTAGGCAAAATGTCCTTTCAGGGTAGTTAAGATCTGGAACAAATTATCTAGGGAGGTGTTAGAATCTCCAACAATGGAAGTTTTTTTAAGAGCAGGTTATACAAACATCTCTCAGGAATGCTATAGTTATTACTTAGTCCTATGTTGAGTGCAGAGGACTGTATTTAATCACCTATTGAGGTCCCTTACAGACCTATACTTCTATGATTCTCTGAAAATCCCACCCTACAGCAATATAGTTAAGGAAATAGATAGTTTCAAATTTCCTTTCTGGCCTGTCAGGTGCAGTAGCACCCAGCTAGTGACCCCAAGTTCTAATATGTTATTCGATGTAGCTTCAGTTAATACAGTGTCTCCCCAAGTATTTTACTCTTCTGTATATGCATGATATTCAGATACTTTAAAAAAAGTGGAATGGGGCAGGAAGAGGTAAAACTTTAAGTACTCATTAAAAAAAGCCTCTTTGAAGGTACGTCTGTGATGCATACTATTGATGAGGCAGCATCCACCCCTGTGGGTGGTTGTTAAGCACAGGTGAGTAAGTGATCTCTATACCATTATTAAAGTGCCTTGGGACACATCTGGATATGATATGTTGTGGTGGTATTATTATTTTATTGTTGCCAATTGATTTCATTTAATCCCAAACCAGTCACTAACAAAACAAACAAACAAACAAACACAAGCAAACAAACAAACAAACAAAACAATAAAAAAAGAGCAAGCCAGAATAAGAACCGAACATTTTAAGATGAGAATTCTGAAAACTGCCTGGAAAACTGATGTGCCCGATCACCATTAAAATTAAATCCTGTTAAAATTTGAATTGTGCATCAAAGTCCTGTAGATAGCCTTAGCCTTACATATTTACTTTTTTTCAGTGTTTGCCTATGGCGGGAGGTTGTCAATTAACTTCATTTAAAGTTTCTGCTTACAGGGTCTAATATGGATTGTAGGCATATATATTCATATGCATATATACTTATATATTTTAAATTAAACTTTCCAGATGAATTACTCCTTTCCCCCAGTTCTCACAACTCTTGTAATACATACTGGAGTTGCGTTTGTTCCTCAAAACTTTTGTGCTGAATCAGAACATAAATTTGAATGTTTTCCCTCTATTTTTATGAGGTTTTACAGCCATAAATGATGTTGTGAAGAATTTATGAAGGTGAAATCTTCACTAACTACAGGGTTATTGCCTTTTCCAGAGGAATAAATCCAAGATAACTAAAAGTAGAGGTATAAAGGTCTCTTCACTGTAGTATTCACAGCTGACAGGCACAGTCCCAGGGTCTTTCTATGTTTCCAGCATTGTAAAATGATATAAAGGGAGGATAAAGATTAATAGAGCTCCTCAAGTAGTCAGGACGAATATGCACATGAGTATAAGCAAACCCTCAAGCTAACGTTTTCCTCTTAAAGCAATGTTAAGGGTAAATGTGCATTATTGCATCAATCATTTTATTGGGGACTTTGTCACCAACTGTTAAAAAATGACCCAAACTCCCATTAAGTAAAGTATTATCAATATATAACAGTAAAAAAGGTGTGTGTGTGTGGGGGGGGGGGAGGAAGTAATGAAATTATACTTATTGGCTTTGAACAAGTGTGAACCAATAACAGTGAAATTAATGTAGCAACATGATTACAATCATAGAGGGATCTGCCTCTATTAAGAGCTTTTCTAAATTATTTTAAAGTGTGTATTAATGATATTGTCAATTGAATTAAGTCATTATATGGGCTTTTGGAAGAGCTCTGTCTGATCTGTAAAACAATGCACATTTGCAGTATAGTAATCAGAGGTTTTAATGGGTTTAATGTAATTATGACAGTCCTTGGAGATATACATTATCTTTTATGAAAATGGTCTGTAGATTAGAATACATGGTTTCAGCATCAGAGTAGGACAATAGAAGTAGTGGAGCAGGCAGGGATGCACTGTGTTGCGTCTGTTCCCACACCCATTGGGCATGTCTTGTTACTCCCAAACTGTGCCTCCAGGTCTACGCTCTGATTTTTGCCCATTCTAGTGGGACTGCAGATGTCAGAGAGGGCAGATGACAGGGTGAAAAAACAATATGAAGGAATAGGATCTGTGGGGAAATCAGCCTCCAATTTTATAGGTACTGTGTCACCCAGAAAGAGGGCCCACCAGTTCATGCTGATCTTCCCCATTGGCAATATTTTCCCCTCATGAGTTCCTAACATTTTATTCCATTGTTTCTCCCCCCGAGAGATCTTGAAGGTGAAACCTTATCCCATGCCAGCCATTGTGGATTAAAACTTGTCCTTTTGAAGTCAAGCATGTCATATATGTTGTATGGCTGTTGTTCCTCCCTTTCAAGAGCCTTTCTATCCTCACAGTGGAGATGTGACGGAATAGCATTGCAGATGAGTTTTCCAAGGCATGACAAATCCCAGCTCCAGGAAGAAAACTGAGGGAGGAGCTTCTGTTTGGAGAAGAGAGATTGACTGCTCTAAAAGCAAGAGACAGAGGGACTGCTCTGCTTGCTGTTGAAGAGAAGAGCTGTAAGTGGTCTTTGAGAAATCACTTGCACAGAGATCCAGGTAGCAATAGCAGAGTCCAGAAATCTGATGAAGATGTCAACAAATGGGGTGAAGGAGCAGCTCAAGAAAGTGGTAGAGGGGTTGAAGAAGAAACAGTCCTTATCTGCCTAAAGCAGAGTGCCTGCCTGGAACCCAGAAAAGGGCTTGAGTTTCCCTGCCTCTTTTCCAGATCAAGAGGGAGTGGATAGGTTTTAAAAGTGTAAAATAGACCAATAAGTTCCAGATAGATGTTGGGATATGGGATTAAATGCCATTAGATTCTGAGTTTCCTATTTAGAGGCTTTTGTTTTGTTTTGTTTTGTTTATTCTGGAAGTAGTGATCTGGCTGTAGGGCTATGCCATGGAAAGTAACAGATACCTGTGGAACCAGAGGTGTTAAACTGAAAATATTTTAGTATGGCACCTGAACATGTGTAGGCACTTGGGAAGTAACAGGGGTGTTGAAGAAGGGGATTAACATAGCCATTTGTATCAATGGGATGGCTTGTGGTTCAGAAACAAAACTTGGATACAGCTGAGTAATTCCTTTTCCTGGCTCTGACACAGATTTCCTGTGTGATCTTGGTAGGTTACTTCTTCTTCTTCTGTTTTCCTGTTTTAAAAATTGTGATAATAATACTTTTATTATTTATAAAACATTTTGAGATGCTCGAGTCAATTATGCTATTATAATTCACAGTTTTCATATCACATGTTGTTAAAAAAAGTATTTAATGTCAATGCTTCCTATATTTTTTGTTCAGAACACAATTGTAAATAACTCAGCTATTCACATGGATTTGAAAAGTGAACCACAGTTGTGTGATCTTGCAGTGTCCTTTCTGGTGGATTAGCACAAGCAAGCAGAGTCTTTGGACCACATTGGTATAAATTTAATAACAATAGCACATGTCTCTATTACTGTAAGAGGCTACAAGGCATCTCCCTTGATGCTGTTCACCTTTCCCCTCCCCAAACATGTTCACTTTTCTAAAACTGGAACATACCTGATTTTCCTCTCAAGTTTACTTCCTGAGTCAGAAGAGTAACCATGTTACAATATATTTCTTACTGTAGAATTCTGAATGATTTTTGTTTGAAATTTTGCTGCTCATTGGTAAAAAATACATAAGAAATACATTTTTATTGTATTTTTTCTAGCTTAAAGTGCAGCATGTGATATATCTGTAGTAGATTGTAAATATATTATACAACTGAAGGAAATAATTTAAATTTAATTATATTGACATCACTATGAGTTACATATCTAGAACACATGTAGGACTGATCTAGTGGGTTATTAATAGTAAATAGGTGAATTGAATTGTTTTAAATGTGTAATGTTTAAGTTGTGAGTTCTATCATGTAGTGATGGAAACAACCTTTATATTAGATCTTTGTGAATAACTGATTTCAGTTAACTAGTAATTCCTAAAAATAAAATAAAAAATCATTTGTGCTGGCCAAACATGTGTTGCAAATCAAAAAATAAAATAGAATAAAAATAATTTCAAGTTGTACAAAATATTTCATTTTGACTGCACATGTTTAAAACACTAAGTTTTCTTCAGTTTTAGTTTCAAAACCTTTTACTAAAGTTCATTTGAATGAAAAAAATAGAAAAATACTGAGATCACTTTATGAACCATCTTGGTGTCAATGATTATTCATTTGTTGCCAATAAAAGTTTCAGCTGGAAATTTCACCCAGGTCTACTTTATATGTCTGCCAGTCAAAGATTTTCAAGGTGATTCACAAAACTAATTCAACTGCAAGTAACATGGCATCTGAGAGCATATTTTACCCAAAAGTAGTAATAAGATTATTGCTAACAAGTCTCTATATTGATTACCTATTTGGCAATTTTATTAGAATACTGTTTGTTCTTGATATCTTCCTTAAAACACTCTTCCTTACAGCTGGTTTAAAGTCATCATTTTAGTTTCAAATAGAAGATTGAAAACTTGTACAGGCACAATTATAGAAGAATGTGCACATTACTCCAGTGACAGAATCAGTTCTGAACAGAAATATACAACCTATTATTTGAAGGTGACAGGGTATTATTGTACAGAATTTCTACTGGTATTTCTTTATAATCTATTTTAAATTCCCAAACTGCCGTTCAAGTTTATATTATTTGAAATATTTTGACTTAGCGTCAACTGAAAGAAATCACATAGGGTTTGGATGCAACATACTATCTAATGGAATGGAAACTGTACTTGTGCCACTGTACCTGAAGGCCTAAGTCTTCCAAAAAGGGTCATAAATATGGCTAAAGTTATCTGACACTGCAAATAGATACAGGTGCAAAATTTCAGACACAGTTAATTGAACTCATTTATAAGCGATTTCAATATTTTGGTGTCTAGTCTATGGGTACAATCATGTAGCTGAGATTTTTTAATTAGTGCAATTATGATCCCAATAATGGAAAGACCATTAGAGAACTAACTACAAATTGGGAACAAAATGTATTATTCCCAAGTTCATACGTATATGTGAATGTCTTCATGATGAGCTTGTTCAGTGTTTCAAACAATCAACTGGTAGCTGAATTTAATGTTTTCAACAAAGTTTGCTTTGATTCCTGTATCATTCAAAGGGACAGGATTGTTGGCAACAATGCCAGTTGCAATGCTGGGGAATATTACCAAGTCAATATTCAAATCACATGGGTTTGTCATGGAGTTGGTGGATACCATGAACAACCTTATTTCCTTCTCCTCCATCACATTTCATGAGATAGTGGAGTAGCCTCATTGTGTTTTCCATCTGAAATGTCTGTGTGACTGTTATAAAAGATGTATTGCAGAGTATATGAGCAGTGATGAACCTTCTAGGCAAAGCTTATGGTTTCAAAGTAAAACTCACAATATCTCCTTTTACTTGGTGATCACAATTTACTGCTCTTCCAGTGCCATAACCCTCCCAATTACTGAATTTATTTCAAGACTGAGCCACAGCATGACTTCCATGCACTAATTGCTCATGAACTTTGGAGAAATAGATTACCCTTGTTGTCCCTTTTAACCCTCTGATTTTATTTCAAAATGCAATATCAAATGATGACACAACAAGTCTAACAACCACCACCTTTCCTGGATCACAAGAATGTATAGGAGGTATTGGACAGATTCCGCAAGTTTGGAACAGCATCTTCCCATGCCTTTTAATTTTGGGATGTTCCTGACAGAAGCTTCATATCACTGATGTCCACAGATACCCAGCAGGCATAGTTGGTGCAGTGTAGGGCAAACCATAGTGGTAGCATCTTTACATCTTCCACAAGGTGCAGCTCCCAGTTGCTTTCCTGTTTTGCTTTAATAAACTACATTAACTGTTTTGATGCAAACATCCAGAATGCAAAGATTTGGGAGGTTGGTGGCATGCTAGCAGTATACCAGTTACTTTTTCGTTTTCCCAAAAGGTTAGGTATATGGCATCTACCATGAGGATTTTACATCCACATGGGTTGGCACATTCCAGGGGTTCCAAGTGAACATTTTCACAATGCTATTTTCTTTGAGCCTAAGCTGACACTGTGCAAAAACTGCTTTCTGGACCTGGCGGATCCTGACACTGACAGACTACATAGTTAGTTAAAATGAAAAAAACAAAAACAAAAAAACCAAAAACATTGTCCCTTTTTTATAGCTATAAAACATGAAATTGAAATACGCTATTTGTTTTAGAAATTACATTGTGTAAGAGGATCATCAATTACAGGTATAGACAAAACAACAAGCCAAGAACATATTTAAAATGAATTTGCCATAATGAATCAATACAGGATGAAATCTATGTATAATTATACACATGTTAAAAAGAGAGTCATTATTTTGACTTGTTCAAAAAATTTTGGAAGGCTATTTGACATTATTTATAAAAGCATCTGTCTCTGTCAAAGTTACTAATGCATAATACCACATTCCCCCCTAAAATAACTCCTGGGGGTTAATCCCTTCAAAAAATTTGTTAAGCGTTTCCTTGTAAGGGGGATGTTACAATTTTCAAAGCTAGGAAGAATTTCCCTCAAGGTGTGTCTACACAGCACCCTTACCTTGAAATAAGCTATGCAATTTGCATAGTGCAAATTGCATAGCTTATTTCATTGTTACTTCGAAATAAAGTGCTATTTTGACAAATCCCTTAACCCTCATGAAATAAGGGTTTCAGGGGTGGCAGAATAATGCACCTGTTATTTTGAAATAATGCAGAATAGCTATGTCAGGATACCTCTAGTATCCCAAAATAGCTCCGCTGTGTAGACATAGTCCCAGGGTACATCTACACTACAGCGTTAATTAGAAAGAAGATATTTATATAAAAAATAGCATTTTGCTATTTCGAAATAGCACGTCCAAATTGAGTGGACTCTGAATCGCATTTAAGGCTGGCTGGAACCAGTTCTGGCAGGGCACCAGGTCAGGATTTACTGTGTGGGGCTGATGCCTGAGGCTAACTGAGGTCTGTGCTAAAGGACCCCCCCCCCCCAACAGCCAGTTCTCAGGTTTCCCTGCTTGCTTGTCTACTTTGATGAGGGACAGCAAACCATTTTTGTCTCGGTGTGCTCTGATTGCCCTCACTCAGGACATCACAGCACTCTGCAGCATGGAGCCAGAGCTGCCCCTACTCTGGTGCTTCTCTTGGACGCGTTGCTGCGAGCCTGGCTGCACTTGCTGCAGGCTGCCATCGGGGAGGTCCATCATGGGGCTGTCAGTATCCAGGAGGCATTGCGGGAGAGCTTCCACCCTGAGGAGCACTAACAGTCTCCCTGGTCTGCCCCACTGGGGGCTTGTGCCTCATTCCTCCCTCACGTCCTTCCACTTACCCTCCCTAACCCCCTTCCTGGTGTAAAATAAAATACACATATTTTCATAAATAAAAGCTCTCTTTATTTAACAAAACGGGAGGGGGATGAAACTCTGGTGAGATTGGGGAAAGGAGGTGAGAGAAGGGAGAGAGAGGGTGGGAGAAGGGAGGGGGAAATGTGGGAGGAGGGAGCTGGAAGAGGGAAGCAAGGGGAAGAAGGGGGAGGGGAAGCTCAGGGCTCAGGGTTGGAGGTCTCGTCGGGCCAACTGTCCCCCAGCACCGCGGGTGCAGGGGGCCTCAGCGTCCCTGGGGGGATGGAGGGTGTGGAGGAGGTGGAGGGAGAAGTGGGAAGGGGAGAAAAGCAGTAGCTGGGGAGGCAGCAGGTGCTGGAGCGGCAGGAGGCAGCATGCTCTGCACCAGGGTCTGCAGGTGCTGGCAGATGGCACGACCCTGGGCAAGCTTCTGCCGCCGGAGCTTCAGGTCTTCTTGCACCCAGTGCTGGAGGGTGCGGTGCAGGGCTTGCAGTGCCCCAGGTGCTGCTGCTGGTTACCCCTCCACTGCACGGGTGGGCCTGCAGAGCCCTCGGGTGCGGGAGCATGTCCCGGGCGGGGTGGTGTGCCTTGAACACACAGCTGGTGCCACTGTGGAGAAACAAGAGAAGTGGTCAGTTATCCCTGGGGACACAGTGGGTAAAGCCCAGCCCCCCTCTGCAAGATGAGGATGACCGTTCCCTGCACCATCAGAGCCGATGTGCTTGCACAGAGGCCATGTTCAGAATGTCCTGCTATCCCCAGGTGTGGGAGCTACCTCGAGACCACATCCATGCCCCTGTGATATATATAGTGTGTGGGTGGGGGAAGGGGGCAGATGTCCACTGCCTCTGTGTAGAGTGGCCTTGTGGAGGGAGGGCTTCTTGCTGTGTCCCACCTCAGAATCAGGAGAATGTCATGTATCTTCACACATACGTGTGTCTAACAGGCAAAGGTCCCTGTGTGGCAGCTAGCTGGGGCCACATGCCCGGGGTGGTGCAACACATGCTCACACATGCACGGGTTGCTGCATGATCCATGGACAACAAGGCCCACACGCGCAGTCCCTGGTTTCCATCCTTCCTCCCCCCTTCCCGTATAAGGGGACAATGATGGCATTCACCTGATGTTGCCTCCCTGGCCTCAGATGACACCGGCGACAGGCCTGCTGGGGTGGCTCGGGGGACCTGGCTCCTCAGCACCCTCTATCTGGTCTGCTGTGGCTCCTGGCTCTCCTCCTCCTCCACGATGCCCTGGTCAGGGCCCTCTGCTTCAGGGTTGACGATCACCTGGGGGCACGGCCCGTCCCGCCCCCCAGAATGTGATCCAGGGCATTGAAATAGGGGCAGGTGTCTGGATCAGCCCCTGGTTGGGAGTTGTCACCCGTGGCCCTGGCATATGCCTGCCGCAGCTTCTTGATTTTCATCCGTACCTGCTCCTGGGTGCGGATGTGGCCCTTGGTGGCCAGGCTGGCAGCCATCTGGCTGTAGATGGCCGCGTTCCTCCATCTAGTGTGGCGATCATGGACATTGGGTTCCCCCCAAACCTCAATAAGGTCCATGATCTCCGCCATAGACCACGCAGGCACTCGCCTTTTGCGGTCCCTGGAAGGCTCCTGGGAGCTGGGGGACTGCTCTTGGGGAGTGGTGGAGGGCTGGCTGCCAGTGGCTTGCTAGCTCATGTTTTGGGACCACTGAGTCGGGGCAGGAAAGACTGTTTCCTGAGCTGGCAGGCTTGGAGCTGGCAGGCACTGTGGCCAGAGTCTACCCCTTTAAGGGCTCCGGGGAGGCAGGGGAGGGAGAGGAGTGCTCTTGGTTGCAGCCAGAGTGGCCAGCAGGGCACCCTGGGAAGGGCTAGAAGGTCCCCTATTTCAAAATAAGCGTCTACGCAGCACTTATTTTGAAATAGCAATTTTGAAATTGGTGTTATTCCTCGTGGAATGAGGTTTACCAATTTCGAAATAAGTGCTCCACTATTTTGATATAATTTTGAAATAGCAGTTTGGCTGTGTAGATGCTAGTAAAGTTATTTCAAAATAACTTTGATGTGTAGACATACCCCCAGACTACAGGGAATGTGCAAAACTTAAAAGGAATACCTGCCTACTGTCTCAAATAGACTGTTCTTGGGGCAGCCAGCCCCTTTGTTACTCACCATGCCAGGGCTATGTGTGTAGCATGGAAATGTATCTTGGAACTGGAAGTTACAACTTCCATCTCCAGTGTAATCATACCTAGATCATGCAGGTTTCTGATCCAGATATTAGTTTTTGACAAGTCTCTCACAATTACATCCCTTGCTCTGAACTTTTTTACATATTGTGATTTGTTTTTCATATCAAAGGCCAATAAATGGAGCACCAGCGTGAGTACCTCAAGGATCTAAAAATCATGAGTCAAGTTCAAATTTAAAAACAAAGCAAAATCCAAAAAGCAAAGACATTATTGATTGCCTTCTCATTCCTCTCTTCTCCTTTACTTTTCCAGAAACATACCATCCCCAATTCTGTGTGTGATAATTTCAAAGCAAAACTCATCCTGGAATACATAGACACAGAAATTCAGTTTCCCCATTCACAGACCTGCAGGAAGCTACCATTTCCCTACCTCTACAGGAGAGGCAGCTCACATTGTCCCTTCATTTTCACCACTGTCTCCTGTCTCCCAAAAGTATCTTGTACATTCTCTTTATGAAGCACATTTTCCTCCTCTCTCCTCAAAGTTTCCTATCCATCACAGTCATCCGCTAAAACACATCACATTCCCCAACCCCTACAGTCATTCTGCCTTTTCTCTTCCCCACATTCTCTGTTTCTTTTATGGGGGTGACAAACTATGGGGGAAGTTAGCCAATAATTATTTAATTGAGAAAGTTAAACCTTTATAACCATTAAAACACAAATTGTCAACATCATGCCACAGTATACAAAGTAAATGATCTTAATCAAACTGAGTTCTTGAGTAGCATTTTCTTTTTTTGTCATTATTCACACATTTTGATTATTATTGGTTTCCTGTCTAGGGTGAAATCCATGTCTATTGACAAATATCGATTAAAAATTGAATCCTACGAAGACTATAATTTCAGGTTAAATTACCTTGAAATTCATAGCAACAGATTTGGTTTTTTTGGTCTTTTGGTTGTTGTGATGGGTCACAACAGCCCCACCACTGGGATGGAGCCACGGCGGAGGAGTGTGGCCACCCACTTCCGCTCCACTGCAGTGCATGCTCAAGCCATGTGCCAGGCGTTTTAAATGCCCACAGTGCAGAGAGCAGGGGGAAGGAAGGAGGAGTCAGGCCACCGACGGGGCTTGCCTGACAGAGGATGGGAGCATCCCGGCCTCTCAACCCGTGGACGGGCTTGGAGCGGTTGGCCCTGGAGGGGCCAGGACTGGAGGAGGGCCAGAGGTGCCAGCGCCCATCCCTGGAGCTACCCCAGCCATTGGGACGACCGGGAAAACTGCAGACGCCGCTGGAAGCAGCTGGCCAGGGGAGCGTTGCCCCTCGGAGGGGGCGAACAGTGGTAAGCCTTGGCGCTGGAAGGAAGGGGCCCAGGGCAGGTACGGAGGCCCGAGTGGATGGCAGGTTTCGGGGATTGCCCCCGTCAGCCAGGTAGTGGCAGCTGCCCCACCTTTAGGGCCCTAGGCCAGCACCCGGAAGAGTGGGAGGGCGCGGGTCTTCCTACCCCCACCCAGTGGCGAGGCGGATTCCGCAGAATCGGGCAGGTTCTATAGCCATGCATCCAGTATATAGGGCTGAACTGAGGACTCTGGGGTGGCCAAGTGTGGCTAAGGGTTAAGAACTGGTGACAGTAACATACGGTGGACCCTGGGACTGGGTTAGGTACCCAAGTGAGGCGACTGAGAGAATCCCAGTAATGGGAAGTCCTCCCAGAGTGGGGAGACGTGGAGAGGGGGCATTGGTCACCTTCTGTCCCGGTGCAGCTCCCACCAGAGGGCCAGAGTAAAACGGGAGTCGACCCATATCACAACCACCCCTCATCGCGGAGGGGGTGGCCCCAAAGGGTTGCCTCCCGACACTTGTCATTTGTAAGAAATATGTCCTTCTGCTATGTCATTTTTAATCATATAATTTAAACAATTATATTACACCTAAAGTAGAATTTAAATTATATATAAATTAATTTATATTCTGTGTCTGTGAGTTTGTAATTGTGTGCTGCTAGACAGGATAGCTTACCCAATTTGGTTTTCCAGCCTTAGGAATCAGGGTCTGTAGCACAAGTTAGTGTCCAGGCAGCCTCATTAGTACAGTAGATTTCCTGATTATCTGTACCAAATAATTGGCTGGAGGAGCCAGCAGGCCAGCACTTAAACTACCATCACCACCACCTTCTCAAAGCTCATGTCCAAAATAATGGCAATAGTAGGTCAGACCTATAGTCCATCTAACTCAGTTTTCTGACAGTGACAAAAGCAATTATCAAGTGGTCCACCCCCAGTCATCTAGACTTAATATTTTGCATTCATAGGTTTAGGGACAGGGATGATGGAGTTGCATCCCTGACCAGCTCAGCTAATAGCCTTTGATGGATCTATTGTCCATGAACTAATAAATAATTTTTTGAACACAGTTAGGCTATGTCTAGACTGCATTCTTAAATCAGAAAAAGATACACAATTTGCACTATGCAAATTGAGTCTCTTTTTTTAATTTAATTTTGAAAGAGACTTTTTCAAAATTTGACGCATCGACACGGTGCCAAATTTTGGAAAAAAGCGCTTTTTTGAGCCATTCCTTATTCCTCGTAGAATGAGGTTTACAGGGATGGCAAAAGAGCATGTCCGGTTTTTTGAAATTTTTTTCGAAAAAGCTTACACATTTCTTGGACACGGCATTGCTTTTTCAGGATACTTCTGGTATCCTGAAAAAGCAATGCAGTCTAGATGTAGCCTTATAGTTTTGTTTTTCACAACATTCCCTGCCAGTCAGTTCCACAGGTTAACTGTGAGGTGTGTGAAGAAATACTTCCTTGTGTTTGTTTTAAACCTGCTGCCTATTAATTTCATCAAGTGACCCCTAGTTCTTTTGTTATGTGAAGGGGTAAATAATAGTTCCTTCATATATTAGTTCCTTCAGAGCCTTCACCTTCCTAGTGATTTACTATGATTTGATTGAATTATTTGTTCCAAATCCTCTTCTATTGGCACTTCAATCTGGAAGAGTTTCTCTGATTTGGCAACTAAAAATAATTCTTCAGGTATCAAAATTTCTCTCGTATCCTATGCAATAACTGATGCAAGGATTTCAGTTAGCTTTCCTACATTGTCCTTGTATTCCATAAGTTGTCCTTTAGCACTTTGATCATCGCTGATTGTTTGGCAGGCTTCCTGCTTCTGATGTATTTATAGGTTGATTTCCTTTAGGTTTTGTCTCTTTTTTACTAGTTGCTCTTCAAATATGGCCTGCCTAATTACAGTTTTACAATTGACTTGCCAGAGTTCATATTCCTTTCTATGTTCCTCACTAGGATTTGATTTTCAATTTTAAAAGGATACCTTTTTACCTCTAACTGTTCCTTTTATTTTTGTTCAGCCATGGTGGCAGTTTCTGGTCCTATTATTTTACTTTTTATTTGGTTTATATATTTAATTTGAGTTTCAATAAACTTTCAGGCACTTTACCCTTGTAACTCTTCCTTTAAATTTTCATTTGACTTGTTTCCTCATTTCTGTATAGTCCCCCCTTTTGAAAGTTAAATGCTATTGTGGTGGGCTTCTTTGGTATTCCTCTCCTCCACAGAAGGATGTTAAACTTAATTACATTTTGGTTGCTATTACCAAGCAGTTCAGCTATAATCACCTCCAGGTCAAGAAACTTGTGTGCCACTTAGGATTAAATCAAGAATTGCCTCTTCTCTGGTGGATTCACAACTAGCTGCTCCAAGAAGCAGTCATTAATGATGTCTAGAAATTTTATGTCTGCATTCCTTCTTGAGGTGTTATGTGCCCAGTGCATATGGGGAAATTTGAAATCCCTCATTAGTACTGAGTTTTCTATTTTTGTAGGCTGTTTAATATCCCTCAAGCATTCCACAATCACCATCAACATTCTGTTCAGGTGGTTGGTAGCACATTCCTACTGCTATAGTCTTATTATTCCAGAACATAATTTTTATCCATACAGCTTCTACGGTACAGTTTGGTGCATTTAAGATTTTTATTATATTTGACTCTATTTCTTGTGTTTGGTGACATTCATTCACCAGCATGATCTAATCTGACACTTTTATATATTGTCTACCTTGGCATTATTCTGTCCCATTCTCTATCATTGCTCTACCAAGTTTCTGTGGCATATATTATATCAATATCCTCATTTAATACCAGGGAGTCAGGTTCACCCATCTTAATTGTTAGACTTTTTTCATTTGTATACAAGCACAAATGTGACAGTTTTTAGTTGTCTGCCTTCATGTGGCCTTTGGAAACAGCTGACATGGTAGTTACAAAATTAGCTAGTCTCAGGGGCTGGATATCACAATGCAATGCTTCAAAGGGATTTGAGGACTGGGGTGTACCTAATACTACACTGTAAGGCAAAGAAAGGGGTTCCATATCCCAGAGGAGAGTGCTTGACTGGATGCAGAAGCTGGTGGTTAGAGGGTTGGAACATAGCCAAGCATAAGTAAGACTCCCTTATGCTGGAGGCACAGGATAGCAAGGACACACACAAAGTGACTCACTTTAGGTATTCTATAATTGGACCTGACTGAAATGACATAAGTATCCCTCAGTCATATCTTAATTGTGTTTGGTAGCCTAGAATTGTCTTGGGGGTAAAAGTCAACTGAGTTTGAATGGATTGACTTTAGTTGTGTTACTTCCCACATTGACACATTTCAATGTTTTGCACAAAGGAAAACAATTCAAAAACAAGAGCTATTTCATAGTTCACTATCCCCTGCAAAAGGCTCCAGTCATCTATTTGACCTCCACTATTCAGGCATCAGAAATCAACGAGTTAAATGGAAGGTCCCCTTGCAAGTTGCTTTCTATGCAACCAATATCAGTAAGTAGGTGACAGAGAGAGGCTTAGAATTCAGATATTCCCGTCTTTCACACAATGTTCAGTCCTCAAGGGCAAACACTTTAGTCTATATGTACACATGCAAAATTTTCCATTGAAACTTTCTGAAAATCAAATTGTAACTTTTATTGGTTTTAAAAAGGAAAAGCAAACAAAACAAATCCAGACCAAAAAAACCCAACCCCACAACAATCTATGGGGAAACCTTGGTTTAAAGTGAACGCATCTTGCCATGTATTGATTTTGATGCGTTTCAGCAAGCATATTATGTTACTAATGAGGCTGTTTAATCATATTCTGAAAGGATCAAGGATAATGAGCCTGCCTATGTATTAAAAGGGGTATTAGCTATTTTTTTAGAACGATTGCAGTACGCTGATGAAAAAGCACATACAAAAGAGTAGAATCACACATCAGAGTTGTTCACTAGAAGCTCAAAGTTTGGTGAACACGCTCTCCTATACCCATTTGAAAATGTTGGGGGAAGCTACCACTGTTTCAAAGAACGTTACGTATATTAGAGATTGAATAGAATTATTTTGGTCATCAACCCCATCCACCTCTCAGTATATGCTTGAGAATTATGCACAGTTTAGCTTTAAATAATATTATTGATGGTTTTTCATAAATTTTATTGGCAAAGAGGAAACAATAAGAAAGAAGAAAAACCTGGGGCTGCTGAAGCACTCTTGGTACCCCTAGTTCCATGCCTATGTAGTGATTATAGGAGGGACCACAAATAGGCCCACAGTTGCAGTGTATCTCCTGTCCAGCTTCCTCATTCTAGCCAATCCACTTTGACCAATCCAACGGTTGTTGATGAGGAGGTCCTGGGACTTTGTGGAGCCATAGATTAACAGGTACAGGGAAAAGTGCAGCCTATACCTTAGTAAGAGATTCTGAAGGAGCCACACAGGGGCCAAGACCTGATAGAGACTACTTTGCTATATACCAGGGTTTCTCTCTCTAACTGCAAAAGGGACAGGTATCACAGGTCTTCATGAACTGGTCAAGTACACGCTCATGCCCATGGCTTCATGGACTCAATGACCTCTCTAGGTCCCTTCCGGTTCTTGTATTCTATGATTCTGTGGAGGAACTGCCAACTAATGAGAAAGACATACAGGTTGGCCCACTAGAGTTCTCCACCCTCCTCAGGTGGCAACAGATCACACCACTTAGAGTCAAGGCAGAACAAAAGCAAGGAAGTGTGTCGCAAGCACCTACAGATGTATGTGGTTCAGTGGTGGACCGTCTGGATATCATTCAGACAATTTACATGATGTATTGGGGGTGGCCAGGAAGGCTGGCATGGCAGGGGCTCTTTGATGAATTCTAGAGGACCAGAGTGATGTGTCAGCAGGGAACACCTTCCTTCATGCATTACTCGAGGAAAGCAAGAAAAGCAGATGGCAATGCTGCCCTCATCTCCATGAGCACACAACAAGAGACCCATAGGATGAATAACCCATTGCCGTGGCCAAGCTTTGGGAGTCTACAAATATGACCAGAGGGATGTGATTTAAGTGACACTTTTCAAAGAGAACTGGGCACCTAACTCTGGGCTAGAGAGAGGCATGTATTTCTGTTTGGGATTCCCAGCCATAAATCCTTTCCTAAGATAGGTGACTCAGCCAGGTCACCCTTTTCTTGCATAAAACAGTATGGTCCCCTGATAGCCCAATGGTTAGGCCATTCCCCTGTGATATAGGAGACCTCCCATTTCAAGACCCTCCTCTGCCTGATTTGGAACAGCAGTTTGAACTCATGCCTCTTTCACGCCAGAGGAGTTCCCTAACTACATGGTCTTTGAGTGTAAGTGGGACAGCATCATGATCTCCTTCCTCATCTGTTTTTTGTGCAAGATAAGAGCTGGTTTAGATTCCATAGGTAAAATTGATAGGGAAATGCCTAGTTTTTAAATCCTGCTGGGATTTAAGGGTCAGATAATGTCAAGCAGTTCAGCATTGTTAGGACTTAGAAAGTTTCTGTGTATGTCTGCCAGTACTTTACTGAACTTTATTTTTTACATATTTACCAATGACTTAGGCAGCTTTGCCTCATGCCTATGGGACTTTACTGTTGGAAATTTAACTGGCCTCAGGCAACTGAGCAGAGGTTTGTGAATGCCAATGTCACTGCATTTAAGTATAGCAGTTTTACCTAAAGAAAGTCATCTTGGCATCATCCATTCATCATTTGTTCTGACATGTCACAGTTCTATTTTAGTGCCTTTCTCTTTTGTCTCTATTTATGGAAATGATTTTGTCACTTTCTTAAATATGCATTTGATGGTTTCATCATCCCATGCTTTATGAAATTGACTTATGGACACACCAATATGCATAACTCAAAGATGCTTTGGACAAAATACCTCATGTAATCTATCAATTTTAATGTCTCATTCGCTGGATCTTATCTTATTTTGGTGTATGTATCATTCTTGTATGTAAAGTTAAAGATATGGACTATGGAATGGTTTATGGTTTTAAATGGGCAAATAGAAGCCATAAAGGGTGTTTCCCTTAATGTCTGGGGCTACGTCTAGACTGCAGCACTTTTCTGGGATATCAAAGGTATCCCAAAAAAAGCAATGCCACATCCAACGAACACGTCTGCTTTTCCAAAAAAAAAAATTCAGAAAAGTGGACGTGCTCTTTCGCCATCCCTGTAAACCTCATTCTATGAGGCATAAAGAATGTGTCAAAGAGGAGGTTTTTCCAAAATTTGGTGCCATGTAGGTGCGTCAAATTTCGGAAAAGCCTCTTTCAAAAGAGGTTTGCAATTTGCAGTTCACAATTTGTGTATCTTTTTCCGACTTTTCTTTGTAGACTAGATGTAGCCTGGGTGATCACCTGTAAACAGCCCCTTTTGTCCTTTAAGTCTTAACAATGGTTGGTCTTAGGAAGTCATGTGACCTCCCTAACTGGTAGGGTCTGACCAGGTAATTTTCCATGGAAGGGGAGAATGTAAAACAGAGAATTCCCAACTGAAAAGGAGGCTATTTAAGATGCAAAGTTTTTCAGTTATTGGTCTTTTGGTGGCATGGCACTCACAAGAGACTAAACCAAAGACCCCAGGGTCATGTTATTGGATTTTAAAGTGAGCAGAGAGATCACTGTTGCACCCATGGGTGGTGTTTGCTCCAAATTCTGTACGAAGTTGGCCATGTGAGGTATCAAATGAAAGCTTATGCTCTACTGATTCTATGTATGCTACTCATGTATGTGTACGATGCTTGAATGTGAAGTTATAGACATGGGCTCTGTACTTGTACTGTAAATGTTCTCTGTCTGGGAGGGAGCAATGGGTTTGGACTGCCTATTGTGAGGAAGGATTGTTCAGTGAATAGCTGGGCTAACTAGCACTGCTTCATGGACAGTAGCTCTCAGGAGTGGCCAATGCACACCTAAGGAATGCATCTGGAAGACTGAAGACTGGCCAGTGCCTCATGGCTACTGGCATGTGAAACACAGATAGGTCACTTGATCATGTGACCAGCTTCAGTTTGGGAGACACCAGGAATATAAAAATCCCATGAGACCGTCTCCATCTTGTCTTCAGTCTTGCTACTGATTCCAGATGCATCCTTGCTAGGGACAGAGCCAGGAAGGATTGCTGACCCATCCTAATCCAGGATGTACACCAGAGACTTCTAAGCTAGCAGGTTGTAACATCTCTGCTAAGAGCCTGCATCAAGAACTTGGTGATTGATGTATGTAATATATTCTCCTTAACAATCTTACTCTCAACCTTTTTTCTTCTTTTATTAATAAACCTTTAGATTATTTTAGATGATAAAGTATTGGCCCAGCATACTCTTGTGGGTAAGATCTAAAGTGTAAATTGCCTGGGACTGTGGCTGGTTCTTTGGGACTGGGAGGATCTGTTCAGAGTTGGTGAGATCGGGTTTCATAACCTCTCACCTGTGTGTAAGGATTGTGGCACAAGGAGAGCTGGGGTGTCTGAGGGGTTTTGCTCGTGAGGCTTCCTGCTGGCCAGATTGGCAGCTGAAGTGCTCAGGTTTGTGGCCTGTTTGGGAAAGGTCTCCAGCTGAGGGCTGTAAGTAGCCCTGGTTTTGAGCAATTTGCCCTGAGCTGACACCCTCAGCAGTGCCCAGACCTGGCCCAGTCCATCACACCCAGGGAAAAAAAGAACTTCCCTGGTTTGGGGGCTTAGCTGAAATAAGAATAGTTTTAGGGTAAGTTTGTACTGAGGTTCTAGTGTTAGAACTAGCTATAACAACAAATAGTCTAGTAGCACCTTAAAGACTAACAAAACATATAGATGGTATCATGAGCTTTTCTGTTAGGGTATGTCTACACATCAAAGTTAATTCGAAATAACAGCAGTTATCAAAGTTATTTGAAATAAAATTGAAATAGTGGGGAGCTTATTTCGAATTTAGTAAACCTCATTCTACAAGGAATAACACCAAATTCGAAATAGCTAATTCGAAATAAGAGCTGTGTAGATGCTTATTTCAAAATAGGGGGCCTCCAGCCCTTCCCAGTTTCCCCTGGTGGCCACTCTGGGCCAAACCAGGAAAACTCCTCTCCTCTCCCCCAGCCCCGGAGCCCTTAAAGGGGTAGACTCTGGCCATAGTGCATGTGCCAGCTACAGGCCTGCCAGCACAGAGCCAGCAGTCACTGACCCTCACCCAGTGGCCCCAGTATGAGCCAGGCAGCCAGTGCCAGCCAGCTGTCCCCCGACCAGTCCCCCAGCTCCCAGGAGCCAGCCAGGGGCCAGAGACGGCGGGCACCCTCCTGGACTAGTGTGGAGATCATGGACCTCATTGAGGTTTGGGGGGAGGCCTCCAATGTCCATGATCTCCGCACTAAATGGAAGAATGCCACCGTGTATGGCCGCATATCTGCCACCATGGCCACCAAAGGCCATATGCACACCCAAGAGCAGGTGCGCATGAAGATTAAGGAGCTGTGGCAGGCCTGTGGCAGGCGTACGCCAGGGACACTCGGGGCAGCTCCTTAACAGGGGCAGACACCTGCCCCTATTTTGACACCCTGGACTGCATCATGGGGGGCGGGACAGTCCGTGCCACCCCGGGGGGCACCGATTTGGGAGTGGAGGGCCCTGACCAGGGCACGGAGGAGGAGCTGCAGGAGCCGCCACGGAGGGTGCCATGCCGACAGGACCCCTGAGCTGTCCCAGCAGCGGAGTCACCAGGGTCATCCGGGGAGGCCACATCAGGTGAGTGCCATCACTGTCCCCTTCCCGGGGGATGGGGGCGGGGAGGGAGACCAGGGACCCACGCATGGGCCTTGCTTACCATGGATCACGCAGCAACCTATGCATGTGCGAGCACGTACGGTGCCACCTCTGGGCAGGTGGCTCCAGCTGCCTGCCACACAGGGGCCGTGGCCCAGTAGCCACACCCCATGTGTGAAGAGACATGACATGCTCCTGACCTCGGGGCGGGACACAGCAGGACGCCCTCCCTTCACAAGCCCCCTCTACACAGAGGCAGGGGACATCTCCCCCGCCCCACCTCAGCCACACTATACACAGCACAGGGGCATGGGTGCGGTCTCAGGGCAGCTCCCACTCCTGAGGATAGCCAGACATTCCGACCATGGCCTCTGTGCAAGCACATCGGCTCTGACGGTGCAGGGCACGGTCATCCTCACCTCGCAGAGGGGGGCTGGGCTTCACCCACTGTGTCCCCAGGGAGAACTGACCACTTCTCTTCTTTCTCCACAGCCGCACCAGCTGCGCGTGCAGGGTGCACCACCCTGCCCGGTACATCCTCCCACACCCGAAGGCTCAGCAGGTCCATCCGAACAGTTCAGGGGTACCGACAGCAGCACCTGGGGGCCCTGCGAGCCCTGCACTGGACCTTGGAGCACTGGGTGAAGGATGACTGGGAGTTCCGGCAGGAGCTGCTTGCCCAGGGTCATGCCATCTGCGAACACCTGCAGACCCTGGTGCAGAGCGAGCTCTCTCGTGCCGCTCCAGTGCCTGCTGCCTCCCCAGCTCCCGCTCCTCCTCCCACTCCTTCTCCCTCTCCCGCCTCAACCTCCACACCCTCCACCTCTACCTCCTCACCCTCCTCCCCATCCGCCTGGGGACACCGAGGCCCCCGCACCCACTGTGATGGGAGACAGTTGGCCCGGCAAGATGCCCACCCCTGAACCCTGAGCTTCCCCTCCCCCTTGTTCCCCTTGCTTCCCCCTTCCAGCTCCCTCCTACCAGTTTTCCCCTTCCCCTGTCCCACCCTCTCTCCTCCCCTCTCCCGCCTCCTTTTCCAAGTCTCACCAGAGTTTCATTCCCGCCCCCCAGTTTTGTTAAATAAAGAGAGTTTATATTTTTGAAAATATGAGTATTTTATTTGACATCAGGAAGGGGGGCTAGGGAGGGGTACATGGAAGGACGTGAGGGAGGACTGAGGCACACGCCCCCAGTGGGGCAGACCAGGGAGGCTCTGAGTGCTCCTCAGGGTGGACGCTCTCCCACAGGGCATTCTGGATACTGGCAGCCCCCCGATGGACCTCCCGGATGGCAGCCTGCAGCAAGTGCAGCCAGGCTGATAGCAACGTGTCCACAAGAAGCACCGGAGTGCCCAGGGGCAGCTCTGGCTCCATGATTCAGAGTACTATGGTGTCCTGAGTGAGGGCAACCAGAGCACTCCAAGACACAAATGCTTTGCTGTCCCTCATCGAGGCAGGAAAGCAAGTAGGGACACCTGAGAACCTGCTGCCCCGGGGAATGGAGTGTCCCTTTAAGCACAGGCCTCAGATAGCCTCAGGCAACAGCCACACACAGACACTCCTGACCTGATGCCCTGCCTGACCTGGTTCCGGCCGGCCTTAAATCCAAATCGGTGTCCACTCAGTGTGGATGCGCTATTTCAAAATAGAAAAAGGCTATTTCGAAATGCATTTTGTGTGTAGACACGTTATTTTGAAATAACTTATTTTGCATTAACTATTTTGAAATAAGATATTTCGAATTAACGCTGTAGTGTAGACATACCCTTACAGACTAACTCAGCTACCCTCTGAAGCTTTTATTCATTTTCTGTTATTTAAAATTTGTATCTACTTTGCTCTGCCTGTTTTCACTGCTTGCACTTCATAAAAATTACTTTAATTTATTATCAAGCCTAATGTAAATAACTATTACCTGGGAGACCAATCAGTGTGTACACCCTCCCTTCATTGTTAAAAAAGGCTTACCTAAGTAATTTATTTGGGGTTCTGATCACATCTGGGCAGTGGCTTCCCTAAAAGCTAGGCCCAAAACTGCATTTTCTTCTTTAGGTAGTGTCCCCGTGGGTGCTTCACTGTGGGTGTCAGGCCGCCAGACCACGCATGTGCAGTGGCCATGGTGCAGCTTTTCATGCCATTTCCAGTCGCGCGGTCCGGCTCCCGCCAGTTCCTCCTAACGGTCTTCAGGCACAGACAGCGAAACAGCTCCCTCTCATGTCAATCCTGACAGGACCTGAGAGTAGAGAGAAAAATTTATATATAGTTATTATTATTATTTCTTAGCGTTATCTAGTTTATTGTTAGCGCGTTCGCAAAAAAAAAGTTAAAAGTTAAAGTTTATTAGATTTAGTTAGAAATGCCTGGCTCCCCAGGCTTCAAGAAGTGCACAACATGTAAGGAATCCATGCCCGCTTCTGACGGACATTCATCTTGTATAAGATGTCTCGGAGAGGGGCACATTTCGAAATTTACAGCCAGGACACGAAGAGACCGTGAAATGCAGCTCAAAATGTTACTGTTTGATAAAGCCCTTCGGCCACAGTCAGACCTTCCGGGGAAGCCGTCTCACCACACTTCTCTGATGGTGGCACGTAAGAAGAAAACTCTTTCCCCATCTCATTCCTTACCACCGACCAGCGTGAGTACGGGTAATAGACCAGACACCTCAGGAGTGACAGTGACCCAAAGACCAGAAAAAGAGAAGCAGGTGCGTAGCACTTCGGCACCGAGTCCAACCGTGTGTACCGCACCTCGCCCTAAATCGGCTCTGATTCCGGCGGCACCCTCGGCACCAACATCCTCGGCACTGAGTCGGTCAACAGTGGTGACATCAACACCAGACATCCCAGCACCGAGAGCACCGGCACCGGTTACATCGGCACCCAGTCCATCGTCACCGACTCCAATGCCGTCACCGATCATGTTGGCACTGACTCCGGCATCTCCGAGTGCGTCGGCACTGAGCACCTCAATCACTGCTCCGCCAGCTCCGATATATGCAGAACCGAAGTATTCCCGAGTCATAACGACTCTTAGGTCGATGCCATCTGCATCACCAACACACCATGCTACGGTACCAGGTGGGGTAAGAAAGAAGACGCACAGACTCCCTACTCCATCTCCCAGCCCTGAGCCAGAAGCCTTCTCTCCTGAACCACCTTCTCCACCTGTACAACCATCTCACTCGACCCTCCATATTTCTCGGTCACGATACTCCACATCCAGCATGTCACCTCATCCAAGACATCACTACTATCACCGCTATTATTCCCAATCGCCATCTTACTCAAGGGGACGATCCAGATCACCAAGATCTCCCTCATATCGCAGGAGTTCTCACTACAGGGACCACTACAGAGGTGATCGAAGGTATTCTCCATACCATGATGACTGTTGGCATAGACACTATACTTCCAGGGAGCACTCACTCCGCTCACCTGCCCATTCAAGAGCCATATCACCTTTACCTGCTCCTTCATACACTGCACCAGATAAGAGCAGGTCTGTCTCCCCACCTACAGACAGAAAACCTATGCCCACCGGCAACCAACCAGCGGTGGCCCAGCACATCACGGTGGAGAGTGCCCATCTTTCAGATACGGAGGATTCTCACCAACAATCCCCCACAGATGTGGCCTCCTCTTCCACTGATGATGCCGTATTTCAGGGAGACGCCTCACCAACTGATGACCTAAAGGACTTCCAAGAACTGTTCAAAAGGGTCGCTGAAAGCCAGAAGGTCCAACTGGGAGAGGTCCAGCAGAAACAATATCACCTGCTGAGAAACCTGCATCCATCCCACTCATCCAAGGTTGCCCTTCCACTGGACGAGACAATAGTGGAGATTGCCAACAACATCTGGCAAACCCCGGCCTCTGCTCCACCCACCAACAAAAGGGTGGACAAGAAGTACTTTGTCCCAGCCAAGGGTATGGAGTTCTTGTTTAACCATCCTCAACCCAACTCCCTGGTCGTGGACACGGCCCAACAAAGACCCAAAATACCTCAATATAAAAATACCTCCGGAGACAAGGATAACAAGAGGCTCGATCTATTAGGCAGGAAGATGTACTCCTCTGCCACACTGACACTCAGCATAGTGAATTATTCGGCCTTGCTGGCCAATCACAACTTTGATAATTACACCAAACTGGTCCCTCTTCTTGAACATCTCCCAGAGGCCAAGCGCCAAGTCCTGAAGGCGATCATACAGGAAGAATACACCTCCTCCCATTTCACGCTCCATATTGCCTTGGACATAGCCAATGCAGCAGCCCGGACCACATCCACATCCATCATCATGCGTAGGGCTTCGTGGCCCTAAGGAGCTCCAGAATAAGGTGGAGGACTTACCTTTTGATAGGCAAAGTCTCTTTGTGGATAAGAACAATCAAGTTCTCCGCTCTAGGAAAGACTCCCGTACAACACTGAAAACATTGGGGATGTATACGCCACCTTTCAGGCGAAGGTGGTATACATCCTACCAAAGACAGAGGCCTTTTTCCTATGCACCACCTCAACCTAGACAATATGACCCTCAGAGAGTAGGACAGCGTCCTCACAGGTGCCGTCTTCAGGCGCCTAGACCAGCCCACCAACAGTGAAACAAGCAGCAGGTTTGACTCATAGACTTAGACTTTAAGGTCAGAAGGGACCATTATGATCATCTAGTCTGACCCCCTGCACAATGCAGGCCACAGAATCTCACCCACCCCCTGCTAGAATAATCCTCTCACCTATATCTCAGATATTGAAGCCTTCAAATATTTTGAAGACCCCAAGATGCAGAGAATCCTCCAGCTGTGATTTGTACCCCATGCTACAGAGGAAGGCGAAAAACCTCCAGGGCCTCTGCCAATCTACCCTGGAGGAAAATTCCTTCCCGACCCCAAATATGGCGATCAGCTAAACCCTGAGCATGTGGGCAAGACTCACCAGCGAGACACCCAGAAAGTTCTCTATAGTAACTCCTATCATCCCTCCATTGACCTATTCACCACTGATAGTGAAAGGTTAATTAGTTACCAAGATCATGTTATCTCATCAAACCATCCCCTTCATAAACCCATCTAGTTTAATCTTGAAGCCAGATAGATCTTTTGCCCCCACTACTTCCCTTGGAACGCTGTTCCAGAACTTCACTCCTCTAATGGTTAGAAACCTTCGTCTAATCTCAAGTCTAAACTTCCTACTAGCCAGCTTATATCCATTTGTTCTTGTGTCCACATTGGTATTAAGCTTAAATAATTCCTCTCCCTCCTGGTATTTATCCTCTAATATACTTAAAGAGAGCAATCATGTCCCCTCAGCCTTCTTTTGGTTAAACAAGCCAAGCTCCTTGAGTCTCCTTTCATAAGACAGGTTTTCCATTCCTCGGATCATCCTAGTGGCCCTTCTTTGTACCTGTTCCAATTTCAATTCATCCTTCTTAAACATGGGAGACCAGAACTGCACACAGTATTCCAAATGGGGTCTCACCAATGCCTTGTATAATGGCACTAAAACCTCCTTATCCCTACTGGAAATACCTCGCCTAATGCATCCCAAGACCGTATTAGCCTTTTTCACGGCCATGTCACAATGGCGGCTCATAGTCATCCTATAATCAACCAGGACTTAGACGGGAACATCGAGGGACTGCAAGCCATCCAGTTGTTGCCCAGCTGCAAAGTCACCAAAAAGCTCTTTCACCATCGTTTGAGGCCCTTTCAACATCATTGAGCCGCAATAACATCAGACCGGTGGGTCATGCAGCTCATAACATCAGGCTACGTGATCCCATTCGCTTCCCCACCCCCTTCTATCCCTTCCCCTCCCTCCCTCTTCAGGGACCCATCTCACGAATCTCTTCTCAAACAAGAGGTGGCCCACCTACTCGACATAGGAGCAATAGAGAGGGTTCCGGAAGTGTTCGAAGGCAGGGGTTTTTACTCCCACTATTTTCTAACACAAAAAAAATCAGGGGGTTGGAGACCCATTCTCGACCTTCGGCAGTTGAATCAATATCTCTACAAGCAGCGCTTCAAAATGGTGACACTAGCAATGATCATACCCCCACTGGAGCAAGACGACTGGTTTGCATCCCTTGATTTACAGGATGCTTACTTCCATATTACCATTCACCCGGCTCACAGACGATTCCTCTGTTTCCTAGTAGGCAACAACCATTACCAATACCACGTCCTTCCATTCGGACTATCGCAGCCCTGAGGGTTTTCTCCAAAACACTAGCTGTAGTGGTGGTGTTTCTTCATCGACTAGGGATCATTATTTTCCCATATCTAGACTACTGCCTCCTCAGAGCCCCTTCCTTCAAGAAAGCCTTACGAGCCTTTGCTATCACAAGGTCTCTCCTCGATGCCTTGGGACTCATAGTCAACATTCAAAAGTCTTCCCTTACACCACAATGGTCTATAGAGTTCATAGGACTCTGCCTCGACTCTACCACGGTGCGCGCCTACCTACCTGCTGCCAGATTTCTTGCCATACAAGACCTTATACAGGTCATCACTATGAGTCCTACGGTTGCCATTCTTACATGCCTCCTAGGGCACATGGCAGTGACGACATACGTTGTGGCCAACGCAAGGCTCCACCTCTGATGCCTTCAGCACTGGGTATCCAAGATATATGCCCCTGGCAGACACGACATACACAGGACGGTGATAGTACCCACCATAGTCAAGCAATCCCTGAACTGGTGGACTATTCCTCACAACATGTTGGCAGGTATACCATTCCACAGATCTCAACCCATGGTTCAGTTCATGACAGATGCCTCCCTTCTGGGATGGGAAGCACACATGCAAGGGAGCCAAGTATAAGGCCGCTGTTCCCCCGAGGAATCACTCCTCCATATAAACCTGCTGGAGCTATGAGCTGTCTCCAATGCCTGCAGATACTTTCTCCCGCTTATTCGCAGCCAAGTGGTAAGGATACTAACGGACAACATCACAACAATATATTACATAAACAGATAGGGAGGAGCTCGCTCACACTCCCTTTGAATGGAAGTGGTCCATCTATGGAATTTCTGCAACCAACACAACATGACACTCGCAGCAGCCTACCTGCCAGGGGAAGACAATATCATGGCGGATGCATTCAGCAGGCGATTTGCCCAGCAGCACGAGTGGGAGATACAGCCGTATGTCTTTTGTACTATATTCGACAAGTGGGGTCACACATCCGTCGACCTCTTTGCCACCCAGTGCAATGCGAAATGCGTATAATATTGTTTGAGGGCGGGCATCGGCCAAACATCCAAGGGCGACGCTTTCCTCTACAACTGGGGTCATCGTCTACTGTATGCATTCCCTCCTATTCCTTTAATTCCAAGGGTCCTGGAGAAGGTAATCATGGACAAAGCAACAGTGATTTTCATAGCACCATTTTGGCCCCTCCAGACTTGGTTTCCTTACCTGTTTCAAATGTCACCTCATCCTCCATACCATCTTCCTAGTCGACCCGATCTGCTCACACAGGATCACGGCCGGATACTACACCCACAACCGCATCACCTCACTCTCTCCACATGGCTCCTAATTGGTTCAAACAGACAGAGATGAGTTGTTCCCATGAAGTCAGAAATGTTCTCTTACACAGCAGAAAATCCTCGACACGCACTACTTACCTGCAGAAATGGCAAAGATTCCATCAATGGTGCTCAACCCAGAACCTGGACCCTATCAGAAGTCCGTTACATGCAGTTTTAGAGTATAATGTTCACCTTAAGCATGCTGGGCTCGCCCTTTCATCACCTAGCCTCTATTACAGACTTTCACTAGCCTATAGAGGGGTACACTCCCTTCTCCTATCCAATTACGAAAAGGTTTATTAAAGACCTCACCAACCTTTTCCCTGAACACAGACAACCTCCGGATGCATGCAATTTAGAACTGGTCTTAGATACCCTAATGTGTCCACCATTTGACCCTTGGCCACATGTGACTTTAATACCTTAACGATGAGAGTCGTATTCCTCCTAGCTATCACATCTGCTCATAGAGTGGGGGAATTAGCGGCCATCTCAGCTAATCCCCTCTACACGATCTTTACACCACAAGCAGTCATCCTGCGTCCCCAACCATCCTTCTTACCTAAGGTTAATTCTTCCTTCCACATAAATGAACCGATTATTCTACCCGTATTCTATCCGAAACCGCACGCTTCGGAACGTCAATCAAGACTACACTCCCTTGATGTCAGCAGGACCTTGGCTTTTTATATCAAAAGGACTCGCGAATTGTGGAAGTCACAGCATTTGCTGATTTCGACGGACTATCGCTCCAGGGGTCGCCCACTGTCCTCGCAGCAAATTTCCAGAACAATCGTCTCCTGCATCAGACGCTGCTATGAGTTAAGGAATGTTCCACTTCCACACACCCTCATGGCCCACTCCACTAGAGCAATGGCCTCCTCAGCAGCTTTCCTCAAGGGGATTCCGAGTGACCACCTGGTCCTCGGACTTCAAATTTTCAAGATACTACGCGCTACAAAACATTCTTATGACTGATACAGCTGTAGCCACTGCAGTACTTTCCACAGCAGCAATCCATTGACTCCGAACCCCCTGCCTTACTCCGGCTACTGCTGTAAAGTCACCCACAGTGGAGCACACATGGGGACACTACCCGAAGAAGAAGAAGAAGTTACTCACCTTGTGCAGTAACGATGGTTCTTTGAGGTGTGTGTCCCCGAGGGTACTCCATTACCTGCCCTCCTCCCCTCTTTGGAGTCTGTTCTTTTGTTTTTCAGACCTCTACGATCAGGAGGAACTGGTGAAAAGCTGAAACATGGCCACCACGCATGCGCGGTCCTGCGGACAACAGCTAAAAGATCTCCGATCTGCAGCACTGGGATGAGCCCGACACCCACAGTGGAGCACCCACCGGGGGGGGGGGAAGACACACCTCGAAGAACCATTGTTACTGCACAAGGTGAGTAACTTCTTCTGTGTACCTGAAGGAAACAGGTCTGTGTTGTTCCTGGGTGGGGGTGATTTCAGCTCTGTCCCTTGTCTGGGGAAGACCAGGTTAGCTGGCCCAGCAGAGCAGGGTAGTGAGAAGCCCCACAGAGCAAAGAGGCAGGTTTTAGTGGCTTTGTCAGCACTCGAGGAAGTACCCCCAAGGGGTCTTTTGTGACTTCACTCCATCACAGTGCACTTAATTTAAAGCTTGTTTTTAGCTGCATTCCTTTGTTTCTGTTTTTTTTATTATTGCTGGGTGAGTCAGTAATATTACAGTCCCAGTGTACTGAGCCCAGAGGGCATTCCTGCATAATCAAAGTATACAGCTAAGTCTGCAGAAAGAACAATAGTTTTCCACATATTAACCTCCAGTTCAGTAAGCTAAAGTTTACTTCTGCAAATGAGTGGATATATCAACTCAGACAGGCTTTAGCACATCAATGGGGTATATTTTTCAGATATTTTAATAAAATATTGTTGTGCCTCTTTTGACCACAAAAGCATTATACAAAAAAGTACAGTTACAGCCTCCTGCATTTCTGTCTAGCTGAATGTTGCTTGGACTTCTGGCAAGCAATTTGTTTTTGTATTATTCAGCTATTATTCATTTATATTACCAAAGACCTGATATAATTCTAAGAACAGAATTAAAGGAAATGAGGTCTGTTTTATTTTCTTATCTAATTGTATGATCCTTCAATAAGACCCAGAGATCTTTGACTACTAAACTCGTCTATTCATTGACCTTTATCCTTTTGAGACATAGCTAAAAATTGTAATGGTTACTGATTTGTTATTTTGAAATTCTTAAAATTAAATTGCTGGTAAGAAACTTTAAAGGAAAATATTGAACAGTGCTAAACTGAAATCTGGTCAATTAAAAAGAGAGTTCAACGTAATTTCATGTATTATGAGTCTCCCAGTTCTGCCTGCTAACTTTTGTGGTTTTTACATTTTAAATTTTCCTAATTTTTGGAATGTTTTTTCACTTTCTTGGAGAGTGAAAGTTAGCCATAGGACTAACTACACAAAAATTACACTTAGTGTACTTATTGTCCCACCAAATATAAACAGTAAATAAACTAAAAAAAATAGATTGTCCAATCTTTTTCAATTATAGTACCCTTAGGTGCTACTGAATAATAGATGTGTTTAAAAAAGGAAATTTTAAAGTTGATGATGACCCTTTAAACCTTCTCTAGTGTCTTTCTTCAAATATTTTATTTATAAAACCAAAGTGAGATCGTGAAATTCACATGGTTCCTTATGCCAAAATAGTGGATACAACTTAGAAAATTTGGGCATTAATCTCTGTGTAATTTCTTCCTTCTTGTCTTTATTATTTGAATAAGCAGACCCCTGCTTCAAATGTACTCTAACCTTTCTTTCCAACTTTCATACATAAAATACTATACAAATTCTCTGGTGACAGGCTTTAAAGTAGTGTTATTTTCTTCAACTTCTGCAGACCCCTGACTTACACCTGACCTCTCCCTCTCTCTTGGTTCTCTATGACCTATTTCTATGGACAGCTCTGCCTGGTGTTTGCATTGCTGATGCTCTTTAACAAATTTACTGAAATTCGTTCAGCAAAGGCCCAGATTTTCAAAGGTATTTAGGCACCTAACTCAATTGAAATCAATGTCACTTAAATATCTTTGAGGTATGAGTGCTTTGACAGAACAATATCTTGGAGGTGGAAATGGTCAGTTTGTAACTTCCTGAGCCATTCCTAAGTAATCAAACAGAATATTTCCTTAATCTATGCAATTGTAGGTACATGTATTAGGGAATACAACTAAGCAGAAAGAGGGCTCCTCAAAATTTAATCCAACTAGTAATTACAACAGTCATGTCACTAGAAAATTGTTCTACACTAAGCTTTTTAACAATATTAAAACAATTTTTTTCACCAATACCAATGATCCATTTTATATCACTTACCTCCTAACAAGCTTTAATTATTTGGCTACTTAAATTCAATTGAACTTTAAAAGAGATGAATAGAAAGACCTTTTTACCTTTTAGGTTTTTTTCTTATGCAGCAGTTCATGATTTTAAAATATTTAATTAGAAACCACAGTTTGAATGGTTTAATCACTCCCTTTCTTGATTCTTTTTAAAACTTTTTTGGCTAATACTCATGAAGTTACACTGACTAAACATTTTTTTCAGGCTAAAGTAGTAATAGTTCATCAGTGATATAAACTACAGTTCATAAATTAAATCATAGGACTCAGCAGCTGGAACAGAAGCAGTATTATATCTCCTTTTTACCAACAGTGTTAATGTGGCTTGGCCTGTTTGGCATGCCAGTTTTCTACAGCAGAATTTAGATGTTCAAGAGAATAATACAGTTTCTCTCTACAGATTATGTATGGTTCTTCACACACATACACACACACGCACACAAAGGCACACACACATACACTCTCTCTCGCTCTTTCTCTCAAGGTGATGGGTAAATTGTACAATTTGTAATTCTTATGTGGCTATAAAGAGAAAGATTTCTCAAAAATGAAGAAGTATATCAAAGAGAATGAGGAGTCCTGTGGCACCTTAGAGACTAACAGAATTATTAGGGGATGAGTTTTTGTGGGAATAACCCTCTTCATCAGATGAATTGGAGTGAAACTTATAGAGCAGAGGTGTGTATTTATGTACAACAAAAGAAAGAAGATACTTATCAAGTGTAGAACCAGTGTTAATGAGACTAATCAAGTCAGGGTGGATGTGGCTCATTCACAGGAGTTGATGGGGAGATATGAATATGAAGAGAGAAACGTTACATTTGTGGTTTGTTAACCAGCTTAAATCTTTATTAAGGCCTAATTTAATTGTACTGAATTTTCAAATGAGTTGCAGTTCAGCTATTTTCCTTTGTGATCAGGTTTTGAAGGTTTTTTTGCTTATTTGTTTTTTAGAAGGGTGGCTACTCTTCATTCTATTACTGAATGACCAGAGAGGCTAAAGTGTTCCCCAACCCACAGGTTTGTGTCACCTTTCTTAGGTCTGATTTCTGTCCATTTATCCCTTGGTGAAGAGTCTGTCCGGTTTGGCCAATATACATGGCAGAGGAGCATTCCTGACACTTGAAGGCAAATATCATGTTAGTGGATGTGTAGGTGGATGAACCTCTGATGGTCTGGCAAATGTAGTTAAACCCAGTGATGCTGTTGCTTGTATAATTGGGTATAATTTTAGTTGTTGGGTTTAGTATGTAGGTACAGTTAGATTAGATAATCTGGTGGTTCCTTCCGGCCCTTAAACTCTTTATAAAACTAACAGTAATACCAAATCAATGTTGTCATTTGCTACCATGTACTGGTATATGATTTATAATGGAGGGGGGGAAAAAGCAGAATCAGTTACCATATGAGCTGCACAATTGTAACTGCAATAAAATTCCCCAGAACAATACTTGCTTTACATGCACAGAATGTTCATTGTGATAAGTCATCCCTAATGAGATAAATGTTATCCTTAATGAGACAGAGGTATTGTCACTGAACCAAGATACCATGGTTGACATTATAATAAAACAGAACCTGGTTTTATGAGAGTGCCTACATATTTTGAAAAATGGCTGTAATGGACAATAACAATTAATAGCTTAAATTGTATGCCAAAACTGTAAAGCTTTCATCAATACTGTGGAGGCAAGTGGTTCTGAAACCTTGAGTTCTACTTACATCTTTCAAAACCTTTGTTTTAGATAAGTGGCTGATTACAAGCAATGAACCTCCACAAGCCATCATTTGAACAATTCAAAGCAGTTTTAAAATCAAGTTTGAGTATGGTTTCTCACACTGTAAAATTGCACACACACACACACACACACACACACACACACACACACACAGTTAAAAAACACTACTAAGGATGTACAATCAAGCACTCAGAAAATGCCAGAATTACAATTGCCGATGGAGCTGTGGATCTCTGAGTTTTCTTGACTGCAGCACTTGGCAGCATGAGCCATGGAACTTGGTCTGAGGCCCCTCAAGATCTATCTCCGCTGCAAGCTGGGGTAGTTCCAGACTTTGGAATTAATTCAATTGCAACTAAATAGCTCCATAGCCCAAGCCCTGAAAGCCTGAGTCACCTGGCATGAGCCAACCATAGGTATCTAACTGCAGTGTAGCCATCCCCAGTGTTGCACTGGAAGCTGATTATCCACAACTCCCAAATCTTTTTCAGAGATACTGCTTCCCAGTATAGAGTCTCTCATCCTGTAAGTATGGCCTTCCGTCTTTTTTCTCAGTAGTATACAGATAAAAGTATATGTTACAACATTCCATGGATTGCTTGCACCCAGTTGACCATGTGATACAGATTACTCTGTATCAGTGACTTGTCTTTTTCATTATTTACCACCCACTCAATTTTTGTATCACTTGCAGACTTTATTAGTGATAATTATGTTTCCTTCTGGTAAATGATAAAAGTTGAATAGTGATTCTCCTCTTACAATTACATTTAAAGACCAATCAGTTAGCCACATATTAATTGATATAATTTTATATCATTTTAGTTGCTAATCAAAATGTCACGTGGTACCAAACACCTTCCAAAAGCCTAAGTATATTATATTGACACTTTTGCCTTCCTCTACCAATATGTAAACTTGTCAAAAATATCAAGTTAGTTTGATGGGATCTGTTTGCTATAAATCCATGTTGATTGGCATTAATTATATTACCTTCCTTTAATGCTTTATTAATCAAATCCTATTTCAGCCACTTCATTATCTTGCCCAGGATTGATTTAATAATGCTAAGGGTACTTCTAGACTGCAAGCTCTTTCGAAAGAAGCTTTTTTGGAAGAGACCTTCTGAAAAAACTTCTTCCGAAAGAGAGCATCCACACTTCAAAAGCGCATTGAAAAAGCAATCTGCTTTTTCGAAAGAGAGTGTCCACACCGATTGGAAACTCTCTCGCATGTAAGCTGTGATTACTATAGACAGAGTGGCCACCAAGGCATCTGTGCTTTTTCCTGGAAGCCTCTTCTTTCAAAAAAAAACCCTCTTCTGCATCTACACATGCCTTTTTCCGAAAGAGCTCTTTCAGAAAAGTCTTTCTTCCTCATAAAATGAGGTTTACCAATGTCAGAAAAATCCCTGCATTCTGTCAATTTTCTCTCAAAAGAACACAATAGCAATGTGGATGTAAGTGACTTTTTTTTGGAAAAAGGCTGTTTTTCCAAAAAAAAACCCTGCAGTCTAGACATACCCTAATGAGGATATAACCCATATAATGCCATTTACCATTTTTTAAAATAAATATCTGCACAATGTTAGCTTTCTGCATGTCTTTTGGAACTTCCCCAGTGTTCCAAGACTTACTGAAAATCAACGTTAATGGTCCAGCCAATTCTTTTAAAACTTTTGGATGTGAGTTATCCTGACCCACTTATTTTAAAATGTCTGACTTTAGTAGCTACTATTTAACATCCTCCCAAGAATGCTACTACATGACATGACTGCATTATCTGTTTTTCCAAATTCAGAGCAAAAATATACATTGAACACTTCTGTCTTTTCTGCATTATTATTGATAAGTCTATTGTTTCCTTCTGGTAATTGATCTGTGCCATTATGTGGATTCTTTTTGTTCCAGACATGCCTAAATCCCCCTCAACCTTATTATCCTTAATTCTGCTGGCCATAGGTTTCACATTGTGTTCCTTGCCTTTCCTTACATATGTTTTATAGTGCCTAGCTTCCAATTTATATTTAGTAGTATCAATTTCCTCTTTCTTTAATTTGTCATATTTATTTATGACAAATATTTATTTATGACAGCAATGATATATTTTGTTGTCATAGCAGCTTTCCTTCTAAACCAGTATCTTTAAGTCAATATAAAAGATTTGCCACTCTTTGGACATCTAGTAAAAGATTTCTAAATGATTCCCAGTTATCTTTCACATTTTTTATTAAATTCTTCCTTCAAGCTTATTTGGCCCACAATTATTTTCAGCTCCATGAAAATGGCTCTTTTCAGGAACGAAATATATATGTCATAGGTTTGGATTTTATTCTCTTTGCCCTTTATAAATGTGATAATGTCATGACCACTGGTACCAAAGCCACTATTCCTTTTTAGTTCTGTGATCCGTTAGGCATACCCCCCCCAAACAAGCATTTGACATCCTGAAACAAATGATAATGGATGTCCCTGATAATGATAATGGATGGACTATCAGCTGGATAACTGGGACAGCCACTGACATGCCAGTATGAAGCATTCAAGAAAGGATTGGGTGTAGATGCAGGGGCATCCAGCAGCTTAGGCCAGCCAGATCCCAGCCAGAAACTGAATGGATCCACCAAAATAGAAAGAAAATACCATCTAGCTGTGCTATCTGAAGTATACCAAGTAATATTGCAATCAGACCACCAACCTGAGAGACAGTCATAGCAAGTCCCCTTCTTAGTGCTCCAGAGAGATTTAGCATATACTGATTCATCTCCAGAGATCACATAGGGTGCATCTACACTGCACCCGTAGCTCGAAATAAGCCTCGCAATTTGAGCTACACAAATTACGTAGCTTATTTCGAGTTAATTTAGAAATAGCTTATTTTGTAATTTGGCACTGTCTACACAGCACGAAATTTTGAAATAAACTGCTATTCTGAAATGTCTCTTAATCCTTGTGGAATGAGCAAGCCTGTTATATTTCAAAATAACGGGCTTGTTTCAAAGATGCGGAATAGCTGTTTCAGAATACCGGAAGTATCCCAAAATAGCGCTGCAGTGTTGATGTACCCATATTCTCCAAGATGACCACTATTGATAGCTGACATCCTGAGCAAGGCATGTACAGAATTATCAGTGAATTGGGGAAAGGATCAAGACAATCAATCCATTAAGATGTACTATGACAACTGCAAAGCTAATGGATATCAAATGGCCTATGGACAAGGACATCAAAGTGTGTACTTGTGAGATGGAGCATTCCAGACAGTGTATTCATTGACAATGGATCCTAATTTATCTTGGTAGAATTCAGTGAATGTGAACACAAATTGGAGTTTGGTCCTACCCCAGCCTACTTAGAGAGTGATGATAGGGTGGAATCAGCTGTGAAGACAGCTATGAGACTATTAGAGAGGTGGTTTCTTCTGGCTCTGACACTACTTTTGGCTTGGGAGAATATCTCATCATAGGGTTGTCAAAACTGTCCAGTGCATGCATTGAAGGGACAACAACCAAAACCTTGATGCCAACAAGGGGAGCTCGTTTCAAGACAGAAGGGTGTAGATATCTCTGGAAGGAGAAGCCAACAGTCAAAGAAAGCAGACACTTGAGTATGATGGGTTAGCCAAGGATGCACTGACCTTAGAGACAGGCGTTCCTATCAAAATCGAGCCATTAGAGAAACACCAATAGGTGTGGCCTAAAGGAGTTCTGAAGGATGAAGGGGTATGCAGGTCTTATGAGTTGACTACATAAGAGAGACTAGTAATCCAAAAGAACAGAAGGAATTTATAACGCTGTAGATACAACAGCCAGAGAGAGCCTCACAAGATAACCACAAACTGAAGAGACAGAGAAATATTTAGAAGCCAACCTAACAAAGAGGGAGGAGATGCCACAGAGTGACAATTTGCTAGCCTCAGAGACAGCAGGCTGTAAGGGTGCCAAGAGTCCCTTATTACAAAGGAAACCCTTAGTTTTCATTTCTGCACAAGAAAACTGGGAGTTGCTGAGTGCTGCAAAAAGCAACACAAAATACCCTGGCAAATATAGGTAAATACTGATTATTATATTTATTTACGTTATTATTAATGCTAACAATATTAGAAGAAGGGATAGAGCAAGGGTGCTAAGAAAATAGTCTTTTTTGAAATACAACATGGCAATCTTAGCCCGGGAGAGAGTTTGGTGTCCTCAATAGGCAACCACACCAGGAGTAACCTAACTATCTCAAACTAACTAAGTCTGTGCACAAGAGTCCAACTCAGTTACGTGTTAGCAAACTCTGACCAAAGGGACACAGGGATCCAAGTATCAATGTTTTAAATGTTTCTGTTAAAATGTTTGTAAAACAGTGAAATGAATCATAATGAATGGATCTGGACCAGTCAGAGGTCCCATGCTTTTTGGAGGGGCTGTTATTGATGTTACACCAATAGAACAACATCTGTAGGGTGTTAAATGGAAGCAATTCAGCCATATGAACAGGGTAGTCCATGAGGTTTAATGAGTCCATTTGTTCAACTCAATGTGAATTCAGCATCATTCTTTGCTAGTAAAATATTCACCAACCACAACTGCTACATGTGGAGGGAGAATCTTTGCCTCAGATCTTTAAATTACAACTCTCTTTTGAGATACAAGGCTTATTATATTCTCTTCGTATTAGTCACAAGAAATCTTCCTTAGCCTGGGATGGCAGAGAAACATTGCCTACTCTAAAGTCACTCCCAATGACTATCAGCAATATATGGCATTTGAGTTAGAAGACTTCACCCAAAGAAGAGAGGCGGACAACTACCTGACTTCTATGTGATAGTACATGGATAGATCTTTCTCACTAAGGATCTGCTAAATCTTACGCAGCAGAACAGCTTGGCAGAGCTGTTGCACGAGGGCAGGTATTGTGGAGGTTAATAAGCCTGGAATTTGCTCTTCTATCCCTGCTGCCAAGAATCACAAAGCTGAGACTTGTGTTTAAATTCCTTTCCTAGTGACATCTAGTGCAGTAACTGTCCCTTTCCCCTTTCTTCACTGAAGTTAGTAACTAAATTAATTACATTAACTTTGTGTGCTGGCTATATCTCTAATAAATTTGTCTCTAGACTGGAAAAGGAAAACAAAATCATTGTTTGACATGTTCATTGCTTAATATAAAAGTTCACTTTTTGCTCACGGCAGATTTGTCAAGTTGACAAGAATCAAAATATGTCCCTTCTTGCTAGAAACTTTGATTGTTCATGACAATGAAGGAAGAGCATTGCAACAAAGCCAATAGATAGAGTATATCCAGTGCTGAAGAAAGCTGTCTTACCTCCATGAGCCCAATTCAGTCTGTCCTCTAGGTACTCCTAAAGCTCTCAGAGCTTCTTTTTGTGGAGCTCATTGCATTCATAGATGGGGAGCAGCTGGAAGCTATCCGGTGAAGGTAGGGGATGCAAGCAATATGTCACAAGACCAAATTATATTTAGAGGGGGAAACTAGTGAAGTCTGACCTTTGATCTTAATGATGTGGTGTTCTGGTGCCTGACTGAAAAGCATGGACAGGGAATGACGGCATTTTTGTTTCATGTCCCTCATCAAGCTAAAGGCAGTTGAGTCCACTATTTGGGTACCATGCACAGCTATTCACAGAAATACACATGCAGATATCCCCTTAGAAGCTAATGCTATCTTAGACAATATCACATCCTCTATAGCCCCCTATGCAGTGGCTACTGTGCATTAGCCAATGACAACTTGTCCTGTGCTGCAATTGTGCTACTGGGATATGAGTGAGCTAATGAAGCAGTGAGAACAAGTGGTCCAAAGCCTATACTCTATGTACTAGGTCATTTTATTTCATGCTGGTCCCTATAATCAATGAGGTTGTGAGCAGAGCTGAGCAAATAATGGAGTTTCCAGTGTGCTGGCAATTCCAAAAAATCCATAAAAAAGTTTAGTTTTAGATTGAACTAAACACTTTTAAAATTAAGTGAATTAGCATCTCAAAAATTTCCAGTCATACTGAAATAAAACATTCTGTATTTTTTAAAATCATTTTGGGCATCTGGAGAAAAGCAAAGGTGGACTAAATTCACACACTATCTTGGGAAGTAGACTTCCCTTATAACCTCTTTTCCTCCCTATCTCCCCTCTTCATCTGCTGCTTAATTTGTACCTTTAGACCCCTTGCTCCATTTATCTGAAGAAGTGGGTTGTGCCCACAAAACCTCATGGTACCATCTACATTTTTGTTAGTTTCTAAAGTGCTGCAAAACCATTTGTGTTTTTTAAAAAAATTTTTGGTCAAGTGGTTAGGGTATTTTCCTGGGATGTATAAGACAGGTTCAATTCCTCCCTCCCTCCCCCCCCCCCCACCTGAAGTGGAGAAAAGATTTGAACTTTGGGTCTACCAGCTTGCAGGAAAGTACATTGGCAACATTGCCATTTCAGGAGGGTGGAGGGGCAGCAGCCATGTGTCCTGGCGCATGACTTGCTTTTCATCCCATTCCCCAGACTATCAGGAGTGAGGGGAAAATTCTTGCATTCTGTACATGCCTCTCACATGTGAGAGGCCGCATGGAATGCAAGTACTTTCCTCTCACTCCCTGATAGTCTGAGGAATGGGTTAAAAAGCAAGCCATCTCCCGGAGCACATGGTTGCTGCCCCTACCACCATCCAGAAATAGCGCCCTTGCTTGGCAATGGGATATTTTTGGTATATGATTCTTTCTCAAGGTTTCCTGTTGAAGTTGTTCCACTTTATATAAATAATCATTGAAGTGGGGACTTGAATGTGAGACTTCTCCAACCTCTGTGCATGTCCTAACCACCAGATTAGAGGCATTTTCATGCTCCTTCACTGTCTCAATGACTATCCATTTTCATTCATAGTTGCAATTCATAGGCTTTCATAATGTCAATAAATAATATGGGATTCTATAAACATATGTGAACTTTTCCTCTGGGATTTCTATAAAACTTAGTCCAGCTGGATGAACTTCTGGTTTAGAGGTAATTTTAGTGCTAAAATACAGCAATTACAGTGACACAGTCAAGAATTCCCAAATTACAATCATGTGTTGGATGTACAGGACATAACAGTTCTATCTTGAATTCCATTGAAACAAAGCTTGAATAGTAGTATCTGGAAATCAGCCATGTCTAGTCCACTGTGCTATGAACCACAGCAACAAATTCTGTCCCAGGTGAACAGAAAACAAGAGAGCACCTACAGAGAATGGTTTTGGGTCTTGTATTCTGCCATTTGAGGAAAATTCCTACAGATGATATTATTATGTCCTGCACATTTCTATCATCTTTTTCTAGACTATTTACTCAGTTCACTAGAGTATAAAGATCAGCTACTGATGTGAATAACCATGATTATAATTTTTATTTATAAATATTAAAAGAGATGTAGGTGACCCAAAACCACATTTGTATTAATACAAGTTTTAGATAGAAAACAAATATTTGCCACAAGGTGGTAGCTGTCATTGCACATCACATGGAGCTGTCAGGCCCTGCAGGAATAATCTTCTTTGCATATCTTTAAGAATAAAAACCTTTCTAATTAAAACTTCTAAAGCTTCTTATCTTTCAGGCCTGGATGAAGCTGCATTGGAATATATCATTCCTAGTAACAATGGGTAAAAGTGTAATTCTCTGTATAGTACAAATCTAGTTGATTGTAACACATTATGTTCATTAGAAAGTAATAGATTTTTTCCCCTTGTTTGATTAAAGCAGCTGCTATTTAATCTGGGTTTAGAGATAATGTATTGGCTCATACTTAAAGCAGTGATTGGACTGACAGAGCTTTGGAATGACACCAAAACCATCTTCTATTTAGCAATACAATTTTATTTGCTACTAATATAACAGATCTGTGAGAGATCAGCAGAAATGCTTCTTAATTAAATAGTGCAAAGACATCTCAGTAGAGGAATAATAGCTAAAATTAAAGAATTAATACAATTTAGCAATGGATGGTCAACAGGTTCATCATGGAAAGTTATGAGCAAAGAGGACATGGGCTGAGAGAGCAAATGAGAATTAAGATGTCTTTTTATTGGATGTAAAGGAAAATATTAATTTTTCAACCAGTAAATGAATGTTGTAAAAAGCTTTTTAAATGATTTGGTCATTAAAATAATTTATAAAACCCAATGCATTGCTCTTAAAATTTTAATCAAGTTTTGTATGTCTGTGTTAAAAGCTGGAGTTTCAGGGACCTTAAACTGTCCAAATATATAAATAAAAACACATCATCAACTAAATGGCCTTTATATCTTGGAAAACTCTAGATTTATTTTAGGGAAATTAAACATAATTCTTAAACGGTCAGTCTGTTCCAAAGCCTTTGGGAGACTTTTAACTGGTCTTTTGATTAGTTTGGATTTTATTTGTTTGCTATTAAGCATTTAAAATTACCTTGCTGTGAATCTTCAAGCAAGATCAGAGCTGATGACAGGACAGGAGCCTTTGGTGGAAGGGGCGGAGCTGGAGGACTAGGTTCCCCAAAGTCAGCCCTTCAGCAATGTAAGGCATGCACCTCTGGAGCTCTGGCTACTTTGACTCTGGCTACTTTGACTTCTTGGCTGCAGTGATCATGAAGAACCAAAACGGCAGCTGAGAATTAGCATTTCATGAGACTATTTCAGCCTTGCCTCTTTCTTCTGGCCACATTCTTTTTGTTATATTGAGAAAACAAACAATACTGCAGCAAATGAACATAACACTTCCAAAAGAGAATCCACTTTTCTCCTCTATACGGGTTGCTTATAAGTTCTACATTAGATTATTTCACTCTACCTTCTTTTTCTGATTTAGATCATTGATATCTTTAGTGAGAGAATGGGCCTATTCTGTAAGGGTATGTCTACACTACAGTGTTATTTTGAAATATCTTATTTTGAAATAGTTATTTCGAAATATCTTATTTCGAAATAATGCATCTACACGCAAAATGCATTTTGAAATAGCATTTTGCTATTTCGAAATAGCGCGTCCACACTGAGTGGACTCTGGATCACATTTAAGGCTGGCCGGAACCAGTTCTGGCAAGGCACAAAGTCAGGACTTACTGTGTGGGGCTGCTTCCTGAAGCTATCTGAGGTCTGTGCTTAAAGGGACCCCCTCAAACAGCCAGTTCTTAGGTTTCCCTGCTTGTTTCTTTACCTCGATGAGGGACAGCAAAGCATTTTGTCTCTGCGTGCTCTGATTGCCCTCACTCGGGACACCACAGCACTCTGCAACATGGAGCCAGAGCTGCCGCTGGGCACTCTGGTGCTTCTCTTGGATGTGTTGCTGCAAGCCTCGCTGCATTTCCTGCAGGCTGCCATCCAGGAGATCCATCGGGGGGCTGTCAGTATCCAGGAGGACCTGTGGGAGAGCTTCCACCGTGAGGAGCACTAAAAGCCTCCCTGGTCTGCCCCAGTGGGGGCTTGTGACTCATTCCTCCCTCACGTCCTTCCACTTACCCCTCCCTAACCCCCCTTCCTGATGTCAAATAAAATACACCTATTTTCATGAACACAAACTCTCTTTATTTAACAAAACTGGGGGGGAGGGAATGAAATTCTGGTGAGATTGGGGAAAGGAAGTGGGAGAGGGGAGAAGAGAGGGTGGGAGAGGGGAGGGGGAGACCTGGGAGGAGGTAGCTGGAAGGGGGAAGCAAGGGGAAGAAGGGGGAGGGGAAGCTCAGGGTCAGGGTTGGGGGTCTCGCCAGACCAACTTGATTGTCATGCAAACCTGCTCCTGGGTTCGCATGTGGCCTTTGGTGCCCAGGCTGGCAGCTATCCTGCCATAGACGGCCGTGTTCCCCCATCTAGTGCGGAGATCATGGACATTGGGGGCATCCTCCCCCCTCAACCTGAATAAGGTCCATGATCTCCACCCTGGACCAGGAAGGTGCCTGCCTGCTCCTGGGAGCTGGCAGACTGCTCCTGGGGGAGCGGTGGAGGGCTGGCTGCCAATGGCTTGCTGGATCATGTTTTGGGGCCACTGGGTCAGGGGCAGTAACTGCTGGCTCTGGGCTGGCGGACTTAGAGCTGGCACAGGCACTGTGGCCAGAGTCTACCCCTTTAAGGGCTCTGGGGGCGGGGGAGGGAGAGGAGTGTTCTTGGTTGAGGCTGGAGTGGCCACCAGGGCACCCTGGGAAGGCTGGAGGCCCCCCTATTTTGAAATAAGTGTTTACACAGCACTTATTTCAAAATAGCTATTTCAAATTTGGCATTATTCCTTCTAGAATGAGGTTTACCAAATTCGAAATAAGCGATCTGCTATTTCGATTTAATTTCAAAATATCGGTTTGGCTGTGTAGATGCTAGGAAAGTTATTTCGAAATAAGGGCTGTTATTTTGAAATAATTTTGCTGTGTAGACATACCCTAAGAGCTTCCACAATGATTGTGAGCTCCTGGCTTTTGCATGTATCATAATCATCATCTCCTTATTAGGAGTGTGAGGTGGCTTCTTCATAACAAGACCAAAACAAACAAAAAAAAAACCCAAAACAAACAAACAAAAACCAGAAGAATGCTGAGGAAGTAGGTGGCCAAAAGAGGGAGAAAAATAAAGCTCAGATTCCCATTTGATGGTGGGCTCTTCCCAAACTTTCTTTATATATTGTATTGCTAATACATAGCTTGTTCTTTCCAGATGTTTGCCCTAAAGTGACAGTCAATGAAGAATCCTAATTTTATATAAGAAATCTCCTCCATTCCATTTCCGTTTCCTCTCTAGCAACACAGCATGGTGGAAGCTGTGCAAGAGAACAAAAAGCAAAAAAAATAAAACTCCTAAAAACTTTTACCTTTTCATTTCTGAGCCTTTTTGTTGCAGGGAGAAACCTGCTATTCATTCTGTACGTTGGGCTGGGGGTTGTTGTTTGGACTCTCAGAGGGCTGGCTGCTCAAACTGAGTACCAAACTGTGTTGTGGTATGCTTTGAGTGGGGTGCTGAACTAGATGACCTCCTATCCTAATCTAAATTTCTATTAAATAAATTTGCCACTCCCCACTTGTTAGAATGTGGTTCTTTGTCCTTGAATCATGGCTAGTCCACATATAAAAGTCTGCTATTGGTTCTAAGCTAACTGATCTAGTTCCTTATGTTATGTATTCAAATTCAGAGTAATGGGGTCAAACCTCACTAACAACATAGCTAACATATGGCTACCCTTCATACTTCTTTCAGTGACAGTAGTGTATGTATCTAGCTCATCCCCCTAATATGGGCATAAGAAATAGTTTAGGGTAGATCTACACAGCAGTGTTATTTAGGAATAACTCATGTTATTCCTAAATAACATAGTGCATGACTACACTACAAGCCTGTATTTTGAAATGATGTCGAACTGGAGGACTTCTTACTCTGACTCACAATAACCCTAGTTTCATGAGGAGTAAGGTAAGTTGAAGAAAGAGGTTTTTTTCCTTCCTTCGACTCCCTGCTGTATAGACAGCACTAAAAGTCGAATTAAGCTATTTCGACTTAAGCTACACAATTGACGTTGCTGAAGTTGCATAGCTTAATTCAACTTTAGCCCTGCTGTGTAGATATACCCTATGATGATAAGTCACTCTTTAGGTGAGTAAAAACAATCCTGAACCCTGTGGGTTTGTACCCCTGTGGGGTAGCTACTCTACATGTCTCTCTCTACTTGTCCAAGCTGTGCCTCCCACACCTACACATCTGCTGAAGCCATTCCCCACTGCAGTGTAAGGCTCCAGCAGTGGAGAGGTAGCTAGAAATGGCTTTAGCAGCTCCCTTCTGCCAGAACCTTTTAGTTTCTTCAGAGCACAGTGAAAATCTCTGGCAATCAGCGTTCCCCATTGCCTTCCCTACCTGATACAGCATGACACTGCACACTTGTGTGGACGCAGCCTGCTTTTACATTGCGGTATGTAGTGATGCATACCACTACAAGTGAAGTCTGGATGCAGCTGTATACATAAGAAGAATGAAAAGCACCTCCATAAACAGCTTTTTAACAGGCCATGTTTTAATTATTGCTGTAGAATGAGTGACTGTTCTATAAATTAGATATCTTGGATCTTAATCAAAATAAGCTGTAATTCTTCATTCCAATTCTTTTCATTTTTTCCTAGTTTATTTTCTCACACACTAGTTTATTTCAGTTAAATGTTGTTCCCTTTCATTTATCCTTTGTTTCACTTGATTTTTCATTTGCAGCACTATTGTCTTATTAGTTCTTTCATTGGACATAATAAACATGGTCATACTGTCTCAATCTGATATAAATTATCCACGGAAAAATTGTGCAGTTGTGTGCAGACCCGCATGTTAATTTTTCTGTCACCACTTTAAAGAGTAGTAGGATAGCATTTAGGTGTGGCTTTAAGATACTGCATAAAATTCCTAACTGTCAGGGTGATTAAACACTGGAATAAATTGCCTAGGGAAGTTGTGGAATCTTCATCACTGGAGATATTTAAGAGCAGTTGGATAGACATCTATGAGGGATGATCTAGACGGTGCTTGGTCCTGCCATGAGGGCAGGGGACTGGACTCAATGATCTCTCCAGGTCCCTTCCAGTTCTAGGATTCTATGATTCTATAAATGACATTCTGTAGACCCAGATGTGAAAGAAAGATTTGTCTATCCTCCACTGTTACATTCCTCTAGTCTCTTCCCACCTGTATCAAGAGCGGTATACTTTTGAGTAAGGGGAACAGCAATTCTGCAACATGCTATATTCCTGAGATCCTACAGAAATTCACCTATAGGATCAGGGATCTGTAAAGCAGTGAAAAAGCAGCTAGTGATAGGGCAAAGAGGATAGTTGGTTTCCCAAGGCAACTGGAACTATACACAAGTGGTGGAAACATTTTGGGGAGCATACCTGTGTGCATACCAGTGTTGTGTGAGTGTTGTGAATGCTTATGTGCATGCTTTTGCTACTTTTCATGTAACCTGAGAAATGAGTCAGTCCGTATGTCTATATTTGTTTTTCAGTCTGCCAATTCTCTGCCCCATTTTTCATACAGCTTTTTCTTTCATTGATTTTTTTTCTCTCTCTCTCATAGTATTTCCTATGCAGATCAAAACTCAAAAGAGTTTGAGGCAAACATTCCAATCCATGATGCTTTAGAGGCTTTGAAATTTTACAGAATGAGTTTGGCGCTCCTCAAAAGAGGGTGAGGAGTATGAAACTTTTGAAAATACTGCTTAGATATTGCCAGACCTGGACCTTCTGGGCTTGGCGATTCATAGCCCTGGCATCTCTGGGCTTACTGCTTCATTTCTGAAAGTAAACATAATTGATTGAGCACCAGGACCTCTTTCATTACAAATTAAGCACTGAGCAATGATCTATAGGTTAGCCTGGAGAAATAGAGACATTAGAACTTAGAACAGAAACAGCATCACTGGGGGAACAAATGAAACACAATAAAAAAGCAGGAACTCTTTCCCAAGTGTTTGTCCATTGAGTCTTGCCCACATGTTCAGGGTCTAACCGATCAATATATATGGGGTGGGAGAGGAATTTTCTCTAGGTCAGACTGACAGATATATATATAGAGAGAGAGAGAGAGAGAGAGAGAATCTCCTTCTGCAGTGTTGGCATAGGTCATGTCTCATTTTGAAGTACAGTAAATGCTGGATTCTGTAACTTGAAGTATTTAAATCTAGATGTGAGGACTTTGAAGACTCAGCCAGACATTATAGGCCTATTCCTGGAGTGCATGGGTGGAGGTTTGTGGCCTGTGATATGTGGGAGGTCAGACTAAATGATCAGGATGGTCCTTTCTCACCTTAAGGTCTATGAGTCTAAGTCAAACACTTAGGCTGTGCCAAAAAATAAGGGTCAGAGCTTTTCTGGATTCTCCTGTACAGTGCAATCAAAAATAAATTAAAAAGTATGAATGTGACATGTGTCTCTCATGTCTGGATATATTAAATTCCTATTTGGATGAGGGAATACATAACAAAATTGTAAAAAAAGGAATATTTTGAAATCATATTGTACATGATTTATCATGACACATTTTCATTTGAGAAACACAGAATAAATCCCAGTTTCTGCTGAATCAATTGGAGTGTGCATGATGAATCATCAGATTCATTCAATGACATATAAACAGATTCTGGGACTCTGTCAGTGTGCCAATATATTGCTGCACACTGATGAAAAGCAACTGTAATTGAAGCTATTGGTGCCAGTGATCCAGAAATAGATGTTGTTAAGTTATTTTATTTATAATTTAGTAATAACTAGGTTAGTCTTAATTTGGAGGGGCAAATAGCATCAGAGAGAATCTATGGGATTACAGTCCTCACACTGTTATGTGGGCCAGATAATTCATTACAGACGGTGAAGTTGGTGATAGTCATAATTGCATCTGTGTATAACAGTATCCTAGAGGTTTTGCATTTGTGATCTCAGAATTTGCTTCTTACAAATAACTGAAACACTAGTGCATGCAATACATAATTCATCCTTTTCTACCTGGCCTCAAACTACTGATAAATTTAGCCAAAATCCACAGACTGTCACACATGGAAATAGTGCCAACAGAGAACACTTCTCTTTTATGGTGAGACAAAACCAATCTGTGGAGAACTTTGCTGGCTCTAAAGGTACATTACAAAATAGTGTTCATGGCTACATCTGACGCCATTGAGAACCAGTCTTTCAATCCTCTTAAAAAATTTTAGAATTTTCAACGCTCTTAAAAATAAATTGCTTTTGGAGAAGCATCCAATAAGGTGACAAAATATGTTGTTCTTGTTGTCAAACATGTTATGGGGTAGTTGAATAAGGCCACTAAAAGCACTTTCCTCTGAAGCTACAATGTCATTGTACTGCTTATTTTATCTGTGAATTATGTCTTACACTTTCCATGTATTCTCCACATCCATGGTTATTTCCCATCCACATCATGCCTAAATAAACTAATTGTGTTTTTGTTGTGGTACAATAGGCTTTATCAGACTTATTCAGAAACTTAGTTAACTAGTATAATGAAAGGGGCCTCTTGTGACTAGAAAGAAAGCCAGGGCTTTGTTTCAATGAATGGAAAGGTTCTAGTGTATTGAGTATACAGGACATAGGTAGACTGTCTTTTTCTTCTTGGCTCCCCTAGCTTCCAGACTGACTAAAACAGTTTTTGGCATCTAGAATCATGGATGGTCTCACTCAGGCCTCGCCTGGACTGTACAATCTGGGTGTGAACTTCTGCCTAAGGGCATGTCTAAACTACACCCCTCTTTTGAAAGAGGGATGTAAATTAGACAGATCGAAATTGCAAATGAAGCCAGGATTTGAACTTCTCATGCTTCGTTTACATAATGGCGAACATGCGGTCTTTTTATACAGGGCTTTTCTAAAGTAAAACCATCGTCTAGACACCGTTCTTTCGAAATAAACCCCCTTTTTTGAAAGATCCCGTACTCCTCAGTGTATGATGGAGTATGGGATCTTTCGAAAAAGGGTTTTTTTCCCAAAGAACCGTGTCTAGATGGCGGTTTTACTTTTGAAAAGCCCTTTATCGTAAGACCGCGTGACCGCCATTATGCAAATGAAGTGTGGGAAACTCAAATCCTGGCTTCATTTGCAATTTCGATCTGTCTAATTTACATCACTTTTTCGAAAGAGGGATGTAGTTTAGACACAACCTAAGTAAACAGATAGTATAATTTTCCATTCTTCTCAGCGGTGCCACTTTTCAGCCTGTTTGTGTCAAAAGCATGATTTGCTTCTTTGGTGTTAGCCAAGCAATTGCTCTACCTCAAAAAAAAAAAAAAAAAAAAAAAAGTAGACAGTGTTGAAACAACTTGACATCAGACAGTGCCAGAAAGCATTGTTTTCACATTGAAAACATCTCCAGTTATAATCCGTATTATTAACAGAACAAACATTAACAACTGGTATTTTGTTAGGGTGCTAAATAGAGCTGAACATATACACTGCCTACAAATGATGTAGCTTTGTTTCAAAATTACCCTTGATTCTGTGGTAGCAGTTGCATTTTGTGCCATATTAGGTGACCTTTTGAATATAGCAGCTGTTCTAGAATAAAATTATTTGTGTGCATGAGTGGAATATAAGTAATTTTATAATCTGGCACTCTCTGGTCTGGCAACATCTGTTGTCCGGAATGATTTTAGTTAGCTGGATGTCCACTTATCATGGGTGTAGCCAAGTTTTCCATGGTCTCATAAAGTTGTTTACAGCCATAAATCCTGGCTCTCAGTGTTCTGGGCTTTTATTTAGCTCTAATTTATCCCAGTGAGCAGTGGAAGTGTTGGTAATGCAGCTAGACAATATTGACTGCCTGTAGTTCAGCAAATTCTCTATTTTGGCACCTGTCAGGTCCCTTGGGTGCCGGACTAGAGAGGTTCAATGTGTGTGTGTGTGTGTGTGTGTGTATGTGTATGTTGGATCTGATGAACTCTTTGGGTTTCTTGAAACAAGCAACATATTTCTTGAAACAAGCAAATATGGGGCTTCATCTGATATTGTACTGAGTGCCCTCACCTTACTCTGAAATTAATGAGACCTTAGGATGCTCAACAGTTGTACAATCAAGAGCTTAGCCAGCTTTGCACTGCATGCTTCTGTGAATATCTATTAGTTACCCTTTCTTTTTTAATCCAATCTTCCTGTTCACTTTTGTCTTCTGATTATTTATTTTCCCCCTTTTGACTTTCTCTAAATATAAATACAAATTAGAAAATTAGTAAATCTCTAACGTCTGACAATAAGTGTGATGGTTTTAGTAATTCAATGGATAGTCGAACATACTTAACACCACAGTATTTGAGCTGTAGAGCTGGTGGGGAATTCTTCAACACAAGTTTTTAATTTGGGAACTGCCAGTTCCTCAAAATCAAAACAATTCACAGGCAAAGGTCATTTTAATGAATTTATGGATGTGTATCTATGTATGCTTTGAAATTATTGAATTGTTAAATGATTTGTGCATGACCAAATGGTCCATCCTTCTCTGATCAAATAATATGAGTCAGAACAAGAGTGAAAATGCAGGCACTCACTAATTGTTTCTAATTATTCAAAATAAACAGCAACACAGGATATAAATACTTAACATCAACTCCATTATTATTTGACATTAAAGCAGAACACTGAATAAGCACTTTTTCTGTATTTGTAGGGGCACAGAAATGAATCTTACCCCACCTTCCAAAATAATACTGATCTTTTAATAGGGATCTAGTTGTTTGTTGATATTAAGGCCAGAAGGGATCATCACAGTCTGATCATCTGCACACTTCAGGCCACAGAACTTTGCCCACCCACTGTGTAGCATGCTGTGGGAGAGCTTTATATACTCATGCTGCTCAGACATATGGGGATAAATTAGTCCATTCATCTATCATTTTATTCACTTCATCGTAATTACACAAAGGGCAAAATTTGCTTATGGTTATTGTTCAACCAATTAGAATCCCATATCTGTCTTACATTTTTTTTGTGGTGCTGGTTCAAGGCACTGTATTGCATGTGCCAAATACCCAACAGACGCTGTTATCCTAATGTGAAGTCAGTGACATTTATGCTTTTGCTGGAAAGAACATCCAAAACAAATAGACTGAAAGATGTTTCATGATGGATTATCATACACAATGTTTTTCACTAAAGTCAAATATCCCATAAAGGACAAAACCATGTAATACAGGGCCAAGTGTCAAATCAATCTTACTATCTCTAAAAATTTGGTTCTGGGGAAGCAATAGGGAATGTAGACCTTCTGAGGCTATTATATACAAGAAAATGAAATTAAAAATATATCACGCAGTTGTGAAGGGGATACAACATGCTGCCTAAGCTGTGTTATAATAAATTTTAAAGACTACCACAGCCTACATTAGATGAGGCATGACAGTTTGGCTTGTTTAACTTAGAAAAATGAAGACCGAGAAGGAATATGATTTCTCTCTGTAAATACATCTGGGGGCTTAATCCCAGGGAAGGTGATTCACTATAAAAGCTAACGGGCTTAACCCCAGGGAAAGTGAAGCACTATGAAAGCTAAAGAGCAATGAGAAGTAAAAAATAGGTTAAAACTGGGCATGAACAAATTCAGATTAGGAATTAGAAAGGTTTTTAACCATCAGAGAAAGTTTCTAACCATCAGAGGAGTGATGTTTTGGAACATCTTCTCAATAGGAGTTAGTTAATTTTAAGAAAAACTGGACACATTTATGAGTGTGACTGTATTATGGGAATGCTTGTGACAGTGGGAGACAGGGATCATCGACTCGAGGGTTCCTCCTAGTTAATGCTCACTTTCTTAAAATCTTATGCTTCAGGGTTTCAGCTGGTCACTTGAAGGGATCGGGGTGGGGGGGGAGGATTTTCCCCAATGTATTCTATTTTTTTTTGTCATCTCTCTTAAACATAAGAGATGGCCATAGCTGGAGATGGGATGAAACAGCCTTCTGGAATAATACAAAACATTCTCTCAGATGCCTGGCTGATTTATATGCTCAGGGTCTGATAGCCATACATGGGGACAGGAAGGAATTTTGTCCCTGATCAGAATGACAGGGATATTGGTTTTTTTGATTTTTTACCCCCTTCCTCTGCAGTGTGAGAGGAGGTTCATTTTCTAGGATCTTTTGGTAAATCTCACTTAAGCAGTTCTCTGCCATAATAGGAGCCTTGTGCATTGGTGTATCCTGGTCACTCTGATTCTCTATCTGCAGCACATAATAATTTAATCTTCTGAGATTTGTAATACCTTGACCTAATTTCAGTTACTGAGTTTACTATATGGTTGCTGGATGGTTTTGGTGGCTTGTCATATGTAGGTCAGACTGGATAATCTGGTGGTCCTTGAATTCTATGATTCTATCAGCTGATATATTTGGTGGTTTGAGATGACCTATGCTTTTTTAAATCTAAACACCAGAAATCTAAAACTAAATGTTCATATTATCTCCCTAGAATATATTTCTGCTTTCAACAAATAAGGAGGAATAATTACTTAATTTACATAATGAAAACCAGAAGCCCTTTTTATTCTCCCTAACATTTATTGTGGTTAACTTTGCACTGCTCATTTTTTATCAGTGACAGTGTAAGTTGTGATTGAACAATTATGTACATAATTTTGCACTGAAACTATCTTTTAGTGTCAGATCAAATAAACTTCCCCTTTTTAAACAGTGCACATTAAAAAGAATATGACCATTGTTTAAAGATTGGTTGTAAAAATAAAATATATATTATTAAATGGCCTATACAAATGACTTGTAAAGTATGCAGAGTTATAGAGTGGCTTGTTATTAATAGAAAATGTGTTGTGCACAGTGATTTATTTGTATATGAAAGTAATGGTCATTTTTTCCAGTACAGGTAATAGCTTCTTTTCATGATAGGCAAATGTGCTTTGTACACGTAGTCAGTATTCATAACTTAGGCTGGAATTTCCAAAGTGGCCTAAGAGAGACAGGAACACAAATTCAACAAAGGGTTAATGGCAAAGTTGAAATAAAATGTTCTGACTTGAACAAAATGGTTCTATCTTTTCAAATAAGGTTGTTTACCTTTTTCCAGAATAAAATATTTCACAAGTGTTGTTTCACAGTAAATTTAAACATATTGGTGTTTTGTTCTGAGTCAAAATGAAAGCAAATTTCAGTATGTTGGAGTTGGTCTTGAAAGAATGGAAATTCAATTTTCTGACCAACTCTTTTGGATGGTGGGCGTATTTTGAAGGCAGACATTTCGGTTAGTATTTCAGAGTTGTGGGTCAGACATTTTTCTGTCATTTCTCTTCTACATATAAAAGTCCAACTTCTTGAAGGACTACTATAATAATTGTTTTTACAAGTTGACAATGAATAATTATACTTACATGTGCTTTTGACAGCAGTGTGAGACTTTACACTGAAATTCAAACAGGATAAAGTATGTGTATTTCTTTTGTTTGAGAGCTAGACAGATTCTCTATACTCCTGTATGTGCCTGTGAGGCAGTTCTGATCTTTCCACAGAGGAAAATCTGTACCTATATTCTAGCTTAAAAGTAGGTTTCTTTTTCATTCTGTGTTGTCACTAGGCAAATTTGCTCTGTTACACTTCACTTCTATATCTAGTTGCCAAAGATGATGTAATGGCTCCCCAAAACTTAGGTTGTCACATAAATGACACTGTCAAAGCCCCTTCCAAAGTGTTCAATATTTAACCTAACATGTCCTGTCATACGTCTTATCAAAGAAATAAGTCTTTAGCCTAAATATTATTGAAAAGATAATTCAAATCCTTAATTAAATCTGTTGAAATTCAATTATGTTGTCAGTCAACTGTGATGTCAGATATATACTGAACTGTACCTATCAGCTCTTCTTGTCTGAGATACATCCTTTATTTTAGATCCAATTTGTCTCATCTTACACACACAGCTGTTTCTCTGCTTACAGACATCACTGTATGTATTAAAGAAAAGAGTGACCCTATTTCAAAGCAATCTAGCCTCTTCATTTGGTGTTGGGCCTCTCATTTTGGTTCTTTCTTAATGACACTGGCCATTTGCATATATAAGTTTGTGCTGGAGAGTTTGGAAACCATGTTCAGATAACTCCTTTAATCATCCGGAACAACTTCTGTGGAAGTCAGGAGATGTACATTTGGATTAAAGTGGTAATTCCTTTGATCAAAGAGACTTGATTTTATCTCTCATTACAAGACTAAGAGTTTTGGAGTTTTTTTTTTTTTAGTTTTAATTAATTCCAGTTTTCTTTTAGCTTATCTTCAGAAATGTATAGCATTAAAATAAGTTACAGTAAAAGAATAAATATAATTATTAAACTCAAGGAAACATTTGCTGCTATACAACGATGAACTGAAGGGGAAGGCAGAAGTGTTTCACTTATTTCATCTGCCTCAACTTCATATGAAACATTTAACTCACGTAGGCCCTAAACCTTTGAGAATGTGAAATGTTTAAGCACCCTTAGGTCTCAGGGAGAGTTGAGGGCCCACAACATTATCACAGAGGCTCTGAGGACCATATAGGGTTTGGCTTTTAGTACACTTATAATAAGGCTATGGCTTGCTCAGAGTATGAGAGTTTTAATGATTTGCCTAAGATGTTTCTTTCCCCGTCTTCTCACAAGCATATTTCTCAAATGTTTACTTTATGTATTCAGCTTTTCATAACAAGCAATAATGCAAAGCAGAATAGCACATATCCATCATTTAGGACACAGAGAAATATTACATATCTATTGGATTTGTGTTAAGCGTAGACTTTTATATTATAAAAAAAATAATAGGTGACATATATATATATCCTACTGTACTTGGCTTATATTTCTTTACGGATATGTTTTCCAGACACACACATGCTACATCTACACTGGCATGATTTTGCGCAAGAACTCTTTTGCGCGGAAGAGTTCTTGTGCAAAAACTCTTCCAGAAGACAGCGTCTACACTGGCATGTGCCTTTGCGCAAGAGATGTGCTTTTGCACAAGAGCATCCTTGCCAGTGTAGACGCTCTCTTGCGCAAGAAAGCTCTGATGGCCATTTTAACCATAGGGCTTTCTTGCGCAAGAAATTCATGTTGCCTGTCTACACTGGCCTCGTGTGCAAGAACAGTTGCGCAAGAGGGCTTATTCCTGAGTGGGAGCATCATAGTTCTTGCGCAAGAAGCACTGATTTCATACATTAGAACGTCAGTGTTCTTGTGCAAGAACTCGCAGCCAGTGTAGACAGGCAGCAAGTTTTGGCGCAAAAGCGGCCGCTTTTGCGGAAGATCGCACCAATGTAGACACAGACACAGGGTATACAAAAGTAAAAGTAAATGCAAATTAATCTTTTCAGCTGTCTTGAGTAAAAACAAATTGGACCTGATATGCAGTTGAAGGGAAAATTCCTATAAAAATTTAGGTAATTTTTAACATTCTGCCCTGAGGTTGGCACTCTTGGTCATGAGCCACTCCAGATAGCATAACAGCTGGATGAACAGCTACCTTGCTTTGGGCTCCATGCTGCCTCTAGAATCAGTTTAACAGATTCAGGTTTGGCACAGTTCAGTGTCTCAAGTCTGACCATGTCTGGGGCATTCGCAACAGCCCATTGATCCTGCGGTGCTATGGGGGATGCTGTACACATGCAACATGATTGCTTTTTTGAGTTGGGTTTCCCAAAGGTCTTCTCAACCCAATTACTGCTGACTCACAGGCCATTGGTTGGCTAAAGACTAATTACTTGTTATTTTGTTTTGTTTTGTTTCCCCTAAATATTCCATTGCTTGTCTTGATCACATACAATCACAATCTATATCAGGGGTGGGCAAAAGCCTCTCAGCGGGCTGGATCCAGCCCACCTTGGGCTTTGATCTGGACTGCAAGGCAATTACAGGCCCCACCCTCAACAGGCGGGGGAGGGGGGAAGGAACTCAGCCCTGCCCCTCCACCCCCTGTGCAGCCGCTGCAGAGGAGGCAGCGCTGGGCCTGAGACTCCTCAACAGGGCCAGGCCATGTGGTCTTGGGCCAGCCCTGGAGGCACCACTTCCACAGCCATGCAATCTGGGGCTGGCACGGAGGCTGTGGCCATGGTGCCTTTGGGGGTGGCCTGTGGCTGTGGCCCCTCCGGGGGAGGCCTGTGGCCATGTAGCCACATCAGTGGTGCTTCCATGTCTGGCCCCAGGCTGCAGCACCTCCAGGGCAACCTGTGGCTGCTGGCCCCGGAGGCAGGCCTTGTGGCCATGGCAGCAGCGCCTCTGAAGTGGCTTGTGGCCACAGTGCCTCGGAGCCAGCACCTGGACTGTGTGGCTGTGGCAGCAGTATCTCTGGCCTCCAGGATTACGTGGCCATGGCAGCGGGGCCTTCTTCTGGGGCACCCAGGAAAGCGTGGCTGCAGCCATTGCTGCAAGGGATCACAAAGCCAGGTAAGGTTTCCCCTCATGCCCAGACCCTGCCACTCCCAACCCAACCCCATCACTTCCCTTCCTCCCAAGACCCAGCACCCCCAGCTTGCTCCGACACTTTCCCTTGTTCTTGCATCCTCTCTCCTAGCCACATGCTGCAACCTCCCTTGTTCCTGCTCCCTCTGCCTGGCTAGACACCCTATTACCAGCCTGCTCTGCACCCCAGCTCCCTCCCAGATCCTGCACCCCATCCCTATCGTACTTGCTGGCAGCTCTGTCTCATGCACTGAGCCCCTTATTTTTGTCCCTATCCCAGAGCCTAAGGAGGTCCATAAAATCCCCTAACTCCAGATCCCCAGAAAAGTAAATCTGGTTTATGGGAAGCCCTGAACCTCAGTTTTCCCCTTCCCTTCCCCTCACCCCATGAGGCTGGGGCATCATTGAAGTGAGGTGTCTCAGTTGGGGCCACATCAGTGATTGTTGGGGTGGGGGGGGTTGGAGGAGATTTTGTTTCTCACTTGTATGGTCCCCAGACGATGTTTTGTGGGTCAGTGACCCCCAGGCCCAAAAAGGGTTCCCCAACCCTCCCATAAATAAAGAAAACATTGAAACCTTTTGTGCTGGACATAATATTTTACTTTATCAAACTTCATTTTAAATAAACAAACATGAGAAAGTTAAAATGTGTACTCCGTTTCATAATCTAAATTAAACTGTTCTTACTAGCTACAGCTTGTTCAGAAAATAAGGTCACTGCACCCAGCACAGTAGTTCTCAACCTCGCCCTTTCTGCATGAGGCTCCGCCCCTTCTGCCCAAGGCTCCGCCCCTTCTGGGTTGGCTTGCAACCACTTCTGAAATTTGTAAAGTAGCCCCCCTTCCAAAATGATTGCCCACCCCTGATGTATATGATAGAAATATGTACTTCAATTGATTAAAGTTTTTGTAATAAAGAAGCATTTCAAAATTAATTATAAAGCATACCAACAAGCATCTTTTTGTTACTTGTTTTGGAAGAGAACAGAGCTCTGAAGAAACTATCTTGAATTCACACCCTTGACATTATTGGTCTTGACAGGTCCTAGAAGGGTGTAAGAAGAGAACAGTAATTCCTCAGTGGCATAAGCAGATTATGTTCAGTGAAGTCAGCATTTAAGGATCATTTATAATCACATTTAGAGGTGATTCTCATATAGCTGTTGGCAAAGTCTTTTCTTAACCCTGTGCTGCTTGTGCTTAAGTTGGAGACAGCATCACACTCTGAGCAAAATATTTGTCAGCTGAAGCAAAATTGGTAATTCATGATAGAAGGAAACATTCACAGAGCAGACCAGACCCAACAGTAGCCCAGGGCAACTCTCCTCAGGGTGTTCAGATTTTGCAAGTTCAGATAAACAAATCTGATATATAGTATCTTCAAGGAAGCTGGGTTCATCTTTAAAAAATACTGTATTATGGTTTACATGACACTTGGAAATTAGAAGAATAGTCTTGTCTTCAAGTAATGAGCCATTTATTGGAGTGTGTGTGGGGGGAGTACTGGGGGGGGGGGGGAGAAATACAAATAAAGATACTGAAACTTTATAATATATTTGAGCAACAATAAACAAGTCAGAATTGTTTTAGTGCCTGTGGCAGCTTTGATATGGGGGGGGCACGTGCAGCACTGCCCCCTCCAAGAAGCAGTACTAAAATAAACATAAAAATAAACTAAAATACATAAATGACTTTTCATTTGGATTCCTAAATATTCTAATTGTACAGAAGTATAAGATTAATTGTGAGGCAATTTTGGCAGTGTGGTTATCAGCATTCTAGTACAGGACTCTATCAGAAACACTTCAATATGAGAGCTGCACTTAGTAAATACCTCTTACATTAAAGGCACTTTTTCAAAGCTGAGGCTTTTCTACTTCATAGTGTTATGCTTAAAAGAAGCACACAGGATCTTCTTCAGAGGGATTAGACAACACGCCTCATTTATTGATAATATAACAAAATAGCATATGTATTTACACACATGTGCGCGTGCCCTGCTGATGGAATAATTACCAGTCTGTTGCTCGGCCCAACCTATTGGCCAGATAGGTCAGGTGTGAGAAAGGAGTGGGTTCTTGTCAGTCCAGACTGATGCTCCATAGTCTTAGCAGGACAAGAACCTGAAATACCATACAAGACACCCAATCCTTTATAGGATTTTCCTTCCATGCAAGTCTATGCATTTTGCCTTGTCAGGCCTTAATCAGTCATTCAGTATCACAATCAGTTTTTCTGCGACATATGTTTATCTGGAGGTTGTTCTCACAGTCATCTGATATCAGTATGCTAATGACCCCTCCTGGGTGTTGTCTTTTGGTGAAACTTGTTATTGGTTCCCTATAAAGGGGTGCTTGCCACTAACTTCAGGGTTCGTCAATCTGTCCCGGTAGTCTGTGGTGTGCTTTCACTTAGTTGATAATTATTTGGTGCTTCTGAGTCTCCAGCTCCTCCTCTGACCATTTGAGCATGCAGTGGCCTTTACACTTATCTCTCCTGAAAAATTCTCTTTACAGAATTGCAGCATAGAACAAAGGGGTACTTCTAGTCACTTTAACAAAGTTACAAAGTCTTTCAATATTAAACTTCTTTCTATCTACTACAAGGCTTTATCTAATGCTGACATCACCATGCATTACAATAGTCCATCCCTTCACTTTAACATCAGAACATGCTAGCATCAAACAGAGCTGGAGCTAAGTTAACAAAGCTGCCTGGCTTGTCTGACACCTACATCTTGTATTTAAGTTTAATCCAAACCTTTTGCTGTAACATACATTCATTATAACTAACTGATTTATTAGTTACAAAATTCCAGGGCTACAATAGGCTGATGTTGCAGTTGTTACTGTGCATGTTGGGGAAGGCTTTAGGGTTTGTACAGTACTGAAACTTCTGGGCCCCCTGAATGATTTGGCAGTGATACCTCTGGCAGCTCCTTTTTAAAAAAGAACATACTAAATTATAAGCTACTTTCCCCTTTATATATGCATCATGTACCCCAGGTGTTAGACCAGCTATCCTGGCAAGTTCATAACTGGATGAAGCTATGAGCCCTTATACCTCACTTCTGTGGTGCCTTGCACTAGGACGTAAGAACGGCCATACGTGATCAGACCAATGTTCCATCTAGGCAATATCCTGTCTTCTAACTGTGCTTCAGAGGCCATGACAGGTGCTTCAGAGGGAAGGAGCAGAACAGGTAATCATCAAGTGATCCATCCCCGGTCACCTATTCCCCGCTTCTGGTAAACAGAAGCAAGAGGCAGAGAAAGAAGTCCTATTATGTCTGGCCTAGCCTCTCCACAGTGCTGTAAGGAATAGAGAAGGGTTCTTGCACCTTCAAAGAGGTCATAATCTGGGGAAGAGAGTGAAATAAATTTATTCTTAAAATGATGTGTGTCTGACAGGAAGCATTAGAAATTAAATCATTCAATGTATATTAGTCTTTATAGCAGCATAACGTAAGGTAAAGGATTTTTAATGGATTCACCTTTTGACAGAAAAGTCATGGTGTCAATATATGAAAGTATGTCTCATTTTTTCACTTTGGTAGAACTGAGAGCTAAATGACTGAAAAGCTGGTGTAATGTCAAAGCAAAATGATACAGTCACGTTTCTCTTCATTCCAGCTTTTAAGCATAATACTACTTACACAGATGTTACCTGGTAATAGAAACAAATATTTCATAAGCTACATCTGAAGTCTGACCTTACTTCAAAATATCATCTCTGAGTATTTCAGGTTAGCATGTTGCTTTTAGTGATGAAGTTTCACCACTTCTAGTTTTGTCTGCAGTTCTTTTAGATGCAGAGTTAGTGTCCTTGATGATAACCTGAGTTATTCTGCTATAAAGTTAGCATATGAGCTACTGTAAATAGTTTAGAATGTGCATCAGTGCTTTCAAAACCATATACTCTGCATCTCTGACACTTTAGATAGTCACATACAACTTTATTTCCAAAAGGTGGCTCTAATTCCTGTTGATTCAGGGTTTGGGTTTGCAGCTTGGGATACCTAGTTTACTTCATGTGAGCATCCAGAATGGAGCCCCTCAGAATTAAAGACCACTCTTTAAAATCTAGGCCATGGATATCTTGCTTGTAAACTTGGTTAGGAGAGGCAGTAAGTGTCACAGATCCGTAAGGCACCTTTTGTTGGCTCTCTTCCCTGCTGCGAAAGAGCCTAGCTACTGGGGTCCTTAGTTGTTTTAAGCTTTTCAGATTTTGAATGGAGTCCAGACGTTGTTCCTATCTTGCAGTCCCTAGGCACATGCTTGATATGAAGACCTGCTGTCTATCAGTTATGCTCAATGATGATCTCTCAGACTCCACCAAACTTACTTACACCCAGAACTCGATCCCAAGATATGAGCCTTCTATCTTATAATTTAATCCTCTCAAGGGACACATGACAGTGGTGAAGCATATAACATACAGACACTTTTCCCAGAATGTATTAAAATTGTTCTTTTCTTAATCACTCCAGAGCTATGTTTAGGCTGGAATTTGAGTTATCTGGAGCAATCCAGGTACATGTAGCTCCAATGGATGGTGTATCCTGAAACCTGGAACTTCTCCCTGTCAGTCAGCTTGCCACCTTGTTTCTCTTGACTGATCTGATCCCTTCCTTCCTCCTACCCAAACTTCTTATATAAGTCTTTACTGCATATGCCCCACTTCCAACACCTGTTTGCTTTTGTTGTTCTATTTTTTTGGTGGCATTATATTTTCTCCATTTCCTCCTGCCATTCAGGTAAGAAGCAGTTGCGTCTTCTTCCTATTTAATAAATTCACTATCATTATATATGGACCAGATGTTAAGAGTTAAGAACCTTCCAATTGCTCTTAGTCTAGGGAATTTGTTATTTCAGGCTGGTAGGGATTGGAGGATAAACAGTAAGAGAGGCATTTATGATATAGCACTTTTTCATAGTATCACATCATAATAACTTTGTATAGACAGTTGTCCAAATCATGATAACAAGATAAGATTATGGCACTTGTCTTGGGAAATCTGGATTTAGTTCTCTGTTCCCCCGGGTGTTAGTCACTTGGGGTATGTCTACACTAGCCACCCTAGTTTGAACTAGGGTGGCTAATGTAGTCATTCGAACTTGCAAATGAAGCCCGGGGTTAAAATATCCCGGGCTTTATTTGCATGTTCCCGAGCGTTGCCATTTTTAAATGCCCGGTAGTTCGGACTCCCTGCCCATGGCTACACGTGGCACAGGCTAGGTAGTTCGAACTAAAGCCCCTAATTCGGACTATCATTACTCCTCATTGCAGGAGGAGTAATGATAGTCCGAATTAGGGGCTTTAGTTCAAACTACCTACCCCGTGCAGCCGTGGGCAGGGAGTCCGAACTACCGGGCATTTAAAAATGGCAACGCCTGGGAACATGCAAATAAAGCCCGGGATATTTTAACCCCAGGCTTCATTTGCAAGTTTGAATGACTACATTAGCCACCCTAGTTCGAACTAGGGTGGCTAGTGTAGACATACCCTTAGGGTGTGTCTACACAGCAGGGCTTAACTCCAAATAAGCTATGCAAATTGAGCTCATCACCCATCTCCCAGAGGGAGGGATTACCTGTTGTGTTCCCTCCCTCTGGGGCATCTGGTATTGGCCACTGTCAGCAGACAGGATACTGGGCTGGATGGACAATTGGTCTGACCCAGTATGGCCGTTCTTATGTTCTTCTCTTACTCCTCATACAATGAGGGTTACAGGAGACATAGTAAGAAGACTTCCATCTTGACAGACATTATTTCAAAATAACTGCCTGCTGTGTAGATGCAGACTAAGTTATTTCATAATAATGCTAGTTATTTTGAAATAAAGTTGCTGTGTAGATGTATCCTTAATTACTCTGTGTCTCATTTTTAAAATGGGAATAATAGTATTCCCTGTCTCACAAGATAGTTGGGAGACTAAATAGGGATTGAGAGATATTTATGTACTTTGGTAATGGGGTACATAAGATAGCTAAAATTTTCAGAGATCATTATATTGTCAAAACATTTATGTTTTGAAAGCCCAATCACATAGTTGTCCTCAGATATAGACTAAGGACTGTGTAATAAGATGGTTAGAGAATAGGGCAATTAAGGTGGTTATTAGATATTTAGCTCTGTGTGTTTTCCCCCTGTATGCTGTACCAGCCTGTAGTTGGTGCAGAAGACTATGAGTGAACCACCCAGTGAGGACAAGATCTTTAAAATACAAAGGCACCCAGTCCACTGAGCACACTAGTAACACCTGGCAAACTCTACAAGTATAGCTTCAGGGGGTAGCCGAGTTAGTCTGTACAGAAGAAAACAACAAATTGTCTGGTAGCACTTTATAGACTTACAAAACATGTAGATGGTATCATGAGCTTTTGTGAAGAAGTGGGCTGTGCCCACAAAAGCTCATGATACCATCTACATGTTTTGTTAGTCTATAAAGTGCTACCAGACCATTCGTTGTTTTTTTCTACAAGGATACTAAGGCATGCATTCCCATGGCAATGGACATTCCATTCCCTACTAAGATACTCCCTCTGAAATCTTTTTATACGCTGATACAAACAAGTTATATATTATCCCATTGATGTATCTGGATCAGTGTTTCTTAACCTTCTTTTATAAAGTACCCCTTTTTCAAAAAAAAAAAAGTAAGTACCTCCAGTACCTATAGTTTTCAGACACACAATTTTTTTTTCTACCATTGCAACACATTTGTTTAAACAACTTAATGGTAACTGGTTGGTTGGAAGAAATTGCCTATAGTCAATAAACTTGTCATCATACTTATGATTGTGCAAAAAGGATAAATTAAAAAAAAAGATGAACGTAAAATAAGTCCTTTTTTTATTCATACATATGCATACACACATATGTATACATTTTTATACAAACATCAATAAACAGTGATCAATAAAATTACAAGGAAATATTATAGTTAATGTAATGCAAAATTTGAGCTTGTATGGATGAAATCAGATTTTCAGACCTAGGTGTCAAACTGCTGAGGGCCACAATTAAATCATTTTCTGGAGACATACTATTTCTTAATTTAGTTTTTCATTCAGTCATAACCAAAAAACTTGCCTCATATAAATAGGCTGATGCGAAAGGGAGGAGTTCTGTGAGAGCCATGTTACTCAGTTGTTTATATTCACCTTTCATTTTCTGCCAGAACACGGTCTTTCATCTTTAGTACACTATCAGTAGAAAGCTCAAAAAGTTGTTCCTGCATTTCTTCTGAAATCCCTGCTTTCTCAATAGGATTGTCATCAAACGGATTCAAAATCCAAAGCTTCTGTCTGTGTTCAGCTTCATCAAAGCTTGGAAAATATCGTTCAAAATGTAATTCCAAATTTGTCAAATGTTCCTTTATTGATGTTTTGACATGTTCATCCAAAATAATTGCATTTTCCACATAAAATTCTGAAAGTTTGAAATGACACAAAATTTCCAAATAAAGCATTATTTTTCCAAAATGCTAATTTTTTCTTGAATGCTTGTACTTTGTCATGCAAGATTAAGATATTTGTATTAAAACCTTGTAACTATAGGTTCAAGTTATTGATTTGATCAAATATGTCACAAAGGTAGGCTAATCTGCAAATCCATAATTCGTCTTGAAAATATTGTACTCAGATTTCATTTCTGTGAGAAAAATTTCAACTTCAACCTTTAGCTCAGATAGAATATTGGACAATCTTCCACATGACAACCATTGAATATTGGAATGAAGTAATACAGTAGTATGTTCATATCCCATATCATGGCACAGTAATCGAAAAACACGTGAATTTAGAGCCCGCGACTTTATGAGGTTAACTGTCTCTTCACTGCAATCTCTAGCACAGAGTTTAAATCTTCATTCAGCTGCTTTGAAGCTAATGCTTCTCTGTGAATGATACAATGAGTCCACTTTATTGAAGAATTTATAGTTATTAATCAAGCAATAAGACCATTTTGTCAACCTTCCATTGCTGCTGCTCCATCTGTATACACAGATATGCACCACTCCCATGATAATCCATATTTCAAAATCTGTTCATTTAACAAGTTAAAAATTTCTTCCCCCATTGTTTTAGTGTTGAATTCTTTACAGCAGTATCTTTGCTCACTTAGTCCTTTTTCATCTTCATCATCAATGTATCTGACAAAAACCATTAATTGTGCACAATTGGAAATATCTGTTGATTCATCAAGTTGTAAAGCAAACTGTTTCTTCTGAATAATTTTTTCAGTAATTTGTTTTATTATGTCTTCTTATTATTGTATTGTTTGAATGTGGGATATTTTTAATTTTGATGACTTCTATTTCACTAAACATAATTTTTTCATAGCAGCACTAGATATATTGACTCCTTCACATTTTCTTTTAAAATATTTAATTGATTTATCTTTTAATGTAGGATGTTTTGTATTAAGGTGTCGTTTCAACAGAGACTGTTTCATATAGTGGTTAGGTAAAGTCTCACAGCAAATCATGAAAAGTGGCAAAGGGGGTATACTTCCATTTGTAGTAAACCTGACTTTAAGATATTCGGAATTCTAACTGTGCAGTTTTTTCACCGCAGGTTTTCCCACCTCAAAATGTTTCTGACATGGTTTCCTGTGTACTACCTTCTTCCAAATCTGCAATTTTATTCTTTGTTTTCACAAGAAATCTGTCTATTTTTAATCCTTCAGTTGTAATTATAAAAAAAACTAAACTAAAATTGTACTACAGTAAACTTCTGATAATCCGGCACCTTTAGGACCCAGGGGGTGCCGGATTATCAGATATGCCGGACTATAGGAAGGGGGAGGCTATGAGGGGTCTGGGGTGGGATTGGGGGAGGTGGGAGGGATGGGGAGGCGGCGCTGCGGGACCAACCCAACAGCACCCCAGCTGCTCTGCCCCAGACTTCCCCAAGTCAGACGCTGCTGAAACTAACCAGCAGTTGACTCCGGGAAGCCCGGGGCAGAGCAGCTGGGGTGCTGTGCCCTGGGCTTCCCGGAGTCAGCCGCTGGTCAGTTTCAGCAGCGGCTGACTTGGGGAAGTCTGGGGCAGAGCAGCTGGGGTGCTGCCAGGTTGGTCCCACAGCGCCGAGGGGTGGCACTACGGGACCAACCAGGCAGCACCCCAGCTGCTCTGCCCCAGGCATCCCCAAGTCAGCTGCTGCTGAAACTGACCAGCAGCTGACTCGGGGAAGCCCGGGGCAGAGCAGCTCCAATTGTCCGGCTGCCTGGAGCACTTCCGGGTTCCAGGTGGTGCCGGACTATCAGGAGTGCCGGACCACTGGATGCCGGACAACTGGAGTTTTACTGTAATAGCAATTTTATCACTTACTTCAGATAGCAACAAGTGTAATATTTGACTGTTTACATCCATCCACTAGGAATGCTGGCAATTACTGACGCTAACGAGTAGCGAGGCATGCTAAAGATAAATGAAGTTTGCCGATAACATACCACTCATCACCACTCAGCCAATTCCGTACCTCCATCTAACCTCGTCTGTATTACATGCAAATCCATTACCAGAACTACTTGACCTACTTGAAACCTGTGTTTATTAGAAGCAAAATGGCTGCACCTATGTATATTTTTTGTAACATGTAACATCTGAATGTCATCCAAGGTGATGGCAGCGTAGGGAGCCACTGTTAAACATCGCAAAATTCAAACACTCATCAAACATCACCATATAGTAAACAAACAGACTTGATTGTGTTGCCCTAAATGCAATGGTAAAATGATCTTCTGGCAAAGAATTGTAAGGCAGAGGCGCATATCACTCTATGTAATACAGCTGAGGGATTGAAGGAGTTCACAGATTCGATCGAAGTTTGCTGATTGATAACATACAAGTAGCCAGACAGGCAATGAAATTTTTGGGCGTAAAAAGTACAAAAATAATAAAGTGCTGTAAAACTTAAAACAAACATTCAGTTTTCTCCAAATTTCAGTTGTGTTGACGTATCCCCCCTACTTCTCTCAAGTACCCCTAATGGTACTCATACCACTGCTTGAGAAACACTGATCTAGATGACATATTCTGACTTATTTCTTGTATTACACTACTTTAGAATGTGTATTTCTGCAAAATCAGCTCTGTTCTTGCCAGATTCTGTGAGCAAGCCCTGCCTCTGGCTCACAAATCAACTTTGCTTTATGGCAGGAAAACTTTGATCACTACTTTAGTTCAGGCCTCACACCAGATCTTTGATACAAGGGCTTATATCTCAGACTCTCTTGTATTATACTGCTTGCAAGCCTAATTGGGGTATTCACAAGTATTTTAGGACTCACTTTCTGCTTCATAGGTTGATGTTAAGAGTAATTTTTTTCCAGTCTGGCTTTTTTTCATAGTTGTTTTTTGTTGTTATTCTCTGGTATCAACTTTTGGGTTTTTCTGGTGGACACTGAAGAAATTATAATGCTCTTTTCTCTTTAATGCATGGTTTGTAGCACTGTAAATATGTTTTTTTTCAGAATACTGACATTTACTTAAAATAGTAGTTCTCCAGCAACTGTCTTTTCAGATACAAACTAAAAGATGAAGGCATTTGTACACCTGAGTGGGTCAAATGTGACCCAAATAGGTTGAGTATTGTGCTTGTTCTTCTACCACCTATTGAAGTCATAATATTAAAATTCTGTACACTGGAACCAGATGAAAAATTTATTCTTTAAAAAAATCCCATTTCTGGCTAGCTTCAATGTACACTAAATGTCACAAAATTATCCTTTGCTATAAACTGTCATAGCTCTGTGGACTTGCATCAAAATATAGTAGCATAGAATTTGACCAAATGAAACCCAATATATTTAGGAATTTTGTGCTTTCAAAATTGCTGAGAAAAAAAGGCAAGAGGAAAGACAATACCTCCCTCACCCACAGCTTCAGAAGTAGGGCGGCTTTGTCTGGGCCAGCACAGGAAAGAAAACCTTAGTTCCTTTAAAGAGTAACACACACACACACACACACACACTCCTCACTCCATCTTCTCTTCTGGATACTGAAGCTCATTGTCTGATAGACTGGCTGGAATAGTGCAACACATGCCTATTGACTGCCATATCCCCAAAGGAGGGTTTATAAGCCCTTCCCCCAAATGGGCACCATTCTGTCCCGAGAAGGAAAGTTCCTTCTCCTGCGATTGGAATGGGACTAAGTTTGAGGTTCTTGCTGTGGCATCACACTAATGCTGAGGCATCACACTAATCATCTTTCTGGGGCTGGATGGGAATTTTTCCTTCACCACCAGATTGGCCTGTGCAAGGTGGATTTTTTTCTTCCTTTTCAGCAGCCCTGGGGAGCCACTGGGTAGGTTAATCTGTAAAATTAATCTGTAAAATTCATATTGTCACAATGTAATAGGTATCAATGCAAGTGAGTAATCATTCATTTAGGGGTCTAGTTCCCTGAAAAATTGGAACTGAAAGGATAAAGAGGAGGTATCTCATAAATAAGGTTGTGCTGGAGGACCTTATGAAAGATACAGTAAGGATACCACGCCCTCTCCCCCAACCCTTTAATGTTCATATGTGTGTCGGGACTAATAGCAGCCTTCTATCAGGTGGCACAAGTTACGGACAGAAGGATGACCTGAATTGTGCTGGTTGATGATGTGCATTACTGCTGGATAGTTCTCACATGTTATTTCATAAAACTGAGCTAGTTAAACCACATTCCTGCTGTCCTGTCTTCCTGCAATGTCCAGGAGAAACCCAGGAGTCCATCACTTAAAATCAAATGAAAGCAGCTCACCAAATGTAAAATAGAAAAGTACTGTTGGCGTATGTGTTATGAGGAACTTTTTTCTTTAAAAGAGGGCTAGAGTATGATGGGGAGAAATCTTGATATCAGGTATTGTATCAAAATTCTAATTTTGGAGTGAAGAACTTCCCTTTCGCATCTTTTTTTTTTTTCATTTTTATTGTCTTCTCACTGTGGTAAATTGTTACTTCTACTTCACTATTCAAATCACTTGGTTGGTGAATGTATTTGTCTATTAGGATCAATGCTGTAAGTCTAATTATCATCCAGGCACTCAGGTATTTTCTTACAGGCATTCCTTTCTATTAATATTAAATTTAAACAAATAATTAAAAGCCATAAAGTCACATTCTAACAAGTAACAGCTTGTCCTATCCTTGCTGCCTGAGAAATAGGAGAGCCTGAGTCTTTTTGCTATATCCATAGCACATCACTCTGTGATGACAAGTGTGACAACTTGGGCTTGAGAACTACCTCACCATTCACACTGGGCAGAAAACAGCAATTCTGTTTCACAGAAAATTCTGAGGTTCTGACATTTATTTTCATTCCAAGGTGGAACAAAAATAAGACCTTTTTAAAAATGGCGAAAAATGAAAGAGACAGATGCAACCCGCTCCAAAGAATCCCCATTATAGGGCACTCATCTAAGATATACATGGTTCAGAGCAGGGTTTTGATCTTGTGTCTCCCATTGTTCATTAGAAATTCATCTGAAAATGTTTCAGTTTGAACTAAATGGCATTTTTTATTGTTCTACTTACTACATTAACAGGAGTATTGTGAGCAAGACATGAGAAATCATTCTTCCGCTCTACTCTAAGCTGATTATGCCTCAATTGAAGTACTGTGTCCAGTTCTGGGCACGACATTTCAAGGAAGATGTGGAGAAATTGGAGAAGGTCCAGAGAAGAGCAACAAAAATGATTAAAGGTCTAGAAAACATGACCGATGAGGGAAGACTGAAAGAATTGGGCTTGTTCAGTTTAGAAAAGAGATGACTGAGAGGGGACATGATAGCAGTTTTCAAGTATCTAAAAGGATGTTACAAGGAGGAGGGAGAAAATTGTTTTCCTGGGCCTCTGAGTACAGGACAAGAAGCAATGGGCTTAAATTCCAGCAAGGAAGGTTTAGGTAAAACTTCCTTTCAGGGTGGTTAAACACTGGAATAAATTGACTAGGGGGTTGTGGAATCTCCATCCCTAGAGATATTTATGAGCAGGTTAAACAAACACCTGTCAGGGATGGTCTAGACAGTGCTTGGTCCTACCACGAGGGCAGGGGACTGTACTCGATGACCTCTTGAGGTCCCTTCCAGTTCTAAGATTCTATGAGTCTGTGATGCTTCCCTAGACTAAAGAAGACTTTCTCACTATATCTATGCAACATGCTTGCTCCCAGTGTATGTGTCAGGTTATGTCTACGCTATGGCTGCATCTACACTGGCATGATTTTGCACAAATACTTTTAACGGAAAAGTTTTTCCATTAAAAGTATTTGCGCAAGAGAGCATCTATATTGGCAAGTGCCTTTGTGCAAAAGATTTGCTTTTGCGCAAAAGCGCGTCTATACTGGGTACGGATGCTTTTGCACAAGAAAGCTCCGATGGCCATTTTAGCCATCGGGCTTTCTTGCACATGAAATTAAGGTGCCTGTCTACACTGGCCCTCTTGTGCAAGTATTCTTGTGCAAGAGGGCTTATCCCTGAGCATGAGCGTCAAAGTATTTGCGCAAGAAGCACTAAATTCTTACATTAGAATGTCAGTGCTCTTGCGCAAATTCTCGTGGCCAGGAGGCAAAACAGGAGGCAAAATCTTGCCAGTCTAGACGCACCCTATGAGTTTGGGGTGCCATTCCCTTGTTCACATACACATACACTCGCTACTCTGTAAATATTAGTGTAGCAATAGTAGCATCAGCAGAGCCTGTGCCAAGTACAAATATGTCTGAAACCAATGAGTATATCCTCCAGTACTGATACTAATGCAGCTCTGGCTACACTGCTCTCTATGCTTCTACTAGGATGAAGATAGCTAGCGTGAATATGGGTACTAGAAAAGGGGAGTTTTAGGCTGTTTTTTTTCTCTTGCTCTTTCAGTATTAAATTCAAATTTAAAACAGAACATAATGGTGGAGTGACAAAATTTACGCAATATAATCACCCATCCACCCACTTTGCAGTTCTAACTCATCTGTTTTTATGTGCATGGATAGAAACTGCACTGGAAAGATGCAGAAAGCAGACAAAGAGGAATGACATGTACTTCAGTTTAGTTGAAGCTCCCAGGCTTAATGTACTACAATACGGATTTATGAAAATTATTCCAAGGCAATAAGCTGTGGAGGAGAAAAAAAACCAACATCAAAAGCCTTTCAGTTGTGACATATATCTTAAGAAATAGACAATTATGAATGTTAACTTTCACTTCTTATAACCTAACTTCTTACTAGTCTTTCAGTCTTTATCTGAATTAGGATCTAAAGTTGTGATGTGAAAGCTCGGCTTTGTCTACCCTAGCACTTTTGTTGGCAAAACATTTGTTGGTCATAGGAGAAAACACACCACAACCAACATAAGTTTTACCATTACAAGTACTGTTGTGGACACTGCTATGTTGTGAAAGCATTCCCTGCCGACATAGCCACCCACTGCTTGTTGGGGTTGATTTAATTATGATGATGGGAGTTTTCTGTTCCCATGAGGGACACAGTAGGACTCAGAGCTGCGTTCTGGGTGTTAAGTTAAAGAGAAATTACCCAGAGTAATAGATTATAAGGTAGGAGCTCTGAAGGGCTGTTGACAAAATAGTCAGGCCCTTGGGCAAAGGAGGGTAGCTCTGGGTCCCTGGGAAGAACAGGACTTCAGGTGGAAGGGGTGGGGCTGGGGGCTGGCCTCTCCTAGCCAGACCTTGAGTGCTGTCCAGTCAATACCTCCGTTGGCCAGCAGTGGCAGCAGCCAGGTGTCTCAGGCCATTTTAAATTGCTGGGTCCTGGGGAGCTGCCACTTTTGCTCCCATTCTCCCCCCGCCCCTCTTGTTGGTGGTCCTGGAACCAGTAAAATGACAGGTATAGGAGAGTATGTATGATGGGAAGATAGCATGCTCCAAAGGCAACTAGTGAAGGTTGATATGGGAGACTATCAGCCATGTAACTGCCCCTCCCCAGCCCAGGGAAGGGCCGTACAACCTACCTCCACTCATGATACTGCCTCTCCCTGCCCCTGTTCTGTTTCCTATGTATCCATGCTCCACCTTCTTCCCTCCTCTTTCCTGCCCTTGCTCCACCTCTTCCTCTTCCCTCAAACCCCTCCCCCGAATGATGTAGCTTGGGGGACTAGCAGGGCAAGGGTCCAGATCTCTTTCACCTCCTACTCATGGCATTCAGAGGGAGGATGTTGCCTCTTGTTGCCCCCATGTGTCACCCCTGGCACTCTTCCCTATGTTTAAGTTTAATAACATTATGTTCTGACACTTCTAGTCCATCCTTGTTTCTGTTCTCATTTTGTTGCTGTTTCAACATCAAAGGATGGTTTCCAGCATATTTTACATTTTTCACAACAGGGTTTCAAGAAATGGACAGGCAATCCAGGGAAATTTTACCCAAAGAGGTAAATTTGGAACTCTTATTATTTTTCATCCCTGCACAATGAAAAATTCAAATCTTGCTCAAAGTTTAATTTCAGTGTTTTCTTTTATGCCATTCCAATGGATTTCATGAAAGAATGGTTAAAATATCCTATTAAAATGAAGTCTGCAACATAGCCTTAACTGTAGCAAAGCAACTGCTCTACAATAATGTATTTATAGTAGAACAAAGGAAAAGGAAAAAAATGAAAATCTGAAATATAATATATAGTAAATATAATGCTCAAAATAAATTAAAATGTAGTGCAGAGATAGTTACGGATAAATCATCATGCAGCATGTGAGTTTATCGTAAGAGAAAAAGTTATCAAATAAAATAATATGAACATTTTATTAAAATCTTTAAAAGAAGTAGGCATTATTATGTATCAAGATAATCAGTATCATATTGTATTAGAGATCTAGAGAATCTACTTTTTCATACCGTATATAACACTTTCCAGTGCAGTAAATTTACTCATTCTTATTACCTATGATTAATTCCTAAAGAATATAATAGAGTAGTCATGCTTAACAAATTACTGTTTTTCCAATTAGTGATGCATTGATCTGTCATCTACCCTGTAACTTTTTTTGTTTTATTAATTATTACTTTACATTGCTAAACTTACATTTCTACTTATCACTGTAGTAGCAAAAAATGCCTTTTTTCTTAACAGATCAAGAACAGTATATCCTGAGTAAGGACAAAGGGCCAGATTTTAAAGGTATTTGGAAAGAAGAAAATATACCAAACTGAGTGGGGAAAGAATCATATAGTGAAACTACCAGAAGAAAGGAGATATCAACATAAAAGCTAGCAAAGCATTCAGTTGCTGTCTATTGCATACAAAGGGGTCACCTATATTATTCCAAACAGAATAAAGAAAATGGTAGATTCAAGGTTATGAAGGACACATAGGGTACAGACAGGAGAAATCATATATAGATCAAACAGTCTATGGCTCATCGTACAACTGTCAATCGAATGGCAGTCTCTGCTTTATATGAATGTTCTATATTTTTCAAGAAGCCTTTGATAAAGGGGCTAGACCAGTTCTATGGACGTATGGAAATGACTGGAGGATAGCTAATGTGATTCCAGTTTTTAAAAAGAGCTCTAAAGGTGATACTAGTAATTACAGGCTAGTAAGTCTAACTTCAGTAACAAGCAAATTGATTGAAACTATAATAAAGAACTGAAGATGAACATATGTGAAAATTTGTTAGGGAAGAGTCAATATGGTTTGTAAAGGGAAATCATGCCTCACCAATGTACTAGAATTCTTTGGCAGGGGGAGGTCAACAAGCAAGGACAAGGAGGATACAGTGTACTTAAGTTTTCAGACAGCTTTTCATAGGGTACCTCACCAAAGGCTCTTCAGTGATGTAAACTGTCATGGCATACAAGGGAGGGTCTTCTCATGGTCAGGAAACCATTTAACAGATGGAAAACAAAGGATAGGAATAAATAATCAGTTTTCAGAATGCAGAGATATAAAGAATGGTGTACCCCAGGGGCATATTCTGGTACCTATCCCATTCAACATACTCATAAATGATCTGGAGAAAGGAGTAATCAGTGAGGTGGCAAAATTTGCAGATGATACAAAATTGTTCAAGATAGTTAAGTTCACAGCAGGCTGCAAAGAGTTTTAAGACTATCCCACAAAACTTGATAACTGGACAACAAAATGACAGATGGAATTCAATGTTGATAAATGCAAAGTAATGCATATTGGAAAACATAATCCCAACTATACATAACATACTGTTACCGTTCAAGAAAGAGATCTTGGAATTATTGAGGATACTTCTCAAAAAACATTCACTCAGACTATGTCTAGACTATAACTTTTTTTTGGAAAAAGGAATGCAAAATGCGCTCCACAATTTGTGTACCTTTTTCCGCTTTTTTTTCTGGAAAAGGCTTTTCCAAAATTTGGCCCATCTACATGCAGCCAAATTTTGGGGAAAAAAAAACCCTTTTTCAGAACCACCCTTCTTTCTCATGGAACGAGGAAGACGGGGCTTCCAAAAGAGTGCGTCTGCTCTTCTGCAAAAAAAAGTTGTGTGGGATAGTCTTAAAGTTCTTCCTCTTCCTATTACTTGCCTCTTCCTATCACTGTTCTGCAGCGTCACTTCCTCCAGAGAATATCTAGTTAACTTAAAAGTGAAAAAGCCTGCCAGACCTATTAGCAGAACACTGAACTTGAGAAAGAGCCATTCTAGTGGCAGTGAAGCCATTTAACAGGTTTTTGCCAATCCCCGGTATTATATACTGTCAGTTTCTAAATGTACTGTGTTAGTTAACAGGTCTTTAGTTTAAATTTGGTTTAAAATATTTTATTAGTGTGTTACGGAAGATTATAAAGTCACATATCTAAAACTCATTCTCCCTCCCTCCCACCAGCTGCCATCAGGCATTGGGGCATCAGTTCAGTAGTACTGCAAAGGGACCCATAAATCCTAAGGATGGCCCTGTTCCCCTCCCTATCCCACATTACCCAGAGGAGACTGGGGGTGGTACAACACATGGAGGAGCTCCTGGAAGTTCTGCTGCTTTTTCAGCTCTTCCACCTGCCAGTGGAGAAAGGAGCAGAAGCCCTAGCTCTGCCCCCTGCCCTTTTACAGAGCTCCTTTTCCTCTCCATACAGCAGCAGCCCTAGTGGGACAGTGCTGACAGTCCTGCTCCTTTCATCACTGGGAGAGGCAGCAGCATGCAGATAAAGGAACAGAATGTCAGCAACTTTTCCAGATGTTGTACTGCTCCAAGCATTCTCCCTCTAAAGCCGTAGTTTCCTGAGATGCAACTCCCTGTTGGGGGTAGGGCTGATATAGGTCTTTCTGGGCTACCGCAGCTTACCAGACCTTTCCATCCACATTCCTGTTGCTGAAAGAAAGTGATACCAGCTTACTTTCATCTCTGAACATAGCTCATAGTTCATAATCTTTCTGTTAAAATATAGTTCATACTAACTCATGGACCACCTTAGTGACTATTCATTAACCATCACTCGTCCTATTGACAACCAAATAACATCACTATGACTAATATGGCAATTGTGTTTGCAGGGAGAAGTAACATTAGGAGACTATTGAATCCTCATTTTAACTTCCTTTAATCCATTTTTAGTGTCTGGATTCAGAAAACCACCATATGACCAGCCAGTTCTCTGCTTACCCCCATAAGTATGCCCCAGAACTCTCCTTGAAAGCAATTAATAAAGATCATCCCTATCATTACAATAGGTAGATTATGTCATATGTTCACTCCCTTCACTGCATACAATAAATATTCAACATCCTTTTTAAAATATTCAAAATAGTTAAAATAAACTTTCCTAGTAGCAACGTTCTGCCATTAATTGATGCGATTATGAGTCCAGGGTTTATTCTTAAGAGTTCATGGATTTAAGCAAGGAGAAAGAGTTCTTTTCAGTAACTCTCTTCTTTAAAGCCTAAATTAGAGCTATGATTACATGGGACTCCAAATCTTCTAAAATTAATGTTGGTTTCTATCCTTTTCACAATTAAAACTATTTTGATACACGGGCTAACAGAGAAAACAAAATAAGAACAATGTTCACAGCAGACAGTCTAAATCTTTGCTATTGGCACATGTTGAAGTGCAATCCAGATCAGTGAGGGGTAGTGTCACCACCTGCCTTCCAACTTTGCGTGCCTCACAAGGCTTTGTTGTTTCGGTCACTCACAAACAGCTGAACATCATGCAGGTCACAGCCTGAAGGTCTATGAATAGCTATACTCTGTTCCATCACCTCTGAAGCCAGCAACCTATTAGCAACACATTATGCACTCTCTGACTTTCATCAACCTTGGTTACCTCCTGCAGCATAACCCTAGTGCATTCCTACCTCCCAATTTTCCCAAAAATGTGTGTTCTGCAGAGTCCAGCTCATACATTAACATAAAATGTTTCTGCATACATTTCACCATGATATTGTTGACCAGTAAATTATTGATTTCAAATGATGCCTGACAAAGCGTATTTTGTACAAACATTATTACAGTATTATATAGGGTGTGAATACAGGGGTAACGTAGGACACAGATGTTCATATCTCTAAATTGTAGAGGTGTGGAAAGTGTTGGGTTCCTTCTGAGTCAATGTATGTTAAATTAAAAGTTACAGTCATTCACCAAATATCCCACGTATGAACATCCACACATACAAACACTCACCTGCAGCTTCAGGGAAGCAGGCAAGAGGCACAGGTTGTGTTGAGAAGCACAAATGCGGGCCAGAAAACTCCAGAGGAAAAGGGGGACTGTTGCATGCCAGTGGCTGGAGAGAAGTGGTGCTTTGAAGGGGAAACTGCTGTTCTCTCCAGCGACTGGCTTCACAGCTGTCCTCTGCTCCTCCAGAGTCCTCTGGCCTGTGCTCACACCACTCACTGCCTTCTGATGGGCGAGGTCTGGGTGAAGCATGTGGGGGGGTGGGGAGATAAGTAGGTAGGAGATGGGGCTGGTTGCAGGAACTGGCGCAGAGCCTGCAGATAGAGGGGTGGCAGTCAAGGGATGCACAGAAATCCCTTTCAGAATCTTCACCTACCTCCTCATCCAACTCTAATTAAACCTGCCTTTCCTTAAGCACCGGCATTCAAGATCAGATTAAAAAACCGATTTCTGCTGTTTTTCATTGTGGATATACAGTGTTTCAGCTACATCAGGGATGGGGAACCTAAGGCCCAGGGGCTGGATGTGGCCCCGGAGACACAGTGCTGGAACACACAAAATCTAGCCTGGGCTCCGCTAGCCTCTAGTGTGGGAGGGTAATGTGTGCTGTCCTTCACTGTTTTTTCTCTGGGTCAGTGGCCCCCCAACCAAAAAAAAGGCTCCTCACCCCTGTGCTAAAGTATAGGCTAAATAGGCTTGCCTGGGAACCTAACTACCATTTATAACATTGTTTCTATGGGAAAATGTTTTCCAAATTCCAAACAACTGACCTACAAACAAACTTTTGGAACACAATCAGTTCGTAATTTGGGGACTTCCTATATTCTGTACCTGCTAATGATCTGTTTAATGCATGACATTTTCATTTTCCTCTTCACTCTCTTTTGGAAGCTTAAGAGGCTACCACTTTGATTTTGGCTCATCTTAACAAGGAAATCAGCGAGATCTGGATGAACTGAAATTTGATGGTCGCTTTAAAACTATTTTCCTTTCTTTAAACAATAGAGTGTTTATATAAATATTGGCCTCATAGGAATAAGGAGTAGAAAATATAATCAGAGGGACTTCTAATGACTAATTGTTCTTCCACCCGAAGGAGAAAGTATTTAATTAGTTCTAACCTGTGTCCGATATTCAGCTGACAATTTATGAGAGGGGACAATATAGAGCTTCACTTATGTAACTGGCAGATTTGAGACAGTTTGTGTGTCTGTGTGTCCATCCATCCATCTATGAGTCTGTTTCTTCAGGAACTCCTCCTAAATGATAAGAACATTAACCACCAAATTTGGTATGTGGCTTCTCCTTATCATTACTTAAACCAACTCTAAGTTCCTGTTCATCCCTCCGGGTATTGCCAATGTCCAGTGATATATTCTATGTAGATGTTCCTTGACCACCTGATGGCATCCAAAGACATGAGTTGCTATTTCAGCCAAGTATAGCATTGACTGACTCCATATTCTTTCAGCATTTGCTCAATGCTAGGGTCCCACGAACCCAGGATTTTCACAATAAATCCTTACATTCAAAAGACAGAGACCATTACAATCATCTAGTGCCAGGGATGTACCTTGTAGCAGTGAAGCCTGGGACAGAAGTGACAAATATGTCACTTCCAGGACCACCTCGCAGGCCAATCACACTGTCAAAATGGGAAAGGTAACAAAACGCATAGAACTTTGACTGATGTCAGGTTTCTTTGTCTCAAATGTATGCTTACACTTTTTAGTCCATTTCCATTTTCACTTGCCTTATAACAGTTCATATAAATGTAAGCTGGGGCTGAATTTCTGCTTGCTATCAGCCAGCTAAAAGGAGAGAGACGCCCTGGGGGTGGGTGTCCTCACTCCAATTGTTTAGCTCTGCAAGATAATTAACTGTTAACTGTTGATATGTAAATACAGATCATGTCAGGAGGGGGAAGGAATCCGAGGTGTGGCTATGTAAATCCAATTCAGCCAGGGCTGATGGAGGATCAGTGTTGGAAATGTTTTGTAACTAATTTGGGGCTGTTGTAGGGGTCACAAATCATGCTACCCCTAAATGTGGGAACTGTAAAATATTACACCAGTGCTTGCAGGAGAGACACCATAATTGTAAGAGGTCTCAGAGGAACAAGTCTTCCCCCTTCCGGAGTTGAGTGAAATGAGGGGGGGAGGAGGAAGGGCTTGAGGGTTTGAGTCAGCCTGCTTCATGCCTGTCAGGTGTGAGCTGTTAGACTGGCTCAACCTGCCCCTTTCCCCCTGGTTTTAAGGACAGACCTAAAGCAGACTTCATGAGGAGTCTTTTTGCTAGTCCAGTGGAAGCTGGAATCTTTGGCCAGCCTAGGTGGTGACTAAAGATTTGAAATCACTAAGAGCTGAAATCACTGGTTTGGCCGGAATCCAGACCCATTGCAGCCAGTGGAGCGGCTGGCGGGAATGACCGGCAGGCGGCTGGTAGGAGCGGCGGCAGGCAGCCAGCGGAGCAGCTGATGGGAGCGACTGGCGGGCAGCTGATAGGAGCAGTGGCAGGCAGCCAGCGGAGGGCAGCCAGCAGCAGGTGGCCAGCGGTGTGGCTGGTGGGAACAACCAGCGGGCGACCGGTAGGAGCAGCGGCAGGCGGCCAGCGGAGCAGCTGGTGGGAACGACCGGCAGGCGGCTGGTAGGAACGGCAGCAGGCGGCCAGCGGAGCAGCTGGCGGGAACGACCAGCGGGCGGCCGGTAGGAGCAGCTCAAAGGTGGTATAGCCTCAGGCTCAAGGAGTAGAGTCATCAGGATGATGTGTCAGGGTTTGCACTGACTGGACAGAGCTGTAAGTGGGGCATTTGATGTGGGGTACGGAGAAAGTTTGGGTAAGTGAACGGAACCCTTACCTTGTTGGACTGGAGAGCCTGAGAGGCAAAAGACATTGCTCAATCCTTTTTGATCTGGGACAGTTACTCGTGGGGAAGGGGGCTACGAACTCTGTAGTATTTTCCCAAGATAATGCCATGTGACTTCTCTCTCTCTCTTTCATTAAAAGTTTCTTTTCTACACTCAGACTCTGTGCTTGCAAGTGGGGAAGCATTGCCTTTCAGAGGCGTCCAGGGGTGTGTGAATTTCCCAGGCTACAGGATGGGGGCTCAAGCCGGTTCTGTGAGAGATGGACCCCTAGATATTGAACCCGGCCCTGGTTGCTGCTGGGCCGACCCAGCGGAAGGATTACATAAAAGGTGTTATTCTGTGCAGAAATTTACCATAGTAGTTAAGCTGTCCTGTGACACTTCATCTATCTATTAGTCTTTCTCTGGTGATTTTCTTAAGCCTGTGAAATTAATCACATGCCAGGATCTTCAACTTTCTGCTGCCATCACTGTTTTTTTGTGTTTTCTCTGTTGGGCTGGGCACTCAAATATTTTAAATTGTCAAAGGGATAGAAAGCACCATTAATTTTAGAAGATTTTGAGTCCCATGTATGCATAGCTGTAATATAGGCTTTAAAGGAAACAGTGACTGACCTCTTTTTTTCCCCCTTGTTTAAATCCATATACTTTCAAAGAATAAACCCCGGAGCCATAATCTCCTCAGTTAATGGCAGAGTTTTGCTATTAGGAATGTTTCTTTTAAATATTTTGAATATTTTAAAAGGTTAAAATTTTATTTTATGCAGTGAAGGAAGTGAGCCTATGACATCATCCACCTATTGTATTGATAGGGATTATCTGAATCCATGGCATTCAAGGAGGTGTCTGGAAAGCACTTGCTAATGGTCAGTGGAGTACTGGCTGATCATATGGTGGTTTCCTGATTCCAGCCACTAAAAATGGTTTAAAGGAATTGAAAATGAGTAATACACAGTCTCTTAATGTTACTTCTCTCTGTAAATACAATTGTCATATTAGACATAGAGCTGTTGTTTGATTGACAACAGGATGAGAAATGGTTCATGAATAGTTACTAAGGTGGTCCATGAGCTAGCATGAACTATCTTTCAGCAGAAAGATTATTAACTATGGGCTATGATCAGAGGTGAAACTAAACTGGTACAACCTGGCATGCAATACTGGCAAGAATAAGACATTATGTATAGTTATTTAAATACTTTTGTGTGCGTCTATATTTTCATGACTTTTGCACTTTCCTCTCTGTCAACACTATATCTTCTCCAAAAAATTACTATTGAGAATTGGAGCTCTAGTCATAACACATTATCGTGTCCTGCATTTGTTGTACTCAAATACTATCACAAAGAAATTAAATAACACATCCATTTTGCACATCTAGAATTCTTCTACATTCTACTTTCTACAACTACTTGAACTACATTTAAGTAGTTCCAATCAACATTACAGAGTGGAAGCATCTGAAACTGTATTAGGTGCAGAAAGTGAGAGAAGAATTGCATGCATATGGCATAATGATGGTGGCAGAAAATTATAATTCTCTGTTCCATCAATCATTCATAATGATGGTATATTAAAGGTCAGAAATGGACTGAGGCCAGTATTGTAAATGTAATATTCCACTTTAAAACTGGCTAACTGCCACTGAAGGTCTACAATACTGACAAGATCCAAGAGATTTGAGGTTTAAGCTGCTGGACAGCAGAAAAACATTAAGTGAATTAATGTTCACTGACATTTTCCTGAGTATGATGAAAATATGCTTGGTTTCATCTCTTCCTTCACAGCTAAAATGTTAAGAGCTTTAAAGAGTATTTAGATTGACAAAGTTTTATATATTTTAACTCCTATCTGGTTAATGAAGTGATGTGACTTAAATGTAAGAGCATTCCTAATAATTTTTTCAAGACTTCTCTCATAAACTTGTTCTTGCTACCCTATTTTAAAAATATATATATATTTAGTATTTTCAAGCTAACCATAATCATTTCCTTCATGCTATTTATTGTATTCCTTTCTTGAGCAGAAAAATAACTTACATGTAATGTAACGGCTGGAGCTCTGTGAAAACTCTTTTTACAAGAAAATTTCATATGAAGAAAATTGCAGTTTCATTCTGAACTATTTCATGACTCAGAAATTGCACTCCTGACTCCAAACAAATTTTCTATGAAATATCCATTTTCATATTGGACATTCCCAATTTCTAAATTATTTGAAATGATTTTATCCAAAAGAAATACTGAATTTCCCAGCATATTTTACTACATTATGTTTTCATTATTGTATTTTACTACATTATATAGTTTTTGCACAATCAATTATCTATATTGTCTTCTTTCCGAGAGACTCATTTCTTTTCCCTACCCTAATGTAGTAGCACCTTTTATAGTAATACCTTTCTCTCCTCCCTGTCATTTGGTATTAATAACTCTCTGAGCCCTTTTTACTAAATAACTCCCCTTAGGTCAAATTAATAAGAAAAGCAGCCACACTACCTAGCCTGCTATTTCGAAATAACAGGCAGGTTATTTGGAAATCTGTACTCCTTCTTTTCTTGGAGAATAACACTTATTTTGAAATAGCATTAGGGTGGACACTCCAGTGTTGCTAATTTGAAACAATTGGCCTCCAGAGGCCTCTCATAGCAGCAGCTCTAACAACTTTGGCCACACCTGGCATCTCCACTGCTCCCCTTCTCTTGTGGAGCTTAAAACAGATTTGCAAGCCACATGTGAGACAGCAGCCAGTGAAGGAGCCATAATGGACCCCAACACTCCCTCAGAGCCTCTCATGGCTGCCAGTACACCTGCTGCTCCCTCAGCTGCTACTAGCCAAAGATTCTCTGGCCTGGATTGGTGCTGCATCGAGGTGTGGGAGGAGGAGACCAGCCTCTAGGATCTCTGTACCAGAAAAAGGAATGCAGAAGTCTACAGCTGGATCGCTGCCAGCCTCGCTGAAAAAGGCCACCACTGGACACTCGACCAGGTTTGAATGAAGATACAAGAGCTCCAGCAGGTCTTCCACAAGGCCAGGAAGCAGAGAGGGTCCTCTGGGGTGGCACCACACAGCTGCCACTACTATGAGCAACTGGATGCCATCCTGAGAGGGAGGGCCAGTCATCTCCCTACCATCGTCATGGAGTCTGGCAAGAACACGCCCGGAGTCAGTCTCCAGGAGGATGAGATGGTGGAGAATGAACAGAAAGAGAAGGAGCAGGAGGAGGAGGCCAGCCAGGCAACCATGCCCACCAGCCCGGACCTGCTCCTCACCTTGGAGCCAGTGCTCCTCCCAACATGTCTCCCAGCAGGAGTGCCGTGCTGTCCGAGAACAACGGAAGACCATCTGGGACCAGCTGGTGAGCCAGAATGATGCCATGTGCTCCTCCCTCACTTCAGAGAATGAGTGCCTGGTGTCGCGCACTGAGTGGACCACAAGCCACCCCCTTCCCACTCCCCAGCCCCCAATGGCTTCCCCTTATATCACCTTCCTCGGGCCGCTGGGGCCCCAGAACATGGGGCAGTGGGACCTTTTGGGCAGGTGAAGCCTTCCAACCACCCAGAGGCAGGTTCCACTCCCAGCCCCGACTCTGAGAGCCCCTCCCCCATCCCTCCTCCCTCTCCCATTCCAAGTTCTTTCCCCAGTTCCTCCCCTGTTCTATGTCCCCTCAATAAACAGTCCGGTTGTTTCAAAAAAGAAGGCTTTATTATTTGCTCTGTTGGGGGAGGGAGGAAGGTTGGAAGGGAGGTTTGGGGGATGAAAGGCACATAGAGGGAATACAGGGATCTATTGTGGAGAGGCACAGGGGAGAATCTCACAATTGGCCTTGCATGAAACTCTCCCCCAAGGCCTCCCTGATGAGCACAGCCCTTTGATGTGCTCTCTGGATGGTGCTAGTGTCCAGTTTCTTGAATTCCCTGGCCAGACATTCATCCTCGGCCCCCCCACTCCAACAGAAAAGTTTCCCCCATGCTCTCACACAGGTTGTAGAGCACACAACAGGCTGCCACCACAAAAGGGGACGTTGCATTCGCTGAGGTCCAGACAGATGAGGAGACACCTGAACCTCCCTTTTAAACAGCCAAATGCACACTTGATGACCATCTCAGCCTTGATTTGAAGTGTTCATTCGTGGGGTCCAGGCTGCCTGTGTAGGGCTTCATGAGCCAGGGGAGCAAGGGATAGTCTGTGTCACCCAAGATCATGATGGGCATGTCCACCTTTTTTACTCTGATGGTGTGGTCAAGGAAAAAGTGCTGGAGTGCGTTTTTCAGAACAGGCAGGCGTTCCAAAAGATGTGGATGTCGTGCACCTTTCCCAACCAGCTGATGCTGATGTCGGTGAAGCATCCCTTGTGATTCACAAGGGCCTGCAGCACCACGGAGAAGTAACCCTTCCTGTCGATGTAGTCCGAAAGCATGGTGGGCCAGGATGGGGATGTGCATGCCATCTATGCCCCTCCCCTCCCTCAGTTGGGGAAGCTGATGGCAAAGTCATTGATTATGCTGTCCACATTCCCCAGAGTGATGACCCTCTGTAGCAGCATCTGGTTGATGGCCTTGGCTACCTGCAGGAGCATGGCCCCAAATGTGGATTTCCCCCCATATTGAACTGGTTCCCAATGGCGCAATATCTCTCTGTTTGCCAGAGTGCGATGGTGACACACTTCTGCATGGGGATGGCGGGTTGCATGCAGGTGTCCTGTTGCAGGGCAGAGGTAAGCTGCTTGCAGAGCTTTAGGAAGGTGGCCTTCCTCAAGGCCACCCTTGTTGTCCTATCCCTGCAGGATGATGCAGTTCCACCAGTCTGAAATTCTCTCCCGCTGCCAGAAGCAGCATTCTGCAGTGTCCAGGGGATTGAGGGGCATACACAGCAGCAGAAGCACCAGGACCTGAGTGATCAGGGCCTGCAGTTCACACTGAGGTTTGTCCTGCAGGTCCTGGTCTTCATCCTTCTGGAGCAACGTGTGGGCCATCTGGACAAACTGCACCATGAGGTACAGTACGAGGCCTGTGAGCCTGGCACTGCTTTGCAGCAGCCCCAGCTCCATTCTGTGAGTGCTGTGGCATCCACAAAAGCAACCAGAGCACACTGCATCCTTTTTGTGTCACGTGAGGGGGGAGACAGTGGAGGAGTGGTGTGTGAGACATGGCCATAGAGAGGAGCCCCTGAAAGTACGTGTTGCAGCTTGCCTAACCAAGCAGCCACAGGAAGTCTCTGCACTCCTGGTGCCCTCCCCACAGTGCTTCCAGGGACTCTCAGGGTATGTCTACACTACAGTGTTATTTCAAAATATCTTATTTTGAAATAGTTATTTCAAAATAGCTTATTTCAAAATAATGTGTCTATACACAAAATAAATTTCGAAACAACATTCTGCTATTTTGAAATAGCGCGTCCACACTGAGTGGACTCTGAATCGTATTTAAGGCTGTCCGGAACCAGTTCTGGCAGGGCACCAGGTCAGGACTTACTGTGTGGGGCTGCTGCCTGAGGCTATCTGAGGTCTGTGCTTAAAGGGAGTCCCCCGGACAGCCAGTTCTTAGGTTTCCCTGCTTGCTTGTCTACCTCCAAGAGGGACAGCAAAGCATTTGGTCTCAGCGTGCTCTGATTGCCCTCACTTGGGACACCACAGCACTCTGCAACATGGAGCCAGAGCTGCCCCTGGGCACTCTGGTGCTTCTCTTGGACGCATTGCTGCGAGCCTGGCTGCACTTTCTGCAGGCTGCCATCCGGGAGGTCCATCAGGGGGCTGTCAGGCCCTATGGGAGAGCTTCCACCCTGAGGAGCACTGAGAGCCTCCCTGGTCTGCCCCACTGGGGGCTTGTGCCTCATTCCTCCCTCACATCCTTCCACTTACCCCTCCCTAATCCCCCTTCCTGATGTCAAATAAAATACATCTATTTTCATGAACACAAACTCTCTTTATTTAACAAAACTGGGGGGGGGAATGAAACTCTGGTGAGACTGGGGAAAGGAGGCAGGAGAGGGGAGAAGAGAGGGTGGGAGAGGGGAAGGAGAAACCTGGGAGAAGTGAGCTGGAAAGGGGAAGCAAGGGGAAGAAGGGGGAAGGGAAGCTCAGGGTTAGGTGTCTCGCCAGACCAACTTGAGTGTCATGCAAACCTGCTCCTGGGTTCGCATGTGGCCATCGGTGCCCAGGCTGGCAGCTATCCTGCCATAGATGGCTGCATTCCTCCGTCTAGTGCGGAGATCATGGATGTTGGGGGCATCCCCCCCAAACCTGAATAAGGTCCATGATCTCCACCCTGGACCAGGAAGGCACCTGCCTTCTCCAGGCCCTGGCAGGCTCCTGGGAGCTGGCAGACTGCTCCTGGGGAGCAGTGGAGGGCTGGCTGCCAGTGGCTTCCTGGCTCATGTTTTGGGGTCACTGGGTCAGGGATAGTGACTGCTGGCTCTGGGCTGGCAAGCTTGGAACTGGCACAGGCACTGTGGCCAGAGTCTACCCCTTTAAGGGCTCTGGGGAGGGGGGGAGGGAGAGAAGTGTTCTTGGTTGAGGCTGGAGTGGCCACCAGGGCACCCTGGGAAGGCTGGAGGCCCCCTATTTCGATATGAGTGTCTACACAGCACTTATTTCAAAATAGCTATTTCGAATTTGGCGTTATTCCTTGTTGAATGAGGTTTAGCAAATTCAAAATAAGCCCTCCGCTATTTCAATTTTATTTCGAAATAGCGGTTTGTCTGTGTAGACGCTAGGAAAGTTATTTCGAAATAAGGGCTGTTATTTCGAAATAACTTTGCTGTGTAGACATACCCTAAGTCTGAGGCAGGCTCCATTCAGTGTGGATGTGCTATTTCAAAATAATTCTGACTAATTTCAATGTTTCCCCATAGTGGGAACATGCTATTTCAATTTTGGTAAATCAGGACTTATGTCATTTTACTTATTTCAAAATAATTTCATAGTATAGACATGACCTGAATTACTCTTCTGCTCCCCAACCAGAATCTTACTGATTTGTCTTCCCAAGAAAATAAAACTATCTGTAACTCCTTTCCTAAATCTTGCACCTATGATAAAAACTGATTTTCCCTTCCTTTGCATCATTGAGCCAGATTTTGAACTCAAGTATACAAAATTTACTGTCATTAAAGTGATCTGAGATATCTTTCTGTGGATTGTATACCAACTGAAGAGACAACTGTTTGTTGGCTGAAGATCTGGTGGATGACTGTGAGACCTGCTTCACTCCCTCTCGACCCTGACACCCCTTTCTATGCCAGTACTATTGGAGAATACTCAGCGGCCCTTTCAGGACAATCTAATGACTGCTTTGCATAGTGAGGCAGCACAAAGCAAGAAGGACCAAGAATCTGCTGTATGGTGATTTATACTTTATTTCCTGACAGGAAGGAAATAAACAAGAAACAAAACATAATTAGAGTAAGGTTAGGTCTTAACAACATTGCCAGTTACTTCTATTGAACACATAGCGGATTGGAATGCTTGTGATGTAACCAGTTTCCATCAGAGAATATAATGTTGTCTGAAAATCCAGGAGATTGTAATTAATCAAAAAAGCATTTGATTTTTCTGATGGTTTGTTTTGAGGGGGAAATAGTTTCAACAGTGCTGAAATATCTTGATTCAACATTTTCAGAATGAAAATGCTAGATGGATTTTTCCCTTTTGAAATGACTTAATTTTAATAGTTTTATTATATTTTACATAATAAATCTTTAAAGTCAAAATTAAAACAAAACATTTGAGTCAAAAATGAAAAATTTCAATAAAACCAGAGTGATTTTTTTGGAATTTTCTTTCACTGGGAATTGTATAATTTTGAGGTTTCATTCTTAATCAGAAAACCCTCCAAATAATTTGTGAAACAGAATTTCTGTTCTTTGCATTGTTCCAATCAAAACATTATAAAAATGAAGTTATTTAAAAGAATTCTGAAAATCCAGGAGATTCTAATTAAAAAATGAATATTGAAGGTGAAAACAAGGCTAATTGAAAGTCAGTTCAGATTAAAAGTAGATAAGTAGACTTGATTTTGCCTACAATAAGCTGCACTGTTCAGGTAGCTTGAGCATTAATAACAGACTGCTCCTTTTTTTAATCTCAATAGGTTTTTTTATTCTGTTGCAAAATTGTTCCATATGTATATAATATATGCCTCTCAACTTTGGTTTAAACAGATCCTTCACTTATAATGGAGAGTATAAATAGCTCACTTGAATAATATCTAATCATGTTAGCATGCTGAGAAATAACATAATATTTTTATTTTATTATTTAACAAAATATTCCTCAGCTATTGCTGAAATCTTACTTATGTGCTGAGAATCATTCCCCCAAAACTGATATCTCTCAGTCCTTGATGCAAGAGAAGAAGTGGAGCCTCTGCACTGAACACTGAGACTATGTCTACACTGCACTCTAAAGTCAAATACTTATTTTGAGTTTATTTTGAAAAAAAGTGCTATTTCGAGACATCCCTTAACCTTTGTGGAATGAGGGTTACCGGGATGCCTAAATAGCATGCCCATTATTTCAAAAAATATTTTGAAATAACAGCTGGCTTGTGACGACGCAGGGTAGCTATTTTGGGATACCTCTGGTATCTGGTATTGATGTGTTGACATACCCTGAAGGACTTGTTCGTGGAAAGTCAGCCTGGTTTGTTGGGACACTTGTTGTTCCCCAGAAGGAGAATATTTTTTTGCTTTAGCCAAAAGGTCAAATCAGAATCATCTCACTAGTCTGCAGAGGACTGCAATTGGCAGGGAAATCCAGGCACGGATGCACCCAGATGCCAGAGACATATGCTATACACTTACAAGGGAGACTGAAATGGAGGAATGCAAAACACATTATTTTTGATGCACATCCTAGTTATATCAGTTAATGTGACAGAAGATCAAGATCAAGATCAAGATCCTTCTTGAATCAGGGTCTTTGGTTTTCTGACTCCTAAGAACCACAAATCACTGAACTGAGTTGAGTTATTTTCTATTCTTTGATCTTGCTTTTTGATGTTGCTTTGTTCAATTTTAAACTACTTCTATCTCAGTCAATAAGTTATTTGAGAGAAAATAGGGGACATCTCATGCATGGTCTTGCAAGAATGTCCTTATTACTCCATACAGCAAAGCAATAAATAGTCTGTAGGTGGCACGCCTTATTTTTCAGGAATCTTGGCAGAGTGTTGGAAACATTTTTTTTCTGTTATGTCAAGGCACTGCCAAAGGCAAGCTGAATCTGACAAAACTATATATTAAATAGAGACAAATGTAATGTTTACAGTTTATTTTCAGTTCATTAGTAACCCTTTCTAATGGGAAATGCCATAACTACCACAGAAACAATTGCAAGGTCTGAACACCCCTTGGCCAATCTCAACAAAATTCATATATAATTCTGTTGCCTTACTATTGTTCCTGGTTTATTCTCCCTTGTTCTTGACCTGCTCTTATTTCTTAGCACTTTGGGCCAGATAGATTGTAATCTAATGGGTATTATACTACAGAAACCCAGGTATCTCAAAAAATGTGTTACCATGCTTGTGCACATAGTTGCAGTGGTGGATTTTAAAGATATGCAGTGATGTACATCATGCATTTGAGATTAAAATCTGTCCCTTTATATTGAATCAGAAAGGTAAATAAGCAGCTCTTCCCAGAACATAAATGCAATTCCTGTACTATAGGCTGTAGTGAAAATTAAGTTGCCAGAAAGGGAGTGCTGCAGAATGAATTTTAATGTTGGCACATTTGAGCTAAGTGAAATGATATGATTTAACTTTTCCTGTCAATGAAAGAATATATTGAGAAAGTACTCAGGATTTGTGATACAGCAGGAATACATCAGCATACGGGTTGGGAGGATTCTTAGACACCCAAGGAATGCACAATCAAGTGGTGTCTGAATACAATTTATTGTAGCCTTGTATTTATACTTTTCCTCCCAATGTTATTTTGATTTTAATATAGTCTCCAGAGAGACTATTTGAATCTGTAGGCTTTGATTTTCAAAAACACTTATAGGATTTAGGAGCCCAAGTCCTACTGAATTTCACTAAGACTTGTACACCCAGCTTCTTTAGGTTATTTTTTTTAATCCCAGCCTCAGTGTACACGTGTAAATTAAACTAAGACAGAGAGGATTTCATCAGGTTTAATGAATCTTCTGGAAAGCAACTGTATTGTTCCCATTGTTGTTAATGTACGTGACACATGAGAGCCCCTCCTTTGTACAGTTAGAAAATTACCCTTTTTACCCTTTTTGCTCTTTCATGAAATAGTAGATGTGAGCTGTATGACATCAGGCATTTTCTTGACATCTTACCTATGAAACTTGATATTTTGGACTGATACATGGGGCATAACCTTTTGCTATTTTTTAATTAGATGTGATTAATGAAGACTGCAGTGTAATGCTTCTCTTCTTTTAATATCTTGCACTAATAGCTATTTCATGCTCCAGAATATTGACCAGAAGAGCATATCAGAAATTAAAAAAGGACTCAAAGTCAGTTGCCTTTTTTTCTTAAGAAGGAAGAAAATTTTTTTATTAGAGCTGAAAGTCTACATAAGAAGCAAATCTCTCTCTCTCTCCCCAGAACTTGAGCATGCTTAATTATATTCAATGGATAAAGAGGAAGGGAGAGAACACTGCATAAAGGATTGTATATTTGGGTTCTCCCAGCAAGAAGATGTGAGTATCTCCCCTTTAAGTAACTGATTTTTACTACCAGACAACAGAAGGACATAAAATAAACACTGTGGTGACAGTTTCTAAAAATACAGGTATAATGAATTTAATTAAGAATACTTTTTAATCCAATGATCTCAAATTGCCTTTCAAACATTCCTTAAGATTCACAAAACTCCTGTGATGGAAAGCAATATTTTTCCAGATATTAAATCATTGGCCCACAGTCAAATGACGAGGCAGTGGAAGGAGTGGAGAAAAGAATCCATGGGTTCCATTCACTCCAAAGTCCTTTACTCCAACAGCTAAATCACACTCCTTTCAGGTGTGGAGCATATGAACTTTTCCCAAGATATTTTTATTTCAAATCTCTTGGTTTATTCTCTAGAAGCTCTGTCTCTCACATTGCAATCTACAGCCATTTAAGATTCGTCATTCTCCATTTTCGAAATAATGTCTAACATGAAAAACAGGCATGGCTGGTATTTTTGAATATCAACATTTTGGTAAAACACGTGAAATATAAATTTTGAACAAAAGCAGGATTTATATATTTAAAAGGTAATATTACTTCTGTATTCAATCTGCTTTAATTTAAATAAAGTCTTTTGTGGGTATCATTTTACTCTCTGGCTATATCTATACTCAGAGGCGACATACGTATTAAAAGCAGGAGGATGCCTGCCTGCCTGCCTGCCAGAGTTTCTGCTTGGCTTGTATTGAGCACGCTCAGTATCACTATTGAACTTCTCAGCAATCAGCCTCCCCAGCTCTGGCACCCCCACTATCAGCAAAGCATGGGTCATCTCTGTCGATGCTACCACTTACGTCAATATAACTTATGTCACACAGGGGTATGAGAAGAACACTGCTCGGAGCTACATATGTTACACCAATGAAAGCTCTGGAGTGGCCAGCACTATGCTGGCAGGAGATTGTCTTCTGCTGACATAGCTGCTACAGCTCATGGGTGGGGGGAGCACTTAACTATGTTAATGGGAGAACTCTTTCCTGTCTGCATAGAGTGGCTACATGAAAGAGTTTATAGCAGCACAGCTGTATTGGTACAACTGTGCACTTGTCAGTTCTATAATGCAACCATGACCTCTGTTATTACATATGATATCTCAATTACACAGTTGTATTGAGTTTGTGATGAACTGGAGGGTGAATTAGAAACACTCACAAGTGTGGTTACTCACATCCATAAATATATGCAAACTTGGCATAAAGAGGAAGGGAGAGATGTAGCAATTAATTATTACTACAACTCTGAAAGTGGACTTTCTTCCAAAATCTTTAGACTGAAGGACCAATATATAAGATTCCTGGGGTTCCCCGTCTTCCATTTTATTAAATGGGTAAGGAGGGGAGGGTTGTTTTTGTAGTTGTATGTGTAGGTTTTTTTTAATATCTTAAGGAAAGAAGATGTTTAAAGGAAATGTTAAAATTCATTTTATCTGATGAATGGCAAGTATTAAAAATGGTCATGTCACAAATATAGCATAAAGATACTGAGCAAAAAAGTAAGACAGACTCATTTAGGAATGCAGAATGGTATTTCCCCGTGCATAGATCAACATGAACTTCTGAACTACATCTGTGCTTGTGTTTAATATAATGTGAAGAACAGGGTATCTTAATTATACAGTTAATGAAAAACTCACTCAGTGAAGGTAATTGTAACATAACCTCTACACCTTTATTGTAGCAAAATATTTAAACTGCTGTCAAATATATCAGCTTTCACCTTGGTGGTGGGAAGAAAGGTCCGTTTGCATTTTTGGACTGAAAGGCAATAGTTCAAGACGTTGTATCTACATTACCATGACTAATGTTTTATAAACATGTGCTTCTGATTCTTACTTTATCCTGATGTGTACTTTTCTTCTTTTATTTTATGAATCTGGAATTAAAAAGAGATTCTATGCTATTAGTCAAATATATAAGCGCACATATAAAATTAATCATGCATCTTACAGTTTTATTGTGTAATTAAAAAGCCATAGCTAGACACGTCTGCACATTTGTACACATTCATTATTTTATATAGTCATGTGACCTAAATTGTCATTAACAATATATGTTATATCCGAAGTATTTAGTAAATACATGCAAATAACAAAAATGTTTGCATAAATCACCAGTAATATTTTTAAACCAGCTTAAATATGTTGAATAAGAAAAATACTGGGGTCATAGAGCATTTTTCAATAACACTATTGAGATGTATCAAAATATTTCTCCCCAACATTCGGAAATAACACTGACTTCAATAAGCTTTCGATCAGGCCCTAAATACCAGATACATGGAGTTAAAAGAGAAATTCAATGAGAGTTCCTTACTCAGAAACCAAGTTCCTAAAAGCCTTAGCTCCTAGAATGAAGTTTCTCTACTTTGTCTCTTTCTTGTCTCTTTTGTTATCCCATTCATGATCGACTGAAAGTGTAATTGTTAGCTTTAATTATTCTGCAGCTTGAATGCAAGCAGTGATAAGTAGTTATTTAATCCGTTGTCAGCTTTAACTAACCTCAAATGTGACAGAAGGATAGATAGCATTGTTGTCTTCCTTACCATTACTGGATCAGAGTGGCTGCTGCCTACACGGTTGGCACACCAATTGTTTAGGCGTGATGTTCTCTCCATATAATTGGCACTTAAACTAAAACCTGACATCTCTATGTCAAGGTGGATAAACAACAACAGTGTTGCTGTTGTAAATGTGCTGGTATGGCACTGCAATAGGATGCTTTAGTTTCTCTCTCCGCGGGTATGTCTACACTACTGAGCTTTATTGGAAAAACGGCTGTTTTTCTGACCAAACCTGAGTTACGTCCACACTGAAATCACGTTCTTCTGTAAGTACATTGAAAGAACTGAGGGGTTTTCCCAGTATTGGTAATTCTCTTTCTATGAGAGAGAAGCCTTTTTCCAAAGAGCTCTTTCGGAAAAAGGTGTTTGTGGACGGGGGAGTTCTTTCGAAAGAGGAGGAAAGAGGGAAAAGTACAGGTGCTCTGGTGGCTACTCTGTCCATAGTAATCACAGCTTAAATGCAGATTGCTTTTTCGATGCACTTTTGTGTGTGGATGCTCTCTTTCGGAAGAAGTTTTTTTGGAAGATATCTTCAGAAAAAAAGTTCTTCTGAAAGAAGCCTGCAGTCTACATATAGCCCCGGAGGACATTTTGGTTGGGTGTCGTTTTCTGTTTGAAGTAGTAAGAAAGTTAAATATTCCAGATGTAATGTCCTAGCTGTGATGAATTAACTCAGCAGTGTATGCATTGTGTCTGCAGGGTATGGGTGATGTGGGCTGACTGAAACTTCTGACCATTTTGACACATTTTATTGAAAAAAATTAATCCCTCCACCCTGTTTTTGTCCCACTGTAGTTAAGGGACAGATTCTACTTGTTACTGTGTAGCAAGCAATATAAGGGTATGTCTACAATGACACCCTAGTTCGAACTAGGGTGGCTAATGTAGGCATTCGAACTTGCAAATGAAACCCGGGATTAAAATATCCTGGGCTTTATTTGCATGTTCCCAGCGCTACCATTTTTAAATGCCCGTGGTTGAACTCCTGCCCATGGCTACCGCGGCACGGCTAGGTAGTTCAAATTAAAGCTCCTAATTCGAACTACCGTTACTCCTCCTGCAATGAGGAGTAGCGGTAGTTCAATTAGAGCTTTAATTCAAACTACCTACCCGTGCGCGTGTAGCTGCGGGCAGGAGTTCGAACTACGGGCATTTAAAAATGGCGGCGCCCGTGAACATGCAAATAAAGCCCGGGATATTTTAATCCTGGGCTTCATTTGCAAGTTCGAATGCCTACATTAGCCACCCTAGTTCAAACTAGGGTGGCAGTGTAAACATACCCTAAGAGTGGAATGGACCTAAGTAGAATTTTTTTGTCTCCCTCCCCATGAGAACATACATAGGGAATAGCTAAAATCTTCAGTGGAGAGTCAGTTACTGATGCAGACACATTAGGACAAAGAGGACCATTCTTTCTGGCACTTAACATATGGTCTCTCTTCAGAATGGGTAGGACTATTAGGACATGTTTCTCCTGAGAAAGAACAGACTATATATGCTTTAGACTTGCTATAGCCATAACCTGGCTCAGCCCCTCTTTCTGTACACATTCCAGTCTGTTGTGATGTGTTCCTACCACTGAATCCAGATAGGAGCTGCTATAATCATGGTGAGATTTCCTAACGGTGTTGCCATGTAAAAGAATAAGTGTATGGGGATAGTGATTGGCCATGATATTAGCTACTGCTGTCCCACTACTACTGCCATCTCCATATTATGTATGATTATTATTTCTCTACATTAATATATGGTCTACGTTAGCATAAGATGACATGTCCTGCATATTTCCTGTTAAGAAGCACTGCTGCAGAATTGGTATCTTATGCAACCTTCATGTATTTAGTTTAGCTCTGAGCTGACATATGCTCCCAGTCTGCAAAACTGAATGTGGGTGGATATATAGATGTACCATATTCTGTCTTGATTTTTAAAAGTGATTGTAGTACATCAGACATATTTTACATCAATCACATCTCCACCTTTTTCACAATTAGTGAAAAAAAGGTGGAGATGTGAGTGGTGTAAAATAAGAACATAGAAACTATAAGCCACGAGTGAGGGAAAAACTCCTCTAGGCTGGATCCTGCTCTTTTTTAAGGCAAATGAAGTACAACAACTGGTGTCAGCTCTATTATGTCATCTGACATTCCTCTTAGTGGACAGAACAAATATATCATTATTATTATTATGATTATAAGCATCCATTCATATACTTAATTTTTAAAGCACAAGAATTCAGATCAGCTTTTTCATTAATATAATTCTAAACATCTAAACAGATATTGCTTTTTTTTTTCTGTTCCCAGACTTTGCATGGCAACTTGTAAACCAAAGATATATATTTATATTTTATATAATTATTGTTTATATATTCATAGTTAACTAATATACCTTCATTTCAATCAATACACTCACTTTAAAAAATCTGTTATTAATCTTTAATGAAATCTCCCACTGAATTCAATGGAAACTTTTCCCAAATAAGTAAGTATGTCATCACATAGGACCCCAAACTGCAACACTGGCAACATCCCCAATCCATATGAGTCCTCCATCCAAATGAGGGTCACTGATTTCAATGGGTGTATACCCCTGTGCAGTGAAACCTAAATGCAGTTGCAGAACTGCAGCTTAACTAAGTGAATGACCTGATCCAGTAAAGATTTAAGAACTCATTTTAAGCACATAGATAGTCCCATCGCATTCAATATGCTTATTACGTAGTTTCTAGTCCTCAAACGCTTAAAGATAAGCCCATATGTAACACTTCACAGGATCAGAGTTAGAGGGAAAATGTATACAGACAGAAATGAAATAACAGGATGGAGAAAAGCCTCAAGGACAGTAAAAGATGATAAAGAAGATTTCTAATAGGAATGATAATAGACTTTTATATTAATAGACCTGGGGTGATAATGTAATGTAGAATTTTATTTTAGAATAATAGAAAATTTTCCAACATAGTTTCATTAGTTTTTATACTTCAAAGCTTCAGGATACTATTTATAATGAGAGATTAGTTTGTTTTACATTCTGAATGGAAACAATATGTCAACTCATTTTAGACTATTTGATTTTACCACAAATTTTAATGGCATGCCACGCTGCTTGATAAAGAAATGCAGTCATCTCACTGCAGTTCATTGAATCAAGTTATAAATATTATGGAAAATGGAAAAATACGATGATTAGAACAACCTATTTACAAATAAGTAATTCCAAACAATTCCATATTACCACTACGTAAACTAAGCAGCAGACGTAAGTGAGAAATTAAAAAAGAAAAGTGAATAAATTGGGTCAACAACAAGAAGGCTTCAGATGGAAAGGAAAGGGAAGAAAAAATGTGTAGACCTACTTATTTCCATAGCAAATTTAGCGGCAAGTAGTGATTGTCAAAAATGTCATATTGAAAGGTTTTTGTTTTAAGTGGGTGAGAGTTTCCAAAACTACTTTTCCCCTTCTGTCAGTAGCTTAACTTCAAATTGCAGGTTTATCATCATCACAAGTGAGGCATGTCAGCTAAATGCATTTGAAGCAAATCTTTGCTATATCATTATGTGTATGTGAAATTCATCTTTATGGAATCAGGCACAGGTTAACAATATTATATTGTGCTGCGTATGACTGGCATCTACAGTACTACATAGAGTAATGGACATTGGAAATGATTCGCTTTTTTGAAGTAGGAAGTAGCTGTGCTCTGCTTTATTAATACATGTTGAGGGACAGAAAGAGGTAGTAAAGACGTTGCTGAGCATATTACATGAAAAGCTGGAGCTATTTGGAGCTTTCAGTGTGTAGCTTTAATTTTTGGAATATTAATTATTAACATTTATGTGGTTCTGTAGGTTTTCACTATGCTTAAATTCAGATTAATGCATAATCCTTGCTCTAAAGTGCTTTCCTTTTAAGGGACTAGATTCTGTCATCCTTATTCACAATAAGTAGTAACTTACTCCTCAAATATTTGTGTTAGTTTCAAGGGCTCAACTTGTGGAGTACCATGCTATTCAATATGAGTAAATGTGGCAGGAGCTAAATTAGAATCAACAAGAAAACCCAAGGGAAGACATAAGACAATGGGACCAGGAAAGGCAAGGTTCTGAAGAGAGTACAGGAATGGGAAGAAAGCAAAGGTAGGTAGTATTTTTCTGAGAGCCATAGCAAATGAGCTTTTCTCTTAAAAGAAACAAGCTAGCTAATAAAACCACAAAGACTTCCTTGTCTTAGCATTTCTCAGGATGTTCCAGCTTCCATTTGGTTATATTTTATCAGTTATCTTTTAGATTGCTAGCTCCTGTAAGCAGTAATTGCCTTTGTTTTGCTGTCTTGTATTGTGCCATTGTCATTGACAACCAGCTAATAAATAATAATTTTTGAAAAAACGTGGTGTTTACAGAAGGATCTGTTTACAGGAGGAAACTGACAGAGAGTGGTCTGGAAAAATACTGTTTGGTTGCTTCACATGTTGAATATGTGAAAAGCTGGGAGTGCCAGGTAGATACAGTTGCTCAGTCTCCTAAGAAATACAATATCTTGATCTAGTTGTGGTTGATGGACTTGCTGTGGGAGTCTCTGAATGGCGTTTGTGGTCTGTGATTTACAGGGCTAAATGATGTGCTGGTTCTTTCTGGCCTTAAACTCTATGGGTATGTCTACACTACAGTGTTATTTTGAAATAGCTTATTTCGAAATAATGCGTCTATACACAAAATAAATTTCGTAATAGCATTTTGCTATTTTGAAATAGTGCGTCCACACTGAGTGGATGCTGAATTGCATTTAAGGCCGTCCGGAACCAGGTCTGGCAGGGCATCAGGTCAAGAGTTACTTTGTGTGGCTGCTGCCTGAGGCTATCTGAGGCCTGTGCTTAAAGGGACCCCACCCCATCCCCTGGACAGCCAGTTCTCAGCTTTCCCTGCTTGCTTGCCTACCTTGATGAGGGACAGCAAAGCATTTGGTCTCGGCATACTCTGGTTGCCCTCACTTGGGACACCACAGCATTCTGCAACATGGAGCCAGAGCTGCCCCTGGGCACTCTGGTGCTTCTCTTGGACGCATTGCTGCGAGCCTGACTGCACTTTCTGCAGGCTGCCATCTGGGAGGTCCATCTGGGGGCTGTCAGTATCCAGGAGGCCCTACAGGAGAGCTTCCACCCTGAGGAGCACTGAGAGCCTCCCTGGTCTGCCCCACTGGGGGCTTGTGCCTCATTCCTCCCTCACATCCTTCCACTTACCCCTCCCTAGCCCCCCTTCCTGATGTCAAATAAAATACATGTATTTTCATGAACACAAACTCTCTTTATTTAACAAAACTGGGGGGGGGGGGCCGGGAATGAAACTCTGGTGAGACTGGGGAAAGGAAGTGGGAGAGGGGAGAAGAGAGGGTGGGAGAGGGGAGGGGAAACCTGGGAGGAGGGAGCTGGAAGGGGAAAGCAAGGGGAAGAAGGGGGAGGGGAAGCTCAGGGTTGGGGGTCTCACCGGACCAACTTGAGCATCATGCAAACCTGCTCCTGGGTTCGCATGTACCCTTTGGTGGCTAGGCTGGCAGCTATCCTGCCATAGACAGCCGCATTCCTCCATCTAGTGCAGAGATCATGGACATTGGGGGCATCCCCCCCACACCTGAATAAGGTCCATGATCTCCACCCTGAACCAGGAAGGGGTCCGCCTTCTCCGGGCCCTGGCAGGCTCCTGGGAGCTGGCTGACTGCTCCTGGGGACTGGTGGAGGGCTTGCTGCCAGTGGCTTGCAGGCTCAAGTTTTGGGGCCACTGGGTCAGGGGCAGTGGAGGAGTGTTCTTGGTTGAGGCCGGAGTGGCCACCAGGGCACCCTAGGAAGGCTTGAGGCCTCCTATTTCGATATGTGTGTCTACACAGCACTTATTTTGAAATAGCTATTTCAAATTTGGCATTATTCCTCGTGGAATGAGGTTTACCAAATTCGAAATAAGCACTCCGCTATTTCGAATTAATTTTGAAATAGCAGTTTGGCTGTGTAGATGCTAGGAAAGTTATTTGGAAATAACTTTGCTATGTAGACATACCCTGACTGTGACATAAAGAGAATAGGAAGGCACAATGACCTGGAGGAATATAAAGTTAGTTCGAGGAAAGATGGAGATAAAGGAAGGACCGTGAGAAGAAATGATATCAGAGATATTATAAGGATGAGATGATATAAGTCTTGAAAGTGAGGAGTATTAGTGTAACCAGGAGTAAGTATCAGCATTCAAGACTGTGTGCCACTGGTCCTGAGCAATGCACAAAGTTGATGACTTTAAGAATTTATGTTTTGTTTGACTTGATATTCTGGTATGTGAGAAAAGGGGAACCCAGACAGAAAGCGAAAATATTCAATACAAGAGATGGCATGGTGTCTTCATAGGGAGGAACATGGAAAAATTACAAGATTTATTCATCTACTGAGTTTGTAGAAAGAAGTTTTCAATGCTGACTCAGGCATCTTTAGAAATGCTTATTTAACTAAAACCAAGAAAAAAATATTTTATAAGAAAACAAACTACTTTGTGCTCTCTGGACCTGGCTTGATTATATTCTCTCTGTCAGCCTGTACAAGTGGTTCTTGCCTCTTTGTTTGTGAGTTTGAATCAACAAAAAGTGTGGCAAGATATACAGCAACCTCAACTATATAGGGAAGGATATGTGTAATGAAGGACATATGGCAACTTTAATCTAACTGACTTTTAACCATTTATAGCATGGATGAATAAAAAATAGTGCCAAGTGTAAAGAGCAGGGGAGGGAGAAGGAATGCTGTCAGTGTTAATAGTGACTGGAAAGAGTAGAATGGGAGAAAGATTAGGTTGAAATCTAAGTAGTACAGTTTTGGTAAGAATGAATATGAAATCATATCTCCTCCAAGAGGAGACACAAAGACAAAACATTTTTGCACACCTAAATGGACAGCAGGGGAAACTGGGATGTTTTAATAGTTACTAGACAACTTATTTGTTATGCCATCTTTGCTAGAGAACAAATCAACTTAATTTTGTTGATTAAGTTGACCCTTGCAAGTTTTAATAGAACCCACTGAGCTTTAGAGTTCCATGAGGTTATTTATGTTAGCCCGTCTATTTTCAGCGTTTGACTTTGAAACCTGTTTGGCTGGTGTTAGCTACAATGGCTATCAAAAGGTTTAGTACATAGAAGCATTTCTCCTATTAGACTTAAGTTCTGCCCTCAGACATGTATAATGGCCCATTGATTTAAATGGGAAACAAACGTGTGTACCTGGGGACAGAACTGAACCCAAGAACAGATAGTTACAAATATGAATTAAATTTTTCTATTTCTTGTTCACATATATCATGTTTCTAAAGTGTTCAGAGAAGGATATAGAAAATCAAGTCATTTTTTTTAAAGGAAATAAAAACAAAATACCATGTGCCACATAGATTTGATTGTAGGCTTGGGGAGGGGGGGAAGATTACACTTCTAATTTAGATCATCTGATACCAATTTACGAGACAATTAGCAGACATCAGTACAGGGATTTCAATACATAATTTATTTGTGCTGATTAAGTTATAAATATTTGTTATAGATCAGTGCATCCATGATTTATGTGAAATTGAATCTTGTGAAAATGACACAGTCAGCTGGCACTGATAAAGTCTGATAATGTCATTGTGCTTAGTTTGGAACCCATAACTGCTATTTCAGCTAATTTAAAAGTTCACATGTGAACTACACTGTTTTTAATTGGATAAAGTCAACAGATGTGCTTGGAAAACCAGAAGGCTCATTTACAATCTGTCTGGATGGCTGACAGAGTCTTTTTAATTACGGGCAATGGTGGCTCAATTGACCAACATGATGGTGAACTGATTCTCATCAAATGGATTGGCAGAAAACCAAGAGAAATGGTTGTACACAACAGAACTATCTGCAAAATATTTTACAACTCAGGATAGTGAGGTCACTTTGGTTTTTGGGACCTGATAAACCAAGTATGAAGTGAAATGTAAAAACAGTTACCAACTGATTTTTATAACTGAGGGGTGAAGAAGAATGTTGTAAACTATTTAAATAGTATTTCAGAACATTTTAGTATCTGCAGTGATGTATTTTAGTATTATTTGTTTTATTTCTTTATATTTTCTTTTTCTTTTTTTTTTTTACACATTTCCCTCCCCCCTTTCTTATAGCAAATTTCATTTAACTGACTCATCATTATCCATTTGCTCTGTTTAACTTTTCCACTGTTTCCCTTTTATATTACTACGTACACGTTTCCCTTTTAAAAATACAACAAAAAAACCTCAATGTCCTATGCTGACAGTTTTATCAAAGAAAATTCTAACAAAGTCCTAGGGGAGCTGACAGCCTCACTGGGCCCCTGGGCTAGGGAGTAGCTACATGATTTCAGAAGGGACGGGGCCTCAGGCAGAAGGGGCATGGCTGGAGCAGCCAGACCTCAGCACTGTCTGCACAATGGCACACCTCCCCCCCTGCCCTTAGTGCTGCCTGGAGCTTGTGGTATGGTGTTCCCATGGCAATTTAAAGGGTTTGGGGTTTCAGGGTGTCTGGATGAATTGCTGGGATCTGGGGCAGTTGCCCTCTTTGCTATTCTCCCTCCTCCCTCCCTTATCAGCAGGCCTGAAAAGCTTTGTAAAACTGTGCTGTGCTATTTCTGCTTTTTCTCTCTCCATTTGCATACACAGAGATGTATGGCCTATGAAGTCTGGGGAAATGGCCAACATGGTAAAATATACAGCATGAATTAGTTTATTATGGGGAAGAAGTGTCTTAATAGTTAATGTCGCACATCTGTAGTCATGTTAAACCAATAAGGACAATTATTTTTTTGGTGGTCACTAACAACACATGAGAAACTTGATAAGGAAAATATCTTTCAGCAACACAGCCAAAATTGGATTAATATTGGAAAGCAACATTGTTTCCAAACCTTACAAACATTTATCTATGTTGTGGCTGTACTCACATGGAACGTTCCATATTTTCTTTTTGAGTACATTTATTTTTAGCAATAACCATATAAACTAAGATTGAAGAGACAGTACTAAAAAATAGAAGTGGCTATATAAAAATGTGTTTGAAAGGAAAAATAAACCAATGATTAGAGCATTAGCCTGCAATTTGGGACACCCAGCTTCAGTTCTTGGCCTTGTTGCAGAGTTTCTGTTTCTCATTAAAGAAGTCACTTAGGGTAAAATATTCAAATTGCTGAGAAAATTAGGAACCTAAGACTCATTTCTCAAAAGTCACCTAGGCTTCTAAGTTGCATTGACTTTGAGACTGTAGGCCAAGATCCACGAAAGGTATTTCGGTGCCTAAAGCCTAGTCTATACTACAAAATTAGGTCCATGCATGCTGTGGTAGGTTGAATTAATAATATACATGTCCTCACTACTGAGCCCCTTCCAGCAACCTAAAAGGCTTGTAAAGTTGACTTCTGTACTCTGCATCTGTGAGAGGTGTCACACTTCAATTGACATCCATGCATCAACATGAAGAGTGTAGATGCTATGCTGTGTAATTTGCAGGAATTGGCCTCCAGGAAATATCCCAGAATGCTCTGCTGCAACCACTTTGGAGAGCACTTTCAACTTCATTGGACTTCAGCCAGGTACATAGGAAACAGTGCTCCCCTGTTAATACAGCAGGAGCTTTTGAATTTTCATTTCCCCTTTGATCAACATGGAGACCTCAGGAGCACAGCTGACCATAGATGCCCAGGGTCACAAACACACTCCAGGAGACACTAGATCTAAAAGTTATGTGGGGAGAAAATTCTGTGCAGGCAGAGATCCAAGCCAGCAGAAGAAATACTAATATGTATGCCAAATCTCACAGGGCAGGAGGACAAGAGCTATGCCAGGGACACACAGCAATACCACAAGAAAATAAAAGATCTTAGACAAACATACCAGGTGACTTTGGGGTGCTACAAAGAAGACACGGAAGAAAAGGAAAGAAGAATGTGCATTAGGCAAACAGAGGATCTATTCCCCCTGACAAGAACATTTTTAAACTCTGGAGCCCTTCCCCTTACAGAAGCAATTGTTGTCAGAACGTGATACTGGGAAGGCACCTCTGGTGAATACACATTTTCAGTCAAACTATAAGAGTTACATTATTTTATTTTTCATGATTAATCTGAGTTAAAAAATGGGAATAGTAGTTACAAGTGACCAGTCCAGTTCTGCAGAAGGTGTTCTTTGAAAAAGACTGGATATGTACCTGGGGATGGACCAGGAATCCTCTATGGAGATCTCTAGGAAATACTCATGGAGGTGCTCTGCAATCCTCTGCAGAAGGTTACAGGGAAGGGCCACCTTATTTCATCCACCATAGTACAACATTTCAGTATTAACTCTGGCATTGTTTCAGCACACTGCACTACAGCATACAGACCAGATCTGTACCTAGACACTTGCAACATCTCTCTTTCTGCTTCTGTTACCCTCAGGAGAGTGATATCACATGTAGTTTCCTAGGGGAAATGGGAGAAGTCATAAGTGCTAGCCCTTAAACCACAAACAATTTGATAAGTTATCCACTCATTTGCTCATCAAAATACAATAACAAATTCCCAGATGTGCCCTGTTTGTGGTTGAAGGGATCACCCTAGACTGCAGATGGCATTTTAAAAAGGGGGAGCTTCCTCTTCCTGTTCCTTTGCACCTCAACCCTAAGTCTCAGTTTGAAGATCTAGTGTGATCCATAGAACTCCTACTTGACTGCTGACAAACACCATAGGTGCTTATATTCACTTGATGCCTATATTTTAGGGATAAAAATTCCCCAGATGTTTAAGGGAACATTTCTTGCACGTGTGCTATCTTCTTACTTTGTCTGCACTTCTCTCCTGCCTAAACCCTGGAGCAATCCACAAGCCAGGGGAACACTGGTGCTTACCAGCCTATCTCATATGTGGGTCCTGACCAGCAATGCATACACAGAGGACACCTGCAGCTTGTGGTTCGAATCAAAATCTGGCCAAAGAAGGTAGTGCCCATTTATAACTTTCAACTCAATGTGTAAATAACTTACCTGGGATCTAGAAGAGCAAGGGTCAGTTCTCCCACCTTTCTAACCATTGAGCTATAGGATAGACTGATGTGGCACTTTCTCAGTCTCTCCTGTTGAAGCTGTTCTACTTTGAAAAGAGGCATTTAAAGAGTCATTAGAACAGGGAGCACCAACCTATGAGGTAGAAATCCTGGGGCTGTAGTCCCCCTATCCAAAGACTCTTTATTTATCTTATGTGCAACTGTGCCAGCTGAAGAGACTGAGGGCATTTCACGTGAGAATGTTCTATAGCTCCCTGGCTAGCACCCTTGCCTGAATGGTGGGAAACCTCTCTTCACATCTTTTCTCCCTCCCTGCTTGAAACGGGATGGGGAAATGGACATAGGTCCCCCACATCCCAAATGAGTTCTCCAAACATGCTTACCCTAGGCAAACCAATGTAAAGCCTAGTCTACACTTACATAAATAGGTCAACTCCAGGCATTTTGCATTGATGTAGTTGTACATGTGCCTTCACTTAAATTTTGCTCCTGCCAACGTAAGTGCCCCATTATGCTAACTTACTAACATAAGGGTGGGAAACAAAACAGTGGGAGTTAGCCCCTAGCAGGCCACTGTTCTTATATTTTCCTGCACTTCTGCAGGTAATAGTGATTGCAGCTCCCATTGACCTCTAATCACCATTTCTGGCCAATGGGAGCTGCAGGAAGTGGTGTCTGGGTCCACGCTGCTTTCATGGCTTCCATTGTCCAGGAAAAGTGATCCTTGGCCAACAGGAACTGCAATCGCCCATACCTACGAAGGTGCAGGTAAATATAGTGATGGTGGCCTGCCAGGGGTTAACTCTGGGGAACTGGATCCACACATGGGCTGGTGTTTACCCACCCCTGTACTAACACCATTTCCCCCCCATCCAAGCAGCAGAGAACCAGGGCTGATGTACTCAGGTTGATGTGGTGTGAGTGTAGACACTGATTTAGTTAGGTCAGCCTTTACTCTCTTTCAAAAATTGTCCCATACTGATACTCTAGTCACCTTTGGGACTTTGCTGTCCAGAGGTTATGAATCTTCTTCCCCCTTCTTTCGAAATAACCATTAAACCTCATTTTTTAAGGAGTAAGGGTTATTTTGAAAGAAGGGGTTTCTTTTCAAAATAACCATGTCTACACGGTATTTTTTTATCTCAAAATAGGGTATTTGGAAATAGTGGCCAGAAGCAATTATGCAAAGGAAGCATGGAAAATTCAAATCCAAGCTTCATTTGCAATTTCACTCAGCTGCATTTGCATTCGTCTCTCAAAAGAGGAATGCAGTGTAGACATACCCTCTGTGTGCTTTATCTGTAACTGTTGCCATTGCAGCCTTCAGTGTCTCCTCCTGAACAACCACAGAACATCTGAACTAGATAAGGAGAAATAATATGACACTGGATGACATGTTCCTGGAGATCCCACAAGCCAGTTCTGTATCACACACTGAGCATGGGACTATAGAAGGATAGAGTGGAGAGGAAAAAAGCACAGAAAAAGGTGAGGAACATGCATCAGGTCAAAAATGAGACTTCTTGGGCAGCAAACAGAGATGCTGAAGACTCTGCAGTTTCAACAATCCTGGGCTTGCTTCCCTCTGCAATCCATTGATAACTCAATATCAGGACCCCCTTATATCACACACCTAACATTCCAGTTGGCATCAGGAATCACTACACTGCCCCTACCAACTTCACCATGGGGAACATCAAAACAAGCACAGCATCACATATCCTGATCTCTGAAAGCCATGACTGGTGTGTGTGTAATTGAAAAGTTCTTTCTCCTCAAAGGTTCTATTCTCTTAAATTATTAAGTTTTAAATGTATTTAGTTTTGATTTGCCTGTTTGTTTTGCACAGATTGTTGCAAAATAAAATTCTATTATTTGGAACATAATTCATCTTTATTAGTTCACAACATATGCTGGCTGGCGTACAGCATTTCTCAAAGTGACTAATTACCTATTATCGCAGAGTGTCACACAACTCAAGATTATTCACAGACAAAATTCACAGGTGCATTAACAATGTTATATTCCTAAATAGACTGCTATCACCACACAATTCATACTGGACTGCAAAAAAGAAGGGTCAGCTACCACATGCTATTACAACAAACACTACTGCAGCTCACTATTAAGATGGTCTGTCCAAGTGTCCTTGAGCTGTATAGCTCTGTACTGACCTCTTTTAATAACCTTTTTATTTAAGTGATCAAACAGAAGAGACAGTCACTCCATTTTTCACCTCCACTTCAGCAGAAACATTTCTTCCTTTGCTGCACAGATATTATTCATGACACAATAAGCACCCATAGCTATTGGGATATTTTTCTCACTGAGGTCTAACCTTGTGCATAAACACTGCCAGCAACTCTTCAAATGATGAAAAGCACATTGTTTGGTGCTGTCATAGTGGATAGTGTACAGCTTTATAATCCAAAGGACACACTGATATGCCAACACTAATGGTGTAGAATAATTCAAGTGCCCTCGAATTCTTGCTTCTTTTTAGTCTTAGTTGAGAAGAAATGTTGCCTGCTGGTAGGGTTTGTCTCTTGTTCCTCTTAACTGTAGACTTCAAGATTGGCTTGGTTGATGTCTTTATCTTTTCCTAGGGGATGTCCAACTGAGGCAAGAGAGATGTCATCATTGATGTGAAAAAATTTCCTTTTTGTTCTCCACAATTACAATCTTTTGCATGATCAGTGTTCCCTATAGTAGACCCGCAAAATTGAACTCAGAGGGCACCCCTATCAGTGCCGGTATTCCTGCCTCTCAAGAGGAGTAAGGGAAGTCTATGGGAGCAAACACTCCCATTGGCTTCCCGCTGTGTAGATGTCATGGGAATGTGATGTAAGATACATCGATTCCAGCTACGTAGTTTACGTAGCTGGAGTTGCATATCTTACCTTGACCTTCCAATGTAGTCACCAGGCATCAGTGACCACAAGCACATATCCTCTTCATAAACAGAACATATGCGAGGCCTATGTGAGGAGATGACAACAGAATTCTGTCTCACCTTATAAGACCCATTTTTACATTGCTCAATATATTTAATGCTACATCAACTACCCTTGCACCCATTTGTACTCATTCCTTGTGACAACTGATAAGCATGATATTGGAAAAGTGATTCTGGGGTGTGGTTGTTACCAGAGATTTAAACTTAATTTTATCTTGGGGAGTATGTGTGTGTGAGAAAAGGAATAAAGAGGGAAACATACCTTTAGAAGGGAGGTATTCTTTTCAATAATATTATGTTGCAAATGACCCAGTGTAGTTTTTCTGTCTATTCTGGTGCTAGAAAAAGAGCGTATATAATGTTGGTTCTATCATCTCCCTTCAAAATTGCTCCAAGAAGACATTCTCCACCCTTGATACATTCCTGTCTTCCAACTTCATGAGTATTCCCATTGGGTCTAATCTACTATTTTACTTGTAATATTTCTATTTACTGTATTTTTTATCATTTTTTAAAATCATTTTTCATTTACTTCAAACTGGCCTGAAGCTTAAGAACCTGGAAAACATGGAAACTATTTATTTTAAAGTGAGCTTCTTTGAAGCCACTCTCTAATATTGATGAGCTCTTTCCTGGTACCCATTAGGGAATAAAAAGTCATGTGTTGCATGGAGCGTTTTATGTTGTGACTTGCTTTAATGTATATGGTAGTCATGAAGTTAAATTCATGCTCACATTGCTGATCATGCACCCTCTTGAGCCTCTTCATCTCTTTGTCCATGGAAAGCAAACACACACACAACCAATTATTTAAATTGGTGAGTGTGACAGAGTAATTTAGATCTAGCATAAAACATATTTGTCATAGAGTATGAATAAGTTAAGGGGAACTTATGGAAAGTATGAGGTCTGTGTCAATACATTCAGATTAAAGACATTATTGACCTCAACTTTGGGTTAAGACTTCCTGCCAGGGAAAGCTAATATTAAGGTGCTTAGAAATCATACTGATGACCTTGAAAATACCTAGATAGATCAGATTTGTGTATCTATCTTCATGTTTACGAGGCATAAAAACATAAGATCGGCTATAATGGATCAGGTCAAAGGTCTATCTAGTCCAGTACTCTGTCTGCCGATAGTGGCCAATGCCAGATGCCCAAGGGGGAATGAACACAACAGGTAACACTGGTCTACAATTTTTCAGAAGTCGTCTGCTTCAGAGATAAAATGTGCTATTTATTATGTATTTTGATGTGCTGAATTCAAATATGACAATTAAAACAACTGATTGGCTACTGTTTCCAAGATATTTAAGTTTTTACATTTTACGTCTATGTATATTGTGTGGATAGTAGAGTTTTAATCATAAATTGTAAACCTAGGTCTTTTCATGTGTTTATGGTTGCTTTACATGATAATATTTCACCTGTCCTGTTTATGTAACACTTTAAAAATCAGCAAAGGGTTATATAAATAAAATTTATTATGAAACAAAGGCAAAAAACTATTATGTACATAGTTTAGTCCTATTCAGTGTCTACTCGGCTTCTTGGCTTGTCTCTTGTATTCATTAAATGGAGCATCTCTTGTCACTGTCAGCAATAGTCTGCAAGCATTGATGGGCTCCATTTGCCCTGATAGCGTTTCTCCATTGTTGCAATGTCCTGGTGAAATCGCTCGCCGTGCTCGTCGCTCACTGCTCCAGTTCGGTGGAAAAAATCTAGATGAGAGTGCAAAAATGTATCTTTAGTGACATGTTGCAACCAAGGCTTTTGTATGCCTTGAGGAGGTTTTCCACCAACAACCTGTAGTTGTCTGCCTTGTTGTTTCCGAGAAAATTTATTGCCACTAACTGGAAGGCTTTCCATGCCTTCTTTTCCTTGCCATAGCGCATGGTCAAATGCATCATCTCGAAGAAGTTCACGAATCTGAGGACCAACAAAGACACCTTCCTTTATCTTAGCTTCACTTAACCTTGGAAATTTTCCGAGGTACTTGAAAGCTGCTTGTGTTTTGTCCATGGCCTTGACAAAGTTCTTCATCAGACCCAGCTTGATGTGTAAGGGGTGGTAACAAAATCTTCCTTGATTCAACAAGTGGTGGATGCTGAACACTTTTCCTCCCAGGCTCCAATGACTGTCGGAGTGGCCAATCTATCTTGATGTAGTGGGAATCTCTTGCACGACTATCCCATTCGCAGAAAACAGCAGTACTTTGTGTATCCAGTCTGCAGACCAAGCAAGAGAGCAACAACCTTCAAATCGCCACAAAGCTGCCACTGATGTTGGTCATAGTTTATGCACCTCAAAAGTTGTTTCATGTTGTCATAGGTTTCCTTCATATGGACTGCATGACCAACTGGAATTGATGGCAAAACATTGCCATTATGCAGCAAAACAGCTTTAAGACTCGTCTTCGATGAATCAATGAACAGTCTCCACTCATCTGGATCGTGAACGATGTTGAGGCTGCCATCACACCATCGATGTTGTTGCAGGCTACAAGATCACCTTCCATGAAGAAGAATGGGACAAGATCCTTTTGACGGTCACGGAACTTGGAAACCCTAACATCACCTGCCAGGAGATTCCACTGCTGTAGTCTGGAGCCCAACAGCTCTGCCTTACTCTTGGGTAGTTCCAAATCCTGACAAGGTCATTCAGTTCACCTTGTGTTATGAGGTGTGGTTCAGAGGAGGAGGATGGGAGAAAATGTGGGTCCTGTGACATTGATGGTTCAGGACCAGAAGTTTCATCCTCTTCCTCTTCCTCGTCTGACTCAAGTGAGAATGATTCTGGTGCATCAGGAACCGGCAGTCCTTCTCCGTGGGGTACTGGGCGTATAGCTGATGGAATGTTTGGATAATGCACAGTCCACTTTTTCTTCTTTGACACACCTTTCCCAACTGGAGGCACCATGCAGAAGTAACAATTGCTGGTATGATCTGTTGGCTCTCTCAAATCATTGGCACTGCAAAGGCATAGATTTCCTTTTCCTGTTCAACCACTGGCGAAGATTTGTTGCACAAGTGTTGCAGCATATGTGTGGGGCCCACTCTTGTCCTGATCTCCAATTTTGCAGCCAAAATAAAGGTGATAGGCTTTCTTAACCATAGTGGTTATACTGCGCTTTTGTGATGCAAAAGTCACTTCACCACAAACATAGCAGAAGTTATCTGCACTGTTCACACAAATCTGAGGCATCTCTGCTCACTTTGGCTAAACAGAAATGTGTCCTTTGCAAAATCAAACACTGACAAATAAGAGAGCACGACACTGTATGATTTCTAGAGCTGATATAGGGCAATTTGTTCAGCAGAGTGATGTAAGCTTCGTTATGATTGCATCATCCATGACTTCTAGGAATAACATGATGCAATTCATATCATGTATGTGCAATACCAGCTTCAGATTGCATCATTCATTGTTTTGCCTAAAAGCAAGTACTGTCCAAACCCAGTCATAGATTTATTCATAGATCCAGTCAAAGATGTATTTTAGTCATTTCTGGTTTAAATTGAGATCCCTTCCCTTTATAACTCACTTATCCTCCGCCATTCCCAAGTCAAGGGTCGTATACACTGACCCAATAGCATATCTTGAAAACTAGAGCCAATCAACAATTTTAAGCATCATTTTCGTTCTCAGTGACCCAGAATTAGTAAAGTTTGACTACATTTATTTCAGAAGCATTTTGGCTGTAGAGCAGTGTAATTATCAAGCGTAGCTTGGGAAGGATTTATGGTGAAATTTGTGTGGGTAGGCTCACCAATCTGACTATGAAGTTTCTAGGTTTGTCCTCCAATTCCCAGGTTACAAATTGGTAGAACTGTGCAGCTCTACCCTCTGGAGGATCTGGGGGTCCAGAACTACAGTTACACTCACAGTGAGGGTATTGAATTCTAATCAGCTTTACTATAACAGGTGTTAAAATAAAGCAGAACAAAGCATATAACACTTAGTATACAGATTAACTGAATTTCCTCTGATGATAACTGTTACCCCAAAAATATTCTCACTGGAGACCACTCAGGGTTACACTAGTATGGGTTTATTTCCACTAGGTAAAACTAAAAAGGAGAAAGCAGCCACCAAAGGTTTAAGCTAAAGAAGATAGAACTCTCTCACACACACACACACAGACAAGCAAGCAAGCACATACCCCTCCATTCATTCACTCATTCACACCCATTCATTCCTGCCCTCAGGCAATCACACACTTACACAGACATATGGGTTGCAGAAGGAGCCAAGGCATGTGGATCCTGGAGGGTCTGTCTGCTCATCATGGCTGGGGAAGCTGGTCAGGAGAGATAGAGGAGCTTCTCAGGAGCAGGGGAAGGAAAAGGAGAGAGTCTCATATGTGCTCCTTCTCTTTATATAGTGTCTGAATGGCTCCTTTGGCTCATTTACCTTGTCATCAGGGAGCATGCCCAGACTTCCCTTTATCCAGCAGAGAGCATGCCCAGACTTCCCTTTATCCAGCAGGGAACATGCCCATACTGTGAGGACTCATTGCCATGTGGTCCATTGTTCCAAGCCTTCTTCAAACACACTCACACTCACACTCTCCATTCACTCAGGGGAGAATGCAACTTAGGGAAAGTTACAAGCAAGGTGACTGCATGTTACAAAGATTACAAAGTTGCAGTTTACAGTAAGTTTGAGAGTTACACAGATTGCAAAGATTGACAAGGATCATAATAAGTTGCAGTTTAAAACCTTAGACCTTACAGTTTGGTGTAGCTTTAGAAAATCCATGTATATAAATCTAGTGAGCTCAGGCGGAGGCATTTTTATGCAACAATAACATTAATCAAATTGTGATATAAATTCTACAGTTTAAGCATACAGATCTAGTTGCCTAACATATTACCATACTTGCATAATTTTCTTCCCACAGGGCCAAGTGTGGAAAGACCAGCCTCTGCCAGAGGGGTCTGGGTGCCAGGTGGAGTATGGAAACTTAGAAGCAAGACTTAGACAGAATAGAGGAAGCAAAGCAGTGATATAGATATATAAAGAGAAAAAGGAAGGAGCTTGTTCCCTGACCTCAAGAGAGAACAAGGAGACACTCTGGAGCAAGCCCCAGCTTCCTTAATTCCCTAGTTTTTATCCCTTTTCTTGCATCATAATGTCCAACCCCCAACCAAAGTCGGGCTTTACACCCTGAGATTTTGTGGGTATATGTCCCTGATTGGAGGACGATATTGGGATGTCTATGAATATACATTGGTGAAACCACTTGACACCTGCTTGGAATCATTCCCAGCAGAGGAAGAGTGGGAATTCTTGCAGTTAGCTACCAGGAAACATGTTCTCTTCAGTTAGCTAAGCTTTGCAGTTTTTGGACTTATTTAGCATCATGAGATACTGAGTCACAGTCCATCTGTGTACCAAAGGCCCAACAGAAGATTTTGCCACAGATGTCTTTCATAATTCTTACAGAAATGATAAAAATGATATAACCCTTTTGTCACACGGCAAAGGGGGAAGGGCCCAACGCGCCTCCCCCAAGCCCTTCCCCTCCTCTGTTACTGCTTGGGCCACGCGAGTGATGTGGCCACGCTTGCCGCCAGCGGGGTGGGGTCCGGGCCCTCCCTCACTCCTGAACCCCGGCCCAGGGCCCTGACACCAGGAGCACCAGCTCCCAATGGAAGCAGGTGGGGGGGTTCCCCTAAACTCGCCTGCTCACGGGCGCTGCGACCCTCCCTGGGCCCGCACACCCCGCCGGCGGTCTTCGCCCGGTGCCTTTTTTCCCCTCACCACGGGGCTCCGCTCACCTCCCCGGTTTCTCCTGGCACGCTCCCTTGATTCCTGGCGCCCTTTGCCACTCCGCCCCTTCCCGTGGCTTCCTCCCCCTCGGCCTCTCTGCCGGCGGGGCTTTTATCCCCGGCACGCTCCTCCCCTTCCTCCTCTTCCGGGCGCCCCGCCTGGCCTGCCCTGGTCGCGCCCGGTGGCGTCAGCCAAGCGTCCCGGCGTGCCTTGATGAGGCCTCCCCTGGCCTCCGGCCGTCCCGGCAAGGCTGGGGCCAATTCGGCTGCTTCACGCCCGCGGCCACCCTTCGGCGCCCGGCTGGTGGACGGGTTGCCTCACCCCGTCACACACCTCCCCCCTTCTAGCAGTCCTTACCCCCGGGGCTTCCTCGCCTGTAGTTAGTCCTTCAGGGAGCTGTTGGCGATGGGGTTCCTAGCAGTCTTTATACTCGCTGTCTCCTCATGCTCATCGTCTTGTATGCGCGAGAGGCAGTCAGCGTTTTGGTTGTCTTTGCCCGGTCTATGCAGAACCTCAAAATGGTAGGGTTGCAGACTCTGGTACCATTGTAATATCCGGGCGTTCGTGTCCTTCATTGTCTGTATCCATTTTAAGGCCACGTGATCGGTCACCAACGTGAAGTGGTTTCTTGCAAGGAAATAGAGCAGGGATTCGATAGCCCACTTAATAGCCAATGCCTCTTTCTCTATGGTGGCATAGTTTTTCTCTCGGGGAAATAGTTTCCTACTTAGGTAGACGACCGGGTGCTCGGCCCCCCCCTCTTCCTGGGCCAACACCGCCCCGAGTCCCACTTCTGACGCGTCTGTCTGTAATACAAACGGCTTTTCAAAGTCCGGCTGCCGTAACACAGGCCCCGTTACCAGGCATTCCCGCAGTGTCTCAAAAGCCCGCACCCCTTGGGGGCTCCACACTACCCTCTGGGGCTGGCCCTTTTTTGTAAGGTCCGTTAGTGGGGCGGCCAATGAGGCAAAATGCACTATAAATCGCCGGTAGTATCCGGCCAGACCTAAGAACTGCCGTAGTTGCCTCTTCGTACTAGGGCGTGGGTAGTCCCGGATCGCCTGGACCTTATCTAATAGTGGTCTCAATTGACCGTTCCCTACCGTATACCCCAAGTAAGACACTTCCTGCTTACCAAATTGGCATTTCTTTGGGTTAGCAGTCAACCCTGCCTGGCTGAGCGCTTGGAGTATTGCGTCGAGGTGTTGTAAGTGGTCTTCCCAGAATGCACTGAAGACGATGACATTGTCTATGTAGGCGACCGCGTAGTCCCGGTGTTCGTTGAGGACTCAGTCCATGAGTCGTTGAAAGGTGGCGGCTGCCCCATGGAGACCGAATGGCATGGTGACAAACTGGTACAGACCGAACGGGGTCGCAAATGCCGTTTTCTCCCTCGACTTGGGCGACAGCGGGATCTGCCAATACCCCTTTGTCAAGTCGATTGTTGACAGATACTTGGCTCGTCCAAGCCGCTCCAGGAGCTCATCGATTCGGGGCATCGGGTATGCGTCAAACTTTGATATAGCATTCACCTTTTGGAAATCAATGCAAAACCGCAGCGATCCGTCCTTCTTGGGGACTAGCACGATGGGGCTGTGCCAGTCGCTCCGCGACTCTTCCGCCACTCCCCATCGAATCATGTCGTGTAGTTCCCGTCGTACCGTATCCCACAACTTCTGGGGGACTGGCCGTACAGGGTTCCGTACTTTTTGTCCAGGGGCGGTGCTGATCGTATGGCACATGATGGTCGTCCTCCCCGGCCTGCTCATCAGTCCGTTTCCGGCCCGCTGCAACAATTCTCGGAGTTGATCCTATTGGGCGGGGTTCAGGTCTTCCCCCAACCGGCTAGCCGTCCACCTCACCTCTTCTTCCCCCCATGGTCCGAACTCTATCTCGGCGCTTAAGGCTTCTTCCTGAGGCACCTCCCGGGGTACCCAACGTTTCAACAGGTTCACATGGTAGATTTGACTCCTGCGTCTCCTCCCCTCCACCTGTACCTCGTAGTCCACCTCCCCCACTTTCTTCAGTACCCGGAAGGGCCCCTGCCACCGGGCTAACAATTTAGATTCCCCTACCGGTAATAAAACCAGCACCGGGTCGCCAGGACTAAACTCCCTCATTCAGGTTCCCTTATTATAGTGCCGAGCCTGGGTCTCCTGGGCCTGCTGCAGGTTTTCTCGAGCCCAACGCCCTAGGGTGCGCATCTTTTCCCGCAGTTTAATAACATACTGGGCGGTCCCTAAAGCATTCGACGTCTGTTCTTCCCATCCTTCCCGCACCAAGTCCAATATCCCACGCGGGGCGCCGCCCGTATAATAGTTCAAAAGGGGAATACCCCACTGAGGCCTGTGGTACCTCACGTATGGCGAAAAGCAAGGAGGGGAGCAATTTGTCCCAGTCTCGCGGGTCATCTTGCACTAGCCTCCGTAACATTGCCTTTAACGTCCGGTTGAATCTTTCAACCAACCCATCCGTCTGCGGATGATATACTGAGGTCCGTATTTTCTTAATTCACAGCCATTTGCATAGCTCAACCATCAAACGGGACACTAAGTTTGGGCCTTGGTCGGTCAGGATCTCTTTGGGAAGGCCGACTCGGGCGAACAATTTCATTAGTTCCTTGGCTACTACAGGGGCCGTGGTCTTGCGGAGGGGGCACCGCCTCGGGGTAGCGGGTGGCATAGTCCACTACCACCAGGATGTACTGGTGCCGCCGCCGTGTCCGTTCCAGGGGCCCCACGAGGTCCAACCCCACCCGTTCAAAGGGTTCCTCGACCAGGGGGAGAGGTACCAACGTGGCTCGGGGCACCTTTGTCCCCGACGTCAACTGACACTGGGGGCAGGAGGCACAAAAATTCTTAATGTCTTGGTATATCCCCGGCCAATAAAACCGCTGCAGCACTCGTTGCTGGGTTTTCTCCACCCCCAAGTGCCCCCGCCCACGGGTTGTCGTGTGCCAGCTCCATGACTCTCCATCTATAGGCTTTAGGCACGACCAACTGGACCTCCTCCTCTTGCTGCTCGGTCCCCCTCTGAACCCGGTAAAGTTTGTCACCCTGAACTTCAAAGTACGGTCCCTGCGTGGGTCTCTCACCTTCCCCATCATCATCCACCACCGCCACTCGCGCGTTCTCCCAGGCATGCTGTAGCGTCGGGTCCTCCCATTGCAGCACCATGAAGTCCCCTACGTCTGGTTCCAATGCCGTGGGGGGCCCTCACCGTCTGGCCTCCCCGCTGTGAGGCAGTGGGTGGTGGGTGCCTTCCTCCGCCTGGGCTACCCAGATGGGCTTGCTGTGCTTTCCAGGGTTGTCACCCATTTCCTGCATGAGTTGCTGGAACCCGGGCCAATCTCGCCCCAACAGGACAGGGTTCAGCAGGTGGCCTGCCACCGCCACCCGCAGGTACCCCCCCCGTCGCCCATCGTGCAGATCCACCCGGGCGGTCGGGTACGACCGGGTGTCTCCATGCACACACTGGATCCATACCCGGCGGCCGCCCGACACACTAGCCCCCAGAGAGTCAGCCCTCACTAAAGTCTGTCCACACCCTGAGTCCAGTACCGCTTCCACCATCCGCCCATTCAGTCGTACCTTTTGCGTCATTCGTCCACGGCTTACCTCCTGCCTGGGGACTTTCCTCGAAGAGGGCTGTCCGAACATGCAGTCCATCATCGGGCACTCTCTCTGGAAGTGGCCCTCCTGGCCGCACTGGAAGCAAGTCAGCTTCGCCGGGGGCAGGGTCCTGACGTCCGGCCGCCTCTCCTCAGCACTTTGAACGTCCTCCCCATTCTTCTTCTCCGACTGTGCCACACTGGGGCTAATCGCCGGTCTGGCCCTCGGCCGGGGAAGGTCTTTGGGCCTAGCCCCCCTTCACTTCGGGTTTCCTTCCCCCGTGTGGCCGAGCCGCCCCGTCCACCCGAGCCAACCCCCGTCCCCGGTTTCCCTCTCTCTTCCACACCTTCTGCGGCCATAAAATGTTCCATCAACGTGACCGCTTCCTCCAGGGTCCCGGGAAGGTGGCGGCGCACCCAGCTCTGGCCTTCGTGGGGCAGCACCTGCAAGTACTGCTCCAAGATCACTAGGTCAGCTACCTGCGATGCGGTTTTAGTGGCCGGTTCTAACCACCGCATGCCCGCCTCCTTGATCCGATGGGCCACCACCCTGGGTCGTTCCCCGGTGACATACTTAGAGGCGCGGAACTTTTGTCTATATGTTTCGGGGGAGATGCCCAATTGGTCTAATATCGCCTCCTTAACTTTGTAGTAGCATAACGCGTCCCGATCGGACATACCTCGGTAGGCCAACTAGGCTGGGCCTGAGAGGTAGGGGGCCAGTATCGTGGCCCAGTGCTCCTGGGGCCATCGCGCCGCCATTGCTACCCTCTCAAAGGTCACTAGGAAGGCTTCGACATCGTCCTCGGGCCCCAACTTGGCCAATCTTATCGGGAGTCGTGCGCTCACCGCCCCCTCGTCATCTCCCGTAGGTCCCGTACCTTGGGCTTGGGCCTCCGAGCTGGCAGAGCCTCCCTCCTTCAGCTCGTTGACTAGCTGCCATTGTTGTTTCTGGAACTCTGTCGTGAGTTGCTGCAGCACCTCCGTCTGCTGCCGCTGCAATTGTCTTTGGTTCTCCACCAACCATTCAAGTATTTGGTTCGGCTCCATGGTGTGTTTCCCTTTAAACGACAGACATGACTACTACCCCGTCCTCCTTGCCCTTTTTACAGGGCGGGGATCGCTACCTACATTCTCCACCACGTGTCACACGGCAAAGGGGGAGGAGCCCAACGCGCCTCCCCCAAGCCCTTCCCCTCCTCTGTTACTGCTCGGGCCACGCGAGTGATGTGGCCACGCTTGCCGCCGGCGGGGTGGGGTCCGGGCCCTCCCTCACTCCCGGACCCCGGCCCAGGGCCCTGACACCAGGAGCACCAGCTCCCGATGGAAGCAGGTGGTGGGTTTCCCCTAAACTCGCCTGCTCACGGGTGCTGCGACCCTCCCTGGGCCCGCACACCCCGCCGGCGGTCTTCGCCCAGTGCCTTTTTTCCCCTCACCACGGGGCTCCGCTCAGCTCCCCGTTTTCTCCTGGCACGCTCCCTTGATTCCTGGCGCCCTTTGCCACTCCGCCCCTTCCCATGGCTTCCTCCCCCCTCAGCCTCTCTGCCAGCGGGGCTTTTATCCCTGGCACGCCTCCCCTCCCTCCTCTTCCGGGCGCCCCGCCCGGCCTGCCCTGGTCGCGCCGGTGACGTCAGCCGGCGTCCCCGGCGCGCCTTGATGAGGCCCCCCCCGGCCTCCGGCCGTCCCGGCAAGGCTGGGGCCAATTCAGCCGCTTCACCGCCCACGGCCACCCCTTCGAGCGCCGGCTGGTGACGGGGTTGCCTCACCCCATCACACCTTTACTTATCATTACACTATTGCTCAAGCTAATTCATACAGGATAAATCAAATCCTGCAGACCTTGCATTATTGGCATTATTATTAAATATATAGCAATATAAAGAAAGGGATAGGATAAAAAAGATATATCTTAGCAGGCTACACAAGACTGTGTTTGTCTGTCTTTTTTGATCAAGAATTTGGTTTGGTTGTGCCAAGAAAATGGAATGTGCCTGGAATGGGACCGATTCTCATAAAATCAAACAGAAATGAGAGAATCACCAAAACAAGTACAATCCTCAAAACTGACATAACTGTATGAATGTTGAAAGAGGCTGAACCAAGATGAGTCAGAAAAATAGGATGAACCTAAAATCTCTTAAAGAAAAGATAAAACAGAAATTTGGAGTAGTGCTCTCTTTAGCACAGCTAAATCAATGCTTAAGATTTGAAACTAGAAAAAATGTTATTGGAAACCAAATTGACTATATCCCCCCTTTTTTGTTAAAATGTAGAAAATGATAAGAGTTTATAAACACAAAGAAACAGAATACACTTGATGGAATTCCCAAATTATGGACCCAAGCAATGCCAGGTAACTCTGCTAGTATTAAATAAATTCCATTCTAAGCTGTAAGAACATTTTCTTGCCGGAATACTTCATGAAGTAACTAAATGGAGTAATAATTAATTAGTAATTATTAAAAAGTATAGCATGCAATTGTAAAACTGCAAGGAGTGTTTTAGTTTGGAGATGTAAAGTGTGCTAAAAGGTAAAGAGGCATCTTTTTAGTTCAAAACATATAGTTACCTAATAGATTTTTAATTATTAGAAATAACATTCACATCAAAAGAATGTAAGTGTTCCAGAGTATACAAAAAAGGAAAAAAATATTTGTGGTCTTAAAAATCATATGTTTGTATAATATCAGAACAACAGCATAGTCACATAGAATGCATTGTATATGGACTGCATCCATTCTTAAATTCACAAATAAAAAGAAAACCACAGAAAAAATAATTTAGACATCTGTCTGAAAGTGTCTAAATATCTATAATATCAGCACTGCTTGGAAAGGATAGTATTAATATGATCAAGTTTTGGACTCTTTGTTTAGTTTGTGGAGTTCCTTAAAAGTGTTTTGATTTACATTATTTATATCATGATGCACATGCAGTTCTAGGGTAAATAGCTTAAAGGGTAGTATGTGAGGAGAAAGACACCTAAAAAAAAATATGTAGACCTCAGTCAACTTTGATGTGACTGCTCCTAAAACGTTGAGAAAATCCTGATCTAGACCAGCTGCAGGTCCCTTCCAGTGGCTGCGGTTCTTTGTTTGCAGCCATAGAAAGCAGTGGTCAGCATCTCCCTGAAGCCCCTTTGCCTGCTGGCACTGCCCACACAGTTTCCATTAGCCGGTAACAGAGAACCACAGCCACTGGGATCTGTGGGGAACAGTGCCTGTGGATGGTCAACGTCAATAAAACGTCTCACAGCCTTCAAATTAGTTTACACTGATGCACCGGATGCGGCCCACAGGCTGTTATGTTGCCCAAGGCTGCTCTAAACATTTTGGGCCAGGGACAATCTTTCACTGAGATCCGTTTCAAGAATGCCCCTTGTTCAGGACAGCACTTAAGCATTTGCCTATGTGCTGGGGGCAGGGGTGCGACAGACTTGCTGAGCCCCTGGGCAAGATGGAGGGGAGGGGGCCGCTGTGTGCTATGAGGAGTGGGGCCATAAGTGGAAGGGGTGAGGCTGAGGCAGTCAGCCCTCAGTGCCACCCGGAGTATGCAATGCTGACCCTCGACCTCCCTGACAATCTTCAGAGCTTCCTGAAGCATGCTGTGTGGCAATATAGTGGCAATTTAAAGGGCCCAGGGCTCTGGCTGCCACTGTTGCAGTAGTGGTACCCTGGAATCACGGGACCTTATGAATTGCTAGGCCTCTGGGAGGTTGCCAGCTTTGTCCCCTGTGGCCGCTGTAGGCACAGCATGTAGCACTATGGAGCTCCTTAGCCTTGTCGTTGCTAAGAACTACATAAAGATGAAAAGGACTTGATTTTTCTCTCATTATTAATAAGAAACCCTGCTGAGCAGCATTCCCTCTAATTTTGTCCATCATTGTGTGGACTACATTTCGTTACATGCAGTGAGGTATGTGCAAATGAGCACCACCAGTAGAAACACATGCTGCCAGATGTGGGCATTGAGGGTGCTCTGCTAATCGGATGGGTGACATTTCAATCTCTCCTGGGTGGCCACCCAAATGCTCAGTTTATAGGGAACACTGCTACCCAGTTAACATTTCATGGTGGCAGCTTTTACTTATGCTACCTGTTTAAGGTTCCTACATCAGAGGAGAATTATCAGGGGCTCACTCTGACATGTCTCTACCCCCTGTCCTATACTGATATTCCCCTTCCTTCCCTTTCTATGTGATGTGAATGGTTACCAATGCAGGATGCAGTTCCCTGCTGCTTCCACCAGTTTTATGACAGCAGAAAATTAATCTATTAACATGTACAAACCCTTGTTCCCCCTCAAAATTTGGATCTTTTGATTTAAAGGACTTGGCATTCAGTATGTTCTCTTGATTATAAAAATCCAACAGTGCATCCTCTCTGGATTTTTTTTTTATTAATCTCTGCTTTCTAATCGGATCTGATTAAATTGGAAAGCTCAGAGTTTAAACTGGGATATGAATTGTTGCTGAGTCCACATGTTTATTTCATTAAGCTTGCCAGAGTAGTAAATTAAGATTGAAGACTAGAGAATACATAGCAAAAGTTCTAAATAAATTACCATAACACCGCGTTTCAAACAGATACCAGATTTCAGTCACAATCTTTATAAATCCATGCAAGAGAAATCTCTTGCCATCTTTCTGTTATCTGATAAATGCCCAAGCAAACAGATTTCTTTAGATCCTGTGGCATAATGAATTAATTTAGAAAGTTAGCAATCTCTGATTTAAAGACTTACACAGTAGAACTTATTTCCTAGGAAGCATCCTTTTGCAATATAATTGACTTTTCTTTCCACTGCCTCCCCACCATATCTCATGTCCTTCCTCCTACTGCTAACTGGTGCTTACATGGTTGACTGTAGTGAATCTCTAAATTCTTCCTTTACCCTTGAAATCAGCAACCCAGATTCCTCATCTGTTTTCCTCCCATTTATCTCCATAAACCTCCCCTTTTTCCTCTTGTCCGTCTACTTCACCAAGTTGTTTCCTGTTGTAGCTCTGTCCCTTTTCTATTCTTTATGCTCCTTCCCATCCCCAGCTTTCCTACCTGTCTCCTCTTATCCTTCACTGAAGTGGAAAACCGTTTTTTGTGGACAGTCTCCCATCTCCTACATCCAGAAATTTATAAAGGTAGTTCTCCTTGCAGAGACCTAGCTAGCATATATTTAAAGCCAGCCAAGTGGCCGTGCTTCTTACTTTTTTGTCAGATTCCTTCCAAAAGTGGTTTTGTGAAAAAAGGGTGAATGTTAATCAAATTCACATTGCTATACTAATCTGAGTTTGATTAAATAGGTTAGAAATAAATTTCATGAAACTATTCCCTGAAAGCATTTTCTTCTTTTCTTTGTAGTTTTTCTATCTCATGTGAGTCCACATGTTAGTGAAATATTCTGCACAAGCTAATTTTTTGACTATTTGATTGTAATTATGAGAAATTGCTGACCTGTTAAAGACCACAACAGTCACAGGCTGTGTTCATGGCTAAGGGTGCGTCTAAACTACATTCCTCTTTCGAAAGAGGAATGCAAATGAGGGAAATTGAAAATGCAAATGAAGCACAGATTTACAAATCTCGCGCTTCATTTGCATAATCACGTCTGATCGCTTTTTTGGAAAAAAAAGACAGGACTATGCAGCACTTTAAAGACTAACAAGATGGAAAAAGGGTTTTTTGAAAACAAAAAAGCAGTCTAGACATGGTTCTTTTGGGGAAAAAAACCCTTTTCCGAAAGAACCCTGTAAACCTCATTTTTTCAGGAATAAGGGTTCTTTCAAAAAAGGGTTGGATTTTTTTGAAAGAACCACGTCTAGACTACTTTAAAAAAAACTTATTTGGAAAAGCATTCCTTTTGAAAGAGGAATGTAGTCTAGATGCACCCTAAATCTACTGCTGATAAAACTGTGCAGTTTCTGTGATTCCTAATATTTCCTAATCAAATGTCCAAAGTAGAATTTTGCTCCAAAACAATCTGAATCCTGAATCTTAGAGGGGTAGCCATAATCTTGTATGTGCATCTTTGTTTTCTCTCTCTCTCTCTTTCTCTCCCCACCCCCACACCTCCTAAGTAGCATTTAAAAGAAACGAATCTTGATCCCACACTCCATCTTCTATCTTTCACACACACCTAAGTAACATTTAAAAGAAATTAATCTTGATGCCACATTCCCCATACTTCACACATACACACTCCCAAGAAAAACCTGAGATGCAGGCCAAGCTTCAATATTCAAGAGATTGCAACACCACTTTTGCATCCATCTCTCTATGCATTCAGACTCTACAGTAATCTTTTTTTTCATCTGTGAAAATCCTCTTTTAAACTGGCTAGTCAGATGTAGATTCAGGAGTGAAAAACATAGAAATGTCATGCATCATAAGCTTCGAGCTCAGTTGCTAAGATTTATGCTGGAGGCAAAGCTGCAGGTAAAATAATGTAGTGGCCTAAAATGATACATATCCAGTCTCATGTTTACTGTGACAATCACCTCTAATGCCCTCCCAAGAATAGTTACTTCTTAGTTGTTTCTCAACAAAAAAGATCAGGAATAACGCTAACTCCAAAATATTTATTTCAAATTAACAGTAGTGTGGATGCTCTGGTGCCATTATTTCAAAATAATTACTCCCCAGAGTAATTCAAACTAAGTACTCCCCAGTGCTTCCTGGGGCTCTAAGTCCATGGTAGTGCATCCACATTAACAGAGCCAGCCTTGGACTAATTTTGAAGCTTCCCCATAGTATGGACATTCTAGTTTGAATTTGTTAAATTGTGAGTTAAGTCAAATTTACTAATTTTTAAATAGTTTCCTAGTGTAGACATGGCCTAAGGCACCACAGGACTACTCATTGTTAATAAAGCCAACTTTCTTAGAACAAAAATACAAAAGAAAGTTGTCTATGGCTATAATTATTGCTATAGAATTGTGTGTTTTAATATGCTTTTTAGAGCAAAACCAACATACTGTACAAATATTTTAAATTCTCATATTTTAAATTTTTATATATATTTGTATTTTGTTTGTTTGTTCTTGTAATCCGCCTTGAATATTTTAAATAGAAAGGCGCGGTAAAAATATTTAAATAAATAAATAAATAAATAAATACATAATGTGGTGATATTAGAAATATGACAATAGCCACCAGAAACCACCCTCCCACCTACACACACACACACACACTCTCTTCCTCTTTCTTGGAAGCAACCAGGGGAATACCCATCTTAATATATTTCTTCACTGAATAGGAACAACTTTAAAGAAGCAAAGCAGTTGTCTGAATATTCACTGCAGTGTGTCAGGACATGACTCTTCCCTCTTTGAGCAATGAAGATTTCTTAAAATAGGGATTACCTATCATTTTACTGCCTCTGTGTAAGATTAGCATATCATTTTACAATTACTTTGATGTGCTAGAGCATTGAATATAACTGTTAAACTGACTAGTTGCACATTATAATATAATCTTGTATAGCCTTCACTGTCACATGGATTCATGAATGAAATTGTTGCAATAAAAGTAGAGATTTCTGAAAATAATTGTTGTGAGTCATCTTTCTCTTACTTTGGCTACACACCTCAGTGGAGAAGCAGAGTATTTTTTAAAATAAGACAATTTCACATGAATATCAGGGCCATTGAGATCAGGAGAAAAGGCATAAAAATAGACTCTTATTAATTTTTCTTAAAAATAAGTCCTGTCTGGTTGCTAAGTTACCAGATATCTTTGCTATTGCTAAGCCAGAGTCAATTAATGTCACTTCTGGAGAGCTCCTTTTATTGTCTCAAAAATTCTCTGTAGAACATTCTTAAGGAAAAGGTTCGTGGACTTTTTACCTTTGGGATGGCCAGTGTGATAACAATTCAAGTTTTCAAATGAGATTACACAGTTTCAACCATTTTTGATGCACTATACTTGAAAATCTGGCAATATAGGCTTACACTTGAATGAACCAATATATTTGTATCAATTAAGCAGTTTGTAACTTCTTAAATTTTAATACAACTAGTGAGAGATCTGATTCCTAATGAGTTTCCTCTGTGTTTCTGTTAAAAGGACACCATAAAGCAGAACTTCAGCTGATGTAAACTATTTCAGGCCAACTGAAAGAAACTTAGAGCATTGGAAAATCTGCTTTCATCTGTTTAAAAGTTACTATTTTGTCTGAAAATTGTAACTACTGTTTGTTGCCCTAAAATAAATGAAAAAAAAAAAAAACAACCCCTCTCTAAATGAAAGAGAAAAGGTGGGGGGGGGGGGATTTGTAATTGTACATGCTGTTCTTTGTGCATTGCACAGCAATCTGAGCTGTCAGTTCTACTGATTTCCTGTATGTTCAGTACTCCTTATTTCTCTGGGTCTGTGTTGCATCTTTAAAAAATAGGAAAATGTAGTTGTAAAAGCACAAATGTCCCACATGTTATATCAACGCTATGCATACCTCAGTGTTTGCTTATGATGTTACTTTGTTAGCACAAAAGGGGTTGTTAAAGAAACCAAGAAGGACTGATAAAACAGTAGCCTAGTTAAAGAGCATCCCAACAAACACTGAAACAAAACAAGCAGGTTTATAGCTGTGCATAGGTAACTCTTTGGACCCAGACTGGGGACATACTACTTTTGCCTAAGGATGAAAAGATCCCTGTTAAGGGGATGGGGAAGTTATCACTTGCTGCAGGGTGCCACAGACTAAATAAGAGTAAGAGTCTGCAGCAAACAAGTTGCACTTTGGTCCCTGAGAAAACAGGGACACCAAGGCTAAGCCATGTTTACCTAGCGGATTGAGGGGAAAGCAAAGTACAGGTAAGACAGTATTCATAGAAACCTATTGGTTGTTACAAATCCATTTCTTGAAGTGCTGTGCACCTTTTGGGCAAATAAATCTTGTTTTGGTTCAAGAAGCTACTTCTGTGTCATTTACATACTGGTACAGTCCTCTGTATCCTGAAGGAAAACATCAACAGGAGCCAAGTCCATTTGACCCATTAGGTAACACGATTGGCAAACAGGGATATAACCTAGTGATCCACACAGACAGTGGGAGGCGAGAGCCTTCACTTGAAAGGGGTGCATGCAGAAGACCGGAAGAAGTGGTCTCAGAAGGGTCAGCCCTTCCAGGGACCATGACGCATGCCATCTCCCCACTGAGAAGGCAGGGACCAAGGAGAATGTCAGGGGACCAGAATAAGGGCAATCTTCCTAGTGGTCATGGAAGGCATCAATCCTGTTGGTCAGAGATAGCATTGGGAACCAAGAACTAGGGTCAGAGAGAAAGTGAGTAATCAGAAGCTGGAGCTAAGGTTCAAACCACAGCCCAGGATCAAGCCAAAGGTCAAGCTGGAGCAAGAGAAAATGGGAGAAATCACAGTGTGGGTATAAGAATTGAGCAGCTAGTGAGCATGCTGATGATGATTTAACAGCTGGCCTGTGAGCCCCTGCAGCCAATTAGGTAGGATGGTCAATCAGGCAGCTACTGTAGGCCAGTCCTACTGATGAGGTTCCCTGGAAATTAGCTCTGCTGCAAATCATGATTTCTGATAGAGGATAAGTTAATACCTCAAAAACACACTCACCTTATGCAATAATGTGCTGCATAGAGGATGAGATTAGATATAGGTATACTTCACAGAGTGACTACCTTTTTACATCCAGCCCACTTAATTTGCCTCATTAACAAGGATCCTACAATTCACAGCTACTACTTCTGTTGTTTATATATATGTATATAGTTTTCCATTATTTTCACTCCAATTTACCTAATGAAGTTGGTTTTACCCACAAAAGTTCATGTTTCTATATATTTTTGTGAGTCTATAAGATGCCACAGGACTACTCAATACTTTTTACCTGCCATTCTCTCTGTCAGTCACTTCTCCCAAAATTGGATTTTGAAATGTGTTCCCCTCCCTCCCCCATGGTCATATGACAGTGAAAATGTAGGCTGGATTTCAAAATTTTACTTCAGGATTAATTGTATCTGAGGTATGCCAAGGTCTAGGCCTCTTTCAGGGGGCATCAGCTTTATGCCACAGTTGATCCCAGTTTGAGGAAGTGATGTTATGCAATCAAATATTGTAAAGGATTTACTGTGGATCTGAGCCTGAAAATAAACATATGGGTACATATTTAGTATCTATGGAATCTCCAAATCTTCATATCAGCTAATCTAGTAAAAATTTATGCTCAACATTTCTTGGCAGCAGGTGAAGTAGCTGCCGCTTTAGGCAATGTGAAATCAAAAGAGACTCTTACCTCTCAGTAGAAGGAAAACAGCATACAATTCTTTAAAGAACAGGCTTTTGTCATTCCACAGCCAGCCACTTAACAACTCTAATGTCACTGGGATTCATCTGTTGTGATAGCTTACCAGGTAGAGTCCAGCCTTCTAGCTATCTGACATATTGTCAGGTCTCCGCTGGCTTTTTAGTATTGATGTGACTTCTTTTTTGTTCACTGTGCCTTTCCCCTTTAATTAAGTAGGTGTTACCTCTTGAAAGATTTTGGTTAGAGGAAATTCCCTTCTCTTTTAGACAATGTTCTCTGGACATGAGATCCTGTCTTCCAAAGTTGTGTAGATAAATTGATATCAGACTGAGATTAACCCCTTCAAGGTTCAGTGACTCAGTTGCTACCAAAATACATTTCACTCTTCTACTTTTAATTCTAAACACTGAAGAAGAATAGTTTATTTCAACGCAGTTATCTTGTGTAAAATATTCAGCCAGTTTTGTTTTTCAAGACCCAAAATAGTTACTATACTGTTACTGGTTTCATTTTTTTTTACAGTTGTATTTCTTTAACTCTGCCTTACTTTCCTTTTATTTCTAACACTGAAATTTAATATTTCTAGAGGAGCAAAAGGACCAGCTTAAATCTAAGGGATATTTTTCAGAGTGGAGGGGCAGATATGAATGAATGCTGTGTGACAAAACACCTGCACACTGCTTTGAAAATGTTGTCCTTCAACTCCTGTTTCACATTAGTCATGGTCTTATTTAGGTCTTTCTTCTTTAAATATATTATTTCTTAATATTGTCCTGTAAATTGATATCCATTTTTTTTTACATTCTTGAGTAGAACTGCTAGATGAAGAAACAATCCAGTCTGTAGAAGCCCATTTCTTCTTTAAGCCTTTTTTTCCTCCAAGGAATCAAAATAACTTTTAAAATTTGTACTGCTTGTTTCTCTGCCCTTCAAGCCCTTTATCTTTGCTTACTACAGCATGAACATAGTAAATACTGGAATTGTCATATGCCAGAGTAGTAAAATCTATCACTTGTGGAACTGCAAGTATTTAGATAAACCAATATCTAAGCCTCAGGGTTTTCCTGTTCCTTCAAAGACAAAAATATTCAATAAATCTTTCATACTTGGCAGTCTTTGATATATCTAACACGAAAAAAAGAAGACAAGGTGGATGAGATAAAATCTTTTATTTGACCAACTTTTGTTGTGCGAGCGAGAGAAACTTTTAACTTACACAAAGCTGGGTATGGGAAACAGCTAAATAGAAGGCAAAACATAGTGTTTAGTATTAGTATAATTAGTATATTTCATGACAAAGTGGTCTGCTAACACATATTTCAAGGGACCATTCAAGGTTAATTACTTATTATAACCAATCTGTCCCATCTTGTCTTCAGCTGTGTAAACATGGGCGATCAGTAATGTAGGCAAGGGAAGGCACAGGCTTACCAAAACGGCCACCTCTGGGGAAGCCTGGGGCTGCGGCGAAGCAGCCCGGCTCCATCCAGCTGCTGCGGATGGCAGCCCATCTTAGCAGCCTGGCTGCCTGGTAGGAATGAGACACAGCATGGAGGCCAGGTAGAGAGGGATAGAGCCGCTTAGCAGCAGCCAGGCTTTCCCTACCATCAGAGAGGGATCAGCTTTCCCCGGCCACCAGGGATGGATTGCTGCAGCCTGGTTTTCCCCAGCCACCAGGGAAGGATTGGGCCACTGCGCAGAAGTCCGACTTTCCCCGGTGCTGGGGAGGAATCGAGCCGCTGCACCCGGTTGCCAGGGAGGGCGGGGCCGGGGCTGCAGCCTGGCAACCCTGGTTCTCCACATGGCCGGGAAGGATTGAGCTGGGAGTGCATGTGGCCTCAGGTAGAAGGGGTGTGGCCTCATATGGAAGGAGCAGGAATGGGGTTTGACTTCCCGAGGTGGTCTTTCACCTGATGCCCATGTGTATGAAGTTTCTAAGTTTCTCAGACCTGAAGAAGAGCAGTGTGTAAGCTCAGGAGGGTCTCTCTCACAGTTGGTCCAATAAAAGATATTACCTCACTCACCTTATTTTCTAATATCCTGGAACCTGCATGGCTGCAACAACACACCATACAATGAGTGGGGGGACTCTTAGCTAGAGGGCTAAGTCACTTCAGTAGCTGCACAGGCTGGGAACTGTATGGGTCTGTGATGAGCCATGAGAGACACTGAGGCAGGGCTTCTGTAATAGCATGTCAAGCCACAAGGGTCTGTAGTCATGGAGCATAATGTCACAGGAATCAAACTGTTCAAAGGAGAATTAAGGGTGAGTAGAGTATGTGTGGGGAAACAGTCCTTAAAGAGATATCTACCACTCTGTGAAATAGTCCCCCAGGGAATGTAAAAGAAGCCTGGTGGTTTTGAGTAGTTCTAAAATTGGATTGGTCATAGCACTGAAGAACATACCGTGGAAAACAAGCCTCCACTGACAAATGGATGGACCAACTGACTTAAATGACAGAATCCATTTATGATTTCTTTGCTTCTGTCACTGCATTTAACTCAGATTTACACACAAGTAAAATGTAAACACTGATGGTAATATGAAGTATTTGATGTGTGAGTGCGTAACTATTTCAAAATCACAGCTTTGGGGATCATGTAATTGTAAATGCAGATTAATGCTTTTACAACCATTTGAGTTTGGTAATGTTCATGTCAGATTCAGATGAATGCCTAAACTGACAGACTACATAATGTAATTTACATAATACTGTAAGATGATTCAAATACTTATCTTGCACATATGTACAATTTCCAAATGAATAAAACACTAATTAACTGAAAATGAATGCACAATGTATAGTATTTTTTTTCATGCAGTATATGATCTCTTATGTGCGTATATGTGTTGTAAAATTGTAGGTTTTAGTCTTCTACAAGTAACTAAGTATTTTGTTTAAGGTAAATTACTAAAAACATAAAGAGGAAGATTTTTCATTTCTGTGCTTGTTTCATGTAAATTAAGGTAATTAAAAGCAGCATTTTTCTTCTGCATAGTAGTTTCAAACCAGTATTAAATACATGTTCAGTTATAAATTTAAAAAAAACCACCATAATATTTTGTTTACAGTTACGAACAATTTCAGAGTTTCAAACAGCCTCCATTCCTGAAGTGTTCATAATTCTGAGTTTCTACTGTACTTTAATTCCCTGGATATGTATAGTTCTTTTATGACTGCATTCAGAGTTAATAGCACACTAAGACCTATTCACTAGAGCATTTTGGTCAGTTATGGTGTTAATAATACTATCACCATGCTATGGTATTACTCTCTAGGCTTGTATTGCCCCCACAGGCTTTCAGACATTTTTTCTGCAAAATGAACCAACTTTTATAAGGTCAGATGATGAAGAAAAGCAAGGAGACATTGACCCAAATTTACATGTGTATTTAGGTTTCGAAAAATACAGATGGGTACTTAGTTAGATTTTCAAAAGCACCTACTAAACGAGGCACCTAACCTGTTCAGGTACTTTTGAAAATCTCACTAGTTGACTATTTGAATTTTTTGGGTGCCTAGAAACCTTTGTAAATATGGCCCCTCATTTTCCTCTGTGCCTGGATCAAGGGCCAAACTGCTGGGTATATATTCAAATCTTTCAGGACAGTCTTAAGTTTTCCATGCCTATTGTCTATGTGTATGTCTACACAGAAGCGTTATTTTGGAATAATTTCAAAATAATGGGTGGCTTATTTCGGCATTTGAAAACTGCATTCCATGAGGAATAACACCTCTTCCAAAATAGCTATTTCAGAATAGCAGTAGTGTGGACGGTCCACTGCTGCTATTTCGAAATAGTTCCTTCCCCAGGTCATTCAAAGTAATTATTCCCCAGTGCTTCCTGGGGCTCTAAATTCAGGTAGTGCATCCAAATTAGGGGAGCCTGCCTCAGACTAATTCTCAGGCTTCCCTGTAGTGTAGATGTGCTATTTCGAAATAAACTATTTCAGTGTATTTCTTCCAGAATAGCTTATTCCAAAATAATCATGCAGTGTAGACGTAGCATATGAGATTTCAAATCTAATCTAATTTGATATGGTCTCACATGAGCACCTTAATACACAAGAAGTCATCTTTCTGTTCTATTCTGCGCTGATTAGACCTCAGTTGGAATATTGTGTCCAGTTCTGAGCACCAAATTTCAGGAAAGATGTGGAGAAATTGGAGAAGGTCCAGAGAAAAGCAACAAAAAATGATTAAAGGTCTAGAAACCATGACCTGTGAGGAAAGACTGAAAGAACTGGGCTTGTTTAGTTTAGAAAAGAGAAGACTGAGGGGGGACATGATAGCAGTTTTCAAGTATCTAAAAAGGTGTTGCAAGGAGGTGGGAGTAAAATTGTTCTCCTTGGCCTCTGATAGGACAAGAAGCATTGGGCTTAAACTGCAACAGGTGAGGTTTAGGTTGTACATTAGGAAAAACTTCCTAACTGTCAGGGTGGTTAAACACTGGAATAAATTGCCTAATGAGGTTGTGGAAGCTCCATCTATGGAGATATTTAAGAGCAGGTTGGATAGACATCTATCAGTGATGATCTAGACGGTGCTTGGTTCTGCCATGAGGGCAGGGGACTGGACTTAATGATCTCTCGAGGTCCCTTACAGTTCTAATATTCTCTGATTCTATGATTCTCAGGGATTTCTACCAAGTCATAAAAGCATTTGTCAACCTTGTGGATGAAATCAATGGGAGTTTTGCCATGGATTTCAGTGGAAGCAGAATTTCATTCTGTATGACAGAAATGACCATTTTCCCTTTAATTTATTCTCACTACTTCTCCATTACAATAAAATTCATTTTGGCACAAGCATTACTTATATTTTAATTTGGGACAGGAAAATTGTAGTAAGTATAATCAGGTTAGAGGTACAAGAGAGGTATTTCATCATTCTTTCAAACAAGTTACACATTGTCAAGTGTATTCCATATCAATCTATAAGGATACTATTGTTTGTAAGGGTAGGGCAGGAAACCTCTTAGTTCAAGCTCCTCTTTGTACTGATCAAAGTTTAAAAGCTTTGATAATAATATATCCTCCACAGTTAAATTAATGATAAATGGGATTATCAGACAGCTGATTTTTTTTAAGTCTGCTTTCAAAATTGGCAATACATCTTTAATGTTAGTTGGTGCCTTTCTCTTTTATTTAAATGCTACATATTTTTTTCTCCAGTTTCTGGTGATATATCAGTCCCAAAATTTAACCAAACTGCTTATTACTCAACCTTACTTTATATGAGGTCTCAAGGTCCTTATTTTAAATCACTGGTCACTTTTTTGTATATTCTGTTTTTACTTGAAATTAAGAATCATTCAGATACCTGGAAAGGTTCTTGTTAAGCTATTTGCCCCTTGGTTCTGATCCACAGACTCCACTAAAATCTAGCTCTTGGTGGTTTGTCAAAGTGCGAAATGAATTAATTTTTCCATAAGTTATTTTATTATTTCTGCTGGCTGGGCTTGTATTGTCAGTTAGTTTACAAATAACTAAATAAAGTTATGGTAAATTAGTGAAGGAAGCTATTTCCCATCACGCTGAACGTGGTACATTGATAGAAAGATTATGAAGGAGAACAGTCAGGATTGGCAATTTATTTTTATGGAGCAATTTAGCCTTAGTGATATTTGTTTCTGTTTTTCCTGCAGGCCTGAAATTCCATGGTTCAACAGTAAAATGTAAAAAAAATGTATAGTTGATATGTTGTTATTATTATTATTATTTATTAGTTTATCAGGCTTCTTTTTTGGATTTTTTTCTCAGCAAAACATTTGACAGTACAGGTTGAACCTCTGTAATCCAGCATTCTCTGATCCAGCAAAATCCATGGTCCAGCATGATTTTATTTCGCCAGATGTCCACTTATCATGGGTGGTGCCAAGTTTCCCAAGGTCCCATAAAGTTTGTTTGCAGCCACCAGTCCTGGCTCGCAATATTCTGTGCTGTTATTTGGCTCTAATTTACCCCTAAATGTCTTCTTAGAGCCCAGTAAGTAGTAGAAATGTTGGTAATAACTGCTAGACAATATTGACCTCCTGGGGTTCGGCAAAATCTCTGGTTTGGTACTGCTCAGGTCCTGAGGGTGCCAGGCTAGAGAAGTTCAACATGTATGTTATGGAATTGAAATTCAGAAATTAATTCAGATTAGTTTGCATAGGAACATTTACATGGAGTGAAAACTACCTATACCAGAGTAAACAAAAGTCAGGGAATAAATGTTAACATATTTAGTCAAGCCAGGAGAGATTTTGTGGACTAGGACAGGGTTTATCAATGAAGGTGCTAACTACTTTCTGAATGGTATCCTTCCTGCCTTAACCATCCACTGACTTTGATCTTTATCTACTCAGGTTTAGCACCCTTTCTCCTGATACTTTATGCATAGAGGTTGGGGGGTGCAGGACAGAACATCTTTCTCCCCCCTTCCCTTCCCTTCTCCTATTTATTTTGAGTTTCCTTATCCTCTAATCATAACTCCTGTCATCTGAAGAAGTGAGCTGTGCCCACGAAAGCTCATGATACCAGCTACATGTTTTTTTAGTCTATAAAGTGCTACCAGACCATTTATAGGAGGATTTTATGTTAGGATAGCTTTAATATAACATTTGTGTAAAGAACTTCAAAAAGGATTAACTATTTTATTAATGAAATTAGCAAATGATAACATTGAGAGGAATGCAAACAGTCACTAAAGAAAAAACAAGAAGGCTAAAATCATTAGCACAAAATAATACACATGCCAAAAATACAATTTAATGTACCTGGGGAAAAATAAGCTGAAACTCATATACTTAATGGCAGGAAGTAACAGAGTGCTGATTACACAGATAAAGATACTAATAAGGAAGTAAGGACAGCAGCTAACATTTTAATATTGTCTTCTATTTCTCATTCCAGGGTTTTAACCACAAGTTCATCCTTCCTTCCAAAATCATTTCTCATGATGATTCTGTCTGAAATGATAAATCTTGTTCAAGAGAGAATATCTAATGATGATACCAATATTGTGTCTAACTTTCCCTCTAATGTCAAAAGGAATCTTGCCCAAGGGAAAGCTGTAGAATTTAGTCAGATACATTTCTGGTAACTTGTTCTATCTTGCTGTAACTTTTTTATGTGAAAGGTGGTTGGGGTTTGTTTGCTTAAAATCAATCAGGAACTTCCAGTATTTTCTGTGAACTTTCACAGAATCTCTCTCCACCACCATATTTTGCTATTTTTTATTTTCATTTCATTTCTCCTTCTAAAATGTTTAATGTCGACTTTGCTTAGAACCTAGCAAGATATACAAGTAGCTTCATCCAGTGACACTATGTGATTCAGCTGGTTACTGGGTGAATTGTGCTATTCTGTATACTTACCAGCCCCAAATCTAAATTTGTCAGTCACCTCTGACATGTGAAAACTGAATTTTTTTTATCCTTTGCAGAGGGCACATTTCATGGTGACAAATCACATCAAATGATTTTCTAAGAAAACTGAACTCTCCATAGACAGTCAGTCTGAAATTATCAATGTTCTCTTCTATTCTATGTAGGTTCTTATACTGCACACATCACCATAGTATCCAAGTGCCTCCTAGCAGTGCACTAATGAATGTGGCATTATGTGTCTAAATGTATGCACTGGAGTATCTTGGTTTGATTGGGTTTAATTTTTACACATGCACACACCTATATATTTATGATAGAGGAGGAAAGATTTAATGTCAAACCTTGTATCATGGTTCCAGGGCAGGCTGCTTCTTCCAAGATTTTTTTTTCCAGTCCCTGTGCCTCCATTTTTCTGTGGGGTGAGATCACACAATCTGATCACCCTCCAACTGGGTCTGTGGATTATAGTACCCCCAATCTCCAGCCATGTTTCTTCGGGCTTGGACCCTGCTGAAGTTCTCCAGGAGCCGGGGTTAGTAACAATATGCAGTGACACAAATTGTTTCTCCAAAATAAAGAATGACTTATTTTGCCCAAACTCTACAGAGTGCAAAAAAGTAGCTATAAACATACCAAAGCTCTCTATAGGCATATTGTCCAAACTACCTGTGGAATTCCTCTTGAGCTGTAGGTGGACATGACTTAACAGCTTGCTTGAGCAGACCATCAGCTTCCAGCACAGCTGATCACTCCTCCTTCCCTTACTCTGGATGGTGGCAGGGAGGTATTTTCCTCAACTGATGTCTCAGCCCTTGTCGTTACACCTTTGAAGCTGGATACCTGAAAGGTTGTTATATTGAATGGGGACACAAGACCATATATTAATAAAAATTAATTCAGACATTTTCTGGTCTGTCTTACCTGATCCTTGGAGTAGAAGGTGGCAGGGTTTGTGATGACCCTTAATTCCTGGGGGGAAGAAGGGGGAGTTCATTCTATAATCTTAGGAAAAAAGTTCTTCCTCCCACACTCAAGCTGTCTCCTTATAGTAGAGCATTCAATTTTACTAAGGGAGTCTAGTTGTTCACTACAGATTTTGTCAACTTTTTAGGTGTGCTGGGGCCAGGCCAGGGAGTACATTGAAGATTAGGGCCAAACCCCTGATATTTATTCAAAATTTCTGTGGAAAGCCAATATAGAGTGGAGGATAAGAGTGATGTTTACAGTTGCTTATGTTACTAAGGAGATACTGTGCATCATTCTGTACTAGTTGGAGTTTCATAAGCATGGAAGTTTCATGACCGGGCATAGGCGTTGACTGCATTGGAATACTTGTTTTGAAATGAAAATTATGGTAAAGTGTAATTAACCCGGAGACTCAAATCAGGATTTCTCCAGGCTCTATGGAGTCAGTAATACAGGTGATTTAAGAGAAACTCTCACATAAAGGTACAAAAATAAGAAAGTGGTAAAATCTCATGTGCTTTTACACATTTGGATGGTGTTTTCTTCTTTCATCTTCGTGAATGAAGATTTATGGCAACAAGAGTTGGCAATGGTTAGTGTAGAGTAATCTTAAATAAAGCAATTACTTTTTAACAAATAGAAACTTTGTAAATAAATTAGCAAATATATTACTCTTAACTCAGATGCATCTCTATACTAGGCATATTATTCACATGACCCCAAAGGCTCTACTCTGGCATTACTGAACATAACAAGTTTCTTTCTAAATTAGAAGATATAGCTAGAAGGAGAAATGACACCACTTTAATTTGGACACTGCTGTGCTAAAAACCATTACATCTCAAATCAATATTTTTTCTAAAATGTGTTTCTAATTCATCTTGAATCTTGCAGGGCTAATTCTCCCACTGTAATCTTCTTATAAAACAATGTAGTAATGTATTTATAACCATTTCTACGTCTGTTATTACTATCATTTCTGAGCACCAATATATACAATATATAGTCTAGAAATCTACTTACTATGTTTGAGCTGGAAAATATAGAAGCCATAATTTTTTTTCTGTTTTATTTAATTTATTTCTATATGAGCTGCTGCAATTTCCTATATAACATGAAGGTGTAAATATTAAGGAAATGGTGGTTAGTTTGCAAACAAGAAACAGGAACTCAACCAGGAAAGGAGAAAAACAGGTGGCAACAATGCTTTTTTTGATCAAACAATGGCAGGTTATGCCATGTTGTTTTTCGTTTAGGCTCTGATTTTCAAAAGGTCTCAAATTGGTTTCAGAATTTTCTCCTGAATATTTATGCAACAAATTATTATGGATACAAGGTAATTGTGAGCACATAGAATTTTAGACATCTGGACTTCTGATTTTCCAGTGCAATGTGGTATTTGGCTGTCTTTTCCATCATTATTTGCAACATAAAGGAGAAAATACTGAATACCAGGTCTTTTAATTTTAAATTAATTTGATTCCCCATTTCCAAGACAAACCATCTAATTTGCTTCAAGAGTTATTTGAAACTAAAGTTTTCAAGCTTGGTACCAACACAGAGTCCCTTATGACTTCACTCAATTAAACAAAAATATTTTAAAATTAATTAGTCCAGCTACTTTAAATTAGTAGAAAGAAGTGTCTTCTTTGTGCATAATACATAATTTTCATTTAGGACTATTATATTTTGTTATAGTTCTGTTAGCCAACTTAGCACAAAAATTGGTAGAGTATATGTTACTTATGTATGTACCCTCATTTTCAAAGGCCTTGAGAGTATGCTCTTAAATGAGACTGAATGATAATTAGACATTGCATTTCCATAGTGGTGGGCAAAAATTCAGAACATTAAAAACCTTTGCAAAACTGCCATGTTACCAAACTGTAAAATCAAATGTTGGGCTTTTTTAGATGGATATGTGGAGGAAAAACCAAAAATTTACAAAATAATGAAATGTTCATATGAAATTAAAATGGACTCCAATGCATGCAGGGTGTTTCTTAGAGAAATGGGCTCTTGTCTGGTATTACATTAGTTTATGTTGGGGTGAGAGGAAATTATTTAGCAAGGACAGAGGTGGAGTTACTAGGCCAGATTTCCAGCTGTCGTAAATGGAACATGCTGTTTTACAATAGCTATAGATTTGCATAAGGTAGCCACCCATGCATTCCCAGACATACTAGAAAGTCAGGTACTTCTGGGAACGTCCTGGGCCTGCCCCCTCCAACGTGACCTCCACACAGTTTGCATACAAGGCCTCATCATATGGAAGATACCATTTTGAAGATCAAGCTGCTCTGCCTTGCCACATAAAATGGCATCTCTCATCTGCTACTGGGCAAACCACCTCAGAAGAGGACTGTCTGATTTAAATCCAGATAAGTGGACGGTGTAGATCTGGTTCATTATTTGCAAGCCAATAGCCAAATTGCTCTTTGCAATAGTGAAATACATAGGAGAGGGCAAGGCTTTGCCTCCCATCAGATTGAGTTATGGAGAGGGCTAGTAACAAATTTTGTGAAAACTATTTTTCAACCAAAAATTGGGTTTTTAATTAATGATATTTTTCAAGAACATAAGAACATAAGAATGGCCATATTGGGTCAGACCAAAGGTCCATCTAGCCCAGTATCCTGTTTGCTGACAGTGGCCAATGCCAGGTGCCCCAGAGGGGGTGGACTGAAGACAATGATCAAGCAAATTGTCTCCTGCCATCTTTCTCCAGCATTTGACAAACAGGGGCTAGGGGCACCATTCCTTACCCCCGGCTAATAGTCTTTTATGGACCTAACCTCCATGAACTTATCTAGCTCTTTTTTAAACTCTGTTATAATTCTAGCCTTCACAGCCTCCTCTGGCAAGGAGTTCCACAGGTTGACTGTGCGCTGTGTGAAGAAGAACTTTCTTTTATTAGTTTTAAACCTTCTACCCATTAATTTCATTTGGCGTCCTCTAGTTCTTGTATTATGGGAACAAGTAAATAACTTTTCTTTATTCAGCCTCTCTACACCACTCATGATTTTATATACCTCTATTATATCCCCCCTCAATCTCCTCTTTTCTAAACTGAAAAGTTCCAGTCTCTTTAGCGTCTCCTCATATGGGACCCATTCCAAACCCCTAATCATTTCAGTTGCTCTTTTCTGAACCTTTTCTAATGCCAAAATATCTTTTTTAAGGTGAGGAGACCACATCTATACGCAGTATTCAAGATGTGAGCATACTATAGTTTTATATAGGGGCAGTAAGATATTCTTTGTCTTATTTTCTTTCCCTTTTTTAATAATTCCTAGCATCCTGTTTGCTTTTTTGACTGCCGCTGCACACTGCGTGGACGTTTTCAGAGAACTATTCACGATAACTCCAAGATCTCTTTCCTGATGAGTTGTAGCTAAATTAGCCCCTGTCATATTGTATATATAGTTGGGGTTATTTTTTCCAATGTGCATTACTTTACACTTATCCACATTAAATTTCATTTGCCATTTTGTTGCCCAATCACTCAGTTTGGTGAAATCTTTTTGAAGTTCTTCACAGTCTGCTTTGGTCTTGACTATCTTGAACAGTTTAGTATCGTCCGCAAACTTTGCCACCTCACTGCTTACCCCTTTCTCTAGATCGTTTATGAATAAGTTGAATAGGATTGGTCCTAGGACTGACCCTTGAGGAACACCACTAGTTACACTTCTCCATTCTGAAAATTTACCATTTATTCCTACCCTTTGTTTCCTGTCTTTTAACCAGTTCTCAATCCATGAAAGGATCTTCCCTATCATCCCATGACAACCTAATTTACACAAGAGCCTTTGGTGAGGGACCTTGTCAAAGGCTTTCTAGAAATCTAAGTATACTATATCTACTGGATCCCCCTTGTCCACATGTTTGTTAACCCCTTCAAAGAACTCTAATAGATTAGAAGACATGATTTCCCTTTACAGAAACCATGTTGACTTTTGCCCAACAAATTATGTTCTTCTACGTGTCTGACAATTTTATTCTTTACTATTGTTTCAACTAATTTGCCTGGTACTGACATTAGACTTACTGGTCTGTAATTGCCAGGGTCGCCTCTAGATCCCTTTTTAAATATTGGCGTTATGTTAGCTGTCTTCCAGTCCTTGGGTACAGAAGCTGATTTAAAGGACAGGTTACAAATCACAATTAATAGTTCCGCAATTTCACATTTGAGTTCTTTCAGAACCCTTGGATGAATGCCATCTGGTCCCAGTGATTTGTTACTGTTAAGTTTTTCAATTTGTTCCAAAACCTCCTCTAATGACACTTCAATCCGGGACAGTTCCTCAGATTCATCACTCACATAGGATGGTGCAGGTTTGGGAATCTCCCTAACATCCTCAGCCGTGAAGACTGAAGCAAAGATATCATTTAGTCTCTCCGCAATGACTTTATCGTCCTTGATTGCTCCTTTTGTATCTCGATCGTCCAGGGGCCCCACTGGTTTTTTAGCAGGATTCCTGCTTCTAATGTACTTAAAAAACATTTTGCTATTACTTTTTGAGTTTTTGGCTAGCTGTTCCTCAAAATCTTTTTTGGCTTTTCTTATTACATTTTTACACTTAATTTGTCAGTGTTTATGTTCCTTTCTATTAACCTCACTAGGTTTGGACTTCCACTTTTTAAAAGATGCCTTTGTATCTCTCACTGCTTCTTTTACAGGGTTGTTAAGCCACAATGGCTCTTTTTTAGGTCTCTTACTATGTTTTTTAATTTGGGATATACATTTAAGTTGGGCCCCTATTATGGTGTCTTTGAAAAGTTTCTATGCAGCTTGCAAGGATTTTACTCTAGTCACTGTACCTTTAAATTTCTGTTTAACTAACCTCCTCATTTTTGCATAATTCCCCTTTTTGAAATTAAATGCCAGAGTGTTGGACTGCTGAGGTGTTCTTCCCACCACAGGAATGTTAAATGTTATTATATTATGGTCACTATTCCCAAGCAGTCCTGTAATAGTTACCTCCTGGACCAGATCCTGCGCTACACTCAGGATTAAATCAAGAATTGCCTCTCCCCTTGTGGGTTCCTGTACCAGCTGCTCCAAGAAGCAGTCATTTAAGGCATCGAGAAATTTTATCTCTGCATCGCGTCCTGAGGTGACACGTACCCAGTCAATATGGGGATAATTGAAATCTCCCTTAGCATTTCAACATCACTATCACTGTCCTGGTCAGGTGGTTGATAATATATCCCTACTGCTATATCTTATTAGAGCATGGAATTACTATCCATAGTGATTCTATGGAACATGTTGATTCATTTAAGATTTTTACTTCATTTGATTCTACATTATCTTTCACATATAGTGCCACTCTGCCACCCGCACGACCTATTCTGTCCTTCCGATATATTTTATATCCCAGTATGATTGTGTCCCACTGACTGTCCTCATTCCAACAGGTTTCTGTGATGCCTATTATGTCAATCTCCTCCTTCAATACGCAGTACTCTAGTTCACCCATCTTATTATTTAGACTTCTAGCATTTGTGTAGAAGCACTTTAAAAAATTGTCACTGTTTATTTGTCTGCCCTTCCCTGATGTATTAGATTCGTGTATATGTGATTGTTTCTTGTCTGATCTGGCCCATACTTTATCATCTCCCCTCCTCTCTTTCTGGCTAAAACCTAGAGAATCTCCATGATTGGACTCTCCTCTAAGAGAAGTCTCTGTCCGATCCACGTGCTCCTCTGCACCAATCGGCTTTCCCCCATCTCTTAGTTTAAAAAACTGCTCTATGACCTTTTTAATGTTTAGTGCCAGCAGTCTGGATCCACCTTGGTTTAGGTGGAGCCCATCCTTCCTGTATAGGCTCCCCCTCTCCCAAAAGTGTCCCCAGTTCCTAATAAATCTAAACCCCTCCTCCCTACACCATCGTCTCATCCACGCATTGAGACTCTGAAGTTCTGCCTGCTACCTGACCCTGCACGTGGAACAAGAATCATTTCAGAGAATGCCACCATAGACGTCCTGGATTTCAGTCTCTTTCGTAGCAGCCTAAATTTGGCATCCAGGACATCTCTCCTGCCCTTCCCTATGTCATTGGTACCTACATGTACCACGACCACCGGCTCCTCCCCAGCACTACACATAAGTCTATCTAGATGCCTCGAGAGATCCGCAACCTTTGCACCAGGCAGGCAAGTGACCATAAGGTTCTCCCGGTCATCACAAACCCAACTATCTATGTTTCTAACGATCGAATCACCCACTACTAACACCTGCCTCTTCCTAACAACTGGTGTTCCCTCCCCAGGCGAGGTATCCTCAGTGCAAGAGGATACCATAACATACTTTGGAAGGAGAGTCCCAACTATGGGATGGTTTCCCTCTGCTCCCATTGACTGCTCTTTTCCCCTTTTTGTAGAAAAAAAACTGAAGAAATGGAAAAAAGCCAAAATATTTTGGTCCAAACCTGTAATATTTTGATTTGGAAGTGCTGTCATGGTACCTAACAGACTTTTAGTTTTGATTTCTTCATGTAAGTGTTTTCCTCAATGGGCTATGATTCTTGTTTTGACAATATCTCACATGATGCACCATGGCCAGAGATTTCCATGATGCCCCAAGAAGAAATCATAGGACATATAGTATGACTAGAAAGTCTAGACCATAGAGGAGAATGAGAGCATGTAATACCCAAACTACAACACCCAGGTTGCACCATGGCAGTGCTGTAAATCAGTTTTATTTTAAATGAGTTTTTTTTTGTTTTCTGTTGAATTAGTTTGTTATTCATATTTTACTGAAAAATTGAAAATTTCCATGTGAATGGTGAGCTGTATACTGGTGGGTGTCCCCCCAACCACAAGTATTTGAGTTGCCTTCCCATGTTGTCCAGAACCCTGAAGAGAGAACTGAATCTTACAAAGGAGGAGGAGGAATGAGCGGGGTTTCAGAATCAGTGAGAGAATGCTTGCGGAGAAGAATTTAGATATATAATGGATAAATCTTAAAGATTGGGGGCCAGATTTCCAACCGGTGTAAAAAAATAGAGTTCAACTGCAGTTCATGCATCTATTCTGATTTACATGAGTCAAAGAACTGTTCATTTAATTTTCAGATACATACTTTCCATATCTGTGAACACAGCATTTAAAGAGCCATAAAGATACTTCAACTAGGTTTTTTCCTTCTACAATTAAATGGTCTCACATCAGCAATCCATATTATCTGGAAAATACATGAGCAAAATGACCATACTTTAAACAAATACTGCCATAGTAATTTTCATCATGTTAAGTCCTCCCTCTTTGTAATTATTAGCCAATTGAAAATCTGAAAATGAACTTTATTGCCTTAGTAATTTGTTTCTCATGATTGTATACACACACCATATTATTAGAAGGCTGTTTTGATGTAGTGGGCTGCTATTGGAACCAGGAAAATTCAGGTAGAAATCCAAACCACCTGCAGTCCTGTCTGTCTAACTGAGGCTATGTCTACACTACCCCTTTTTGGCAGAAGAAGGTACGCAAAATGCGCTCCACATTTTGCGTACCTTTTTCCGCCTTTTTTTTTTTTTTTGGAAGAGGCTTTTCCACCATTTGCCCCATCTAGACAGGGCCAAATGGCAGAAAAGCCTCCTCTTTTGGCAGAGCCCTTATTCCTTATGGAACGAGGAATACTGGGCTCTGTGACAGAGTGTGTCTGCTCTTCCGCAAAAAAAAGCGGAAGAGTAAACGCGTTCCCTGGACCTGGTGGAGTTTTTTCAGGATACCTCCGGTATCTCGGGAAACCCCCACAGTGTAGACATAGCCTGAACAAGTATTTGGATCTTTCTTTCTCCCTTATAAATATTCCCAAACAATAATACTAAAGAGTGAATATTGACATGAAAAGAAGATAAACCTCACTTATAGCCACAATCACCATTTTTTAAAAAAAAGTAACCCATTAAACAAGCCATAACAAATTAAATGACCCCAGTAATAAACTAATGCTTTTCTTTTAAATTTCTTACATGGAAATTATGCCATTGTAGTCTAAGAATTCCTGATATCACATGAAAGAAATCCTTTAGAGTGTAGATAATGTATCGTTAAATAATATAATTAGCACTTTATGAAGAAAGTTCAGCAGAAATCTACTGAGAGTGGTCTGGGGCTAAAACCAATCCTGTGATGAACTGGCAGTCAACAAAGACATATGATAGTATGTTGGGTGCATTTGTTTAATTTGGGTTTTGGTTTAGTTTTCGTCACTAGCTGAGCAGCTGTTTTCTGAATTGACTGAAAGTGAGCTGAAGGGATGTCAGGTAGCCCAGTAAACAACATTACAATAGCTAGAGCATGAGGTGCTAGAGACATGAATGAAATACATCTGCATTCTGAGAAGTGAAATATCATCTTAGTAATTTGTTGTGTAGGTATAAAAGAAATGCTAATGACACTGGCTCCTAAATATATGCTGACATTTAGATTTCTAACTTCCACTGAAGTACTAACGTCATAGTCAATAAGATGCAATTTGGTAGGATTCCATGACAGTCTCATATTTTAAATGCTTTTATTTTAAGTAGGTTTTGTTGTATCCAAGTGCTTTTACACATCAGACAAGACTGAATCAATATTAGGATAAAATGATGGAGCAATATGAGTTGCATCAGCCTAGCAATGAAAGCTTATCAAATATTTGAAAATGTCTTCCCCAGTGGTAACATGTAAATTGCAACCAGTAAATAGGCCAGAGGATGAGCAAAAGTCTCCTGCTGACACAAAATGACATCTGCTTGCTAGACAAGAGCAAAACCAATGCAATCACAGTGCTGCCAGGAACTGACTGAAATTTTGGCTCAATTTAGCACGAAGGGACAATCAGCTATATCATTCAGGAGTGGTTCATAAAGCCTGGTGCCACTGATACAAATGACACAGTAAGATGCGACATTTATCAGCTCTTTGTTCACAAGAAAATGATTTTTTGTCCCTAACTGCTAGACCTCAAAGCCAACCCAGGAATTCATACTGAGGTTGTTGGATTTTTTTCCAAACAGGACTGTGAAACCTATGAATTTGTGAATCTGGACATTTCAGAGCTAAACTCAGATTCCGATTTGTAAGAGTTTCTAGTTCTCTTTGGTGCAATGAGTTGTAAACAATGTTTATCTATGGAGAGGTTGGGAGTGAGGGATGGAGTGGCAGTGGGAGGCGGTTCCTCGGCCAACCCTGCGCTGATGCGGGGGGAAGGAGGAGTCCTGACAAGGGGAAACGGGGGAGGGGGGGTTCTCCACCCAAGGTCTTAGGTACCCTGTCTAACTCCCTGGTTTCTGTCTGTCCATTTGTCTCTTTCTGCAGGTGATGAGGGCCATCAGTTTGGAGCTGCTGAAGAGGCTCGTCCATCTGGGAGACCTGGACACCATTGTTGCCAGCTTTGCTGGGTTTGGCTTCCCGAACTGCGGAGGAGCCCTCGATGGCACACACATCCCAATCCGCGCACCGCCCCATCGAGCAGCCCAATTTATTAATCGCAAGGGCTACTTTTCTATGGTGCTGCAGCCCCTGGAAGACCACCTGGGACAGTTTATGGACATTTGTGTCGGGTGGTCGGGGCGGGCACATGATGCCCGCATCTTCTGCAATTCGTACCTGTACCGCAGGTTGCAGGAAGGAACATTTTTCTCACAGCAGGACCTCGCGCTTAGGGATGTGCAGATGCCGGTGTGCATCATGGCCGATGTGGCCTACCCCCTGATGCCGTGGTTCGTGAAGCCCTACACTGGCCACCTAGACGCAAGCAAGGAGCTATTTAACATGCATCTTAGCCAGGCTCGCATGCAGGTGGAATGCGCATTCGACCGCTTGAAAGGGAGGTTTTGTTGCCTCCTCACATGGGGGGACATGGGCGAATGCAACATCCCTGAGGTGGTGGCCGCATGTTGCGTGGAGAGGAAAGGGGAGGCCTTCCTGCCGGGGTGGGGGACAGGTTCTGATGGCAAGGGGAGGCAATTTGAGCAGCCGTGGACAGCTTCCATCCGCCAGGCTCACCAGTCTGGTGTTCGCATCTGAGAGGCCTTGAGGGAGAGATTCTCTGAAGAAGCCAACTCTATTAGAGTTCTTTGAAGGGGTTAACAAACATGCGGACAAGGGGGATCCAGTAGATATAGTATACTTAGATTTCCAGAAAGCCTTTGACAAGGTCCCTCACCAAAGGCTCTTGTGTAAATTACATGGCCATGGGATAAGAGGAAGGTCCTTTCTTGGATTGAGAACTGGTTAAAAGACAGGAAACAAAGGGTAGGAATAAATGGTAAATTTTCAGAGTGGAGAGTAACTAGTGGTGTCCCCAAGGGTCAGTCCTAGGACCAATCCTGTTCAACTTATTCATAAATGATCTGCAGAAAGGGGTAAGCAGTGAGGTGGTAAAGTTTGCGGATGATACCAAACTGTTTAGGATAGTCAAGACAGAAGCAGACTGTAAGGGACTCCAAGAAGATCTCACCAAACTGAGTGATTGGGCAACAAAATGGCAAATGAAATTTAATGTGGATAAGTGTAAAGTAATGCACATTGGGAAAAATAACCCCAACTATACGTACAGTATGATGGGGGCTAATTTACGACAAATCAGGAAAGAGATCTTGGGGTTATCGTGGACAGTTCTCTGAAAACTTCCACACAGTGTGCAGCGGCGGTCAAAAAGGCAAATAGGATGCTAGGTATTATTAAGAAAGGGATAGAAAATAAGACCCAGAATATCTTACTGCCCCTGTATAAAACTATGGTACGCCCACATCTTGAATACTGTGTACAGATGTGGTCTCCTCACCTCAAAAAGATATTTTGGCCTTGGAAAGGGTTCAGAAAAGGGCAACTAAAATGATTAGGGGTTTGGAACGGGTCCCATATGAGGAGAGGTTAAAGCGACTGGGACTTTTCAGTTTAGAAAAGAGGAGACTGAGGGGATATGATAGAGGTGTATAAAATCATGAGTGGTGTGGAGAGGGCCGATAAAGAAAAGTTATTTATTAGTTCCTAAATAGAAGAACTAGAGGACACCAAATGAAATTAATGGGTAGCAGGTTTAAAACTAATAAAAGAAAGTTCTTCTTCACACAGCGTGTAGTCAGCATGTGGAACTCCTTGCCAGAGGAGGCTGTAGGACTATAACAGAGTTTAAAGAGAAGCTAGATAATTTCATGGAGGTTAGGTCCATAAAAGGCTATTAGCCAGGGATAAAATGGTGTCCTTGGCCTCTGTTTGACAGAGGCTGGAGAGGGATGGCAGGAGACAAAGCGCTTGATCATTGTCTTCGGTCCACCCTCTGGGGCACCTGGTGCTGGCCACTGTCGGCAGACAGGATACTGGGCTAGATGGACCTTTGGTCTGACCCGGTACGGCCGTTCTTATGTTCTTATGTTCTTATGTTCTTATGACTCTCCCCAAGGCCTCCCCCATTGGTGGGTTTGGCCTGGCCCACCCATACTTTTCCCTCCACAACCCTCACCCTCTTTCCATAAAGAATACATACAAAACCAATGTCTGTTTACAAAGAAAACTGGGTGTTTATTAGAAACAATATCAATAAGGAAAATGTGCTACCTGTTTAAAACAAAACTTTCTCTTTTTTAGTGTTCTACTGTTTATATACAAGCTACATCTGTCACTCAAAAATAAAGATTTTGTTACATCACTGAAATGTTCTTTCACTGGTGTGGTAGGGGGCTGAAACCCTAGAGGAGGAAGGGGGGCTCAAGTTGGCCGCTGCTTCCCTGATCGCAGGGTCCTGCCACCTTGAGTCCTGGCACCACCATGGCCTTGGGGTCGGGTGGAGCGAGAGCCAGTCCTGGGCTGGGCGGGGGGAGGGAGGGTGTTGGGTCTGTGTGGGTTCAGGAGCAGGAGGGGATGGGGGAGCAGGAGGGGCTGGGGGGAAAAGGGGACCTGGGGGGGGCAGGGTCCTGGCGTGCAGGAGGAGCAGTGCCTGTGACGGGGCAGGCAAAGCTAGGACCTCCTGCAGGTTTACCAGTTATTTCGGAAGAAGGGTTTTCTTTCGAAATAACCACATCTAGACAGCCGGTAAATTAAACCAAAGTTGACTTTGAGTGGGGTTTGAAACAAAATAATTGCCACCTTTTCTGTAGAACATAAAGCTCACCCATCCTCCATCTGGTGGATTAAACAAGTCTTTATTTAACAGTAGATGCAACATATTGTGAAATTTGGTCATGAGGTTTGCTATGCTTTCCTCTCTGCGAACACTGAGTGGAGAAATATTGCTGAGGACCAGTAACCATGGCAGAGGAGTAGATTAAGTATGGCTGGAATAACAGAGGGTGGAATTAAATTGTACATTGATGATCCTTGTATGAGATAAAAGAGCCCATTCTGGAGCACAGTACTTCGCTGCTGAGTAACAGAGGACCAAGGCTGAAGTACATAATTTTTTAACAACTTAAGTTCTCATTTACCCTGGGAAAGCAATAATGGGGGGTAATGAGATAGTCTGACAGATATTAATAAAGGCATAATCTAGGCCTGCAGTGTCTCAAGAGTTTGATGAGAGCTTGACTACCAGCTTCCCTGTTAACTCTGACAGCTATCAGTCAGGAAAAAGAGAGAGGGATCTTGTACTTGAAACTGAGCATAAATGGTCTGGAGTCTTAGGTGTTTCAGGCTTCCATGCTTATTGCCCAATTTCAGCAAGTCTCTTAACAGGATAAAACTGCATTTTAAGTCTAGGAAGTTTCAAACTGATATATAATCCCAGTCAGATGATATCACCTCTAAATAATGTTAGACCCTTATAAAGGTAATATCTACTTTATTAAATGCACCGAAATTCCTTGTAAACAATTTTTGCTGCTGGCACAGCTATGAAAATCCTGTCTTAGCAAATATGATTACGACATTGGTGATTCTGTGTGGGGTATTGTTCTCTGCTTTGTAATATGTGAAGCCAAAAACGCTCTCATTTTCCTTAGTTATGTTTTCACTTCTTTCCCCCCAGTTTCATCCTATACTCGTATAGTTCAACAAATAAATGCCTAAAGAAATATAAACCAACAACCAACCTCCCGCAAGCAACCTACCAGCCAAACACCTTCATTCAACACAGATCTTCTGCACATTTGCAGATCTATTATTGAAATATTTAGTTTTCATGGAATATATGTGTAAGGAGCCATGCATGAATTCTTGAAGCAATTTTCATTTGCCACCACTGCCCCCTTTTAACTAGCCCACTGGCTACAGCACTCACCTGAGATGTGGAAGACGACAAGTCCAGTCCCCCTGTTCCAGTCACTGTTTCCTTATTTATTCAGAGTGCCACTATTCCAGTAGGAGAGATTCAAGGGGCCCCCAGAAGAATATTCCATTGCTCAGCAGTTAGATCACTTTCCTGAAAGGTGTGGGAGAGCCCTCGTGAAATCCTTTTGCCTCAGTAGGTAGAAGGGAATTGAACCTAAGTTTTCCAAATCCCAGATGTGTGCTCTAACCACTAGACTAAAAGTTATAACAGGAGCACCACTCCACTCACTGCTTCTCCCCAGGCATTTTGTGCGGAGTGAAGCAAATACTTTACTTGTTCCCTGAAAAGGTAATTTAGGCTCCTAAACTGCCTGACTCCAGGTGGTGATTTTCCTTTTGTAGATTAGTAAACTGCTATAGGCACCTCCCTGGACCCTTTCTGTGAGATGAATGGGGCTTAGCACACAGCTCTTTGTTGGCCGCTCTAGGGGCAAATCTAGACTACAGGGAACAGTCGAAAGAAGATATACAAATTCTGCGGGAATTTGCATATTTTCTTCCGATCGCACTTTCTAAAGTGGAGCTTTCAATTAAGATGAGGCTTTTTCAGTGAACCTCTCCTCCCCACCCCCGTTTGTCTAAAAGCTGCATAAACCTCCTTTTTTGAGGAAACCTCCTTTTTTAAGCAGAGCCGCGTAAACCTCCTTTTTTGAGCAGAGCTTTCGAAAGTGTGATTGGAAGAAGATATGCAAATGCCCGTGGAATTTGCATATCTTCTTTTGACCATTCCCCGTAATCTAAATGAGCTCAAGTTGACTATCTTAGGCCAGGAGCCACCTAGCATGCTGACTTTTGTGGCTTCAGGTGCGTCTACACTGCACCGTTATTCGAGAAGAATAATGCTAGCTGTTACACAGCAATTGCGTTATTTCGAAAGAAAATCGAGAGAGGTAGGCAAGCAGGAGAAGAACCTGAGAAATGGCTATACAGGGGGATTCCTTTAAACACATATATCAGGAAGTCACTGCTGACCTAATGCCCTGCCTGAACTGGTTACGGGTGGCCTTAATTGCAACCTAGTGTCTAATCAGTGTGGACACTCTATTTTGAAATAGCAAATCTCTATTTCAATGCGCTTTTTTGTATGTAGATGCGCTTTTTTGAAATAAGTTATTCCGGAAGATATCTATCAGAATAGCTTATTCTAAAATAAGTTTGCGGTGTAGATGTACCCTTACATTCTGCGTGCCTATTACTCCCCCCTTTTTTTTTTTTTAGGAGCTAGCCACCTAACTCAGTTTTGTGGATTATAGTATTGCTTCTGTGATTTCCTTATAAGCTCCTAAAAAATGTTGCAATGTTGGAGCTAACCTTAGGGCCTTTAATGCATAGACACAGCATACATTCCATTATTCACCACATATAAATGGGCTTAGATATTCTTAAAAAGCAAAAGCAACTTTTTTTAATATTACTTCCACAAATTACTACTGGCCTGACAGTAGTACCCTCTTTCAGTGATATTCAGAATTGCAAAATGATTATAATTGCATTATTATCCCAAAGGCAGTACTGTACTAACGTTATAAAATGTGCATCATGTGAAGTTTGAATTTCCATGTGAGAAAAAAAGTAAATTTTATATGTAAGTCTCAAATATTTTTACTTACTCACTAAGGGCTTGTTCCAAAACCTATTGAAGTCAATCAGAGTTGTTCATTGACCTCAAAAAGTATCAGATTATTCCCTGGAGAAGTTGTATGCAAGTCATAGGAGAATCAAACTTTTCCCCATGATTTTATACAGCAAAGTTTAAACATTTTTGCTTTCACAGCACAGTTTCCCATCAATTTACGACAATAGTTGCTACATCGTCATTCATCATTATCTCCAGTTACCAAAAAATGAAATACAGTGAAAGGTCCCTTTCCTGTGACTAAATAATCATATTCACTTACTGAAGAATTCTGAAGAAACATCAGTGCATAGCATTTACTCTTTATTTTGTAAGCTATTGCTATGGAAACCATACGCTATATATGCTATTAAAGCCATGTCACTGGTAAGCTTATTCACTGATAAAAAAGGAAAATTAATGACTCCCTTTGGCAGCAATATACTGTTGAAGCTGCAGTGTGAGTAGAAATATGGTCTGATGTTAACAGGTGCTGAGTCCCTTTAGCTGTATTTGAATTCAACTTGAAATATCAGCTCTCAGTATCTCTGAAAATCAGTTATGTAAGGGTTATGTTGTTGTTCTCCAACTGATATTTATATATTGTGTCATGATTATTCCTGACTATGTGATTCTCCTCATTCTTTCCTAATTTCTTCATACTATAATCTTCTTCAACTATAATATTTTTTTCAGTGCAAAGGCCAGATGACATCAAATGACGTAGAAAAATACAAAACAAATAGTATTTTAAGAATTTTATAATCAATAGTCTTGAGAAGAAGCCAATGAGCCAGAGCCAGAGAATCCATTAAAGTGAATAGAAACATTTATCTTAGGTGGTTTTCTTATATACATCATAATGAAAGAGTGAAATTCCCATGGTTTAGCTAGCATAGAATAGCCTGACATCAGTAACTCATGGCTCCACTTTGCTCTGCCATTTTATTAATATCTTCAGTCAGATTCATGTGAGGTTTATGTTGGCTTCTGACAGTGTAATTCCAGGTGCAAAGAAAGTTCACTGTGAGTTAGAGGTAATTAAGGGCCAGAACCTATCCCTGCCTGGAGGGCAGCTGTTATTTGTGCAATGGGTGGGTAAGGCTGCCAGGATGTGAATGAAGGCCAGGATAGTTATGTAATGTGCTGAGTCAACAAATCCAATCGTAAACAATAGTTATAGGTGCTGGAAGTTACTTGCAAGAAGGAAGTGTGTGAACTTTCGATGAAGGCATAATGGCAGCTTTACAAACCTTAGAGTCTCTGTTAAGGATCCAGTAGAAGGGATGCTTATCCAGACTTTTTAGTCAATTAGGCCATCAGTGTTATCCACTGAGCAAATTAGCTTTATTGTAGTCATTTCTTGTCTGTTCTTGTTCTCTACCTTCCCCTGGCAACAAACAGATGTTAATCATTTTTTGCTTCTTATAATATACCAAAAAAAAAAAAAGGAGTAATTGCAAGTATCAAGCATCTGCATTAGGGCATATATGTCCATTTGTGTCAATACGCATTCCAGCTGCAGAATTAGAATATGCCTCAAAGCTCTTAGATATTTGAACAGTTTTGTAGTGTTAATAAAAAGAGTTTGAAATGTGCCTTTTTGGATTGCTTGCAAAATGTAGAAGTATAAAATACTGCTGAAAAAGATATTCTTGTATATAGTGTAGGAGTAGTACTTTATGAAGGATAGAAAAAGTGATTATATTACTCTGAGTTTTTCCCCATATGTCTATCACTGAAATTTTAAGACTGTTCTAAAATTTATACAAATAACTATTGCAAAAGGAACTGCTATAGGATTTTACTGATAATTTCTGCAAATGCTCTTTTTGATTCTTGATTGAGTTGTGGAAGAAATGGAATCAACATTATGGTCTTGGCCTAGAACGCAGTATTATTGAGGACAAGTAAAGATGACAGCAACTCCTTCTGCATGATATATTTTTCAAGAAAAGATTACAAAAATAAATCAAAATGAATGACTTTTCATAGCACTTTTTTCTTCAAGATAGTTATTACTGAGAATATAGAAAACTAAAATTATACATTCATGCAAAACTGCATCTTGACAGATCTAATATCCTATGACCAAAACAGGTACACAGCACTGCAAATATGCTGAAATGGCAGAGATTCATCTTGTATGCACATATAGTTGGGCAAGTGGCAAGGCAGCTAATGACAACAAGGGTGAGGAAGTAAAAATAACCTCATTAACAGTTTAATAGGACCAATTTGGAGGACATGGATAACCTCTATCCAAAATAGGAAAGGAATAATCTCATGAAATTTGAAGCCCAGTAGCAAGGATTTTTAATAAATCAATAAACTTGGAGAAGGAGTTCTTACCCTATGACTGGAGAATTCCAAATATAGTGCCTATATTTAAGAAAGAAAAACAGCAATCTGGAAAACTACAGGCCTGTTAGTTTGATCTCAATTTGGTGCAAGATCTTAGAACAAAGTTTGAAAGAGAATAGTTAAGGAAATAGTGGTAAATGGTAATTGGAATGGAATGAAATAAGCTTTTACAAGTGATAGATTGGGCCAGAGTTACCTGATTTCTTTCTTTGAGAAAGAAACTGATTTTGTAGACAAGGAAATGCAATAGATCTAATTTACATGGGTTTTAATAAAGCATTTGATATAGTTCTACCTGAAAAATTGTTACCGTACTTAAATTGTAGAAGATGGGGATTAATACAAGAACTATGGTTAAAGAACTGCTTAATGCAGAGGCACAGTGGGTCATTCAGAAAGGTGAACTGTCAGGTTGGAAGGAGGTTACTCATAGGGTTCTTCAAAGATCAGTCATGAGACCAATCTTATTTATTTAATTAACGATGTTGTCGCAAAAAGTGGGAGTGTGCTAATAAAATGTGTAGATGAAAAAGTTTGTAGGTATTGCTAATATAGAGAAGGAACAGAATATCAAGGATAACCTTGAAAACTAATAATAAAAATAGGAAGAAATTTAATGATGCAAAGTACAAGGAGTTTAGGGATGCATGTAGGGACTAACAAAAATAATTTTTTCTATAAGGCACATAGTTGGAAGTGAAGAAGGACAACAGAGACCTGGGTGTATTGACTGATAACAGAATAACTATGACCAGACAACAGAATGAGATTGAGAAAAGAGTAAATGCAATCCTAGGATTCATCAGGATCCAGAAGAGACAGGGAAACGTTATTACCATAGTACAAGAGACGACTGAGACTCCACCTGGAATATTGTGTGCAGTTCTGGAAACCCATGTTTCAGAAAGATTAAATCAGACTAGGACATGTTCAGAGAAAGGCTACAATGGTGATTAGAGGAATGGAGACCCTGCTGCACAAGAGGAAGTTTAAGGAGGTGGGCTTGTTCAGCCTAACAGAATGAAGGACAAGGTGAGGTTTGATTGTTCTCTCTAAGTAGATCAGAGGGATAAACACCAGGAAGAGAGAGTAGCGGCAAGCAGAGGAATTTACAACTGATCCCTTTAGGAAGGGCACATTCCATGCCCTATAATGAGGAGCTTGGTCTCTTTCCTTTCCGCCTAGCCCCAGATGGACTCACTGTTTCCCACCACCTCAGCCCAGGCTCTCCTCTCCTCTCCTCTCCTTCCACCACTACCTCAGATGCAAAAGGTGGCTTGAAAAACTCTGACCCATGTAGGAGTTTACTCTTTCCTGCCTCTGGAGACCCAGTCCTGGCGAAGTTCTATGCTCCCAACAATTATTGGGGTCCCTTGTGCATGAACCTGAGGGAGAGGAGTTATTAAAATTAATGGCCAATGTTGGCAAAATAATAGATGGATATAAACTGGCCACCAATGAGTTTAGACTTGAAATTAGATGACATCTGGTAGCTATCAGAGGAATGAAATTCTGGAACAGCCTGCCAAGGGGTGGCAAAAAACTTAACTTGTTATGAGAATGAGCTAGACACATTTCAGGAAGGAATAGTTTCATAAGGTTGCCTACAATGGCACATGGCATGTCTGCTACTGCTTTTAGAGGGGGAGGTCTCTGAGTTACTACAAATGAGTCTTCCTGATGTCTTGCTGCTAATTCTCTCCTACATGTTCAGGGTCTAACTGATTACAGTACTTGGGGTCAGAAAGGATTTTTTTCCCATGTCAGATTAGGAGAGACCCTGGGGGTTTTGACCTTTTTCCACCATTGGGCATAAGTCACCTGTTGGTTTGAACTATACTCAATGGGTGTAACTTTCAGTCTGTAAAATGAGATTTCAAGACTGATAACTCAGTCAGTGTTTATGTGCCTTTTACAGCAATGGGTGGGTGAAGGTTTGTGGCCTGCAGTGGACTGGAGATCAGAAAAAGAGGATCATGGTGTTCCCTTCTGGCCTCTTAGTCTGAGCTAATAGAATATAGAATAATTTCTTCATTTTTAATAGCACACAGTATTCAAAATTATTTACTTATCACAAATATAGGTTGGAGAACAGTGAGTTGGGTGATGCAAAACATGTTCTTTTTATATTTGTTCTTTGTTTACTATTTGGTTATTATATTTTCATATATATTTGTATTACAGTACCATCTAGAGACTACAATCCTTATGTGTTTTAACTCTATTTACGTGTCTCCAAAGAGCTGATTTCACTCAGAGATAAAAGTATCAAAGGACTACCAAATGAGCTGGAATACATCAAGGAGCATAAGCTTTCATGGGCAAAGACACACTTCGTCAGATGCGTGCATGTTTTAAGAAACCATTCACAGTCACCACTGGGCACAGCAAACGCAGGGAACAGCTAAGCTGCAGAGTGACCACTCAGGACAGCCACACCACCAGGGGAATGGCCAACTGGGGATGGGCTCACCATCTTGCCTGCCACTGGCCCAGGTAAGTGGCCTCCTTGTCTTGGACCCCACCACAGGAGCACAACCCTCCCCCTTCCACATTGCTGGGCCACCCAGCACAGCCACAACTATCTGTCCTAGACTGCCCCTTCTCTCTCAGGTCAGGCCCAGAGAATGCCAGAAGAAGGCCTGCATGGAACCCCCACCAGGCCACACCCTCTCCTCTCCCCAACCCCACCCCCAGACTGGGCCCTCTCCTACAGTCCTGGGTTAGGCCCAGAGAATGCAAGTGGGAGGCGTGTATTCTGTCCCCAGGCCGGATCTATGCAATGCTGAGTAGGTCTTCTAGCGAGCAAGTAAATTAGTTAACAAATATGTTACTCTCCTATTCAGCCAACTCAAATCACCAAGAATCAAAACACATTTATGTAAAATATTATGTATCTGAAACCAGCTTTTAAACCACAGTTTTTTATAAAACACCAGCAATCTACAGGTTAAACTTTAGTTTTTTTCACAATAGACTTAATATACTGATTTTTAATCTCCCTCATTTTAGATAGGAAAGATATAATTATTGAGTGTTGCTTTCCTTAATCTTGTGCTAGATGTGTTGCTGTATTAAGACCATTTAAAGAATATGAGATTTTGTTCTTCATTTAACGGAGCATAAATATTAAATCATACTCCAGTTAACTCCAGCTGAGTACTACAAGTTCAGGAACCTCTTGGATTCTGTACTGAGGAAATTAGTTTTCATCTTCAGCTATTGTTGGATAATGATCTGGGGCAGAAGCTTACAGAGAATAAGATATTGAAATCCTTTGCAGAATTCATAGATTACACTTGCGATATCATTGTCCAATTTCCTTTTGTGTGCCAAATTTATACTGTTTAGCATTCTTCATGTATATTACTGAGTGAAGCTGTTGTTGACTTATTTGTGCCCATGGAGACAATAGAGGAGAAGGAGGAAAAACTTGAAATTTGAAATCCTGATTTATGCCACACCCTGTGCTTTTTTTTCCTGGATGCTAGGAAGGAGAGGAAATTGGGTTTCTGGGGTCAGAAGGGGTGGTACTGGAGTGTGATATTCCTTGTCACTTCCCATGCAGCAAAAGAGTATGTAGGGGACAGTTCTAGCATCTGTAAATTAGATCTTTGTTGTGACCTATACTGTCCTGACAGCAGCTCTGACCTACACTGACAGCTAGTTCACTGCTACAGGTTCTAAGATCATGGTATGCAAAACGATGCCCACTTCGAAGCATGAGCTCAACACAGCTGAAGATAGGGTCCAGATCTTTTTGACATTTAAAAGAGAGAAGGGATCACAGCAGACAAGATTCAAGGTTGAAGGTTTCTAGATGAAGTAATCAACTTTGAGTTTGTTTAAATGCGAAGGGAGAAATCCACTTGAAAATGTATAAATGCTATTTTTTCTCAGTCTATGCTTAATTAATAAACTGTTTTAAGAAACCATTTGGTTTATATTTTCAATCATTTTCATTTACATTTCACCATAAAAGATTTGCATATGTACTAAGGAGAAGAGATGAAGTGCTTAATTATTTGAAAGGAGAACTCTAGATAGAAATTTGTTTGCACTTTACATTGCCTGTTGATGTATTTTCCTACGTATTTTATAGATACAATACAGATGGGCATATTTGAATAGTCAAATATTTTAATCCAAAGCTGCAAAAATTTCTCAACAAATTTTCTGCTTGTTAAAAATAAATATTAAAAAAGCAAAGGATACCTAATGATACTTTAGCATTTTCAGGCTTGCTGACCAAAATTTAGTTTTGTATACAGGCAAGACTTTCTCTAAACTTCTTTTTTCAGTATTTCGTGGGAGTGTGAGCTTGAGTACAAGATGTTGATGGGAATTCCAAACCACAACTCAAGGACATTTTTGCAAAGTTTAGGCTAAAATTTAAAAAGCTTTATTTTGTCTGGTCTGTCTAACATCCTGGGACGAACACGGCTAAAACAAGACTGCATACAATTTAGCCAAAGGCCTTTTCGTTAAATCTCTGCTCTTAGATGAAAAATTGGCCTGTTAGACTCGACTGAGCTCTCTAATTCATTAGATGAAGTATTTCCAAAAGATTTTTTATATAAAAAAATTCCTTCAGCTCATTCACAGAGAGAACTCTATTTGGCTGAGTGCCTTTTAATTTTCCCACACCAGTTATATGCAAATGATGATGTAAAACAAATTGTAAATATAAATTAAATTCATTTGACTTACAATGATAGCATTTTTCTAAGAATCCTAGAGGGAGCAGCACATTCTTCATTTAAAGAACTGTTGTTCCAAATTCAGTCATGCTAGTCATTTGTAACAATGAATCTGCAACTTGATTCCCTGTAACATGTCTTTTGTCATGTAGAATTAATGCCTTTATTCTAGAGGGAACATTCCCCATCTGAATGTTCTTTTTTCAAATTCTCCCTTTCCATTGTTTTCTGCTGTGTTACATAGGTTATTTTCCATACTGGACCCAGAGGGTGTGTGTGTGTATATGTGTGTTCACATTTAGCAGCTTATACTTCTCCGTATCTAATATATATTCCATAAAGATGCCTTGACTTTAATCTATTATGATATTTAAAGAGGATAGACTGATACAGGTCCTGATTCTGAAATGTCTCGCATATTCTTAAATTTAAACATATGTTTATTTCCAATAAAGTATCTTGCAGAATTGAAATCAATAGGGTTAATCACATGCTTAATGGTAACAGAATATGTTTAAAGACCTTGCTGAATGACAGCCTTAAGGAATAATAAGGAATTCTCTATAGATTTAGACTGTATTGTAAGGAATCCTGCGGCACCTTAAAGACAAATACATTTATTTTGTCATAAGCTTTCATAGGCTGAAGCTCCCTTCATTAGATGTGTCTGATTCCATCTTCCAATAGTGACAAATACAAGATACCCCAGAGGGAAAGAACAGAACAGGCAATCATCAAGTGATCCATCCCCTGTCACCCATTACCAGCTTCTGACAAATAGAGGCTAGGGACACCGTTTCTGCACATCCTATCTTATAGCCATTAATAGACCTGTCTTCCAGGAAGTTATGTAGCTCCAATTTAAACTCCTTTATAGGAGACATCACAAAATCCTCTGGCAAGGAGTTTCACAGGTTTGCTGTGTGTCATGTGAAGTATTTCCTTTTGTTTGTTTTAAACGTGGTACCTATTACTTTTTTTGGTGACTCCTAGTTCTCGTGTTATGATAACTCTTCTTTATTCACTTTTTCCACACCAGTCATGATTTTATAGACCTCTATCATATTTGTCCCTTAGTTGTTTCTTTTCCAAGCTGAAAAGTTCCAGTCTTATTAATCTTTCTTCATATGGCATCCATTCCATATTACTGATCTTTTTTTTTTTGCCTTCTTTTGAACTTTTTCCAATGCTAAAGTGTCTTTTTTTTTTTTTTTTTGAGATGAGGAGACCACTTCAAGATATGGGTATAGCATGGATTTATATAGAGGCAATAAGATATTTTCTGTCCCTTTCCTAATAGTTCCTAACATTCTGTTTACTTTTTTGATTACCATTACACATTGGGTGGATATTTTCAAAGTACTATCCACAATGACTCCAATATCTCTGTTGAGTGGTAACAGCTATACATATAATCGGGACAAGAAGAAACTAATTTCTGGACAGTTTTTAGGACAAGAAGCAACAGGCTTAATTTATAACAAGAGAGGTTTAGGTTGGACATTAGGAAAAACTTCCTAACTGTCAGGGTTAAACACTGGAATAAATTGCCTAGGCTATGTCTACTGCCGGGGTGGGGTTTTTTTTTTCAGAAAAAGATACGCAAATGGCAAAATGCAATTTGTGTATCTTTTTCCGCTTGTTTTTTTGGAAGCAGCTTTTCTGACATTTGGCCCATCTAGATGGGGCCAAATGTTGGAAAAACTTCCTCTTTCGGAACATCCCTTATTCCTCATAAAATGTGGAATACAAGGATGTGAAAAGAACACGCCTGCTTTTTCGGAAACTGTTCCGAAAAAGCGGACACATTCCCTTGAAGCGGCAGAGATTTTCCAGGATTCCGGAGGTATCCCAGAAAAACTCTGAAGTCTAGACATAGCCCTAGGGAGGTTGTGAAATCTCCAATATTTGGAGCTGTTTAAGTGCAGGTTAGATAGACATCTATCAGAGATGATCTAGATGGTGCTTGGTTCTGCTGTGAGGGCAGGGGACTGCACACAATGACCTCTCAAGGTCCCTTCTAGTTCTGGTATTCTATGATTTCCATTATATATTATTTTGCATTCACCAGCATTAAAATTATTCTGTCATTTTGTTGCTCAGTCCCTTAGTTTTGTGAAATCCTTTTGAAGTTCTTCATGATCTCCTTTGTACTTAACTATCTTGAGCAATTTTGTATCATCCGCAAATTTTGCCACCTCACTATTTACCCTTTTCTCCAGATCATTTACGAATATATTGAATAGGATTGGTCCCTGTACGGACCTGTAGGGGACACCACTAGTTACCTCACTACATTCTCAGAACTGACCATTTATTCCTACCCTTTGTTTCCACGAGAAGACTTTCTATTTTATACCATGACAACTTACTTTGCTTAAGCTAGTAGCTTTGCAATTTCATATTTGAGATCTTTCAGAACTCTTAGGTGAATGCCATCTGGTCCTGGTAACTCATTAATGTTTAGTTTATCAATTTGTTCCAAAACCTCCTCTAATTACACATCAATTTGGGACAATTCTTCAGATATGTCACTTAAAAAGAATGGCTCAGATTTGAGAATCTCTCTCAAATCTTCAGCAGAGTTCCCTCTAAACTGTGTGGCAGAACAGACACCTCAGATGCTTAATCTGCCCTGTCTAGTCAGGCCAGTCCCTGCATGGAGCCCTGAGAGAACCTTGATCCTCAGCCATGAAGACAGATGCAAAGAATTAATTTAATTTCTCCACAATGGCCTTATCATCGTTGAGTGTTCCCTTGACCATGTCTATCATGAAGTGGCCCCACTAGTTGTTTAGCAGGCTTCGTGCCTCTAAAGACATTAAAGACATTTTGCTATTACTTTTTGAGTTTTTGGCTAGCTGTTCTTCAAATTTCTTTTTTGGCCATCCTAATTATATTTTTACACTTAATTTGACAGAGTTTATGCTCCTTTCTATTTTCCTCACTAGGATTTTTAACTTCCACTTTTTAAACATCTTTTTATCTCTCACTGCTTCTTTTACTTGGTGGTCAAGGCAAGGTTTTTAATTCTCTTACCATGTTTTTTTTTTAAATTTGGGGTATACATTTAAGTTGAACCTCTATTAGGATATCTATGAAAAGTTTCCATGCAGCTTGCAAGGATTTTACTTTTGGCACCATGCCTTTTAATTTCTGTTTAGCAAACTTCCTCATTTTTGTGTAGTTCCCCATTCTAAAATGAAATGGCATAGTGTTAGGCTGCTATGGTGTTTTCCTGCCACCTGTATGTTAAATTTATTTATTTTATTTTATGATCACTGTTTTTCAGTGGTTCAGCTATATTCACCTCTTGGACCAAATCCTATGTGCCTGTTAGGGCTAAAGTAAGAACTGCCTCTCCTTTTGTATGTTCCAGAACCAGCTGCTCCAAGAAGCAGTTATTTAAGGTGTCAATACACTTTATCTCTGCTTCCCATCCTGAGGGGATGTGTACCCAATCAATATAGTGATAGTTGAAATCCTCCATTACAGCCGGTCCTTGAGTTACGAATGGTTGATTTATGACAATTCGCATTTATGACCAAATCTCCCATTAAGCGGTCGTAAAAAGCGGTCCCCGAGTTACGAACGCAACCCGCACTTGTGAACAGTGCGGTCGCAATGTAACTAAATGGGGTCCAACTTACGAACATTTCGAGTTACAGCCAAGTGTTTGGTCCGTAACCCGTTCGTAACTTGGGGACCGGCTGTATCGTTGAGTTTATTTTTATAGCCTTTCTACTCTCCCTTAGCATTTCATAATCATTACTGCCATTCTGGTGAGGTGATTAGTAATTTATCCTTACTGCTATATTGATATTGATATTATTATTAGAGCATGGAATTACTATCCATAGAGAGTCTGTGGAACAGTTTGGTTAATTTAAGATTTTTACTTCTTCATTTGATTCTGTGTTTTCTTTCATCTATAGTGCCTCTCCCCCCATCAGCACAACCTGTTCTGTCCTTCTGATATATTTTTTTTAATCCTAGTATTACTGTGTCCCATTGATTATCCTCATTCCACCAAGTTTCTGTGATGCCTATTATAACAATATCCTTATTCGATATGAGGAACTCTCATAGCCTCCCTTTACCAGGGTCCTTAAAGAGAAAACTGGGGCTAGGCAAACTGATTGGGGAATTCATGGATAAGGGAGAAGTCCATTAGGCCTCTCCTGCTCAACTCCATGGTCTTCAACCTAAGGAAGTACAGACCTTGACACTCCAGGGGGGAGCCTTGGTCATCACCACTGCATAAGTGGAGACTCCACCAAGGGTTGTGTGAGATCCCTGCCTTTGTGTGTTGCTTTCTGTGCCATTATTTTTCCTCCTATCCTTTCTCAGCTATCGATATGATCTGCTCTGAGGTCAACTCTGCCATAAGGCACAAGCACGAGATGAGACAGCACATCCAATTCTACCCAGTTTGAGAGAAAAAACGTAAAAAAGAAGCACCAGGGACCAAATACGTGATGTCACAGACTAGTTCGAGTCCAGAGCGCTGTTTTTCATTTCTGACCTGCTAACCCAAGTCATCTATCTGTGATTGACATGCCACCTGGGATCCTGAGAACATCAACAAAATCCATATTTCCTCCACCTCTATTACTCTGTCTCTTCTCTCCACTTTGTTGGTTTGTTAAAAGCAGGAAAAGTGACCATCCTTTGCATTCCAAAACAAAAGAACAGACCTTTTTTATGTCCCTCCCACCGCCATTGGTAAGTATTGTCCAATTAAATAAGGAACTGATATCCTCTCTTAAAAAGGGACTTTAGAGGTTTTGGTTGAACTTTATGGTGACTCAGAAAAAAATATGGTGACTTTCAGCTTCTTCCTTTTTCTCCAGGGGGAAACCCACCATTCCCCCATTTCCATGGTTCTGTATGTGCTCTGGTGGCTGTCCCAAAGAAACTGCTCTTCCATTTGTGCTGCTACCTGTGTTATGGGAAACCTTCCCAATTTGAGGGCAAATCATTTATAACTACACTTTCAGTAAATTCATTCAACCATTTGTGCATCCATTTTATAGTAATTTCATCTAGACCACATTTCCCTAGTTTGGTTATGAGACTGTCATGTGGAACTCTGTCAAAAGTCTCACTAAAATCAAGCCATATCACATATACTGCTTCCCTCTATCCACCAGCTCAGGAATCCTATCAAAGGTGGAAATTAAGTTGTTTTAACATGATTGTTCTTGAAAAATTCATGCTGACTATTCCTTCTAACCCTATTATCCTCCAGGGGTTTACAAACTGTTTAATAATTTTTTACAGTATCTTTCTAGTTTGTCTCACTGGTCTATAATTCACCAGGTCCTGCTTGTTCCCCCTTTTAAAAGTTAGGTACTATTTTAGCTTTGGATAAGAAAATTATATTATTAGTCAAGGTCACATTTTTAGTAGTAAAACTCCTATAAACCACTAAATAGGAGTTTGAAGTTACATGACTAAATGATGCCATCTTCCAGCAGTACTTCTGTGACATGATAGATGTTTAAGGCAATATTCAAAATATGCAACACTGTTACAGCAAATTCAGAACACTGTTCACTTTGCCTGCATTTGAATGCATTACTACATATTTGAAAAAAGCAAGTAAATATTTTTCAACCCTGGTGCTCAAAGGTCCTGTAATTGACTTCCCCCAATTTTTTATGTCAGCATTGTCTAATAAATTGAAAGCAAACATTTGCTTTCAAAACCACACATTAATTGGTCAAAACCACTTAAAAGTTCCTTTTTGATAAATGTTAACTAAAAAAGTCCACTGAATGGGAGGAGGAAGGTGACACATACACATGGGTGCTTTCTGCCTTTGGATTCAAAGTGGCTCTGACTGTATTCTATAGCTATATAAGGGGTTTTGGAGGTATTTTTAATTTTGATGAATCTCAGCTAGTATGATTTACCTCTGTCTAACTGGGCTAGTAAGCAAAAAGTTCCTTTGGAGCTGACAGCAATGTAATTTTACTGGCAAGTAGTTCATCTATCTATTGTGGGATATAGCCAAAGTACAGAGATTTACAGAGGAATTCACTGTTCTCCAAAGGGGTGTCAAAGGGCATCTTTTTCCTTTGAGATAACTCTTCAAGCAATAGGCCTTCTGTGGGACCCCCAGAGCAGGGCACACTGGCTCAATGACAGTCCTTTTCACAGGAGGTCGTGGAACAGGAGCATTCTGGGACAATAGCTGGGTTATTTTTATGCCCTGTAGAGGTCATTGCAACTAGGGTGAAAATTAAACAACCCCCCATAGCTACCTTGTGAGCTGTCTTGCCCCAACAAGTCCCCTTGAGGAAAGAGAAAGCTTCAGAGGAATAAATATGGGCTGTACTGCTTGATTCTCCAGTTTTCTCATTTACATCTATGCAAAGTGAATAAAGAGATAGTGTAAACTGCTACTAAATATGTAGGCTAGCAATGTACATACCTTGCACACACATGTAAATGAGTGCAGAAAGTGTGAGGTCCTCAATATTTCATACCTGAAGAGACATCAAAGACCTCAGCTCATGTGCCCACAGATTTTCTGTGCTGGGGTTCAAGTTTTATTACACTATCTTCATATGCCAAAGAGTCACACTAAAGGAAGCACCTGTCAATATGTCAAAACAATGTACAGTCTCTTGTTTTAAAAATGAGTTCTGTCAAGTTAGGGGCAGGAAACCCAAACAGACTCTTCAGTTACATGCATTTCAAATAAAGACACTTGAATTATGCTGACATGTGGTGGTAATACTTGTAAGAGATGTTCCAACCACATGTAATACATTTTGTGGCCCATGTTGTATTATATCTCTGTATCACCGCGACTAGGAATTGTATGCAACTTCATGCATAGATGCAACACAGCTCCTCCAGGAACCAAAAACAGTGGGGAGTGATCAACGGAATCACTTAGGTTTTAAACATCTCCAGGGATGGTTGTGAATACATATTCAAATTGTTTTTTCCAAAGATCAAGGACAAAGAAAAGGCTTTTGATCCAAAAAAGCCAAACTGACTAGGGGACTCCTTTCTAATCCAGCAAATAACCTTCTGTCCCAGGGGTGCCAACCTTTGCGGAAGAGCTGGAAAGACTTTGGCCTACTGGGACTCCATATGACTGGTAAGCTTTTAGTATGCTTAAAGGAAATTTTATTGGGGGATTTTATGGGTTTTTTTTCTGTATTGGTTCTACCTTAAGAATAAAGGTGCTTGCTTAGAAAGAACTGTGAGGTAACATAGCTGCTGACAACATACTATTTATAGCCCTTGGAGAGAAAGCAAAGAACAGGCACCGGCCTTGGAGGAGACTGGTTTGCTGGTGATATCACCATGTGAGGCAAGGAGCGAAGCAAACTTAAAACCCCCAATCAAAAAAAGTGGGACATGGGCTCCTTCCACAGAGACAGCTGGAAACCTGAGACCTGACTGGGCACTTCTGGAGTGGACCATGGAGGGTGCAGATACAGGTGCAGTTACCCTGAAAGTATGGCAACACTTACATGTTAATTGGGATTGAGAAACCTCAATTTGTTTATTTTGTTTTTAATACTCATTTCTCACATGTACATGTACAGCCTATGGATGACTTTATTTCCCTAACAGATGGTGTCTAATGTCAAAAAAAGATTTTTGGAACTTGTTTTCCTTTTTTCCCCTGACTTAACCACTGATTTTTCAGAAAAATGTTACCATCGTCTTTTCTACAGGAATTTAGCCTGTGACTTAAAACTTCTTGGGGAAAAAAACAAACAAACAAAAACAACTGAAGATCACTAACTTCCTATTTGTGACAAAATATAATATTTGTCACTTCATACATTCAACGGCAGTTTTTGCTTGTATTGTTTCTGGGGGAGAAAAACCAAATGAAATTAAATGTCAGGCACTTATTAATAAAAGGTTTTAAATATATAGTGTTATTGGAATTCCTTTCAAAGCTGTCTATATTTAGAGATTATTATTATTTTAATCTAGTATTCTGATTAAAACAGTATTGGAGATCATTCTAACATTATTAGGAAACAGCAACATGTATATTGAAATAGTTTAATTTAAAGGTCATATTGATTGAAGTATTTGATTTCTTTCTTCACATGAATACACAAATCCACCTTATATCTCTCTCTTTCTATCGCACCTAAGGGATCTCATTGTGCTACACACTGTACAAACACAGAACAAAAAGATAAGCACCCAGTAATACTGGAAATATTAGGCACAAAACACAGTTAGCTCATTGATGTAGTAACATTGTACAGAACAGCAGTTCTCAAACTTTTTGGGCTCCGGAGCCCTTTACATGCGTAAAAATTTATGCGGAGCCCCAGCGGTCCATTTATTGTATGTGTTGTACCTATCGACGTTTCCAGTTTGTCAACCTTGTGGAGCCCCTGGAGATGTCTCGTGGAGCCCTGGGGCTCCGCAGAGCACAGTTTGAAAAACACTGGTATAGAAGAACATAATGGCCAAGTTTTATTGGACCAATGGTCCATCTAGCTAGCCTACTGGTCCATCTAACTCAGTATCTTGTCCTCTGACACTGTCCAGTGCCAAATATATAGTGCTTTGGTTCTTTAATAGAAAATGTAGAGGATTTCTTCTGGCCCAGTACAAACTAGAGTAGTTTTTAGACTCAGTAACCTACTGTGGCCTGGACATATGAGTCCAGAGTCAGGAAAGAGGTGAGCTTTAGTTCTAATTCTGCTTTCCTTTCAGCATGGGCAAGTGACCTTACATTCTATCTCAGTGTCTCTATCATTAAATGAGGATAAAAATACTTAGGCTCTTCCCTGTCTTAATTAGTTTGTGTGCGTTGTTTTCAATGTATTAAGTCCTATAAAAATGATAACAAATCCGAGAGGTAAACAGACAATTGAATACGTAATCAACAACCATTCCACTTCAGTTTTTGAAAAAAAGGGAGAAACAAACCCACCGGTGACTGTTAGGGTGATATCTTCATGAAATAAACTGGAGTTTTGCCTATTCTGACCCCAGGAGTACATGTGGGGGAGGACCATGTGGGGGAGGACCATGCCTTCCTTACTAACCCACCTGAAGCTACACGAAGCGGAGATCAGTCTACTTAGTCACAGCCAGAAGAGTCAGGTTTGTATATTTCTTAGTGGTTTATTTTAGTCTATAGTATTGAATTTTCTATATGAAGGACTTCAATATAAAGATATTTTGGTATGTCTTGTAGCTAATCCACATCCTTGTCATTGTAACCTTTCTGTTGATAACTGCATGGTAAGTATGCTGCAATTCCTTATGACCACACAGTAAAACAACAGCATGCATATAAATTAATCTATCAGATTTCATTATTGTCGAGGCTTTCATGTCTACATTAAACTTGAATGTACTTTGAAAAGAAATAGAATTAACTGCTCACACTTTAAAAATAAATCAGATTAATCAAATGAATTACACTTCAGTAAATAAGGAAGGGAAGGAATTTTCATAGTGAATGCTATGAAAGGCAAAGGATCTGAATTTCAGCAGTTCAACGTGTCAAAATTGAACAACAAATGCTTTCAAAATGAGCCATGCTTTAGTTTAAACAATTACTACAAACAACTTGATGTACTTAAATTTTGTTCATATCAACTTTAGGAAAACTTTTTTTTTACTCTGTCAGGATATCCAGGAAATTTCCCCTCCATATATTCAGTGGTGGAAACCAGGGTTTTTTCAGATAAGTCACAATAGAATAAGTCAGATGATGGAAGTCACATGACAAGTTTTATAGTCAATGGATGTCCCATGAGTCATGTGAATTAAGAAGAGGCTATTTTCATTTGTTTGCTCAGAAACAGGCTTCATCCATCTGAAAAAAATCATTTAAAACAAGCAGGCAACATCAACCAAACAAATAAACAAAGGGTAAATTTATCCCCAAAAGTGAAATATTGGATCTGCTGAACTCACTGGCAACACTCCCATTGATTTCAATGGGACCAGGAGTTCAGCCTGTGTTTGTGCCTCTGGCAAGCAGTTTCCTGAATCTTAAGTAAATAACCTTCCAGTCTCAAACTTGGGCTAATGTTATCTGTACACACATGGTTCTGCAGACAGGGGTGAGTACACTGACTTTGGCTAGCGGGCTAGTGCCAGGGTTTTTTGCAATAGTAAGTATCTTACAAACCATTCCGAAACACAAAGAGTGAGATGAATCATAATCCTTGTATAGCCTGTAATGCCTCAAGTTACTGGGAACTCTCATTAGGGTCTCATTTTGACCCACATAACTCTACAGGGCTATGAGCTGTAGAGGGAGTCAGGAGAAGGAAGCTCTGTTTAAAAGATTGTTCTTTATAGTTCTTCTACCGCTGGTGGACAGTTAGAGCCCTGTGTGGATACAAAACTAGTATCCATATATGCAAAAATGATGCATGGATATCTACATGGGTATAAAGCAGATAACAGTTTTCCTATGTGTTCCGGGAGCCATTCACTTTCAAATACTCTTGCCTTTGAACAGCTTCCAATGTGAGGGCCTATGGATCTAGAACCTAGGCCTGCAGAGTTACGTTGCATCTCCAGGCTGCTCCCCAGCATTCAATTTCCTATAACACACTATGGAAACAAACCATGGGAAGTTCTGCCTCTGAGGTTTGACAGACAGCTCTTCATGGCTTTTTGTGGGCTTCCAACCTATATAAACACAGAAATGCACAGGCTTCAGCACAGAACACTCAGGAACATGTGGATCTTCTGTAGTTCCTATGACTACCCTTATGACGTGTTCCTTATGACTTCCTAGTCATGGCTTTGACTTGATTTGGACTTGGATTCTGACCTCTGGTTTGTACCATGGCCTGGAAACTGACTTATGAATTACTCTGCTGTTCTCAACCTTAGGTTTGCCCTTGCTCTGATCCGTGGCCTTAACTGCCCTTGTTGGGATCCTGTTGTTGCAGCAAAAAGACTGTTCTAATAATCCTGCAAATAGGTATTTTCCCTTCTCAACTGAGCTCTGTGTTCTGAATCTGCACCATTAAAATCAAAATGAGAGGTGAGGGGGAGAGGGAAGGTAGGGAGAAGAGTTTTACCACTGATTTCCAATGGTCTGAGAAGCAATCCTATTTTACAAATGTATTAGAAGTGAATGGAAGAGCCAGGACAGGACAGGCCCATTACTCATGAGCACCGAAAGACAATAACAGAAAATGCAGCAATAGCTGAGCCTTTTCGTTTCAGTTTTCACCGAAAAGGCGAGAAGTCACTGGATAACAAACATAACAAACATCAGAGTAAATTAGTTGAGATCCGAGATTAAAATATGGAAAGAACAAGTTAAGCATTCCATAGATGTGTTACCTACCTTTAAGTCATCAGGGCCTAATAAAATACGTGGAGAAAAGTTAAGGAACTGGCTGACGAGGTGTCAGAGCCATTTACAAGTATCTTTGAAAAATTATAGAGGATGGAAGAGTTCCCACAGAAGGCAGGCAGTATTACCTCCCATGGATGTAAATAAACATGTTTTGTTTTAGCAATTGGCAAGAAATAGAACTCAGGCTACGTATAGACTGCACACCTTTTACAACAGATGCCGCCATACTGCAGCTTCTGCTGCATCTGCATGACTCTGTCATGAATCTCCTGCCCCATATGGACCCGGACTGCACTGAGGAGACCCTCCTCCGGGATGCAGGAGCTCTGCCCTTGCCCCCAAATTTTTTGGGGGACAGGCAGATTTAGAGGCACGAGACGAGTCTGGACTGGTGGGACCGGCTTGGCATGCAGCTCTGGGACAACGACCACTGGCTCCGCAACTTCCAGATGCGGAAGGCCACATTCCAGGAGCTGTGTGCCTGGCTTGCCCCTGCTCTGAACACCCACCTGTGGCCCGCCATCCCACTGCAGAAGCGGGTCGCAATCGCCCTGTGGAAGCTGGCCACCCCCAACAGTTACCGCTCTGTGGGACACCAGTTTGGTGTGGGGAGGTCTACCGTCTGGGCCGTCTTGATGGAGGTAAGTCACTGTCGGGGGACAGACCCTGCTGAGTGGGGCGTTGAGAAAGGGGGACTGCCAGGCAAGAGGGAATGGGGGATAGAGTGGCACTTGGAGGCCGCTCCTCAGCCACCCCTGCACTGATGTGGGGGAGGAGGGCATCCTGGCAAGGGGTGGGTTGGGAGGGGGAAAGGGTTCCCCCCCCCCAAGCGCTTAGCTAACCTGTCTAACTCCCTGGCTTCTGTCTGTTTATTTGTCTCGTGCTGCAGGTGGTGAGGGACATCAATGTGGAGCTGCTGAAGAGGCTCGTCCATCTCGGGGACCTGGACAAAATCATTGGATTCCCGAACTGTCACACTTTGATTCCCGAACTGCAGAGGAGCCCTCGATGGGACACACATCGCAATCCGCGCACCACCCCATTGAGCAGCCCAATTTATAAACTGGAAGGGCACCTATTTGATGGTGCTGCAGGCACTGGTCGACCACCGGGGACACTTTATGGACATTTGTGTGGGGTGGTCGGGGCAGGCACATAATGCCCACATATTCTGGAACTACTACCTCTACCGCAGGTTGCAGGCAAGAACATTTTTCCCCCAGCGGCACCTTGCACTCATGGTCGTGCAGATGCCGGTGTGTATAGTGGCCGACGTGGCCTACCCCCGATGCCGTGGCTCATGAAGCCCTACACCGGCCACTTGGATGCGAACAAGGAGGACTTCCTGCCAGGGTGGGGGACAGGTGCTGATGGCGAGGACAGCTGTTGGGCCTGTGAGGGCTCAGGGGTGGGGTGGGGTGGAGGGCAGGGGCTGGGGAAGGAGGGGCTGGAGGGGGCTGGAGGAGCAGGAGGAGCAATGCCCGTGACAGGGGCAGGCAAGGCAAAGAGCTCCCTCAATGCAGCACAGATGTCAGTGTGCTGCTGGACCAGCTCGTCCAGCAGCCTGATGCGCTACTTGGCCTCTGCCTGCGTCCTCTGCTGGAGGGTCCTGTTGAGGTCCTGCAGGGTCACAACATGCTCCCTCAGCAGGTCCGTGTACACACGCCAGTGTCTGCGGGTGCCATGGGTCCGGAATGGTGGTGGGGTAGGTGTGGTGCTCCCCTGTTGGGTAGAGGGTCTGGCTGTAGAAGAAAAGAGGAGGAGACAATCACTGTCTGTGTGCACCCCTACTGTCCCCGAGGGCATGCTATGGCTGTCAGGGGCTCTCCTTTGGACAGGAGACTCAGGGGTGTTACACATGACACCACATGTGAGTTGGGCAGCGGCCTGAAAGCCTCACAGGGGCCCCATAGTGGCAATGGGGCTAGCTGGTCCCCCACACTGCCAACCCTTCTGTGTGTGGTGACCCCTCAAAGCACTCACCCGATGTTCCCTCCCCGATTTCCACGGATGCCTGGGAGGCCTCTGGGGTCTGGGTCCCTGCTGCCTCCTCTTCCTCCTCCTCCTCCTCCTGGTGCAGCTCTCCTGCCTCTCCTGCCTGGTCTTCCTCCCTCAAGAGGGGTCAGTCCACGATGTGGTAGGGTAACCCGGACTCCACCACACGCAGTGGAGTCTGGGCTTCCCCACCGCCCAAGATCTGCTCCAACTCTTGGTAGTAAGGGCAGGTATTGGGGGCTGCCCCAGGGTGGGAGCTCTGGTGCCAGGCCCTGGCATATCCCTGCTGCAGCTCCTTTACCTTGGCCCTGACTTGTGCCATGGTGTGGGGGTGATGCCCTTTGGTGGCCAGTCCCTGGGCCAGGTGCTCATAAATGTCCGCTTTCCTGCGGTATGTTTTCAGGGCCTGCAGGGCTTCTTCCTGGGACCAGAGCACCAGGAGGTTTTTGATTTCTGGCCCTGACCAGGCTGGTGCCCGCCTTTTGGTGCCCCTGGGTGGGTCCTCGTCTCTGTCCCAAGAAGAGCCAGGGGGACCTTGAGGCTGGGACATGGCTGTCACGGCTGTCATGGGTGCTCTGGCTAACTGCCGGACAGCAAGGCCTGTCTGGGTGCCTGTGCCTTTAAGAGGCTGTGGCCAGGAACCACAGAGGTGCTGAACCTGTAAAGACTAGACTGTCTACCAGGGCTTCTTCCTGGAGGCCTTTTTTGTCGACAGACCTGGCTCTTTGCATCCACACATACCTTTTGTCGACAGATCTCTGTTGTCAAAGGCATTCTTCCTCGTAAAAGGAGGGTTACCGCTGTCGCAAAATTGCTGTGTTCTGTCGACTTACTGTCGACAGAACGCAGCGGTAGTGTAGACGCAGGTATAGTTTTGTCGACAAAAGGCCACTTTTGTTGACAAAACCCTGTAGTCTAGACACACCCTCTGTGTTCTTGTAGGTTCTAAAGTTTTATATTGTTTTGGTTTTGAGGGGAGCTATGTAACAAAAAAAATCTATATTTGTAAAATACACTTTCATGGTACAGCATTTGTGGGAAGGTACTTGTAGGAGGTGAATTGAAAAATACTATTTCTTTTTTTCCTCTCTTTTACAGTCTTACTAGTCTCTGCAAAGGTGAGATTACCAATATTAGTGTTGATATTACAAAGTGATGCCTTTTGTTCCTGCTTACAAGAATTATATCTTTTATGATCTTGGTTTTCAAAATATTTTGTTATATTTAATTCTACATTTCTACCAGACAGGAGGATGGATCCAATTAAATTCATTTTTAGGATTCGGCATGATCAATAAAGCTATGATAATTCAGTTCATACCACTGGAAAGCTGATGGTGATATGTAAATTTCATGTTAAAACAAATCCATTAAAGCCATTAAAATGATTTCCTTTGCACAGACAATGTCACTCTAAGGGATTGTGTTCTCCTTAAGAATCTATCAGAGGCCCGATTAATTAATGCCTCAGCTTGTGAACTGAGACTGACATTTGACATGGCTGGTTTATCACACAGACTTTTAAAGTGGATCATATGAGTAAAGAGGATAATAGTCTTATCATAATTAGCACAATTAATTTCATAACAGTGTATGTGGGCAGCTGGCTGGAAAGTAGATAATACAGCTATAGCGTAGAATCACAATGACAACAGATTATGATATTTATTGACCAAGGAGCTCTGTGTAGATAGTACATTCTAAAGGCTTTGCTAAGGTCTTTTCTTCTCTTTCCTTATTAATTAACGTATGCTGAATTGAGCTAAATGTGATATAACTCATATTATCATATTCTTTATTTTTTCTATATACTATATAAATCAACAAATATCACATCTTACCCAAACCACTGATTTTCAAATCCTAGCCTTAAGTTGTGTATACACATCTTTGCATATGCTTATACATCTTCACATGCTTTGCCAACAATACTGCCTGCATTTGCATTTGAGTTTCTGGCAAAAGCAAAACCATCCTCTATATGCATATGTATTATAATGTACCCATAACCTGCACAGCTATTGTTGCTAGAGAAGCATAGGTTCAGGTGTGTGTAAAGTAGAACATGCACAAGTGGAAACTGGATAACCAGGCCCCAAATATCAGATATTCAGAGGACTGTATGTATATGGCTTATTTATTGAGTCAGGATTTTACTGAGTGGAAAACAGAAATAAAATTACCCAGTTAATAGATTCAGGAGTTTACTGAAAATCCCAGAAAAAAAGAATGATTGTAGGATCAGCAGTTCATCTCTTCTGATCAGATGAAAATGTTTGGTTGCATGTGCATATCTTTATAATAAAAATATAACCAAATATATTCGTTTTAAAATTTCCTCCTCATATCAGAAAACAATAGGGGCAAATCTATTTCCCAGCACCAATCAGGGAGAGACCCTGAGGCTATGTCTACACTGCAGGCTTCTTGCACAAGAAGCTTTTTGTGGAAGAGATCTTCTGCAAAAACTTCTTGCGCAAAAGCATGTCCACACTACAAAAGCGCATCAGAAAAGTGATGTGTTTTTGCGCAAGAGAGCATCCAGACTGCATGGATGCTCTCTTGAAAGAAAGCTCTGATTGCTATTCACAGAATAGCCACCAGAGCACCTGTACTTTTGTCAATTGGTTCTTTTTGTGCAAAAAACCCCTGTTCCCTGTCCACGCACGCAAAAAGAACTCTTGCGCAAAAAGGAGTTATCCCTCGTAGAAAGACATATACCTACACCGCAAAACCCCATCTGTTCTTTTGATTTACTGTACATTTATTTGCGCAAAAACGCACTTGAGGTGTGGATGCTCCATGAGTTTTTGCGCAAAAACAGCTGATTTTGCGCAAAACCCCTCTAGTGTGGACGTAGCTTGACTGATTGAATTCAACAGTACTTCAGTGAGCCCAGGACTTACCTCAAAATTTTTCCTGAATGAAAACAACAAAACAAAGCACAAGAATTCTATTCTCACCACAAAAGCTATTTAAAACCTTGAAACAAACCGTTTATATTTTGAACAGTACATCTGATTTTTTTCAGAAAGCCTTCAAATCTTTATTAAACTCCTATGTTCAAACTTTCATGTATGTCTTTTTAGAAGTGTGAATGGTAAAGCATTCACTTGTGTATAACCATAATTAGGAAAAAAAGTTGAATAATCATTTCTAGTGAGACAATCTTTTATACTTTTTATAGAACATTCACATAAACATAAAGTTAACTCTTAAGCATTTTGGTTTGGGATTTTTCCCTTTTCTTCTTTCATCTGGAGCACCTTTAGTAATTTTATAGCTTAAAATATCTGAAAAGGGGAAATAAAAATGTATTTTTATCAATGTTTTTATTTTTTAAAACCCTTAATCTTCAATATAGAAGAATTGACATACTATGAGCTTAATCATTTGGGAATGCATGTTGCTCACAATATTACAGATTTACTGTACAGTAGCTTTTACACATCTATCAAAAATGTAGTTTGATTTAGGTAGTGTAGCATATTGGAACTCTTAATTTCATTTGCACTTATAGCAACCTTTATTAATTATATCCAGTTTTTGATTGAAACAAATGAAAATTATTACATTTTGGAAATTATATTGTCATACAATTTTGAGTCAGGTTTATTCCTGCATAATATGAAATTTAATTCTTACATTAGCTTATAAAATGAAAATTAGTACCCGTAGTTTCCTCATGCATACATGTGGCTATATATAGCCCATAATTATTCCCTATTATTGAAACAAGTCTTAATAAACTACTAGCTCTTTTGCTGGTCTCCATTCCATGTATTTAATTAAGTTCTCCTTGAGCTTTTGAAAATCTATGTTATGTTGTAGGTGTCCCTAACAATTAGTTGAAACACAAAATCAATATAAAAGGCTAGGTAAAAGCAATCCAGCACAATATAACAAAAGAAATCAAAAGTAAGCATGCCCTATTCCTGTGGTATCTAGAGATGCACTGGGAAAAAGATTTCTGGAATGGACTGTGTCTACATAGACACACCTACTCTGCCTAAGTATGCAGCATAATGCCAACATGATAACTTTTGGCAGGCGTCGGGTTACAAATCAGTTGTACTAAGTGCAGAGATAATGAAAAGTTATCCTTATTGTATGAGTAGAAGGTAGCAGAACTGTCCTTAGCCCATCCTGACTGAGGGGATCATCCTGTATGGAACCTCCCTCACTAAGGGAGTAGGGATATCAAAACTTAATGAAAAAGGAAGAGGGTGGGGATGGGTATTTCTACTGGGCAGTGAGGCATCTTGTCCTAAACGGGATTTGATGTTCCCCTTCCCGTGTTTAAAGACAGAGCTAATTAGAGTCAATTGAGAGTCATTGTTTCTCTTTAGTAATTACTACAGATGAATTACTGATAAACAGGTCTAAAGGCTGTGCTTTAGACATTGGGTAGGGTCAGTGGTGCAGGAAAAGACAAGACAATGGAAAGGAAAGACAACACAGACTATACTGGGAGTCATGTTCCCTGCTACCCGATGACATCACTTGTAGATGAAACTACTAATGATCTGGGTTAAATGGTTACACTCACACCCACTTCTCAGTACATGGTGTCAGAGAAGTGGCAGTGAGTGTCCAACGGCGGCAGTGTACAGGAAGACCTGGACAGTCCAGGAAAGCCTAAACCACTACTGTTTATTGCTAATAGTAATCAAGCTAGCAGGCCATAAGTGGGCCTATACAGCAGCCTTAGCATGACCAAATCAGGAGGGGTTGGGGGGTTGGGTGACCTCAGAATGGGCAGCTTGATCCCACAATCCTTTGTAATGAGATCTCTATTGAAACTGCTGAGTTACGCATTTTAGAAAAAAACCAGGAAGCTTGTCTATTTGGACTCTCAGGGATGGGTCTGTCAGGGCCTCAAGACATGCAAATGCTGAAAAAAAAATGCATCTGGCTAATTGATGATCAAAAGAAAACCTTTTGCTTAACTTTTGAAATTGCTTGCTTTAAAAAGTTTTCTTTGAGTTGTGTGTTGTTATAATACTAATCTACTAAATATTTGAGAGAGTTTGTGTGTCTGTGTGTCTGAGAGTCTGTTTGTTCAAGAAGTCCTCCTATACAATAAGAACTAGGACCACCAAATTAGGTATGCAGCTTCTGTATATCATAACTTAAAGCAAGGTCAGGGTTTGGTTGTGCCAGGACAATGCAATGTGCCTGGAATTCAATTGTTACTCATAAAATGGAAAGGGACGGGTCTGGTAAGAGGAACAGTTATACTGCCCCACAGAGGGGCAGGAAGGGGCCAGAGATGGGGACTGGGACAGCTATAACTCCATTGGAACAGCAGGGGGAAGAGGTGTAGAAAGGGACATCTATCTACTATTTTTATGAGAGAGTTTATCTGTGTGTGTTTCTGTCTGCACAGGGTTGAGCTTTGGTTGAGTTTTTGTTTATGATTTCATGCTTTTTAATGTACAGTAAAATTCCAGTGGTCCGGCATCCATCTGGAAGTGCTGGACAATTGGAGCTGCTCTGCCCCCGGCTTCCCCGATTCAGCCGCTGCTGAAACTGACCAGCGGCTGACTCCGAAGCCCGGGGCAGAGCAGCTGGGGTGCTGCCGGGTTGGTCCTGCAGCACCAAGGGGCGGTGCTAGGGGACCAACCCGGCAGCACCCAGCTGCTCTGCTCCAGACTTCCCCAAGTCAGCCACTGCTGAAACTGACCAGCAGCTGACTCCGGGAAGCCTGGGGCAGAGAACTTTTTTCTCCTTTTATCAGAGATACTGAAGAACTTTTTTCAGGACATAATATTTTCTTGAAAACTGCCATGGGTGATCTTTCAGTTGGATATGTTGGTTAGATTTACAGCTAATATACACAGGCTAAACCTTACATGACCAGAAGGCTATATACTTTCATTTTAATAGATCCCTAAGTGATTACATAGAGTTTATAGTACCTAACACACACACAAAAAACTAATTTCTCCATGCCTTCAAGTATACCTAAATGTGTCATTGAAAGCTATGAGTCAACAGACAAAATCGGCATATCCAATTACTCTATAGGTAGGATTTCTGATTTTCTGTTAATTAATAAAATAGTCTGGAAGGAGGAGTCACACATGCCCATAAACAAATTGGCATTTATTCAATAAAAACAATAAAGAGTGGAAATGGTTACTAGTGGATAAGGACTTTTCTACGCAGTGCAGTAAAGCACACTACAGGGGGTATTATTTCTAAGGCAAAGTAATATGTTCATATATTGGTCCACGTTGACCCTGCTCCAGAGGCCTTATCTATAGATGTCCAGACATGAAAAATTTTCAACAATAAACAGATAGGGATGCTGACCATTATTGTGAAATCTGCAGGATTTATCATGGGGGAGAGGTCCAGCACGTGGTCAGCTTGCTCACAGTCTATACCCCATTACCAGCACTTAACTGAGCCTCTCTTTGCATTCATTGACATTAATGAGCACTGGATCATGCCCTAAGCATGAGAGGCAGGGGATCTTACGGAAGGACCAAGGAATATGTTTTATATAAAAATAGTCTTTATTTTAAAATATTGGCAGAATCAAGTAAAATAAATAATTTAAAGAGCTACCTCCTAATTGGCATCAGAAGCAAGCAGAAAAGCTACTCCTTGATGGTTCCATGATGCTTTTTTATCATGCTACTTGCTGCAGTTTGGAAGGTTTATGTATCAGGTCAGCCCTCTTCCAAGGAGATTATCTGTAATTTTCACTCAAAAGATCAAAGCCGTCATGTAATAGGGTCTTCCATGTGGCTAGATTGCTGGTCTTTCAGTCTGTAGCCAGAGTCCAGTATAGCTCAATCTTTGGACTACTTCCTACAGATCTCTTGAGGTTGGGGAAGGCCCTGCTAACCAGTTAACTAGGGCTCACCTCATTAATTGTCCTGGATGCTGGGCTTATTTGTAGCCTCCCCTTGGCAGCCAGGGTAGCTCTTACTTGCCTCAAGTGGCTGCACTGGCTTACAGGTTGCTGTTACACCCAAGAAGGCAGGCAGGCAGGCAGAGGCCTCTTGTTTTCTCAACAGCCCCCCAATTGAGCCAGGTTCCCTTATTTTCTCCCCTCTTTAGGCTTGGCTTTGAATTCAGGTACAGCATGAAAAAAAATTAAAAACAACAAATAGTCCTGCAACACCTTAGAGACAAAAAAAAAAAAAAAATGTGTGGTAGAACTAGCTGAAACCAAGGTTTTCTTAAAACATAAGTTTCTCTGCTTCCTCACACCTTTCATTTAAAAATAAATAGAAAGCACAATTAATTCACATGTCTGCAATCAACTAGCCAACCAGCCAACTGAAAGGTAAGTTTCCAATAAGTTTCCAATAATTAAAGAAGATCTTAAATCAATTTTCCACAAAACAAACATGTAACAAAATGACCAGCCAGCCAATGAACTCTGTGACCCAGAACAGCACACATCCAGGGTCAGGTCTAATAACCCTGATTCAGATAAGAAAAGCTCTAGCTTGTAGGACCTAGAATCTACCTAGGATTATACCTCCATGATGGGGTGATTTGATTTTAATGGGGAAATCTAAGGAAAATAAGCATATTCTAGTTCTCCCTGACCTTCCTGTTGCAAAAAACCAAACCAAACCAAAACAAACAAACAAAAAAACCTTTCCCAACCTGATTGTGGGAGTATGATCAAAAACCAATAGAAAAGTCAATTGAAAGGCTCCCAATGGTTTACTAGGATTAAATCCATGGTTATTAATAGCTTCTTTGACCTATTTATTAATGCATAGAAAAATATTTATTAAATCACAGAAAAAATCCTTGATCCTCTTGTTATGCTCAAAATTTTCTCTGAAGGAACCAGCCTTATCAACATTGCTTTCCTCCCAATGAATTTCCTTGTCTCAAGATCCAGAAACCATAACAAATCTCACCACCTTTCACTTCAAGAGCAAAGCACACTGTTTGCCTTACCTTTTCTAGCATAAATACATTCCAATATGTCTATTTTAAACCCAACAAAAAAACTACCTAAACAAAACATTTCACTGTACATGCTTCTTCCTCTGGGGAGAAGATGACAGAATAAACAACATGTGACAAATGTGAAGTCACGTTGCTTTATATACTATGGAAGGTAGTTAAATACTGCATTGATAAGCGTGGTATAAGCATAAGAACCAATATAGAATTCAATCTGCATGTTTTAATAATCAGGGCTTGACAAATCAGGCAATCTACTTGCCCGTGGTGAGTAGATTTTAGCCCAGTGCGGCCGCGCAGCACGGTCAGCTCATGCGCAGCGCGGTCTGCGCATGCGCAGCGTGCGCTTCCGCGCGGCTGGTGAGTGGAGCTCGCCGCCGATTGGCGAGCCCTGTTAATAATGCTCCAGGTGACACCCCCCCCCCAAAAAAAGTCTCCAAACCAACCAAAGGAAAGCACAAACACATAACCATTTATATCTATACTCTCAGGGTGTGTCTAGACTACAGAGGTTTTTCGAAAAAAGTGGCCTTTTTTTGAAAAAACTTTCCCTGCGACTAGACTGCTGCCTCATTCTTTCGGAAAGTAAATCGAAAGAATTCGGCAGTTTTTTCGACCGCGGAAAACCTTATTTTATGAGGAAGAACGCCTTTTTTTGAAAGTGATCTTTCGAAAAAAGCCGCTATGGAATGTAAACTGTGCTTTTTCGAAAGACAGCATCCAAACTGCCTGGGCGCTCTCTTTTGAAAAAGCGTCTTGCTTTTTCGAAAGTACTGGTTGTAGTCTAGACACTCTTTTTCGAAAGAGGCTGCAGTCTAGACGTAGCCTCAGTGTCCTAACATTATTGTCCAATGCATCTCTACTGTTTTATTCAGGCACTTATTGGACATAACAGGCAAAATATTGGACTGATATGTATGCTGACATGTTCTTCTTGACTTGAATGAATCCACCCCAATTTGCACCAACTGAAGAGCTGTCCTAGTATTTATAGAAAACTTTTAAATCTCAAACAAAGAATAACAAGATAGCTAACAAAGAGTCCCTATGTTTCACAACATATAATAAATTAAGAAAGCATCAAGTTTTTCTTCTGTAAGCAGAATGAAAAAATGTTATATGTTAAAGTTGAAACTATTGAATTACTTTGCATTTTGCATTCTAAAAAAAAAACCCAATTTCACTATGTTGCTGCATGAATATACTCCATACTGATTTGTGCATTAGTGGAATAAAAGTCAATACTCATGAAGATGAAACAGTCATTCAAATTGCCTTTAAATATAATACCTGCATTTTTCATACAGTAAGTTTTTTACATTATGTTTAGCAGAAGCTGCTATTGTTTCAATTGCAAAATACTCAGTAGACATATGAAATTTCATTTTAAAAAAATGAAATGAAACAAATATTAACATTTTTTCCAACAAGCAGTAATTTTACCATTCATTAATCCATTTTTATAATTAAAGCTCAAATAATAATTCGCCAACTTTTATAAGAATGTCTACAGATCTATTAGAATTACATTTTTAAAAAGACCTGACAAACAAAGCCTTGTAAATCTATTTCATAGTAAGTGACTTGGAAATATTATTAGAAGAAATAATAGTTACTGTCAAATGAGAAGCATGCACTTGGAGCAGGAGAATCTTCCTTTGATATGCATATGTGGTTCCTGGTGAAACAAACAAGAGTTATATTAAATGTGCACAATGCAGAGAGAATAAACCACCATTGGAGCTACATTTCAACACAGCAAAAGTTCTTTCAACATTTCTAAGCTTATGGTCTGTCCATGACAGAACATTAATGCTTTTGAGTTGGTATTTATAGAAAGGGTGAGTTTTGCATATATTATTGTAACTTGGCTGGATAATGTTACTGGACTTGTTTTGGAGTACTTGGTCCTAGATATTGCATTAACATAAGAGTGAGTGGCGTAACCACGTTATCTACATGCAACCTGCAATGCAATGCAGAAGACTTCCCCTGACTAAATTGATACATCGATCTGATATGTGCGTTCTGGGATGGGGTTAAGAAGATGGTACATACTGTCTTTCTTGCTGTACATGAAATCCCTGAAGTTTCTTATTGAAGTGATATTGGAGACACTGAGGCCAAGTGTTCATTGGCTAAAAATGTCCGCATTCCGGCGACGGGCACGGGGGTTGTGGAGGGCTTCTTCCTCAGCCCACAGGTTGAGAAGGGCCTTGACCTCTGACTGGGACTAGCAAGGGGCACGCCGCTTTGTGCCCTTCTGGGCCTGCTGGGAGCCCTGGGGTGGCTTCTGGGAGGAGGGTGCAGGCTCTCAGTGTCCCCCTGGAGCAGACATCTCTGGGGGGCTCATGGGTGCAGCAGGGCAGAGCCACATGGTGGAGCTGCTGGCTGTGCTGCTGCTGCCGTGCGGACTCTGCAGGCTGCGTGAGGCTTTAAGGGTGGGTCTGGCAACCAGGAAGTAAGGAGCTGTGAGTGCGGGTACAGAGCGTCAAGCAGCCACTTGGCTTTTTTCCTGGGAGGCCAGTTCTTGTGCAAAAACTCTTGGCTGGGAGCAGTCGAGGAGCTCCATGGGGGCCATGCTCACAGGGCTGGCTCACTGCGGTGTTCCCAAGAGCAGCTGCTGTATCACACAGGCAGGCATGGCTACATGCTGTCTGTGTGCGGCACCCTTCGGTAGGTGTGGGGTCTGGCCTGAGCTCTTGGGGCTTTGGCTGCTTCCAGCTGGCATCTCTTCTCCCCCACCCAGGCAAGATGTGTGCGAGCAGCAGCATCCCAGGCATGCCCTGGAGCTGCCTGCTACATCCATATGCCACACAGTCAGGCTGCATGAGGTTGCACGTGCTGTATACTGTTACACAGCGTGCAGCTCAAACTTCCTGAGTGACGCTCCCTCCCCTTCCCTTTCCCCCCGGGCACCCAGCTCCCCCGTCCTTGCGAGTGAGAAGCGCAACACTCACCGGAGAATCCTTCACCGGCCTCGGATGAAGCCCGGGAGACGTCCTGGCTGCTCACCACTGGCTCCAGGTGGAGGGAGACAGTGCTGCTGTGGTCGTCCTTGTCCTCCTCCGACCTGGACCCATTGGGCAGGTCACCTTCCTCCTCCAGCTTGGCTGGCCTGGTGACTGGGGGGTGCAGGCCAGTGTCCACAGGCACCAAGGGTCCTTCCACAACCGTCTCCCCCAGGATGGCGTGCAGGTGGTCATAGTGGGGGCAGATGTCGGCTCCTGCCCTCTGACCCTTGGTGGCCCGGACATAGCCTAGGTGCAGCTCCTTCACCTTAGCCCGAACCTGTTCAAGGGTCCGGGCTGGATGTCCCTGCTGCACCCCGTCCTGCCCACATCCCTGTCCTGCCTGCCCCAACCCAGCCTGAAGGATGGCGAGGCCTCCACACCCACGGAGGCACTGGCAGGAACCGCCCCTCCCAGCAAAAGCTCCCCCTCCTAGTTGAGAGCCCCTTTCTTCTCCCCCTCCCAGTTGAGAGGCCCCTCCTGATGCCCACTCTTCTTCCCTATTGTAAATAAAAATAAAAGTTTTCTGGTTTTTGAAGAAAAAAATGGTTTTGTTTATTGGGAGGTGAGGGGAGGTGGGGGAGGGAAGGGTTGAGGATGGGAGGGAGACGTAGATGGGAGATAGAAGTGACCCTACTGTGGGGCCTGGGAGAACATGTCCTTCAGGGCCTCCCGGATGTACACCCCATCATGGCATACCTGGCGGATAGCGGTTGTGCGGGGCTGTTCAAATGCCTGGCCCTCGGCTGCCATCCACGCCTGGAGGAAGGCCTCCCCCTTCCGCTCCATGTTGTTGTGGAGCATGCAACACGCTGCCACAACTTCAAGAATGTTCTGTTCACCCATCTCGAGATGGGTAAGCAGACAACGGGAGCGTGCCTTCAGCCGGCCAAAGGCGCACTCGATTTGGTTGCAGGCCCGGTTCAGGTGGTCATTGAAACATGCCATGCCAGAGTCCGTCCGTCCTGTGTAGGGCCACATCAACCAGAGCATGAGGGGGTAGGCCACGTCCCGCACAATGCAGCGAGGCAGGTGGACGTCCCCAACTGTAAATTCCCGCTGGGGGAAGAAAGTGACTGCCTCCATCCTGCCCACATCCCTGTCCTGCCTGCCTCCAGCAATGCAGGCTGGAGTTATGAAGGATGCAGGCATCATGTGCCCTGCCGGACCACCCACATAAATGTCTGTGAAGCGGCCACAGTAGTCCAGAAGGGTCTGGAGCATGACAGAGAAGTACCCCTTCCGGTTAATAAAATGGGCTGCTCGATGTTCCAGGGCATGGATGGGGATGTGGGTCACATCCATGGCTCAGTTGGGGAACCCCTGAGCAGTGAAGCCAACCACCGTTGCGTCCACGTCCCAAAGGCGGATGACTCTCTGGAGCAGGATGTCGTTGATGGCATGGACAATCTGCAGAAGGGCACAGAGAAATACAGGGGAACACACTGAATGAGGCAGGGTAGGTGCATGAGCCCTTGGGGGGTACCTACCCCCCTGTGAAGCCCTCTGATGCCCCCTGTCCCCAAACACACCAGGGCCCGTCAACCCACAACCTCTCCCCCCCCCCCATACCAGCAGGCCTGTGTGAGGGAGAGATGGCACAAGACCCTGGGTGACGGGGCTTCCCCCACTCTCCCCACCCCCCCAGCCTGCAGTCTTCCCTTCCCCTGGGCAGGGAGTGCAGCACCCCCCAAGGGCTTACCTGCATCACAACAGCACCGACTGTGGACCTGCCCACCTCGAACTGGTATCCCACCGAGCAGTAGCTGTCCAAGGTGGCCAGCTTCCAGAGGGTGATGGCGACCCTCTTGTTGACCAGGATGGCGGGCCGCAGCTGGGTGGTACGTCTCCAGAGCGCGGGGGCGAGCCAGGCACACAGCTCCAGGAACGTTTGCTTTTGCATTCTGAAGTTCCGGAGCCATTGCTGGTTGTCCCATTACTCTAGGACCAGCCGGTCCCACCAGTTGGTACTGGTGTCCAGTCTCCAATAACACCTCTCCACGGTCGGGTGGGGATGCCACAGGGATGCCACCACATCCATGGAAAGGGAGTCCAGAGCGAGCTCAGTCTTGCTTAAGCTCAGCAGCATGGAGCAGCAGCTGCAGGCACTCCAAAATGGCCGTGTGGGGCCAGAGCAGGTACAGGGCTCCATAGCACAGCAGTGAGAATGCCAAAGGCACAAAAGGCACTAGGGCAGAAGCTGTGGTGTCCAAAGACGTTGAGGGCAACCACAACTAGAACTGCTATGGCTGTCAGTCCCTACAGGAGGTCCCAAAGCACACAGCAGGAGAGAAACGGCTGTCCAGGGAGATCCCTTTAAGCACACATCTCAAAGGAGCTCCAGTCCCCACCCCCGGAAAGTCCTGGTGCCCTTTTGACCTCTGAAAAATAGTTCTGGGCTGAAGTTTTTGCACAAGAGCGTCCTGCCAGTGTGGACGCTTTCTTGCGCAAAAGCACATGGCTTTTACGATGCGCTGTGAGCAGTGTGGATGCTCTCTTGTGCAAGTACTTTTGTGCAAGAACTCTTGTGCAAAACAATTCTTGTGCAAGAAGCCTGCAGTGTAGACGTAGCCTCAGTGTATATATCTATATTATCCAGTTTAGTAGTTTGAATGCCTTTCTATAATGTGTGATTGAGATGGGAGCACGGTTGAAGCTGATTGAAGCACAGTCTATACTAAAATGAGCTGGTGAAGGCAAACTAGCAATTCATCTGGAGAAATGTTATCTGTTCTAGGTATTAACACTCTTACTGGAGTTCACAATCTGCAGGTGAGTTGAATGCTCAGATTCTGTTAGATGATATAGCAACAAGATCCAGGACACAAGTCAATTGTTTCCTTAAAGATAAGAACCAAGTTGTCATGATCTGTATCTTTGTTTCTTCAGAATTATACTTAATGTAATGTGTACTCTTTGATGATTCAGCTGGATCTCATGACACAAGAAACCATCTTGTGAGTCTCCCTGTGCTTCAGCTGGTACTAGCAGTGTTGTTTAAGCTGAAGATGTATTTGTTTACAAGGGAGCTGCTGGCAGGGTTTCATCTATGAGGGGCCTTTGGTTTGGGATGTACTTCTCTCCCCTCTTGGTTCTATGGAACCTGAATCGGTTAAGAATCAGATGCAAAGCCTATCAATGTGTCTGGGTTTGGGATGTGGGACGTGCATGATCAGGGTTGTGTTTTGTGGAAGAAGAAGAATACTATTTGAATTTTATTTTATTTCTGGGGTGGGTATGAGATAACGAGGGACTGGTGGTTTTATCTTGTGTGTGATTGTATTTGCTATTTCTATGAAAAGACTCTTGGAGTCTGGAATTGGTTCTTCTACATTGGTTCTTCTATGTCATCATTTGAAATAAAATGAATGATGACATAAAGAAACAACTGCTTGCATAAGTGCCTGTGACTGTCTATGAACCTATCGTGTGCTTGGCTTTGTATATAGAAGAAGGTCAAGCACCAAGGATCTTGTAATCAAAGCCCTTAATCCTGAAAATGTGCCTAACCTCACATACCTGGAATAATCCCATTGATTTAAATAACACTACTCACACAGTGTAATGTGAAGCACCTCTATACGTGTTATAAGGATCAGGACCAGACGCTCTAGTATTATTCAGGTAGTATTTTATTATGCAAATTGTACCATTTGATGGTTTATATGTGAGCTGATGTGGCAAACTTCAATATAACCTTATAATTAATTCGACAATATAAACTTAAGAAATAGGGATTTGTATATGCCAAGGTGGGGTCCTGTATGCACGCATATAGGTGCATGCATGACCATATTCTGCAGGTGTATCTGGGTCATAATGTCACATTTTGATTCATCCCTAAAAAGAAAAAAGAAAACAGTATTGAAAAGTATGTGGAAGAAACAGTCTCTGGCAAAAACACTGTCTCGATTGGTTTTTTCTTCACCTTTTCCATGTCTCATTTAGTTTGATTTTGATTTCCAATGTAACTAATTTCATAAGAAGTAGCCAGGGACCCTGTACATCAACACTTCACAACAAATTAGCTACTGCTTCTGCAAAATACTTGTTCTTTCTGTCAAATGCGGAGTGGAGCCTATTTGAACTGCAGTGGGTGTCACCAATAATAAATCTTTGATCTAGGTTTTATAAAAACAGAAAAGTGCAAAAAATTGTTTTCTTTTTCTTTTCAGGTGGCATTTAATATTAGACCAATGCTACTTGGAAATAATATTAATTTGGAATATATTACATACACAAACTCCATTATTCATGTTGTAAAATCCAGCACTTTGAACATAAAAAATGACAGAAATAGGTTTCCTATGCAACCTTCGTTTGTACCCCCTTGCACCTATGTTTAATAATGCAGTCATTAATTGCATGATCACATACTTTTTTTTCCCACTGCACTGAATGAGGTAAGGGTTCTCACAAAGCTCCAGGAAATTGTGATTTCCTCCTTCCCCGTGCCAAACTGTTATAACTTGGTGAAATTTGAGCAGATTTTCAAAGGGACAACAACATCATGAAAAGTGCTATTTTTTTAAAAGAGATCACTTCTCCCCGCCCCCCAAAGTTTTTCATGTAAATAAATGCTCTACAACCTTGGTGCCTCCAGAGCAGCATAACAGAAAGGAAGACTCTGGAAGAGATTCTACCTTTAACACATCTATTGTGGTGGCATCAAGCACTGTTTCTCAAAGTTGGCCACGGGCCCACTTTTGGAAAGCTACTAGTGGGCCTGCACCACTTTGTTTACCTAAAGGGTTCATAGCCTCGCGGACCAGAAAAGAACTCAGAGAAGAACTTACTTGCCACACTCACCATTTTGAGCTCTAAAACAGAGGTTATATTGGTAGTAGTGGTAGGGATGAGATGGGGCACTTGGGACAGGAGAAGAGTCTTTCTTAACTTCCTTGTTATCTCAATCTGTGTGGACTCTGACGGTATGTCTAGACTGCATCCCTCTGTTGGCAGAGGGATGCAGATTAGGCAGGTCGACATTGCAAATGAGGCAGGGATTTAAATATCCTGTGCCTAATTTGCATAAGAATGGCTGCCGCGTTTTGCCGACTCAGCACTTTGTCGGCAAAAAGCAGCGGTCTAGACGGGGATCCATCCAGAAAGAAAGCCTTTTTCAACAGATCCTGTAAACCTCCTTGCAAGAGGCATAAGTGATCTGTCGAAAAAGGCTTTCTTTCTCGACAGATCCCCCTCTAGACTGCCGCTTTTTGCCGACAAAGTTCTGAGTCGGCAAAACGCCGCATTTTTATGCAAATTAGGCACAGGATATTTAAATCCCTGCCTCATTTGCAATGTTGACCTTCCTAATCTGCATCTCTCTGCCGACAGAGGGATGCAGTCTAGACATACCCTGAGTTTAGTAAAAGGAGCAAATTTCATGAAGTAAAGTACATGCCACTTCCAAACCTAATTTAAACTTGTTGTATGCCTAAAGAACATGTCGAGAATTTGGTCTGAGAACTGCATGTGCTCTGTACACAATTGTTTAGAAATATATTAATTTGCACATATGTTTATTATTAAAATCAGCAATACCAAATGCACCCTGTAGGTTAGTCTGTGCCAAATTTTAAGTAAGCTATTTTGAAATTACCTTGAAATAAGCTATGTAAAGGTAAGGGTGTTGTGCAGATGCACCCTTGGTGACCCAGAACAGCTTGCAATATTGAAGGTGTGAGGATACCATGGATTTATATGGTGGCATTATGACATTTTATGAGATCCATAGATCAGCACCCACATCCCGCTCCCCTCAGTCTCTGGCCAAAGCTAGGGAAGCTAATGATCCAAACACAACAGATGAAATTTGATGATAAATCCCATTCATGTGACACCTACGTCATGTTGCACATACACTAAGAAGATGAAATTTTATGTCTTATTATCATGCCTTTCCTAATGGTTCCTAATGGAGCAGATGTTTTCAGAGAACTATCCAGAATGACTCTGCAGTAAGAATGATTTTCTTGAATTGTCACAGCTAATTTAGCTACCATTATTTTTCAGGTTTGTGAGATCCATTTGTAAGTTTTTGCAATCTGCTTTGGGCTTAATTGTCATCAGTAACTTTACATTATCTGAAAATTTTGCAACCTCATTTTACTGCTTTTATCAGATCATTTATGAGTATGTTGAATAGCACTGGTCCCAGTCAGGCCTGCCAATAGGAATTTTGGGCCCCAGGACAATACATCAATTGGCCCCCGTCTCCCTCCCACAGAGGGAGCTACAACCCCCCCCCCCCCCCACACACACACACACACACAGAGAAACCCTGAGCATCACCCCTCAATCAGAGAACCCTCAGGATAGTCAGTGCCCCATTCCCCACCTATCTGAAGGTTCCTTGACCACCCTCCATCCCCTCTCTGCCACCCCTCTTGGTTACTTTCTCCCAGCTATCCCTGCTTGCACTCCTCTGCTTTTTGCCTTCCCAGACTGGTTCCTCCACTCCTCTACCACGGTAGCCCCCCTGCCCGCTACCATTGCCTCTGCAGCCCCTGTCTCTCACTCTGTCCCTGCTCTGCTGACCTGAATGGAGATTAAAGCCACAGGGAGCTCTGGGTCCCCCTCATGCCCTGCTGCTCCTTCGATTTGAGCTCTGAGGCTCCTGCAGTTGTTGTCATGTTGCTATAGCTGCACTATTTAAAAGGACCTGGTGTGAGTATTGTTGCTACATGGCAGCTCTGGGCCCCTTCAATTCCACCTGGCTCCTGTGCAATTGCCCCCCTCTGTCAGTGGGCCTGGTCCCAATACAGATCTCTGGGAGACATCACTATTTATAAAAGCCATGTTGACCCAACATATCATGTTCATTACGGGTATGTCTACACTCCACCCTAGTGCGAACTACTCCTGCAATGAGGAGTAACGGTAGTTCGAATTAGGAGCTTTAATTCGAACTACCTAGTCTGTGACGTGTGTAGCCGCGGGCAGGTAGTTCGAACTATGGGGCATTTAAAAATGGCGGCGCCCGGGAACATGAAAATAAAGCCCGGGATATTTAAATCCCGGGCTTCATTTGCAAGTTCGAATGTCTACATTAGCTGCCCTAGTTCGAACTAGGGTGGCAGTGTAGACATACCCTACTATACTTTACGTGGTGCTGAAGTTCAAGTTAGGCCAATCAACTTGTAATTAACAGGTTTGCCTCTGGAGCCTTTTTGAAAAATTGGTGTCACATTAACTATCTTTCAGTCACATGGTAAAGAAGCTGATTTAGGGTGATAGGAAAGTGATGAGGTGAGCTTCCTACACAAATACTGTGTGAGCTGGATTGGGCTGTGTGGGCCAATTAGGCTGCAAACAGGGGAGTTTTAGATCAGATGAGCTTGTTGGAGAAAGACTCCCCTGGGCAGGAATAGGCAGGACCTAAAAAGCGAGATAGCAAGTTACAGACTTGGCTGCAGTGAAAGGCCTCCCTGGGCAGAGGGAGTTAATGTAGAACTTGTACTCCTAGAGAAGGGGGAGAAGACTAGAAAGACAGGAAGCAGTCCAGGGAAGGAGCAATGAGGGCAGTGTAAAAAGGCTCAGAACTGCTGAGGTGAGGGTCCCTGGACTGCAACCTCTAGTAAAGGGCAGATCTAGGTTCCCCTACCAGACTGAAGGAGTGGCACCAAGGTAATGAATGGAAAGGCTGCCTAGGACTGCTGATGGACTGGACCCTAGAAAGGGGAACACTGAGGGTATGTCTACACAACAAAGTTAATTCGAAATAACAGCAGTTATTTCGAATTAACTTTAATAGTGTCTACACAGCCAGACCGCTATTTCAAAATAAATTTGAAATAGCAGAGCCCTTATTTCGAATTAGGTAAACTTCATTCTATGAGGAGTAACACCAAATTCAAAATAGCTATTTCAAATTAAGTGCTGTGTAGATACTTAATTAGAAATAGGGGGCCTCTAGCCCTTCCCAGGGAGCCTTGGTGGCCACTCTGGGCACAACCAGGAAAACTTGCTCTCCTCTCCCCCAACCCCGGAGACATTAAAGGGGTAGAACCTGGCCACAGTGCCTGTGCCAGCTCCAAGCCTGCCAGCCCAGAGCCAGCAGTGGCCACCGGGGCCCCTGACCCAGTGGCCCCAAAACATCAGCCAGCAAGCCACTGGCAGCCAGCCCTCCACCGCTCCCCAGGAGCAGTCTGCCAGCTCCCAGGAGCCTGACAGGGGCTGGAGAAGGCAGGCGCCTTCCTGGTCCAGGGTGGAGATCATGGACCTTATTCAGGTTGGGAGGGGATGCCCCCAACTTCCATGATCTCAGCCCTAGACGGAGGAATACGGCCATCTATGGCAGGATAGCTGCCAGCCTGGCCACCAAAGGCCACATGCAAACGCAGGAGCAGGTTTGCATGAAAGTCAGGTTGGTTCGGCGAGACCCCCAACCCTGAGCCCTGAGCTTCCCCTTCCCCTTCTTCTCCTTGCTTCCCCCTTCCAGCTCCCTCCTCCCAGGTTTCCCCTCCTCTCACCCTCTCTCTTCCCCTCTCCCACCTCCTTTTCCCAGTCTCCCCAGAGGCTCATCCCCCTCCCCCCCAGTTTTGTTCAATAAACCCAATTTCTATTTTTGAACATACATGTCTTTTATTTGACATCAGGAAGGGGGGCTAGAGAGGGGTAAGTGGAAGATATGAGGGAGGAATGGGGCACTAGTCCCCGGTGGGGAGGACCGGGGTGGCTCTGAGGGCTCCTCCGGGTGGACGCTCTCCCTCAGGGCCTCCTGGATCCTGACAGCCCCCCAATGGACCCCCCGGATGGCAGCCTGCAGCAAGTGCAGCCGGGCTGATAGCAACGACCCCACGAGACGCACCGGCATGCCCAGAGGCAGCTCTGGCTCCATGTGGCCGAGTGCTGTGGTGTCCCGAGTGCGGGCACTCAGGGCACTCCAAGACAGGACTGCTTTGCTGTCACTCATCGAGGTAGACAAGCAAGCGGAGAACCCTGAGAACTGTCTGTCCGGGGTGGGGGTAGGGTCCCTTTAAGAACGGAGCTCAGTTAGCCTCAGGCAGCAGCCCCAAACACTAAGACCTAACCTGATGCCCTGCCGGCACTGGTTCCGGCCAGCCTTAACTTCGGTTCAGGGTCCACTCAATGTGGACGTGCTATTTTGAAATAGCAAAACGCTATTTCAAAATAGTTTTTGTGTATAGATGCGTTATTTCGAATTAGCTTAATTCGAATTAACTATTTCAAATTAAGTTAATTCGAAATAGTGCTGTAGTATAGACGTACCCTCAGTGACCTCGCCAGAGGGCTAAGTCATGAAGAGGATGGTATAGGTCTTGGAGTGAGAGGAGCTACAGACCACTATCAGAGTGAGGGCATTCAAGCAGAGGCTGGGAGCATCGACCTCAAGGGCTGATTCCTGAAGGAGGCACCAGACTGGCAGATAGGGGAGCACTCCATCAAAATTATGTGCCACAGTTAGTAGTTCTAGAATGACGTATTTGTATTCCTTCACCCTTCCTTGGGTGAATGCCACCTGGTCCAAGTGATGTATTAGTGTTTAAATCTATCAGTTTGTTCCAAAACTTTCGCTGTTGACACCTCAATCTGGGATAGTTCCTCAGATATGTCACCTAAATAAATTGACCTGCTGTGGGAATCTCCTTCTCATCCTCTGCAATGTTTTGCTTTTTGGGGGGAGGAGGTGCTCAGTTAGCACTTCAGTTATCCAATGACCCCACTGATTGTTTGGCAGGCTTTCTCCTTCTGATTAAGTTAGACAAAAAAATGGTTGTTAGTTTTTGAGTCTTTTGCTAGTTGGCCTTCACATTCTTTTTTTGACAGCTTAGTTGTACATTTACACTTGACTTCCCATAATTTATACTTCTTTATTTTTTCCTCAGTAGAGTTTGATTTTCAATTTTTAAAAGATATACAAATACAATATATATGGGTATGTCTACACTAGCTCGTTAGTTCGAGTTAGGTAGGCAAATGAGGGCAACCTGAGTTGCAAATGAAGCCCGGGATTTAAATATCCCGGGTTTCATTTGCATGTTCCCGGGCGCCGCCATTTTTAAATCCCCCTTAGTCCGAACTCCGTGCCCGCTGCTACATGCGGCACGGAGTAGGTAGTTCGAATTAGAGATCCTAATTCGAACTAGCGTTACCCCCCGTAGGAGGTTCCACGTGAGAAGTATTTGCGCAAGAAGCACTGATTTTGTACATTACAAAGTCAGTGCTCTTGCGCAAATTCAAGCAGCCAGTGTAGACAGCTGGCAAGTTTTTGCGCACAAGCGACTGCTTTTGCGCAAAATCTTGCCAGTCTAGACGCAACCGATAAGTCATTCTTTTGCTCTGCTCTGTACTGATTAGGCTTCACATGGAGTACTGTGTCCAGTTCTGGGCACCAAACTTCAGGAAAGATGTGGACAAATTAGAGAGGATCCACAGAAGAGTAACAAAATGATTAAAGTTCTAAAAAACACAATCTATGAGGGAAGACTGAAAAATTGAGAAGACTGAGAGGGAGCATAAAAGCTTTCTAGTACCTAAAAGGGTGTAACAAGGGTGAAGTGAGAAAATTTATTCTCCTTAACATCTGATGCTAGGACAAGAAGCAATGGGCTTAAATTGCAGAAAAGGAGGTTTAGGTTGGACATTAGGAAAAACTTCCTAACTGTAAGGGTGGTTAAACACTGGAGTAAATTGCCTATAGAGGTTGTGGAATCTCCATCATTGGAGACATTTAAGATCAGGTTAGATAAACATCTGTCAGGAACGATCTAGATGGTGCTTGGTCCTACCATGAGTGGAGATCCTGGACCTCATTGCTGTGTGGGGAGAGGAATCTGTTCAGGCAGAACTATGAACCAGCAAAAGAAGCACAGATATCTGTGTCAAGATCACAAAGGGCATGGAGGAGAAAGGATGTAGTAGGGATGCCCAGCAGTGCTGCACGAAAATAAAGGAGCTGAAGCAATTGTACGAGAAGACAAAGGAGGCAAATGGATGTTCTGGATCATTGCCTCAAACATGCTGCTTCTATGAGCAGCTGCTTGCCACCCCAGGTGGGGACCTGACCAGCTGCCCTCGCCAGTCCAAGGATTCCTTCCAAGACATTTCTCTGGCAGTCTTGGGCAGCAGCATGGTGGACATTGTGAATGAGGAAGAGGAAGAAGAGGATGGTCAACAGGCAAGTGGGGCAACTTATCTCAACAACAGGCAGGATCTTTTTATAATTTTGGAGGATATCTCCTCCTCCTGGTGCTACAAGTGGGTTAAAGCAATTGGATATGATCTGTGGCGGCCACTGTACACAGCAGGGGCTCCCTGAAATGGCCTGTTAACGTGTCTGAAGACGAAGTGGGAATCCTTCCTGCACATCTCCATAAATCTCTCATAATGGAACTCTTCAATCCTTCTCACAAGGTGTCTGGAGAGGTCTGGATTTATTCCACCTTTCACAGTAGGACACCAAGCCATCAGTAAGTGGTCTGGCATCATTGTTGCACAATTGTTCTAAGGAAGGGTAGAAGGGAGAACAGCAAAATAGAGACAATGGATTTTGGGAAGGCAGATTTTGGTAAGCTCAGAGAGCTGATAGGTAAGGTCCCATGGGAATCAAGACTGAGGGGAAAAACAACTGAGGAGAGTTGGCAGTTTTTCAAAGGGACAATGTTAAGGGCCCAAAAGCAAGCTATTCCGCTGTGTCGGAAAGATAGAAAATATGGCAAAAGACCGCCTTGGCTTAACCACGAGATCTTGCATGATCTAAAAATAAAAAGGAGTCATATAAAAAATGGAAAGTAGGACAAATTACAAAGGATGCATATAGGCAAACAACACAGGAATGCAGGGGCAAGATTAGAAAGGCAAAGGCACAAAATGAGCTCAAGCTAGCTACGGGAATAAAGGGAAACAAGAAGACTTTTTATAAATACATTAGAAGCAAGAGGAAGACCAAGGACAGGGTAGGCCCATTGGTCAGTGAGGAGGGAGAAACAGTAACAGGAAACTTGGAAATGGCAGAGATGCTTAATGATTTCTTTGTTTCAGTCTTCACCGAGAAGTCAGAAGGAATGACTAACATAGTGAATGCTAGTGGGAAGGGGGTAGGTTTAGAAGATAAAATAAAAAAAGAACAAGTTAAAAATCACCTAGAAAAGTTAGATGCCTGCAAGTCACCAGGGCCTGATGAAATGCATCCTAGAATACTCAAGGAGCTGATAGAGGAGGTATCTGAGCCTCTAGCTATCATCTTTGGAAAATCATGGGAGACAGGAGAGATTCCAGAAGACTGGAAAAGGGCAAATATAGTGCCCATTTATAAAAAGGAAAGTAAGAACATCCCAGGAAACTACAGACCAGTTAGTTTAACTTCTGTGCCAGGGGAGATAATGGAGCAAGTAATTAAGGAAATCATCTGCAAACACTGGGAAGGTGGCAAGGTGATAGGGAACAGCCAGCATGGATTTGTAAAGAATAAATCATGTCAAACCAATCTGATAGCTTTCTTTAATAGGATAACGAGTCTTGTGGATAAGGGAGAAGCGGTGGATGTGGTATACCTAGACTTTAGTAAGGCATTTGATACGGTCTCGCATGATATTCTTATCAATAAACTAGGCAAATACAACTTAGATGGGGCTACTATAAGGTGGGTGCATAACTGGCTGGATAACCATACTCAGAGAGTAGTTATTAATGGTTCACAATCCTGCTGGAAAGGTATAACTAGTGGGGTTCTGCAGGGGTCTGTTTTGGGACCAGCTCTGTTCAATATCTTCATCAACGATTTAGATATTGGCATAGAAAGTACGCTTATTAAGTTTACAGATGATACCAAGCTGGGAGGGGTTGCGACAGCTCTGGAAGATAGGGTTATAATTCAAAATGATCTGGACAAATTGGAGAAATGGTCTGAGGTAAACAGGATGAAGTTTAATAAAGACAAATGCAAAGTGCTCCACTTAGGAAGGAACAATCTGTTTCACACGTACAGAATGGGAAGCGACGGTCTAGGAAGGAGTACAGCAGAAAGGGATCTAGGGGTTATAGTGGACCACAAGCTGAATATGAGTCAGCAGTGTGATGCTGTTGCAAAAAAAGCAAACATTATATTCTGGGATGCATTAACAGGTGTGTTGTAAGCAAGACACGAGAAGTCATTCTTCCACTCTACTCTGCACTGGTTAGGCCTCAGTTTGAGTATTGTGTCTAGTTCTGGGCACTGCATTTCAAGAAAGATGTGGAGAAATTGGAGAGGGTCCAGAGACGAGCAACAAGAATGATTAAAGGTCTAGAGAACATGACCTATGAAGGAAGGCTGAAAGAATTGGGTTTGTTTAGTTTAGAGAAGAGAAGACTGAGGGGGGACATGATAGCCGTTATCTAAAAGGGTGTCATAAGGAGGAGGGAGAAAACTTGTTCATCTTGGCCTCTGAGGATAGAACAAGAAGCAATGGGCTTAAACTGCAGCAAGGGAGGTTTAGGTTGGACATTAGGAAAAAGTTCCTAGGTGTCAGGGTAGTCAAACATCGGAATAAATTGCCCAGGGAGGTTAAGGAATCCCCATCTCTGGAGATATTTAAGAATAGGTTAGATAAATGTCTATCAGGGATGGTCTAGACAGTATTTGGTCCTGGCATGGGGGCAGGGGACTGGACTCGATGACTTCTCGAGGTCCCTTCCAGTCCTAGTATTCTATGATTCTATGAAAACATTGCAGCATAAGGTCCAGATTTCTGGCCACATTCAGTTAACATCTGTTCCCTTTCACTCTGTGTGATTCAGAGAAGACTGATATCACACATTGCAACCTGGATTATGAAAGGGAAGATATTACTGATGCCTCTGCAGTTTCCTCATTCCCAATGAAGCATTCCTTGAGCCCATGCCCTACCGCCATGCCTGGATCCCATTCCCCCTCCCACCCGCATGCTCCCGTGGGAAGGGAAAGTTGCATTCTCATGGCATACGGAGGATGACAAACACAAGAGTCACTGCAGGTTTTTTTGGGTGTGGGGAAGTTTTTGCATGTGTGTTTGTTTTTTGTGTTGTAGGGATGTTGTCCATTGGCCTAAGTTCACAGAAAGTTAATTGTTTCTGGCTCTTAGGCTCATTCTAACTCCCTCACTCCTCCCATTATCTGTTCCTGTTTGCTCTCTCCTCTGGTCCTTTAGGAGCTGGCTTTTGAAACCCCATTCACCCTGAGTAGCCCTACATCCTGGTTAACAGTTAGTAGGTGCTAAAGTTTACAGATGAAAATCTTATTCAAAAGCTTTCTTCCTTGCCTAGCTGGCTGCTAGGCTTGGCATACAGCCCCCTAAACAAACAGATCACACTATATACTTCAATCAAGCAGCAAGCACCGCAACAAACAAAGTAACAGTCAACAAACTCATCCCAAGGGTCAGATAGTCTCTTCTCATTCACCTGGAGAACTCCCTCAGAGAACTCCCCTGTTAGCTGTTCCTGTTTGCCAGCTCCAGCTCTTTTATTTCATGTGTAAATATATTATAATGAGAAAATGTGCTAGATTCTCACAGTAATGAGCTCTGCACAGTGCAATGTACAGAACTGTATGCTACTTAGCTCACCCACTGCACTGCAGTTCTACCTACACTTTCAAAGTTTCGAAGCAGTAGTGTGCATACGAGATTGTTATCATAAAGAAAGCAATGAATGTCATGGCAAATACTGACTCCACTTTTATCACTCCATGCTGTTTTTTCTTTGGGGAGGGAGGCAGATTTTGACTCATTCTCATCCTTTTTTAAAAAAGCAAAAACATACCATTTGGCTTGATTAGACAGTATTTCCATTTTACTGATATGTGAACATCCCCACTTCTATGGAAAGCCTCTCTCTATTGCAAAAGTATGTCTACATGGCAAAGGACAACCCAAGCCTCACAAACTGGAGTTGGCTGGCACAAGCAAGCTGCAGTGTCTAGTAGCTGTGCAGACATACTCTAAGAGCACCATTTATACAGCAGAGCTAAACTCGAAATAAGCTATGCAACTTGAGCTACACTGATTGCAACTTGAGCTACACTACCCAGCAGTTATTTCGAAACACAGCACTCTTCCCTTGACTTCCCTTACTACTCATACAATGAGATTTACAGAAGTTGGAGTAAGAAGCCTGTTATTTTGCATTTATTTCAAAATAATGGACTTGTTGTGTAGTCATGCACTATGTTATTTCGGAATAACTGACATTATTCCAAAATAGCACTGCTGTGTAGACATAGCTAAAGTGACTTCCGCTGTTTTTCTACCCACAATAGGGTTTTCTGGGTTGGCTTTGAAACTTTTGTACTCTGCTTGTCAAGACAATGAAGATGGTTTTTTGTTTTCAAATGAATTTGCAAGAAAAGTTCTAATGATGACACTATGGTCACAAAATGATTTTTTTTTTTTGACACACACCGAATGACCTGTACTTCATTATCTTCAGAAGACTATAATTATTTGTTTGCAGTTCCATTCATTATTAAATTCACACAGCTTCAATTCATCTCAGGAAATTACACATCCTTCTCTAGCTTTTTCACTGTCTTACAGAAATGAAGGTTTCTTAAATACTGTGGATTCTTTTATCTAACATAAATAAAAGCCACTATTTTTTTGTAAACAATCAGCCAAAAACTGAACTCAATGGGCATTTTAAATGTATGTGATTTGGCCTTAATATAGTACAAATGATATCATATTTTGTTGCTCTGTAGGTTGGATTTAATGTTCTAAACATCATGAAAAACTGAGAAATTGGTTAATGTAATATCAGATCAAATTGAAATTCACAGCATTTTGGATGACAGGCTTGTTTTTTTTTCACAAAAAGGTCAGGACATTTTATTTCTGGTGACGGTTTATATGAACTGACTTTATGCTGGTCAACTATATTTTTCCTTCACAAATATTTGCTTTATGGATCAACCACTGCTCTCCATGAATAAGGAACCCATATGGTTTTTCTGGGCAGTGAGGAGAAACAGGATTCAGAAAGCCAGATCAAGTGTATACTATGCATCCTCCTGCATGCTGTGGTGAAGTGTTCAGCTTCAACTGTTTGTGTCTCATTAGACTGATGGGCAGAGAGGGAAATGTACTTACTGGATGCACTGTTACATAGGAGTTGTGGCAATCTTGTTGCCCATTAGTTAAGATGTTTCATTTTGGCCTATAGGGGATGGAAGAAATCTTTTTATTCTGTGATTTGCTGGCACTTGGTCCACCTATTGAGCAATAATGGCCCAGATCCACAAAAGATATGTAGGTATCTAAATCTCATTGATTTCTATTGATTTCCATATGGCTCTACAATATCTGCATTTTGTCAGGGCTGACATAACACCTGATGGAAATGATTAACTCAGATCTCTTGCCTTGTTACTACTTACAGTAAAACTCTCTCTGTGCTGCAGGCATAGAAAAATTGGCCCTGATATAAAGAATACACACAGCTGATGCAAGGTATGCAAAGATCAATCGTTAAAAGTTTAAAATAAGGCTAATGCCTCACTAAGGACATTTCCTGGCATTTAAGTTCATGTTACTAACATGATCCAAGCTCTTTCATCTGTCTTTTAATATGTGGCCCTGTTAGGTGAGTCTCAACTGGTTATCTTAGAATCCATACATTACACCCATGGTATAATCAACTTTAACCTTAAAGTTTTCAATTATATTCTGTGTAATGACTTTTAGTACTGATCTAAGATCAATTGGATAATTTTTAGTTTTATTTTAAGTACAGTAACGTGGTCCCCCTTTGGAATAAAAGTTGATCTTGTGTGTGATAATAGGCTGAATTAAAACTAGAATGGACATCTCACTAAAGGAGGCAATCCTTGTCTAACTTAATAGGAAAAACCTGTTTTAAAATTGTGATCTCATAGCTAACATAACTTACCTTAAAAAACAAAACAAATAGTCTAGTAGCACCTTCTTCAGATGATCCAGAAGTGGGTTGCACCCACGAAAGCTCATGATACCATCTACATGTCTTGTTATTCTTTAAGGTACTACTAGATTATTTGTTGTTTTTTAAGTTTTTCCTGTTACATACTAACTCGGCTACTCCCTGAAGCTTTTATAACTTACCTCGTAAGTCTGATTACAATTTGTCAAATTCATACTAGAAAAACAACACTATTGGGAAGTAATAGAGAGAGAGCCATGTTAGTCTGATCTTGCTAAAACAAAAGGAGAAACTATGTAGCACTTTAAAGACTAACAAGATGGTTTAATAGGTGATGAGCTTTCAAAGGCTCATCACTATTAAACCATCTTGTTAGTCTTTAAAGTGCTACATAGTTTCTACTATTGGGAAGGAGATCTATTGGGAGAGCTGATTATTCAGTTTAGTGAGTTGGAGAAGCAAGCACATTAAATATATAAGTATTTAAAATACCAATATTAGATTTAACATGTCTGTAAACTGACAATCCACCAAGCCCTGATATTTCCAGTGCATTGGGATGGAGCTTTCTGAGCAAGGTTGCGCCTCTATTGTTTTATTGTCAAGGGTTCTATTCTGACTCAGGCAGATTGCAGAAGGTTGATCATAAATTTTAGGATGTGACACTGCATCATGATAAATCTGCGAGTGATCTTGTTAGCTAAGGTGAATATCAGGCTCTAACCCAAGGAATAAGGCAGAATCTTATTTTCCATCTTGGATGGTATTCATTTTATGCTGATCCATCAACAAATATCTTCAGTCTGCCCAGATGCTAATATAATCCAGTAAGTGTTTAAATTAGAAAACTTACTATGAATGACTTTGCCCCTTTCTATTATTAGTGTTATTTTAGATGCTTTTCACTAATGAAAAAGTTACTTGCTTCTCAGATCAAATGAGAATGGTAGGCCAAATTCCATTCTCCTTTGCAGAGCAGCAATCCTGTTGACTTCAACAGGGCTAGGTGCCCTAGGGCTATGTCTACACAGCAATATTATTTCGAACTAAGGGTGTGTCTAGACTACATTCCTTTTTCAAGAAAGGGATGTAAATTAGGCATGTTGATATTGCAAATGAAGCCAGGATTTGAATTTCCCATGCTTCATTTGCATGATGGTGACCACTGCTTTTTTTTTAAATGGGGCTTTTTCGAAAAAAAATTGCAGTTTAGACATGAATCTTTCAAAAATAACCCCCTTTTCGAAAGATCCTGTAAACCTCATTTTTTGAAATTCAAATCCCAGCCTCATTTGCAATATCGACATGCTTAATTTACATCCCTTTCTCGAAAAAGGGATGTAGTCAAGACACATCCTAACTAGAGTTATTTCAAAATAACATAGTTCACGTCTACATAGCAGGCAGTTATTTTGAAATAATGTTGAAATACTGTCAAGTAGGAGGATGTCTTACTCTTACTCCTGCAGCCCTCATTGTTCGAGGAGTAAGGGAAGTCAGAGGAAGAGTGCTCTATTTTGAAATAAGTGCTGTATAAACGCTCCCAATTTTGAAATAAGCTATTTCAAAATAAGCTATGCAATTGACATAGCTCAATTTGCGTAGCTTATTTTGAGTTAAGATCTGCTGTGTAGAGGCACCCTAACTGAGTAGAATTTGACCCTGTGTTTGGAAGTTGCATTTAGATAAAAATATGTCAAGCTTTAACTGGAGAGGGTCGTAGAGGAAAAAAGGCTCTTTTGACAGGCTTGAGAAAAAGGCTAAATCCCAGAGAGGTGCTCTGGAGGCAAACTAGGAGTGTAGACTCATCCTGGGTAAAAGACTGTGAGAAAGAAGTCCCATGATCAGTGATTTGAGGGTGGATGGAGCTGGGCCTCCAGGGAAAAATCTGGAACATCAGCATTATTTGATAGAGTAGCACAGAAGGGTATCACAGAAGGACCCAAACGCTCTTTTTCTTTGTTCTTTGTGCTAGAGACTATTTGACAGACTGCACCTGAAAGAAGGTTACAAAACTATTGCTGGGTCAGGGAGAGAAGTGGAGGCTGAGTTGCAGTGAGCTAAAGGGAGTTGCTACTAAATGTATGTATTTACAGGATGTGACACTGTGTCTTACTAGAAAAGAATCAGGACAACTTGCTTGTATGCTCATGATTCTAGGTGGGGGCAGAATATACTGAAGCTCCTGCTATAGAACCCCTGAAAAGTTGCCTGCCTTATCAAACATCACTCTAATTATATCCCTCTGCATAATGATCCTTTTAATTTGAATGTTATCTATGAAAAACTGAAATGAAGACAGCCTACTGAAGTTAAATTCACTTCCCCAAAAAGGAGAGGGTGAAGTCAAAGCTCAGGAGTTGAAAATTCCAGGGGAAATATTACAGCTGCTTTATCCTGACTTCCTGGTGCAAAGGTCCCAGTGGCCCATGGATCTGGCCTCCAGGAAGCATCTCTGGTGTAGAAGGTTTCTTCACATGGCACAGTCACTGTAGTGGCAGCCTTCCACTACCTCCATTCTATCCTTGGTACAAAGGGCATTTCAGAGCCTGTGCTTGGGGAATAGGGCTATGTTCTGTGTTGAGAGTATTAATAACCCAATAATCAGTGGTACTGCCTTTCTCTCACAGGCTGATGCCCACGAGCTCTGCAGGGGCCAGATGCACATCCAGAAACTATATTTCAAATTGATCATGGGAATTATCCTGCAGTAAACACTTTCACTAGCATCTACTAGGTAAATTGGGGTGAGGAGGAGAGTTGAGAGGGAGTTCTATGGCCTGTGTTATAGAGGAGGTCAGACTCGATGATCATAGTGATCCCTTCTGGCCTTGGAAACTTGTTAGATTTTTTTTTTAATAAAGGCTGTAAATGGCACAGTTAAAATATCAATTTAATTGAATCATATTTAAAATACAGCTGCTCAGAGAAAAGACTCCATACAAATGGCATTGAGACATCCAACCTGGACAATTTAGAAGTAAATAAGTAACTATTCTGATTGCATCTTGCAGATTCAGAGATCAGGCAAATGGTGGTGGCTGTATCTTGAAAGTTACCGCTACATACTTTGTCATAACATGTCTACAAACTTGATTAATAACTCTGACAATGTGGGAGAGTGATTAGACTCTAGTTCAGTTGACTTTATCTTCATTGGTACAATAGAAAAAAATATTTTAAAATGCATTTTTAAAGAGGATTTGGAACACGTAGAAGTCCAAATTTATCACTGGTATGCCCACTGGTATTTAGGACTGATGGCCTTGGCAGTATATCTGTGCAGTAGAAAGGTGCTGTATTTATATAGTTAATTTCCTGACAAACTCTAAAGTACATTTCCCCAATAGAGAACCTATGCACTACTCCGAGCTGTCTAATCCAGATAGCTGGATTACCAGAAAGCTACGCTCTGAGTTATAGATAACTCCATATGTCATTCCAAGCAAGAGAGGACATCAAAGGTACAAGCGGCCCTTGCATTTTGTCCTCCATCATATAGTTGCATGATCAATTGACCTCTTTATTTAATTTATTATTCCAATAATTTCAATTTTATTTAAAAACATCTATACTTAATATGAGGAATTAGAAAATACTATGAATTAAGTTTTTCTCTTCAGGGTGTGATCACTTGTCAGTGATTCAGGTTCTTCAAACATCTACAGATATCTGGGGTCTGTCTGGGCTAGCCAAGGGAAGAAAAGTGCAAGGATATAGACATCACAGGCACATGCCATCACTAAATATGGCTATGTCCCACCTTGTAAGCTTAGGGTTCCCAGTAGGGACTGGCTGGAAGTTGACCTTATGGTGCAGCAGTAGACATCATGTGTGGTGGGTCATGAAGTTCTTTGGAACAATGACATGTGGAAGGTCAGAGTTATCTTATGGATTATCCCTGAAATTTAGGATTGTCCTTAGGATTCTTTTTTGTGACTGCAATATGAAAATCATAGAATCATAGAACACTAGAACTGAAAGGGACCTCAAGAGGTCATTGAATCCAGTCCCCTGCCCTCACAGCAGGACCCAGTACCATCATGGGTTCCCAAACTGGGGGGCGTGCCCCCTTGGGGGTGTGAGAAGAAATTTCAGGGGGGGACACGAGGTGACTCAGCCCTCCCCCACCCCATCAAGTTTTGCTGCCCCAGTCAGTTCCTTTTTTTTTTTTTTTTTGCTCAATAAGTTTTGCTGCTATTTTTTGGGGTGGGGGGGGGTGTGAGGGTTTTTCAAAAATCAAAAAGGGGGAACCACTGATCTAGACCATCCTTGATAGATGTCTATCTAACCTGCTCTTAATATGTCCAGAGATAGAGATTCCACAACCTCCTAGGCAACTTATTGCAGTATTTAACCACCCTGACAGGAAGTTTTTACTAATGTCCAACCTAAACCTCCCTTGCTTCAGTTTAAGCCCATTGCTTCTTGTCCTATCCTCAGAGGCCAAGGAGAACAATTTTTCTCCCTCCTCCTTGTGACACCTTTTTAGATACCTGAAAACTGCTGTCATGTCCCCTCTTAGTCTTCTCCTTTTCAAACTAAACAAGCCCAATTCTTTCAGTCTTCCTTCATAGGTCACATTCTCTAGACCTTTAATCAGTCTTGTTGCTCATCTCTGGACCTTCTCCAATTTCTCCACATCTTTTTGAAATGCCGTGCCCAGAACTGGACACAGTAGTCCAACTGAGGCCTAATCAGTGCATAATATGGTATGATACCTATGTCCTTCTACCCCTGAAAGTTGGAGACTTTCCCTAGGCTGAAATAGATACAGTTGGATGGGGAGGTCTATTTGCTGATCAGAGACTGTCAGGATTGTGGGAGTTGTCTAAAAGGGCTGAGGTATTCACGAAGATTGTTTTGAATAACTACAGGCTTGGTCATCTTTAGATTTCATACTCTGAATGGTAACCTCATGAATTGTTATTTTGCACTTGCACTTACCTCAGTTATGTTCACACTCACTGAGGAAACCAAGTAACTAACACCATGAAACTAAAGTGTAAGGTACTGCAAACTTGGTCTATTCTAGATGAGGGCAAAGTCAAGTTCTCTCTAAATCTGATCTCTTTCATATTTGGTACTACAATCAGTGGTGGGCTGGTATCACTGGCTATTTTGGGTTGTTTATTAAGCAGTAAAATCTCCACAAGGATTCTGGAAGACTGATAACAGGTTTTAGATAAGCTATTGGAGGGCTGGTCTCAATGAATGCTCTTAAGGAGTCATCATGGGATGATTTAGACAGGGCTTCAGCATATAGAGATGTTCATTGAAAGATTTGATGTCGAGTGTCAAAAAGTCAACTGAGAGCTAGCAAGCTGAGTTAGGGTCCTACAAGAGTGTAGAGAGGCTGGGTTTGGCATATTTAAAGCAGTATACACTGATCTAGAGTTGAAACTTCTCCTGCAAGGTCATATTTCACAGAAAAGGAGGTTGCTATGGAAAGAAAAACATTAGTTCATGATGATATCAGAGCTCATGTATTGTTGGGGTTTCATAGTGATATGAGAAATCCCATGAGTTTAGGACCTGCGTGGCTACATCCACAGCATAGCTTGGAATTGAAGTCTAACTGTTTCTGATACCAGCGATGGCATCAAATTGCTAAAGAAAATATGGAACAGGATTCAGGTTCCAATGTCTAGGATTGCGAGGAGACAACCCCCTTCTTCTTCACCTCCCTAACTATTGTAGAAGGGGAGAATGACAGGGCCCCAGTAAAGGTTCTGGGACCAAGTTAATGGAGTTAAGGATTGATGGCAACCCTCTGCCAGGTGGAATGGAGGGATGGAGTGCTGAGAGTGCTACAGATTATGAAAGAAAGATGACCTACACTGGACAAATTATTGTGGAATAGTTCCCAGGTGTATTGCTTAATCAAGTTGCAGCCTGGTTAAACTACATTCCTGATATCATGTCCTTTGAAGTATCCACAACATGCCGTGAGGCAGAGGGCAAATTAAGAAAGGTATGGACTTGTTTTTTCAAAGCAGATCTTTACATTTACTTAATTATGAAAAAAATTATGTGTAGTTTGATATGTTTGGTGAGGAAAGATCAAGGTATATGCAACAGAAGTCATGGATAATTATTGACTAAAACTGTAATGTTTCAATTCCCTACTACTTCTTTTCATTTTTCCCACTGTAAATCTCTGAAAAAGTGGGACTGGGAAAGGTACTATAGTCCCAGTATTAAACAATGATATATAAAAATCCTTGTAACAGAGAAATGTGACATGGGAGAGAAAAATAACATGAACACACTTTTTTTTCCATGTGATATTTATATGCTGTGTAGATGTGAGTGTATGGCTGAATTGTAATTCTTCGTTCTTTTTGAGAAAACAAATTTCACATAACAGAGCAAGTCAAATAAAATTGCTAGATATATTAGAGCTCATGTAATTGCATCCGTTATAAACATCCAAACAACACTCCCTATCTTTTTCTTTGCAAGAAGAAAAGATAATATTCTTTTCTCTCTATTTATAGCAATAATTATAAAGGGGGATAAGAATAGATAGATCTTCTTTTTGGCAGAGAATTCTCTGCACCTGACATTCATTTGTATTACTACTGCTGTGATTCTGGACATTAGCAGTACGTCTAGACTACACCTCTCTGTAGACAGAGAGATGTCGATTAGGCACGTCGAAATTGCTAATGAAGTGGGGATTTAAATCTCAGACCAGATCTTGATATTGTCAGTGAATAGTACCATACTTTTAGCAGATTCACTGATTTCAGAGAGATGACTTATGGAATAAAACACTACTCAACATGAGTTTAAGGATCTGTTCTTTAATGTACACATGACCAACTCTCTTCCACTAATGACTGAGCCAGGATAACAACATGGGTACTTCCCTGCATTTAACAGAATTATTTTTTTTAATTTAAGTGGGAGTAGGCTTTTTGTGCTAAGGGCAGGGATTTTGAAAGGATCCTAATTACTAAAGAGCACAAGTTCTTGGTTCAACACTGGGACACTTGAGTGCTACTTCATTATAAATAAATTCCATTGAAAGGCGATTGGATTTGTGTTTCTAAGACACTTAGGCATCTTTGAATATTCTGGTTCCATTTCATGCTAGTGAGCTGTAGCAGATTGGTCAGAGTTGTCATGCAAATCGTTTTCAAACTTCATTAAAGGTATATATATTTGTTTGGTTCAATTTTGGGGTGAAGGTTTGGGATGCTCTTATTTTATATATATCAGCTTGCCTGTTCCCAATTAAAATATTTACATTAGGTAAATTGCACTGTAAAATCGTGTCTGTGTCTAAAATGGACAAAAGTATGCCAAAACAAATTTCTGGTCCACTTACCAAATAATTTCTCCAGAGTAAGACTGCAGCCAACACTTATGTTTATCTCTGACCTCTTATTAACTGTTCTTTCCAGCATTAGCTTTGAAAAAATGAATTGCAAAGAGTATACTTTTTAATTTTTAAATAGTTGAAGTAATCTCAAAAGGTCACGCTTCCCTTCCAACCTCTATTTATAAAAATTTTATGTAATGCAATTAAAATGTGTGGTGTCAGATGATCATAATAAAGACTGCAATGAGCCAAATTAATTTGTGGTATAATTTTATAGACGTGAATGGAATTATAATAGGGATATTTTTGGACAACTGACTTTATTGCCATAGTTTTTGTTCTAAGGGAAGGCCCTACTGCCGTCTTAAAGTTTTACAAAAGAATTATTTACTTTTTTTTGTTTAATATATTTAGTTCATTCTATTACTCTTCCTGAAGAACAACCTAGCTTCTCACACTGATTGCAAACTGTTTGCTTTTTAATTTTTCAGTAAATATAGTTTCATGATAATACATACTCATCTTCAAATATGTCAGTACTCATTATTTTTGAATGGGAATACGAGAAGAAAATTTAAGATGGTTTAGTGTATAGTAATGTATAAAGTGCATAATAATGTATATTTTAACTTCTGTACCCACTTAACAACTGAAAGAAAAAATCTTCCTGTTCGAGGATTATTATAAGAGCTGCTACTTATTAGAGAGAGCTGACCAGTAAAGGCTTAAAGGGTAACCACTCTGGTATGGGTGGAGAAGGGCTGAGATAAATTTTTGAGTTAGAAAATGATGTCTCATGCTTTGAGGGCCAGCATAAATTTTTGTAATGGAGAGAGCAGTGAGCAATGGAAAAGGTTCACTGTGTAATTGTGTGGGTGTGGGAGTGTGTTAGGTGATGGGAAGTTACACTTCCCACAAGGTAAAAGGAGAAATATTGTCACTGGAAGTGCAGTAAAGCTGGTACTTTGCATCTGAACATGACTTTTTTTGGATAGTCAATACTTGTAAGAAATGGATAGTGTCTTTTTTTGCTGGATGCAGACTATTTCCTGTCCAGAATAGATCACAGCAGATGGCAAAAGTATGCTTGTGAGCATTCAGGTAGATCACAGTTCTCTGGCCTGGTTTTCTACTGCCTTTCACATTGTGTGAACAACTGCATCAAGTGGGTGAAAAATGTTTTCAAATGACATCTTATACGCACTTTGCATGAATGTAAGTGTCTAAACTAGTAACAAGGAAGTGGAGAATCAATACATTTATCTGGTGTTAGATAAGATCTTGAATAATCTTGATTTCATTGTCTATACTTTATAGTCAGCAAACACCACTCTGATATAGTGATAGAAATGTAGCCGTGTTAGTCTGGTGTAGCTGAAACAAAAAAACAGGACTATGTAGCACTTTAAAGACTAACAAGATGGTTTATTAGGTGATGAGCTTTCGTGGGCCAGACCCACTTCCTCAGATCAAATAGTGGAAGAAAATTGGCACAACCATATATACCAAAGGATACAATCAAAAAAATGAACACATATGAAAAGGACAAATCAAATTTCAGAACAGAAGGGGGATGAGCGGGGGAGGTAAATGTCTGTGAGCTAATGATATTAGAGGTGATAATCGGGGGAAGCTATCTTTGTAATGGGTAAGATAATTAATGTCTTTGTTTAGACCGAGACGTAAAGTGTCGAATTTAAGCATGAATGACAGTTCAGAGGATTCTCTTTCAAGTCTGGTGTTAAAAGGTCTTTGAAGCAGGATGCAGGTAATCAAGTCGTTGAGACAATGCCCTTTCTGGTTGAAATGGCAAGAAACTGTTTTTTCTTTGTGATCCTGTCTAAAATCTGTTTTGTGAGCATTGACTCTTTGGCGAAGTGTCTGAGACGTTTGTCCAATGTACATAGCAGACGGACACTTTCGGCACGTGATAGCATAAATTATATTTCTGGATGAGCAGGAATGTGTGTTCTTGATCTTATAACTTAATTGGTTAGGTCCAATAATGGTATCAGCAGAGTGGATATGTGGACAAAGCTGGCAACGGGGTTTGTTGCAAGGAAAGGTTCCAGGGTTGGTATTAGTGTGGTATGTCCTGTGGTTGTTGGTGAGAATCATCTTGAGGTTAGGTGGTTGTCTATAGGAGACTATGGGTCTGTCTCTCAGACCCTCTCGGAGTTTAGTATCCTGTTCCAGTATAGGTTGTAGTTTATTGATAATGTGTTGGACAGGTTTAAGTTGTGGGCTGTAGGTGATGACAAGTGGTGTTCTATTGTTGGTTTTCTTGGTTCTGTCTTGAAGTAGATGGTTTCTAGGTATTCGTCTGGCTCTTTCAATTTGTTTTTTTATTTCTCCGGGTGGGTAGTTGAGGTTTATAAATGCTTGGTAGAGATCCTGAAGTGTCTGGTCTCTGTCAGTGGGATTAGAGCAGATGCGGTTGTATCGAAGGGCTTGGCTATAGACGATGGATCGTATGGTGTGTTCTGGATGGGAGCTGGAGGCATGTAGGTAACTGTATGAGTCGGTGGGTTTTCTGTAGAGAGTGGTGTCTAATACTTACAGATGGGGTATCTACTCAACTGCAGACTTTCTGGGTTTGAACGCTGATAGAAGTAATGGGCAAACAGGCCTACCCACAAGGGAATTCAAAGGATCCTGGAACTTCCAGAGTGGCAGCTGTGGTGGCTGAAGCCTCAGGCCTTTTAAATCGCTGCTGGAAGTCCATGATGCATGTTCTGTGTGGTTGAGGGCTGGGAGGTGGGGTAGTTCCACAGTCTGGGCGGCACTGAGGGCTGTCTGTCTCCAGCCCCACCACTTCCACCTTCTGAGGTGTGGAGCCAGGCCCCCCAACATCTTGCCTGGCAGTCCGTGGAAGCTGTCAGACCTCATGCAGGAAAGCAAAATGGCGATTTTAAGTGTTTTAAATCAGGACTCAGCAGTGTAGGCTAAGCTTTTGGATGTTAGGAAAGCCCAAGGTCTACTGAAATGGTTTATGTCCTTGCGGTGGTTAAGCAAGAAAATACTGCTACAAAAACACAGAAAATATTGACAATTATAACAAGTAAATTTAGAGAGAAAATTTAACTTTAACTCTGTTTCCCTTTTGCTATGTTACCTCACAAGATTCATTTTTATTATGTTTTTTATTCTACTTGATAAGTCTGGGTCTATAGAAAAACAATATACTAAATTCTCCCCTGGGTTTGCTGTTATGTAAGCAGGGTTCAGAGTTTCACCACGGGTGTATGTGGTTGTAATTTTTCACTACAAACAGACCTGATCCAACTCCCATTGACTCAATGGCAACTAGATCGAGCCCATGAAAAGTGAACTGCTTCTTCAATCATAGATTATAACTTTAAAAAAATATCACTTCTAAATTAAATGGCCAGGGATATTTTCATTCAGAATTAAATTTACATTTATTCCCCATGTTCAATCTGATATCTCAGTTGCCAATTATTTCATATCATGACATCCTACAACATTTTTAATATAATCTCATAAAACTCATAAGTAATTTAATTATATTCTTTATTTGTATTCCTACTTCTACCACCAGAAAGCACTGCTTCATCTTTTGCAAGAAGCAATTATGAATATATTTAGCAAGAAACCTGTTGTCAGTGAATGAGGTTTCAGTAAATTAAGGCTTCTGACTAAAATCTCTTACCTTTCATAATATTGTTCAACATTTATAAAATGTTTTAAACTAAGGGCTGAGGGAAAGCTGACAGGTGCAGAGAAGAACATGTTCAAACAGAGACAGCCTTTAAGGCAGGATCTATTAATGAAGATTCTCTATGTCCAATAAGGAAAAAAGATAAAATATGGGACGTTTCTGATGAGAAACTCAAATGAAAAAGAGTCCTAATTCAATTTCATCATGTAATGGCAGACAGCTAAAAAATGACAGGTTTTTAGAGAGTGCATATATATAAACACTAGAAATCTAAATAATACTATGGGTGAACTAGAGTGCCTCGTAGTGCGTGAGGCTATTGTTATAATAGACATCACAGCCATGGTCTTCACTAGGGAGTTATTTTGAAATAACCAGTGGGGCGTCTATACTACCAAGCCCTTTATTTCAAAGGGGATGCTTATTTCGAAATAATAACTTCTGCTTTCCTTGGGGTACATCCATACAGAAGCATTATTTCAGAGTAACTGACTTTATTCCTAAATAACAGGGCACATCCACACTGCAAGCAGTTACTTTGACATAATGTTGAAATAATGTCAAGCTGGAGGACTTCTTACTCCAACTCCTGTAACCTTCATTTTATGAGAAGTAAGGGAAGTAGAAGGAAGAGTGCTCTTCCTTCAACTCCTGCTGTGTAGATAGCGCCAAAAGCCGAAATAAGCTATTTCGACTTAAGCTACACAGTTGAAGCAGCTGAAGTTGCACATCTTAATTTGGCTTTAGCCTTGATGTGCAGACATGCCCTTAGGGAATAGGTTTATTTCAAAATACTCATTTTGAGGGTTATTATTTTGAATTTAATTATTTTGAAATAATTTCCTAGTGTAGACATGCCCACAGAAACTTGCTAGAATGAATATAATCAATGGGATACAGCAGTGGTCACCAACCAGTAGATCAGGATCTACTGATAGATCTTGGACCTTCTGACAGGTGATCCTGACTGGTTTGGCCAAGAGGCTATCAAGCACAGCACTTCAGAAGCCCCTTCCTCTACTGCTGCACCTCTCTTGCCCTTTGCCTTGGAGCTTCCCCCCTCGCTCCCCCAGGAGCCTCCTGCTTGCAGGGCAGGGAAGGGAGAGGAGGGGCACTGATATCAGGGTGCCACCTTCCACCCTGTATTCTGTCCCCACAGAACAGAGGGGGGCACAGAGCTTGGGATGGAGAGTTTGCTATCTGTTTTTGAGAGTGGTGCAGGGCCAGGGCAGGGGTGAGCCTGCCTTAGCCCAACTGCACCACCACCCAGGAGCCACCAGAGGTAAGCAGTGTCCAGCTGGAGCCAGAAACCCAAACTGCTGCTCCAGTCACCCCTCCTATACCCCAAACCCCTGCCCTAGCCCTGAGCCCCCTGGTCCCAAGCTCCCTTACAGAGCCTGTACCCTGAACCCCCTCCTACACCCCAACCCCCTGCCCCAGGCTCAACTCAGAGCCCCTCTCACACTCCAAATCAATTAGTCCAAGACCAGAGCCTGTGTCCCCACCCACTGCTCCGCCTGGTGAAAGGGAGGGAGGATGGAGTGATCAGGGGCAGGGCCCCAGAGAAGGGACACAAAGGGGACGGGGCAATGGTATTTGGGTTTGAGGTAGATCTTGGATTGCACTTAAATTCAAAAAGTGATCTCATGTTTAAAAAGGTGAGAGTCCACTGGGATACAGTAATGCCATGATACAAAATATATTGGAAGGACAGAATAGGTCATGTTGGAGGGGTAAAGAAAGCATGGCATTAAATGGTTTAAAAAAAACTTAAATGAGCCAAACTGTACCATAGAATCTCTATGCGTAGTAATTCCATGCTCTAATACTAAGAATATAGAAGTTGAGATATATTACTGATCACCCACCCTGGATGGTGATAGTGACTGTGAAATGCTCATGGACATTAGAGGGGCTATAAAACTAAAAAAAACCAAAATCAATAATAGTCAGAGATTTCAACTACCTCACATTGACTGTGTACATATCACCTGAGGATGAGATGTAGAAATAAATCTGCTTGACACCATAAATGACTGCTTCTTGGAGCAGCTTGTCCTAGAACCCATAGGAGGAGAGGTAATTCTTGATTTAGTCCTAAATGGAGCACAAAGACCACTGGACTACTTGGTAATAGTGACCATAACATAATTAAATTTAACAGCCCTGTGGTGGAGAAAGCTCTACAGCAGCCCAACACCTTAACATTTAATTTTAGAAAGGGGAAATACACAAAAATGAGTTTAATAAAATGGAAATTAAAAGATACAGTGCCAAAATTGAAATCCCTGCAAGCTGCATATAAACTTTTCAAAGACACAATAACAGAGGCTCAACTTAAATATATATCCTAAATTTTTTTAAAATCAAGAGAATAAAAAAGTGTCACTGCAGAGGAGCAATAAAGTGAAAGAAGTGGTAGTTGGCAAAAATGGTATCCTTTAAAACAAGGAAGTTAAATCTTGGTGAGGAAGCATAAATTTGGGTGCATGAAGTACAAAAATATAAGGAAGGCCAATAAAGAATTTGAAGAACAGTTAACCAAAGATGCAAAACAATAGCAATTTTTTTAGGTACATAAAAAGCTGGAAGCCTTCTAAACAACCAGTGGGGTCATTGGATGATCATAAGAACGGCCATACTGGGTCAGACCAAAGGTTCATCTAGCCCAGTATCCTGTCTGCCAACAGTGGCCAATGCCCAAGAGGGAGGGCCCACAACAGGAATCCTCACATGATCCCTCTCCTGTCATCCATTTCCAGATGAAAATGCGAAAGAAGCACTCAAGGACAATGAGGCCTTTGCAGAGAAACTTAATGAATTCTTTGCATCAATGTTCCTGGATGAGGATGTAAGGGAGATTCCCAAATCTGAGCCATTGGTTTTTAGGAGACAAATCTGAGGGCCTGTCCCAGATTTAGGTGTCATTGGTCAACGTTTTGCATGGTTTGCATTCTTTTTTAAATGTAATATGATAACATGACTTCATATGTAAGTCTATTTTTGAAAGGTCTGTGAAGGGCACCTTCTGTTCTAGTTCTGATGTCACTTTTGTTAAAGAGCCATTACAGATCTTTGTTTCTTTGATTTTTGATGTTTAGCACTCAGTAAAACCTTAACTAGATAAAAAAAAGAGTGGGGAGAAATTCCAGAACTATCACATTTTTTGATTATCGTATGAAAGTGAAACAAATCATGTTTACATTAAATCTCGTATTTGCAAAGTAAAAGAGAAAGAGTGAGTTGTCTTAACTAATAGTGTTCAGAATTGGCAAGGTTTGTTTTGACATAATACTGGTTAATTTATATTTATTCCTTGCGTTTTTTATTATTTTCCTTACTATATTTTAAATGTACATTCAAAGCAAGTGGTAATGGGACATGCTTGACAGGGTCACTTTTATCTGTTCCAGGTGTTTGTAAAGCAATATCTGTGGGACAGGAGATGAGATTACAAAAAGGGAGGAGGAAGAAGTGATTTCAGGGAAGCAGTTTGGAGTTTGCAAGGAATCTGAGGGCAGAGCTCTATGAGCAGAAGAAACTGATATTTTCCTCTTCACTCAGTAGTAAAAAGGAAAAACTTGTCTTGGGATAGTACCTGGGTTCAATCTTGTCACAAAAGAACAGGAATGATGGGAAACATACTCCTTTCTCCCTTCTCCCCTATTTATTTTGGGTCTGCACATCGTAAACCCAAAACTCCAGTCATCTGAAGAAGTGGGCTGTGCCCAAGAAAGCTCACGATACCATCTACATGTTTTGTTAGTCTATAAAGTACTACCAGACCAGTTTTTGTTTTTTAAGATACTCCTTTCTGTGAGGCATAGTTATATACCAGTGGTGGGCACAATCTTCTGGGACATGGCAAATGGGTATATAAAGAGAACTGATCCCAAAGACCAGAAGAATACTGTAGGTTGTACACAATGACTCTTCTGGAAGTTGTAGACAAATAAAACTCATTGGAACTGAATTGAGCTTTGCTGATTGTCCAATGAAGTTCCGTCGGTTTTGGTATGTCCTTAATGAGAATTCAACTTGATTTTTATTTCTAAGGATTATTTTGAAAATTATTTTGAGGATAGAACTCACAGCAGAAACATTATAAAGTAAATAGTACTTCTTTTGTTTTGTTTGAGCCAACATACATTAATAATAAACATACAATGTGTCAAGTTTGTTTTTAAAACTAAGAGAACAGTAATGATCCCATGCCTTTATATCTCTCCTTTTCCCTTTTGGGAGCAAGGGCTTTTATGGTCATTCATAAAAGAATCACTAAAAACCGTTAAAGTGCAGCCACCTCTCAGGTAGATCACTGCAGTTGCTTCAACATTTTACAGCAACACTTTTTTCAGCAGTTTAATATAAGAATTCATGAAGAATATTATGGTCAACTGATCCCACAATTTTATACATCCTTGCTCACATATTTTTCTTATTTATGATGTAATCCCTTTGTCAAATTAAAAGGCATCTATTTTGAGATGCCATTTTTGCAGTAATTGGTAGACTGCCAAAAGTTCAGAAATGGACTTAAAAATAGTCCCATGAATATAGTAAATTAAGCCATCTGTTCTTGAATAGCATTCACTTTAAAAGATGAAACACTTTCATTTAATTATCCAGTGAGCCATTGTACTATGCATGTCCTCTTTCTAAAAGTGGCATCCCTATATTGAATGAAGAGAATACAATAAAAATCCAAGCCATTGAGGGCTGAATCGGAAATCAAGAAACATCTGTTTATTAGAAAAAGGAAACCTAATGTCTGCTCCTGTTCTGGAATTCATCTGAAAGATAAAGATGTGTTCCTATGAAGTCTACAGACTTAAAAGGATGTTGTACTTCATGCTCACTATATTCTTTTCCCATTTTTAAGCATTAATAATATTAACAAACTTTTGCCTGTGTCTCCTGGTAATGTAATTTGCTAATCTTGGGAAATCAGCATGTTTTTCTCTGGCAAAAGTTTATGTACCAATGTTACGTTTGAAAATGGAGAGCTTTGTGAGCAGTGGTAATGGGATATAAAGGTGAAAGGCTTTGTTACTAAGATTTGATCAAAGATTGTATTTGACAAAAATTTCATAGATTACAAATCCAGAAGGGACTTGGGAGGATTTGTGGGACTTAAACCTAGATCTATGCGCAGCTGGTGCTACCATGCCACCATAGCAGAAACATTGACAGTACAAGCTAAGGAATCTGGTCATTTCAGAACTGCTGCTCATGGTCAGGATGACTGGCAGCACCTTCCATGACTTCGGATTGGTTCAGACCTATATTTAAACCTAGTGGGAGTACAGGGACATTGTGTAACAAGGCAAATCCCTAATCTGCTGCTGGTACACTCTACCTGGTTCCTGCTTTCTTCACTTTATTTCTGCCACCTAACACTGTTTTCTGGTCCCTGGCCACTGATTCTGGTCTGACCTTCGGCTCCAATTCCTTGGGCTGTTGACATTGGCATAACCTTTGGCTAATGACTACAACTGTGGTTTGACCCCTGTGGCTTGGCTTTCTAAAGCTGTATTCAGAGCTCCTGACTGTCTGTGCCCCTGTTCTTGACAGGGCAATTGTGATCATCTAACAAGTGTCACACCTTCACCAAATATCGAGGTAAAATCTGGACTTCTAACACTCCTGCCATCTGAAGAAGTGGGCTGTGCCCTCAAAAGCTCATGATACCATCTACATGTTTTGTTAGTCTTTAAGGTGCTACTAGTCTACTTGTTGTTTTTTAAGTTTTTCTCTCTACTCAAGATTTCCCTGTTTATGCACCCAAGTTTCACATTAGCTCTTTTGGCCAAACTGTCTGCTCATGTTCAATTGTCTATCCAACCTGATCCCCAAAATCTTTTAAAGTCACTGCTGCCCAGTATACAGTCTGATTCTGTGGGTATTTCCATAAACCTATGTTGATTGGCATAAATGTATTGCCTTCCTTTAATTCTACGTTAAGATGCCTGACAGTCTATTATTTTGCCAAGATCAATGTCAGACTGACAGACCTACAATAACTCAAGTCATCCCATTTATCTTTTTTTCAAATATTAGTTTTGCATTAGCTGTAATCCAGTCTTCTGAAACTTCTCCGGTGTTCCAAAATTTATTGACAGCCAGCATTAACAATCCAAAGAGTTCCTCACGCAGCTCTTCCAAAACTCTTAGATGCAAGTTTTCAGGACTTATTGATTTTAAAATGCTTGACTTTATTAACTGCTGTTCATACTGTTCCTATTATACTCAGAGGGATGTTATGATATGATATCACCCATCATGTGATCTGATTTGGGAGATGAAATAGAACAGCAATATTTATTAATATCACCCATCATGCGATCTGATTTGGGAGACGAAATAGAACAGGAATATTTACTTCTACTTTTTCTGCATTATGATAGTCTAGTAATGTTCTAATATCATGGTTAGTATTCATTTTATTCCTAATATACTTAAAGACCTTCTTACTTAACTCTTCTGGCCATAGATTTCAACTTATCAGTTTTATGTAATACCTAGCTTACATCATGCCAAAAGTTGCATTTAGTGTCTATCAAATGGCAGAGCTTACTTTTTTTTATGGTCAATAACTTAAAATACAAGTTCATAGTCATGAGGTCACATTCTTGAGTTATTGGTGCTTCTCCTCAGAAGGATGGTGGAGGAGGACAGAAAGCCAGACTGTCAGCATTATCTGCAGCACTCTTGTGACAATTTTCCTAGCAATGACCAATTGCACATTGACTAGTTTCAAATCTACATTATGTGACCACACTGGTGGTACACAATATTCAACTGCTGAGCAGCTGAGGGCCAAAGTGGCTATCCATAAGCTGTGAGTGTCTGCTCCCTAAGTTGTCACAGACAGTTTGTGGAATATATTTCACTCAGGCTTTATCTTGCCAGCAGTCCTCCACAGAGTTTGGCAGCAACTGAGGATGCCATCTTGAATTTCTCTGAGTGATTTTATGACACTCTTGAGCCTGAATTTCCTATAATAGACGGTTCTGGTAAGAGGTTTCCTTGAATGTTCATTGCTGAAATGAAACACAGAGGCATATGTTTTTTGAGGGTCCATTTGGAGTTTCCACAACCATAGCATTCCTCAGATTTTTCATATCTTTTGTGAGGACGCATTCAGGTTCAGTGAAAGTACTCACTTGGATGGTGAGTGGAAGACCATCTGCATATCCAAATTTCCACAACTGCATCCATGGCATTTCACTTATATAACTATTTAAGAGTATTACTGCCAATATAGTTTCCATTGGGCGACCATTATTCAATAAACAAGGTTTGCAGGTTTATCCATTAGTTGTGCCCACCAACTGCAAGTCTTGCATACATCCACCAGTAGGATCAATGTTGTTCTGCAACATGCTATTTTCAAAAAGCTACTTTCAACGTTCCGTTTTCAGAAGCAGGCCATCCTTTGCCAAACTGTGATTTGCAGAAGATAGATCCACAAAGGCTGCTCCAGTTTTTTGATAACATTGATGGTGTCTTCCATGTAGCTTATTAGTGCAATTACCAGAGCTTAGTTCTCAGTCTCTACCCAGACTGCAGTTTAGGGATGTAATCTTAAATGATGGACAAAGGCTCATCCTTTCCAAGAGGGTTGGATCTTATAGTAATAATATTGGTCAGCCTTTTTTTAATATATATTGAGGATAGTGGTGGCTAATAAGGCATGCATTTGGGTAAAGAAACATATCAGCCAGTCATATCCATGATGTCCTAGGTTTTTCAGAAATTCTGGGAAAATGTCCTCTAGATCTCCAGTCTTGCCAAGTTTAGTGAGTATTATGGCCTTGTCCCCTTCTTCACAAGTGAATGACTTTGATAGATATGATATTGCTGGGTAGACTGATGGGGGTGATAGAACTCTTTCCTTACTTTCTTTCTGTTTGCTAGATCCTTCACATGAAGGAGTGTCTTGGGGATGGTGGTATCAGCTTTAACATCTGGCACCATACTTTGGAAAAAATTAGAATAACCTAAGATATTGAGAAAGCTCCTGGCTTTCCTCCATGAGTAGGTGAAATACAGGCTCTGTATAGGCTTTGTTTGTTTGTATCAGCAAACATGGTCTCATGTTCTTGTCCTGTTCCATGTTAGGAGTGTCTCTCTGTCTGACAACCAGCAGGAAGTGTAGGATTTCCTGTAGCCACTGAGGATGTTCCTTTCACGCAGCCACTTCAAGGAGGTTGATGAACCAATCACAGTTTTCTGTTTGCAAGTATTCAGAAAATCACCTTTTCCTGTGGCTTCTGTGTAACTGTCCCATATGGCTCTTCTAAAGTTCCAACATAATTCTGGTAGCAGTGTAATTAGGAGGACTGACATGTCGGTGTTCTCCTATGATTTTTCTCATAGCCAATTTCTTCAGCCTGTAGGGACCATGCATTCCAATCACAGGAAATGAAGCACAAGGTGAGTAGGGTCTTTTCCATTTTGTAGAATGGAAGGTTTCTTGCTGTGTAAGGCTGAACAGTAGGAGCTTGTCTTAATTCTCAGCCAATTCAGTAAATTGTTTGCCTCCAGTATGTATGATGGCTATTGAAGGGTAGCTTTGATTTGGTAGTACCAGTATGACATTTGGTGGCTGATAGTTTTTGGTTATGAAAATCTGTGACTTTGCCGTTGGAATGAAAAATCTATATTTTCTGTTGTTTTTGTTGTTGTTGCTGTTATGTAATAAGTGACTCTTTTGTAATGTGATAACACTGATCTTCTGTTCATAAGGCAGTTTGATCAAGTTGACACTAGTAGGCCAGTTGCCAGCTCTTGCCCAGGCTGCAGGAATTAGCTTGAACTAACAACCTCATAGCTGGAGACCAGAGCAGGTTACCTGTATTTTAATTTTGCTCATAATAGGCATTAACCTGTCTTATAGGAATCTATTTTAGTGTTTAATCTCCTTAAAATGTGTGTATGTTGCCTGCATGTGTTAATCTTACTTATAAACATAGAATCATAGGGCTGGAAGAGACTTCAGGAGGTCATCAAGTCCAGCCCCCTGCCCAAAGCAGGACCAATCCCAACTAAATCAATGCAGCCAGGACCTTGTCAAGCCGAGACTTAACCTCTAGGGATGGAGATTCCACCACCTCCCTAGGTAACCCATTCCAGTGCTTTACCACCCTCCTAGTAAAATAGATTTTCCTAATATCCAACCTAGACCTTCCCCGCTGCAACTTAAGGCCATTGCTCCTCGTTCTGCCATCTGTCACTACTGAAAACAGCCTCTCTCCATCCTCTTTGGAACCTCCCTTAAGGTATTTTAAGGCTGTTATCAAATTCCCCCCTCACCCCCGCCCCGCACACACACACACACTCTTCTCTTCTGCAGACTAAATAAGCCCAAATCCCTCAGGCTCTCCTCGTAAATCATGTGCTCTAGCCCCCTAATCATTTTGATTGCCCTCTGCTGGACCCTCTTCAGTGCGTTCACATCCTTTCTATAGTGGGGTGCCCAGAACTGGACGCAATACTCCAGATGTGGCCTCCACCAGTGCCGAGTAAAGTGGAATAATCACTTCTCTAGATCTGCTGGAAATGCTCCTCCTAACGCACCCTAATATGTCATTTGCCTTCTTGGCTACAAGGACACACTGTTGACTCATATCCAGCTTCTCATCTACTATAATCCCCAGTTTCTACCAAACTGCTGCTTAACCAGTCAGTCTCCAGCCTGTAACTGTGCTTGGGATTCTTCCATCCCAAATGCAAGACTCTACACTTATCCTGCTGTGGAGTTTCAGAGGACTGTTTGTGACTCCACGTACAGTGATCCAGCAGTTCATATTTGTTATTGGGTTGATGAAATTGGTTTCTAGTTTGGGTTGTCTGCCCCATTTTTTACACTCTGCCCTGAGGCAGGCACTCACAGTTATAAACCTCACTCTAGACAGCAGGAAACAAGTAATCATGATTTATTTTCAGGAAAGAGGTCTTCTGTGCTGAGTTTTTCATGTAAGCCATTGTTTTGATGTTTCCCCGAGAAGAACCTTTTAACTTGCCATCATTACTTGAGTTATTTTTAGATTGTGAGGTCATTGATTGGTGTCAGGTGCCACATTGGTGGCAATAGTTGCAGTGAAACACTTAACAGAACTATGTGAAAATTTCATTTTCCTCAGCTAATGTTCTCAGGATGTAGCGTAGAGTACTGGGGACATGTGCTATGCTGTTTCTATATACCTGCTAGTGAAATGTGTAGCATGAACTTGTAACCCACTACATTATGTATTTGCAGATCCTTCTCTGAGCCTAATGTTACAGACAACACTACAGAACTATGTTTCTTTAGTTCAGACTGCAGACTCATGGTTTTGGTTGTGGTCAATTTCTGATATGGCAGTCACCTCACACTTATAATGATGCATGCCACCACATGACAGTAGATGCTCATTTTTGGTGAGGTACGCCATGAGGTTCCTCTTGTTAAAAGTGCCTCAGGCTAGAAGTGTCACTATAAGTACATTTCCATACCCAAATTTAGCAGTTATCGTACTCACTCTTTTAGTAACAACAAAGAATAAATCAAATTTTAAATATAAATTAAATAGAAATCTTCTGTTTCTATAAAATTAAGTTTGCACACATTTATTGCAGCTAATGTCATCAAGACTTTTCTACTCCACCTGACTACATTATTGTAGTCTAGGAGAATCTGAATTACACTTAGAATCTAGCAAACTAATGACTAAAACATTAGTTACTGTACAAACTCCAGTTTTTGATTGTCCTCAAATATTTTCTCTGTCCACCAGTCATGTGCAATATAGTGCTAATTTAAATTGTCATTTATAAGTGAAAATAAAAAAAAATCAAACATTGAAATGTATTTATTACTGCTGATATTACAACGCATTTTTTCTCTCATGTACCCATTAGAATAGTATATTGATATCATACCCTACATAAATACCATGCCTTTCACACAAGAAGATCCTGACAGTTTTTATAAATACAGGCCCTGATCTTAGAAACACTTGTCTATTATGGACACATCAGTTATGGTTTGCAGGGTCTCACTGTATGGGAGATGAATAGACAGAGGGCTCAGGTGCCTGGGCTCTGTTCTCCGGTGGTGATATGCCTGAAGATGAGAGAAGCAAGCATATTGTCTTCAAAAGCGTTGGGAGGAAACTATGTTTCACTGTGGCAGTTAATACTCTCAAAGAAACTCAGGAATAGTACTGTAAAGGGTTCTCTGCACCATCCTTCTCTACTCTTCAGTGCAACAATGCTGGGGCAGTTCATTATTTAACCCTACTCCTAACAGTTCTAGAATAAATGAATCAAATAGACAGCATGGGGAAATCTGCATAGATATGAAGCAGTGTGCCTTGTAGACTGAGGGAACTGACCTTATTTAGTCTGAAGAAGAGAGAAATGAAGGAGCATTTGATAGCAGCCTTCAACTATGTAAAGGTGGGGGGAGGGGGGGCATCCAAAGAGGATGAGGTAGACTATTCTTAGTAGTGGCAGATGACATAACAAGAATTTATAATGGATTATGAAGTCTTTCCATTCTGTTCTCAGTGTCCTTTGCAACAAAAATGTCTGCCCTTCATTTCCACTTCATTATTCTGTACCTAGAGAAAGCTCCAGGCTAAGCAAGTTAGAGATTTTTCTCATAAACAAAATTCACTTTTAATTTCTAGCATAAATAGAAAGAGGCAGGGAAGCAGAGAACATTTATTCATAACATGTGTAGTGGAATAGTAATAGTTTTTCCCAGAATTGCCATATTGCTGAGAGCAGAAAACCCTGGTCATACTATTTCTGAGTTCCATGTGATAATGTCATGATGATGTTGTCCTTGCAGAAGGCAACAAACATGGTTAGGGGGCTGGAGCACAAGACTCATGAAGAGAGGCTGATGGAACTGGGCTTATTTAGTCTGCAGACCAAGATCTGTGTTAGGACCTTATTCCAAAATACTCTTCTCTCCCCCAACTTTGAATTTATAAGTGGTGTATCCATACTATCGGGCACGTTATTTCAAAATAATGGGCTGTGGAATTCAAACTCTGTACTCCTGCTTTTCATGAGGAGTAACGCTGATTCTGAAATAGTAATTTCAAAATAGTTAGGGTAGATGCTCCGGTGCCACTAATTCAAATTTATTGGCCTCCAGGAGGCCTCCTGCAGCTCCCAAGAGTGCTTCCTGAGGCTATAAGACTGAGGTAGCATGTGTACATGAATGGAGCCTGCCTCAGATAAATTTTGATGCTTCCCTTTAGTGAGGACATGCTAGTTTGAATTTGTTAAATCGGGAGTTCTTAAATTGAATTTAGTAATTTCAAAATAGTTTCCTAATGTAAACATGGCCCAGAAAAGAAGAATGATGGGGATTTGATAGCAGCCTTCAACTACCTGAAGGGGAGCTCCAGAGAGAATGGAAATATGCTATTCTCAATGGCAGCAGATGACAGAAGAAGGAGCATTGGTCTCAAGTAGTGGTGAGTGAGGTCCTAGTGAAATAGTTTCTCCTAATTTCCGATCTATTGGAGGAGGATGAAGCACTGGAATGAGTTACCTAGGAAGGTGTTGGAATTTCCACCCTTAGAGATTTTTAAGGCCAGGCTTGACAACCTTGGCTGGAATGATTTATTTGGGTTTGGTCCTGGTTGGACTAGATGACCTTAGTAAAACTGACATAGCTGTTTATGAATCAGTTGGAGAACTGATGAATTCCACTCGTGCTGATGACTTATTGCTCTCTCTTCCAACCCTAATCTATGATTCTGTGAAACAATGTTATTTCACATGAAACATGTTGCCCATTTCACTCTGTCAGAGTTCAAGTGACTTGAGGTTCATAACTGATACATTTACCATTTTGAAAACTGTTCCTATAATGAAAAAATACCATAGATCTTGGATAGCAGTAAAGCTTAACGTTGCAAAATATGGCTGTGTGAAATGTGGTGGAATTGGTGACTAACTTTTATTTGTCTAATCTCCTGTATTCTTTCCCACTAGAAAACTAATTTTGTTTAGTAAGTACAAGTTGGAATGCAAATGTTGATTAAATGCATACTCAAGCCCTGCAGTCAGAGAAAAACCGCTGCAGTGCTTGTATATTGCAGCTTGGCTACTGTGGGAACCTTTTGTATCAGAAACTACTTTTCCCAAGGGCTGCCTATAATGAAGAAGTCATTGACCTGGAAATTACAACTAAAAGGCTCAAGCTGGTCTTGCAGATGAATGCTTTTGGTTATAGTGTACAGTATGCAGAGTTCAATTTCTATTTAAAGAATAAGGTTTTTTTGTTTTAAAATAGATTTTGTTTCATGTTCAACAGCAGACATATTAAATAAAAACTTATTTGGTTTAGGTTTAAATTTTATCTAGGACTAAAACAAATGCAAAAGCATATGTACGCAGTGTCTGGTGGTTCAAAACAGATAGGGGTGTGAAAGCAGGAAAAAATAACCAAGTATATTTCCACATATTCAGTTCTATATTTTTGCTATTATTAATAAGCTGATGCTGATAATGAGGATCCATCAGTGATCATCATGGGAAAACATTTAGACAGATAAAACCGGAAACCAAAAAACTGGTCAGAAAACATGGAAGGCAAACCCCTTTAATGGACATGTATCACTTTTGCTGTTTTCATCAGGGTCAGTAGAAAGAAATACTTTTTGACATTGTTACCTGGTGGTTTGGGGTGAAGGGTATGGACGGCACAGGTTTAAGTCCTTGCTGTCATTTATTCAGAGCCGAGTTTTCCCTTCCCAGACCTCTCAGAGGCTTGTCTACACTTGAAATGCTACTACTATGCCTATAGTGCTTCAGTGGACTGTGTATGTTGATATAGTGCTTCAACACTGTGTATGTTGATATCACTGTCTGAAGGGATTTTATCCTGGATCTCCCAGATTCCTGCCTAATACCTTATACACAAACGCCTCCCCAAATGAAAAAGATCTCAAACTGAAATTTTGATATCGTTCCATTTTTGCAATAATATTCACAAAATTTTGGGTTTTTTTGCAATGCATCGCTAAACTAAATCTCCAAACTTCAAAGTTGCCACAAAAGGGAATCATTGTCCTCCTGACAGCTATTGTTCAATGCCTTGTGTTTCTCAGGTCCTCCCATTAAACTTTAGTCACTGACCACATTTAACTTTTTGTAGTAGACTACATGTTCAAATCTGACTACTATGATTTGGAGAGCAATAAGTCATCAGTAAAAGCGGGAATTCATCAGTTCTCAAATTGATTCATAAAAAGCTATGTCAGTTTTATTAACAGTAAACATGTAACATTTAGGGGAAGAACCATCTCTTAAAAAAAAAAGATGGAGAGAGAGAGGGAGAAAGCGCAACCAAAAAAAGCTGAAATAAGGACTCATTGAAGTTACAACAGTGAATACATTTTCATTACAGCCTGGTATTTATTTCTTAGGTTAGTAATTCCCAAGAAAAACACACTAAATTTGCTGAGTTTCTAAGACTTGTTAGTCAAATTTGAAATATATATATATATGCAGTTTTCAAAGTAATAAAAGCTACAGAAAACTTCTGTGACCATTTTGAAAATGTCTATGTATATAATTTGCTCTCTGTTTTTTAGATTTTGAAGTCCTGATATGTTTGATCCCTGAGGATTATCTCTAGTGTAGTCTTGTCTCATACCCCTTGTGCTATGGAGTCAGGGAGGAGCACTGTAGAGATTCTGTCTGAATGGAATGATAATTAAAGGCCACCAATACCTAAATATCATAGAATCTTACAAATATAGGGCTAGAAGTTACTTTAAGAAATCATCAAATCCAGGACTCTAGTGCTACTAAAGGACCAAGTAAACCTACACCATCTCTGAGAAGAATTTGTCCAATCTGTTCTATAAAATCTCCAATGAAGGACATTCCACCACCTCCTTTGAAAGCCTGTTCTAGAGTTTAACTACCCTTACAGTTAGAAAGGTTTGCCTAATATCTAACCTAACATTGACCTTTACTATACATTAAACCCATTCTACGTGTCCAGTGGACATGGAGAACAACTGATTATTGTTTATAACTGCCCTTACATATTTGAAGGCTATTATCTGGTTGCTCCCTATCATCTTCCCCCCCTCCCCCCCCCAGAATAAACATATTAGGTTAAAAAAATCCTCATAGGTCAGGTTATCTAAACCTTTTAATTTTTTGTTGCTCTCCTCTGGAATATTTCCAAATTATTCTCATCTTTCCTAAAGTTTGGCACCCAGAAATCACACAGTACTCACCAGTGCTAAGTCTTTTTTCACAACTGCATCACATTATTGGTTCATATTCAAATTCTGATCCACTATAATGCCTCTCATCTTTTTCACCAGTACTAGAACATGTCAGTCCCCATTTTTTAATTATGAATTTCATTTCTTTCCTTCCTAGGTATAGAATGGTTGAATTTCATTTTGTTATTTCTGACCAATTCTATAACTTGGCAGGCCATTTTGAGTTTGAATTATGTCCTCCAAAGTGCTTGCAACCCCTCCAACTACAATGTCATCTGCAAATTTTATAAGCATACATTCCCATTGCCAAATAATTAATGGAAATATTGAATAGTACCAGATGTATGCCAGACCCTTGTGGCATCCTACTAGATACATTTTCCGCATTTTGGCAGTGAACTGTTTATAACTACTCTTTGAGTTCATTGAGTTCATTCTTTCAACCAATTGTGCATCCACCATATAATATCTGGAAATATCGAAATAAAGCCTTATTCCGAACTACCTGTTAAACCTCATTGCAGGAGGAATAAGAGGTAGTTTGTTATAAGGCTTTATTTCGAACGCCCGTTTCCCTGCCGCGTGTAGACGCGGGCAGTTAGTTCGGGCTTGTAAGTTTCAAAAATGGTGACCGGACGGGAACATGCAAATCAAGCGTGGGATATTTAAATCCCGGGCTTGATTTGCAATTCCAAATGCCTACATTTGCAGCCTTAGTTTGAATTAGGTTGCAAGTGTAGACATACCCTAAGATCTTAGAGATGATTGTTAGCAGTTATGAAATTCAGAACTGTTTCCTTAAGTACACCAGTATGAATTTCATCAGGCATTGCCAGTTTGAATATTATTAAAACTGTTCTCTCCCTCTTTTAGCTTATATTCCTTTCTCTTGGTTATTAATTGTATTGAATAGCCAATCACCCTTACCCTTCTTTTTAAAGATGAACATAAAATAGGCATTAAACACCTCAGTCATCTTAATTTCGTCTATCATCTCCCCTTACCCACTAAATAATAGACCTACATATGCCTTCTCATGTCCCTTTTTCCCAAAGATGTTAATGTACCTTTTCTTATTGCCTTTTATTTCCCTTGCTGAGAGTAATGCATTTTTGTGCCTTAGTCTTTTCTGATTTTGTCCCTTTGTGGCACTTGTGCTTTTTTTTTTTTTTTTTTTTACTTCTTAGCAATTCATGAATGTTTCCACCTTTTTGTAGGATTCCTTTTTCATTTTCATGTCTTTAATATGCCTCCTGCTGGAGGTATATGAGCCTTTTACTCTGCTTTCCATCTTAAAAATGCTTTTCCTAAGTAACCCAAATGTAGTGAAGGTCAATGATTATGGGGATCTGTGTGTCACATCTGTGATGACAGCATCAGCATATGAATCTTTCTGGGCAAGCAAATCAGATTTTCAGAGAAGGAATAGGAAAGAGAGGAGAAATTTACTCTTGGTAAGCATGCCAAAGAGTCATGACCTTTGAGTAACTTCATAATTAACATTTATGTTGGATAACACTTATAATATTTGGATTATTTTATAGAATGTATAAAGGATGCTGTCTGCTCAAAATGTATACTTGTTTAAATATTCATAAAAGTTGAAATATCCCCTCCGCCCCCACAATGAATAGTCTACATTTGAGAAAATGTACAATGATCAGGATATTTTGGGGTTTGTAGATAACATCAACTTCCGTATTAGGAAGTCTTCAGGTCTGAAAATTAAAATTAAGTTAACCTTTTGTCCACCAGTCCTAGAAATAAAACCAAGCAAAAGAAAATATGAAGCATCAAAGCGACTCCAGACATTCTAAATGGGAAATAACACTGAAGAAATTGCCAGAATTCATTATACATATGTTCCCTTTAATCCAGGACTACTCAACATATGGCCCATGGGCCGCATGCGGCCCTCAGTCCATTTATTTGTGGCCTGAGGTGCAGTTTGGGTTTACATGGGGCTCAACATGTGGCCCGCAGGTGGGTTCCTTTAACAAGGCCTCCACTGGGAACATTTTCCACAACCACGAGGTGTCTCCCAGGCGGGGTGAGCATAGAAAAACGCCAGTGGACAGGCTGGCTGGAACAGACGGGTACAGGGCGTTGGTGTTTCTAGCCCCCAGGGAGGAGGTACCAGGAGCACTGATGCATTGTGGGAAGTGCTTTGTATTCATGTCCATCAGTGTGAAAGAAGTTATTTGCATATATATTTGCATGTATATGCAACCACACTTAAGTGGCCCTCGGCATGTGCTGTATCATTGTGGCCCCCAGGGCTTCCAAAGTTGAGTAGCCCTGCTTTAATCTAATAGATAGAGTGCACTATGAGATTATTCAGAAGAAGTTTTAAGAAATCTGTTAGTAGACAACCATGGAATATCCTGGAATAACCATGGAATACTAGAAACTGTTTTCCCCTTTACTCATCCATATCTGGTTGGTTTACATAGTAAAAGCTAAAGATTTATATTTTCAGCATTTTTGATCCTATCTAATGGAACAGCAAATGTTCTCATTCTCCATTATGTCTATTATTATTTTGAATCCTACTAAACTCTGGGACTCTGCTATAAGAGATCATTATCAGGTCTGAAGGTTAATTATTTTTTGTTCATAAATGTATTTCTTTTTATTTCTTTGAATGTTACCTTTTATGTTCTTGGTCTTGCATTATCAGAGGACAATCTTCTAGAGTTTGATTTAGTGGGTCTAATGTAGACCCTTAAATCGAACACTGAGGACAGCCCCTGTTGGTATCCAGTACTCCTCCTTCTGTGAGGAGTAAGGGAGGCTGGTGAGAGCATGTGCCCCCGTTGGCCTCCCACAGTGTGGACAGGGATTTTAGGTACATCAACTCCAGGTATGCAATTAATGTCACTAGAGTAGTGTAACTTAGGTAAACCTTCTCCTCCAATGTAGACCAGGCCTCTGCGTTGTATGTTGTTTTAAGTGGAGTGAATGGAAATGAACATAGTATTCTGGGTGAGAGGGTTCATACTGATTTATATAATGTCATTATTATAGTGTTAGAATTATTTTCTTATACTTTACGCAGCCTACTGTTTTATTTAAATTGAAGGTTTTAATGATCTATCCATATTAATACTAACTCTTCACCATGAGTGATTACAGCTAACAAAGATGCATAAGTAATTCCATGTATATATTTAATGCAATATATATATATAACAGACCTACACATTCTAAATTGAGGAGAAGAGAAGATTCTTAATGATGGATAATCATGGGGTAAGTATCCTTGAGGTTTTGTAAAATCTCTCTATAATGCACACTTACAGACTGTTAGTAAACTGCCACTCTTCTGTACCAACTTCCTTCAGATAAAACTTCATCTGCATCAATTATTGCCCTAGTCCTTACCAGCAGCAGGGGTCTATTAATATCGTATGATAATATTTCCTTCTGTTGAAATTTTGTCTTTAAAAAAATAATTGCAATTCAGAGCAAACAAACGGCACCACACTGACAGAAATAGGAATCTACAGAACAGGTACAATAAATGGGAAATATCCATTGCAGTGCAGTAGGAAGCTATGTTGTGGCTAGTGTCACTTATTCATGGTCTGCAAGGAGTAAAAATCACAGCAAATAAGGTGTTTGTGAACACCTGGAAGAAGAGAGAAATAATAAAGAGGACATAAAGAATTTAAAAGGTGTAGAGGTAGCATGGTCTAGTAACTAAGGTACTGAAATGGGAACTGGGAATCTTGGATTTTACTTCTGGTTTTGCTACTAACCAGCTGTGTGGATTTGGGCAAACTACTTCTCCTTGAGATCTGCTTCCTCTCCTCCTATTGTTTTTAAACTATGAGGGGCAAGGACTGTCTCTCAATATGTTTGCATAGTGCCAAGCAAAATGTTGCTCCAGTTGGGTTAAGGGCTAAAAATCTATGCATACTACATGAACATAATAGAAATATGGGCATAGGAAAGGGAAAAGGTTGCACCTGGAAAAAGGTCAAATAATATATGTATGTGAGACAGAGGATGGCCAATAATGTGGCCATTCAAAAGTATAGGGGGTAGAAGGATTTTAGAGTGTTTGTACAGACATTGTGGCTTCCATGTCATCTTCCTTCATTTATTGTTGTAGACTTGCAAAATCCCTGCGAGAAAAGCCAGTATTACTTTAATTTTACAAAGGGAGAAACTGAGACTAATTGATGATACATCTGTTCAGTCTGCAGCAGTGAGCCTCTTAGCCCAGATCAATAGTCTCAGGCTAGTGGGGATCATTTTAGCACCAACACTCTAAAATAGCTGTGGAGAGAGCACCTTGAAGTTGTGGGTTGGAATGGAACTTGGGCTCTGGAGCCCACCACCCCATGCAGCCTTCAAAGCTTGAGCTCCAGGCCAAGCTGCAATATCAAAGTCCAGTCTACAAAGTTATTTGAAATGTAATCCAAGCCCGGCTAGCTGGTGTGTTGATCTGGGCTGGGAGGCTTACTGTAGTGGGTTGTGTAGACTATACTGAGAGCCTGATGTTCAGATGTAATGAGCATTCACTGCTCTAGCTGAAGTCATTTGGAAATTGTGGGTCCTCATTCACCACTGAAAAACAGATGGTAGGTGACTTGTCCCTTGATTGCACAATACATCTGTGCAGAGCCAGGAAGAAGAATTACTATTCTGATTCTATATCCTATGCCTTAAACATGAGACCATTATGTTTCCCTTCTAGTGGTCACAGATTACCGAGGTTCTTGAGATGAGGCAGTGTATAACTGTGTAGAGATGGGTTTCTTAACAGCCATGTCGTAGGTACATGCATGGGGTAATTTGCTGGTTTTGTAGATAATCTCTAGTTAGAGGAAAACTGATTTTGGTCTCACTGCTGCTTGGGTATTGTTTGTTTGTATGTGTTTGTTTGTTTCCTCCTTGGATTTCTTTAATAGGGAACAAAATGTATCGTTTATCTTGAATATGGTAGAGAGGGAAAATTGCTAAATCCTTCCCTTAGAATATCAATTTATTTGAATCTTTACTATGCCAGTTTTGGTAATAGTTGTATAGTATTTGGGGTGATTACCCAGGAATTTTACTGAGTGGGAGGTCTGTGGACTAATCTCCATATGGAAAGTTGTACAAACCTTATTATCGATGTTGTTTATAAAGAAGTATGGAGAATATATTATATGGAATAATTCTGAATTAGCAGGGCAATGGGAAGAACTAACTAGTCTTTTCCATCTCTATCTTCTGACTGTACAATTCCTTCTTTTACACTGTGTATCCATGGAGTCTCTAGGGTGAGACAGGGTCACACTAAACCATTAGCCTTTTTATGAATTTCATGAGAGAAGAGAACCAGAAGCTCTTTACAGATCATGAGTCTGGAAGTGAATTAAATGTCTGAGATTTACTGTCATTGTTGCATGCTGTATTTCACGGTATTGTCCTGTCACTGCTGGTGTAGGGAGGTTTTCCAGTGACAGGTATGTTTTCAGAATGCATTGAAATATTGAACACTGTTCTGTTTCAGTTTTATCTGATGTGACATCTTGAACCTTTCCGAGTTGATCCAATTTTATTCTTTTGTTTTGGGCCACCTTCTATATTCTCTTACCTGTTTCCTCTGTAAGGGTGTGTATAACATGAAATAAGCTACACAAATTGAGCTACATCAATTGTGTATCTTATTTCGAAATAGAGCACTCTTCCTCCGACTTCCCTTACTTGTACAATGAGGATTACAGGACTCAGAGTAAGAAGTCCTCCAGCTTGATAGTATTTTGACACTATTTTGAAATAACTGCCTGCTGTCTAGACATGGACTTGCAGAATAGAGCTAGTTATTTCAAAATAGTGTTTCAGTGTAGACGTACCCTAAATGAATGAAGATTTCTTTATTACATTGTATTTCAACAGGCACACTGACATTTGCCCAGAACTGCCATAAGTTAAAAGGTTTTCATACAAAATCTGCAGTACCATTATACATGTCTTTTGTTTGCTAATTTCTTGACAATTATTTATTAAAGTGATATAGTTCAGTGGGAGGGCTGTCAGTCATCATCAGAGATGTAAATTTTTGTCTAGTCCAGAAACAATTTAGATATGCTCTCTGGATTACATTGGGAAAGTACATTGCTTGTTTAATCCAGAGAGATTATCAAAGTTACTGGGTATAACTGCAGACAACTGCAAAATAATCACCTTTTTCTGAAATTGTCAGATCAAAAAAAGTTGTCTGCTTAAGTATAGTATTTTTGTAACACTGACTCTTCTGGTCCCTCCACATCCACAGTGCGATTTCACATGCTGTATAAACCAGTGTAAGCAACAACATTTTTCTTCAATATGGCATGTTTCCAAGGAAGACAGGGTACTTTCACCACATTCTTAAGTCCCTTGGGGATTTTGGTGTGAGATTTTCCATTGACAGTGAAAAATAATGTACAAACTGAGACAGTTCTTTTTGTTTTTCAAATGTATCTTGGCAAAAAGTGGCAGTCAATTTGGCTGTATTTACTGAACATATCAAGCTGAATAAAGAGACTTACTTCTGGACTGCACAGCACTGTACAGTCCAAGTTATACCTACAGAGTTTAAAAGTAGACCAAGGAGAGATTTTTGGCCAGAGAACAGAATATGTGAACAGAGGAAATGTTATACTTGTTAAATCTTGTTAACTTTAGAAATCTCTACAGTCCAAATGTCCTTAAAGATTAATAGCAGTTTAACAGAGATTAAGAACTTCTGAACAAACAAACAAAAAAGGTCACTTAGTACTTTCTGACCATAAACAGTATAGAGAGATATAGATTATTTGGATATGACAATTGATGTCTGTAGCAAGTTGGGTCAGAGAGATCCCTTTAAGACTGTCACCTAATGGGCTGGTCATATGACTGAGCCTGCATACCAGCCCTTTGGGGCACCCTACCATTTCCTGCTTAGCCAGAAGCTCTCATCTTCCCCAGCAAAGGCGCAGACTAGGGGTAAAGGACACCAGCAGACTAACCCAGATATTGAGAACATCTCAGCTTTGGGAAAGCTCAGTCACAGGGACCCCAATGGGACCAAACCCCCAAATAAATCCATGTCACTGTGTAGAAAGTTTATATAGAGTGAGCAGATAAGATATATGCCTCCTTTATCAATGAAAGAGAGATATGCACAGCTGTGGTCCCCCCAGATAATTATTTGCATTGAGTTTGACAATAAACAAAATGATTTTAATAAGTATAAAAAGTAGGCTTTAAGTGGTTGCAAATGATAACAGATAGATCAAAGAAAGTTAATAAGCAAACAAAAACAAAAACATGTCAACTAATTCTAATACACCAAGAAAAGTTGTTACAAATCATAATTTCTCACCATAGTTCATATTTCAGATAAAGTCTCTCTCAGGCCAGAGCTGATCTTTTTTTCTTACCTGGGTCTAACAGCTTCTTTCCACTTCTCTCCTTAGAGTTCTTTTGTTTCCAGATGTGTTCATGGATCATCTCAGGATGGGGAGGAGTCTGTGAAGCCACCATCATTGTTTGCTTCACATTCCTCATTTAAAATTTCCCTAGAGTGGAAAGTCTTTGTTCAGTTCCTCCTAATCCTATGGAAAGGTACAAAATTCAAGATGGATTCCAGTACCAAGTGGCACTGTCACATGTCTTTGTAGGACCAACCATGATTTAGAATTACAGGAAAAACAAGGCAGATTGATTTACAGATCATTGTCCTGAGCAATAGACCACTAAGTTCCTTAAGCACTGCTAATGGCTTTTATAGCATATCTAGATATATAAATTGAGTTATACTTCATAATTCTAGCTTTATATACAAGAATGACACATGCATTCACATAGAATATACATGTTCAGGGAATTTCAAGTTCTCCAAGGATAGGTTATATGCCCTAATTTGCATAAAGTATATCAGAGTTATGCCTCTTCATATTAAAAAAACATATTTCCATAAAAATATGGGGGCTCAGCATCACAGTATCATAAGGTCCTGCTAGGAGAAGAGGCTAATGTAGCACTACACCGGCTTCAATTTCCTCTCCTCCCACAGAGATCACTGTAAAAACACCTTCATATGCAAAGTCCTACTGGGATCAATTTTGTTTCCTGTTCTCTTTAACCTAAGCCCCCTGTGAGATTGCAAGCTCCAACTCTACCAGTATGTCAATAAACTCCTGCTTTGTATTTCGACAGACACAGCTGACAGAATGACATATATGGCACTGTGTCTGACTAAAAGAGACAAGCATCTGGATGATTTCTGGCTTAATATTAACCCAGGTAAGAAAAGAGCAGGAAGTGCTTTCAAAGGGCTTACTGAGACACCAACCTTTCCCTCCATCAAAGTCACCTTCCCCTTACTCATCAAATTTTCAAGAGTGAAATAGATTAATTACTCTTTTTGATATTGTGGTAGTGACAGTGGTAAGAAAAATATTTCTTCCACTTCTGGTTTCTAGAGCACTATTTTCACTTATCTGAGACAAGAAGCTAATAGTGACTGTGATCTGTGTGTTCCTCACCTTGCAATTGGAGTACTGTAGTTTCCTCTAACAAGTGCTGAAGTTCCAGGCCCCTCAAAGCTTCTGCAGTACTTCAATTCTTGGGCAGAATCCTATTCTTCACCATGAATACATCATACCATATGCTCTCCACTGGCTTTACACTTGCTTCCAGATCCCATACTATGTTTTATTCCTAATCTGTAGACCTTCAGAGAACTGAAGCCCAGCTTTATCAGAAGTGGTCTATCCATTTGGAGATCACCAAGCTAATTCTGCTTACTGATAATGCTGAAGTTATCTATGTTCAGGATGAAACTTTCAGATACTTGAGGCATTATTCTGTGCTGAGAGTCCTGGACCTTGAAATTCCTTAGCAAAAGTTATCAGAGTTGCAATTATGACTGAGAGTTTGTTCAGCTCAATGCAAACAAAAAGCAAAAAAACCTTTTCATGCATGTCTTGAAATAGTAGAAGTTGAATGAATTTTAAAATAAATTTCAAACTGAATAGTAAGAGCAAAGTAAAATGTTCAAGTCCTAGTTCTATATTTGGCACACTGGTTCTACAGTGATAGACAGGTAGTAAGTAAGTAAGTAAGACAAGACAACCCATGTAGGTATGAATCTTTTCTTCCAACAAACCCAAAGGAAAAAAAGTAGAATATTTCACACTGAGTGATGTAAACTATAAATATTGTTTTTACTTGAAATAAACTTTCACAGCATATCATACAGACAGTAGCTAAAATTTTCAGAGGTGACCAATGATTTTTGAATGCCCATCTTCAGAAACCTTAAAGGGGTCTTTTCAAGAAGTGCTAAGCAACCAGCCACTTTATTAGTAGTAGTAGTAGTATAATGATAATAATTATAACCTAAAGCTTTTTACTACATCTCAAGTTGAACATCTGAAATCTATTCACCTTAACCTTTTTGAAAGCTTTTGCCTGTGTTCTTCTCTTTCCATAGACTAAATGCTTATTTTTTAAAACACAGTCTTACTGGGATAATTGTCTTCACAGCATCAATCAATCATCTTTTTGGCTGAATCTTGAAACAAACCATTTCCAGCTCTTCCTCCACACACAGCTCTAGCTTATGATTTATGTTAGAGATTGATGATTTCCTTTCACTTAAAACCCTTTCTTTTGATTTTCCCCATTCACTTAAACAGTGAGGCTACGTCTACATTGGCAAGATTTTGTGCAAATACTTTTAACGCAAGAGTTTTTGCGTTAAAGTATTTGTGCAAGAGAGCGTCTACACTGGCATGTGCTTTTGCGCAAGAGAAGTGCTTTTGCGCAAAAGCATCTGTGCCAGTGTTGATGCTCTCTTGCGCAAGAAAGCTCCGATGGCCATTTTAGCCATCGGGCTTTCTTGCGCAAGAAATTCATGTTGCCTGTCTACACTGGCCTCTTGCGCAAGAACACTTGTGCAAGAGGGCTTATTCCTGAGCGGGAGCGTCATAGTTCTTGCGCAAGAAGCACTGATTTCTTACATTAGAACGTCAGTGTTCTTGCGCAAGAACTCGCGCAGCCAGTGTAGACAGGCGGCAAGTTTTTGCGCAAAAAGCAGATGCTTTTGCGCAAAATCTTTCCAATGTAGACACAGCCTGATAGTAATGTGCTCAGTAAATTTTTGCAGGCAATGAATTTAAATGCCTTCTGGCTTCCAACACAATGCTCAAGTCCTCTTATATGTTCTCTATTTCCAGACACTTATTTTGCAAAATAGAATGAAATAAAACTTAACTCCAAATCTTAGCAACAAGGTGGAAAGTTGTTTACTTTCTTTTGTGGGGAAAATGGAAATGGTGGATTAAATATTTCATAGGGGTGTTTTTTTCTTCTGCAACTCCTTTCTCTCTCTCTACAATCACTCTGTGAGCAGTTTTTGAGTTGTCCCATTAATGACATGGCCAGAATATCAAAAGATTTAGAAGGGTGAATTGGATTTGAATAGGTACTGTGGCAAGGGCCCCTCTTCCCCAAGCCACTACTGGGGAGGCCTCCTCCCCTTAGCCCCCCCAGTTAGGGGTTTTGCAGCGGGTCTCAATGGTAGGGAGCCCGGGCCACGTGCCCACAGGCTCCCTCCTTAGCTGCCTTTACCTAATGCTGGTCAAAATTGTTCTCTCTGGTTTCTTCCTCTCTGCCTCTCCACCACCTTCCTTTGTCCTCTCCTCTCCTCTCCAGCCTCCAACTGCTGAGGCTTTTAAAGGCCCTCAGACAGACAGCAGAGAAGTCAGCTGGCCCCAATTAGCCTGAGCCAGCTCCTCCCAGCTGCATCTAATTGGGCTGCAGTTCTCTGCTTCTCTCACAGGGGTTTTTCCCTTTTGGGCTGCCTTTTCCCCTCTCTGCAGCCGCTCCCTGGCCTGACCCTGTCACAGTACCTAAAAATTTGAAAGGCTTATCTTGAACCATTTGGGGCTACAAGAATCAGAATTTTAGTAAATTATTTTTCTAGTAGGTTAGTAACCCTGCAACAACAGCCTTTTCACATCATTCCATCACTGCTCAGAACTCCAAAATGCAAATATTTCCAAAGAGATTATAATCGAGAAAACTAGTGGTGCCAGAACTTTTATCCTTTCTGTGGAAATGCTGGTGTCTAACTGAAGTAGTAAAATACTATTGTTTTACATGACGATTGCAATTTACTTCAAGATAAACTAGGTTCATATTTTTTCTGGGTATCTTACCACTTTTCCTTCTAATCTGTCAAATCCTACACAACAAATGGAGACTTTCAACTTTTGTAGGTTGAAAACTTCAGAGCAGCAAATGCATCAAAGATTTCTAATAGCAAGAAGCTCACAAGCCTCCCTTGACATTCCTGATGCTGACAATGTCTTTGCTGAGGTTAGCAGCAACCATGGAACATCTTTTTTGGTTCATTTGTTCAGGTTGTAAATTAACATGGTATGTGATGCCAGACCAAGATTACAATTGACAGAACTGGGACTTGTGAGCTCTTAACTCTCTGTGATATTGTGGACAAAGTTTGCCTCAGCATTATCAATGGATCCCAACCAAAAGCCAAATACCCCTTAAAAGAAACTCCTTCAAATCTCAATCCCAAACAAAATTTCACATAGATACCTCCTATGTTAATAATGGAAGGAGCAAAACTGATTTCCAATGTGAATAAATGCTTGATCCATATTCTTTTTGTATGCTGTGGTCCAAATTCTGCTTCAAAATACAATTAAAACCAAAATTGCTTTCTCCCCTTCATGCATTCTAGTACTTTTAGATTCAGGGGCGTCTTAATTGTTTAACCTCTGAATTGCAAACAGTTACTGTTTGAGGTAAAACTTAAATGCTTAAATTTGACACTTTATGAATGGGCCTTAACAAAGATGCTAATTATCTTACCCATTACAAAGATAGCTTCCCCAATTATCACCCCTAATATTATTATCTCATAGACACTAACCTCCCACCTGCACTCCCCCCCCCTTTGTGCTAAAATCTGATTTGTCAATTTTATATGTGTTCACTTTTTTTGATTGTACACAAAAGTGCTGCATAGTCCTGTCTTTTGTTTGAGGTTCTGGATCTTACTTGCCATAGTGCTGATGCTTTCATTTGATAATCCAGCATGTTTTTTAAAACCATTCATTCTCGGTGCAGGGTTTTTTTTCACTCCCCCATGGTATTGACAAGACTCAATATGTAATTTTCATCAGGGAATCATTGCAAAATGAGTTTGTTTCCAATACGGTCCCACAGAGGTTTGTCCTCACTACCATGCTATTTAAAATTTTTAGTCAATGACCTGAAAGAAAACGTAACAGCATTATTGATCAAGGTTGTGGAAGATCTAAAGATTTGGAGCATGATAAATAATGTAGAGGGCAGGGCACTGATGTCAATAATAGAGAGTTATAGATAGCTTGGTAAGCAACAATATGTGTTTTGATGTAGCCAAATGTACAATCATATACTTAGGAGAACAGGACAAGGGACTATTTTATGGGAAACAGAGACTCTGAAAAAGACTTGGGAGTCATTGTGGGTAATCAGCTGACTGTTCAGTCTTAGTATGATGCTGTGGCCAAAAGGGCTAAAGTGTTAAATGTATTTTTGGAAGTACAAAATTTAAGTTTCTCTGTTTTGCTAAGCTTGATTCTAGGTCCTGCTTTAGCTGAAATATATTTTAGAAATCCATCTACTTTGGGATGTATGTGTAGGAAATAAATTGCATGTGATTTGATACAGTTCTTTTCCTTCCACATTAAGACACTTGTCCAAAAAATTAGAGAATTAAATTGTTGTTTTTTAATTAAAGTGATTTTATAATACCTATTTCCTACTAGATAGGTTCTTTAATTACAATTAAGCCCCGCATAAATGTGTTGACATTAAAACTGCCTCTATAATTTCCACTACTATGCCTTAGAAAAACAAGTATTAAAAGCACTGCAACTAGACTAACAACCAGAACAACAACAACAACAAAAACAGCAAACAAAACCAAACTGATCAACTAAATGTTAAACAAAATAAATGAGCCATGCATTGTATCCTGAAGGCTACAAAAGTAAAACTCATGCGCATCTCTACAAGAGATGAGTTCTGTAGTTAGGTGCTGTTTCTAGACAGGCTAATTACCAATGTCAGAGTTTTATCCTGAAGCTAAAAGCTGTAGCAACCTAGCTAGCATAAAATTATAAAACTCTAATGTTGATTTTAAAATACACACATATTTTCCTCAAAATCTTTCAAATGAAATGAAATAAATGTTTTTATTCTAAATTTGAGGGGAGATGTTCCACTTCTCTAAGGGTATGTCTACACAGCAAAGTTATTTCGAAATAACAGCTGTTACTTCAAAATAACTTTCCTAGCGTCTACACAAGCTAACTGCTATTTCGAAAATAATTCAAAATAGCCGAAGGCTTATTTCAAAATTGGTAAACCTCATTCCACGAGGAATAACGCCAATTTTGAAATAAGCCCTCCGCCCTGGCCACAAGGTAACTTCTGACCCGATGCCCTGCCAGAACCAGTTCTGGCTGGCCTTAAATGCGATTCAGAGTCCAATCAGTGTTGATGTGCTATTTCAAAATAGCGAAAAGCTATTTTGAAATGCATTTTGTGTGTAGACACGTTATTTCGAAATAACTATTTCAAAATTAGATATTTTGAAATAACGCTGTAGTGTAGACATAGCCTTATACAATCATTTGAAACTCAGTTTCCTCTTTTAAATCATATCATTAACATATGGAAAATTATAATTATATCATATATTGAAAAATAAATTATATGAAAGCTTTGAAAATTGATATTACTTAAAAAGCCATATAAAATATTGATGAAAAATGTTCTGTCAGCTCTCTGAAACAGGTGGCCTAACATTTTTAGTTGAGAGTTGCATGCTTTGGTGATGAGCTTTAGTTTGCAATGTGATTTTGGTGGATAATATCTTAGCTATGCAGGCCTGCCACAAACACTGCTTCTCCAGCCTTCCACATTCTGCACAGTTGAAGAGGCTGAAATTATTTTAAACTCATTTAAACTTAAATCAGAGCATTGGTAGGTCCACAGCCTGAAGTCTGTGTGCTTCAAAGCATCCTGTGAAGTAGAAGTTGGTTTGTTATGATAAAGACCAAAGAAAATTGTCTCTTTTTATTGTTATACTTTCCTCCTTACCATCAATATGTTGCCAAAACTGGAATAAATGGTTTTGTTTTGGATGAATAGTATTGCTTTTCCTCTGAAGCCATTCCTTTTCTTGTTTGTCGATTTAGATAACAAATTACTTCTGATTAAAATAATTCCAGTCTCAAAGAAGCAAACAGACATTATTAACCCTCTCTCCTAAATAAAAAGGATAACCTACAAGTACATACAATCACTTCCTAGCTGCAGTTGCTATTGGAAATGGTGTATTATGTAAAGGGTAGGTGTAGAGGAGGAAGCAGCTGCAAACACTTTTCAGAGATTAGAGTGTGTATATGAGGGAATTAATATATTTGATTTTGTTTGTGAATATTGATAGGAAAAATTAGATTAAAAGTTATTGTAAAATGTTCAAAAAAGACAAATTTAAGTGCCAACATGATCAGTGAACATGAGTGGAGTTTTCTCTTGAATAACATAAATGGTTAGATTTATATGACTTTTTTCTCATTTATGTTAAGTTTTTTTCATGCTGCTCTCGCATCATTCTCTGCACTGTATGATTCAAAAGTTTTATCATTGATTTTCAATGGAAGCAGAGTTCAGTACTCATCTTCAGGGTTTACAAAAGGCTTCAGATTAACTTCCCTTGAGACTGAAGTCCTCTGCCTACTGAACAGACACATGACAGCACAAGCATCCTCACTTTACCCTTCAAATATGCCTGAATCCTGAACTAGTTACATAAGTAACTTTTTTTAGACTAATGATACAGCAAATATTTTGAAGGCTGCTTGTTTCTTTGGAAAACTTGGAACCCTAAGTCAAATCATATTTACTTTAAAACATAATACAGTAAAACTCCAATAGTCTGGCATCCAGTTGTCCGGTACTCCTGATAGTCCAGCATCAACTGGAACCCGGAATTGCTCAGGTCAGCCACTCTCATGGCCAGGCCGTTCTGCTCACAGTTCCCAGCACACACAGAGTCCAGCTTTCACGTGCTAGCAACCGGCTGCTGAGCACTGGCAGCTGCTTCGGGACCTGGACATAAGGTTGGGGAGAAGGGGGATTGGGTGACAGCAGGGAAGGGAGGTGTTTGGCTCTGTGGAAGGGAAGGGGAGGGGAGGGGAGGGCAGGGCGATTGGGTTGTGCACGGCATCCCGGCCAGCTCATTGAAAAGCCGGCCGCTCAGTGCACGTGCCCCAGCGCCTGGAGGGAGACGCGCTGCTGTACCAGCGGCTCCAGGACCCAAGCATAAGGTGTGTAGGGGGGAAGGGGATTGGGTTGGGAGTATGCCCCCTTATAGTACCTTCTGGTACTCCGGCATATCCAATAATTCGGCACCACCTAGGTCCCAAAGGTGCTGGATTATTGGAAGTCTACTGTAATCATCATCATCATCATCATAATAAATAGCCCAGTAATTCCACACTATAAACTCCCTTTATTCACACCACATTTAACCCAATATAACATTTCACTTCAGTGGAATAGTTGCTGATTGTCAGTGGGAGGAGGGAGGAATTATGCTCCAGGAATGAAACAATTAATTATAGTTCATCAAAGAACTACTGACCTTTCTTCCTCACTTTCTTCCACAGTCAAAAGTTTATTAACCAAAAATTCAAGAAGAGCTGTTGGTCTTAAAATATTCAGCATTTCTATTTGTTTTTGTTTGTTTGTGTTTTTTCAGGAGATACATGGACTGCTGCTCTAGCTAACATCTTAGATACAGATAGGAGTCCTCACAATGCACTGCATGGTATTTGGAATGGTTAAAAGGAAAATTACAAAAGGTGATGATGAAAATAGAAGGATACTTATTTCTCCAAAGGGGGGAAAACAATAAAACAAAATCAAACCTCACACAAAGAAATAATTGTGTTGTAAATAGCACTTGTTCCTCAGGACACAATCCATAAAAAGTTACCATTGGATATGCAAAATTTGTATGTCCTTAAACCATCTCAATGTGAACATTTCTGTATTTTGCTGGGTAAAAATTTCACTTCAAAATAATAATGAATTCAGATTTTTCTGTCTTGTTTTTTGTTTCAAAATCAGAGTTTCAGAAAGGCCTTTTCCTATGCTGGTTCTGTTTGGTGGTCAGATAGGGTACTCTGGTGCTTAGGGAGCTAAATAAGACACCATGACTTTCATAATCACTTTTAAAGAAATATGAAACATGAACAATGTTAAGACTACAGTGATACTGAGATTGTACTGTTATCAATTTAGTTTCACAATACCACTTGCCAATTACTGTTACTGTTGGAAATGGACTCAGACAGAAAGTGACAACACAGTCAAGACTGTAACTTGCTGTTGCTGTTTTTTGCTGCTACTCATTTTTTAAAGAAATTCATCCTAACATTATTGTTTTTTGGTGGGAAAGAGGAATAAAAGGAATATTCTAACTAGGTAAGTTTTCAATGTGCGTCCAATTTATTTAGAGAAAGTATTGATGAAAGTAATAGCTGTGCTTATAGTATTAATATTTATCTACCACCTATCAACAATATTTTAATTGCAACCAGTTGTCTTAACTAGACCATTTTCCTTAGTGAAAATGCATTCGGTATTTTGCAAAGCTTGCAATCAGGTGTGTGTTTCAGACACTTATTTTCCCAGATTTCATTCCCATGGGCCTCCTGATTGAATGAGAATGTTTTAAGAACTTCAGCCAATTCCAAAAAAGTTTTATAGAAACACATAAATGTAGGGCTGGAAGGGCATTCAATATGTTCTCAAGTTCAACTCCCTGCACTTAGGCAGGACCAAGTAAGCCTACACCTGACAGATGTTTGACTAACTTGTTCTTTTTAAAAAAACAAGCTTTCAAGGGAGGTTGTGGAATCCCTGCCATTATTTCAGAATTTAACAGTCCTTATAGTTAGAATTTTTTCCTAATATCTAACAGGCAGCATTTTCTTGTAAAGCCATACTGAATAAAAGCCTTTTTCTTTTTAACTTGATGTTTATCATCTGTCTCTGTAGTCCCAAAACTGATTGTGCTGATGTAAAATCTACTTCTTATTTTTTATGGCATGAAGATGATAAAAATATGAACATTACTAAAGTCAAAATCAGTGGGCCCAAGAGCAGCTTTGAAGAAGCTTGATGTAAGTCTAAAATGCTACCGGTAAATGATCAAAGAAGGCAATAATTTATAATGTGATCCATAATTTGTGATTGGCATCTAGATTAACTTTGTGTGTTGTCTTTCATCTTTCAGAGCTATAAAAGATGACAGCATCTGCCAGACAATGTCCTAAAATGGTTCAGTGAGGACCGTTGTTTACCCGGTGAGCAGTTCTTTTGCAAAGCTTGCAATCAGGTGTGTGTTTCAGACATTTATTTTCCCAGAATTCATTCCTGGTTGAATGAGAATGTTTTAAGAACTTCAGCCAATTCCAAAAAGGTTTTATAAAAACACATACATGTAGAGCTGGAAGGGCATTCAATATGTTATCAAGTTCAACATCCTGCACTAAGGTAGGACGAAGTAAGACTATACCATCCCTGACAGATGTTTGACTAACTTGTTCTTTAAAAAAAAACAATGGCAGAGATTCTACAACCTCCCTTGAAAGCTTATTTCAGAATTTAACAGCCTTTATAGTTAGAATCTTTTCCTAATATCTAACTTACATCTTTCAGATGAAGTCCATAGCTTTTTTTCTACTTTCAGTGGACACGGAGAAGAACTGTTATCACAGACCCTAACATATTTCAAATCTATTACCAGGTTCCCCATCAGTTTTCTCAAGACTAGACATGCCTAGTTTTCTAATATTTCCTCAGAGATCACATTTTTAAACCTTTTAACAATTTTGCTATTTTCATATGGGCTCTCTACAATGTGTCCACATCTCTCCTAGGCTGTGTCTAGACTACACCTCTCTGTTGACAGAGAGATGTAGATTAGGCATGTCGAAATTGCTAATGAAGTAGGGATTTAAATATCCCGTGCTTCATTAGCATAAACATGGCCACCGCTTTTTTTTTTTAAACAGAGCTTTTTCGAAAAAAAACGGCAGTCTAGACGTGGATCTGTCGAAAATAAACCCTTTTTCGACAGATTCTGTAAACCTCATTTTTTGAGGAATACAGGATCTGTTGAAAAAGGGTTTATTTTCTACAGATCTGCGTCTAGACTGCCATTTTTTTTTCCGAAAAAGCTCCATTTAAAAAAAAAAGCGGTGGCCATGTTTATGCTAATGAACCACGGGATATTTAAATCCCCTGCTTCATTAGCAATTTCAACATGCTTGATTTGCATCCCTCTGTCGACAGAGGGATACAGTCTAGATGTAGCCCTAATGTGTGGTAGCCAGCTTTGTCATCACCAGTGCCATATGAAATAGAACAATTACTCCTGTGTTTTACATAAGGCACTCCTGTAATAAATTTTTTTTTTCAAATGCATCACATTGTTGGCTTATATTCAATGAACCCCCACATTTTCTTCAGTGTACTACTGCTGACCAATTATTCCCCATTTTGTAGTGTGCATTTACTTTTTCTTCCAAAATGTAGTACTTCTTTTTATGGAATTTCATCTTGTTGAATTCAGAACAATTCTTCAATTTGTCAAGGTGATTTTGAATTCTAATCCTGTCTTTCAAAGTGCTTGCACACCTCACAACTTGGTGTCATCCAAAAATGTTATAAGCATACTCTTCACTACAGAAGGTTCTGCTGATCCACATGAATTGGTAATTTCAAGTTGGCTGTGATTGGGTTGTACTCACAAGCTTTGTGCATCTTTCTTTCTCTCTGAACTGGAAGTATATGTGCCAGAGTGGGCAGCCATTGAATGTGTGGTTATTTAATGTTCCAGTTCTGAATCTCATTACAGCTTAAAAGTGCATTCAGAGATTTGGTATGTGAGCTGCCCATCCAGACTGGTGCATAGCATTCAAATATGCCAGAGATAGTGTCCCTGATTGAAATGTGTGTACCTTGGCACCCCATTTTGTTCCCACAAGTTTTCAGAGAAGACTAATTGTTGTTTCTGAGTGTCCCCCCCCCCCCTTTTTTTTGAATGCCTTTTCCAGATGAATTTTAAAAGTAAAGCTTCTGTTCAGATACACCCAAGTACTTTGGATAGGGCTCATTTCAGACCTGTTGCCAAAAAAAGTGATGTTGATTGGTTCCTTAGCCATTTTATTATGTAGGCAAAAGACTATTACCAAAGTTTTGAAGGTGATGGAGTGGAGTTTCCAATATTTAAAAGCATTCTGTTATGTTAAGGTGAGTTGGAAAGGATATTACTGATGACTGTGAGATCTTCACATTATACTTGAAGAGCGATGTTGCCTCCATAAATGACATTACACTAACTTTGCCAGCTAATGCAGCGTTTGAATAGTGAAGACAACCAGCATGTATTCTTGAAGCAAACATTTAGCGAGAGTGTGTGCATTGCTGGTGCTTGCTCAGCATTGTGGCCAGGAGTTGAGTAGTGCTACAGAATTGGTTAATTCTTGAGCAATAGCTTCACCAAAGGCAGCAGATAGCTCTATCAGCACTATTACTGTTTTTAAATTCCACTGGAAGCCTGCTTCCCTTCAACTAGTAATGGCAAGAACCTGGTCACAACTTTGTTCCAGTCTGAAACTGGCCTGTTTCTTTGGGAAAATAACCTCAAAGATAAGGGCAAGGCAGAAGGCAGTCCAGCAAGACTGTCTCTATTAAATTGCAAATTGATACTGCATTATACCTGGCAGCATCATTTGATAATTTCCTAAATCTGAGAAGGGCAATGACTATTGCCTTACGCTCGCTCTTGGGATCTTTCCCATTGAATGCACAGCAGGGAACAAGTTTGCCAACCATGCGCATATCTTTGGCCCCTAGTTATGAATGTGAAACAATGGTGTTGGACATAACTTCCAGTTGATAGCGTTCTTCTGGGTCAGTGACTCGATACTTACGGAGGAGTGTCTGGTTTTGTGACTGGAATGAGTTAAATGAAGACTGTCCACTGTTTCATTTAATCTCTTTAGGAGAGCAGAGTTCAATGACTCTATTTGTGTTTTTGCTGTCTTTAGATCACTGTTCTCATACTCTTTGAAGAGTGCTTCTGTCTCTGGCAATTAAAAAAAAATATAGGGGCAAGATGACAATCTTCACATGGTGCTTCTGTTATTGCCATTGATCAAGAATACTACTGGGCATTGATTTGTCAATTTCCCAGTGTGACTTTTTCCCTTACATTTAACTCCATTGCTTACTCTTCTGTCTGAAGGAAAAATGAGATCACTATACTGCTTCCCCATTGTTTTACAGAAATGTTCCACACAAATAAGTGCAATGAAAAACAAGATTTGTTTTGAGAACTTTCCTTTACAGTGTGTGTTTGTAAATATTGATGCCCAAAACCATTGTTTTGTGAATAGTGTTTGATTTGTAAGCTAGAGTATTTACAGTGTTCCCTCTGTTAATGTATGCAGTCAAAACTATTTTCTTATAGGCAGGAAGCATGGATTTTGATTCCATGTGTGGGAATGCTGGTAAGGAAGCAAGCTGGAACGGTTCTTGAAATGAATTGTATTTCCCTTCCTATAAGGGAAAGGTGGCATCTGGCAGTGCATTCTTTGTGAGGGCTGTGGGATTCTAGAACTTATTCTCCCCTTTTGGTCTAATATAGTTTGAATTTGGTAACCTAAATGTCAGGAATGCTGCTAATGACACTTGCTAAGGAGAGGGCTGAGAAGTTCTGATTACTAGAAGACTAAGAAGTGAAAACAAGCTTTTGCAACTGGTTTAATGCAGCTCCTGATGAATTTATCATTTGAATGTGTCTGAGATTCAAAATTTAGGTTAATATGTATTAGACTAGAGCCACCATTAGATCAATAAATCACCTGTCTGTAAGGGTCTGTGATAGACATCCAGACAGTGCCAGCTCCATTTCACTCAAAATTCACATACTGGGAAAGTGACTAGCCCATTGTGTGCAGATATAAAATGATAGGCTTGTTACTTCAACACTTTTTATCTATGCAAGCATAATCACAAACAAGGATTACCTCAAGGACTGCTACTACAGGAAAAACAAATATCAAGTTGCAGTAAATTTGTATTAGCCTCCAAACAGTACTAAATCAGTGTCATGTGATGTAAAAAGAACATGTTCATTGATAACATTAGAGACCACCGGGACATTTTCTATTTTTTGTTTTTCACTTGATATCAGTGATATTTATCCTCTGGAACTTGAACCACACACTTTTCTTCAGGGTTTTATGTAGAGTGTCCATAGTGTCAACAGCTCTGATATGTTTTTTGAATCTCTGCCTAAGAAGCAGATATGGAAGCAGTTTGGGGATCAAACAGAAAGCTCCTCTTCTTCCTTAGCACATGTGAGAAAATGCAGGGAGAAAATTCAGGGAGCACTGTGCAAGAGGAGATCCCCAAGATGTATTTTCTCTTTTGTTTGCCCCAGAAGAAGAAAAAAATGCTGAGAGCTGACCATTTCTCCCTTCAAGCAGCAGCAAAAGGGAGAGAAGGTGACGAACAGGAGAAATGTTTTTGTGCCTTCCATGAATCAGCATGGGAGATGAGATGAAGCGCTATTAATCACTCAATAGAGCCATATGGCCAAAATACCATCCTATACTAATGCAACATTGTAATTAATTTTATTCATATAATGCCATAGTGCTTTATAGTTATTAAGGAAAATAATTGGTCCCTGAGTCAAAGTTTACCAATAGCTCCCTGAAATACCTTTGATGGACAAAAAATAACTGCCCAGCTCTTGAAGGTTGACTATTTAGAAAATTGCAATAAACGCTCACTGGTATGACACTACTCCTCTTTAGAGAAAAAGTACATATTTCTCTCCCTTTCTGTGTCAAACTCTATTTTAAAAAAAAATATTGAGCAAACAGTAACTTGTTTCTGGGAGCTAGCATTGTGAGGTTGACCAGAAAGAGGTTAAAAACAAACTGTTATTTCAAGCACATATTTCACTCAGTGATTAACCTATACCCGAATGGTAGCTGTATCATTTCATTTTCTTGACATCCTTCCTTGCTTGGAGTTCACATAACCTTATGGCATACAGCATCTCACTAGCTGAGATACCATATTGATTATACTCTCAGAACATGCTTTGATATGGATAAAAAAGACCTTTTTCTCTCATCTCAGGGCCATATTTTTAAAACAGGAGGCCTTATAAAAAAGTTCTATCAAACACATAGTTTCATGTAATTACCACTCCTATGCATGACAATACATCTATGCACAAATGGCTAGTTAGAATCACCATGTTTCTACAAGGAAATATAACTTATTCTTCATGTAAATGCGAGTGTTCCAATTAATATGGACCATAGGCCAGCTTTTTAATACAATAGTGAGAAAGAGCCTTACAATTTCTTTGCAAAGAATAGAATAATTAGCTTGGATAGTACTATTAAAATTCTGGTCAGAGCCTGTGTAAATGATATGAACATCTGAAAAATCTTATTTTTTGACTCTTTCTTCACTTTCCCTAAACACAGAGATCCCTATCTCTATATAAAGCTCATTTAGCACCACTAAGGGTATGTCTACACTACAGCATTATTTCAAAATATCTTACTTCAAAATAGTTAATTCGAAATAAGTTATTTCAAAATAACGCGTCTACACACAAAATGCATTTTGAAATAGTGTTTTGCTATTTCGGAATAGTGCATCCACTCTGAGTGGACGCTGAATCGCATTTAAGGCTGGCCGGAACCAGGTCCGGCAGGGCATCAGGTCAAGAGTTACTTTGTGTGGCTGCTGCCTGAGGCTATCTGAGGCTTGTGCTTAAAGGGACACCCCCGGACAGCCGGTTCTCAGCTTTCCCTGCTTGCTTGCCTATCTCGATGAGGGACAGCAAAGCATTTTGTCCCTGTGTGCTTTGGTTGCCCTCACTCGGGACACCACAGCACTCTGCAACATGGAGCCAGAGCTGCCCCTGGGCACTCTGGTACTTCTCGTGGATGTGTTGCTGCGAGCCTGGCTGCACTTGCTGCAGGCTGCCATCTGGGAGGTCCATCGGGGGGCTGTCAGAATCCAGGAGGCCCTGTGGGGGAGCTTCCACCCTGAGGAGCACTAACAGTCTCCCTGGTGTGCCCCACTGGGGGCTTGTGCCTTATTCTTCCCTCATGTCTTTCCACTTACCCCTCCCTAAGCCCCCTTCCTGATGTCAAATAAAACACACGTATTTTCATGAACACAAATTCTCTTTATTTAACAAAACTGTGGGGGGCGGGGGGAGGAAACTCTGGTGAGACTGGGGAAAGGAGGCAGGAGAGGGGAGAAGAGGGGAGGGGGAAACCTGGGAGGAGGGAGCTGGAAGAAGGAAGCAAGGGGAAGAAGGGGGAGGGGAAACTCAGGGCTCAGGGTTGGGGGTCTCGCCGGACCAACTTGATTTTCATGCAAATCTGCTCCTGGGTTTGCATGTGGCTTTTGGTGGCCAGGCTGGCAGCTATCCTGTCATAGACGGTCACGTTCCTCTGTCTAGTGTGGAGATCATGGATGCTGGGGGCATCCCCCCAAACCTGAATAAGGTCCATGATCTCCACCCTGGACCAGGAAGGCGCCCGCCTTCTCCGGGCCCTGGCAGGCTCCTGGGAGCTGGCAGACTGGTCCTGGGGAGCGGTGGAGGGCTGGCTGCCAGTGGCTTGCTGGCTCATGTTTTAGGGCCACTGGGTCAGGGGCAGTGACTGCTGGCTCTGGGTTGGCAGGCTTGGAGCTGGCACAGGCACTGTGGCCAGAGTCAACCCCTTTAAGGACTCTGGGGAAGGGGGAAGGAGAGGAGTGGTCTTGGTTGAGGCTGGAGTAGCCAATAGGGCACCCTGGGAAGGCTGGAGGCCCCCCTATTTCGATATAAATGTCTACACAGCACTTATTTCGAATTAGCTATTTTGAATTTGGCATTATTCCTTATGGAATGAGGTTTACCAAATTCGAAATAAGCGCTCCGCTATTTTGAATTAATTTCGAAATAGCGGTTTGGCTGTGTAGATGCTAGTAAAGTTATTTTGAAATAACGGCTGTTATTTCAAAATAACTTTGCTGTGTAGACATACCCCTAAGATTCATAGTTACTCCAGTTTGGCATTGGTGAAACTTGGATTAAAGAATGTGGGCAAAGTGTCCAAGTAAAAGTCGTATTACCAGAGACAATCTGTAATTGTTGATAGTGGAGTGGGGGCACAATTTAAAGGTTCTCATGGTAGGCATCAGGACAGGGACTATAAACCTTGTGTCATGTTATTGGATTATAATGTGAGCAGGCAGATCATTGTTGCACCCACTATTGTGGGCTTGCCCCAAATTTGGTGCAAAGTGGTTTATGTGAGGTGTCAAATGAAAGCTTATGCTGTGCTGATTTTGTGTATGCTACTCATATACTTGTATGATATTTGTGTGTACAGTTATGAATATTGGCTTTGTATTTATGTTTTAAATGTTTTCTGTCTGGGAGACAGCAGTAGGTGTTGACTACCTATTGTTGACTACCTATTGTGACTACCTATTGACTACCTATTGTGGGGGCAGTTGCTTAGTGCTGCATGGACAATGTCTCTTAAGGGTTACGAATTGACACCTGAGGAGTACACAATGGCCCCATGCCTGAAAATGACACACCTGGATATTCCATGGCTCCTTGCCTAGAAAGGACATGGAACTGATTACATGACCACCAAGCCAGTCTATTTTGGAACTGCATTTTCCTGTACCCAGGAAAACAATGGATTTCCCTTTGCATGGGCAAGGTTATACAAGTATCCTGAGGGTGCCTCCATCTTGTCTTCAATCCTGCCTTCTGCTCCAGGAGCACCTTCGCTAAGGACAGAGGGCCAGGAAGGATTTGTTGATCCATCCTAACAAAGGATGTCCTAAGAGCCTGCATCGAGAACTTGGTGATTGATGTACTTATTGTGTTTTCTTTAACAATCTTACTCTCTACCTAAAGGATTGGTACATCATGCTCTTTTGGGGCAAGATCTGAGGTATAAATCGACCTAGAACTGTGGCAGGTCCTTTGGGACTGGGAGAACCTGTTTGGAGTTGGTGAGATTGGTAAGATGTGGTGCTGGTTGTGGCACAGGTAAAGTTGGAGAGTCTAAGGGGATCTGCTGGTGCAACTTTTTGCTGGCTAGATTGGCAGCTGAAGTGCTCTGTGTGACTGGTTTGGTGCCTTATAGGGAGGGCCCCAGTCTTGGGCTGTAAATAGCCCTGGTTGTAAGCAGTTCACCCTGATTTGACCCTCTCATCAGTGCCCAAGACCACCTGATATCTTACACCCTGCAGAATTTGGGGAGGAGAACATGATCCCACATTCCTCCACCCCCCATGTCATCTGTGTGGTCTGCTAGTAGCTGTTTCATTAAACCTGTATACTTAAAATTTAACTATTGTAAAGTTGTGGGCCTATGCGATCTCTATAGTTAGAAGATTACATGGTACTTCCTTCACACAAATTCATAAAAGATTAAGTTACTACATAGGCAATTGTATATGAAGGGAAAACAGAGGAGTGTGATGAGGCCTTTCCACACTCCACCCCAGAAAACGGCAATGAAATGGGTCCTCCAAGCTGCCTAGAATAATTATGTAGGACACAGCCAAACAGGGACCCAGCAGGTCTGTATAAGAAGAGCTGGAGACTTCAGAGTAAGGATAGTTCCTTGCTAGAGCTGGAGGAGGGCGGATGGTGGATGGGGCTGGCTAAAGGAACTACAGAACAGCTGCAGAATGGTGCTGCAATAAGTCAGGGAGAGTGAGAATGAGCCTGAGCTGGTTGATGGGACTCCATCAGGACAAAGCCCTGAGGTAAGGGTGAAGGCAATACAGGGCCATGGGGAAGTAGAGTAGTGGTACAACTTAGATAAAGAGACACAGCAGACTGCTCCTATCTCCAGGGTCTCTGGGTAGGTCTAGGTGTTATGCTTAAAAGAAGCACACAGGACCTTTTTCAGCATGCCACATTTATTGATAATATAACAAAGTAGCATACACATTCACACACTCACACACACACACACACGCACACACACACGTCCTGCTGATGGAATAGTTACCAGTCTGTTGCTCGACCCAACTTATTGGCCAGGTAAGTTGAGTACAAGGGAGGAGCCAGTTTCTTAGCCATCCAGACTGATGTTCCATGGTCTTAGCAAGACAGAACCCAAAGAACCATATAAGACACCCCATCCTTTATAGGATTTTCCTTCCATATAAGTCTACGCATTTTTCCTTGTCAGGCCTTAATCAGTCATTCAGCATCACAATCAGTTTTTCTGTGACATATGTTTATCTGGAGGTTGTTCTCACAGTCATCTGATATCAGTGCGTTGACGACCCCTCCTTGGTGTTGTCTTCTGGCAAAACTTGTTATCAGTTCCCTATCAAGGGGTGCTTGCCACTAAATTCAGGGTTTGTCAATCTGCCCCGGTAGTCTGTGTCTTTAGTGTGCTTTCACTTAGTTCAGCATTTCCCAAACTATGGGTCGCGGCCCAGTACTGGGCCGCGGGAAAAAAATACCAGGCCTCAGCGTGCCTGGTGGCTGCCAGGAGGGGAGCAGAGCGGGGCAGGCTGAGAGGAGGTGGAGGGGGGGAACCAGCCGCCGGGAAGCAGGATTGGGGGCAGTGGGGCTGTCCCACAGAGATCAGGGCAGGCGGCTGGCCGGCCGGCGGATGCAGGGTTGGGGGTAGCAGGGCTGTCCGGCGGCGATCCGTGTGGGTGGGTGGCCAGCAGAAGCAGGGTTGGAGGCAGCGGGGCTGTCCCGCGGAGATCCGAGCAGGCGGGCGGGCAGCAGAAGCAGGGTTGGAGGCAGCGGGGCTGTCCCGCGGAGATTGGGGAGGGCAGGCGAAGGAACCAGGGCTCAGCGGGAGGAGAGGGGGGGCTGGACGGGGAGATCAGGAGAAGAAGGACGGGAGAACCAGCTGCCGGAAACAGGGCTGGACAGGGGCAGCGGGGATGGTCGGAGGGGTCATCAGGGAAGCGGGGCTGACTGGGTAAGATTGGTGGAGGTGGGGGGAACCAGCCGCCAGAAGCAGGGCTGGACGGGGGCAGCAGGGCTGGACTGGTGTGATCGGGAGGAGAAGGGGGGGGAGCGGGACTGACCCAGGCACATGCAGACCCTACAGACCCTGGAAGAAGAGTAAGTCTGGCTGGGGATTCCATTTTGCCCCCCCACCCCACCACCACATACCCTCCTTCGAGTAGTTGCGAACTGCCTGGCAGGTAGACACACTCAGGCAGCGTGAGCACATCTACCAGCCAGGCAGTTCCCAGCTAAGGACTGATACACCTAATTATAATAAAACTTACCTAATTAGAAAATACCAGAAATCTTATGTCTGGTAATTTCTCAATTTGTTTCCTGGACAAAACCCTCAAATACCGGACTGACCGGTACAAAACCGGACACCTGACAACCCTATCCTTCCTTGCACCCTCCCTCCTAGCCAGATACCCCACCCCCAATCTGCTCCTGTTCCCGCCTCCTGGAGTGCCCATGCGGCACCGGGTCCCCCAAGCCCTGGCCCAGGCTGGGCGGAGGATGCAGCCGGGTGAAACACTGAAAATTTATTCATTTTTCATTCTTTTTTAATATGCATTTATATTTTTGGGCTGCAAAAAACAGTACTGAAAAAAAACAGGTTCCAACTAAAGTAAAAAGTGTGGGAAACCCTGATCTAGCCAGCTTTCTATCCATCTTACAGTCCATTTATCCAATCCATATTCCCTTAACTTGCTGGCAAGAATATTGTGGGTGTCTGTATAAAAAGCTTTGCTAACGCTGGCACTGGGGGCTTTGGGAAGACCAGAAACAACTTATCTGAATATTCATCATTTGCTTAATGAATATGCAAATATGCAAATGAATGTTACCGGTCCTCCAAAAGCTCGTGAATGGATTTACTGGTCCCCATGTCAAAAAGTTTGGGAACCCCTGACTTAGTTGATAATTATTTGGTGCTTCTGAGTCTCCGGCCCCTTCTCTGACCATTTGAGCATGCAGTGGCCTTCACACTTATCTCTCATAAAACATTCTCTCTCTCATTCACACAAACAATACATTTACAGAATTGCAGCATGGGACAAATGGGTACTTCTAGTCACTTTAACAAAGTTACAAAGTTTTTCAACATTAAACTTATTTCTATCTATTACAAGACCTTGCCTAATATTAACATCACTATGTATTACAATATTCCATCCCTTCACTGTAACATCAGAACATGCTAACATCAAACAGAGCTGGAGCTAAGTTAACAAAGCTGCCTGGACTGTCTGAGACCTACATCTTGTGTTTAAGTTTAATCCAAACCTTTTACTATAACATACATTCATTATATATTACACAATTACAAATCTATATAGGCTCTCCAACCACCCATTAGTCATTGAGGGAAATTACCTAAACATTGAGGCACCCCAAAGGGGGAACTTAACTCCAGTATCCCAGAAGGAGAGCTTTGGCCACAAAGGTCCTAAGAGGGTGAACAGGGGCAGCCCGTGAGTCTAGGCGAACTAGGCAGTTGCCTAGAGCGCCGCTGGCCCGGGCGCCTGATGATGATGTCACGGGGTGCTGGGGCGCCCCATGATGATGTCACGGCCATTGACAGCCGTGCAGGCGGGGGCGCCGATCACGCCGCCCGCCTGGGGCGCCAGCTGCTGCAGCCAGCCTCGGACCACTCCTGAGGGTGAATACATTGTATACAGAGAGGGAGCCCGGGGACACTGCTCTACCCTGAAGGAGAGATGACTGGAGACACTACATAGGAAACTGAGAGAGATCTCTGTTGGACTTGTATCCCAAAAGGCATTTTGCTTTGTTCTCACAGACTGACTGTGTGTGACGTGGCTAGAGGACTGTGTGACCAAAGACCCAGCACTGCTCAATACAGCTCAAGACAGAGAGAGTGCAGGCATATGCAGTTGGCCAAGGGGGCACTTGTATTAGGTGAGTTTGCCCTCTTACAAGGAGAAACAGAAGAACCCCTGTAATGGCTTGCAAACCTTTCACAAGCTAGTATGGATGCAGTGTTGGAGAGCTAGAGTAGGAAGTGGGAGTGAGAGATAATGTAACAGAACCAAAATGTATTATATTTTAGCACTGTTCTATGTCTACTTTGCATTGTCATTTCATACTGGGGAAGTGATGGAGGCAATTGAAAGCCGATGAAGAGCATCTGAACAACACGGGTCAGTCCTTCTTAGATGAAAAGCTTGGGCAAATACACATTTAAATTCACATTTTGAAGAGCCACAAAAATGAAGAAAATGTATGGAAATATTTCGTTTCAGAAAAAAATGAGCTGCTTTCAAGTATGGAAGGAATGAAAAAAGTACAGATTTTTTAAAACAAAGTTTTTGCAACTTTTATTTTTGAATAATAGCATCTTAAAGGTGAAAAGATGGAAGCTGAAATTTTGGCTGGGATATAATTTCAGTACTGTAGATATGTACAAGTACCCAGGTCCAGTGAAAAATTGCGTTTGATTTAACTTAAAGTTTAGAAACTGTACTTACATATGAATAATGGATCATGTTAAAAATAAAACTTTGGCAGAAAATGCTGACTGGTCAGGTCACTTCAAAATGCAACATATTTAGAAGTCTAAATATAAACTGAAAACCCTAAACTGAAGCGTTTAAAGAGAATAAAGAAAAATCTAGAAGAAAATAAAGGAATTCAGAGGCTTCAGGTCTTGGGTTATTGCAGCAAAGTTATGTTCAATTAAGCAACTTGAGCAACCTGCCTAAGAAAAAAACTTGCCCAGTCATAGAGAACAGGCATAGATGCCAGAACACACAAACTAGATCAAGGATGTGAAGTGGACCGATGCTACAGATCTTTGACTCTTTATAATAATATAAAATAAAAATTAGTGTCTTTCATTCAGGCACCCTGAATTCCTTCATAGCTGAGGGTAAGTATCATTTCAAGATGAATAAAGTACAAGTTGAATCTCTCTAATCCAGCACTTTCTGGTTCAGCAACAGCTGTCTCTGGCATGATTTTAGTTATCCAGAGGTCCGCTTATCATGAGTGTGGCCAAGTTTCCTATTGTCCCATAAAGTATGTTTACAGCCACCAATCCTGGTTCTCAGTGTTCTGTGGTGTATTTAGCTCTAGTTTACCCCTAAATGTCTTCTAAGAGCACAGTAAGCAGTGGAATGTTGGTAATGCTACAAAGTGTAAGCATGTTTTTATGTTTTATTTGCTTATTTGTTTTCTTTGTGCCAGGCCAATAAAATAGTGTAAGAACACTCAAATTTTTTGTTATGAAGACAGCTGATAAGCCTTAGCTAGGTGTAGGTTTATATAGGGTGTATCAGTCATACATTACTAAGCAGCATTGCAAGCATTATTCTGCTTATTCTTCTTGGTTAAATAAAAAATCAAGAAACCCACTCACTGGAATATTGACCTCCCATGGTTCAGTAAATTCTCTAGTTCAGCAGCTGTCAGGTCCCTAGGGTGCCAGCCTAGAGAGGTTCAATCTGTATAAAAGAGTTTCCAAGGATTCACCAATCTAGTGGTAGTACTGCATTGCAGAGTGGTTTTTTTAAAGCACTTATGTGTATACACGTACAGTTTTCTATACAGTAGGTTACTTTATGATGCTGCATATCACTATGGATATCACATGGCATACACCCAGATCACTAAAAATACACTTAACATTACAACTATATTGAATATCATTTAATCTTTCTATGATTCAGAAAGCACTTCAGAATGTTGAAGACACTCAGGGTCATCATCATGAATATTAATTATCATTGTGGATGCAGAAGGTGTAAGGAGATGGGACTGAATCTGTAATGACCCAATAACACATCCTGGAAGCTGCTTTTTGAATAAACCCCTGATTACTTGCTTACTTGTCTTCAGCCTCTTTCATAAAAGGAGAGTTCAGAATACACAGTTGTATAACATGCAGGGCAGTATATTAGTTCTAGTTACTAGATTGAGGATTTTTATTAGGAGATACCAGAAATTCTGGTTAATTGAGTGCTGCATAATGGATCTTTTACTGTATGAAGAAATAAGACAGTTTTAGTCAGTATGAGAGGCAGTGATCTCTGCCCACCAGCAGTTTAATCACCATCATATTTTTGTCTTTGCTTTGTTTTTTTAGTCATCATGGCAAAGGAGGGTTTTGCAGGGATTTTGAAGGTTAGGTAGCTTTCTAGATATTAATAGGGATCATCTCCTATGTGTGAGGAGCAGCATGGGAGAAAGCAGAAAGGTGCTAATTTGAAAATTTAACAACTGGCTAATGGAGGCCAGCATCATTGGCTAACTGGAGGCAGGAAGAGTAATTGCTTTTCTCAAAGTTATACCTCTTGGATTTAAAAATCTGTGCTGAGCCATCAAATGCTCCAAATGTATTTAGACCTTAATAATTTAACTGCTGGGTTTTTTACTAGAATTAAATTTTTAATAATCATTCTTCCTTTGATCCCCATTCAGTAAGCCTTTTTTACCAAGTGTTTACTTATCTCTCTAAATCCTGGCAATTTTAATTCCACCTTGATTTTTTTTAATGTTAATCTCACTGTATTTAAAGTTATACCATCAATTTAGCTTCTTTAAAAAGCATGCTCCCCATCAACTCGTTTCCCTGCTGAATGTGGATTAATCATATTGCATATTATCAACTTTCACACAGCTTCACACTTCATGCACAGTAGATAGACTACCATAAACTACATCATCTGTTCAGATCAAGAGTTCTATCTCTCTCACTCAATGTACTCTTTCAGCAGCCATATTATTACCCACTTTACTTTTGGTGGTTTTTTTCATTTATAGCGAAAGGAATGAATGTTTACTGTTTTCACAGTAGAGCTAACCATATTAGTTTGGCAGGATTTTACTGTAAACTGCATTTTTCAGATTACAATATTTTAACAGGTTCAAATTGTATCAAGCTGAACCATGGCAAAAAGACTGCTAGTCTGAATGTGGTCTTGTTTTTAATACAAAAATATTATAAATGGGTTAGACCCTGATTAACATCACAAAGTGAAGACTTAGACCTCAATTCATCAAAACTTTTTAACATGCCCTTAATTCCCATTAATGTTATACTTAAGCTACTGCTTAAAGATAAGAATGAGTTTAATAAGGTTATCTCATGAGTAAAAATTAAATTTAAATTGGATCAGTGGATCAAAGCTGCAGTCCTAATTCTGAAGCGATTGTGATCTAATGTTTTGGAGTTTACGTTTTAATGTAACATTGTCCATGATTTACAAGATCTGTTAGGTTTTATGCTTCTGGACATTATGGATGTGTCTAGACTACAGCGTTTTTTGAAAAAAGTGGTCTTTTTTGGAAAAAACTTCCCCTCCATCTAGACTGCTGCAGCATTCTTTCAAAAGTAAATCAAAAGAACATGGCAGTTTTTTTGACCATGGAAAACCTTGTTTTACAAGGAATAACGCCTTTTTTCGAAAGTGCTCTTTCGAAAAAAGGCGTTATGTAATTCAAACTGTATTTTTTTGAAAGAGAGCATCCAGACTGGGTGCTTGCTTTTGAAAAAGTGGCTTGCTTTTTTGAAAGTACTGGTTGTAGTCTAGACACTCTTTTTCGAAAGAGGCTTTTTCAAAAGTATCTTTCGAAAAAGCCTCTTTTGAAAGAGGCTTGCAGTCTAGACGTAGCCTTGGTGTCTTTTTGTATCTAAATTCAATTCTTCTATTCTTATTCTTCAAAAATGGGAAAAATAAGTTTCATGTGTAACCAGCCGGACATGATCCCCCTTCCCTCCTCTTTGCTGGTATCTAGCTAACCAGACATACTCCTCTGCTTTCCTTTCTCCCCTGACCTTGGTTTTCTTAGTTATAATTTGTTACGCTTTTTATCATGCCTTTGGTATGTTACCTGTAGTTTATTGTACCTAAGGCCATGAGGCCCCATTTTGCTTAGAAGCCATATTGCTTATGAATATGTATGTAACCGGTTGAATGTGTATGAGGTGTGAATGAGAAACACCCAACCAAAAGGGCAGTTTAGGGTCTGTGACCTTTTAAGTCAGACAAAGACTCTGCAAGCAGATAAATTAACTGAGAAGCCGCCAGAAGCTCTCCCTTTCTCTCCCTCTTGGACAAGATGTAACATCACAGCAGAAACCTGGGACCAGCCCAGGAGATGTAAAGCCTCCTGGAGCTTCAAGTGATTTCCCAAGGAACATCATGGTCAAGTCTCTGGGAAGCTGACTCCCGGCCAGCACTCCAGCCACCAGTGAAATCAAAAGTAATCTACACTGCACTTGCAGCCTGCCTCCAAACTGCCCGCATGAATGTGATGTATGTGCGTGAGTATCACTTTATTCTTAAGAATCTGTACCAATAAACAACCCCAAAAACAATACTGCTCCAGTCCACCCTTTGTCCGGGTTTGTTCCTCACTAGGTCTGAGGAAGTGCAACATCATGTACCATTGCAGCTGATGACTCTCATTATCTCTGCTTAAGGTTAGCTCAGATCTCTTGATGTTGCTGCTATACCCACCCTCAGTCACCTATCCTATGGTTTATATATACTTTTAAAAATTTAATTTAGATTTATTTTAAAAACTCATTGTTTTTGAAGATCTGTGTAAATATTTAAGGATGGTATTGAAAAGTGAATTTTACTGGGTCATTCTCTTCTTTACGTGCTAATGATAGTACTGTTTACTAATTGCGTTGCATAGTGCCACATTAGCAATTATTATTGTAGGTTTGAATCTGTCAGTGTATCCTAAATATTTTAAGTAATTCTACCCAGTTTCCATCTAGATCTGTGATTTTTGCAATGAATAATTGACTAGGGCTCTTTTTTCCTTCTCTGACGAGACTGTGTACCAAAGAGTTATTTAGTTCCTTTGGTATTTTTTTTAGTTGCTCTGTCTTCTCTTTTTTTATTATTTAGCAAATTAGGAGATGTTATATATATGTAATTCTTGACTGAAATTCTCAACAGCTTGTGAAAAATATAAACCAGAGGAATTTGTGTTGTTGTTATTGCATGCCCTGATGGGTATGTGTGGGGCTAAATGAATGATTGTTCTGTTGCCACTCTTATCATCTACTTAATTTAAAAGAAACTTTTAAAAAACCAACAATGGTCCTGTAGCACCTTAGGGCATGACTACACTAGGAAATTATTTCGAGATAACTAAATTTGAAATAATATATCTCAAAATAACTATTTTGAAATAAGCTTATTCCCAAGGAAGGCAGGAGTACAGACTTTGAAATAACCAGCCCGTTATATCAAAATAGTGGCTTGGTAGTGTGGATGCTTTGCTTATTATTTCAAAATAAGGGGGGTTATTTGGAAATAACTCCCGAGGATAGACCACAGCCTAGCGACTAACCAAAAAAATATATAGATAGCATCATGAGCGTTTGTGGGCACAACCCACTTCTTCAGATGACAAATATTTGTCATCTGAAGTGGGTTGTGCCCACAAAAGCTCATGATACTATCTACATATATATTTTTGGTTAGTCTCTAAGGTGCCACAGGACCACTGCTATTTTTTTTTGTTAGCTACAGACTAGCACGGCTGCCCCTCTGAGACTAGGTAACTTACTTCATCATTTTTTAGTAATTGGTTCAGTTTCTTCTTTAACTGTGGAAGCATTCTCAAAATCTACAAAGTTTCATTGTGCTTGTTAAGTTTCTGTATTTTATTCTCTAAGGATCTGATCCAAAGACAAACAAAACCTTTAAACGGACTCTGAAGAAAGTTCTAAACACTTAGGCCAAACCACTTTATACAAAGCCAACCCATTGCAAGAGGGATTTTTCTACAGTAACAGATTTATTCAATAAATCTACGCAGCCAGTAACTACAGCTTACTAAAATTGGAGAGGAACTGAATACAATCTTCATGTTTACCTGATGCCAAGGATTACATGAGGCTAGCAGTGCTGGAAGAGTTATCTTCTGATTCCCAAATTTTGGTGAGAGGATACCACTTGGACAATGCCTAAAAGCCTTAAGCCAGCATGCTTTCAAAATTGCCTTTGATGTGCTGATACAAACTCCTGTGAGATCCCAAGAGATAATATTAAAATTTAACTAGCAGAATGAAGGGCCATTTCAAGTAACTTCTCTAGCCACAATGTCACTCACCTACTTGCTTGATAAAGCTAAATCATCCATGCCAGAAATGAGTTATTTCAAAATAGTTCTGAAAAGCAATATTTTTGCCTTTGGAATGCACCGAATTATATCTAATAGGAGGTGTTATGAAAAACTTACATAGGTAAAAATGCCTCTGGACTTTCCTACAAGGAATAAGATTCTTGTCCCATGAAATCAGTTGGAGTTTTGCCACTGACTTTAATTGGGTCAAGGATTTCCCCCACATTTTTGTTACCTCAAGCATGTTTCAGATAACATGGGTTGAGTCTGGAATTGTAACTCTTAATAAACTCAATATATTTCTTTCAGGAAAATTTACAAACACACTCCATAAAGTCCACTCATTGTCTTCTCCCAGTGATGCTGTCTCCTTTATCAGCCATGACTATGGAAATATTTTCTTTTTCCAAAAGTGCAAAAACAGATACATGCGTCTCTATACATGGAGGCTTACTGAAATAAAAATAGGACTACTCCTGGAATGAAGCTCCTTTTGTGTGTAAATGTTCACAGGATGAGGTAGGAAACATTTTTAGGAATGACAATGATTGTATATAGTTTTGGAAAGCCTATTATTCAACACGCATCGTATTTTCCTAAAATAAAAACTATAAAGGATTTATTTAAAGTCTATTTAAAAAAATAACTGGGGAGCATGTCACTGGAAGTATGTGCTGAAATCAATAATGTCTTTCCTCTGCCTCTCTCCACTTTCTGTTGAAATAATTATTTTGTAGTTAGGTGTATTATGGTCACTTTCCAAATTCACTGATTCTTAATTAAAGATGCCTAGGTTAACCTAAGAAGAGGAAACAATTATTCTTAATGTGCTCTGTCCTCAAGCGTTAGAGCCTTTACCAGAGTTCTCTTCCCCAGAAAAGAAAAAGAAATAGTACTTGGTATGAGAATTGTTGAACTATATTCTAATTTTTTGTAGACTTCTTTAGTATGATCTGTTAGATTTTGCTATGGAAGATACTCTTTTGAGTGTGTTCTGTTTCTCTGTATTTTGAATTTCAGATCCTTGAGCAGGACCTGCTGACTTTTCTGAAAATATATTACAGGTCTCTTTGGACAAGTGAGGCCTGAAAGTGGGAAAGCAAACTCAAGTGAAATAACCATAGCCAAATTTGGGCTGAGTTAGGAATGAAATCAGTTGTTTGTTTTGCATTTTAGTTTTTTCCTGTCTTCTCAAAAATAACATTAGACTGTCCATATTTCAGTGGAATAATGATAAAATGCTAATTTTCCATTCAGTTCTGTGGTCCATTTCTGTTTTGTCAGGCTTCTGATAGAATATCTTATTTGACATAATAGTGTATGAAACACATTCTAATGGCTCTCAAGAGCGTGAGTTTTTGCAGTACTGGAGTTTAAGAGGACCTCAGAGACCTGCCTTTTAATTTGTATCTTTGTTTTGTTTTGTCCCTGTGGTTGTCTTATAGAAGTGTTTCTGAAATCTCACTTTTCTTTCCCTTCATTCCTTGGACATCCCAATTACAAATATTTGGGATGCAACTGTTTTTAACATACCATATTTAAGGTAAATTATTCTCCATTTGTAACCTTAAAAAAGGTTAAGACTGGGTACTTAAATAGATGTTATCCCTTCTTTCCTGTCTCTCACTTCATGAAGCATCTTGTCTATTTATGCAATGCTCTTCTTAAGAGAACTTCCGAAGTTTCATGTCCAAGGGCTGTTTTCATATCTGAAGGCTTATGTTTACAACATCAGATGTCCTTGTTCTTGTCTCCCTCCACTAGATGGTTGTGGGTATCATGCAGTTAACCATTATGTTGTAACATCTTGTGTCTGTTTTGGGGTTGACTTAACTGTTCACATTTACCTTACAGTCTGTAGGTAAAGAGCCTTTGAATCCCTGTTTTGAAGTGGTTTGCATTTTAAGAGTATTTTCATGTATTATGATCAGGACAGTTGGGAGCTCCTTTAACATCTCTAGAAGCTACTAGTATTTATGATTTTTGGATAAAAAATTTGATCAGTCAGCTCCCATGAATTTTCCAGTGTATTTTTAAAATGTCATTTTGATATTCACCCTCTTTTCATTTTCATTCTGCTAATATATATATTCTCATTATATAAATAATCATGATGGTAAAAGTATTGAACTGTGCCAAATAACAGGTTCCTACTGCAAAATACTTATATTGCAGGGGTAAAATTCACCCCTATACAGAGGACCACTATAAAGTTTTTTTTACCTCTTTTTTTTATTTGAGCTGCTACTTAAAGTTCAGTAGTTCCAGTTGGGAATAGAAATTGATGATGGAGTCTAGTGTTTTCTTTATTAATAAACAATGTATGTGATCCAGTTTCTCAGAATGTAGGAGGAACAAATGCCAAAGGAGAAAGTCTCTTTGCTAATTGTCCAAAGTCTTTTTAACCAGTTACAGAAGTTCATTCACTATCTTCTTCCAGGGTTTTATACTGTGCTTGTCCAGTTTGTGTTGCTCCAATTTTGTTTTGGTTCATCGATGCATATATTTGGTCAAACAATATCTAGACAAACCCTCCATTCATATGGTGCTAATTCCTACGAAGGCTCCATTGTGCCATACTGTGGCTACAATTATGCAAGATCCTGTATACCTCCTTTTTTGAGGCAAAACCACACTTTTGCACAAGATCCCATATGCCTCAAAAAAGCAGGTATATAGGATTTTGCACAAAAGTAGGGTATTACGCAAAATGGCCCCATCTACACTGCTTGTTTTTGCACAAAAACCTCTTCCGCAAAAAGCATCAGCAGAGAATATGCAAATGACAGAGTGACAAATGCTAATGAGCGCTTCATTTGCATTGTTTCTGACAACAAAAGGGTGCAGTATAGACGTAGCCTGTAAGTAGGGTTCCCATAACTATCTTACAGCTTTAATGAAGTGTTCCTTTATATTCACCATTTTCAATGAGAATTTATCCCTGATCATAACAAGATTAAACCCTAATTTAAGGCCTTCAGTAGCATATAAAGTTATGAACTTGGCTGAAGTGATAAGTCTTCTACTCGCCCTTTGCACAGAGGGCTGAGAAAATCATTTCCCACTCAGTTCCGACTACAACAGTATCAGTTTTATTCTTTCATTGTGTAGAGGTATTGATTTGGGAAATTCTTAATTTGGGTATTTAAAAAAAAGGCAATGGAATGAAAACCAAAATGCAAGGTATTACTCATAGGAGAATCTCTTCTTATTTATTTTGGTAGTTTAAAACAAACTTTAAAGAGCCTCTGAAACCATGTTGGCATATGGCAATTTTAAATAACCCATATTTTGTCACAAAAGACAGAACTATGTAGCACTTTAAAGACTAACAAGATGGTTTATTAGGTGATGAGCTTTCGTGGGCAAGACCCACTTCCTCAGATCAATATGTGGAAGAAAATCGGCACAACCATATATACCAAAGTGATACAATCAAAAAAATGAACACATGTGAAATTGACAAATCAAATTTTAGAACAGAGTGGGGGTGAGGGGAAGGTTAGTGTCTGTGAGGTAATGACATAGGGGTGATAATAGGGGAAGATTCTGTGAGGTAATGACATTAGGGGTGATAATTGGGGAAGCTATCTTTGTAATGGGTGAGATAATTAGAGTCTTTGTTTAAACCCATACATAAAGTGTCAAATTTAAGCATGAATGACAATTCTGAAGCTTCTCTGAAGGCTCTCACAACCTGCAGAAGGAGACAAACAAACAAACACACAAAACAGAGAATGAGAAAGGGAGTGCCTGAGCCCTTGGGAAGTGCCCCCCCCTTCTCCTCTCCCCTCTCCCAAATACCCCAGGAGCCACTCCCTATGAGGCCACCCTCCCTGCAGCAGGGCTGTTTGAGGGTGGGATGGCACAACCCTTCAGTGATGGGGCTTCCCCACCATTCCCGTTTCCCCCCTCCCCACAGCTGCCAGCCCCACTTTCCTGAGGGTCCCCCTTTTCCAGGACTCCCCCTCCATGCAGGGACTGCAGCCCCAGAGTGCCTTACCTCCATGAGAAGGGCCCCAACAGTGGACTTCCCCACGCCAAACTGGCTGTCCACCAACTGTAGCTGTCTGAGGTGGCGAGCTTCCAGATGGAGATTGCAACCCACTTCTCCAGGAGGATGGGGGGCCGCAGGTGGGTGTCATGTCTCTGGAGGGTGGAAGCAAGCCAGGCACACAGCTCCAAAAAGATGGCCTTCCGCATGCAGAAATTTTGGAGGCACTACTAGTCATCCCACCGCTCCATGACCAGCCGGTCCCACCAGTCAGAACTGGCCTGTCCACTGTGGGGTGTGTTTTCCAGAGTGTAGTTCCCGCACCCAGGTAGAGGGTCCCCAGAATGAGCTTGGGATTGAGCTCAGTCAGGACCAGGAAGGCAGCTAGCACAAAGTGCTGCAGAAACTGTAGCATGGCCATGTGGGGGCCCTCGCATGCCCAGGAGCAGCTCTAGCTCCATGGCACCAAGAGAAAAGCTGTGGCATCCAAAAAAGTGGGGTAACCACAGCAGGCACTGCGAAAGCTTTGCTGTCTCTCAAAGAGGTAGGCAAGTACGCAGCAGAAGCAGAGAAATGGCTGTCCAGGGGGGTCCCTTAAGCCCATGTCTCTGCAAGGCTCCGGCACCAGCACTCAGAAGCAACTGGTGACCTAAAGCTCTGATTGAAGTGGTTCCAGATGGCCTTTTATGCGAGAGAGCGTCCAATCAGTCTGGACACTCTCTTTCAAAAAAGCAGATCACTTTTTCAATATGCTTTTGTGTGTTGACGCTCTCTTTCTAAAGAAGTTTTTTCAGAAGATCTAGATGTAGCCTCAGTGCAAAAGCTAAAAATTCCCTGCCCCTCAATCTCTTATGCACTTGGCTGCTCTGAACAATGAGTTCAGAAATTGTTTTCTGCTTAGCTCAGCCATATTGCTATCCAGCAGAAATCTTCTGCAGTTCAGACAATTAGGTCAGAAACCCGAGGAAGCTGTCTTTGGGGACAAGATTTTTACCCTGTCACTTCCAAATATTTTTAACATTGGCAATAGGGAATAAGTATTATTATGCAGACTTCTGGAGAGACACTAGATTCCTTTAGCTGGTTATTTTCATTCATGTAGGGAATTTGTACCAAGGCATAGATAATGAAAAACAGTAAATATTTCACTCCCTATAAAATATTCTGTCCTCTCCAGACTCATTTTAGCAATATTATTCTTGCTACTATTCTTCTTACATCAGAAGCAGCTTATTGCTTCATCACATCTACTACAGACTCAGTAAGCCATATAAATTGGAAAAACAGTGTTTCCAAAAAATCATTAGCACCTTCTCACCCTGTTTTTGGTGAATATGTTTAAAGCTGAAGGCTCTAATCTTATGCAAACCTCTCTTCAACAGTGAGCCAAAATATTCCTTGAGTTTGCTATTGCCCACTTTGATAACATTTGCAGGTGCCCAATGTTCTGTGCAGTCCTCATTGACTGTCTCACTCCATTACTCTTAATGATGCTAATTCTCTGCTGTCCACATTAGGAAAGAGGTAGCTCAAATAAATAAAATGTTCTTCTTATCTCATTCTGACAATGAATGGAGATCTAGAAACATGAAGCCAGTGTTAAAGCTCTCCATTGTATTTTTAAGTTTATCAGAGTACAAATTTGTCTAACAATATCTCCCCCCGTATACACTGAACTTTTTAATTTAGGCTTTATAATGGAGTTAAACAGTAAAGCTAGCCTGAGATCTCGCTTCCATTGGAACTATAGGGCTCGGTTGACAGACCTGGATCTACAATGGGACAGAACATGAAGCCAGCTATTCCTCCCAAAACATGAACATTCTCGAGTGATGACTCTGTGCCAGCTGCTTCCCCCACAAATACTGTATGTGGGTCACATCATGGTTGGAGAGGCGGGGCAAAGCATATAATGCACAGATTGATTGTTGAACAGCAGAGTGAGAGCCTGAGTTGCTTTAAGTTAAGTCACTATGGGAATGGGGAAGCAAAAATGTTTACTAAAGCTACGCTTGCACTTATTCTTGACTGTATTCTAAACAGTTGAGGTTTGAGCCCATAAATCTTAAGGTACAAGCCTGTTAGTGTTTGCTTAGAAGTATTTAATTACATTGTTTAAAAATCATTAAATTTTTATTACTAAAACTATACAAGCCTTTGCCAAGCTGACACCACATTTCTAGCCACAGTAGTTTGTACTAGGTTTGAGAAATATGGACAAAATTACCCACATAATCAAAATGGCCATACTAGGTCAAACCAATGGTCCATCTAGGAAGCACCAGCTGTTCAGACAGAATTAACACAACAGGACAATTTCAAGTATTCTGTCCTGTAGACTAGTCTCAGCATCTGATATCCTGAGGTGTTAGGACACTCAGAGCATTGGGTGGCATCTTTGATCATGTTGACAAGCAGCCATAGACAGAAAAGTTTGAGCAATGCTTTTGTAGGAAACTAAGTCAGACGGGTAAATTAAAAAAAAAAAAAAGCCACAACATATTGCTTTGTCTGTATGCAAATCCATAGCATTTCAGTTCCTCTGTATTCCCACATAAAAACAAAATCTAGAAACTTCCAGTATCTAAATTAATTAAGATTGGGAGGCAGTGATAAGGGAACCTCTAACAGTCTGGAAATTAAATTTGAAAAAGCAGCCAACAGTTATTTGATTGAATCTGTGGACATCCCCAACTCTGTGGTCCACCAGGCCTACTTAGGTACTTACCACCCTATAGATCATTGATGAAATAGTCTCCATCTAATTGATGCAAGTTATTTGTAGACTAGGAAAAGGTGATGGAGCTGAGTAATGGTAATTGCATTTTTTCCAATATTTCTGATCATAATGAAAATAAGAGAACACAAGTTGTTTGTAAGAATTTCCAAAAGGTCTTTAGGTTAGTCCAGATTCATTTTGTTTGTAAAACAAAAAGAGCAGCAGCTACCAACAGTGTCCAAAACAGACTCTAAGCTCTTCAGTGGGGATTGAAAGCTAACTAGTGAGTAGCTCAGGGCTTTAGGGAGAAAAGTGGTTTCTCTCAATGAATACCAAAAACTAGTAACCACCTCAAGGCAGCACACAGGAGATAGTGTTCACTTGACCAAAAGGGCAGCATGGAGGATTATGTTGTTATTTGTTTCTTTTCCATTTGGGATTTTTGTCGGAGGTAGAAGTGCCTACAAAATTTATTATTCCTCATTAGAGAACTCCAGTACAGGTGCTGCATTTGTAATCAGGCAAGAGGTTTCTTGAGGCATTTTAAATCTTGAAACCTCTCCATTCTTTACAAGCATCCTATTATTTATTATCCCCAAGCAACAAAGCCACAGATTTTGCTTCCTGTACAAGGAGATGCTTATTTTACTAATATAAAATCAACAAAATGAAGAAATTGGCATGAAATTAAAGATGAAGTTTAAACATATTTGCTCCTTTTTTCTTGTTATATGAGTAACCCATAAGTTTGCTGACTTTCTTTTTAGAAACATGACTTATTAGGCATATGTAATAGATGAGCATATAATGTAGTGTCGAATAAATTGAAACACATGAATATGCATCCTGTAGCGGATGGATAGGTAACCAGAGTGCTTATGGTAATGATGACGGTTAATTATTACCTTGCAAGTTTCATCCCACAAAGCACACAGTAAAAACTGGACAATAAAGGAAAGGGTAGTCCTATATAAATTAGAGTATATGATTATATAACTGACTGTCATAATGCAAGGGTACTTGGGAAGTTAGATTAGGGCAGAGCTGAAGTTGCATTTGTGTGTTTATTTTAAAATAACTTGTCCTACAAGATTTTGTTGGCTTGGAGGATTTGTTTTTTGTTGTGTGCTGATGTCATCTTGTAGTTTAGAGCCTTTATACCTACTTATCTTAATATCAAATGGAATATTTCTAGGAAGTCAAAGCTGAGCTCACATAATATTTTAATGCATGGATGCAGAGGTAGAAGGATAAGCAAATGGTCAGTGAAACAACCAGTACTCTCTCCATTCTCTCATACAAAAGTTGGTTTACCCACTATTTTCAATCAGAATTCAATAGTTCCTGCCCCGAGTTTTCTCTATGACCAAATGGGTCTGGTGCTTGTCTGAGAGCTGATCCTGAAAAGTACTGAAACTTGACTGAGGACAAACCTCAAAACTCAGTCAATGGCTTCTCCATTGCCATTCTGCTGCATGCTGTTAAAAGAAGTTCCAAGATCCATCTATAGACCTGTTAGAAGTTTGTCCTTCTATTAATGTTCAGAAATATTGAGACAGATCCTCTGAGTATTCCCCAAATCCCAAGTCTGTATGATGCCTAGGTCCCAAAATCAACTTGCCTTTCATTCTTTTGTCTCCTATGTATATTATCCATGGTTAAGTGGAACGATTGCCCATACTATAGACAGTTTTCAATTCTCAGTCATAACTGCTGTGACTTCGAGGCATTTTGATTTAAAAAATGAGATATTTCAAGGGTGAAGATGTGCACACGGAGATGCTTAACACATGCAGAGAACAGCTAACCTGTGTTACAATCCTAACAAACAAGGTAGCTATTTTAAATCATAGTTTTTTTTCTTAGAGTTTACCTCAGCTATCCTAACATCGACTTAAAATACACCATTTTTGCTAGTGAAGACACTGATTAGGCTTCAACACAGAATTTGCAAACTTGGCACAGGAGGGTCTTTAATCTACTCTCAAATCCTCCCAGTTTTGTTCTACTCTGAGGGATGGAAAGGTCCCCAGTGCATGGAAGTGGAGTTATTCAGTGTTCTAGATAGCTCCATGTCTCTTACTTTCTGTTTAGAGGGCATCTACCCTCTGCCCTCAAACTGTTATGATGATCATTAAAGCAGCATACTCCCAGCCTGCAGTACTATAAGTAGAGTTGTTCCTTTTTCACTATAGCAAGTCCTCCAAGAAGTGTAGAGATTAAGCAGATTTTGGTTTCCTGTGACATGCTTCTTGGTGGGGCAAAAACTAAACAGTCCATGGCAAGGTGGTCCCAGGCAGCTGGTACACAGAGCAGTAAGGATTTTTCTTCCTTCACTTTTATACATAGTCCTGTTCCTAATCTTAGCTTTGATCTTTTCATCAGTAAAATACTACGCACTGAGCTGCCCCTTTTTAAAAACCCAGAATAAATTAGACAACCATCCCTGGGGGATCTGTATAGGTTTCAGAAGGCTTCACAGGTGGTCTAAGGGGCTGCAGCATGACCCAAATCTCTGTAACATACAGACTATGCCCCAACATACTTTTCATGCCTACAGCCTTGCCCCAACCACACCATCCACGCTCAAGGCATTGTCAGAAAGCAGAGATTCAGTGCTACAACCAGGCTTAGGATCCCTTTATACTGCTGTGACATTTTACCTGACATAAAGTGTCTGAACTAGCGTGAGCACCTCGCCTTGTGTATCTCTGCCTTGTGCCATGCATGCACTGTACAATTTCTCTGACCTCTAGCGGGGCTGCCACTTTGTACAGTATCATTTGGACCCAACTGAAATATAAACTAGATATTTCAGTATACTTGGAGGAAAAGGAGGATTTGCATTTGTTTCCTGACAGCTTCTAAAAATGGATTTAATTTTTAAGAAAATTACATTTGAAAACTAGTTCAAATGGAACTAAATATTTTTAAATATATCTTTCCCACATACCATTTATAATCAGTCACTACAAAAAATCCTTTTGTAATATACATACAAAGAAAGAAAGAAAGAAATGCAAGTTACTGTGTGTCATCTTAACAAGGTGAATCTGAATTAATACTATATGGTTGATTAGTTGGAAAATAATGTAAAAGTGTATATGCAATGATATACATTTTTCTTCCACAAATAGTTATTTTCAGGAATATAAGTGTTACCCCATTTTTAAAACAAGTAAGGAAAATTGAAACAGTAAGACACTTGCACAATGCAACATGACAAGCCAATGGGAGAGTCAGAACTAGAAATCAGGAGTTCTTGGTGCAATCCACTAGAACATGTTGTCTCAGGAAAACCCCAATGATACTTCATGGATTATGTGTTTCAAAGGCAGAAGTTCAGTATTTGAATGCTATATTGTGATATGAGGAAAGATTAACAGAAAATTACTTCCAGATTAAATATTCTACACTACATTCATTTGCATATAGGCCAACCTATTGAATAATGCATGCTACCTTGTACTTATTAACATAAGGGAGTAGGACTATGCTTTTTGATCAGTTAAGTACATCTTGACACCTAGGAAAAGAAAAGTTGAAGTAGCTGCTGTAACAGACTTTTCTATAACTCTTGTGGGGAAAATAATAAATGTACGTTTTCAGTAGAACAAAACTGTTTTTAAACCAAATATAGACTGGTCTGAAATTTTGCTTCATGAAATTGGGATTAAGATTCCCCATGATCTGATATATTGAAGAAAAGCTTTCACATAGTTGCCTTTGAACAAGTATATCGTATGGAGGATTACCTACTGATTACAAATGAACAACCTCTGGGTTAAATTTCACAATCCCAAAATATTTGGAAAATGCCAAGTTGAGTGTTGTGTAAATTTGAAAGGGGCGGGAAAGGTAGAGAGATTTTGCATGAGTCACTAATCCTGCACTGAGAACTGTGCAAGTGCAGCAGTGAATTCTGAACAGAAGAATGGGATTGCTGGATGATTCTTATTGCAGGACTAGGACCTAAAAATCACTTTTTGTTTCCTTTATTCCTGCAAATAGGCCACTGAAATCAATAACACATTTGGCCCAAGTAATAACGGTTTGAGATCTACTGATGAATGGCACTAGTAAGAGCTGTCTAGGCTTTTTGCTTACTAGTATTGGTTTTAGACTTGCTTCTGTAAATAGAGTTATCTGATTAGCCAGTAAAGATCAGATTGGAGACTCTTCTCACAAGCCTAGAATTAACAAACAGTAACCAGGAATGACATAACTGACAACGCTGACATATACATTGTCAGAAGCTTCAGGGGGTAGCCGAGTTAGTCTGTACAGGATAAACTTTAAAAACAACAAAAGGTCTGGTAGCACTTTATAGACTTTTCCCTATGGACTGGTCCTTAGAAGGGGCTCAGAGTCCTCACAAAGACATGTATTTAAGTCATCTGGTGCTGGAACCCATCTTGGACACTGTAATCTTTCCACTGAAAGTGAGAAAAAGTTTTAACTGAACACAAAGGCAAAATCTATAAAAAGGAGGGAAGCCAAACAATAGGAGCAGCTGTCAGATATCAGGACACCCTTGCTTACTACCCAGGATGGCTGCTGGAAACATCTAAGACTGAATGGAGAAGGGACCAAGTTCACACTCAGAAGCTGTCCAGTTTGGAAAAAAAAATTAACAGATATGCCATTTAACCAGTGAGATATGCCATTTAACCAGTTGCTTAGTGTATTAAGCTTAGCTATCTTTTTCATTTTATTTTGATTAGTAACTAACTTTGTGCTGCGTGCTATTACTTATAACCACTTCAATCCTATTTTTTTAAACTTAATAAAATCACTTGTTTCTTCATAAAACCAGTATAAATAATTATTTCAGGGGTGGGCAGGCAACTGTGCACATCTCTCTTTCTGCATGAAAGAGGGTGAACAAGAACTTACCTTGTATAAAACTTATACAGAGTCAGATAGATTTATCTGGGGTTCAGGTCCCATTAGGGCAGTGATCTCAGTGTCTGTATTGTATTGCTGTGAGCTGTGACCCTATCTCTGTGCCAGTGTTGGAGAAGGCTGGAGAGCCCAACTCAGCAGCACAGAGGGTTGAGGGATGCCCATGAGTGCAGGAAGGTTGGCTCAATGGTATTTCAGCACATCAAGTGACAGTCACAAGGGGTCTCTGACTGAACTCATCACACCCCTTTTCTTTCAGAAAGAAGCATTGCTAGTTCTGCTTTCTTAAATTAAGGTGTCAGTTACACCCACGGGCTTCAGCAATTTTCAATCTAACATGAAACATTACATGTTTAAGTCCTGTCCCCTTGGATCCTTAAATTTCTTGTTACATCTAACACAATGCATTACAGTGGCTGTGAATCCAAAGCCTTTATAACATTCTTCCAAACTGGCATAGCTTCAGCAGAAACTATTGCATTTCATTAAATTATTATTTTTGAACCTCTTCGGAGTTCAATTTTGAGGTAGAAGCAACGGTGTAATTGGAAGAGCTGGGGAGGCATTTTTGCAGCAGCAAAGCAAATAGAAAGCACAGCAAGCACCATTTCAGCAAGTCAATTATAATTTCAGCCAGTCTATTGTAAACTATGATACCACATGTGGAATTTGAACTTAATCCCTTGACTGATGGAGGCAAAATGCCTATAATTGCTTGGGGGTGGGTGAAGGAGTGTTTTGCATTGTTCACAGCCTTTCTTCAAATTTTTTAAATGGAAAATTAATTAGCTTTCAAAGGAACCTTTTGCAGCATCCCTCAGATAGGAAGATTATCCAGAGTGTTTTCAGGTAGCAAATCAGCCAGTTGAACCTGACCCTGTCCACCTTGACTACAGTTTTCTCTCTGAGGGTATGATTTAAAGGCATGCAAGCAAATCTCTCCTCCTGCTCTTTTAATGTACTTTGCCTCTTAGAAAACCTACTGCATATAATTATATGTTCATTTATAAGCTGACCCCCCGCCCAAGATGAATAGATAAAAATGGCTAAACATTATGACCCTTTCATAAGCCGAAGTTATATTGCTGCTGTTGGCAAACTTCAGTTCCTGGCTCATCAGGGTAAGCTGCTTGCGCATCAGGACATTTTGTTTACCTGGAGCATCTGCAGACAAGGAGCCCTACAGCTCCCAGTGGCTGCAATTCACCAATGCTTGCCAACAGGAGTGGCAGGAAGCGGCAGTCAGCATACCCTTCAGCCTGCACTGCTTCCCGCAGCTCCCATTGCTTGGGAATGGTGAATCATAACCACTGCCAGCTGAAGGACTCCATGCCTACAAATGCTCCAGGTAAACAAACCAGGGGTGTGCAAATTCCATATTTACCTGTGCCTCCCCAGTATTGGAGGATCACAGTTCTTATTGGCCTTGAATCGCCATTCATGGCCAATGTGAGCAGAGGGAATTGGCGTTCTGCTCCACGATGCGTCCCACCATTTGATTGGCCATGAACGGTGATTTGCAGCCAACTAGAACTGCAATCCTCCAATACTTGTGGAGGCGCAGGTAAATATAGCAGTGGCAGCCTACTAGGGACTAACCCTGTGGGCAGCCATTTTTTGTATTGCCCACCCCTGAAACAAATCTTTCAGCTGCCAGTGGCTTACCTTGATGAGCTGGGAGCCAAAGTTTGCTAACTGCTGAAATATAGGGTTGTTTTTTTAAAGGGTCATAGCTCACCGATGATGTAATGTCAGTTCTGGAATTGTTTCTTTAAAACTGTGCTAACATTTTATTTTATTTAAATTCTATCTGAATGAAATTTGACACATCCATTTCACAAAATGCTAGACTTTACATGTCAATCAGAAAAATACAATGAACGATACTACTGTGGCACTGTGTCAGTCTGCTACTGTCTAATTTGATCTCTTTGTGTATGTTGACCACTGCACCTTCTAAGTCTCTAGCCAATCTGAAAATACAATGTACAGAATCAATGAAATCTGCTATAAAATTGAAATAGCCTGTTATCATCACAGACATGCCAATCTACAAGGTTGCTTTGAAATAAACAAAGAATTATTACTACTTGACAGTGATATGGCAGGTGACATTCCTGTATTAAGTCCTACAAAACCTATAACTAAATTATTTTCTAAGATTTTCATACTCATATTTAAACTGAAGAATGGTGAAATAAAAAGAAAACAGCCTGCTTATGCTGCAGTCTTCAAAATTAAATTTGTTGTAAACAATAATTGTGCTGCTGCTCATGAATTATATATCAGTTTTAGTGAAAACCACTGGCAATGAAAAAAAATCCATTTTACAGTGGTTTTATCATGTTTGGCCAATGGATCAAAGCTCCCTCCTGTTGTTATTTTTAAAAGTGAAACCTTGCCTAAAACCATGAAATTACCTGCAGGTGTCATCGCATGCACGCATGAAGAGGGATGGATGAATGGAAGCGGGACTATTGAATGGCTGCAAAAGTGGAGTAAGCGACCAGGAGAACTTACCAAGAAACTTTGTATGCTTCTTTGGGACATATTCAGAGCATACAAGACATATGAAGTAAACCACGTTACTAAAAAACAAAAACTATTTTGGCTGTAATATCTGGAAGCTAAACTTCTGTTCTACAATCACTTGATATCTGCCCAAACAAATCCTTTAAAGACAGGCTATGCAAAATATGGTCTGAGTGGATGTGCTGAGGCATGGTGAAGCTGACAAAAGGCAGGAACCTTTGAAGCCCAAAATCAGTCTGGTTGCCCATTGAGTCAAAAATGTGTGGGAGTCCATTCCCTTGGAAATAATAGAAAAATCATTTTGGAAATATTGCATTAGCAATGTGCTTTATGAATCAGAAGACAACGCCATATTTGCTAATGAAACATCAACCAAGTTATGGATATGGCGCCAAGGATTATTTATTTTTAAATAGGTGACATAAAACATTTTTGCCTATTTTGTGATATCCTACACATAGTCACTTTTCTTTAGATAGCTGACACTTCTGATATCTAACACTGGTTCTTCTGTCATGTGGCCCTTGATACACCACCGTAATTGTTGATACACATTGGTTAGAACAGTAGACCCAATATTGCACTACAAATGCTGACAAAAAAGCCCATATACAAGAGATGGCCGTTCCTTGTCTGAATTATAAACATTGTCAAAATTTGTAGTGTAGAGCAGATTTTAAAAAATCACCTGAGAACCTGATGACTTTGAAGCATGTCGATGCATTCTTGTAAACATTTTTATTACCTGTCACTTCTCTGAAGTTATTTTTTCTACTAGATTCTGATTTCATAATTCCTCTGAGGGTTAAATATTATAGTGGCATCAAATCAACAATCTCCCATATCAAATGAAGTTCAGCTTGGGGAAAGATTAAAGGAGTAAGGGGTAAGTATGTAAACAATTCATTCTGAAAAGAGATTCACATAATCTTGTTGTAGTTAGTTATTAATTTAATGAAAAACATCTAAGGGGAATTTAAAAATGATTGTTGTAAAATATTGCTTGGGGACAAGTAAGCACCTCAAAGCATGGAAGGCAAAATTGCTGACAACACTTTTAAATGATCAAGCTGAAGTGCCAAATGTTGAGAAAAAAGTCCCCCGAAAACCCATGTTTGGAAAAGATAAGAATATACTGACATTAGGGAAGAGGATTCTCTAATTTTCCTACTCAAAGAAAAATAAAGATTATGTTAATGAATAATTTAGAATGCTACATGTATCCTGACTTATGGTAGCAAGAGATGAAAAATTGCTGAATGGTAAAAGCATAGGCTAGATTTTGTTAGTTTGATATTAGTAGTTCAGGACAATGCATGTAGAATGGTGAAAGAATAATAAAGTTGTCTTGATATAACATTAATGACTTTTAATAACAGAATGGAGAATGAAACATTATGAACATTTGGGTAAATTAATAACTGGTTATGTGCAATGTTAGATAACACAGAAGGACAAATTAATCTATAAAAAAAACAATGATTAATGATTCATTTGGAAAACACTGGTCCTAGGCTAAGATGATCATTATGAAATGGAGAGTTTAGCACTTGGTACCATTCAACTTAGTAAATTGGGCCCTTACCTGTTTCATCATATCTGTCATATGATCTGTCATATGTATATGATCAGAAACTATAAGTGACAATAATTCTGCCTGAGTAGTTAAAATAAGGGCAAAAATTGATTAAAGTTAAATTGTGTAGACTCATGTCTCAGTTTCCTACCTTACACAACAACAGGTTGGTGTATTGTGCCATCTTATAATTAGACTTACTAGACAAGTAAAAATTGAACCATGTGACAAGATCATCTGTGAACTGGCTCGGGAAAACCATCCGAAGGTAGCCCAATTAAAGGACATACTCCATAGAAAATAAACCAAAAAAATGGTTTTTATATTGTTCAGATTACTAAACATTTTATGCCAAAATTAATTCCAGATTAAAACTGTTGTATGAGAAAATACATAAATGTGGTCTATTAAAATGTTTTTATGTGTTTTAAGTTTTTCTAACTTTGAATTTCATTAACAACCACCTTCATTTCAAATCATCCACTTTCCTTTTGTCCTGCAAGGCTTCTTAATTTTAATTTGATGTGGACAAAAAAATAGAATGATTGACAATACAGCTTGGGTGAACAGCAGTAAAGACAAAATTATATCTGGATAGAGAGGATTCTCTTGGCTATTGCATATGGTATAGTAAAATAAGATTGAGATTTTTTTTTTGTATTTTGCAAAGCTGTTAAAATCTGGTAACTTTGTAACTAGTAGATATACATTAAATGTACCAGGGCAAGTGTTCACACATCAGTCCCTCATTAGAAACCTGTCCAGTGTTACTGGGTATTGTATTTGGAAAAGCCCCAGTGAGGGAAATGACACTAAACAGTTCATAGGATTAGGCCTGTTTCCAAATGCCTTTTACCCATTCTTTAGTAGAGCATTACAGCTCAGAGATGCCTCTCTACAGTATTCCTGACTGTTGTGGTGGAGGATAGGCCAATCTTCCTATCCAGAGTGGCACTGACAAGCCAGTTCTTGAGCTGCTGAATGACTCACCTAACCCCATGAGGCTGGGGACCAGCTTGCTAAGGAGCTGCGTTCAACCAGAAAATCAGTCCTACCTAATGTCCCATTTTTCTTTCAAAGCTGTCATTGTGAGTAGTATAGTTTATCTACAACCGTTATGGGTTAGGATGTTGACGCTTAAGGCTAGTGGTTGCTTTAACTCTAAGCAGGTGGTCTGCTGGTGTAAAAAAGGCTGACGTAATAGTTGTGGTTTTTTGATTGGTGATGTTTTTTAGAATTCCACACAGCACTCAGGAAGATCAGTCTGAGTAGTAATGGAAAACGCTGAAGAACTTCTCACAAACATTAGGTAGGCAGTGAGATAATGGTGGTGGAAGAATCAATTTTTCTACCCTTTTCCAGTCATGAGTACTGGGCTGAGTATAGACTTGGCCAGGAACCTCCATTTTAAATGACATGTGATGAGGGATTTCTAAACTGAGTACAAATTTTGGAGCATGTTAATCCCTTAAACTGGTGATGAGTGGATAGAGGACTGGCAGTGGGTGAAATAATGGGAGGATAACTATGGGTGACATCTCTTTGTAGTGGCCATTTAGTGATTCAGTTATTGACTGATGCCTAGACTGACTGTATTTTCTGATAGTTCTACTTCATGTAGTTCATTCTGTGAGCTGTGCTATATGCATATACTATACTCATTGTGACAATTTCTTTTCTCGGTGTATATGCAATGTATGTGCAAAAAAACATCGACTTATAGAACAAATGCATTTATTTTCCCAAAATGGAACAGTAATTACAGGTGTGACAACAATTTGCCTGCACATAGTGCTGGTTTTGAGCACAATAATGGGCAATTGTGATACCCAACTACCAGTTTTGTCTCAAATCACCACCTTATTGCTTAAAAAAGGAGCCTGCCACCTTCCAAAGAAGAGCTATATTTTTGTTTTTGTCTTTGACCAGAATATTTTCAGAGCCGCATCATGCACAAAGCTACTTATACACATACACAAAGATAGCAAGTATACAGCAGAAGACAAGTAAATTGTGCCTTAAATAAACAAAACAGACAATGGAATAAACGAGCTGCTTGGAGGAATGGGTTGGTACAGGAGTGGGGCTCCAGGAAGATTGGGGAGGAGAGGAGAGGGACAGGTTCTAGGGGAAAGTTTGGGTGCAGGAGGGCTTCTGAGCAGAGGTAGGAGTGAGTTTTGGGAATGGGTGTGAGGTGCAGACATAGTAGCAGGTGTCTTGCAATGAGCATTCAGAATAAAAAATTCCATAATCCTTCAGGTATTTGAGACTTCACCATGGTGACACTTGCAAACTAATCTGTACAGTCATCAGAATGAGATCAGCTCTTGGCCTTTACAAAGGCCAAAAGCATACCAATGATTTGAATGTTATCAAACTAGTATTGTTCTCAGCTTCACAGCTTGTGGGATAGTTTCCCTATATCTGTGTAAAGGTAGATCCACTTCTAAAATTACTATATTTTAACAGCCTATCCTCTGGACTATGGAGATAAAGGTTGGAGTTGGGGGTGAATTAAAATGACATGTCAGCCTCACACAGTAATCCATATCAGTATGGTCTCTGCTTCCCTCAAGAGTGATCCTGCCAGACATGTATTGACTTAACAGGCCTGCCACTGAAAAGCTCTTCACTGGCTGTCAGAACTGTTGCAAAAATTAATCTTTCAAAAATGCACAAATCAGCAAGTGACTACTGCCCATTTCCTTTATAGAATGTATTTCCATGATAAAAAGGGGAGATGTGTTTTTAGTTAGGTCAACAGCTCACTTGAACAGCTTTCCCTGCTAGGCATTAAATACTTATTTCTTATGTCAAATACTTGTTTGTGATCAGCTCTTTGCTGCACTGTCCATGGACCTCTCTTCCCCCCCCCCCCAAAAAAAACAACTTTACAGGCACTTGCAGCATATATAGTTCTTCCAGAATACTCAGATGGAATATTTATTAAATTATAAACCCTTTTTGCCATGCTCAAGTAGATTTCCTTCTAATACTTAATAAATCCTGACATATTTCTGCTCATGGCCAACTGCCTCAAATCCAGCCTTTGAGGGCTAGATAAACTGAAAATCCTCAAGCCATTTTACCTTTAATTATTGTTGTTGGTAAATACATATTTGATGCTCAAATACCTTATAAATCAGGCCTTTCCTGGGATTTATCCTTTCATAAAGCTAGCTCCTGAGGTTCATTGCCACTGTAGCTGAATTAGGGCAGTTGCCTCTTCTATATAATATATTTTGATTTCTATAGGTGCACAAACATACTCCATCTGTCCTCCATTGTTCCACTGGATGTCACATTCCTTTCTGCTCTGGGAGTGTTCACAACCTTTTTCACCCATTTGTCAGCCTCTTGCACAATTTGCTTCTGTCTCTTCATCCATTCAGCTCCTTCATAATTTGAGCCCTCTAAAATAATCCCATTTTTAGGTCTTTGTTCAAAAACCCACTTTCTACTTACAGTCAGTGTTCTTGATTTGTACAAAACAGTTTTGTGAATGGACCTTTAAAAAAGGAGCATATTATTTTTGCAATCAATAAATGCTGTAGGAAAAAAAGCATTTTTGCAATATCTCAGTTGTATATCTTTTTTTCTATCATCAGGTTTGCCAGAGCATAGAAAGGAATCATAGGAATAATATTTATTTATTACTAATTTAACCCTCCAATCAGCCTTTATAATTAAGCCTGTGATTGCCCATATATCTATATCTATATCTATATCCTATTTTTTCAATTAATCATAGTTCCAGATATGCTGTACTAGTATGACTTTCTAAAGGCAAATAAAGTATTAGAGCCCCATGATGCTTGCAGCAGTGGCTCTCAGTTAAGGAACTAAAGATTAAAATGCATTGTAATCATAGGGTGAATGTCTAAAACAGGAAAACATAATACTTGCAACTACTTAATAAATCTTATCCAGTAGATTCCAATAATTCTACGTTAGATAAGCTTTACCAATTTAGTTCCAGAAACTGCAGGGAGTCTGGATTTGTAAACATTATTGAGTATCAGGGGGGAATTAATCTTTTTCTAAACCTGTTTTCTAATTCACTTTTCTACATATTTAAAATTTTCTGGGCTAGGTTTTCCAGTTGTGTAAATCAGCATAGGTTTACAAATTTTAAAACACTGTAGCATGTGATTTTTTTTTCATGTCTATACTGCTTGTGTACTCGTGTTCACTGTCTGTGAAACCTGTCCCTACTGAAGTCAATAGCAAAGCTAATTCTGTCCATCTTTGGTAGGGCAACTTGAAAAGCAATATTAAAGCCGACTTTTTAATAAGACAGTGATTTGTTCTAGAATAGAATGCAATAAAGTCTTGGTACAGTATGTCTATCATATTTGTATTGGAAACAGGACTTTCAAAGGTCAACTAGTGGCTTGTTCTCATCATTCATGCCTAAGGCACTTATGTAAGAAATTTAGTAATGTAACAAAATTAAATAATACATTAGCTGTAGTATTGTATTATTACATAGCTAGCCAGCTATATAATAATACATTACCACAAACCTAGCTAGGTTGATTTAATAAGCTAGCTAGAGTTAGCTTAACTACACCACAGCTAATATATTATTCAGTGTGTTTCTTGTTTTTAAATTTCTTATGTAGGCATCAAAGGTAAGAAATCATGAGAACAAGCCACTAGTTAACCTTTGAAAGCCCCATTTCTAATAGAAATTTGATAGGCCCATTTTATATAAATTGAGGCAAAAGTGACAGTTTTACATCCTTTGCTAAAGGTCAAGAGATAAAAGATATGGTACAAAATTGAAAAAAATAAAACATTATTAGGGAGGCCAGTGCTCTGTGTGTGTGTGTGTGGTGTGTGTGGTTTGCATAAACAACACTTTATATATAAAAGAATATCCTCTTGTGGCAAGAGGCCACTGTGCACTATATAAAACATTACTTATACTGGCCGCTCTTCTACTTAAGTGGTTCTTGTATTATGAGAAAAGTGATGAAATTAAACAGATGAATTTTACAGGCTTAGGACCCATATCCCCTTAGCCTTCATTTTCACTGTGCATTCTACCTGCCATAACTTACATTCTCTTTCAAAGTGATGCAAATGTAAGCTTTGCTTGTGTAAGCCTCTTATACATATACACACACACATTACTGGCATCTCCCATGACTTAGGCAATTTTCTTCCATTTTGTACCATATCCCTTATCTCTTGACCTTCAGTGAAGAACTGATGTAAAAATGTCACTATTGTCTGTTTTAGATTCAGTGCTGCCTATGTGGTTGGTGTGTGGGGGGGTTAATTTGATATTTTTGAAATCCAGCTCTATAATTCCATATGGGAACAGGAAAGCAGCCTTTCATATGGTCACACAGTTTTCTCATTTTCCTTATACCTTTGGTATTTTCTGTTATTGTGAATACCTCTAGCTAGTAGGACTATAGCAAAAGGAAAATGATTTCACTATAAACATTAGCAGTGTTAGGCAGGTTTGCTTAATTGAATAATACCAATATTTTTGCTCGTATATATTTCTCTTGTGACTATGGCAAGATATAAAACATACTGTGACCCAAATGGATATCATTCAGCAAATGGGAAAGCCAACCCAAGTGAAGTGAACAGAAAGGAACTTTCCACTTCCAATACAAGAAAAATGAAATAACAAAAACATTATTTTTCTCCCACGTAGTACACAGTGGAATCATTTCCACAAGAGACTCTTAAATCCAAAGTAGAATTAAACATTTACATGGATGATGAGACCATCTACAACTGCATTACATAGAATTAAAAATAAACAAATGCTTTTGCTTTAAGACAAACCCAGCTGCTGAATTATGGCATTTAAAAAGACACAAACATTCCCAGGTTAACAATTATGAGGTATATAAGCCTTCATTCTAAGAGTCTGGTATTGTTGGGGAGAAGATACTGAATGAGATGGACCACAACTGTGATAATAGAAGGCAAATCTTTTCTAGCTAAGTTCCTAATGAGTAGTTTCAAAGGTGTTTTGCAGAATGTATTGTACTGACTAATTATTTTAGTGTCTAATACACTTCCTTGCTAATTACTGTAAAATAAAAACAATGAGGAGTCCTATGACCTGGTCTATACTACAGTGGAAGGTTGAAATAAGATACGCAACTCCAGCTATGTAAAATACGTAGCTGGAGTCGACATGTCTTAAATCATGTTTCCGTACCATCTAAAAAGTGGGAGGCCGACAGGAGCAAACCCTCCTGTCAGCTTCCCTTACTCCTCACAAAAGGAGATACTAACTGAAGCTGCCCTCAATGTTCAATGTAGAGATCCATCCTTCATCCACTAAATTAAACACCAGAATATCAACCTTTGTCAATCTTCTGTGTAGTGTAGATATGCCCTAACAGATTTATTTGGGCAAAAAGCTTCTGTCGGTAAAAACCACTTTGTCAGATGCACACATCAGATGCATCTGATATTTTTGAAATCCATCTCTAAAATTCCACATGGGAACAGAAAGCAGCTTTTTATATGGTCACATATTTTTCTCATTTTCCTTCTACATTTGGTATTTTCTGTGTTATTGTGAACACTCCTACCTACTAAGACTATAGTAAAATGCATCTCATGAAGTGGTTTTTACCCATGAAAGCTTATGACCAAATAAGTCTGTTAGTCTTTAAGATGCCACATGACTCCTCATTGTTTTTGAAGATACAGACTAACATGGCTACTCCTCTGAGTACTGTGCAATAGTCACCCTTAAAAACTCTCCACTTACAATTTAGATAAAGAAATGGATATTCATTGTCTTCAATATTCTCCAGTGACATCATAGTATCATAGAGTTGGAAGAGACCTCAGTAGGTCATCAAGTCCAAGTCCCTGCTAAAAGTAGGATCAATGCCAACTACATATATACTGTACTTAATATGTTTGTTTCATTGTCTCCTACATAGTATTTCAATCCAGAGGAAGAGAGCACATTTTCCTAGTATGCATTAATGTAATTGGCATATACTTACAGTGACTCATTGTACTGTACTTAGTATAGGCTTGTAATAGCATATACTGTGTCTTTTACTATATTAGTCAATAATTCTGTTTTGTGCACATTCCTACTATTCTTTCCAGCATTTAGTTTACCTACCTAAAATGGGGTGAGTGGCTTTTTCCTGTGCCATGACCCCCTTTCTTTTGCCATTCTCTGTCATTGAATTTGTTATTTCTAATCAAATTAGCTGAGCTTAGCTTCTGGTTTTCAGCCAGAAGTCTAAGCTTTCAATCAGATTCTTTGCCATTGAACTTGTGACTAGCAAGAGAGTCCATGGAGAGATCTGCCATGAATGATGACATCTCCCTTGTCCTTTGTGGAGCTCGGCACTGACCCTTGGAACAAACAGCAATAAACCTACTGAATCAGACTGAGGATAAGAGAGACTGGTTTCATCCTGTTTCTATTTTGTGGTCCATGCTCTTGGTAAGGAACATGTTTCTCTCCTGTTTGAGTATGACTTCTTTTAGACGGGGTTCATGTCAATCTCCAATATGGGCATTATCATAGAAGAGATTTTTGAAAAGCTGCCCAGAGTTTTCAGTTCTCAACAGAACTGAGTAAATTTTTTTTCTGAGACTCTTTATTAGCCAAAAATAAAAGAAATCCAGGTTTGGTTGACATCCCTCCGCCCCCTCAAAACAGGTGCCCTCATGGCTAATATAGATTGATTTGTAATTCAGTTTTTATTCAAGACTTATACCCATTGGGCCAAAGTAAGTGGTTGATATTGTAGTCTGGTGATTAATGCAGTCTGTCAATAAATCAGGTGCAGAATAAGGAGATGCAAATTCAAGTCTTCTCTCTGTCTGATTCAAGGGAGGGACTTGAATGCACATCATCAACACACTCCCACCATGACCCTTGTAAGTGCCTTAATCACCAGGCTAGAGACTCTCTCTCTTTCTGGCCAAATGAGTATTTAATTGTGCTTCAGCAGCACTAACTGGGAGCCTCCCATGCCATAACAGCATATTGCCTTGTGGTTAGGAGACTTTGTGATTAGGTAAGAAATCTGAGACTTGGTATCTTCTTTGGTGGGGTAATTAAATCTGCCTTCTCTTCCTTTCCAGGCAAATGTGCTAACCATGGAGCTAAAATGTTGTAAGGACACATGCTTTTCTGATAGTGACTAGGATTATACATTCCATATGTTTCACAATGGGCTTCTTGAATTTGCTGACAAAGGTCAAATAGAACATTTTTTTATTTTTTATCCATTTGCTGGTGGAAATTATTTATTCTCTGTTATATTTCTTATAGTCAGAATTTCTAGCTTAGACATGACAAAAAGGGACAAATATTTTGCAAAAAGTCACAAAATACTAGTTTTCTTCTTTGTTTATTTTCTTCCCGCTACTCCCTCATAACCCTTACCAGTCTCATTTCTGATCAGTGCTCCCTATTAGGTCTTATTTGAGGTATCACCAGAGATAAGAGGAAAAGGATGCCATCTGCCACTCAGAGAAGTAATACACTAATTACATCATTTTGGGGGATTCACTTAAATCAGCAACTCATGAGAGTTGCACAGGACCATTAACAAGTTATATACTTGCTATCCTCTAATTCTGGTATACAAATCCAATACCTATTGTAACTGTGTGATATGAACCTCACTTGATTACTTTTAGAGATATTTTGAACAAATAGTGAGGTTTGGCTGCTATCTTACTTTTGTGTGCTGGGTGTGTTGGAAAACTTTCCTTTTTCCTTAGCATTTTGCAGTAAATGGCATACTATTCTGTGTCTTTCTAGAGAAATGGCGCTGAAGAAGGAGCAGAGGTGCTTATTTTGTATTAAAACAAATCTCTTTGACCCTATGCTGAACACCTACCAAACTGGGAGTATGAGAAGCATCACCCCTCAATGTCATTAAAGTCAACTTAATTTAGTAAATAAAATGTTCTTTCTTTATCAAACAGAGAGGGAACTTTGTTCCATAGTACTGCTTTTAAGAAGAATTCACTGTGGGTGTGTCTAGACTACATGGCTCCGTCGATGGAGCCATGTAGATGAGGCATGACGACAAAGGGAAATGAAGCTGAGATTTAAATAATCGCCGCTTCATTTAAATCAAAATGGCCACCGCGCTGTGCCGATCAGCTGTTTGTCGGCACAGCGCGGCAGTCTAGATGGGGATCTGCTGACCCCAGAACCCTTTGTCGGCAGATCCTTTATGCCTTGTGAAACGGAGCCATGTAGTCTAGACGTACCCTGTCAGGAAGAAAAACAAAATAAAACAATTACCTCTGCTTTTTCCTATCAGGAAGCAGGGGAGCAGTGGGTGTTCAGATTCTAGTACTTCTGAATAAAAGTCAGTTCTAACAATCTTGAAGTCTTCTGATGTATAGGGTACACCCATATGTGTAAATTATCAGCGTACTTGGGTGGAAACTCTTGCTCTTTCTGGAGAGTGAAATTAGCCAGTTTCCTCTCTGTTCACCTCAAACAAGGAAAATGGGGAAAGGAATTGCTAAAAAACTTGAAGGCTAAAGCTTTATTTTCTTCTTCTTTTCAAAAAGTAATTATTGGTTTTGATTATCTTGTTTGTATTCTGTTGGGGGTTTTTTCAGAAGCACTTTCCCAACAGCCCCCAGGGAAACTTGATAGTAAATTGAATCACAGCTAGCAATGTACATTGCTCTTTTATGGATTTTTCCTCCAAATAAATCTTGGAAATACCACCCTTAAATGTGTCCCTTTGTAGATATATAAGTGGGAATTATGATGCAAACACAAGCGGTCTTTTTTTATGGAAGAGAAACTTGAGAAGAATAGCATTGATCAGGAAGCCACAAAAGGTTCACTGCCTTTTCTTCTACAGAAAAAGAGTAGAAAGCAGAGACCCATACATTTACTCTTGGCTCTCCTGAAATTGTCAGCAATGGTTACCATGCTGCCTATGGACCTAATTCTACTTTCCTTATTCTTGTTGTGTATTATTCATTTGTTTATTTTTTAAATTGTATTACATTAGCACATAGTATCCCTCTAGTGTACTAGGCTCAGAACAAAGAGATGGTGCCTGCCCCTTTGCAAAGAGTCCAAATGCAGTTATTGAGTCTCTCCTTTCTTGCTTACCTCCACCCATTGTTAGCAAGGTATTCTTCAAAGAAAGCAAGGTTCACAAAATCTGACTGTCTAGTAGCAATATATAAAACAGACAGAAGAGGCACAGGAGAGAAGAACATTCATATTTAAGATGGAATTGTATGCAGAATCTAATTTGATATGTGTAAGTCAATAGCCATGCATCCAAAAATATTCATCGAACTATAGACATTTAGATGACCTCTTGAGGTCCCTTCTAAGGGCAACAGGGACCCACATTTGTCCAAATTGTTCTTAAAATCCCCCAATGACAGTTAAATTTTGGAATAGGTTTCCAAAGTAGATTGCAGAATCCTAATTTTTATAGTGAGAATACATTTCCTAATATCTAGCCTAAATCTCTCTTGCTGAAGATTAAGACCATTACTTCTTGTCTGACCTTCAGTGGGCACAGAGAACTGTCCTTAGCATAATTAAAGTCTGTTATCAGGTTCCACCTCAGTCTTCTTTTCTCAAGACTAAACACGCCCAGTTTGTATATAACCTTTCTTTGGAGCTCAGATTTTCTAAAGCTTTTGTTATTCTCCTCTGGACTCTCTCCAGTTTATTCACATCTCTCCTGAAATGTGGTGCTCATAATGGAACACAATAGACCAGTTGAGGCCTCACCAGTGCAATGTACAGCAGGACAATCAACTCCTGTGTCTTACAGACAACTCTTCTGTTAATAAACTCTGTAATGATATTAGCCTAGCCCTTTCTGCTTCTGCACCAGATTGCTGATTCATATTCTGTTTATGGTCCACTATAAATCCAGATCCTTTTCAGCAATACTAGTGCTGGTGAGTAATTCTCTTTTCTGTACTTTTGCTTTTGCTTTTTACTTCTTTTCTACTTTATACTTGTCCTTATTGAATTTATTCTTATTAATATCAGGCCTCTTCTCTAATTTGGCAAGGTCCTGTCCTCAAAAGTGCTTACAACCCCTCCCCGTGTGGTGCCATGTGTCATCTGATGACTTTATAACTCCATTATGACTCCCCACTCCATTATCCAAGTCATGAATGAAAATATTGAATAGTACCAGACCAAGATTGATCCTTGTTGGATCCCCCTCAATGCACTCTCCGGGTATGTCTACACTACAAAGTTAATTCGAACTAACGGCTGTTAGTTCGAATTAACTTTCATAGGAGCTACACATACAAACCGCTAGTTCGAATTTAAATCGAACTAGCGGAGCGCTTAATTCGAACTAGGTAATCCTCATTCTACGAGGAGTAACACCTAGTTCGAATTAAGTAGTTTGAATTAAGGGCTATGTAGCCACTTAATTCGAACTAGTTGAAGGCTAGCCCTTCCCAGGTTGCCCTGGTGGCCACTCTAGGCCAAACCAGGGAAACTCTTCTGCCCCCCTCCCAGCCCTTAAAGGGCCACCGTCTGGCTATAGTGCTTGTGCCAGTTGCAAGCCTGCCAGCATCCAGCCAGCAGACCCTGCACCTGGCACGGCATGAGCCAGCCACCCGCTGCTACTCTGCCCTCCGCCTCTTCCCAGGACCAGGCTGGCGGCTCACAGGAGCCTGCCCAGGGCCGCAAGAGGCAGGCACCCGCCTGGTCTAGTGCGGAGATCGTGGACCTCATCGAGGTTTGGGGGGAGGCCTCCAACATCCACAATCTCCGCACTAGGCGCAGGAAAGCAGCCATCTTGGGCAGGATAGCTGCCAGCCACATGCCATGTAGCCACATGCCAAAGGCCACATGCGAACCCAGGAGCAGGTTTGCATGAAAATCAAGTTGGTCCAGTGAGACCTCCAAACCTGAGCCCTGAGCTTAGAACATAAGAACGGCCATACGGGGTCAGACCAAAGGTCCATCTAGCCCAGTAGCCTGTCTGCCGACAGCGGCCACCACCGCTACCCTGAAGGGGGATGGACCGAAGACAATGACCAAGCGATTTGTCTCGTGCCATCCATCTCCAGCCTTCCACAAACAGAGGCCAGGGACACCATTCCTACCCCCTGGCTAATAGCACTCCATGGACCCAACCTCCATGAATTTATCTAACTTCTCTTTAAACTCTGTTATAGTTCTAGCCTTCACAGCCTCCTGTGGCAAGGAGTTCCACAGGTTGACTATGCGCTATGTGAAGAAGAACTTTATTTTATTAATTTGAAGCCTGCTACCCATTAATTTCATTTGGTGTCCTCTAGTCCTTATATTATGGGAACTAATGAAGAACTTTTCTTTATTCACCCTCTCCACACCACTCATGATTTTATAGACCTCTATCATATCCCCCCTCAGTCTCCTCTTTTCTAAGCTGAAAAGTCCCAGTCTCTTTAGCCTCTCTTCATATGGGACCTGTTCCAAACCCCTAATCATTTTAGTTGCCCTTTTCTGAACCCTTTCCAAGGCCAAATATCTTTTTTGAGGTGATGAGACCACATCTGTACACAGTACTGAAGATATGGCGTACCATAGTTTTATAATTCCCCTCCTCCTTCTTCCCCTGGCTTCCCCTTCCAGCTCCCTCCTCCCAGGTTTCCCCCTCCCCTCTCCCACCTCCTTTTCCCAGTCTCCCCAGAGGTTAATCCCCAGTTTTGTTAAATAAAGAGAGTTTTTATTTTTGACCACACATGTCTTTTATTTTTTACATCAGGAAGGGGGGCTTGTGAGGAGTAAGTGGAAGGAGGTGAGGGAGGAATGGGGCATGAGCCCCCGATGGGGAGGACTGGGGCGGCTCTGCGGGCTCCTTGGGGTGGAAGCTCTCCTGCAGGGCCTTCTGGATCCTGACAGCCCCTCGATTAACCCCCCCAGATGGCAGCCTGCGGCAAGTGCAGCCGGGCTGATGGCCGAGTGCTGTGATGTGCCGAGTGTGGGCACTCAGGGCACTCCAAGAAAGGACTGCTTTGCTGTCCCTCATCGAGTTAGACAAGCAAGCGGGGAACCCTGAGAACTGGCTGCCAGGGTGGGGGTCGGGTCCCTTTAAGCACAGCCCTCGGCTAGCCTGAGGCAGGAGCTCAACACTCGAAGTCCGAACCTGATGCCCTGCCGGCACTGGTTCCAGCCAGCCTTAACTTCGGTTCAGGGTCCACTCAATGTGGACATGCTATTTCAAATTAGCAAAACGCTAATTCAACTTAGTTTTTAGGTCTAGATGCACTAATTCGAATTATCTTATTTCGAATTAACTAATTCGAATTAAGTTAGTTCGAATTAGTGCTGTAGTGTAGACATACCCTATGATGACTGATAAGTCATAATTTAGCTTATGTATTAATAATGTACTTTCTTTCTGTTTATCCCCTGTGCTCCTTGCATTTTTAAAGACATCTAAGAAGTTGAGCAGATCTCTCGCTGATTTCATTCTTGTTGCTCCTATGATGCTACCATAATTTCTTCTGTCCTGCCCTCCCGTGCCCACATCTAGCTAGATGTTAAGGTTGACATTTTATGCTTATGTGTGGGCTTTTGTCACCTCCCCCTTTTGAATCTAGTTTAATAGGTTGCTGAGTCACTACATAAATACGATCTTTCCCTTCTTGGTCAGTGGACCCCATCTCTTCTCAGAAGCTCTCCTTCCCTGAACAGCCCTTCCTTCTATACTGTTTATGTAGCCATGCATTCATCCACAGGATGTGCATTTCTTTTCCTGGGCCCTTATGATCAACTGGGAGGATGGACAAGAATACAATCTGTGCCCCAAGTTCCTTCACCCTCATTTTCAGAGCCCTGTGGTCACAGTGGATCAGCTAGAGTCATATCTGGCAGTACTTTAATGTGCACATGGATGAGCAACCTGGGTTAATGGTCAGAGGGATGGATAAGCCTCAGTAATTGTTTTGGATGTGGGCTGGCAGCATACCTCCCAATACATAACATCAGGTTGGCAGATGAATTCCTTCACCCCCTCAGATGGGAGTCCCTAATCACCAAACACCAAACACCTCTTCCTCTTAAAATGTGGTAGCTTCCCGGATGTGGAGTCCAGAAGGCCCCTCCTCCTCAGCCATTAAGTCCCACTCCTTAATGCCTATTGCCATTATAGCGTATTGGTTCTTGGCCACAATGGATGATGTGAAAAACTGTTGATTTCTCAAGGTGACCCACAGACTCCCTCCTCTTGGAAAAGGAGTTAGTGTCACTGTAGTCATGTCTAGTCTGTGAGCATCCATCAGCTGAGAAGTTTCTATGTGTGTTCTGCGAAGAAGTCCAGATGCTATGCAGTGAGCCACTTCCTCCTGCAGCTCTGTTTCCTGCTTCCTGAGGGATTCCAACAAGCACTTTCCCTACTGAGTGGTTCACTTTCATTGGCAGGGACATGCTGCCCACATTCTCAGCAAATCAACAGCAGGGCTGAGTAGAAACCTCCATAGTCAAGGTACCTGTTTGGCAGAGGACTCGAGAAGTGTACACAGAGAAAGAGTCAGCTGTACTGATGTTAACATATAATTTTCCCATTGAGATATCTTCTTTGTAATCCACAAATTAAGGAAAAGAAGAAAAATATTGTCCATTTGCACATTAAATTGTTAGCAGGATTTTAGAATGGAGGTTGAGGCTTAGTCATCATTGTTCTAATAACTTCATTTAGTATTATTAAACACAATTTCGAGAAAGCAAAAGTATTTTTCTCTGATATTTAAAAAAATCTTCTGGGTTCACCACAGTGGAATGGGCTCTTAAGAGAAATGCTTAACTACTTTTGTCATTTTTAGATTAAAATAGGCAAAATAACTGTGCAATTCTGCAGTGGCAAGAGGATGGAGTAGAATGCCATCTGTAATCTCTGGGCTTCAGCACACTGATATTAAAGTCTAGGCAAGTATACCCAAGTTACATTAGTTGAGAATATGAACAGCAAGTCTGAAATCAGTACACTACTTTCAAGACAGAAATGCAGCACCTTTAAGAAACAGCTGTGAACTCCCTATCTTGACAAATGATATAGAAATGCCTTAAAGAGACAAATATGTTTCTGAAGCAAAATAATATTTTTTTTCCTATCTGGATGGTATAACTCTAGAGATGCCTTTCCAGACAAGCAGAAATGTCAACATCAATATATTTTTAGAACAACACTTTGCAGCTGCTAAAAAATATAGTTCTACAGCGAGGAAAAAAAACAGGTAGTGAGGTATTGATCATAAGGGTGAAAATACCCTTTGTTTTAACTTGATCCTCTTCATGTACTTGAATAGTTGGAACTAATTTTGGTTTATGCAAATGTTTACATGTATTAACCTCTTAAATACGTATGAACTATGTTTTAATTCCTCTTCATCTCAATCATTTTAGAGCAGCTAGACATTTCATTAACCAATATTCATACAGGCATTTCTACAAGCTATCCCCATTGAATAAAGGGTGAAATAACTAAACTTTGTCACTCCCTAATCATGCACCATTTGAAAGTACAGCCCAAGTGTATTAGTGTCTAAGTACCTACTAATTATTAATGGGAGTGTCTTAAGAGCATTCTCGTGAAAGATTATCCCATTTGTACAGATTGAGAATGGAGGCACAGATTAACCTAGAGTAGAGGAGTCTAGAAAGTCTGATGCAAAGTCAGGAACTGAAAGCGGAGCAGAGTTCCTTTGCTATGCAAATTAACTTTAGCAGAGCTATGATGATTTACCACAGCTAGAGAGCCTGCCTCCAAGCTGTTTTCATTGACCCAGGCAACAGGAGTTCCAAAGTCATTTTTCAATATTTTTCTTGCAGTGTGCTATGGTGCCAGACAACCATGCTGCTATGCTAGTTTGACGATGGTATATAGTTCTGTATGTGAGTTAAAATCCATGCAGCCATGAAAATGGAAAAGTCCTTTAAATTCAACATTTCCTGATAAATCTGCTGACCTTAGACAAACTCAACTCCCAGCCCATGGATTTAAACATCAAGATCTTCATAAATCATTCCGCAAAGAATGAATAGTACTTTCTCAGGTTCAGTGTTACATGTTAAAGGGAAGAAGAAAGCCAACTCATACACTCCAATACTGTGTATTAGAGCTGAAGAGACAAAAAGTGCCCTACTAAATAAAGAGAACACTTGCAGAATTACTGTCTTCTTTCAAGGTGAACTTAAAAACTAATGGCATAATAAATAAAAGTGTTCAGAAAACTGGCCACACATGTGAAATGGAGTCATTATTTGACCCTGAGAACAGATGATCATTCTTTAGAAAGGAATCCCCTTTCAACTCACAGGTTAAATTTGAGTGATTTGAATTCTAGCAACTGTTATGTGTTGAGCAATCCCCTGATGCTAGGACTATGCCATCCACTCACTACTAAAAAGCTCATAAAGCATTGCTAAAGCGTAAACTGCTTTTAGTTGAACAAGCCCTCCACTATAAAATATAAAATGAAATATTATGTTAAGATTAATCTATATTCTGATCACAATTTAATTTCTAACATAATTCTTAGCTTCTACAATATAAAAAAATGGACACAATAAAGAAGCCTAAATTACTAATGTTAAGATGGTGCTCTGAAGCTAATGCTTTTGTTAATGAAGTAGACTTTCTAGTCAAAAGGATTCAATGGATAGAAAAAAATGGGATCTCTTAGAACTAACACTCTGCTTTATTGACAATGACATTATGTCAAACAGCTGTTGACATTTTCAAGGCATTTATTTTATGAATCATTTCAGATAGTGAATGTTCATTTAAGATCCATCACATTTTAAGTGGCTTACTTTATGTAATAAAATTAATTTCCGATTAATTTTGTTGCAGAATCTTTTATGATATCAACTTTTTTTATATTACCAGCTAATTCTGATTTAGAGTCAACATTTAGTTCAGGTTAGTAAAGGAAAACAAAGCCATTCCTACATAGAGAGAGCTGAAATTGGTACAGTTAACTAGCTAAATATTTTGAAAGAACTGATAAAATAAATGGCAACACTGGAGATTTGAAAGAATAGGGTTTTAATAAATGGCATTGTAATGGAGACTACTGTACTGACAAACAGAAATATTCAGTAGGGATGAGTCTACACAGCACCCTAAACTCAAAATAAGATACGTAGTTTGCACTACGCAAATTGCATATCTTATTTCGAATCTTTTTTGAAATAGCTTATTTTGAAATTTAGTGTATCTACACAGCACCAAATTTTGAAATAATGCGCTATTTCGAGCCATTCCTTATCCCTCATGCAACAATGTTTACTGGGATGGTGAAATAGCACGCCTGTTATTTTGAAAAATATTTTGAAATAACAGGCGGCTTGTGATACCTCTGGTATCCCAAAATACCCATGCAATGTAGACACACCCAAGTTGTTTTAGAAAAACTCTTTACTCGGTTTATGAGAACTAAAAAGTTCATGCACACAGAGATACAATTGTGGTTGCTTTTCTCTCAAATAGTAGTTCAAAACTAAGTCAAAAGTGAAGCAATGAGAACAAAATCTTACATGAGGATCTGTTCAGCCTGGCTATCTCTGCTATCTCACACTTTTCTACTTCTTACCCACTGAGAAGGGGGTACAGAAAAAGTGCTGAGAATACTTTGCAACCTATGAACACCTCAGAACCAGAAAAGAAGCTGATCCACAAATAGCTTGTAATTCTGCATTCTAAATATTCACAAGTGCTAAGAATGTCCATACTGATCCATCTAGTCCAGTATCCTGTCTTCTGACAATCTTGGCACGTAGTCATTGATGGACCTAACCTCCATGAACTTTCTCTAATTCATTTTTAAACCCAATTTTATTTTTGTCTTTCACAACATAGAACTTCCATTGATACGAAAGTTAATCTTGAATAAGTATCACTGTTAATGTAATACTCTTGTCTTATAATAATATATTCAGCAGTCTTTCCAGTTTCAACAAATTTCAGAAATAAAGAAAACATTTGGGGTTATCAGTTGATATTTTTCTAGCTTAAGTTCACTGAGTATGAATTAAGTTAAAAAAAAAGTCCTCTCTAATTCCTCTGAAACATGGTTCTTTACTACATAATCTGTAGTTGGTGCCTGATATAGACTTGTACCCATTGGATTTCTTTCCCTTGATTTCATTGAACATTAGATCAGGTCCTCAATTCATTCACGGAACTCCTAGTAGCATCATGTGAATTTCTTTGCCTGGAATCACCCCCCCCCCCCCCAAAAAAAAACCCTGCCAGATATGCACTAAGGATTTGCGGCGTAGGTAGGATGTTTATTGATGGAGGCCACTTATTCCGGAAAAGCAGCCACTTTTCCGGAATAAGCTGCGAGCTGTCTACACTGGCCCCTTGAATTTCCGGAAAAGCACTGACGATCTACTGTAAGAAATCAGCTGCTTTTCTGGAAAAACTATGCTGCTCCCGCTCGGGCAAAGTCCTTTTTCCGGAAAACTGTTCCGGAAAAGGGCCAGTGTAGACAGCATAGTAGTCTTTTCATAAAAAAGCCCGATCGCGAAAATGACGATCGGGGCTTTTTGAGGAAAGCATCTACATTAGCCACGGACGCTTTTCCGGAAAAGGGCTTTTCGGAAAAGCATCCTGCCAATGTAGACGCTCTTTTTCCGGAAATACTTATAATAGAAAACTGTTCCGTTTTAAGCATTTCCGGAAATTCATGCCAGTGTAGACGTAGCCATAGTGTGTGGGGGGAAGAAGGGTTCACTCCAAGTTGAAAGAATTAAAAAAATATTTGTTGCTGGTTTTATTGTTAAAAAGGAAAGCAAGAGATATAAGTTTAATGAAGACAGCAGCTTTGACGCATGGCAGAGCTTCCTGATGAACAGAGGTTATGATCTTGCAATCCTTTCATAGGAAAAATTCATTGACTTCATATAGAAATTTGATTTTTTTTTTCTCCAATGAGAATTTTGCTTGCACAACACTATGGGATTGGGCCCTGATATTGTTTTAAACACGAGGAAGATGAAAATGGTGTAACTTCGCAGTCAAAATGAAATTGAAGCTGCAATACCCCCCTGAATTGAACTTTTTCCTGCAAGGCAAATTGCACACCATATCCTGAGCTATGAGCAAAGGTTTATAGAGATAGTGTCTTGTCTCTGTGGAAAATGACATGACACTAGTATGTTACAGAAGGGAAAACAGAATGGAAAGCATACACAGCTTATTTACTTAGCTAAGATCAGAAGGAAGTAGAAAGCTGGGATTCTTTTATAATATAAATGTTATCCTTTCATGGTTTTAAGTGCTTTATTAAAAAAAACATTTATAGCATTTACTAGTAAAGAAGTATATTATGTGAAATTATGCTTTCAAAAGAAATGAAAATCAGCTTCCAATTAAGACTAAGTACCATCATACTCATCTCAAGAGATGCTCTGTTTGTCTTATTGATGTACTGCAGATGTTCCTATCAGGTTGAAGATGGGGTGGAAAATGCAAATCACTTCCCACACGGCTATTATCTTCTTTTCTGCTAATATTATTAAAGGACGGTATTACCCCCTTCTGAATTGAAAAACTTTTTTCCCTGAGTTTTTGTGTTTATGAAAGAGAATGTGAACCATAAGTAAAGATTCCCCCATCCCCTAGAGAACATTTATATGATGGCAATTTTATAATTGCTTAAAAAAAGAAGAAATGAGGCTGAACAGTTAAGACTCTTCGATGATCTCTAGTGGCACAGTCTCCAGTATTGATGAGTATTTCCTTGTGGGGTAATGAAACATTTTAGCATGGGCAAATAAGTTATAGACAGTGAGCTACAGGAGCTATCACTGAGAATGGCCTCTGTATAAAATATTTGGCTGATTAGATTCATTAGGTGTAGTTGGAAGCAAAGTTGCACCATCTGAGGAACTACTGACACATATCAAATATCACAGTTTATTTTTTATGAAAAATAGAGTAAAAGTTCACAAAATCAATTGAAAAGGTCAAAGCAGCATGACTAGAATTAGGAAATCTACATTAATGAAATTGGTCTGAGGATTCCAGGTTGCACTGGCCACCACATTATTCTAGTCTCTCCAAGAGAATTAACATTTTAATTGTCTGCAGGGGCTCCAGTTTCACTTAGAAAAAGCTATTCCCTAAACTACTCTTGATACTGTAATTTTGTAATTTTGCATTAGAAATCCAGCTACATGCATGATTGGGAGTGAGTCTGCAGATTTTTCATTTAATTTTAGGTTGTGGATGAGATTTGATGGCCAATAAATCTCTTGTCTTTCAGAAAAATAAAAGGTTCAGCTAAATCAATACATGCAGATAGAAACATTGGGGTCAGTCCAGAGAGCTGTGCTGATTTATGCTAGCTTGTGAGTCCGGACAAGAAATTTTATGAGGCTAGATTTTTTTTTTAAATACCAAATGTTGCAATCATGCATAATTTCACAAACTAGGCATACTGAGATTATGGGTGATTGGCAGGTAGAAAAACCCACTGTCTATCCCAGTTGTCATGATTTCATTCTTCATATTTAATTGTGATGTCCAATCAGTGTTACAGGAAATAAAACATTCCACCCAATCAAAATTTGAGATAGATGCCTCCAATCACTGAAATATGTGTCTTCTTTGTTTATTCTTTTCCTCTTACTTTCTTCTCCTTAGTAGAAACTCAGTTATACAAAAGCATGCTAATGTGTGAGGCTTTGGGTCTGTCCACATTAACATTTACTTGACCGCAAAGTGGAATGTGATTTATCCCAGATTAGCCCACTGCATGCTAGCTCTATGCCCCCTTGTGCACTCATTAGTGTGCTTGATCTAGTCCCATTCCAAAGAGGACTAGATCAAATCACACTAACAAACCTAATGTGTGTAAGCAGGGTACAAATAAACAGTGAATCCATAGCAAGCTAGCACGAGATAGAGTCAAACCATAGATTGCTGTGAATTTATTCATGTAGATATGCTTTCTGATCCAAAGTTGACCATAGACATCATTAAAGTTAATCGGTGTCCCGCTACATTTTCAAATTCATCACAAGAAGCCCCTTTTTATAGAAATAGCTACAAAGAAAAAGAAGGGCTGCCTACAGCACATCAGATCAATGCTGAACTTTGAGGGCTGAGGAGTTTTCCTTATTGCAAATGAAAAGCTAGGATATTACTTTTGCAACTTGTGTATGCTAGAGGTAGAAGCCCTAGAGATTCAATTGTGAGCATGATAATAATGAGAAGAAGAGAAACAAAGCTTTCTAGGCATAGAGCTGTCTGGAGAAGGAGACTTGGGGATTTATGAGCAAGGAAACTGCCTGCCATGTGTTTCCATTGTGCTCAGAGAAATAGAACTTACTATGTATTTTTTTGTAAATAAATGAGATTACACTAAGAAATATACCTGACTCCTTTAGGAGAAGAACTCGAGACTACAAAACAGCTTTGCACTACCTTGAATACTGGGTAATTGCACAGTCTACCTTGAGAAGGAATTCCAAATATTTCAAAACCACTGTATGAGTCAGCTGACTAGATGAGGAAACTGGTCATCTTGGCTAACAGCAGATAATTACCACATTTCCACACCATTTGTAACCACAGGAGGGAGAGGTAGATTGTCAGTGGATTCTCCCAGCTCAATGGGTACAAAAATATCACTATCTTTGAAAGAAAACAGTCCCCGAGAAGCTTAATAGTCTCAATCATCATAAATGAACAGGACAAATTAAGAGAGAGGATTTTTTTTTGTAGGAACCAGTTCTGATGATGTTGCAGAAGTTATCCCAGGGAAGAGCCTAAGTTCTCCAAATCTAATAAAAGCTCTTGATATGCACTTTGGAGCCAGTCATCAATCTGAGTTGACTGGGGCACAGCTAAGGATTAGAAGGAGAAGGAAATATGAGATCACACATGAAATGGCAGAGGACCTGAAGAAACTTATGTTCCTGGCATATCCAGATACCAGGATATATTAGAAATGGACTATATTTATAGATGCTTAGCTGGATTTGGACTCATAAACCAAGAAAAGTGAAAGGAGACCAAGAACACTTTGTGAGGCATTTGGAATTTGAATCTTTCCTTGCTGCTGTTCACCAAAAAATGAAGCAGACACTAGTGAAGAAGATGAAAAATAAGCATCATCAGCCCTAGGTGTACAGGCTTTTGAAAGATTTTAAATACTGAATCTAATAGCTTTAATTACCAGGACTGTCCCTGTAAAATCAGGACCTCTGGTTGCCCTACTGGTCACTCTGTATCAATACAAAATAGCAATGAAATCAGCACTCTGATCAGATGATTTTTTAAATTCTTATTTTAACCTGCCATCACCGTGTTTCAGTGGGTCACAGTTGGGAAACACTGCTGGGAAACTGGATAGGCTCAATCCAAACTGGTGGTTTTTCTCTTAGTAAATACATACAAACAAAAGAAAATTTTTATCTCACCACCCTGGTTAACAAGAAATACAAACTGAAGTCTCCATAGGCATCCCAGCCCTTGTTTTACCACACATATACTAAACTTTATGATAAGTGATAATTTAATTACTGTTTAATTAATATTAATTTCCTCAAACACAGGCTCCTTATAACCCCAAGAGATCAGCCACATAGCCAGGTCAATATATGACTCCAATTTTACCAGATAATCATGCTATTGCCAAGCCTTTTGTATCTAATATATAAAGGTGTATTTATCAGAGAAAAGAAGGAGAAGAATTAAAAGAGTGACAGAAATCATATACATACAATAATTGCAAATTTCTCATATCATTTCTGCAGCAGTGATGGAATAAGCTGCTGGTTTGTAATGTCTCTGATACACTAAAAGGAGCACTACAACTAATAGACTGATCTTTTGGAAGGTAAATCTATAGAATCCGGAGCTCAGAGCAGGAAAGGGGTAAAGTGGAGTTGCATTTAGGGTTTTTTATAGCTTCACCCATGTAGTGGGGATGCTCTCAGTCTTAGTTTTTGGGAATTTACAGGCACAACATGGAGGCCAAGGTCAAAGAGCTAGGTGCATGTCCTCGCCTGATTTGATGACTCATAGGAGCAGCCATTACCCATACTTTGGCTAAGGCATCCACTAGAAGGCTCATCAGGTGGGGACAAGCATCTTAATGGCCCATTGTGAGATAAGTATTCTTTATTGAACCATCCACTTGAATAAACTATTCACAATGTGCTGTCTGGTTTTAATGTAGATTTTACTTGGTGAGTGTTTCTCAGGAATACTGCACATATGTAGGACACCAGTACATAGTCAATATCTATAACTTTAGATACCAAAAAGATAGATGCATTTGTACAGCATAATCACACTCAGCAAATAGCAACTTTTCCATTGACACCATACGTGATATACTTTGCATAAGATTTGATGCAACTATCTAACCACTATATAAAGGGTTATGTTTCAATCATATATCACCACGCCTACTTTCAATTAAAAAGTTTAGAGAATAATTTTAACAAAATACATCTACAAATATTTATAACAAAAGCTACTTAGTTCTGAGACTGAATATTCCATTCAGAATTGTAGACAGTTGCTTCCCAGGGCTACCTGTCTATAAATCTATGGCATCCTCCTTCAGAGTCCTCTGGAAAGTTGCCTAGAAACTACACATGAAGTGTCAGGCCTCTGTTGATGATATTTAGAAAACAAACCAATTTTGCCTTCAAAACTGGAACAGATATGAACAGCAGCAAGGGCTGATAGCCAAATGCAAACTGTTTTACAGCTTATCGGGGACATGTTGCCAAGATACATAAGTAGTGTTCCAGGCTCAGCCTAGGCATTTTATGTCATGCTAGGCCAGCTGTCTGAGTGAAATGGCCTAATTGTTTACAGTCCCCAAATCATCATTCCCAAAGGTTTGAGTGTTGACATCCTTGTTTGGATGCATGAAGGCCATCCAAAACTGGCAAAGTGCTATGAGAACACAGCTCTCGGGATGGTGATGTGACACAGATTAAAGCAGGAGAAAGAAACTTGTGAAATCTGCAGAACCAACACAGTGTCCCTGCAAAAAAGATCTATTCCTTGCAATGTCATTGCTGGCAGAGAATACCCATGTATTTTTGTAAACAAGTGGTATACATGTGCCATATCTAGTAATTAGTGATTTACTCTGTGACATTCACCATTTAAACTGATTGCTACAAAATTACAGTTACATCACCGTGGTATCTCAAAATATTTTCATTTATATCAAGATGAAACTCCAATATTTAGAATTCTCAGTCTGTTATTTGAGCATGCTCTGCCTTGTGGTAGTTAGAACAGGAGAAAACAAATGTCTGTGGTAACTTTAGATAAATATTGCCTTTTATTGCTAGCTAATATTGTACTATCAGACATGATGACATTGAGAAGTCTTTGGGCACTGAGCACCTCCAAAGATTTAATTGCAAAGAGCCTCAGTTTATTAGTTTGAGTTTCAACATTTTGCTTCAAGTTTGATTTAAAAATATATTTCAGGTTGTGAAGACAATACAATAGCAAGAAGTCCTGCTGTTAGCCTTCATGAATTTAGAACAATTCTTGCAATGAAGTTAACATGGTACAATTTCTACCAGGAAACCAAATAAGAGCTAAACACTGAAAGAGAATTTAAAGGCAAAAGGGAGCTGACCTCAGAGTTGTCATGGTAATAAGAAAGTATTCATGTTAAGAAATTTTAGCTGTCCAGAACTCAGTCTCATAGATTAAGTGTAAGCAGTATGCAATCAGTATATCAGGGCAGGCTTTCTGCTAAATTCACACCTATTATAAGATCAGACTTTCCAGGAACAAATGACATCTATAGAACCAGATTTCAGAATAAGCAGACATTTAGGACCATACATTTTGTTTCTGTCCAGGAAGTATGGCTGAGTTGTCCCTTACTTAGTGAAAAGATGAGTCCTAGTGTGCAGAAACAGACCAGGTAAGTTGCCCAGTCAGCCATCTTGGAATGACTTTTGTAATAATGACCATTGGAGTCAATGGATAATGGCTGCCATGATATGGCCGGCGCTGGAATCCATATCACTGAAACCACTATGCAGAGCAACCCTTGGAAATGGACAAATGATCACAACACTGCAAAAGTACGTGTTAAATGTGAAATACTAGCCCATGAAGGAGATTATTATAAGTTTAAATATTAATACATTTAATATTAATAAACTGTTTGCAGCAAGGAGAATTAAGTAAATATGGCTACAGTGTTAACCGTTTCTGAAATAAAATTTGAGCACAACAAATGTAGGTGTACATTTTTAACATATTCCTTGTATCCCCTTTTGGAAATTTGTTCCTATCTGTTTTATTAGAACATAAGAACATAAGAATGGCCATACTGGGTCAGACCAAAGGTCCATCTAGCCCAGTAGCCTGTCTGTCAACAGTGGCCAGCTCCAGCTGCCCTGGAGGGGGTGGACCGAAGACAATGATCAAGTGATTTGTCTCATGCCATCCGTCTCCAGCCTCTGACAAACAGAGGCCAGGGACACCATTCCTACCCCCTGGCTAATAGCCTTTTATGGACCTAACCTCCATGAATTTATCTAGCTTCTCTTTAAACTCTGTTATAGTCCTAGCCTTCACAGCCTCCTCTGGCACCACCTTCAAATGCAAAATGTATACAATATGCTATGCTCTTGCCTCCCTGACACTAACATTTTCCTTTCTCCAGACCATACAAAGTGCACACCTAGAACAGTCTTCCTCATTCATATCTGTAACCCTTTTATCACATCCCTACACTAACTCCTCTTCCTTACTGTCAAGTTCAAACTTCTTATTTTAACCTTTGAGAAGTTTCATATATCTTACTATTTATCCATTCTTATCTCATATTGCATCATTCCACTTGATCCATCCTCTACATTCCATCAAAAATGTCATCTACCACCATCCAATTGTCTGTTCCTCTCACTTTCATCTTGTTGTATCTAGCTAGGTGCAGACAGTTACACCAGTATGGGTTTGTAATTTTGTTCTTAGGTAGAACAAAATTTTCCAGAATGCACCACAGGAAGGGTAAAAGAGGAGAAAGGGGGATAAGGAGAAGAAAAAGAATGTAAACTTTGTGAAGGAGTGAAGTTTTACTGTAAGCTAGCTTTCTGGGTCTTTCTATCAGGATTTTAGGTACAAAACAACTGAGGCTATGTCTACACTGCATGCTTATTTCAAAATAAGCTATTCCAGAAAAGTTATTCTGAAATAACTTATTTTGAAATAGCACGTCTACACTGCAGAGAAACCTCAAAAATCATCTGAGGCAGTCTTTCCTAATGTAGATGTGCTATCTCGATTTAGAGCCCCAGAAGGCACTAAGAGAGAAATAACTTTGGTGCTGGTGAGGGGCTAGTTCAAAATAGCAGCAGTGAAGCATCTACACATGCCTTATTTTGAAATAGCTATTTCAAAATAGGCATTATTGCTCATAGGTTTACAGATTTCAGAATAATCCGTCCATTATTTTTAAATTATTTTGAAATAACGGAATGGCTATGTAGACGCTCACATTGTTATTTTGAAATAACACTAGTTATCTTGAAATAAAAGTGCAGTGTAGATGCACCCTGAGTGTTTTCTTCCTATGATTATGGAATGCCTTAACTAATCTCTGAGGAAATTGCCCTCTCTCTTTCAGATTCTTCCTCAAAAATCCACTTTTTTCCAAAATACTTACACATCAACATTTAAATGGTGAGACTCAAGGACAGATGAGATACATGGATATTTATTGATTTAAGTACAAGTATATATTATGGTTGTATATACTTGTCTTCCTCCTACCCACTCTTTTTATATTGCTCATTTTAGATAATAATCTCTTCATTGAGGGAGCCAATATCTATCTCTCTTTGCACCACACCTATTACAGACCTAGACGCCCATTGGCTCCCCATTTCAAATGACAAAGTATCCGTTTGTAGATATCCAAGTCTTTTCCCCCTATCTGAACTAGATTACCCCCTTATTGATAGTTCTTATTTACAATTATACAACATTAATGGACACCAGTCTATTCACTCTAAGCATATTTAACATTACTTCAAATACAAATAGTAAAATATTTAACTATAAACTAGGCAAATACAACTTAGACGGGGCTACTATAAGGTGGGTGCATAACTGGCTGGATAACCGTACTCAGAGAGTAGTTATTAATGGATCTCAATCCTGCTGGAAAAGTGTAACAAGTGGGATTCTGCAGGGGTCTGTTTTGGGACCGGCTCTCTTCAATATCTTCATCAACGATTTAGATATTGGCATTGAAAGTACGCTTATTAAGTTTGCAGATGATACCAAGCTGGGAGGGGTTGCAACTCCTTTGGAGGATAGGGTCATAATTCAAAATGATCTGGACAAATTGGAGAAATGGTCTGAGGTAAACAGGATGAAGTTTAATAAAGACAAATGCAAAGTGCTCCACTTAGGAAGGAACAATCAGTTTCACACATGCAGAATGGGAAGCGACGGTCTAGGAAGGAGTACGGCAGAAAGGGATCTAGGGGTTATAGTGGACCACAAGCTAAATTTGAGTCAACAGTGTGATGCTGTTGCAAAAAAAGCAAACATGATTCTGGGATGCATTAACAGGTGTGTTGTGAGCAAGACACGAGAAGTCATTCTTCCACTCTACTCTGCGCTGGTTAGGCCTCAGTTGGAGTATTGTGTCCAGTTCTGGGCACCGCATTTCAAGAAAGATGTGGAGAAAATGGAGAGGGTCCAGAGAAGAGCCACAAGAATGATTAAAGGTCTAGAGAACATGACCTATGAAGGAAGGCTGAAAGAATTGGGTTTGTTTAGTTTGGAAAAGAGAAGACTGAGGGGGGACATGATAACAGTTTTCAGGTATCTAAAAGGGTGTCATAAAGAGGAGGGAGATAACTTGTTCATCTTGGCCTCTGAGGATAGAATGAGAAGCAATGGACTTAAACTGCAGGAAGGGAGGTTTAGTTTGGACATTAGGAAAAAGTTCCTAACTGTCAGGGTGGTTAAACACTGGAATAAATTGCCCAGGGAGGTTGTGGAATCTCCATCTCTGGAGATATTTAAGAGTAGGTTAGATAAATGTCTATCAGGGATGGTCTAGACAGTACTTGGTCCTGCCATGAGGGCAGGGGACTGGACTCAGTGACCTCTCAAGGTCCCTTCTAGTCCTAATATTCTATGATTCTATGATTTCATTCACTGTAAGAATAATTCCAAAAAATTTAACAAAACCATTTTCAAATGTGGAGGAAAGAAGATAGTCATTATTAGGGTTCCAAAACAAAAACAAAAACAAAAAACCCATAGGCTTCTTTTTATCAGTTGGGGGAATGATATATATTATAAAACTTTAAATTGTCCCTCTGAGCCTCAAAGAAACATCAGTCCTAGAGAACATTATGATTTACAATCTTAGAAGGTGTTCTGTGTGACTGGACCCTTGTGTCTTTTGGAGTTGTATTGATTCTATATGAATGGAGGAGTATATCCAGAAGAAACAAGTTGTAGGGTTTGGGTATAGTTTGCAAAGCAACTCATGTCTTACTCTTGGCAGGATGACTGTGACATATGCTTATATGCTTAGCTTTGAGTGCCTCGACCTCATTTGTGTGTGTTTGTTGAAAATGTCAGAATTAAAAAACATGTTGTGTCTGATCTGTATTAAGTGGTTAATGATTTCTCATAAAATAGCATATTTCCCCTCACTATTTCTCTCACAAAAAGTTACCAGGTACTTATAATATAAGCTACAATGCAGTCCTTCCTAAAGCCACCAACACTTTAATTTATTTTATTTGTTATTTGCTCTGTTGCCTACAGTTAAGGTTATAGCATTCTGAGTTATAGCATTCTATTTCCAACTGATGTTCTGGTTTAGACTTTCAGTGTACTTTTGTTTTCTATCCATACTTCCAGAGTACTCTGGTTAGAATCTCCCCTTTCTCTAAAAGCTGTGATAACAAGAGAAAACAAGCTGTGCACATGAATATCCCCTAAGTGAGTTTGTTTAATCAACTTAAAAGGATTGTCTTTCCACAACTGTAATAAAATGTGTTCAATGTAAATAATAGGCCCCCTGCTTTTGTGCACAAACAAAACAGAGACTATTTGAAACTCAATTCAGTCAGAATAGAAACAAGAATGAAAATTAATGCTGCTGCTTACAGTGGGAAGAATCACTCCATATCTTCATTGCAAGTCATCAATAAAATCTGAATAGTAAAAGAAGCTTGCTTTGTCTAATCTGATAAACAACCATTCAAATCTGGTAGTTTTGGTAAAATAAGTGGGTAGATTAAAATTATCTTTAATTTGCGTTTTAATTGTTTTTAGGATTAATTTTAAAACAATTCCAACTTACTAAGCATTTTGATGGAAAACATCCATAACAACTTGCTTACATTGTAATGGTCGAAGTGGCAGAATTGCCTTGTGATTGATGCACTTAGGAGATCTTGGTTCATTTCCTGGCTCTGATGCAGACCCCTGTACAACCTTGGGCAAGTCATTTGATTTATCTGTGCTTCAATTCTCCACCTGTAAATAGAGATTATAATAATTCCTTTTCATATTTAGGCTTTAAACTCTTCAGGGAATTGATTGTCTCCTTCTGTATGATTGCTTATCCTCCACAGAATGTATCCTTCCCCTCATATTAGTGTAGACTCTGTATTACAAATAATAGCTAATACTCAGAATACTGAAACTGTTGTAGAGGAACACTTCTTTCAAATGATGTTTTGTGCCTTTGTTATATAACTACTGTTAAGCTCTCACACCAATGTTGTTATTTTATTAAAAGCATTTATTTGGCGCCTATCATCACCACACTACTGGGTATTGTAAGCTGGGAATTAAATGTGAAACACTAAACACATAGGCTGCGTCTAGACTGGCAAGTTTTTGCGCAAAAGCGGTCGCTTTTGCGCAAAAACTTGGCAGCTGTCTACACTGGCCGCTTGAATTTGCGCAAGAACACTGACGATCTAATGTATGATCGTCAGTGTTCTTAAATACAATGACTCTCCCGCTGAAAGCCCTCTTGCGCAAATGCTTTGCACAAGAGGGCCAGCGTAGACAACTGAGAACCGTTTTGCGCAAAAAAGCCCCGATGGCGAAAATGGCAATCGGGGCTTTTTTGCACAAAACCGCGTCTAGATTGGCCACGGATGCTTTTGCGCAAAAGCACTTTTGCGCAAAAGCATCCGTGCCAATCTAGACGCTCTTTTCCGCAAATGCTTTTAATGGAAAAACTTTTCCGTTAAAAGCATTTGATGAAAATCATGCCAGTCTAGACGCAGCCATAGGGTGCATCTAGACTGGCAAGATTTTGCGCAAAAGTGGCCGCTTTTGCGCAAAAACTTGCTAGCTGTCTACACTGGCGCTGAATTTGCGCAAGAACACTGACGATCTAATGTAAGATTGTCAGTGTTCTTCGCATAAATACTATGATGCTCCCGCTCAGGATAAGCCCTCTTGCGCAAATGTATTTGTGCAAGAGGGCCAGTGTAGACAGGGGAGGACTGTTTTGCGCAAAAAAGCCCTGATGGCAAAAATGGCAATCAGGGCTTTCTTGCGCAAAATCGCGTCTAGACTGGCCACGGATGCTTTTAAGCAAAAGCACTTTTTGCGCAAAAGCATCCGTGCCAATCTAGACACTCTTTTGCTCAAATGCTTTTAACGGAAAAACTTTTCCGTTAAAAGCATTTGCGTAAAATCATGCCAGTCTAGACGTAGCCATACTCTCCAGCAGCTTTAACTAGGAAACAATCATTGTGTCAACTGGGAAGGTTTGGCCTCTAGAAATGTATTCCAGATATGTGAGTCCAGAAAACTCTGCGTTGAGCATTTAAAAGCTTCACCACTGGGACATCAAGTACTGGTATTCTGGAAGGGCATAATATAGTGTATAGTGGGCAGGAGTGTCAAGGAGCTACTTTTGACAAATGATATAGATTTTGCCTAGGACTTTACATATAGCAACTTGTACCTTAAATATTAGTTAGTCAACTGACAAGCCCTGCAGCAAATTGAGTGCAGGATTCATGTGGTCAGACCCGTCAAATCCACCTACAAGAAGGCTGGGAGTGTTCTGAACTAACAGAGTTTCTGGTTGACTTTTGCAGATAGTGAAAGATATTGTGAAGTTTGTGGACCATGTTAACATTGGTTGGGCAGAAAACCAGGACATGAAGTTGATGGAGCAACCTGAAATATAAACAGAGCTTGTTGTACATTTGGGTGAGCAGGATGGTGGCCAGATCATTGTGCTTCCCTTCTCCAGTCTGAATGGTTGGCTTTGTCTCCATCTGCTGCTTGGTTATTTTATTTTGCTTTGACCACTTGGCAAACATCTGCCATAAGCTGTTTATAACAAATATGGAATCTGCAACATCTCAACATGACAACCAAGGTCAGGGTTTATTTGAGTTTTTCCCCTCTGTACTGTTGAATGGCTGTGAAACACAGACATTATGTCACTCAGATTGGGCAAAGCTGGAGGCTTTCCAGACAAAATACCAGTGTTGTATATATGGGATAAAGTGGAATGACTTCATTTGTAATGCACATGTTTTTGTTAGCTCTGGTGTACAGACTACACCATTGTCTGAAGATGATTTTCCGACATTTCACGAGAATGTAACAAAACATTTTTTGAGGAATAAGGGTTCTTGCACAAAGGGGGGGGGGGGGTTGTGCAAAACAGACCCATCTACGCTGCTTATTTTTGCCCAAAAATATCTTCCGCAAAAAGCATCGGAAGAGAATACGCAAAAGAAGCGTGAGAAGTTGCTAATGAGAGCTTCATTTGCACTTCCTCTTCCTCAAAAAAGAGGTAGTGTAGATGTAGCATAAGAGTTGAAGAAGGACCATAGGAGGGGGTGAAAACATTTTGCACCCTGGCTGGCAAAATGGCTTAGACTGCCCTTTGAACATATATAAAATCAATCAGTTTCTCTTGTATCTCTTGTTGTAATAGGAATACATTCTTTCTGAATCATTCCTCATGCACATGTGGTTTAAAATATTTTCCTAAACAATCTACCTTAAACAGAAATATGAACTGTTGTTGGATGAATGTACAAAGTTTCAGCAACTCTGTGATGATATTTATATTCTGAAATATATCTTAATTTTAACTCTAGAAGTTGTATTAATTGTGGAGGGAGTCATTACTAGTAGATAGCTAGATAGATTTTGTACCAGTTTAGGGATACCTGTGTATATTTATATATACATATCATTGTAGGAGAGGATGTGAAAAACTTCCCCTCTCTTTCTGGTATTTTTAATATATTTCACATTCCCTGATATTAGACAAAATGTACTGCACCTAACTTTGTTTAAAGGAAATTTAAATCTCATTTACATTAATATTTACAAATCAAGTGTAGTTCTGTAGAATACTCTGAGATGTTTAGCCCATTCCCCACATCACCAGCCCATCCTTCCCAACAAAGGCAAAGTTCAGGACTGTCTCTTTACAACTTTTTATTTTCTCCATCTGAGTTGTTATATTTTCTCTGTCAGAGTTATTATATATATATATATACAACGTTCTTTGCCCCATCTGGGCTCCTGATAGTTTTTTGCTATGTCCTTACAAAGAGCGTTCTGTGCTTCCTGGGCTTTTATTTTGCTGTCTAGGACTCTTAAACTATAATTTTATAATCTATCTTTCAGAGATTCCTGTATGAAGCTTTACTCTCCTGGCATTTACTTCCCCTAAGTCTACCCTTATCAAACCTTTCTAGTCTCTAACAGTTTTCTCTCACCTCCTCTATGTTGAGCTTCCCTGCTGACCTTTAAAGGGATCATCTAATTCCTCATTAGGCTCAAGGGTGGTGGCTAGATACAGGTTGTCTGGATCATTCTCCCTCTTCAAAAGGCCACACTCACCTGCAATAAACAGAAATAACCTTCCAGCAGACATCTCCTGAAGCATGAGTTCTTGGCTTTCAGAATTATTTTCCTATGACATTATTTCCTTATTAATGTGCATAGTCAATACATGCTCATGTGATTTTAAACTCATTTTATAAAAAATCCTGATAACATACATTTAAATTTTTAAAGGTTAAAAAAATAGTATTTATTCTGTGTTGTTTTATTTTAAAAGTTCACCTCAATAAAATCTCTGAAGTGTAGAATGGCCTTTTTTCTTTCTTTTCATTTATTCCCTGGAGGAAAAGAAAATATTTTTATTCTTCATTAAACGATATTGGAAGCAAGAACTTCAGGGCATGTCTATACTAGGAAATTATTTCAAAATAACAAAATAAAAAAACCCTCCTGAAATTACTATTCCAAAATAAGATTATTCCCTGAGGAAAGCAGGCATGCAGGTTTTGAAATAAGCAGCCCGTTATTTCAAAATAACGGGCTTGGTAGTGTGGATGCTTTGCTTATTATTTCCAAATAAGTGGGGGTTATTTCAAAATAACTCCCTAGTGTAGACCAGTGCTCAGCTAGATCAGTCAAGGTAATATAAGTAATGTTCTATCTATTCACAGATACAATGAAATGTATCTTAATGACAAACAATTTATGGTAACTGGACCTCTGGATAGATGTGTTCTTATCCATATAGTAATACTCCTTAAGCTGCTACACATGTCCTAATGTCCATATGAAGTAATTGCTTTATCTGAAGGACACTGGCAGCTGCAATCACTTTATCCACTGAATTCATGCATAGGTCAGACTGAACGTATGCTATAATGCTATATAAGGAGCTGTATGCAGATGTGCTGCTTCAGAATCCTAGGACTAGCTCTAAGCATGAAAGGTAATTCCTATATGAATTTGCCAGGACGCCAGTTAGTTAGATTTCAGCTTTAAAATCTAACTAGGTTTGGCAACATATAAGAAAATCCAACAGGATAACCCATCTTATTAAGTCTAGGGGCTAATAGTTTACTATTTTTAACTGTGGTCAACTGAGGTTAACTTTTACCTGGAACAGTATTTTTCAAATTAGGACATTTGTTTATTTTAACTATTTATTAATTGAACCAGAATAGTTTGAGGCAGAATAAAAAACTATATACAATTAATAATTCAACGGTCAAATAATTGCATATAAAGGTTGATACCTCTTTAATCTGGCATCCTTGGGACCTGACCGGTGTCAAACCAGAGAATTTTCCAAACCACTGGAGGTCAATATTGTTTAGCAGCTTTACCAACACTTCTGCTGCTTACTGGGCTCTTAGAAGACATTTAGGGGTAAATCAGAGCTAAATAACAGCACAGAACACTGAAGGCCAGGACTCATGGCTGTAAACAAATTTTATGGGACCGTGGGAAACTAGGCCACACCCATGCTAAGTGGACATTTGGCTAACTAAAATCATGCTAGACCATGGATGTTGTCAGACCAGAGAGTGTTGGACTAGAGAGGTTCAACCTGTACTACATATAGACTATAATCCTGCAAGCAGTTACCACAGACTAGCATTGAGACATAGTAGTTGTGTCAAGGAAAACCACACACTACTAGGTTTTCTTATTAAATTTACTTAGGAATTCCCTTGTCTTTAGTGCACCTTTTAAGAGTGTAGTCAACCCACCCACCTTCCTGCTTCAACCCACGACACCTCCCATACACTGTTTCCACAATTTTTGGCTCCACCCCAGAACCGAAGGGGCCCCAAAAATCTAGTAGCCCAAGGCTCTAAGGACACATTTAGAATATTAAAACTAATTGCTTAAAACACTTATTTTCAATTTCTTTTATGTTAATCTCTTTTAGCATTAATACGAAAATTGCTAAAAATTGATTACTTGAGGTCTCATTAGAGAGTGTAGAGTCAGCAAGATAACCTACAGTTATTTATATTAAAGAGTAGAAGAGGAAATGCAATCTTTGAAATAAAATCTCATTACTTCTTCGTATCCTCTTAATCCTCGGATGGGGGAAGAATCATTTCCACAGAGATGGTCCAGGCATCAGTCACACTTAGTATGCCCTCCAAATTTAGAAGATTATAGAGATTGCATAGGTTTTCATTGTTTATCATTGTTATACTATATAAATAATAGGAATTGTTTGGCATAAGGGAGAAGAGATGTTAAAATACACAATTCAGAGATATTTAGAGAAGATGCTTAAAAAGGCAATATCCCAATCAATAGAGCAGGGCAAATAAATAATGAAATGCACTCCTTGAAATGAATGAGATTTAAAATGCTTCTGATAAGAAAAGAATTAAAGAATTTTCCTATATACCATCACCATCTGGATACCAGTGGAAGCAGTAAAGAGACCCAGAGTTGAAATCTGTGCCTAATATGAATTAGAGGGTGCTCCCCTCCAATAAACTTTCAAATTAGGCTATAACAAACTGTGTGCTCAAAAGTTGACGGAACCCAATACAAGAAGCTGAAGAATTCTAATATAGTCTTTGACTGTACATAAGCATTTCATTTAATTTAGGCCTTACAAAAGAAGAGGAGACATTTTCTTCCATATAAAAGGTTGTAGATCTGACCCATAGTACAAACAAATCTGCAGATTCTAATTTGGGGGTGTAGGGAGGCAGAATGTACTCCCTCTGGTACACTGTGAAGGCTCTGATGGAATAGGATGGGTGTGGATCCTCCTCGCCTTGACCCCATATGTTTGGCTGGTTGTGTTTTACCGTTTAGGTCAGAAATATTGATTGATTGTTTGCTCAGCCCTTATCTTAGAAGGCTTGATCCACAGGCTCTTGTTGATTACCGTAGAAGACCTGAGATATACACTGCCTGTAAACATGATGAACCCACACTCAGCAGATTGAACTCTCAATTGCACAGTTGTGCTACCACAAGCTCCATTGCTGACCATTTTATGTAGTGGGTGTACTGAACCCTGATGTTGCCAGATGGGGTGCCCTAGCCTGGAGATTCACAAAGCTTACAGTCAGTGAAAGAGATTATCACAGTATATTTGATTTACAAAGGACACAATGTATAGTTTATACTTTGGGGTGACAACACTTTGCATAGTTACTTGGAATTCTCTTCAGGTAGGTTGGCGGGAGAAAGAGGTTTTATACATATACAAATTATGAGGGATTCTTGCCTCAGTAATTAACAATACTATCAAATAGCCATTTAGCCTGGTAGTTCGGTTTAAGGTGCGCAACTCCAGCTATGATTTCTAAGCAGCTGGAGTTGGCTTACCTTAAGCTGACCTTGGCAGCGTCCCCACAGTGGGATGCCAACAGAAGCAAATGCTCCCGTAGGCTTCCCTTACTCCTGGCAAGAGCAAAGGTACTGGATACCTGAAGGGATGCCCTCTGAGTTTGATTTAGCAAGTATTAACTAGACTCGCTAAATTGAACTCCAGAAGATGATCACAGCAGAATCAATCTTCCACAGAGTGAAAACAAGCATGGCCTATGATTAGGAAGGTTAACATCTAACCCAGGCTGATCAGAGGATCCTTAGATAAAGTATCTCACATGATGTGAAACAGTTTCTTATTGTTCTCAGTAGGTGGGTCCTATTTTGGGATACATAGAGGCAGATTCTTTTTTTTTTTTTAATTTTGCGAGGGTTATTTTGGTTATTAATTATTCGAGGCATATCTGTCTGATATACCATACACTACTCCCCAACGTTAGCATAATCTTCCCTTTTCCTGGTGCAGATTATATGTCTCCTTCATTAACTCAACTTTTTTAGTAGATTCGTTGAAGTAAAAGGTGGACAAGAGACAAGGCTCTATCCCTCTCCTTCTCTTCCCCACTCCTTTGTTCTAAGGGGAACCAGCAGTCATAAAGAACAAGTTCCTGCACTCTCACCCCTAGCCATATTCAGATCCAGTGTCTGGAGAGCCTGCAAAGAAACAGGGTATTTTATTTCACCTTCTGCTTCTGATCCTGTCTTTTGCTTTTTATACAACAAAAATATGACATGTTAGTTCCTAATAAATGGACTAATTAACTACATGCATACATGGGCCAGTTTTATAGATCCCGCTATTCTAGATGGCTTCTGGTGACCTCCAAAACCCAAAGCACAGGGAATATGAATAGCTGACTCTTATGCTATTTAAAGGAATATTCTTTACCTGTTGAATAACCCTGGGCCACCAGATGACTCTCTAATATCTTTCTTTTGTAGGTGTGTTTGTTACACATGTACATACCTGTGATGTTCACAGCATACATGCAAGTATTTTATATTTGTTTTCCTTTCTGAACGTTACAATGTAACACTGCTTGCTTTCGTAGATTCCAAAACCTTAACACATAAGAATCAAAGAGAGACGAACATAAGCAGGCTTCTCTCTAAGGCAGAGAGATACAACTTAAAGCACTTTGCGCCTTTCCACATTGTCCTAGAGGATCCAGATCACACAGGTTCCTTCAGATCACCTTACCCAGCAAGTAGGACTGGGAAACCACTTGTAATTTAAAGTGATAGTTTATGATTGTAGCAGTGTCCAATACACCATTCCTTCCCCTGTAATTGTTTTAAAGCATAATAAAAACAAATTATTTCTCTGATTGCACTGTGGCCACTGCTACTTGTCAGGAAGAGAAAGTGACATCTGTTTATTTTCTTGTGTTTTATTGATATTGACAGGGATTGCCTCCCTCGGGAGCACTCTCATATTCCCTCAGCTACCATTTTCCCGTACTACCACCACTTCTGCTGACCAGCAACTAACTTCAGAAGCCACATCTTTAACCATACTGCACTTTTATTAATTAATCAAATGGACCCCTTTCATTATCTCCCCTTTTATGCCTACTCAATATATCCTGTCATCTGCTTTCTCATATCTTTTTCCCGCTTCATCCTTCCCTGTAATTTTTTTTAAGCCAAAATTGTCTGCCGTAGGCAGGAAAAGCTGAGGAGTTAATGTTATGAGTGCTTCACTGTTTGCTCTCTTTTTCTCAAGTGCTCTCAGTAAGTCTGTCCTAAGTGAACCACATCTAATACATAACTCATGTCTTAAAAAAACACAACTCATCTGTCTGCTGAATGCTACGTTATGAGGTAGAACCACAGCAGAACAAAAAAATTGAACTGGAGTATCACTGGGGTTTCCCATCTTTTTTGCCTAATACCCATTTCAGCACTGGCCCTAAACTCTGTGCCTATCAATTTTATGTGGGGTGATGGTATTTAATGGAGTATGTTTCCACAAATTTTGCTGAAAAAATCCTCTGAAAATATGTTGCAGATTGTTGCCTGAAACAAACTTCTCAAATAAACAATAGGTGGCAAACATATTTCAAAAAACATCAGTTGTTGTGTTATAGAAATGATTGCTGTTATGTGTACCTCCTCAAGCCACAGAGAATAAACCTCAACCCCTTGACATTTAAAGTGATATATTGTGATTTTAATGCTGTTTCCAATGCACCACACTACTCTGACTACCATTGTTGTAAGTAGTAGTTACAAACAGTGTAGGTCTACTGGAAATCAAAGCTTGATGATGTAAATGAATAAGAGGTACAGGAATAACTTTTACAAATTGGGAATAAAGTAAATACTGTCATGAGAAGGGACCCAAGGCAGGTTTTGTATGATCAGTTTACACAATTCCTTGCTATTACCACTCACTGGCATATTGTTGGCAGAGTCAGTGATGGGACTGTGGTAGGCACAGACATTGACTTTCAAAAGTACTGGAGGGTGCTTGACCTTTAGCTCTGCTCCAAACACCACCCCCACTCCTCTCATTTTCCCAAGACTCTACCTCTGTACTGCCTCTTCCAGCCCAGGTTAGCTCCCTCAACAATGTATGCTGCATCCTTGAGCCTCCTCCCTTCTCCCCAGATCCTCCCAAATGTTGTGCCAATTGTGGTAGGCAGGAGGCATGGGAGGGGGGAAATGGAGGGGAGCTGATGGGGAGCTGCCAGGGGGTGTTCAGTACCCACCAATTTTTTTTCAGTGCCACAGCACCCATGGAGTCGGCACTAAGGTGGTAGAGCTGTGAGTGATTCTGATCTCAATTACGCACTGCAAACCCAGAGTAACCCCTCACTGAAGTCAATGGAGTTACACTGGTGCAAACTGATGTGAGTAACAGGAAAAGTAATGCAAACAAATTTTTAGAATTATGTAATTATAAAGTACCCTATGGCTACATCTACACTTGGCACTGGGAGGAGTGCTTGAGCAAGCACACTATGAATAGCAGGACAGCTAGAGTAGCACAGGCAGTGGCTAGAGTTAGTTGCTTGATTATGTACTCAAGAGGTTCAGCTATGTACTCAGTGGTCGTTGTTTGCCACTAAAATTTTTTTTCTTATTAAATGCATTTAGATGAAAGGAAGAAGACAGTTAAAACATTTTCAGTTCTCCATGTCACCAACCTCCCTTATTTCCCCTCTCCTTATTTGTTTTGAGTTATTCATTGATTAAAAAAGTCCTTGCCTGTCTATCTGATGATATTTAATATCCTTGCTGGGGAGGGAAAGATGGTGACATTTAGGTGGCATCTCTGAGGTTTTGGTGTTGAAGTACAATCCTGCTTCTTCTGAAGACAAATCACCACAAATGCATACAAAGGGACAGAGAGAAAAGAATAGACAAAGTAAGAAATTGCACCTTGTGGCTGACATGTTTGGGAAATACAAGTACAGTACTTTTAGCTTTCCAATCCAGTTGCAATAAAGTGCTTCAAGATTAGATTTGTCCTGGCTGGTTAAACTGGATGCTTCTAGGAATAAATGAAAAAAGAGAAAGATAAGGAGGAATAAGATAGGTGAAGATAATTACTGACACACCTGGGAAGGTTTCTGTACACAGTCATGGTAATGGCTATGTCAGCTGGGTCCCCATTTTTGTGTCTGTTTATTTTAGTTTTGTACTGCAACCCATCACCCATCTGGGCACCTTCCTGAACACAATATTATTTACACAAAACTATGTCAGACTGCCATTATTTAGGTTGCACTGTTAAACACTCAGAAGTTAGGAAATTTGGCTCCCTTGTGCCCATTCATTATAATAGTCTTTAATTATGTGATCACATTAATTTTTCCTCACAGGAGCTCTGGCTCCTGTCTCCATGCACCCTCTGCATTTGAATCTGGCTGCTCCCTCCTCTGTGATACCTAGGCATCAGATAGGTTTAAGTGAGTCACAAAAGAGATGGCCGACTTACTTTAATTTCAGTGCTCAGCCTCGACCTGGTCCAGTGGTGCAATCACAAGGAAAGTCCTGCACCCTCTGCTAAAGCATGCTCAGTATAGGCTGAATCTTTGGAGTTTTTAGCTATGATTTTAGATTTATCTCTCAAATCTTTATGGAGATTTTTTTCCAGGGTCTTATAATTTTTCCAAATTTTCCTTGTGCCAGAAACATACACATCCCTGGTACTAAGGCCACCTGTCTGTAAATTTCAAGCATCCATTCCAAAGCAGAGGATGATAGAGATTTCCTAAGGAGAGGATACCAGAATTTTTTGATTTAGGAATAATATGAGAGATTAACTTGGTCCATTGTAGGTAGCTGAGTGGAGCAAAGACATATTTGAAAATACACATAGGATAATGATGGACTAAAGTTTTGAGTATGTCAGGTTGTGGTAACCAGTTTCATTTGAATGTCTTTTTTACTGCAATATAATTGTCTAACACATTGATATACAGGGAATACGGAGAGAAAACTTCACATCGTGTTTTTTTTCTAAAGCTGTCATATGGAGAGCTACAGCAGAAAAATTCAGCTCTCCCACTAGTTGCTATAAATATAATACCTGCTATTAGAATAATAATGTTATGCTTGCCTGACTTACTGGAAATCTGCAACAACAAAAATACATTGGGGGACTCCTAACAGTATGTGTTCATAGCCGATCAGCTGCTCAGGAGGTGAAAAAACAGGCTGCAGGCAACTTTTTCCCGTTGGATGTTTTAGCAGGTCTCTCCTGACTACATTAATTGCCCAAGCTAGTACAAAGGTTATCTAGATTTTCTTTTCCCCACTGTGAGAGCTAAGGATACATAAATGTGCTCTTTAGCAGTGACTTTACCATCTGTAGGAATCCTAACCAGCAGAGACTGCTTTATTTTCATGTTGTTGAGCATATAGATAAATGCAATTTTACTTAGTTATATTATGACTCCAGGATGGTAAAGCTGAGAGTCTTTTTTAAGGGAATCCAGTATCTGTTATGGTGCAATAACAATGTTTTTTAGAGGAGTAGCTATGTTAGTCTGTATTTGCAAAAACAATGAGGAGTACTGTGGCACCACGAAAGCTTATGCCCTAATAAATCAGTTTGTCTCTAAGGTGCCACAGGACTCCTCAATGATATTTTTGTTATGGGGAAATCTATCCATTTGACTATACATTTATTCTGGGTTACTATATCATCCTAGGGGCATATATAGTACAAGGAAAGTTCTTATCTTTACAAAATGGTTTTAGATATATATTTCATTTTTTCAAATGTTAGATCCCCTTGTTCTACATCTTGTTTTACAATTTCTACACGAGTCTTCTAAACCCTTGCTTTAGTGAAGCTTTAAATGCAGTACACATTGTGTATTCAATGTATTAAGTGTGTTTGAGACCAGCATGTATTAGTCTATCTCCCAAGCAATTGAAGGTCATCACCTCATAGAGGATCTCACCTTCTAACATAAAGGAAATTGAGAACCCCAAGGAATTCCCAATTCCCCATTCCCAATGTGGCTGGTATTTTAATGTCTATAGGGACACCATCAACATAATTAATTTGACATTGTCTACTTTATCTGTATAAACATGAGGAGGGGTAAAGCCCAGTTCTGTTTGCAAAATCTCTCCAAATTAATTGTTGAATCATGGTAGCTTTGTTTGTCATTAAGTAGCACTATTAGGTTCTCATGACATATGGAAATTCAGACTAGTTGAAGCCTGCCTTTTATTCTGGAAAGCTCCATAGACCAATATTATTAATTGCTTTTCAAGCTCTAATGATTAAGTTTGAACAATCATCTTTTTAATTAGTTTTAGTTCACAACCAAACAAGTGTTACTGGGATTACAGGTTCTTATTCATTATATTCAGCATGCTATAAGAAGCTCCTGTATTCACAAAGTAACATCCATTTCTATGATTTTGATTTGATCTCTTATCTCTGATATCTATCCATTCTATTTTAACAATGATACATAGTCACTGAGGAGTTTCATAGGCCTTTGTCACCAGGCTTTGCTATGTGCACAACAATGCTTTTTTAATGCTATTGAAGAGAAAAAAGTATAAAGTCTGGAATGAATACTCTGCATATATTGTGAACACTCTGCATAATATTGCAAAAAAAAAAGAAAGAAAGAAAAGTAGTGTGATGAATAAAGCCATTACCCTGAAATGAGATTCTCCCACACTTTATCCACTGTGAGCAATCCATTGGAAAGAAACTGCCCTACTGCATTAAGCATATGAATCACTTCTTTCTGGATCAGAGCCTAACTTAGTTTGCAAAGGAGCTACAAGGGGTAGCCGAGTTAGTCTGTTACAGAAAAAAACAGCAAGCAAATGGTCTGGTAGCACTTTATAGACTAACAAAACATGTAGATGGTATCATGAGATATTGTGGGCACAGCCTACTTCTTCAGATGACTGGAGTCATGACTAGGGGATAAGAAAACTCAAAATAAATCGGAGAAGGGAAGGCGGGGGGAGAGAAAGATGCTCTGTCACCCACCCCCCTACCTCTATACATAAAGTATCAGGAGAAAGGGTGCTAAACCTGAGCAGATAAAGATCAAAGTCAGATAGATTGCTAAGGCAGGAAGGATACCATTCAGAAAGCTAATGGAGATGTAGCCGTGTTAGTCTGGTCTAGCTGAAACAAAAGACAGGACTATGCAGCACTTTAAAGACTAACAAGATGGTTTATTAGGTGATGAGCTTCCGTGGGCCAGACCCAGAAAGCTTGGAATTACAATACATATGCAAATTCAATTCTATTACTGATGGACTTAATCAAGATGGTGGACCTTTTATCATTGAAGGTGCTAACAGCTTTCTGAATGGTATCCCCCCCCCTTCCCGTCTCCTATTTACAGTAGACTTCTGATAATCCAGCACCTTTGGGACCTAGGTGGTGCCGGATTATCAGATATGCCAGTGTATCGGGAGGTCCTGGTACAGCTACACGGCTTAACAGCTGGACGGGACACAATCTCCCTCCCTCTCCCCTCCCCTTTCCTCTTCGCCCCCTCTCCTTCCTCTTCGCTTCTCCTTCTCCATGCTGTAACCTGATCTCCTCCCCTCTTCTTTACCCTTCACTGAAGCAAAATGCTCTTCTCCATACTGTAACACGATCCCACTCTCCCCCCCAACCTTATGTGCGGTCCAGGTACAGCCAGCACGTGTGCTGAGGGCAGGCTTTTTAATCAGCTGGACAGGAGCACTTGACATTTTGATGCCGGAGTAACGGGAGTGCCGAACAATTGGATGCCGGACTATTGGAGTTTTACTGTATTTTGTGTTTTCTTATCCCCTAGTCATAACTCCAGTCATCTGAAGAAGTGGGCTGTGCCCACGAAAGCTCATGATACCATCCATATGTTTTGTTAGTCTATAAAGTGCTACCAGACCATTTGCTTGCTGTTTTTTTAGTTTACAAAATACACATGAAAAAAATAGAAAAGCTCCTGTGTGGACCAACTTATTGATTTACAATTTTATCATTTTCTTATGCTGCTGCAAAATTCTATTTGTCCTTTCTCCTGGGAAAAGTATTGTAACATTTATATGGATTTGATGGTGGAGAACAAACTTTTTTTTTCTGTGAACATCTTCAAAATAGTAGAGATAAGCAAGACAGTTTTGTTTCCCACTAGCACACTTTGATGTCAATATTGCAAGGGTGTTAGAACAGACCATTTCCATTAGTTAGTGTTTATTTATAAGGTATTAATGGGTCATCAAAAGCAAGAATTGGTAATGTTTCTCTTTTTGAAGGCAGGGTCTTGTCATCTTAAGTAGTCATTAGTGAGTTCCTAACTCAAAAATATTCTTGACATTTACAACCTTGCCAATCTCTAATATGTCTATTACAAGAGTTAACGACATAATGCCACTATGGTCTGAAGATTCCAGGTAAAATCCTGTTCCTATTGAAGACAATGGGAATTTAGTCATTAAAATCCTCTCTCCCTTTGTAGTCATTCTCCATCAGTACCAATTCAGATCCTTGTTCAATGCTTGTGGCCTAGCAGATAGACTGATTTCTGTGGTCTTTTTATTTCCTAGGGTCCCAAAAAAGTACTCCAAACAGTTTGTTTATTTGTTTTTTCCTAAAAAGAGATTTTTTTCATCTTCCAGTACATTTGGCCATCTGTTCTGTGCCTATACCCATACTAATAGATATATCAAAATTATAGATGAAATTAAACACACAATGCACACAATACATATAACATATGTATGTTGTATACAAGGATAGTTATATCATTCTCTAACCATCCCATCTCACAGGTTTTGTAAAGATAAGTAAATTAAAGATTGTGAAGCCCTTTAGTCTCAACTGATGGTTTCAACAGTATAATATTTAAGATCTAGTATTATTTAAAACAAAAGAATGGAAACAAATAATATATTTAAACTTTTTTTCATCTAGATATGGTCTTTGAAATAGCTGTCTTATATGAGATAGTGCCACTGCAACAAATCAAACTAGGTTCTTAAGAGAGCTTACCCAGCTGAGAATCTGGCATTTTAACAATGTCACAAGTAGCTCTCATTCTCTTTCTCCCCCATTTTCCTCTCACCCTCGTATTTGGATGGTTTTGAGAAAGACTTTTAAAGAACAAAAAAAATGATCTCCGATTCCCCAGAAATCAGATATTAACTACATGCTTATATTTGTACTTATGTTGTATGTCTTTTATGAAAAAAAACCCTTATATTTATTAGTAATCCTTGAATAGATCTATCATGCCTCTCTAAATTCATTTTGTTGTGAGCAACATAAAATTGAATGACACTTAAATTAACCTTTAACTTAATTTCAGTTGTAATAAAAATGCTGCAAAAGAGGATCACTGGGACTGGATTCTGCCACCCTTACATTTATTCCTTGAGTATCCCAGTTACAGTCAGTAGGAGTACTCTTGGGTAAAACACAACTCAGAGTGAGTAAGAGGGCAGAATCAGGTCTTTGATGAGTTAGCTTGTCTAAGATCCTTTCTATTGTCCTGAATATTTATGTAATAGCATTCTGGATCAAATTCAGCCCTGGCACAAGCAAGCACAACTGTGATGTCTGGCACTGTTCCTTTGGTTTTGTTAACTTGCTCCAGGCTGAATTTGGCTGTTTGCCTATAACAAATGAGCTCAGCCATTATATTCCCTCTGTAGATTTAACGGATAGTAGCATATCCAAATTCTTATGAAGTGGATAGCAATCTAGTCTTCAGAGTCTTCTGCCTTATTAAACTGCAGACAATTCATAAGCCATGGATAAAATGGAAAGAATCCAGAGGAGAGCAACAAAATGGACAAAAAAGTATAAAACCCATGGGCTGTGTCTACATTGGCACCCTTTTTCGGAAAAGGGATGCTAATGAGACCAGTCGCAATTGCAAATCCGCGGGGGATTTAAATATCCCCCACGGTATTTGCATTTACATGGCTGCCGCTTTTTTCCGGCTCGGGGCTTTGCCGGCAAAAAGCGCCAGTCTAGACGGGGATCTTGCGGAAAATAAACGCTTTTCCGCAAGATCTCTTATGCCTACTTTCTTTAACCATAAGAATAATTGAATTCTGGAATAGACTTCCACGAGAGTTTTTGTAATCCCCAACTTTTTTTTCTTTCTTAAGATTTGTTTGATCCCCTCAGTACAGGGCTTGATGACAGAGTGGTAATTAAGAATTTTAGCACCCAAGTTGAGCAATCATATTTGCACTCCCAAATTGTTAATAAGAGGTTGAACTGAATCACATACATTACAGCTGATTTCAAACAGTTTGTAGATGAGCTTAATAAAAGTATTTAATGTTAAATCTGCCAGCTTGTAATCAGAAAAAACTTATTAAAACATATTAAAAAAATACCATCTACATGTTTTGTTAGTCTTTAAAGTGCTACCAGACTATTTGTTGTTTTTTAAGTTTTTCCTCTTACAGACTAACTTGGCTACCCTTCTGAAACTTTTGAGCTTGTAATAAGTCTCTCTGGTTCATCCCAAATATTTGGATCCTCAGTCTATTTTTCAAAGCTCTTCTTTATTAGAAATCACACTGCAGAGCTGTAAAGCAGGAAAGAGTCAAGAAGCAATGTCTCACTGTCCTCATTTTATGTCCATAGCCCATGTACATGGAACAGCCCATGTGCATGGAAAGTTACTGGCACAAACACGGAGTCCTGAATCACATCTCCATACATGCCACTGCTGAGTCATATGTCTCCATGCTTTCTAAGACATTCTCAGGAAGGGCTCACTGAAGAAGTGATTCTTCTTAATGGGACATCAACACTGCCTCACTGAAAATCTAACCCCATGCTACCAGCACTCATAGCTACCTCTGTGACAGTACTGACTTCCTGAGGAAACTTCAAAACATCAGAAATCTACCTGAAAATACCAGCCTGGCCACTATGGACAGAGAAGCCCTTTACACCAACATTCCACATGAAGATGGATTACAGGCCATCAAGAACACCATCCCCGATAACAGCACTGCACACCTGACTACAGAGCTCTGCGACTTTGTACTCACAACTACTTCCGATTCTGAGACAATTTGTATCTTCAAGTCAGCAGTACAGCCATGGGCATCTGCATGGCACCACAATATGCCAACATCTTTATGGTTGACCTTGAACAATGTTTCCTCAGCTCTCGCCCCCTAATACCTTTACTTTACTTACGCGGCATCAATTACATCTTCATCATATGGTCCATGGAAGAGAGACTCTTGAAGAATTTCACAAGGATTTCAACAACTTCCACCCCACCATCAACCTTAGCCTGCATCAGTCCACATGAGAAATCCACTTCTTTGATACCACAGTACAATTATATAATGGACAAATTTCCACCATCCTATATCGGAAACCTACCGACTACTACACTTACCTTCATGCCTCCAGCTTCCATCCCAGACAAATTTCTTAATCTATTGTATACAGCCAATGCCTAAGGTACAACTGGATTTGCTCTGGTCCCAGCGACAAACACCTACAGGATCTATATAGAGCATTCCTAAAACTGAAATACCCACTTGGAGAAGTAAAAAAACAGATTGACAGAGCCAAAAGAATACCCAGACATGAACTACTTCAAGACAGACCCAAAAGAGAAAACAACATAATTCCACTTGTCATTACTCAGGGTATGTCTACACGTGCTCCCTAGTTCGGACTAGGGCTGCAAATGGAGCATACCAAAATTGCTAATGAAGTGCGGGATTTAAAAATCCTGTGCTTAATTAGCATATTCATAGCTGGACGCCATTTTAGATTCAGGGTATTAAGAAATAAGTTGCCCCCTGTAGACGCGTTATTCCGAGAGAAAACCCTTCTCTAGGAATAACTGTTATTCCTTATGTAATGATGTTTAACTGTTATTCCAAGAGACAGGTTTTCTCTTGGAATAATGCGTCTACATGGGGCAACTTATTTTGTTATACCCCGAATCCAAAATGGCGGCCAGCCACGACTATGCTAATTAAGCATGGGATATTTAAATCCCATGCTTCATTAGCAATTTCAGTATGCTCCATTTGCATCCCTAGTCTGAACTAGGGAGCAAGTGTAGACATAACCTTACAGTCCACAACTTAAACCCCCCAACACATTATCCACAATCTACAACCTATCTTGGAAAATGACCTCTCATTCTCAGAGGCCTTGGAAGAAAGGCCTATTCTCGCTTACAGACAACTCCCCAACCTGAAACAAATTCTTTCTGGTAACCATGTGTGACAACGAGTCGGGGTTCCTCTGATCCTGCAGCCCCATAGCAGCAAGAACAGACTCCACCAGCCAGCAGAATAGAGGAAGTTTATTGCTTCTTCAGGATACAGCACAGCATAGACATGGTGCGTCCTGTAGACATGATGCGTCTACAGGAGTCTGGGCCAGGATTCCTCAGCCCCCTTGAGATGGGGTCCCTAGGCCCCTAGATTCCAGCCCCCTCCTTAGTCTGTTTCCTTCATGGTTCCAGCCCAAGACTGCCCCTTCCCCCCAACACTCACTTCTTTTGTTCCATCTCTTCCCTTAACTGATAGAACCGGTTCAGTCACTGTCATGGGGGCCCTCGAGAGCCCCCCGCCCCGCCCCCCCACTGGGCAGTGCTTACAGAGGCCAGTAGGGGTCATCCACAGCCCACAGCCCAAGCACAGCAACCAGCAAGGTACTGACACTACATCACACCATGCTACACAGCTACATCTTAAGCATCTAGGAACCCAGCCCTGCAATCAGCCCCAGTGCCAATTCTGCCCACATATCTATACAAGTGAATTCATCACTGGACCCAACCACATCAGCCACCAAATCAGAGGCTCATTTAACTGCACATCCAGTAATGTGGTCTATGCCATCAAATGCTAGCAATGTCCCACTGCAATATGTATTGGACAAACTAGACAGTCCCTATGGGAAAGAATGAATGGACACAAATCAGATATCTGAAAAGGGAACATACAGAAACCTGTTGGTGAATACTTTAACCTCCCTGGACACTTGTTAAGGGATCTCTAAATTGCTGTTTTGGTACAGACCAATTCCACAAGCCAAATACACAGAGAAGGTTTGGAATTCCACTTCATTCACAAGTTTAATTCTCATGCAAATGGTTTAAATCGCGATATTGGACGGCTGGGACATTATCAACTAACCAAACAATGAAGATGCCAATGGTTCTTTATGTCTTTGTAGAATCTAGTGTTAATACTCTTCCTTTACATTGCAAATTAATGGTTCTTATCTGCCTCTTTTAACTATCTAGTCTTTAGGTGCTAATAGGCTATTTGTTGATTTTCAGTATTTCCTGTTACATACTGGCTCAGCTTTCCCTTTGAAATTTATCTACCCACTGCCTCCTTTTCTTCCTCCCCCCCTCTCCCCTCCCCCCCGCCTCCAATTTTTTCTGTCTCCCCCCACTCACCTCTTTTCCTTATTTATTTTGGTTCTGGACATCCAACACTCCAGTCATGTGAAGAAGTGAGTGGTGCCCACGAAAGCTCATGATACCATCTACATGTTTTGTTAGTCTTTAAAGTGCTACTAGACTATTTGTTGTTTTTTTAAGTTTTATCTTATGAGTGTTACCCAGGAACAAAGCACATTTTAGATACAAACACAGAGCAAATATTTATAACTTCAGATAGAATAATGATACATGATTTTAAACAGGACAATAATTCTTAGCAGCTCAATGCCATTACAAGGAGTGCTTTGTATTAGATTTATCACTATTTTGCACCATTGGTGATACATCTGTGGTTATACCTGAGTGTAAATGCTCTCATTAGTTTTTTATACAACATTACAGCTAAGCCCAAGCAACAACTGAGGAAGTTATGGGATGGGAACATTTGACAAACAGAGCTTTCTTATGGTGGTGTGAGAAATAAGGTCTGAACAGCTGGCTCTGAAGCAAGCTCTTTTAGCTAGATAAGTGTGTATGTACATGTGCAGCATACCTCTCTGCGTTCCTCTGGCTGTCATGGGAGCTACACTGCTTATAGCAGAGATTTTCCATTTGCTCAGGCATCGGGGCCCTATATTTTGGGATAGGTGACAGTGACTCTGTCCCAGCTGCTGCAGTAAAGCTCTCCAAGGTGTTATGCACAGCACAGTGCCACATGGCAGTTGCGACTGGCTGTGTAACTGTCACAACAGAACAGTACCTCCCTCGGTTACTCCTTTGCCATCCCAGTGACCAGGGAGCTGGTCAGTGCAGTGAAAAATTTGTTACAGCATAGAACAGGGTTAAATAAAAGCTGGCCACTGTAAAATCCAAGTATGAGTGACAATGGCCATTGTTTCTTCAGCAGCTGTGAAATACCTATCTCCAGACCCCTCATCTGGAATTGCAACCTAGGACTCCCAAGTTCCGCAGAGCTGATCGCATGTGAGTACAGAGGTAGATTAAGTTTCCTGGGATCTGGGCCAGAGCATGTGGCGGGCCCCTTCCTAATCCTTCCGCCTATGGTTCTTCCTGTTCTGCCTGCAGCCCCACCCTTTCTGCCCCTTCCATAGAGCCCCACCCCTGTTCTACCCAGATTCCCTCCCATTCCCTGCTCCAACAGCAGCCCCACAACCAATTTGCTTCCTTCTTTCACACAGCCAGAAGACTGGTGAAGCTCTATCCCCGTGCCATGGTCCCAGGCCACAGAGGGGAGTGAGAGCTCCCTCAGCCCTGAGGCAGGTATTGAAAGCTTCTCCAGTCCCAGGGGACTGCAGCAGGGGACTCCCCACCACCACCACACACACATAAACACACCGTGTTTCTTCAGGAGACTGGGTTTTAGGTGCTGGGATTTGGCATTTCCTGCCCCATTCAGCCAGCACTTCTATGATCCTGCACTCCGGTGGGGAAGGGATGCGCTGAGCACTCTGTGCTGCTGCTGATACTGATCAGCCCAGTCCTGTGGGAAAGGGGACTGATGCTGCTGGGTCTGATCCTGCTCCACTCCATTTTTTTGCCCTCACCAGTTCTGCATTCTGGAAGGCTGCCCGTCTCATCCTACTCCAGATACAACCCTGCTTGATGAACACTCAAGGTTCTTTTCCAGCCTTACATTTCTATGATAAACTTTCTTCAATCACAAACACAGAAATGAACATTACCTGACATTTATAATTTGCTATGTTCCCTATAAAAAGTCCAACTTTTTAATATGGCTAATCTAAACAAACTGCTTTTGAAAGGTCCCTAAATGGTTGTAAGCCATGAAGACAACTCTTTTTTGAGATGTAACTTAGTGCATTTTAATGACCGTGGTGATTCAGTGGAAGGGATCACAAATGCATCCCGTGACAGTACTTTGAGTCTGGGGCTAGGCTACAGTGATTTCTACATAACAAGGCTGAAAAAAAAAGTGATAGGTAATATCAACAAATTTAGCTTACTACTAGTCTTACTTGCATTACTAAAGATTGTGTATAGTAACTTGCTTCAGTGTTACTAAAAGCAATATGAAATAAAGAGGTACAGGTGGTTTCATTTTTGTATGGTTTACAATAAACCCTTTATGAATGAAAATGTTGTAACTCAATGGTATAAAATCCAAGTTTCATTAAAAAGCACATTATTTAAGGTTTATTTTTAAATTACTTTACAAACACATTTGATGTCCTCATATATCAAATTTATTCCCCACACCATTATGTGCTTTGTTGGACAAAATCTATTATTAAGTCAGAAATGTACATGTCTCAGCAAGAGTGTGAAGTAAACAAATAATTTATTGTGGGTACGTTCAAGTACACTACTGTATATTGCAGTCAAGACAAGTACGATAAATTTTATACTTGACATTCTTATGCTGAAATCTGAGAAATAAACCCCAACATTTTGAAATGAAATAGTCATCTTGTTATCTAAATATAATAAAAAACTGTCTGGAAAAAAATTGTAATATTATGGCTGCGTTATGTTTTGATGACAAGTGTATTGTCATCAAAGGAAACACTCACATTGAATAACAAATACTAGTGCACCCATACATTTCATGTTACATATACAATCTATATGGAACAAGAGGGATTACTATATCCTTACACAGTTATTTCTAACTCCTGAACAGTTTTTTTAAAATATATATTTGTTGTGTGAATAATGCACTCTGTTTCCAGACTTTTGCTGGGCTATGCACAGCACGTTTGTCATGCTGGCAGACACATGCCAGATTATTTTTGCTAGAGGTCAGGAATGGCTAAATTCTGCTGCTGGAAGTTGGAGCAACTCCAAGGAATACTATGCTGCCAGGGGTAGAAGGGAACCCCTTTCCTATTTTATGGAGGTAAAGCGAGTAACTCTAGGAGAAATTGGACAGATTGCTAGGCCTCTAACCCTAATATGAAACTGGAAGTGCTTTAAACTACACCAAGTTGAAAGAGGACGGTACTAGATGAACAAAATCAGCATGCATTAAAGAACATATAGCTAACTAAGATAAGGGAGATGATAGCAGCATAGAGAAAAAAGTGTAAAAGATTCCCAGCTTCCTGCTTGGAGATGCACAGTTTCAGGTTGTAAGGTACAGTGATGATGAGGCTTATGATACCTGAGACCAAAAGTGTAACTAGTGCATGCTCAGAAGCCTGATAGAATTTCCTTTCTGACTGGACACTGGCTGTTGTATTTAAGACCCACCTACGTATGCTTAAGCTTTCTTGAGATGCTAGTGGACCCAGTCAGTAAAATGGTGGATTCTACAGCCACACAGAGGCATTTCATGCTACAACATTTTCACAATAACAGTTTCCTGGCATCAGTCAGAATTCCTACATTTGCAATACATTCCCCAAATTGTCATAATACTTTAGGGCTGTGTCTACATTGGCAAGATTTTGTGCAAAAGCAGCCGCTTTTTTTGCGCAAAATCTTGCCGCCTGTCTACACTGGCCGCGAGTATTTGCATAAGAACACTGACGTTGTAATGTACAAAATGAGTGCTTCTTGTGCAAATATTCTGATGCTCCCGCTCAGGGACAAGCCCTCTTGCGCAAGTATTATTGCGCAAGAGGCCAGTGTAGACAGCCACGTTAATTTCTTGCGCAAGAAAGCCCGATGGCTAAAATGGCCATCGGAGCTTTCTTGCGCAAGAGAGTGTCTACACTGGCACTTATGCTTTTGCGCAAAAGCAAATCTTTTGTGCAAAGGCACATGCCAGTATAAACGCTCTCTTGCGCAAATACTTTTAACGGAAAAACTCTTCCGTTAAAAGTATTTGCGTAAAATTATGCCAGTGTAGACGCAGCCTAGAAGTTTTGCTGTGGATCTGACTTACAGAATGAAGGCTTTTATGGACAATAAACCGAACTCTAATTAAGATGGAGGTTTTAGAGAATACTCTGAATATCTCAAAACACATGCCAAAACAGCTTTATGGAAGAGGGCATCTTACTGAGTTCCAGGGTCAAAGTTCAAGGCTGAGAATCTAAATCCTACCTGTTATATGCTAATTGCAAAAATAAGGATAGAAACTAAAGCTGAGACAAGTACTTTTCAGTTTTTTTCTTTATACCCAGCCTCTCATTTCTAGGTGAGATGCTGGAAAAGAGAGATCTGGGAAATTCATTTGCCTTATTACCTGTCCCCATCCAAAAGTATATTTCAATGAATGACTCACTCAACCCAAAATGAAGGTACACTTGATTACCATTTTTAAACCAGATGTTTGGAATGGTTTGGTCTGGTAAGGATAGCATGTGATAAATATAATAATGAAGTCAAGTGGAGCTAATCATTTAAATGCTTTTGCAAGTTTGCCTAGGTGTCTACTTGTATCTTTAGTTGCTTATGTACCTATAAATTGTGCTGTCTAGTGAAGGCAATAGCAAAACTCTGATTGATTTCAATTGGATCAGGCCCATACACAAATGAGGGTAAAGTTAGTTTTTCTTGACATCCTTACAAATCTATAAAATAGAGTAAACGTGTGTCCTATTTGACTCTCCATGATAGATCAGAAAGGGTGCATACCAAAAAGATACTTGTTTGCTTGTTCGTCTTGAGTGGTACAATGTGGCATGCTTTCAGCCAGTCTGCATAGTTATGGAATATTTGGAATGGATTCCGTCTCCTCATCAGGCAGAGTGGGGATTCAAATTCAGGTCTCCGATCCTCCTGGTAAGTCATTTCAATATTCATTGGGCCAGAAAGAATGGGAGAGAGAGATTCTACAGTCCATGGTTAAGGCAGTCTCTGAGCAACTCAGATTCCACCCATGATCCATTCAATAATTATTTATATAAAGTGAAATAGCTCCAAGAGGAAAGTTGGACGGATCAGCACCAGGGAGTGCCCAAGAACCCAGTGGTGATGGCACTTATTTGGGAAGAAAGTGATGGGAGTTCAAGTCCTTCCTCCAAATCAGGCAGAACAAGAAATGAATCCTGATTAATGTGCTAGTATAACAGGGCACATTTCACCTGCATCTTCAGATGTCCATGGAACCGTTCTGATTCTGACCATCAAGCGGCAATATCTTGTTGTTTATTTACTTTCCTATTCCAAACATTAATAGAGTCCCATGCAGCAATATTATATGCAATAATTCTTTATCTTTAGCCCTTTCCCCAAAAGCTAGGCATCCATTCAGGAATCTCAGGGAAAGAAGATTTCTAACTCAGGATTGTGATGTTTACTAGGTAGCACAGTACCTATGACTCAGGTGTTCACAATCCCTAGATCCCTTTCTGGATCAAGCCCTAACCCATCTTTGAACATTATGGACATTATTCCTTCTACATTCTTTATTATTTAGAAACATCTTTTGTTCCAGCCATGCTTGAAAGAGTGGAGTGCTGTGGAGTTAGTTTTCTACTAAATTCCTCTCAGAGATTTTATTAACTGTGATAGCCTTTGTGCATCCTGAGTGAATTATTCACATACAGATCTGTTTCCCACCACGCAAAGGTCTGTTGCATTTGTACTGAAATGCCACAATGCAGTTTTAAAAAGGCAGTAGTGTGAGAAGAACATAATTATATTTTCTCATTGTATTACATTACATCAATATCAGACCCTCTGGCTTTCTGAATTTCTCAGCCGTGGAAATTATGATGTGCCATAACATCTTCCATGGTCTAGTTCTTGACATGGAAAATAGTTTTACAGTAATAATTTTTTTTCACAGAAATAAAGAACTGCAGATCTAGCTTAGTATACACGCAGAGTGTCTAATTTCTAGTGGCATCCAACATCCCCACAGAGAAGAGGGATCTATTAGAAGAAGGTTTCACCTTCAACTACATCATAGAGAGGGTCATAAACATAGGGCTTATATAATAACTTAAACAGAGACTGCTGCTGGGGAAGAGGGATGGAATCAGGTGTAATCTCCACACACATTTCTTTTTACAGGTATGGCAGGAGGCTGTCCCATACTGCTGGCTGGCTTGGTAGAAGGCCTACCCTTTGTGCTGACTTCTGGCCTACAGAGCCTTCTTTTGGCTGGGGTAATGGTGCTGGTGAAGGTTCCTTCCAAAATGGAAGCTTCACGCAGACTTCTGATACCTGCTTGTTTGTTTTTGTTTTTTGCTTGATGTGGGATAGTCCAGAAGGGAATCCTCAGTCCCCATAAACCTAACTAAGATCTCTGATCCAATGCCCCAAGAGTGATGTGGCTAGAGGGGCCTCACAAGGTTATATTCTCAATGGCAGGGGAAAGGGCAAGCCCCACAGCACTACTAATTCCTCTGCTGGTTTAGCAGTAAGCTCTATGCACACTGAGTCTGTTTTCTTAGAATCCTGAGGCTTTTCTCCTCCTGGACAGAAAGTATCTCATCATAAGAAAGGGATTGGTGAGTCACGAGGCCTGCAGTAACAGAGTGGGATTGGTCAACTCTTTGGTGAACAGGTTATCAATGGGCAAACTGGGTTATTCAGAATATCATGGGTTGGAGCCACACTGCGTCCCTCCTTTAATACCTGTTTAGATAGTGTGTTCTTCTCCATTTCGTATACAGTTGAATAAAGCAGCATGTTCTCAGCCTGCAGTAATGTAAGTAAAGTTTGTTTCACGTGTAGTGAACAAGCCCTTTACAAAAAAAATACAATACAATGAAATAAAAAATAAGTTCTTCAGCTAAGAAAAGAGTGAAGGCTGGAGTCTCACCTTGGTATTTCACACAGAATTAAAGAAATTTAATCAGTCTCTCATTTATTTAGATATACATTTACCACAAAACTCAGCAGAACAATACATTTCTAAATTGGTAATATGTAAGTAGTGAACACTTTCATATTAAATCACAGCCTAAGACTATCTATATTGTATGATCCTGGGACTATAAGGGCTATCAGGTCAGGATTTGGAACAATGTGACAAACATACATGTTGGAGGAGTTGGCAAAACAGGGTTAAACTTGAAACTGCTGTATGCAGAAATACTGCTGATGGAAGGGCAAGCATCATAAGCTTCCAGATTGTCTGGGAATATTTAACCAGACAACATCAGCCAACCAGAGACTGTGTTGAGGAGTCCATTAGGTAAGTAAAGAAGTTCAGAAAACAGACTTATGTCTGTCTTCTCTTGGATGTCGGAGTCAACATTTTCAACTTAATTTGGCACCAAATTGTAAGTCAATGTACTGCAACAACAATAAAACCAGAAAAATGTGTTCCATCTAAATATGCATTGCATCTTCCTACTGCATTAGCATCTATGCCAGCTTTAGCCTAGTGCCCCGACATTGGAGTGTTATGGAAGACCATTTAGAAAGTCCTCTACCTATCATACAAGTGAAGGTTGAATGTTATTTAATCAGTATTAAGATTTTTTTTTGTTATTGCATATTTAGAAGAGCCACACTACTGAAAGCTCTGGGGCAAAAATCTCAGTCTGCACCAATTTCTTTTTGCTGTTCAGTAACACAGAGAGAACAGAAACTACCTGCATCACCATCAATAAGGATACCCCAGCAAGAGGAAGCCTTAGCAGGCACACAGCTCCTTTGCCTTCATCCCACAGCCCCAGTGCAGGAAGAGATGGGGAGCAGTGTGTTGAGACTCATTGATTATCACAGGGTTGCTTCACAATGTATAGCTGTCCCCATTCCACTTTACAGGGTGGTTCCCATTCTTTTCTTTTGAGAGATATTACTTGTTCTGGGCAATTTCCCGTTCTGAGTATAGAGAATCTCTCACAAACCAGCCAACTCTGAAGAAGGAGGAAATTTTGCTAAAGGAAGGACTTTATACAGCAGATCTACAGCAGCTGCAAAAAGCTTCTGTGCAATATGTACATATATATGGCAAACATGGAACACCTGCTGCCTTTATAGCTGCCCCAGGAGTTCAGGGGAGACCTAGTATAGTAGGAAATGGCTCACGCTAATCTCAAAATGAAAGGAAGCCATACAAGTTGTGATGAAGTGGGGATTGTGTTCACTCTGTTTGCTTTGTTATATGTGATTTCTACTGTCCTGAAGTAGCCCCGTGTGTGCACCTCGGTTTCAGTAGTCCTGTGTGTGCCTCAGTTTCCCTGTTTCCCTGGGCACTGCTCTGCTAACTAGATGGGGATGTGAATTGCAGGTGACTCCCTGAGAAAGTATCAGCCCATCATGTAGACAATGGTCCCTGTAACCTGAGTCTGGGAGTGGGTGTGGACAGGAGCCACCTTTTGCCCAGTAAGCTAGACTAAGGGAGAGGTAGGGCTGGCTGCAGGCTGGGACAGGTTGCCAAGAGGGGTTCTTTCTCAAGGGGCTTGGAACAAGATGGGGGAACAGGGCCCAGGGCCGCTTCTCCCCATGATGGGCTGTACTGGCTGTTCCTGTGTTAGCGAAAAGAGTATGCTACATTGTATCCCTGCGCACCAATAAACCTTCTGTTCTACATGCTGGCTAAGAGTCACAGCTGGCTGCGGATGGGGCTGCAGGGCCCAGTGGCTCCCCACTCCTCTGTGACACAAGTCCATCTATTATTTCAAAAATAATATCATAGAGAATCATACAATGCAGTATGTTGTGATATCAGTGTAGGAGGAGTTAACTAAAAGGAAAAAGAAGCAGCAAAAATTGGAAAAATCCATCATATCCAGCAAATAATACATTGAGTTCATAGTGTTCACTTTCAAAAATTTATACTGGTAGAGAAATCTGAGACCATAATATACGCTGCAACCCATTTTAGAAACCCCTAAATTGAGTGGCTGTCTACTTCTTGCTCACCTCATAATCAGTGACTTTAGGGACAGTTTTAGAGCACTGGAAACTGCACTACATCAGAGAACTGAAGAAGACCACATAAAACACAACTAGGAACTGACAGAGAAAATCTGGAAACAATGATTCTCTGAGGCAAATAATCTCAACTCATCCTCTTTTGACCCACCCTGTTGACTTCTCTTAGCACAGTCTATCTAGAATACCATCTTTCTCCTAATCAACCCTCTTAATTCATCTACAATTAGACCAGTCCATACATTCTTAACCTAAATTGAATCTATGAACCCTTAAACTCCAGGGCTTGCAGTATTATTTTATTTCCTTTTTGGTTTCTTAAGTCATGTCTATGCTAGATCTGGAAGGTTAGCTTATGGTACGCAACTCCAGCTACGTAGAATACATAGCTGGAGTCGGCTTACCTTAAACTGAGCTTGGTGGCATCCACATAGCAGGAAGCTGATGGGAGCAAATGCTCCCATCCACTTCCCTTACTCCTCACGACTGCAAGGAGTTCAGACGTCGGCCTGAGCAGCTTTCAGCATTTAATTTATGGTTCTGTAGTAGACCCGCTAAATTAAACACCATAACATCAATCTCTGGCATGGTGAGTGAAGACATGCCCTTAGAGGTGACCTGCCCTAGGACTGCCCTCTCTTCTCCCTCCTTTATAGCTAGGCTTGTTTTCTTTACTGGTCATAGCTCTCTTGCATGTCATAATGCCTGGTAATTTTGTTAGCTATGCTGGAATGCTTGCTTGTAAGCAGGAAAGACTCTCTTTTCCCTTCATTCTATAGTCAGTGGGGGTACGTCTAGACAGTGGGGCTGCCCTGTGCCTTCTAAATGCACCGGTTATTTTGAAATATTTTTCGAAATAACGGGCACGCTATTTCAGCATCCTTATAACCTTCATTTCACAGTGGTTAAGGGATGTCTCAAAATAGCTTGTTATTTCAAAATTTGGCACTGTGTAGATGCGCCAAATTTCAAAATAAACTATTTTGAAATACAATCATAATAAGATACACAATTTACATCGCTCAAATTGCGTAGCTTATTTCGAGTTTAGGGTGCTATGTGGACACACCCTAAGAGATTTGTAAACCCCATTAACAAGCCCCTTTTGATTTCACATAGGGTAAGTCTACACAGCAGGGCTAAAATCGAATTAAGCTACGCAACTTGAGCTACGTCAATTGTGTAGCTTAAGTACAAATAGCTTAACTCGGCTTTTGGTGCTGTCTACACAGCAGGAAGTTGAAGGAAGAACACTCTTCCTTCAATTTCCCTTACTCCGCATAAAATGAGTGTTATCAGGAGTCAGAGTAAGAAGTCCTCCAGCTCACCATTATTTCAAAATAATGGCTTGCAATGTAGACACGCTCTTTGTTATTTCAGAATAATCTCAGTTATTCCTAAATAATGCTGCTGTGTAAACATAGCCATAGTGAGAAGCTGAAGAAAATAATCACATATCTGTGCTACTAATTTAAAATAAAAAGGTAGGAAGTGTTAAATATCCAGTCTCTCTTATTTGAATCAACTTTAACAGATGAGTAGAAAATAACTCTGAAACATCTACACTATCATCAAACAGGAGGGCTACCCTCTGCCAGTGCTAAGGCAACCTTTTTAATTTTTGGTTAATAGTAATTAATAATTAGCCCAAAACAAAACTCTCCATGAAAAGAATAGCAAATATCTTTAAAAGCTTTACTCAATTTCCATCCATGCAAAACAAATATCCAAAATATTCATGCACTATTTTCAGTTAACTGACATTTTAGATCTAAATTCATGCTGATTTTCACTGTTTAATATTATATAATCATGTAACATCTTGACATTATTAAGCTAATAAAATGATAAGTTAAAAAATCAGGGATGAACTGATCTGCCTTGCTGAAACTTGGCAAGCCTATACTTTTCTGTATAGGCTGCATCTTGTGATCCAGAATCTCAGCTTTCTATGAAAAATAAAATCAGGACGCTAGCCCTTACAATTTTGAAGAAATCCTTTAGAATGTGAACCAGATGTACTCCTTCTTGCAATGTCCCCTTGAGACTATATAGATCCTGAAATAAAAATTCTTTGAGAGGTGTGTACTACCTCTATTTAAAGTAAATGTAACTTTTGAATGTAACTATGATAATGTAAATGTCAGCATATTTCACAGAAGAAAGAGCAGAGATACTCATGTCATGAAGATATGCATAATTCTTCCATGAGTGGCATTTCATTTTGGTGTCATAGCCAGGAATGGACAGAACCAAGATGCATATAACCACTGAAATTCCCCCCTACAGAAGTTGTATGCAGGTAGTGCCAGCAGCTCAGCTGTTCCTTATATTTTTTGTCCTTTTGTTTTGATGTTTGTTTGCAACAAGATATAAAAGTGTCAGATTCACAAAGCTGAAAACAATTATGAACCAAATGAACTGGGAGAAATAATTTAATAAGCAAAACATAAATGATAATTCAGAATAATTTCAGAACACCTTAATAGATGTTCAAAAGCCACAATCAACAAAGAGTACTTTTTGGTTTAAAAACCAAATTTGTTTAGAGGTCAGTTGAAGACCACTATAAAAATAATATAACAAATAGAAGAAAGGGGAAGTAATGAATATTATTCAGATGTTATGAATTATAGAAAATTGATAAGGGAAGCAAAGGGATGACACGAAAAAAATCTATGGCCAGAAGCAATAATTAGAGAAATGGATTTTTTGAATATACACTGTATTGGAACAAAAAAAAATCCTTACAGTTTATTGATCCATTAGTAGATGAATATGGGTAAATTATCAACACTGATGCAGTTTTGGTGCTGTATTTGGGTAAAATAGATTATATTATCTCATCATGTGGTGATAATACTCTTTCCGTTTCACTATTATCTGTAACAAATGTTACACAGAAGCTACTAAAATTCTAACTTAATTCTAAAATTTTAACATCATCAGATCCATATGACTTGCATACAAGAGTTTTTAAATAGCAGAAATTACTGGACCATTCATATTGATTTTCAATAAGTAGTGGACCACTGGGAAAGTTCCAGAAAACTGGAAGAAAGCTAAGCAATTTTTAAAAGGATAAATGGTATGACCCAGGTAAACTTTCAGCCTAACACCAATCTCAGGCAAGACAATAGAGCAGCTGATATTGGACTTGATTAATGAATAATTAAATTAGAGTAATAATAAAATCATCACTGATAAAAAATGTGTGGATGACACAAAAATTGGGGGGAGTGATAAATGAGGAAAAGGGCAGGTCATTGATTCAGAGCAACCTACATCACTTGGTAAATTGGCTGCAAATAAAAAAAATGTGTTTTTATGGTGGCTAACTGTAACTGTATACACTAGGAACAAAGACTGTAGTCCAATTCTTATGGGATAGGAGACTGCATAACAGGAAGCAGACATACTGAAAAGAGATTTGGGCATCATTGTGGAGATCAGCTGAAAATAATGCTAAAAATGAACTTCCAATGTGACGTTGTGTCCAAAAGAACTAATAAAGCCCTGAGATGCATAAATAGGGGAATTTCAAGTAGAAATAGAGAGGGCATTTTACCTTTATACGTGGCACTGTTACAACCACTGCTGCAATACTTAGACTAGTTCATGTGCCCACAAGTCAAGACGGATGTTGCAAGAAGAATGTTTAAACTCAAGCAGATCAATCTATTTGGCTCAACCAAGAGAAAGTTAAGGGGTGACTTAATTAAGCCTTATCTACATTAGGAAACTATTTCGAAATTACTAAAGTCGACTTAATAACTCCCTATATAACAAATTCAAACTAGTGTGTCCTCACTATAGGAAAGCATCAAAATTAGTCCTAGGCAGGCTCCATTAATGTAGATGTGCTACCTCAGACTTAGAACTCCAGGAAGCACCATGGAGTAATTAGTTTGAATTACTCTGGGGAGTAATTAGTTTGGAACAGTGGCAACAGAGCGTCCACACTGCTGTTATTTCAAAATAACTATTTTAGAGTTAATATTACTTCTGATGAAAAGCAGGAGTACAGATGCTGAATTCTACAGCCTGTTATTTTGAAATAATGGACTTGGTAGTGTGGATGCTCCACTAAAATTAGTGGAGGTTATTAGTGGGGGTTATTTCGAAATAAAGACCTAGTGTAGATTAGGTATTACAGTCTGTAAGTATCTACATGAGGAACAAGGAAAGGTATAATAAGATCCAATGCCTGGAAGCTAAAGCTAGAAAAATTCAGACTGGAAATAATGGTGACAGTAATTAATAATTGCAACAATTTAACAAGGGTTGTGTGGTCACAAGGACTGATAATCCTTAAATCAAAATTGGAGGGGTTTTTTTTTCCCCAAAAGATCTGCTCTGGGAATTATTTGAGGGCAGTTCTATGCCTTTGTTGCCGGCAAGAGTAAATCTCAGGTCCGACACTGGGTTCTTAAAGTACAATGACATGCTACACGGGTATCTGTCAAACACAAGCAGTTTATTTTCTGACAGCTATCAGCTGTGCCCCTTAACTAAAAGAACAACATGATAGGAAAAGCAGCATTCTTACATCCCTTCTGCTAACCGAAGAACCCCATTTCAGCTGCAGATGAAGTGGGAGACTGTCTCAGCTTCCGAGGCACTGGTACCCAAAGCCCATCGGTGAGGTCCAAATTACTGTGCTCTGGTGCAGCTTTAAATACAGTGTCTGTACCTTGTTTGTGGCAGTTTGGAAATTTCTGGGGATTACTCATTGCTTGTTACAGTATGGCTCAGCTGTACTGCTTGTCCTTTGACTTTGTTTACATGATCAGTACATTTAGGTAAACAAGATTGTTATGTTCCCACCCTTATCTACAATTTGTTCTTGCTACAATGCCGCATGTTCCTAGAGGCTTGCTTCTGGCTCATCAGTAGTAGGGAGGGGTGAGGAAGGGGAGAGGGAATGCAGGCCTCACCACCTCTATACTTCACACGTAGAGTTCTTCCGCAATTGATCCCTACAGCCTTGTATTAAACAGAAGATCATACTTGATGATCACAGTGGTCCCTTCTGGACATGGAATCTATGATCTTAGTAGATGTAAAAGATATCCTACAGGTTAAACTTCTAAAATCTGGGACTCTCTGGTCCGGCAACACCTTTGGTCCAGTAGGACCATAGATATTGCTGGACCAGAAAGCCCTGGCTGCCCAGTTTCAGAAGTGCTGGCGGTTAGAAGCACATCCCCAGTGGAGCAAGTATTGTTGGGAGCACAGCCCTGGCCAGGGCTGGTGGCAAGGAGTGCAGCCCCAGCTGAGACTACAGGCAGTGGAGCCAATGGCCAAGAGCAGAGTCCCACTGAGGCTGGTGGTAAGAAGCACATCCCCAGTGGAGCAAGTATGGTTGGGAGCACAGCCCTGGCCAGGGCTGGTGGCAAGGAGTGCAGCCCCAGCTGAGGCTACAGGCAGTGGAGCCAATGGCCAAGAGCAGAGTCCCACTGAGGCTGGTGAAGTGGGGAACGCAACTCTGGTCGGGGATGGTGTGGTGTGAAACACAGCCTCGGTCAGGGCTGGAGGCAGCAGGGCCAGCAGTCAGGAGTGCAGTCCTGGCTGGGGTTGGTGGTGGAGAGTGCGGCTGTCTGCTGTCTGGGGCTGGCATGGTGGGGGACACGGCCCCAGCCATGACTGGCAGGGTGGAGGGCTAGAGGCAGTGACAGGCAGAAGGAAGCACAGCCACAGCCAGGAGCAGAGCCCTACACCTGGGTAGGGAGCCTTGACCTCCCTTTGTCCAGCAAACTTCGTGGTTCGGGACTACTCAGGTCCCAAGGGTGCTGGACTAGGGAGATTCAATCTGTGGGAGATACAACAGTTCATTCTCACTGTGGCGGGGTCCCCCAGCCCCGCCCTCTTTTCCCCAAGGTCAAAGCAGGCCCTGAGGCCTAGTTCAGTACAATCGCAGGCCCTGAGGCCGAGTCTGTGGTTAAAGCAGGCCCTGAGGCCTAGTCCAGTACAATTGCAGGCCCTGAGGCCGAGTCTGAGGTTAAAGCAGGCCCTGAGGCACAACTCCTGCACAACTCGCAGGCCCTGAGTCCTAGTCCTGCACAACTCGCAGGCCCTGAGGCCTAATCTGGGTCCTGAGGGGATGGGGTAGGGGGGTCCGGGCCCTCCCTCTCCACCGGACCCCAACCCAGGGCCCTATTAGTGGTGGGTGGTTCCCACCACTGGCTCGGCGGAGTCTTCCCGAGCGCGCCGAGCCCACTGAGGGGTTCCTGCCCCTTGCCCTGGGTTGCTTCCTACCCCGCCCTGTGGCCGACGGAGACCCCACCTGGAGAAGCTGGGCTGGCGGCGGCGGCGGCAATGTCAGCAGGTCCCGCGTCTGGGGCAGCAGCGACGGGGTTGGCCCCTGCGGTGGGCCGGCGACCCCCCCGGAGTTGGCGTTGTGGGCGTGCTCGGCCTGGGGATGGTAGCAGCAATGGCGGCGATCCCGACAGCTCTGGTTCCAGCCGCAGGACCGGCAGTGGCTCTGGGGTTTGGGCCGGAGCTCCTTCCTCCCCGGAGGTCAGCCGCAACTGAGCAGCCCGGCAGCCTTTTATACTGAGGCTGCACTGCGAGCATGCCCAGCAGGGCCGTGGGGGAAGGGCATATTCTACCCAATAGACGGGCTCTCCTCCCCTCTGTTTAGTGCGGGGCAGGCCAGCCCCGTCACACTCACATATTTATACTACGAAGTCCATATGTACATGTAAATGTATATTGCCTAATGCAATTCTCAGTGAGACAATACAATTCTCTGATTGTAACGTAAACAAAATAATCCAGGCAAATTTTCAGCTGATTCTATGCGATCACTTTTGTGGAGTACAAAATATGTACTAATACTAAGATGTACATATTACTATTTGACAACATACATTTACATGTATATATGTACTACTAATAGTAATGTGTACTCTGCCAAATATGTCCCCTAAGACATACAAACCAGTACTTTTTAAACTGTGTTCTACGTTTGTTTTGTTTAAACCATATCAGAAAGAAGTTTTATATTAGCCATTAAATTATTAGCTATCATTATATAATTTAGCATAGTAGATACTCTTCAGAGGCTTGATCAGCATACCATCGTCAACCATTAATACTATTTTGCTGTACCATTTTCTCACTCTCACTCAACAATACAGCCATTGCAATGAAAGCCCATGACTTTCCACTGATATTTTTTTCTCTTCCTGTTCACCTCCAGGAGTTTTGTTTTGTGTGTTACCTGGGATTTGTAAGGGCATTAAGAAACCTTTCACAGCATAGTATAATGCTGCTGATTTGTGCAACACTACCGGCAACCTCATTTATTTGAAATCTCTGCGTTTGAATGGGGGTAACAGAAAAAAATAATTTGGGCCTCGTTTATTTATCAGAAAAAGAAGCTAATTAAGATACTGGGGCTGCTTTGCTTCAGATCTGTAAAGTATTTCTTTTATTTTGAGTTCATCAAATTCTCCCTTTTCTAGGTAACACAATGAAAATAAGAAAATGTAATTAAAAGAAAAAGAGAGTCCCATTGAGTAAGGAAAAAGAGAGCCTTCATGACCTTTAAAAAGATGGTTCTGCCTCACATTCTCAACAGCAAAATGTTCTTATTTTCTCATATATCCACAAGGCCTGAGGCATTTCCAATATAGATATTTCTGTACAGTGTTCTTTCCTCTGCAAACCAGTAAATGAGAGTTGCTGCGAAGTACAAAGTCCCAATAATTTAACATTTTCTGTAAATGTCAACAGTAGGTCGCTCAGTTTCTGCAGGTCAAAAGAGCTTTTATACACCGTATACGCTAAAATAACAAAGATTTCACAAGAAACTAACAGGAAACAATTCTTTTAAAAACTCCACACCTGCAGCTGCATGAAAACTGTGGGAAGGTGCTTTCACACTGTTATCTAATACTGGAGTGTAAAAAGTGTTCCAATTCAAATTAGCAAGAAATTATCTCTTATTTCCTGTAATAACACTAAGAATGACTCAAAGGAGGTAGAGTGCAAATTTGGAATCACGTATCTAACTCAAATGTTTAGTCATGATCTCAACATTATGCTTACTTGGACACAAGATTTCTTTTAATACTAATCATAGATGATTATCAGAGCTTCCCAAAGCAAATAAATAATGGAAGGAATGTTGGACAGGGTAAGAGTGATGAAAAATTAGTAACAAATTAAATTAAATGGAAAGATTGTAACAAGCATGGATCCCTCAAATATAGTCTGCCTGAATCAGGAAGGGGCAGTCTTTTTGTGTAGTAGGTTGGCTCATTTTACACTATCCCACCCTTCCTCCTCCTCACCCCTATTTTAAAATCCCTGCTGGCAGAGTTCCACTGGAGTCGTGTTGCCAAGGTCTGGGACACCCAGAACCAAAGCTATGCCAGAGACACAGGGCTTTTGAATGGATAGCTCTGTCCTGCAAAATTTCTGTAGTCCCACTGGTGCCTGGAAATTCTCCAGAGCTGGGTGTGAATCCCATAACTAGTTCCATAAGAAGCAAACCCACCTCATTTAGTTGAAAAAATGGGACTCCTTACAGAATTTTTCTTCTTGTAGGTTTTATATCAGGAGTGGGTGATCCTGCTCACTGTAGCTATCTACCTACATTGGCCTCATTTTCAAAGATGCTGTACACTCACATATCCCACAACACTAGGGATACATCTACACAGCAATGTTTTTACAGAATAATTAACATTATTCTAAAATAACATATTCCGCATCTACACTACAAGCAGTTATTTTGACATTATGTCAAAATAATATCGAGCTGGAGGACTTCTTACTCCAACTCCTGTAACCCTCATTTTATGAGGGGTAACGGAAGTCAGAAGAAGAGTGCTCTACCTTGGAATTCCTGCTGTGTAGACAGCACCAAAAGCCAAAATAAGCTATTTTGACTTAAGCTACACAATTCACGTAGCTGAAGTTGCATAGCTTATTTTGGCTTTAGCCCTGCTGCGTAGACGTGCCCTAGAGTGAGTTTTTAGCAGCTTTAAAAATTAAGGAAATTTTCTTTAGATGACTGTGACAGGGCGATACAGCCCCGCACTTGCACTCCGAATAGCATGGGCAGTAAGCCAGGGCCGCAACTGGCGGGACTGGACCGTGGGGCAGGGAACGTGCCAGACGGCGCCATGCACCCAGAGGCTGAAAGTGAGGTGGGCGTGCAGGCCATGAGGGAATGTCCCGACGCCGCCACAAGGGGAGGGGCTCGGGAGGAGCGGGCCTTTCAAAAGGTTGCCCATGGAGCACCGTGGGGGACCAGAGGAGAAGGGGCAACCAGCCCCGAGACGCGGGACAAAACCCCAAGGGAGGAGGACGGAAGGAGGTACGCGAGAGAGGACAGGACAGACACTAGACCGGGAGAGGGTGAGCCCGATGTTAGCATCCCGAGAGAGGGCGGCCGGGAGAACTCAGTGATAGGACACCTTCTCGAAAGGGGAACGGGGGAAAGGAAGTGTCCCAGGACGGGTGCAGGAGTTGCAAGCCCGTGGCCTGGTGAGTTGAGGGCAACAGCCCCGCCAGTCAGGACAGGGACCAGGGGCTCCTGTGTCCTTAGGGTCCTGGGCTGAGACTGGGAGAGTGGGAGGGCCCGAGACTCCCTTTCCCACTGAACCCTCCCTCTTAGGTCTGGATCTCAACTCCTGCAGATGCGAGTAATAGGTAACCCCAGGAGTGGCGAGAAGCCTGTACGGAGGCCGTGCCCTGTGGGGCTTGGATGGGGCTGGGGGTCCTGGACAGGGCAAGAGCAAATAGGTGGTTAAGGAGCAGCCCTGAGTCAGGATTTGGGTCCCGCAACCCCCTAACAATGCCTGACTATGAAGTGGTATATCTAACTTAAACATCCAGGTTTGAACAATATGATTTCAGCACACTGTATGAGTGCATTGTCTCTTTCCTAAACAGAGAGAAAAAATCCAAGAAACAAGAAAACGATGAGTATTTATGAATCTGTTTTTTTTCCTGAGGTGCAGATCTCAAAGGACCCACTTTTGCTATTTCTGAAAGGTAGGAAAGGCAAACATGGCAATGTGCCTGAGTTTGTACTAACTATTTAATACCAACAAAAATGGGTCCAACTTTTACTCTCTTTCCTAAAGGCAATCACTGCAGTAAAATTTTAAACACTTTCAGAGGAGGAGGCTCACCTCTCACCTATGAGGAGTTTCAGAAAGTTCTCTTTTGTGTTTGTTACAAAATATTTGTTTTGGTGTTGCCTTCCAGTTATCACTTTAGCCTCCATTTTTGGTTTAAAACATGCTTTTAATAGCTTAACAATTTAACTGTTTAGACTTTTGACAAGTATAAACTGGTTTTGTGATGAATTTGTCTTTTTAAAAATATGGGCCTCTCTACCCAAAGATACCCAACACAGAGAGATTTAGTTATTTTGGGGCATCTTTTCCTATATCAATTTCACAATGGCAAACTGTATTTGGAATTCAAATTTGCCAGAGCCCCCTACTAATACTTGATCCACTGAAGGCTTGATAATATGCAAATCTGATTAGCTAGCATTGATATGAAAATGGAGTAGGCCCAGGATTTACAAATTATGTATCGGATTAGAAATACTATGTCAGAAAGGAAGGAACTTTTATTGACAGCTGTGAATTTCTTCCCACTAAATCAGCGTTTCCCAAAGTGTGGTCCACAGCCCAGTACCAGTCCTTAGAAAAATTATCATGCACGATCCTATTAATTTGTATGACGGGGGGAGCAGCACCCTGCACTGCTGAATGTGGCAGCGCAGCCCTCTTGGGAGAGAGCCTGCCGCCACAGTGTTTCTGCCGGGCATGCTCCTGGGCAGCAGGGCTAGATCCTGCGGGCGCTAGGACCCAGGGAGAAGGCCGGGCGCTGTATGCAGCAACGCAGAATGCCCGGCACTGGACGTAGCCGGAGGAGCTGGCGCTGGCCGATAAAGCAGCCAGGATTTGGGCCAGGAAGGGAGGCGGAACAACCCACCGGACAGGTAGGGCCAGCAACACAATTTATTTGCATATTAATCATTTGTTTAATGAATATGCAAACATTGAAATAAATGTTACCGGTCCTCCAAAAGCTTGTGAATGGGTTTACTGGTCCCCAGTTTTAAAAAGATTGGGAACCACTACACTAAATTATACCTTTAAAAAAAGAGGCAGGATCATGAAGGGTTTTGTGAAGGGTAGGAGGCAAATAGTTTCAGGGAACCTGTGCCTGCAGTGCATTCATATGAGAGCAGGCCCAAATACTGACATATTGCTTCTAGGACTGTGGTGGAAAAATACCAGCAGGTGGGCCACATATGATTTGCCTAACGGGTCGACACCACTATATTTACCTGTGCCTATTCAGGTACAGGCACTTGCAGCACTTATTGTTTGCGTATCGCAGTTCCCGGCCAATGGGAGTTGCGGGAAGCGGTGTCCCAATCCATGCTGCTTCCTGCAGTTCCCATTAGCTGGGACTAGTGATTCACAGCCAATGGGAGCTGCTCAGGTAAATAGAGCAACAGGGGCCCACAAAGGGCTAACCCCTGTGAACTGCCTCCATCTTATTGCCCACCTCTGTTCTAGGACCAGTTGGTTGGAACCTTGTCTCTTACCCAGTAGTACTTCATGGCCAGAAATAAGTGTGATTAGCTGGGGGATAAAACAAGGCCACCAAAGAAGAACTCTCAATTATAGCATATAGATACTTTTTGGAGGAGTAACAAAGAATGCTGTAAGCATGTTGTCCCCTATGTTCCTGAAACCATCCAACACTCTTCTCTAAACATGTCTCCATCCCACAGTAATAAAGCAAGATTTTGGCAAAAGGATTTTATGAGGATTTTTGGCAGAAGGACTTTATATTACTAAGTATTTTAAATAGGAACAAGAAAACTCATTTTGTTTAATATCAAACTCATTCATATGGTCGGACAGCTTCAGAGTTTGAATCAAAAATGCCTTGTTTAATGCCCATTTAGGAGAGACATACGAGGAGAGAGGGGTGGAGAGAAAACAAACAATGAAAACATAAATATATGCAGTAACATAGAGTGCGTATTCCAGCCTGTTAATGCATAGAGGATAATCTATCCCTAATATGTAAACAGGCTTCTCTTATCTATAATCAGGGAGATGAAGGACAGTAAAGCGTGTTCATTCCATTCCCCTACACATGGACCCATGCTTTTGGCCCCTCTTTAGGCTCTATTCTCATGTACTGGAGATTTAGACAATTTTTTATTACATATTAAAATAATAATTATTAAAACTTCAAATTATATGAAAAATACCTGTGTATATACATTTGTTTTGTAAAAATAAAATTTTCCTTCTGACATACAAATAATTATGGTCATATACAAATAAGTACATCTATACGTATGTCAGAATATGTACATATAGTTTAAACCAAGCACCATAACAAAGTCCATAATGTGTGTCTGCGATGTAAAATATCATACACAGTGAGCTAATGACCAATTTGACAATTTTGAATATGTTAAGATGGTAATGTGGTGAAACATGGTTTTATTTAAAGTTTTATAGTGCATTTACATTTGTTTTCTTCAACTTTTTTGCATCACTTCATATATATATATATATATCTATATATACATATAGATATAGCTATAGATTATATCACACTGACCTTGATGTGGGGGGGATATATATTTTAAATGAGAAAAAAGAACTGATGTTTAAGTTACAGGGAAACAAATAGTTTGTGAGCTCAAATTAGTTCAGTAAGCGTAAACCTGTAGACATTTGTTTGAGAGGTTTGCAAAATGCAGCCATCAAATCCACTCAATCTCAGTTGTGAGTCACATGAGGTGATTGTGCAGACGACTCAGAATACTTTTGGCTACTGTTTTTTCTGGCTTAATATTACTTGTCAAGTTGTGGAGCCAATGCCAAGCAGTGATAGCCACCTCTCCCACAAATGCTTCTTCATAAATGTTCTGGTCCAATGAACTACCTTTGCAAACTGGGATCATGTGGAAATAAAGGGCTAAAAGTCAGCAGAGCCATATAAATGTATAGTTCTAGGATAGAAAGAATTTCCATTTATAGTTGAAGGAGAAGGGGCCTTTTGTTAGTTAAGAAGAAGTTAGTGAGTTCAATGAGAGTGCAAAGTATAGCCTGGCTATGGAGTCCATGCTGATGTTTAACGCTTCCCTCCTCAAGTGGAAAGCAGTGGTAATGTTGTCTGGAATTAATTCTGATTAAGGTGCAACAGGGGGCAATTAATGCCCTCTGGCTAAATCAAGTCCAGTACACATTAAACCATCATTCACTGCCATACGTCAGTTATTGCCCAGTTTTCCCAGCAATATATTTCTTGTTGTAATGTTTACTAAGTCTTTCTAGCCTTACATTTTTTGATTGTTTTCAGTTGTGACAGTGTAATAAATAATTGAGTCTCTTGACCTCCTGAAGAATTCCATTCCCCTTGCCTCGGGAATTAATCCTAAAGTGATGTAAAACCTAAGAGACTGTTAGTGTTTTGAAATAGTTCTTTCTCAGTACAGTGTGAGGTACACCATCCATATATACTATGCTTATATTCTATACAACAAAACCTTTTGTATACAGGACACCTCAGTATGCAGATCAGATTGCTGCCCCTTCACTCTGTTCCCTGTACAAATTCAAAATTTCTGTAATCTTTCACCTTCCTCCACACATCTCCAAACATCAGTTCTAATCCAACCTACACTCTTTTTTGCTCCAGTGGCTCATCCACAATTACAGACTTCTATTACAGACCTCTATAATAACTTCATGACTCCTCACCATGCACTCCCCTCGGCCCTTAAGTGGTTTTCCTCTTAAGCCTGCCTCCCGCACTTTCCTGGTCTTCTCTCCACTCACACTCAATCATGGACTTCCTGCTTCAACTTCTTTCCTCATCTCCAGGTTCCCTTTTGCATTCCTTCTTCCCTTTCTGCCTTCTTCTGTAATCTTCACAGTTATTTTCTGCAGTCATTCTTCTGGCTGTGCCCTGCCCCAACCATTTCACGTTTGCAATCAAAAGTGTCTTTGCATCCTTCTTCACCTTGGGGCTAGCAGGACCTAGAGCTTCTGATGACTTTGCTCATTTCCTGCTGAGATGTGGACTTGAAGAAAGAGGTAATACACAGTAGCAGGCAGTTTGAGATCCAATCTTTAGGGTAAAGAAGAGAAAATTGTGTACCTAATAATAAATACGTACAGTGTGTGGGCTCAAAGAACCGGATCTAGTGTCTGTTTAGGGGATAGTACAATATGCCTCTGATATTGACTGGTGTGGTGCTACTCATTACTTGGACACGAAATAGACAATTTCTGGAAAAATCACTGCATTATATGAGTCTTTTTGGCACCCTCTTTGTTAATAGGCATCTATCTCCGACTTGTCCATTGGAATATTTTCTTGGATTTACTTTACCACGTGGATTTCTACAGGGAAGGTGCCAGGTGTTTTACTCAAAATTGGTGCATTGTTCAGTAGCATTAGTTAACACTGTGGACAAACTTCTTTCATTTGTTACGCTGTGGACATGTCTGTCATCCATTAGACAAGGTAAAATAAAAACAAAATAATAAAATAATTTCTTCAGTGTAGGGAACCTTGAATCTATATTCATGTTTAGCGCTTCCATGTTTCAATCTGTTCCGTGGATTTCAGCAGTTCAGATTTTGCAGCAGTTGGGTAGCATTTTACTATTTTTGCATTCCACTTTTTTTTCCTAATTAAACATACTCTCCATCAGAAGGTAAAAGGGTGCTTCATATTGGGAAGCATAGAATATCTTTTGACTCAATGGGGGATATTTTAGCAGCAAGAGTGAGGAATTTTATGTGGCCTGATGGTGTAAATATAAAGAGAAAGAAGCTTAGGGATTTTGAAAGATATTTTTTCTCAGAGTTCAAAATTTTGCCCATTAGCTGGCTGATCTTTTTTTAAAAAAACTTTCTTACTTGTATGCATATGACTTAAAAGAGATTTTACACTGAACTTCACAGAATACAGTTTCCATTTGTTTAGTATAGCAGCGGCTGTATGAGTGGTTCCCATACAGAAGTAACATTGGCCCCTGAAACTGCAAGCATAACTGGATTTAGTAATGGTAGTCCAGCGCTCCACTTTCAAAGCATCTACTACATTTCTATAAAGTATAGAGTAAATCATTTTAATCCATAGTGTGAAACTGAAGAAATGTTAATGGATTATTTAACCCTAAGTATAAAATGTACTTTGAACTTTCCTATCCCCACCAGCAACTTGGAAATCAAGATTTTTTAATTGCTTCAGCAGACTGTTTTGAAAGATCTACTAATTTACATAAATTGCAATTAAACTGGATTTTGGAGCCAAGATATACATGTCAAAGCAAGAGTTTGGTAGAGACAAAAGGTAGATGTACTAGGCCTGGATTTTGTGATTAAATGTGAGGGTTTTCCCTCCTGGGGAACATAGCAGCTTTAAAATTTAATCTTCTGGGTTTATTTATTTATTTAGTGGGCTCCATTCGATATAGAGGTCAGAAATTCACAGTCAGAACTCATATTTTGTCAGACACCTGAATTAAATGTTTTTCCAATCTGTAGTGAGATCTAACAGTTGACCTGGCAAATTCATTATGCAAGCAAAATAAGCTCCAACAGCAGCAAACCTGGTGATCTTATACTGTTTGTATGAACAAAGGAAGTACTGCACATTTCCCCATTTCATTCCCCTTAATTGACAAGGATTTGCCTCTTTTTATCTGTAAACCCTAGTCAGGAGAAATGTGTTAGGAGAGACTTAAACAGTATTTATATCTGTTATAACATAGAATGTTAGGCCCCTCATCTTGAAATCTTCCCTCACTTGCTCTAGCAGATCTTATTTAGAAAGACATCCTGTTTAGAATGCTGAAAACCTAATAATCAGCACTGCTTACTGCAGCAAGCGGGTCTTACCTTTGCTGCAGTCACCCATTCAAATGCTGAACAAGCCAGTTCCCATGACTGAGTGAACAAGAAGCGCCTGGGCTTCTGCAGTGAGCGGATTTATTTTTGGAAGAGCGCGGTGAGTGAATAAAGAATAAGGATATTCTTTCATAGTTTATATTTATTGTGATATGTCCGTAGTTTCTAATAAAGCTTTGAACAAAGATGGGTGAAGAAATGGCAAAATGTATGCAGATACAGTACGAACTTTGGGTGGGGTGAAGATTTTGCACAGGGATTCATTTCATTGGATCATCAGAACTGGTATTAATCAGACAAAGGAAATGTAGTTCCAAGTTGCATAGCTTTTTCACAAATTGGCTTTTACTAGATGTCCTGGGGCAGCTTCACCAAAAAGAGGCCTCGGTAGTATGGCTTTTAGCATGATAAGTGTTCTGAGCCTAAGTCACGTCATTTGAAATAGTTACCTGAGAGTTTTAAGGGCCCAGACAATACACAAGGAAGGGTCTAACAAGGCAACTGCACAGATCTAATGGGAGCCTAATGAAAGCAGCCAGTTCAATCTGCTCAATGTCACTATCTTGCTGTAGATACTACTGGGCCCTAAATCATTAAGGTCACCATTTTCAGATAATGTGAGAGTCTTCTGCAATTATCTTTCTTTATTATATACTTCTGCTTAAAACAAAATCCAAAACACCACCCCCGCCAAAATATCAACTTCAGACATTTCAATAAAGTTAAGGAGGAACTGGTAAAACATACATAAATTTGTATAGAGATTACATATAAAGAGGGATTATAATTCACTGTTTAATATTTTAATTATTTAACTTAGTCTCCAAAATTGAAACATGAGTTCTTCAGAAGACAACTGATCTGTAAGTATTTTTTTAAAAATAATTATATTACAAAGGAAATTTTTACAAAGTGTTGTCCCCTGGAAAATTTTCCCTCCATCTAAATTCTTACCTCCCTCTAAGTAAGCATAATCCCCCAAAATTTGTATATGCACATACTCACATTCTAATAGCACCTCAGACATAGGACAATTATGAACTATAAATTGAACCTCTGTAATCGTGATTTGCTTAGTCTGACAACACGCTAGTCAGGCATCATTGATCATCCCCTGGGAGCTCTGGGTTTGGAGCACTCATGGGGCATGACTGCACCACAGCGTTATTTCAAAATAACAAAGTGAGCATCCACACACCAAGCCCGTTATTTTGAAATTATTTTGAAATAATAAACCCTCAATTCACGAGGAATAATGCCAGCCGGATGGGGCCAGGAACACCACTGTACTTGAGAAGAGCAGAGCCCTGAGCCAGAGGCTGGGAGCAGAGCCTCAGCAGCCAGCAGCCAGGAGTGGAGAGGCTGTCATTGACCTCCTCTCGTCTGGAAAATTCCCTCATTTGGGACCAGTCAGGCCCTCAGTGGAGGACCCAGGAAGGTTCAACCTGTATTAAAATATTTTTTTTTAAATCAATAAAACTGCCAAGATTGACTAGTAAATTCTGTTTTCCATTGCTTCCCTGCCCTTTCTACATCACTGGCACGCTCCCAACCTCCACGTGACATAACAATCTTTGGCCATGCGAGTCCCAATGGGTCTGATAATTGGTATCTTTCAGGATAGCAACAGCAAGAAGCTGCTTACAGATGGGTGTTTCCTCTAGCTACCATTGCTACAATGCCCCTGATTCTCTTTTCACCTGTTGCCAACAAACAACATGGCAACCAAGTTACCTAAAGAGCAGAGCTAAGGAAAATGTTTGCAAGGAATAGTGAATTCACTGAAAAAATAATTTTTGGAGTACCACTATTGTTAAAAAATTCAGATCAAATGCAGCAAACAATTTTCACTGACAAAAAGCTGAAAGACTTTCAGAAATATCAGAACATTTTGTTTTGACATTTTCATAATGAACAGTTTCAACATTTCACTTCAAATTGACATTTTTAAAACAAAATGTTAAATTCAGCTCAATGCTTTACTTCAGAAATGTCAATCCAAAATGACACTTGAAATATTTTGTGCCTTCTGGACAATATTTTGCACATTTTTTTGTTTAAGTGAACCCCCCCCAAAATATACAGTTTTAGTTCAAAACTAATCCGCCCCCCCCCCATTGTTTTCAGTTTCACCACAATATAGATTCACACTGCTCTACTTTGGAGTAGAACTATCAGCTCTGCTATGAGGGCAGCTCATCTCCTGGTGAATCTTCTCTGATTCAGAAGAGTGGGATCATTTTCTGACAAACCCTTCTAGATCTATTGGGCTCCTACTATGGAGGCAGATGTTAGTAGGAAAATATCAGAGCATGAATGAGGGGAGACACAAAAAATTGCACAGTGGCTGTGCCCTTTACCCTAAGTTTCAAAAAGTGGCTACATTTTAGCTTCCATTTCTAACATTTAAAATTTCAATTTTTTTCCTGATTAAATTCCCTTTCATTATATTAAAGTAGTTAGTTTTATAGCAGATATTTCAAAAGCTTGTAACAGTCTGCAGAGAAAATGGGAATTGGGCATAAGGAGTTCCAGTATCATTTTAGAATTTTCGGGCTCTGGTTTGGTATTTTTCACCGAGTCCCAGACTTTTCAGTCTACAACTTTCACAGGCACTTACAGTATAAATTCTTAAAAAAAAAAAAAAAAAGAATCTTGGTTTCACTGTGATTTGAAAGAAAGCTGAAAGAAGACCTCATTATTTTAGTGTCTAAATCATTGTCAGTCTCATTGTGTTCATAAGTAATAACATCACCTTACCATAGCTTAAATTGAATTAAACTTGCTTTGTCCTTTTAAAAAAAAATTGTCATAACATATGTCTGCAAATTTTTTCATCATATTGCTTGATGATGTGGAATGTCTCTGTTCTGCTTTCTTCTAGTACTAAATATATTCAGGTGTACCCCCTAAATCAAATTGCTGATGCTAAAATGACAATTTGCTAGATATATATTTTTCTATTACTACGGCTCCACATCCTTGTCCAGAGCAAAGAGCATGCACGCACACACTAGCTATGAATTCTGATTAAATGATTGTACTTCTTAGTGAATTCTAATACTGATAAATAGGAACCAGAATTATAAGTGGTTTCCAGAAAATAAACACTGGATCTCCTATACATTAATGCTAACATGATCTAGTATAGCATGCAGCTATGGGTATAGCTGATTTTTTGGTTTGCTGAAGGCTCTGAAAACTTGGGGTGGGGGAACTAGTTGAGGTCAACATTTTTTTGGAATTTTTGGCAAATCAAAAAAGTAAGAAAACATTGTTTTGGTCAAATGACACGTTTTGTTTGGGCATTTTTTAGTAGAGCAAAGGAAATGAAGGGCTTCACTCACAAAACTAGAGGAAGTTTCAAAAACCTAATTCAGAATGACAGTCCAGTGAAAGTACAATAAGTGCATACTGACAGCGTATGGATTCTCCTCTGCCTGCAGATCTCGCTGGGTTGGGAAGATGGCATGGGAGGTGGTAGATGCGCCACGCTCACAGCTGGCAAGACAGATGACAAGGGCATTCATCCCAGAAGACAGTGTGAATGAAGTCTAGCTTTAATACCAATACCAAGGTCTCAGTTAAGAAGATGGTAATGTGCTTCGAACAAGGCCATGTGTTGCCTAGATAGCAAGCAGTTTCCTGCAGAGACACAGATGTCCCAGTGGAGCCATGCTATCCCCACATCCCAGGGACAAGCAGGCATGTGAAGGTGCCAGCCAGGCCAAGAGCCTGCGGGTGGGAGGAGAGATGGGGATACTTCCTATTGTATCCTGCTCACACCAGGTCCAGCAGTGATGGGGTCCCTCACAGAGAGAACTTCTATTCCTGCCCACTGTGGGTGGGCAGTGTGTTAGGAGAGGTGTATGTGAGTGCCAGGCAGAGTGGTACTGGAGTCCTCTCCTGTTCCCATACAGGGGACCAGTCTTCCCTGCATCACTGCACTTGACCAGAAGCAGATGCTGCCCAAGAGTGCAGACATGAGCCTGTGCTGTGTACAGCACTGCGGTGTGTTTTTATTACCCTACCCTCCTTAGTGGTGGCTTGTCATGGGAAGGTGTCCCACCACAGAGTCTGAAGTAAAGGAGGCCTGTGCAGGAACCTTGTGAGAAGGAGTGAGGGGTTCCTGTGTGAAAGCATCATGGAGCTGAGTGCTCCGGACTGGTGCCCCATGTGCACCTATGTGCACAAGCTGTTGTGTAAGCCCCAGGCTGAGAAGGCCAGGCGAGAAGCATGCACCCCCTCGTCACCCACTGCCCACTGTGTGTTTATAGGGAAAGTGATGGAACTCACATGAACTTCCCCAGCTTCGTCTGAACTCTGGGAGACATCCTGGGAGGGAGGGTACTGGTCCAGGTAGATGATGACCTCCTGGCTGGTGGGCATGGTGCATTGGTACAGCTATAAGATGCCTAATATAGACTTAGACTTAAAGATATAGCATTTTGGGGTTTTTTTTAATCTCATCTGATCCATTCAGAGTCACAGTGTGACTTGTGGAAGCTGAATCTCTACTAGTGGCATACTGCATAGCTCTATTGTGCAGCAAAGGAAGCTAGAGTTGAGCTGGGCTGGGAAGGGCATGCAGAAATGAGAGCCACTTGTTAGCAGTCTAGATTTCCATTGCAGCATTCAGGAAAAACAGAGGGGATGCTGTTGCACCAATGCTGCAGCCCTCTGCCTCAGATGGGTTCGTTCAAGGTGTGTAAGGACGACAGATGCCAACACAGGGTATTTGCTTCTCTGCAGTCTTTTTAACATTAACAATTTAATATAACAATAAACACAGGTTTTCTTCAGTCACAACAATTCCTTGCTAATTTGGCTCTGCTTCTGGTCAGGAAAGCTGATAAAACATGAAAACTGTCTAATACTTTGACTGACATAGTTCACTACATTTAAGGTGTTTGCTACTGAAAATCATTATGTGAGTCTGTGTTAAGGCTGCTTTAACTGAAAGGAAAAATGCCAGGAACCTTTCTAGAGTAATTCTGATCCTATTTTGACATAGGGTAGCATTTCTAGTATGGTAGAACATGTTTGTTGTTGTTATCATCACACTTGCATCTAATAATAGCTGTTTTTTTCTTAAGGCTGTAACTACAGGGAACTCCAATTATCATACTAATAGGTAGTTTATGAACTGTGTGCATTTTAGTGCATGCATTCAAATTAGGCCCTTGTTGCTCTTGACAGGATAACTACAAATTCCTAATGCTTTAGGAGCTTAGAAATACTGTTCAAAATTCCATAAAAACATAAGGAGACATAAATCCACAAAAATGCATTTCTAGTTCTTTTAGACCAGTTACCCAGTAAAATGTCACACTGTGATGCAAATATGAATGGCTTTTGGTTTATTAAGTAGTTGGATAGGGCTTGATCCTACAATGCACTCCTATTAACTTTAAAATTTAGAGATATTAACAGCTCAGTCCTGTGGCCTTTACTCATGTGATTAGTCCCATCAAAGGCTATGGGACCGCTCACATGGATAATGATTGTTCATTAAAGGCTGATTACTGAATAAAGGCTGCAAAATCCAAGGGTTTAAAACTCATACTTCAGCTCTGAATGTCATTTGCCTAATCTACCATGATTATCAAAGGAAAACAGCTACATCCATCTGATGCTTAGCTATTCATTCTATTCTACCATAATTTGCACATGTAATGATCTTACACATTTTAGATTTACCTACCTCATTAATAAAAAAACACTGTTATTGTTTCTAATATACAGCCCTGATACATTCCACTCACCGCCTTCCACCATGAATAAACAATTTTAACCAAATCTCCTGTTTTATACTTACTATTCAATTGTTTATCCATCATAATAATGTATTATATTACCCATATTTAATGAGTATCTGCAAGAATCCATTGTGTGCAATGCTTCCTGGAAAATCCAGATATATTAAACATATCAGCCCAAGTTATTTCATTAAAAAGATAAACACATTTGTCTGATAGGATTAACTTTTGCAAATCTCTCTCTCTCTCTCTGAGTATATGTGTGGTGTCTCTGTGGATATGTGCGTGAACTTACAAACTACTATTTGTTTCTCATCTATACTTCCCTTTAATTCTGGTCTAAATTTCATTTACTTCCAGTGGGAGTCATTTTATGTTTTAAAATTTAATAAACTGAGGTTATGTCCACACTGCAATCACGTTCTTTCGGAAAAAAAAATCAAAAGAACAGAGGGGGTTTTCTGACTTTGGTAAACCTCTTTCTATGAGGAAGAAGTCTTTTTCTGAAAGAGCTCTTTCGGAAAAAGGCATGCGTGGACGGGGAAGAAGAGGAAAGAGGAAAAAGCCCAGGTGCCCTGGTGGCCACTCTGTCAATAGTAATCACAGCTTAAAGGCGAGATAGCATCCATTCAGTGTGGATGCTATCTTTTGAAAAATCAGATCTTTTTTCGATGCACTTTGGCAGTGTGGACACTCTCTTTCGGAAGAGGTTTTTTCGGAAGATCTCTGCTGGAAAAGCTTCTCCTGGAAGAAGCCTGCAGTCTAGATGTAGCCTGAATGACACAAAGAAGCTTGTACTATAATACACATCTGTCAGTGCTGTCATGGGTCTCAGGACATTCATTCAATTATGACATGAAAAGTGAAATAATTTTCTAAATGCTATGATTAGTTACCATATTTACTTTTAAACCATATCTTCATCCACAATCACAGGTATTTTAAGTTACTCTGACTTACCCTCCCTGTCAATTCATGCCTACGCCTTTATATCTTTATTCTTATTGATGAACTGCCTCCATTAAAAAAAAAAAAACCCTAACATGACAAAAAGTCTAATATGAAATTCAGAGCTTTATGGAGTAGCTGGATAGAGCTTGATTCTCCATTTCCTTATATATTCTGTAGTCACCATTTATACCTATAGCTACTAAGTATTAACCTAAGTAATTATCTTAAAATCTATTAAACTAATTCAGCTGAAAAGAGAGTATAAAGATACTTACCTCATTCCAGGAGCTATGTATTGTTATTATTACTTATGTGAAATAAGATGAGCAGGATCCAGCTCAAATTCATAATAGCCTAAAAAGGGAGGTTTTTTTCTATATTTCATTATAATATATTCACACCCTAGGCATGCATTCTGGGGGAAGGCATCCTTCTCATGGAACATTTCATGGTGTGTGATTCTCTCCTTCCCCTCCCCCCGCCCTCCACCCTGGCATGGCTTTCAGCTCCACTATTTATTTTAGTCTGCCTAGAGTGTGGCATGTCCAGCTAGTCAGCACACTGAATAATCTGCTGCCAGAGGGGGATCAGAGCAGGCTTTGATGCTGTGACCTGCACATGAAATAGTACTTTAACTGGAACATGGAACAGACTCCCTTTTCAAATATTTCATATGATGAACACGCTTTTTGGACCATTATACACAAAATAGATTGGCTGTTTGGAATATATTCAGCCTAAAAAAAACGTTGGTGCCCCTATCCTGCTGTAATGTGAATTGAACCAATATAACTTTTCTGTGGCTGGACTCTATAGGTGCATTTAGACAGCAGTGCTATTTCAGGATACTTCTGGTATCCCGAAATAGTGTTTTCCATGTCTTGACAGCATGCCTGTTATTTTAAAATAGCTTTTGAATAGCTTTGGTCTATTATCACCAAGGAGGAAGTTTGCCTTGCCAGCACATAGGTCAAATCAGTTAGGTTACAGATGTTGTGCATGCTGTTTAGAAGCCTCTGTGGCATCAAAACCATATATCAACCTGGACAGAGAGAGGAAGCAGTGGCTTCTGTCCTTTTGTATGACTCTTTTGCATCTGTGTGGTGACCAAGGTGTCAAAGACAAAATGAATATACTAGATACTATGCTTTGCAAAGCTATGTTGTGCTGGGAGGGACAATGAAAGAAGCTTAGTAGAATGAATTAGCTGTGAACATTATTTTCAGATGACATTTCAGCTAATCACAGTTAAGGTATATGCAGGTGGTTTAATATCTGTATCCCAAGGTATTTGTTTTCATAAAGTCATGACATTATTTTAATAACTAAATTGATAGACGAAAATTCTGGTTTATAGGCAGTATAAGTTTGTTCTTTTTTCAGCAAGTTCTCTATAAGAATATGCTATTATTCTCGACTATGAGTAATTTCTGATACAGAGCTGCAAATAATTCCTTTTTTACAGCCATCAGCAAGTAATAAACAATATAAAAAATGTGAACTTATCATCTGTGGCAATAAAACTGTTGTTAATTTTATTGTGAGGTGGCAAAGTCCCTGGCATTCTAGAGTTCAGAGTTTCATTATATCAGTCATTTTGAATCAGACATCAATTCTTTCTGACTTTTCTTCTTTCCATAAACAGATTTTCAAAAGAGATTGTATCCAATGGAGAACAATTGTAATATTTTAAATTCAGCTTGCTAACCATGCCTGGGGATAGGGAAAATGCTATTAGAAAAAAATCAAAGGATTTTTTTCCATTGTGTTCTCCATTAATTTGCTAAATAAATAAAAATAGTAAAAATATATGACTGGATTTTAAAAACAGTATTGCATAGCAGTCTTAATATACTGTCATCAGCTTGCAAGCCACACTGTTTAGATTTAAAAGCAAAGCTTCATAAATCATCAGTGCTATAATCTTACAATTACTTTCTCTGCCTGAGTATTTATAGAATGTGGCAGGAAAGTGTTTTACTAGCTGGTGAGAAGGTTTTCTGCTTCTATACTCTAGAAATTAAGATCTTCTTCTGAGTCAAAACTTATTTTAATAAATTAACAGAAACATACCGGATATTCTGTGCATCAACTGAGCATGACAAGCTTAATGCCACAGAAACAGGAGCTTTTAACTTTCTAAAAACCTGAAAAATTGTGAATTCCTATTGAAATCAATGGGGGAGGTTGACTTCATCCACCAAGAACTCTTTCCATCTGAAGTTAGGTCAAAATAGCTACATCTCTGAGGCTATGTCTACACTACAGAGTTTTTGCGGAAAAACGGCAGTTTTTCTGCAAAAACTCATGGAGCATCCACACATCAAGCGTGTTTTTGTGCAAGAGAATCTAAAGAACAGAAGGGGTTTTGTGCAATTGGTATTCGTTTTTCTACAAGGAAGAAGCCTTTTTGTGAAAGAGTTCTTTTGCAAAAACACATGTGTGGACAGGGAAGAGGAGGGTTTTGCGCAAAAAGAGGAAACAGAAAAAAGCATAGGAGCCCTGGTGGCCATTCTGTGTATACCAATCAGAGCTTACTTTCAAGAGAGCGTCCATGCAGTCTGGTTGCTCTCTTTCGCAAAAGCGCGTCACTTTTTCGATGCGCTTTTGCAGTGTGGATGCGCTCTTGTGCAAGAAGTTTTTGCGGATGATCTCTTCCAACAAAAGCTTCTTGCACAAAAATCCTGCAGTCTAGATGTAGCCTCAGGGGGTGCACATTTTTCACATCCTTATCAGAAGCAGGCATGCCAATGTAAATTTTCAGTGCATCACTTTGGTGTGGACACTTGTAATAAACCAGTCCAACCCTAGCACCACTGAGAATGTTGGATCAGGGCAAATTGCTCAAAACCAGGACTACTTACAGCTCAAGACACAAACTTAGGGCCATTCCCTATCTGGGCTTCAGTTGTATCCAGAACCAACTCTGGGATAACTGCACTGTCCTCAGCTATCATAGGCTGAATTGCACCCTCTACAGGCAAAGGACTAGAAAAAAACTCTTGCTTCATAGTCATGCTGCTACTGCCACGCACAGACAAACAATTGGAGACAGTCTCTCCTTTGTCCCAGAACCCTTGCTAATCTCAGAAATATTGCTACTCCCTGCAGATAAACTGCTAGTCTCTCCACACACAGTGACTGAGTACACTGAGCGGTCTTAAACAAACCATTTTCAGTTTGCTCAGGATCAGTTTCACAAGCTTCACTAGCCAACAATCCTTCACCCACAATAACTTTACCTTTTTCCTCAGTTAGGACTTCACCCTGGCCATCAACTGCAATCTGGTTTAGAGAAACATTTTCCTGGCCACTGAGTTCTCCCTGTCCTGCTTCTAACTCCAGTCTCACTTCTGAGACATTAGATAGGCACTCAGAAACCACATTCACAGGGACAATGCTCTCCTGCACAGATGCACTGGCTATTTCCCTCAGGCAAACATTTAGAGAACTCTCCCCTTGATCACAGTAGGACTGGCTAGATACAGACAACTGCCCAGAGTCACCCTCCCTCCTTCCTCCTGGAATGAGGTTTACCAGCTAATTCGATTTAGGGCTTTAATTTGGAATCCCGTTTCACTGCCGTGTAGATGCGGGCAGTTACTGCGGGCTAGTCAATTTCTAAAATGGCGACCGGCCGGGAACATGCTAATGAAGCGCGGGATATTTAAATCCCGCGCTTCATTTGCAATTTCGGTCACCCTCATTAGCCTCCCTAGATCGAACTAGGGGGCTAGTGTAGACATACCCTCTGTTAGTTATAGGTAACAAAGAAGAGTTGCATTCATACATGCTTTGGTGTTGGGTTAAGACATCAGCCTGATTAAACGTATCTACCATGTCATAATCAAACCACATTCCAACACCGTTATACATTGAATTCCTAAGAGGATACAGTCTCTACTGCTCCTCCCATTTTTTGACCTGGAGTTCAAGTCTGGCAATTCTTTCCTTAGCTTGTCTGGCTCTTCTCTCTAGTTTAACAACTTCTCTCTCCAATTCAGCACTCCTTTCTTTAGCCTTTTGTTGTCTTTCAGCAGCTTCTTTCTCCATTTTCATCATCCTTTCTGCACGTTCTCTATCTAGCTTTTGCTTTCTTTCAGCTACTTCACTGTCTAGCTTTGGCTTTTTTTTTCAGCCTCTCCTCTGTCTGCCTTAGCCCTTCTCTGCTTTGTTGCTTGTTCCTCCTTGTGATTCTTCCCAGTGTCCGACTTCCTCACTTACCTCAGGGCTTTGGTCACCGTCCCCCAACGAACCTAGTTTAAAGCCCTCCTCACTAGGTTTGCAAGCCTGCCCGCAAAGATACCCTTTCCTCTCTTGGTTAGGTGGATCCCATCTTTTCCTAACAATCCTTGTGCCCGGAACAGAGTCCCATGGTTGAAGAAACCAAAGCCCTCTCTCCAACACCACCTGCGTAACCAGGCATTTACTTCCTCAGTTTGACGATCCCTATTTGGACCTTTTCCTTCAACTGGATGGATGGACAAGAACACCACTTGCACTTCAAATTCCTTGATCCTTCTTCCCAGCACTACATAATCTGCTGTGATCCGCTCAGGGTCATTCTTGGCCGTATCATTAGTTTCTACGTGGAGAAGCAGGAAGGGGTAGCGATCCAAAGGTTTAATTACTTTCAGAAGACTCTCGGTCACATCCTGAATGCGAGCTCCCAGTAAGCAACACTCTCAAGGTCCCTTCCAGTCCTAGTATTCTATGATAACAAACTTCTCAAGATTGCAGGTCTGGACGGCAGATGGATGACTCAGTCCCTCTTTGGAGGGAGTTCCCGACCATCACCACCCATCTTCTTCTTTTGGGGGTGGTGGTCGTGGAACCCCCCATCCCTAGGACTACACATGCCTTCCAGTAGATGGTGTTCCCTTCTGATTTCTTCTCTGAGAGGTCCCTGCCAAAGCATTCTCCACCGTGGTGCCTGTGGAGAGAGCCTGATAGTGGTTACTTACCTCTACAGGGATGGGGGATACCTGAATTGGCCTTCTTCTCCTTCTAGAGGTTACATGCTGCCAGTTCTCTTCTTTATCCTGTAGTGCCCTGACTGGCTCTTCAGCCTGCTGTGCCTGCAGGATTAAACGCTGCTTTCTATCAAGGAAGTCTTCATCCTCTCTGATAGACTGTAGGGTTGATACTTGGCCCTCAAGTCCTCTAATTTTTTCTTCCAAAATGGTGACCAGCTTGCACTTAGTGCAGATGAAATCCCTTCTTTCTTCTGGGAGGAAGACAAACATGGCACATGCTGTGCAGGTAACAACAGCAGACGTATCACCATCCATACCTGGCTTCCTTCTAAGAGATTCCTCAGCTGTTATTAAATGTGTCCTTGAAGGGCAGGAGTGTAGTGAAAAGATTTTAAAGAATGGCAAGTGTATCTCACCCCCTTCCCACTTCCCTTCTCAACTCCCTCTCCAAACTCCCTGTTAACAGCCCTTGTACCCAAGCTCCCTGGTCGCTGACTCACTCTTTTATAAAGCCCTTGATTGCCTGATAGCTTCTCCCCCTCATTAAGGCTCCAGCAGTGAGCAGAGGCTTCTAGATTTCAAACCCTGTTTAGAAGCTCACAGTTTCCACCTGCCAGCCACAGCACTAACTCCATGGGGAGCAGGGTGGCAGGGGAAGGGGAAGGGAAAGGAGAGAAAAAAACCCCAAACAGCCAGACACAAGCTCAGCACACAGCAAGAAAACCCCAAACACAAACACACACTACAGACAGCCATTTCCCTCAAGGGTCCTGCATTAGCTTCCTCCTTTATCTGGAGAACTCCCTCTCCAAACTCCCTGTTAACAGCCCCTGTTCTTGATTAGAAGCTTTCTTCCTAAAGGCAATTCCTTTTTAAATCACAAATTTTCCCAAGTTTTTTTTACCAAGACTCTCATATTGTTGCTGTTGACTCATTGCAAATGCTCTTTAACCAACCAAACTCTCAATATCAAAATCAAATTTAGAACAGCATGGGGTCTTGATCCAAGCTCAGTTGACCAGGCTCTGTGGATCCAAGCTTGACTACGCCATTGTAATATGCCAGGCCGGTCCAGGCACTGCTGAAAGTGTTGGATATGGGCAAATTGCTCAGAACCAGGGCTACTTACAGCCCAAGACTGGGTTCTCTTCTATAAGACACCAAACAAGTAGGACAGAGCACTTCTAACCAGCAAGAAGCCTCACCAGCAAAATCCCATAGATACCCCAGCATTCCCTGTTCCACAATCAGACTCACACCTTTTACAGGTGAAAGGTTATAAAACCCAATCTCACCAACTCTGAACAGGTTCTCCCAGGCCCAAAAGACAAGCCATAGTCCCAGGTCAATTTATACCTTGGATCTTACCCAAAAAGAGCATGTTGTGCCAATCCTTTAGAATCTAAAATCTAAAGGTTTATTAATAAAAGAAAGAAAAAGGTTTAGAGTGAGATTGTTAAGGAGAATACATTACATATCTCAGTCACCAAGTTCTTCATGCAGGCTTTTAGCAGAGATATAACAAACTTCCAGCTTAAAAATCTCTGGTGTACATCCTATGTCAGAATGGGTCAGCCAATCCTTCCCGGCCCTCTGTCCATAGCAAGGATAATTCTGAAATCAGGAACAGGATTGAAGACAAGATGGAGGCATTCTTATGGTACTTTTATATTCTTGGTGCCTCCCATTCTGGAGCTTGTCACATGATCAAGTAACCTGTCTTTGTCTTTCATGAAAGTAGCCATGATGCACTGGTTGGTCTACAGATTCCAGACTCCTTCTTTCTCTCTTTATTGGCAACTTTGAGACCTTTTGTCTACACAGCATCACTAATTAACATAGCCATTCATTGGATAACCATCCCTCACAATAGGTGCTTGAGGTCTATTGCTCTCTCCCAGACAGAGAGCATTTAAAATACAAGTACAGAGCCCATATTCATAACTTTGCATACAAATATCATACAATATATATCATAAACATACGTAGAATTAGTATAGCATAAGCTTTCATTTGACACCTCACGTGGCCCACTTTGCACAGAATTTAAAGCAAACACCCACTAATGGGTGCAACAATGACCTATCTGCTTACATTAAAATCCAATAACGTGACAACACTCACTAGAGCAACCGCAGGAGCTCTCTGATCACTAATTAATCTACTTTGATACAGACAGTGCTAGGTTTCTGGAAGAAATGTTTCCATTGGCCTAGCTACTGTCTCTCAGAGAGGTGGATTAACTAGTGATCGGAGGACTCCTCTAGTTGCTCTAGTGAGTGTCTACACTGAAGTACTTACAAACAGTGCAGCTGCAGCTGTGTCACTGTGGCATTTTAAGTGTATACATATTCTAAGTACAATCAGGGCAGCACTCAGGACTTAAAGCTCCCAGATGGGACCATCATTATACTTAGTGACCCTTTGAGGAATATGATGAGATGTGGGTTTTTATTTTTTTAGCTGCAATCCTCTGCTCAAGCTAAGCCCCAATCTTAACTCATGCTGAAAACTGGAAATTGACATTGCCTGCAGGGCCTGAAAAATTTCTTCCTTTTCTACTGCACAGGAAGTATTTTCCTTAAATTTGGTCTGCTTTATATTTCCCAAAGGGGTTTACTCAGTAATGAGCAGCAGCTCGAGGACTGCATCCTATACCCCAGAACCAGACCACAAGTTGTGGCTGCCTAAGGAATAACATATGAGGTAATTAAGGTCCCAGCTGTCACTCCAAGGGGGAGACCTCACAACACTAGCCATCAATGTACAGTCAACTCTTCCTAGAATTACTAATGAAGCATTCCACACATCTTAGTCAGTAATGAAACCTTTCTGCTTTCATTTCTATTCATACAGAAGCAAATTCACATTTACAGGAAAACGAAATATAAATAGAGAACAATATGCTAAACTGAACTGAGCAATAGCTACTAGAACCCCAATAGCCATAAAACAGAAATGCTAATGCTTTCCTTTTATTTTGGCTTAAATCATTTTGTATTCAGGCAGTCATGGTGTGTCAGAGTCTAGAGCTTTACTTGTTTTTTCTAAGACTACATCTATACTGCACAGTTATTTCGGAAAAAGTTATTCCGGAATAGTTATTCCAAAATAGCTTATTTCAAAATATAGCATGCCTACACTGCAGTGAAGCCTCAAAAATAAATTTGAGGCAGGCTTCCCTAATGTAGCTGTGCTATCTCGATTTAGAGCCCCAGAAGGAATAACTGAGAATGGCCCTGGTGAGGGTCTATTTCTAAATAGCAGCAGTGGAGCGTCTACACATGCCTTATTTTGAAATAGCTATTTTGGAATAGGCATTATTCTTCATAGAATGAGGTTTAAAGAAGTTGGAATAAGCCATCCGTTATTTCAAAATTATTTCAAAATAGCAGAATTGCTGTGTAGATGCTTGCATAGTTATTTTGGCACAGCCGTTATTCTGAAATAACTTTGCTGTGTAGACATACCCTAGAGAATAAAGACAACACGAATACATGTACATGTGTACATGCTGTAAAATATACAGTGAAGTTGATTAAACTATTATTGTCCAATAATAATGGTGCAAAAATAATTTGACAATCCTATTGTCACACAAAAGCAGTGTGGCATAATGGATTGGGGACTGGACGATATTTATTTAGGACAATATAGAAATCCAAAATCACTGGACTGGGGATCAGGAGAAGAGTTCAAAGGGAATCTTCTGACAAAAAATTTTCTCATAAAAAATGCTGATTCATCAAAACCTAATTTTGTATGTGTGTGTGTGTGTGTGCAAATGGATCTGTTTTGACAAAGGAAATCATCTGGAAGTCTTTTTAAGGCTTGAGTCCACAGATCCCTCTGGCAAACACTAATAACTCTCTAATGTGCATTAATGTAGTATCATTCCAAATAGGGTAATATTAATTTGTTCTAGGGAAGTGTTACTCAAGTCTGCATGGGCAAATTACTGCACAATATGCACTGCACACTAGAATTTACACCTCGCCATAGTGCAGGCTAATTCACAGTGTAGAAAAGCCCTAAAAAACAATCCTCAGCCTTATTTGTAGCAGGATGTTTACCAGAGTCTCCCATATGCCTCACCGCCTAGCTATTTTGAAATGATATCTATCTTTCTCTACTCCACCCAACTCTCCCCCCACAAAAAAATTCCATTCTGCACCTAAGAAGCTGCCTATTGACTGAGAAATTAATGACTTGATGAAGTGGTATTTTCCAATGCAAAGCTATTTTGATGAAAATTTCCCAACCAGCTCTAGTTAGGTATTTTGGTTTTTTGTAATATTCAAGTTCATTCTTGTTTAGGGTCAAATTTCAATTTAGTAGGCACCAAATAGGCAATATTTATGCAAATACTGTGAGGTATATTTGCACAATGTCACCCATCTATCAGGCCTGTTGAAAAAGTGCCCTTTAAACTTAGAATTGCATTTAATAAGCTCAGGTGAATGTGTTTTTCCTTTCTGTGTTTTTCTTTGGGCATCAGAGAAGCTAAATAAGTGCCATATCATTGGAGAGCCCGGCATATAACTAATGACATGTATATTGTAGAGAGAAATCGCTTTCTTCATATCTCATTTACTCAGCAGCATGAGATTTTGGTGTAATAACATCCCAGCCCATTACAAAAGAAAACTTTTGCATTGCTTGTTTGCTGAAACTTATTGTGACATTTTCACATTTCTTGCCTGTATTCCTGACTCATCTTTGGAATAAGAGAGAAGCCAGTCTCTTACAGACAAATTGTAGGTTTTACAGTCACAGTACTGAGAAACCGAGTCTCAATTTATTGTTTGTTTGATCAAATATGGAAGGCTGGGCAGATCCATCACATGCTTATATGAAGGTCAACTACAAGAGCAAATAAAAAGTTTTCCCCAAGATGCAATTCTGAGGACATGGTGTTTTTTCTTGACATACTGAAAGACATTTGGTGAAGTGTATTTTTAGACAACACTTATTAATTTAAGACAACTAGCCATGTGAGTCAACAGCAGTAGAATTAGGGTGGATATTTGACTTCACATATCTTTAATTGCCAATTTACAATAATTCACAGAAGAATACTCTTGCAATATTATAGTAATTTTGTTCTACTTCATGTAAATTGTTGGCATTAACTTATATCCATTATTATCAGCATTATTTGTAGACTAGGATACACTTTGGGTTACATTCAAGTAATTACATGGAAATAATCAAGAACAGAGACAAGGCTTCATAGTCAGTTATTTTCATTGGAGCAGCTGAATTTGAGAGGGTTAAATATTGCAGTCTAATTTGCATAAGCATCCTGAAATGTGGATGTTTACCAGGAGTTTTTCTGAGTTTCAACTTCAATGGTTTGAAATCTGACTGAAAATCCCATCAGTTCAAGATTTCTCTTGATATTTTTAGTAATTCCTGTTTTTAGCTATATCTCAGAGACCATCAAGCCTAAGCTGTGAAGCAGCATTGGCAAATTGCTGAAGTCCTTTGAGGAAAAAAAGGGGCCATGAGACATTTAATTATTGCTTGGAGACAGCTGCAGTTATGTTGAGTGATGGGGAAAAGACAAGGAAGGTTCCTTATCTAAATTAATTAAACCTGGAAAAAAGTCGTTTGTTTCTCACTTTGGAGAATGGTGAAAGTTTTGGATATGTTTTCTGTTTAGATTGACTTACCTATCCCTATTTGTAAAAAGTCAGTTATGTAACAGAATGATGTTTTTAACGTGTCTATTACATTATATTGCAGGATTCCTCTTTATTCTGTCACATAAAATTTAATATTTAAATTTTAAACTGAATATACAACTAATTTAAAAGATTTTTGTTTACTAAAATACATATAAAGACACAGATAACTGATTTGCTTTCCCACAAGGGGGTATATATATTCCCATTTATTTAGTATATACACCCAAACATTTTTGCTAACCTTATTTGCATATTGCTTGTAGGAATGGTCAGATCCTCAGCTCAGTTCATATTGCTTCAACTCCATAGATTTCAGTGAAGCTATGCTATTCTTTACCAAGCTGAGTATCAGTCTTATAGTTTCAAACAAAACCACCAAATAAAGAAAATAATAAACAGGTAACAGGGATATTTTCTATAGTCATGCAAAACCTATAACAGATCAAAGCTACTTTTTAAGACTAGATTTGCTCTGAGCTATGTGACTTTAAAAAAAGTTGCTAATATTTATAACAGCTTTTTTTTATTTTCAGTAATCATCAAGATCAGAAAAATATGAATATAAATGAGTGAAACAAAAACGACATTTTGCATGTACCTGGTTATTTTTTTCATTGTGAAAAAATACAGATAAATAATTTAACTCTAATCTTTGCAAACTTAATATAAACAGATAATTAGTTTATATATATATATGTTAGAATTGACTAATGGTTTGATGAACATATTTGAGCTAGACTCTGTTTGCAAACAGTTGACAGGGTAGTCAGTAGATTATTGGATATTGAGTATTTCCCATGCAAACTCTGGTCAATTGAGATATATACTTTTGTTTCTGTATCCTGACTGGATGACATAACCTTTATAAATAGAGCTGCATGAAAACTGGTATTTCCTTCCTGCAGTAAACATTGGTATTTCAAACTCCATCACAATTTTGGAAAAAGTAAAATGTTGAAATATTAGCATTTCCTGCAGAATATCAGAACTTTTCAGAGTGAAATATTCCTAAAAATTTGATTCTGAACTGGCAATTTTTCAAATTTTGTCATTTTTTTTCAAAACAAAACATTCGGATATTCCTGAACTGAAATGTTTCATTTAAGTTTGTTGAGCTGACCCAGAGTGGGTTTTTTTTTTTTGAGTGTGTCTAAAATTGAACTAGATTTTGCTATGGTGACACGTTGTATCCTATAAACTGAAGTTAGAAATCCTGATACCCCATTTTCTACTATGGGCTTGGCTATCTTGCTAGACTACATCTTCTGGAATATACCAGCAGCACGCATCTCTGATGATTTAGCACACTAGTCAGCAAGAAGGAAGAATGCATTGCATCATGGGAGATATAGTGTGACCTGCAAGCTTGTCCCAGAATAAAGAATGGGCACATCAAGCATCCAAACTATTGTTCCCTTAAGAAAACGTACAATCATAAATATATGCAGTTGAACTGATTCAAAATAAAATGTTTTGAGTCTGCTTAACAAATCATAATATTTTGATTTCAATCAACTCAAATGGAAATATTTCATTTTCGTTTTCCAATGGAAAATTAAAACATTTTGACAAAAATCCAATTTTTCTCATGGAAATTTTTCAGTTTTCCAAAATAATTGATAGAAATTTTCTGGGGAGCTCTGTTTATAATCTACTCTTACTTTCATATGAAGTTATCATGTAACAAATTTCATACCTTTACTGAAATTTGCTGCCTATGAACATTCATCTGAATAAAACTTAATTGTATGAATGTTGTGGACGCCTACACAGCAGCGTTATTTCACAATAACTGACATTATTTCGAAATAACAAAATGTTTGTCTACACAGCAAGCCATTATTTCAAAATAATGTCAAGCTAAAGGACTTCTTACATTTTATGAGGAGTAAGGGAAGTCAGAGGAAGAGTGTTCTTCCTTCAACTTTCTTCTGTGTAGACAGCACCAAAAGCCGAATTAAGCTATTTCGACTTCAGCTACGCAATTGATGTAGCTGAAGTTGCATATCATAATTTGACTTTTGCCCTTCTGTGTATATGTGCCCCTCAGTTAGCAAAGAACACACATAAAAGAATAGGAATAGGCTGAATCTGAAACTAGTTTCTTATGTAACCTGTTGTTTTTTCAAACAAACAAAAAGAAGGCTTGTAACTAGTGAAGCTGCTTTGTAAGCTTGAATTATATAATGACAGATAGGTATTACCAGCTGTTTTAGGAAGATAACAAAAATCCCGCCACCCCCTTCGGCTTCTGACACATCAAAAACAACTGAAAACATTACTAACCTGTGGATATTAGCTGTATACTATTGACCACTTGCAAGGACAATTTTCTTTCCTTGGACTATTAGTATGTTTTAACCAAGAGTTTGGAAGGAAAAGGAAAAAAAACACCTGTCTAATCACCGCTTCCACTTTATTTCTCCAGCCATTCTCCTAAATCAGATGTTGCCATGTTACAAGCTAGATTTTCATGTTCAGCATAAATGGGCAAATGGCAGTGATTTTGTGAGCACGAGTGTTTGAATTTTAACAAAAACAGCTTGCTGTCACTCTCTAGAAAATGTGTCTTGTTTTATGGTGTATACCTGTGTGTTTCATAATAACTATTAAGGCAAAGATCCAATCACTCTTCCAGTAGAACAGTTTAGGCTACTGTATTTATTTTAATATTTCATATGAAAGATGCCCTAGTTAATTAATTGATTAATCAAATAATTTTAAAACAAGGAAAGATTGAGAGGGCTAATGGTGAAAATTGCCTTTGTCTTCATAATCGGTTTGCTTTAGCCCATGCTGAGGAGATACTCAGAAACAAAGAATTGCTGAACATCGTCTAAGCCATTGAATGCAGATTTCAAGGAAGCTCAGATATTGTACACTAAGAATTACAAATATAGTCATCTTACTAAAGGAGCCTCTGACTTTTACTGGAAGGATCCTTTGTGCTGCAATCTAGCATTAGAGACTACAACTCCCATGAGCCCTTGGGGGAAAAGGGGGAACAGTGGCCCTCCCAGGCATGGAGAGATAGAGTTAGGCAAGGCTCAATTTTTGGAGAGAAGAGCCAGGCTGCTGGTGTGGAGCCTTTTCCAGGCCAGGAGCTGTTGTGTTGCAGCTAGAGCCTGTTACTGAGCGCCTGTTGAGGCTTGGATCTAGCAGGCTGCTTTGGGGGCTGTTGTTGATTGTCCCTGGAGGGGAGAGATCGTGACTGTGCCTGTGGCTGGGAAGATCATACATAAGCCTACACAGGAAGTGGCTGTGAGTAACTGGGCTTTTTGGAAAAGTGCTGCCTGGGACGGAGCACAAAAGACAAATGGACTCTGGGTGCAATGAGAGCCATAGTGACCTATCCAGGAAACCAGAGATGCTGGCATTTGTTGGGGCCTGCTCCAGTGGAAGAGAGATTTTGCAGCTGGTTGCTCAGCTTGGACCAACACACAGAACCTGCACAGTGCTGTCTCCACTCCGGCTGCAGACCTTCAAGAGCGCCCACACAAGCAAGTGTCTGGGACTCTGAATCCAGAGGAGTGCACTCTCTTGGGTGGGATAAACGTTGGCAATGCAAATGCCAGATAAATAAGTTTCCTTTCTTTAATTGATTTTGTTCACTTTTAATCTGTTAAACCTGGTTTCTTTAAGTTGTTAAGTAATGTAATCAATTAGATATATCTTATTTATAATTGCTGTTTTGGAGTTAGTTCCAGGTTATTACTGGAAGAATTTTATTCCCAGAGGCTCCCAATGCACGTAAGTGGGTACAGGGCCAGCCAGATGGAGGCTCAACTATTGTATATTCTTTAGGAGCAAGGGACTGCAGCAAGGGGGTGGATAGCAAATCCCCAACTAAACAACATCACCACAGGGATACTCAGGATCTCCGTTATATTAAAAACATCAGGCACCCAGGACACATGTGAGTGTGACCTGCTCCCGAGTAACCCAGGGAGGAAAAAGGGGGTTACGTAAACTTCAACGTATTAAATATAGCACACAAGAAAATAGGCTTTCAGGAAAATTTAACTAGTTGTCACCTTGAGGAAGTTCAGCTAAAGTGTTCTGATTAATATATCTGTGAAGCAGCCAATATGCAGACCTCTGATAAATCTGATTACAGGCAGTCCCCGGGTTACGTACAAGATAGGGACTGTAGGTTTGTTCTTAAGTTGAATTTGTATGCAAGTCGGAACCGGTACATATTGTAGGGGAAACTCTAGCCAAACATTTCTCCAGAGCTCAGTTTTATTCTCCCACACCTCACTTCCCTCAGTCCTTTATTCTCAAGCTGAGGTGTCTGCTGAGAAAAGCCGCTCCGCATCTCCCTGGTCTGCTGGGGCCCAGCAGACCAGGGAGACGCGGAGCGGCTTTTCTTGCCACGGAGGACGTGGGCGGCGGGACCACGGCGCGTCTCGGCGGTCTGCTGGGGGGGAGCGCAGCTAGTGCGGGGTTGCCTCACACCGTTTGTAAGTAGGGATCCGATGTAAGTCGGATCCATGTAACCCGGGGACTGCCTGTATTACTGTATCAAATAAATGGCTCATTTATCAGCCTTTGTGTAGCCTTACTATGTTCACATGCATGCCAGTAAAAGATAATCACAAAGTGCTTCCAACAAAACAAATTGGTTTGTTCTAGCTGGTGTAGTAATTAGGAAAAAATTGGGGGAGGAAGATCAATGTTTGCTGTCTAAGAAATAGTGAGCTCTTCAACATGGAGGAAAAATAAAATTGAAAATGTCGTGATTAAGCTAAAATCCCTGTAGACACCAACATATTTCTAGACAAAAACTCTGAAAATGTATACCACAGATGCAAAATATAAACAACTTGTTAGTTATTTAGCAAAAATAGAAATAAATACTCCAATATTTTAAAAAAATATTTAAAAGGTGTTCTGTACTTCTGTCTATAACATAACTGTTCATCATCTCCCAACACTGCTGCATCCAGAGTACTTTCAATGAGTATAAGTAGTTCTAAGAGACACATATGTGGCAGATGTAATTATTTGGATCCAGATGCCTGAAGGGGAGAACAGGGGGTCCAAACCCCGAAGCGTAATCACCTGAATTAACTTATTCAACCTCTATGGTCCAGCCTTCAATAGTCTGGCAATATCTGTGATCTGACATCCCTGAGGGTATTTCTGAGCTGAAGCACTCGTGGGGAAAAGCCTGGCCCCGTGCTTAGCAACTCCTTCCTCACCCTTCCAGAGCAGGGATGGGGGGGGGGGGGCACTTGAGGGAAGAGGCATGGTAGCTGCAGAACCTGTGGCCTGCACTCCTGGGGCTCTGCCTGCCAGGAGTGCAGCCTGGTGGCCACGGGGCTCAGAGCACTCCTGTGGTCAGTGGCGGCCCCTCTGCTGCCACTGCAGTGGAGCCCTGGAACATTGACCTCCCCCTGGTCCAGCATATTCCCTGATTCAGACCTGGGTCACAAAATCACAAGTTCTTTACTCTACGGGTGCCAGACATGGGAAGTAACAATTTGTATTTTATATAAAAGAGTTATTTAGTAAAGTATTTTTATGGATGCTTGCAATGTTCTGATCGTGATGATCATTGTTAGATATGTATGCAAACTGGTTATTTATCTAAATACTTTTGTGAACACAGGGCCTGGAGGCTATATTTGAAATTGTGCAGGTCAGGAGCATGGTATTATATACATATAACTAACTCCAAGTAACCAATTCAAGATGAGAAAAAGGTGAATCATTCAAGTTAATAGACACTAAAGTTGAAAAGAAGTCCCCAGTCTTAGAAAACTAAGAAAGGAGAGAGTTTCTCTCTGAATAACCATGGAGAAAAACAGGGAGAGGCCTTTTAAAAGCCGGATTATGTCTAAGGTTTTTGTTCTGCAAACTGAGATGTAGCCTCTAAGCAGGAACTGGCTATTAAATGTTGGATGCCCTCTATCAAGGGAGTGCACAGAGAAACTATTCGGGAGTACTAGGTAACCTATATTAGAGAAGGAAATGTAGTTAATATAAAGTGTAAAGCCTGAAGTTGCATCTCTATGTTTATTTTCTGTCTAACCATGGTATATGCTTGCATTTGCATCAGTTTCATCTGGGAATCAGTCATTTTTCGATTACATAATATTTCTTTATTTTTATTCCAAGTACATCTCTAGAGCGTGTTCCAAAGTGTGTGTGTGTCCTAAAGTGAACTGATAACTGTGGCACTGTTTTCACACCTTCAGGACTGATAAATTAGAGGGGACAAGTCAGAGAGTATTTCTACATCCTGAGCAACATATTTAAACAAAAATAAATTTGTAGTATTGACCAAGTTTTTTTTGTTGCAGGATAGCTACTTTTAAATCTGCTACTGTGTGTCGAGGGAGATTGAAGTGTTCTCCTACAGGTTTTTGTATGTTACCATTCCTGATATCTGATTTGCATCCATTTATTCTTTTATGTAGGGACTGTCCAGTTTGGCCATTGTATATGGCAAAGGGGTATTGCTGGCACATGATGGCGTATATTACATTAGTAGATGTGGAGGTGAATGAGTCCGTGATAGTGTGGCTGATGTGGTTAGGTCCTGTGATGGTGTCACTGGTGTAGATATGTGGGCAGAGTTGGCACCGATGTTTATTGCAGGGATTGGTTCCTGAGTTGGAGTTGCTGTGGTGTGGTGTATAGTTGCTGGTGAGAATTTGCTTCAGGTTAGCAGGCTGTTTGTGGGCGAGGACTGGCCTGCCTCCCAAGGTCTGTGAGAGTGAGGGATCATTGTCCAGGATGGGTTGTAGATCACTGATGATGCGTTGGAGAGGTTTTAGCTGGGGACTGTAGGTAATAGCCAGTGGTGTTCTGTTATTTTCTTTGTTGGGCCTGTCTTGTAGCAGGAGGCTTCTGGGTACATGTCTGGCTTTGTCAATCTGTTTCCTTATTTCCTCGGGTGGGTATTGTAGTTTTAAGAACGCTTGGTGAAGATCTTGTAGGTGTTTGTCTCTGTCTGAGGGGTCGGAGCAAATGCGGTTGTACCTTAGTGCTTGGCTGTAGACAAGATCGTGTGGTGTGGATCGTGTGGTGTGTCCAGGATGGAAGCTGCAGGCATGTAGGTAAGCGTAGTGATCAGTAGATTTTTGGTGTAGGTGGTGTTTATGTGACCATCACTTATTCGCACTGCAGTGTCAAGAAAGTGGATCTCTTGTGTAGGCTGGTCTGGGCTGAGATTGATGGTGGGGTGGAAATTGTTGAAATCTGTTTTTGCAGATTCAGACTAACATGGATACCCCTTGATACTAAAATATCATGGCAGTCTTTACAGTTAAAAAGGGCTTCTGACCACACACAGTGCTTGGATTTATTAGATCAGGATTACAACCTAGTCACTGGCATCACTCATTCTATCTGCCATGTACAAATATAATACAGAAAAGATTTAAGTTTCCAGGCTGGGTGTTTTGGAATGACTGTAGCTGAAGCAATGTATTCTGGAATACCTGGCAGCAGAATGAAGCTATTCTTTGAGTTTTTATACTTAAGCTTACACAGATACTCCAATTAGTAGAAATATTGAGCTACACTTAACAAAAGTAATTCTCTCTTAATTCTAATGCTCAAATGACACATGACAACACAAATAGGAACAGGAAACACTTGTGATCTTAAGATAGTCTAAGCACAATGGGGGTGCATCTACACTGCATCTATAGCTCAAAATAAGTTACGCAATTTGAGTTACATAAATAGGATAGCTTATTTTGAGTGAATTTTGAAATAGCTTATTTTTTTAATTTGGCACTGTCTACACAGCACTTATTTTGAAATAAATTCCTATTCCGAAACGTCCCTTACTCCTTGTGGAAAGTGGTTTACAGGGATGCTGGGATAGTGAGCCCTTTATATTTTGAAATAATGGGCATGCCCAAAAGGCACAGAAAAGCTATTTTAGAATACCTCCTATACCCCCAAAATAGTGCTGCAGTGTAGATGTAGCCTTAAGGGGGAAATAAACCATAAAAAACACCCTCAGATCAATAATTTGCAAATAAAGTACGATTCCACTGAAGACTAATCTTTTTTTTCTTTGACCTTCATTAAAATCACAAGTTCCTTACTCCAGAGAATTTCCAGTCAATTGTAATCTACACCAACTTGTACCATAAGCAAAAAGCCCATGTGTTACAATTAGTTGTTAAAATGCAGAGGCAATATTTATCAAAATGTTATAACACCATCATTTATGGCTTCTAGAGACTCAAAACACAGAGTTGATCATGTATCACCATAGCAATAGGGTTGGTTGTGAAAGATCTCCATTATGCATGGCTCAGAGGGAAGGGAAGCTGATAGTATCAGCTGAAGCAATTAGACGGACACTACCGAATTTGTAAGGTGAACAGATAATAGAAATGCAGTCTTGGAACTCATGAGTGATAATACCCCGTAAGAGAGGAAAAAGAACTGAGTAACACAAGAAAAAAACCTGTTAATTTGAATATGCATGTGTGCAACTCTATCTTTTTTCCTGTGTCTGTTCTAGAAGATTTTTTTTATTGGTGCACATATTTCTGGAAGTATAGTGTATACATTCACCTTTAAAAAGCGAATAGTGACAGAGTGAACAGAAACTATATCTTTAACAGATGTTTGATTCATTCAAGGGCATCTGTAATGGAGATGGTTCCCTGACATTCAGTTACACGTTCTTAAACTCTAAACAGTATGTATTCCAGTGCATGCATACTGTATGGCTGTGTCTACACTGGGCCACTTATTCCGGAAAATCAGCTGCTTTTCCGGAATAAGTTGCGAGCTGTCTACACTGGCCCCTTGAATTTCCGGAAAAGCACTGACGATCTACTGTAAGAAATCAGCTGCTTTTCCGAAAAACTATTCTGCTCCCGCTGGCAAAGTCCTTTTTCCGGAAAACTGTTCCGGAAAAGGGCCAGTGTAGACAGCACAGTAGTCTTTTCACAAAAAAGCCCGATCGCAAAAATGACGATCGGGCTTTTTTCCGAAAAAGCGCGTCTACATTGGCACGGATGCTTTTCTGGAAAAAGGGCTTTTCCGGAAAAGCATCCTGCCAATGTAGACGCTCTTTTTCCGGAAATACTTATAACGGAAAACTGTTCTGTTTTAAGCATTTCCGGAAAATCATGCTAGTGTAGACGTAGCCTATGTGTCTTTCCACCATAAGACTGAGATGCTATCGATATAACAAATCTGTCTCATATAACATTCTTCACTGGTATATCTTTCAGGTACCCCAAAAATTCAATAAGCAAGCCACTATGTGCCATGGTCTCATGTGTGAATGGGAAAGGTATGATCAAGTCTAATTTTGTGACTTTTTTGCATCCTTTTTTGACACTACTCTTAGGCAACATCTAGACAACAGGGCTATTGTAGCATACTGGAAGTATCCTGAAATAGCAATTCTAAATCTTTAAACATGCCCACTATTTCAAAATATATTTCTAAATAACAAGTGTGCTATTCCGGCATCCCTGTAAACCTCATTCCATGAGGGTTAAGAAACTTGTCAGAATAGAGCTTTATTTCCAAGTTTAGTGCTGTGTGGACATTGCTAAATTTCAAAATAAGCTATTTCGAGGTAAGAGTACTATGTAGACTCACCCTTAGAGGGGATTGTATTCTAGAAGGCTTTGACTCTGGTTATAATATGGTAATTGACACACCTACTTGGTGTGGTTCACTATCCCATGTAGTGGCACTTATACCACTTAAAGAGAGCAAGAGAGGGAGAGAAAACAAATAAAAATAACTTCTTGGTTTTTTAAATATTTGAACCTATTGAAAGAGAATTGGAATTTTGTTCTTTCTTATTGTAATGAATACAATAAGATGACTCATGAATCTTCAAAGTACATCATTATATATATTATATGTCTTGATCTCTTCAAACACTGTTCTGATTCATTATTTCACTCACAGGAATTTGCTTGTAAGGCACTGACATTTAACGTTTGTCTGCTGCACTGGGAATTTGATTTTACGTGCTCTTTGCATTCTGTAACTTCAGAAAATTATATAAAATTAGAGGATAGCATGTCCAAAAGTACATAAGTGACTTAGACTTCTAAATATGTCACTTTTGAAAAACAGGCTTTTACTTCTAAGTCCCATTCACGTTCAGTGATGCTCGTAAATTCCTGTCATGACTTTGATACTATAGATTTTAAGTCCTATTTTCAAATCTAAAATATTAGTCACCATATTTCTGTGCTATTTAAATTCTTATTTCTGTAAACCCAAACCAAAACATGAGCAAAATATAAGGATATTAGAGAACCAACAGTACTGTGAATGTTGAATTTATAACCCTGATAGTTCCTATGTTTATATGTTCCTAAATTAATCTATGAGGCAAATTTGCTGGACTGTAAGTTAATTAGCCAGAATCAATATTAGTTTACATCACATTAAAAAAAGTTCATATTTGCTATTTTTTCTGGAAGTAGTGGATGCTGTTACTCCGTAGATCACCTAAAGGCTAATAATTACAACATGAAGAATTATTCATAGAAAAAAAATCAGAAAAAATGAGCCCTTATGTCTGTTTGTACATTATCTGAAAACAGACTTTGACTTTTATAAATCAATTTGTTACTGATGAACAATCAGTTAATTATCTGATGAACAATTTATGTAAATAAACATCTGTGGGAGGGGGAAAGGGGAGTAGAAATACTCTCCCACATTCAAGACATATGTGAAATTATGTGAAATGCGAAAACAAGATGACAAAATAGATTCTGCTCATAGGTTCTGAGTTGCCAGAGTTGCCAGGTGCCTTGTCAACAAGGTACCCAGGAAGCTCTGTTTGCCACCACCAATGAGGCTGTTAAAATTTCAGTCAATGGCACAGCAGGTTAAGCTCATGGAAGTGGCTATCAGTTCCTTGTGGACCCTAGGTGGTAAGATGGCTAGAGTGACTACTAGAGATGTAGGACCAGATTATGGCATTAAACCACGATCATGATTTGTTCACTGGGGCACATCCCGGAAGTACAATGTATATCTGTGTGGTTCAAAACACAGCTGGTCAGAGCAGGTCATACAATCTTTTAGGAGGAAGCCTGTTCCCTCACAGGAAAGGGTGCTGATTGGATCAGAGTGTGGAGATCACATAAAGTCAATTAGAAAGGAAAAGCAGTGACCCAAATTGGCACATCTGTGAAGTACTAACCCTAAATACGGTTATTCCACTTAAAATTATGTTAAACACAGTGTCACATATACCTGTTTTATTGTGTTTTGTTGAGATCATGTAACTTTTTGTTGTCATAATTTTTTCCACATACTGAGGTTTACATTAAAAAACCCCAACCTTACAAGGAAAGATGTTGTAGAACAGGGGGTTTTGCATGATTGCTCAGGTTCCTGGTGTTTAACTATTTCTAAAGTATAGCATCAATATTTTGGATGACTAGAACAGTGTTTCTCAACCTTTTTTTTATAAAGTACCCCTTTTTAAAAAATTATAAGTACCTACAGTTTTCAAACACACACAAAAATTTTCAACCATTGCAACACATTTGTTTGAACAACTTAATCATAGCCGGGCAGGCGGTGAAATTTTGGGGTGTTAAAAGTACAAAAATAATAAAACGCTGTAAAACTTTTCAGTTTTCTCCAAATTTCAGTTGTGTTGATGTACCCCCCCAGACTTTTCTCGAGTACCCCACTGGTTGGGAAACACTGCACTAGAAGGAACCTACTTTACGCCCACAATCTGACATACAATTAACAAAAGAATCTGCACCATCTCCAAAAGAAGCTTCTGTTCTACAGAGCCTTTGTTTGCAAGATGTTCTCCCCATGGATGGTAGGTAGGGAGAAGAAAGTATTTCTTTGATTTGTAATAATTTGTCCTGAGTCCTGAGCCAAAGAGGAATAAGCACATCTGAGAGAGTGTAATCCTTTACTATTGTTGTCCCAATGCTAGCTGGTGTTTAATTGTGGCTAGCACCATCAGCTAATTAAAGAACCCTTTTTCTCCCATTTACTTCATTGGGCATGTACTTAGGCCAATACTGGGTGCTTTTGAAAACCACATATTCACTCAAGTAAGCAGATATGACCTTGAAAACGCACAGGCTGAAGAGCATGAAACTGCCATGTTAATAAACAAATTTTAGTGTAGGACAATCTTAGCAAACGTTCTGTCCCCTGATATCTAATGGGAAATTCTTCACCAAATCACTTCTCCATAATCTGATCTAATACATTTGCATGTAGTAGTAGTAATTGATAGCATTGTCATGTAATCTCATCATAAATATGCAATTCTGATTGCGCAACATGATGTTTTTGGTTTGTTTTATGCTCATTCTTTATCTTCTTCAGAGTTACATGACTCAGTTCAATATGTCTGGCCAGGACACATGTCAAAACTAAATAGGCTGTCAAGAGAAAGATGAAGCCTTGTTTCAAATAGCCAAATGTACAGATTTCCCTGAGAATGCATGTTGTCAATAACAAATAAAAGGTTATTTTGACAAATATAATGCAAACAAGACAGACAGTGTAGTTCTATTTTGACACAACACATAACTGACACAGTGGATGAATTTTACATGTCCTTTAAAATAAAGTCTACATTAAAAAGACATTGTCATTATATACTAAATAGGTACGACAAAGACTAAGATGAGCACTAAACCAGAAGAAAATGTGAAGGATAAAGCAAGAAAAACAAAACCTTTTTATTTTGGCTTTTATTCTGTTTGTTGTCTGTTAAAGTGTCTCACAACTTCTGTAGAATAAAACAGATTTTTATATTTAAGACTTTGCAAGAACCAATCTCTATCCTCACATACATGATGGAAGCTATAGATCAGCTCTTCTGGGTAGCTAGATATCTATATTATGTACAAAAAAGACGGTTGAATGAAGAGGAAGGTTTCAAAGTCAAGCCCTTAAAAGTAAAGAAATGACAGCATTATCATTTCCCAAACAACCTTGATTCTTCCTCAGATGATATAGTGTTTAATTACTTGATCACATTTTTTTCCCCAAAAGACCCTTGCTTCATCTAGTTCACAGAGTGGATGCTGCTCACTGAACGGGTAGCTAGTAAGTATTTCTATTTATCCTGATCATTCACTCTGTGGCCCATACCTTACTTAGTTCACTCTTCAAACTCTGTTCTGAATACATAATTATTAATGCTCTTGTGGAATTTTCGATGGTGCTCTCATTGTTGTCTGATTTCTACAAGCATGAATGAATTTATCTTCATGAGATCACAGTGAGGTTAGGTGATAATTATCTTTATTTTACTGAGGAGCCAAGGCACATGGAGCTTAAGGTTAAACACATCTACTAATACTGAATTTCCAACTTCAAACACTGAGGACTTGATGCTTCAGAATATTTAGCATTTATGTAGCACTTTATATGTTCAGCTGTTATTGGCTTTAATTACAGCTGTGAGTGGTCAGCACCTCTGCTCAGCAGACTCCAGATTCAAAACAGGCACCCAGAGAACATAATACCCAATTAGTGGTAACTTCTGAAGAATGAGGTTTAAGTAATTTGCTCTTTATTGGCAAAGCAAGATTAGAATCCAAATTTCTAAGATGACATTCAGTTGCTTTAAATATGAAACTGTCCTTTCTCTTCCTGCAGTTCTCTAGTTCGCTAACTAAATGCTTTCCAACTTCTGCAACAAATGAAGGCAGGGTTTCTATAGACAAAAACATCATTTATTACATAAACCAAGCATCTTCCATTCTATTCAGTGAATGAGGCAGAGAGGTCCTGTAGAAAAACAAATGGAAGCATATGAAAATAAGTATTTTCAAACAACCCTGATTTCTAGAGCTCTGCATGGATACAAATGTCTATCCATGGATGCAGATATATTCAGATAGACATTGGTATCCATGGATATACAGGGCTGTCCTCCAAGAAATGCTGTGGCCAACAGAGAGTAGCATGCTAGCAGCTCTTTCTGGCAGCACTTCCCAGTATGTAGCAGTGCAGTAAGGTCTCCTTCTGAACCGGAGTGTGAGGAACCACAATACTCCTCTGGATGAGCAGCACCAAACCCACACTGCCTCCTCTCTGGAAGTACCAGTGCATGACAAGGAGTATAAAAGGAAAGCACCTGAGCTCAGTTGCTGCTGAGCTACAGGACACAGTGGACGTCTCTTGTAGGGAGCAGATGTCTCTGCAAGAGCCCAGTCTAGCCCAGTCTGTAGGGGACTGATCCCTTGCTGTCAGGGGAGGCAGATAAAGATCCCAAAGAGCTACCAGACCTACCAGCAGACTAATACTAACAGAAGACGGATCTTGGACCATGGGACCCTACAACCAGACTGTGGTAAGAAGTAACCCAGGAGGACCAAAGTTTTGTCTGGTTCTACTGGCAAAGTGTAAGACAGTGTGTTGCTGCTGGAATCCCCACAGTTTGAGTGGCAGAACATCCTGCCACTGTTAGGGCCCCAAGCTGGGACCCAGTAGAATTGGGTGGGCCTTTGTCTTCCTATCCCCTTCCATGGCTCTCCTGGGATGACAGCATATCCATCATAGGCCCAGGGTCCTGCGTTGGTCCTCACCCTCTGCCTGAGTCCCTAGACTGCTTTGGTGCTCGCCCCCAGGAAGAGCCCTTACTGTTTGCCGCCATGCCCTTCTTGAGGGCCTGTGCTTAGACACTGTTAGGCTGTGTCTAGACTGGCAAGTTTTTCCTCAAAATCAGTTGCTTTTGAGGAAAAACTTGCCAGCTGTCTACACTGGCCGCTTGAATTTCTGCAAAAGCACTGACTTCCTACTGTAAGAAATCAGTGCTTTTTGCGGAAATACTATGCTGCTCCTGTTCGGGCAAAAGTCCCTTTTGCGCAAAACTTTGCGCAAAAGGGCCAGTGTAGACAGCTGAGATTTGTTTTCATAAAAAGCCCCGATTGCGAAAATGGCGATCGGGGCTTTTTATGAAAGCTGTTCTAGATTACGACGCTTTTCCGCAAAAGTGCTTTGCGGAAAAGCGCCCGTGCTAATCTAGACGCTCTTTTCCGAAAATGCTTTTAATGGAAAACTTTTCCGTTAAAAGCATTTCTGGAAAATCATGCCAGTCTAGACACAGCCTTACAGTTCTGCCTTGAAAATAGGCCAGAGACCTATCTCTTTGTGGCTCTGCCTTGGCCAGAGGGAGTCAGTCCTCTATAAGACTGTTACTTGCAGTCTGCCAATAGTGAGACAGAAGCGCCTCTCTCCCTATTCAAGTGTGAGAAACCACTACAGTGACCGACCTCAGCACAGATCTCCTACTTGAGGTGGTGGGATGGCCAGCAACACTATGGTGCTTGGCAGCTAGATGTGGATGAAATATATGTTTTGCTGACTCTCATCCCTTTATTGTCTGGCTGGGCTATCTCTGTCTTCTCCAGCACCAGCAATGGGAGTATTGTCTATTTGTGTTTCAATCTTCATGCTCTCAATTCTCATGCCTAGTAGAAGAGTGGCCTGCAGTTGATGGGAGGAGCAATTGTAGGGAAAATCCCATTCAGACCTGTAAGCCTGGGACAGAGTGTATTCAGTTGCTCTGGAGGATTGATGCATACGCAGTCTGATTGGTCCAGGAAAACTGTGAAGATGTGGAGCATGCTCACGGCAAATAGATTATTCTGTTAATGTATCTGTCAAACTGTAAGGAATCTATTCAGATTATGTGCGAATTGTGATTTCACAGGTTTATAAGTTGTCCAAATGTGGGCACATTGATTCAAGTTGAAAAAGTTAAAAGCACTTGAAAATAGGCTATTGTAATAGAAAGCATTAGGAACCCTTAGCTCCAGGGATTGCTACCAGCCCTGCCTAAATAAGAAAAAAAAGGAATAAATGATTTTTTTATTAATTATATATTCAGGAGATGGTATATGGATATTATGGCGATGGAAATCATGTCAGTACCAATAGTAGTCAGTTTAGACATATGAAGACTTGATAAACTCCTGGTGCAAAACTGATATAGTTCTCCCAGCTAACCATGGGTATGTCTACACTACAGCACTAATTCGAACTAACTTAATTCGAATTAGTTAATTCGAACTAAGCTAATTCGAATTAGTGCATCTAGACCTAAAAACTAATTCGAATTAGCGTTTTGCTAATTCGAACTAGCATGTCCACATTGAGTGGACCCTGAACCAAAGTTAAGGCTGGCCGGAACCAGTGCCAGCAGGGCATCAGGTTAGGACTGAGAGTATGGAGCTGCTGCCTCAGGCTAGCCGAGGGCTGTGCTTAAAGGGACCCGACCCCCATCCCGGACAGACAGTTCTCAGAGTTCCCCGCTTGCTTGTCTACCTCGATGAGGGACAGCAAAGCAGTCCTGTCTTGGAGTGCCCTGAGTGCCCACACTCGGCACATCACAGCACTCGGCCATCAGCCCGGCTGCACTTGCCGCAGGCTGCCATCCGGGGGTGTCAATCAGGGGGGCTGTCAGGATCCAGGAGGCCCCGAGGAGCCCGCAGAGCCACCCCAGTCCTCCCCATTGGGGGCTCGTGCCCCATTCCTCTCTCACCTCCTTCCACTTATCCCTCCCTAGCCCCCTTTCCTGATGTAAAAAATAAAGGACACGTGTGGTCAAAAATAGAAACTCTCTTTATTTAACAAAACTGGGGGAGATGAACCTCTGGGGAGACTGGGAAAAGGAGGTGGGAGAGGGGACGAGAGAGGGTGGGAGAGGGGAGGGGGAAACCTGGGAGGAGGGAGCTGGAAGGGGGAAGAAGGAGGAGGGGAAGTCTAAAACTATGGTACGCCATATCTTTAGTACTGTGTACAGATGTGGTCTCCTCACCTCAAAAAGATGTTTTGGCCTTGGAAAGGGTTCAGAAAAGGGCAACTAAAATGATTAGGGGTTTGGAACAGGTCCCATATGAAGAGAGGCTAAAGAGACTGGGACTTTTCAGCTTAGAAAAGAGGAGACTGAGGGGATATGATAGAGGTCTATAAAATCATGAGTGGTGTGGAGGGTGCATAAAGACAAGTTCTTCATTAGTTCCCATAATATAAGGACTAGAGGACACCAAATGAAATTAATGGGTAGCAGGCTTCAAACTAATAAAATAAAGTTCTTCTTCACATAGCGCATAGTCAACCTGTGGAACTCCTTGCCACAGGAGGCTGTGAAGGCTAGAACTATAACAGAGTTTAAAGAGAAGTTAGATAAATTCATGGAGGTTGGGTCCATGGAGTGCTAATAGCCAGGGGGTAGGAATGGTGTCTCTGGCCTCTGTTTGTGGAAGGCTGGAGATGGATGGCACGAGACAAATGGCTTGGTCATTGTTTTCGGTCCATCCCCTCCGGGGTACCTGGTGTTGGCCGCTATCGGCAGACAGGCTACTGGGCCAGATCGACCTTTGGTCTGACCCAGTACGGCCATTCTTATGTTCTAAGCTCAGGGCTCAGGGTCGGGGGTCTCACTGGACCAACTTGATTTTCATACAAACCTGCTCCTGGGTTCGCATGTGGCCTTTGGTGGCCAGGCTGGCAGCTATCCTGCCGTAGACGGCCACTTTCCTGTGCTTAGTGCGGAGATCATGGACGTTGGAGGCTTCCCCCCAAACCTGGATGAGGTCCACGATCTCTGCACTAGACCAGGCGGGCGCCCGCCTCTTGCAGCCCCAGGCAGGCTCCTGGGAGCCGCTAGCCTGGTCCTGGGAAGAGGCGGAGGGCTGGGTGGCAGCGGGTGGCCGGCTCATGCCGTGCCAGGTGCAGGGTCTGCTGGCTGGGTGCTGGCAGGCTTGCACCTGGCACGGGCACAGTAGCCAGACCGTGGCCCTTTAAGGGCTCCGCGGCCAGGAGGGGGGCAGAAGAGTTTCCCTGGCTTGGCCCAGAGTGGCCACCAGGGCAACCTGGGAAGGGCTAGCCTCCAACTAGTTTGAATTAAGTGGCTACACAGCCCTTAATTCGAACTACTTAATTCGAACTAGGCGTTAGTCCTCGAGAATGAGGTTTACCTAGTTCGAATTAAGCGCTCCGCTAGTTCGAATTAAGTTCAAACTAGCGGTTTGCATGTGTAGCGCCTATGAAAGTTAATTCGAACTAATGGCTGTTAGTTCGAATTAACTTTGTAGTGTAGACATACCCCATCAGAATAAAAGGCTTCAAACAGAATGATCCTGATACAACAAACTTTCTTGCTTCAAAATTATTTAAATATAACACCACAAAAGACAAAAGGCTTGGGGTTGTCTAGTGTACTTTGGAATGATAATAAAATCTGATTGGTTAAGGAAGCTATTTAACCAATAGAGGCTTCATTTTATTTGGTTATAATTTGAATATTTATTAGTAAACAATTTATCATATAATTAGGGGAAATAGTAATTGTAGATGAGGTTTCCGTCCTTAGCACAATATCTTGAGATTACCAAATTATCTTCTGGCATTGTGATTTATTTTTTATTAGAGAACAGAAAAGCACATGATTTGACACCACATCATTTAATGCAGTTACTGTTACCAATGATTAATTTTTCTGTGTAGCATATAGTAAGTGGAGCATGCTCAAGGCAAATAGATTATTCTGTTAATTTATCTGTCAAACTGTAAGGAATCTATCCAGATTATGTGAAAATTGTGATTTCACAACTTTGTCTCCATTTTCCCATCTATAAAAATGTAATAATGTTGACCTACTTATCTCATAAGATGCTGTGAGGATTATTTAGTTGATGTCAACCCAGTACTTTGAATATATAAAGTAATCAAAATATTTTAAGAAGGAATACCATCTCATTTATTTCATGATTGGGTTATCAATTGTAAAATCTGATCTGGCTTTTGCTTTTTTATTGCTTCCAGGTCAGCTCTGTTTCAGCTGTTAAAGTGTGTCATTAATCTGAAGGTGAAAGTCTTTTTATCATTTCCATGTTAACATATTATGGTAGCAGCAACTTGAAAGGACTTTCAGAATGACAATAAAAATGTGACCTTTCTATTAACATAATTTAGGCAGGAGGAATACATGGGTCCACTCTTACTGGAATCATGTTCCAGATATCATTTTGATACCATCAAAGTGTCAGCTTCCAGTTTTTTTCATTGCTGCTACTACTGTCCTGCCCTTGGGTAATCACATACAGCACTCTTTGATTCTGAGTCTCCACTGCCCTGCACCTTGTGTCATCATTTACAACTGGGCAACATCAATGTGATTTGGGTGTGAAGAGCTACAAAATTACACCTTACATGAGGTGACTGGAAATGAAAAGCCAGTCCTTCACTCTTGTCACTGAGTACCAGGTAATGTTCCACTCTTGTTAAAATTCATAGATAAAAATTCTATCCACCTAGGTATTAGTCCACAAATGGCTATTATGAGTCTTTTTTCTAATTAAATGTTGTACATCCAGGACAATTATGCTTCCGTTTGGAAAATGCACAGAGGAAGCCATATGGAATCTACATGAAAGAGATAGGGGTATTAAAAAAACAACATAAATCCAAATGAGAGTTGCGGCTTTAAAATCAAAGTTACCTACAGCAGGAGACATTTTAAAACCCTGCTTTTGTTAATTATGCAAATGTTCTGCAAGATAACCAAAGGTTAATTTTAATTACATATTTACACTTCAACTAATTCCTCATAATTAAAATCTGAAAGTCATTGGTCTGTTTCTCTCTAGAGCAGATGCTGTACACCACAATAAAAGTTAAAAAAAAATCTTCATTTATTACAATGGTATTTGGAATGTATTAGTATTTTAGAGGTTGACACATTTTGAATGTCTTTTGATTGATAAGGAAGAAAAGAACCTATGACATAGCCAATTAGTATTGATTTAATGATTTGCTCCAGACAGGAATTTAGAATTAACAAAAACCTCTAGAATTAGAAGACCACATGAGGAACCTATGAACTATATTGTTGAAAAGAATAAGACTTGAATGTCTTTTCATCTTCTTGCTAAGTCCACCTGTTTAGAGATTAGTGGCAAGAAAGTAGTCATTTTCTTTCACTTTTATTGTTTAGTGAAGAGAATATGAATGGTAGAGTTCATTATTGGGCTGTGTACCTTCTTATCACCAAGTGCTTCTTTCAAGACTAGCCAATTAGCCCGTCATAAGACGGGATTTTCAGGTCTCTCCTCCACGTCGGTCTTCTTTCCTGAGCCTCTGGTCTCTCGCTCCGTCTCCCTCTGTCTCCTCCTCCTACTGCCTCCCCCTCTCTATCTCAGCTCTCCTCCACCTTCTGCATCTCTCTCCATCTCTCTCTTCTCCCCCTCCTGCCTCTCACTCTCTCTCCGCTCTCCTCTGTCTCGGTCAGGGATGCACGCTCATCCAGACCCCACCCCCTGGGCATGTTCGTCACCACCCCGCTCCTCCCTTCGCCTCCCACTGTGGCACTTGGCTGACTTCTGCGCTGCTCAGCTGGGCCGCCATGTGGAAGCAAGCGGTGCAAACGTCCTCCCTCTCTCTTCTCCTCCTCCTCCCTCGCCCTCTCTCTCTCAGTTCTCGTCCGCCTCCTGCCTCCCTCTCTCCGTCTCTCTCTCTTTCTCTTCTCCCCCTCCCGACTCTCACTCTGTATTTCTCTTCTCCTCCTCCTGCTGCGTCTCTCTCACTCTCTCTCTCACTGTCCTCCACCTCCTCTCTGCCTCCTCCGTTTTCCTCTCTGTCTTCTCTGCGTCCTCTGTGTCTGCTCCGCTTTCCTCCTTTTGAATCCGGCGCCCTTTCCTGACGTCAGAGATGCACGCTCGTCCAGGCCCCGCCCCCTGCATGCGCTGCTTGCTTCCACGCGGTGGCCCAGCTGAGCGGTGCAGAAGTCAGCCGAGCGCCACGGCGGGAGGCAACAGTGCCACCCAGAGGGAACAGCCAGCCTTTCATAGTTACAGAGTCACAGACATTGGGCTACTATATATATGAAGTGAGAATACCAACAACAACAAAAGTTAGATACAATGATGTTATTTTATTAAGTGAAAAAAAGCCTAAAATATGCTATATGGAATACATTTTCTGATCTACTATGATCTCTTGTTGTTGTTGTTTTTTTGTCTTTTAAAAAAATACTGCACAGAACTAGTCATATTTGACCAGAATCTGGTATTGATATATGATATATTACCCTATCCAGTAAACAGAACAAAAGTAAGGAAACAGAAGGCAGAAAATCTGAATATTTCCTTTTTGGTGTCTAGTTAGTTGGCAATTCAGCAGCATATTTTCAATAGGCATATTGGGTGTTCTCAATATCTCCTATTGGAACTGTTCCATTTGTGTAAATAATTATTCAGCAGTGCCAGAGAACCACAACCCAGGTCACCCCACACCCAATGAGTGATTGGTTATGAATGAACTTTTCAATATATAGATTTCTGACCAATATCTTCTGGAGCCAAGTGTGAGCATGTAGGTTGTTTGACAGCACTACTCTTATGATCCAAGCAGCCATTAGTAAGAACTTTAACAATTCAGAAAGGTATGGATTTGTTTTTTGTTAGAAGGGTTATTCCTCTCTGGGAATTTTTTTTTTTTAATTTAGGACAATCCCAGATAATTTATCAACCTCTCCCTATGAAATGTAGATTGGTATACATGTCTAATAACTGATAAAGTTCACCTACCTTATAAAGATAAAGAAAATAAGCAACATCTTCACTCTGTGGCTACTTGAACTAAGAAGAAAAATCTTTTAGAACTTTAATCACATCACCTTCAAGGGTCAGGACATTAATTAAAATTCATCATGACTTTCTTAGCATTTTGTGAAGAGATTTGCAGGTACCTGATAGTCTCAACAAGAAACTTGCGAAGTAGTTTCAATGAAGTGACATATCATTATAAAGAAATTATTTTACTCCTCCTTCCCACACAGTCACATACTGTAGAACTTTCCTTTGAACTTACACTTATATTGTTCCATCACAGCTTAGAAAGAAGTGACGAAGAAAAGTGTTGCCTGCCTCCTTTCTCTGTCTGATGTTCTTATTTGCTATTTCAGACTTGCTATCAGTGAATATTTATAGTCTAAATTTGCAGGTGATCAGAACCTTCCTCCGTAAGTGCCAGTTTGTAGCCTTCACATCTAACCTCACTTTAAAATTTTAGTCTGAGACTGAAAATAGAATTGAATATTTAACAGAAATAGTCCATCAGAGATTTAAACAGTGATAAAATCACCTTCTTCTCCTTAAGACTCAGGTGTCCCTGTGCCAATTAAAAAGTGAAAATAACTATGCCAAAATGCAGAGTGATAGGAGTCAGTGAAATTTCCATGGTTGTGAAAGATTTACATATAATATTCCCCAAATCGATACAGCATTGGAGTTAATTCCTCTGTATTCCTTTATTAAGGCTGACCCATCTTATTCCCTCTCTATCTCTTTCCCTCTAGTTCTTCCTGTATGTTAGGAAGAACTAAAGGGAATATATGAAGACTACCTGGGTGAAGAGAAAGGAAAAACAAGTGAACAGGATGTGCCTTGGAGTGTGACAGGACTAATCCCCAACCTCTTTTGCTTAGGCAAGGAGAAGGAAAAACCTTCTATTTTGGGGGAAAGGAAACCTTTTGCCTCCTGGGGATGTCAAATGGGGGAAGATACTGCTGGAGAGGAGAGAGAGAGAAGAATGCGTGACCCTGGGAAAGAAGTGTGGCAGTGTGACTCATTGACTGTGACACAGGATCAGGGTCAATGTTAGCATTTTGGTGACAGTCTTACAAAACAAACTTTGCCATCCCACTCTTTAGCAAGAGTTCAGCCTACTGGTTAGAGCTGGGTCTTTAGTGTGCAGAGTCCAGGTAACAAGCCATGGGTCCGTACCAAAGAGACAGAAGCCAAGTGCCAGAGCTGAAGGATGAACCATAGTTGAAGACCAGAGACAGAGTTAGTAGTCTAGGTCAGAAGTCTAAAGCCAGAGGGAAGTAGGGCTAGAATAATGCCAAAACTAGGATTTGAACAGACTAGAGTAGGGATTGAAACAAGGACAAGTATCAGCTGCCAGGTATGATGTACATTGAGCCATCTCTGGTCTACTGTGAAGGTCAGGCATATAAGACAGACTTCTAAGCCAGTAGTCTATCGGGGCCATGGACATTCTGTCTGTTCCCAGGTAGTGCTGCTGAGCTCTCTAGCAGCAAAGTTAGCCGGGGCATAGGTCAGCAGCTGGTCCAGTCTATGACACTCCTTTCAAAACATAACTGAGTCCTCTCCATAGCACCATCCTCATATACACAGATCTGGTCTAGGGTATTTGGAAAAATTAGCAAACTGATTATTTGGGATACATGCCAAAGGTAACTAGCTAATTTTATACATAGAAAGTGTGTATGTTCAGAGCAGATTCTGTTTTGGCTATATATCATGTACTCCAATCTTTGATTTCCTGTGACACCCTTCCTGTTGGGGCATAAAAAACAGTTACCAGAAGAATCCCTTAAGAATGGGTCTTTGCTCCAATCTTATTTAACATTTTCATTAATGACTTTGGCACAAGAGTGGGAGTAAGTATATGATAAAGAGTTGATAGGTACTGCAAATACAGAAGACTAGTCTATCACACAAGATTGGGAAGACCTTAAATACAGGAGTTTAAAAAAAAAAAAAAAAAAAAGAGAAATGTATTAGTGCAAAATTGTGATAAAAACAGATTTTTTTTTCAATAAGCTAGAGGTTTACCAACAGGAAGCAACAATGAGGAGAAAGTTGTGATGGACCCAGATCTATAAGGCAGCTATGAAATGGCTAATTCAACTGTAGGATGCATTACATGAGATATTTCCAGTTGAGACAGGGAAGTGCTATGAATATTACACAAAGCACTAATGAGACATGATGTACAGTTCTGGTATCTCATATTTAAGAAAGAGGAATTCAAACTGGAATAGATATAGAGAAGGGCTTCTAAGATCTATGGAACCCACCTTATGAGATGAGACAAGGAACTTGCTTTGATTAATCTGACAAAATGCAGGGCTGAGGGGAGACATGATTACTCTCTATGAATGCATCTGTCAGGGCACGTGGGAAAGAAGTGAGCTGCTCAATGTTGGGGCTAAAGGGTATAAGATCAATCTAGGGCCAGGCCAGGTTAAAACCAGAAGTTAAGAGTCAGTTGCCAGATGGAAAGTATGAAGTAAGAATTGAGGCCAGACCACCTGAGACACTGGGGTTAGCAATGGTCCTAACAAAAAGCCAGTAAACTAAGATCAGGACAAGGTAAAGTGCCAAGCATCTGGGCTCCAGGTGAATTACAGTGAGGAGCAGTGAGGCAAGGCCTAGGGAAAAGGCACACCAGAGGTATGTGTTGTTCAGACAACTACCGGAAATGGCTTTCTGATTTATAGGGAGCGTATCAGCCAATCAGGGAATCACAGATCAATGCCATTTATGCCCCTTAGGATGGAACTTCCTGCAGGGCTAAGCCTCTCAGTGCTACAGGTTGTACTTCCAAAATCCAAGACTGTCTGGTCTGGCAACACCTGTGGTACAGCAGGACCACAGAAAGTCCAGGAACCTAAGGGCAGGAAGGCCAGTCAGGTGAGACATCAGAGTTGGCAGCCTGGCTGGGGGCAGTGTAGAACCAGGGCTGAAGCTTCCCCTGGCTCCCGGCTGTACAGGAACGGAGCCCCACAGCAGGAGCCAGAGCCTGTGCCTCCCAGGGAGCCAGCAGTAACTGGGCAAGCAGACCTGCCAGGTTGGAGCAGGTGGAGGGCAAGGCTGGGTTGCCCACTGAGGCAGCCTGCCAGCAGCGGGTGATGGGCTTGGGGGCCAGTGGCAGGAGACCTCTGCTGGTCCAGCAAATTCTCTTGTACTTACTGAAAACCTTGCCTGGGCCTCTGGAGGCAATGAGGAAGCAGTGCTTACCTCGGCTCTCAAAGGCCCTGATTTGTGGGATCTTATCAGAAAGATATACAGTAGGGAGGGAGTAGAGTTATTTAAGTTGATGGCTTGTTTATATCCATTTGTTATTGTGCCACCAAATTCTGGCTTGAAGATAGATCAAGGTTTCTAACCATCCAATGAATGATATTCTGGAGTAACTTCCTGAGGGTGTGTGGTAGGGAAATCTAACTTGTCGCAAGACTGAGCTGGAGAAGTTTATGGAAGGGATGGTGATATGAATGCCTGCAGTGGCATATGGCCCATCCGTGACTGCTATTAGGAAATATATAATCAGGCAGAGATGGCACACTTGATGGAGAGGGCTTTGAGTTACTACAGAGAATTCTTTCCTAGATTTCCAGTTAGTGGATCTGTTCCACATGCTACAGGTTCTAACATGCTCAGGGTCTATCTCATCACCAGATTGGTTGAGAAACTAGGGTTTTTTTCACCTTCTTCTGCATCATGAGAGATGCTGGTCTGAAGTACAGTAAATGGTGGCTTCTGATTAATTTGAAATCTTTAAATCAAGGTTTGTGGACTTCAGAAACTAGGCCAGAGATTATTACAGGAGTGGGTGGGTGAGGTGCTGTGGGTTGCAGTGTTCAAGCCACAGAGGTCAGGCTAGATGGTTGTGCTGGTCTCTTCTGGCCTCAAAGTTTGAGTTCAAAAAAGCCTAGGATAGGTCAGTCACAGCTGCAGCTACACTGAGAAGTAGGACATTTTCATACTTGTAGATACGTGTATTCATAATAGAGCATTTAAGTTGTCATTGGTCTCTACCCTCAGGAAGATACTTACGGTACCAGGAGTGGGACACAAAGTGCTGAGAGACTACAGGTGCTGACTTCCCCTCTAGCAGAGGGGATGCTCAACCTCCTCCTCTGTCCCTGCGCCCACCCCGTCCCTTTTCCCAAGCCTGCACCCCACCTCTTCTCCAAAGCGTGACACATCCACACTCCTCCCACTTCCTCCCAGGGCATCCTGAATGCCACAAAACAGTTGTTTCATAGTGGGAAGGAGGGTCTGGCTGAGAGGGGAAGAAGTTGGTCTGGAGGGCCACCAGCAAGAAAGAGGTGCTGGGGGGAGAAGGAGGAGCTTGGCTGCTCCTGCATGCTGAGAACCATTAACTTTTCCCCATGGGTGCTCTAGCCCTGGAGTACCCACAGAGTCAGCGCCTATGTGAAAGACTCAGTGACAGAAGTAATTTTTGAAATGGTTGCTATAGAGCCTGTGCAACTGTATATAACACTCCCATCATCCTGAAAATCATGGGGCTGGAGAATGCTGAATATGCTTGGAAAAGTTTCAAACATCAATTTGAGCTGTATATGAAAGCCACAGGGATAAATAAATGGTAGGATGAGTAATATTATTCTGATCTTAACATTGGCAGGCAAAAAAATGCTGGATGTATACTATGCATTCCATAAAGGTGTGGGGGAGAGGGGAGGAAATTTTTACAGAAATAATGAAAATATTTGAGGATTACTTTGCCCCTAGGTGGCATATTACTTATGAGAGAAAAATGTTCGGGATGAGAACACAGAATGGAAGACAAACAAAAGAGGAGCTTTCACAGACATGAAACTAACAAGTCAGTCCTGTGATAAGGGTATATTAAAAAAGTCTCTCATTAAAGATCAGATTGTCCTGGAGTGTAATAATAGAATCTGAATAGTTACTAAATGAGATGACTCTGACACAAGAAAGGGTGTTATGTGTATACCAAGCAGAAGAACAAATACAAATAAAAACCTAGACAAAGGCACAGAGCATAAGACAGCGAATAACCTGCAATGGAAAAATTCACTGCAATTATATTGGCCAGTAACAGAAACATGGAAATCAGGGGGAAATGCCAGCAATGCGTATAGGTAGACTGCTATGTGGATACAAAATTTATATCTGCATCTGTAGCTGCAAAAATGAGTCATGGATATCTGCGTTGCCATCCGCAGATGCGGATATCTTCAGATTTGCAGAACTCTATGTGTAGGCATTTCTAGCAGTCAAGTAAATATGCAGAAATTGAATAAACCCAACCATTAGGCTAAAATATACAGAGAAAACAGGGACGTGCATATTTAAGTGCAAAAAATGGTTCTCATGTAAAAGGGTTGAGCTGTGCTTAATTACAGTATGGAGGAGGCTGAAAACTCAAACAAGTGGTAATTGAAGTATGTACAAATGGCACCTATGTGACATACAAGATAGACACTGGGGCACAAGGAAAATGTAATAACAGAGATTGTAAGAGAGTAATGCAAAGTGAACATAAATGTAGATGATTCAAAAGTGTCTGTGAAAGACTTTTAGTGAGGGGAGTTTTCACACCAGGGGTGCGTCTACACACCACAGTTATTTTAAAATAATGGATGTTATTCCAAAATAATGCAAATGTCTACACAGCAATTCCATTATTTTGAAATAATTTCAAAATAACAGATGGCTTATTTCGAAATCTGTAAATCTCATTCCACAAGGAATAACACTTTTTCCAAAATAACTATTTCAGAATAGCAGTAGAGTGGATGCTCCATTGCTGCTATTTTGAAATAGCTCCTCCCCAGTGCTTCCTGGGGCTCTAAATCGAGGTGTCACATCCACATTAGGGAAGCCTGCCTCCAACTAATTTTGAGCCTTCCCTGTAGTGTAGATGTACAATAAAAATCCGAAATAGGTTATTTTGAAATAAGTGTACTGTGGAGATGTATCCTAGTAACACTTATATACACAGGAAAATTGATAAAATAAGTTTTTGTGGTGGTACACAGAGGAAATCAAACAGACTTGGGACTACACAAAGGTAAGGTGATTGATATTATTAAGGAAATGTGTGTATGACATTACCCGGTGTATATTGTGGCCTGCTAAAGAGCTATGTGCCTTCAGTTCTCCAGCCTGGAGTGTCTTGTACACTGCTTTGCTATGTAAACAACCACTCCTGGCTAGTTCACACACAGCCACTGGCATTCAAAAGCACTCCCAGATGAATATGAGTGCTCCTAACTGCCCACACCTAAAGTATATGGCAAAATGATACCAGTCAGTTACCAGTCCTGGACTTGTTCCCGGAAATCATAGAATCATAGATATTAGAACTAGAAAGTCCAGTTCCTTGCCCTCACAGCAAGACCAAGTACCATCTAGATCATCCTGATAGATGTCTATCCAACCAGCTCTTAAATATCTCTAGTGACAGAGATTTCACAATCTCCCTAGGCAATTTATTATAGTGTTTAACCACTTTGACAGTTAGGAAGTTTGTCTTAATGTCTAACCTAAACCTCCCTTGCAGCAATTTAAGCCCATTGCTTCTTGTCCTATCATCAGAGGCCAATGAGAACAATTTTTCTCCCTCCTCATTGTAACACCCTTTTAGATACTTATATCTATTTACTTATACTGCTATCATGTCCCCTCTCAGTCTTCTTTTTTCTAAAGTAAACAAGCCCAGTTCTTTCAGTCTTCTCTCAGAGTCCATATTTACTAGGCCTTTATTGATTTTTGTTGCTTTTCTCTGGACCTTCTCCAATTTTTCCACATCTTTCTTGAAATGTGGTGCCCAGAACTGGACACAATACTCTAACTGAGGCCTTATCGGTGCAGAGTAGAGCGGAAGAATGACTTCTCGTGTCTTGCTCACAACACTCCTGTTAATGCATCCCAGAATCATGCTTGCCTTTTTGCAACAGTGTCACACTGTTGACTCATATTTAGCTTGTGGTCCACTTCGACCCTTAAATCTCTTTCTGCAGTATTCCTTCTTAGATAGTCGCTTTACATTCTGTATGTGTGAAACTGATTGTTCCTTCCTATGTGGAGTACTTTGCATTTGTCCTCATTAAACTTCATCCTATTTACCTCAGACCATTTCTCTAGTTTGTTCAGATCATTTTGAATTCTAATCCTATCCTCCAAAGCACTTGCAACCCCTTCCAGCTTGGTATCATCTGCAAACTTAATAATCGTACTTTCTATGCCATCATCTAAATCATTGATGTGTGTCTTTCACTGCTTAGCACATTCATGAACAATACAAGCTCATAGAAAGTCTGTCATTTAATCAATAGAGAATCATAAACTGGAAGGGTCCTTGAGAGGCCATCTAGTACTGTCTTCTGAACTTATGACAGGACTAAGTACATTCTAAACCATCCCTGACAGGTGTTTGTTTAATCTGTAATGATAGGTACAAACACTGTTATCTCAAGTGGAGGTTTCCAAACACTGCAATCCTAACATATGATGATTTAGATAAAACAATAAAATAAGTTTATTAACAATGGAAAGATGGATTTTAAGTAATTACAAGTAATGAGATATAAAAATCAAAACTGATTACAAAGAAAATACAAAGATAAAACACAAAATAATTTAACAAGCTAACTGAAATAAAAAGCATAATGGTTTTCTCACCAAAAGTTTACTAGGTTGCTTCATCCAGAACCCCTCCCCTGCTCCGTGTTCAGTTATACCTAATTTATCTTTCAAATGCTGTAGCTGCCATGAGTAGAGATGAGGGAAACAGAGAGAATCTGTGTGGTGTGTATTATCTCTTCTTATACCATCTCCTCTTTCTGATGATTATCTCTAGCTGGCAGCCAATCTATTTATATGAGACCTCCAGCTGTTTCCAATGCCAATATGTAATGACCTCACTCATACCCTTCCTGTCAAAGAATGGCTCCTTAGCTAGGTGGTAGAGATTATCCACTTGATTCTGCTGATAACATAATCAACATTTTTTGCCTACTTTTTCAACTCTGGAACATGTCATAGAGCAATGTTATAGAGCAAATTCTTATAACTTCACATACAATGTTGATACATATATTTTACCAGGGCAATAATATCCAGAAGACTATGTTTTCAAATTACACCTCAAAAAGGGATATTTTGTATAAAATTTATCATAATCTTGTAAAAAAGAATGAACATAAGGGCACAGTCTATCACACTAACCCAGAAAGAAACAGCGAGATGAAAAACACCAGGCATTAAAATATTCTCAGGAAATGGGTGCCTTCCACTAATGTATAAGAGAGAGCTATGAGAAGATTCAGAAAATCCTATATGCTTAACAGAGAGTCTAGAAGAAGAGCTGAAAAACATGATAGCAAATGGTGTTATTCAGTGAATACAGAAGAATAAACAGACTGGGTCCACCTCTTAGTAATTCAATATGTTTGTCAAGGATTTAGATAATGGCACAGAGTTGTACATGTAACACTGACAGGCAGAATCAAACCTGAGACCTTTGCAGTTTAATGCATGAACCTCTATAACTTGAAGTAAAAGCTAGCTGCCTCTCAGCTAAGGCTGTAGAACTGACTCATTCTCTCTGTAAGTGGTCTAAGCACCACTACATGGAACAGTACACCACACGCAGAAGGTGTGTGGGTTACATACGCATAAATTTTGTGGATGGCACCAAGCTAGAAGGGGCTGTAAGTGCTTTCGAGGATAGGTATAGCAGGTGTTATAGTGTACATTGATGACATAATCATTTCATGTAGCACTGCTACTGAGGAGTAAGTGAAGAGAATGCTGAAAATTGAAAGTGCTAATAACCTTAAAATGGATAAGGTCAAATGCCAAACAATGGAAATAACATATTTTGGCGAGAGACTGACCTACAAGGGAATCTTTGCACAGTGAATCAAAGATTCAAGCAACATTGAAAATGACAAAAACCGAAGATAAAAAGTGAATTCAAAGGCTGCTAGACATGTTGAATTATGTCAGCAAATTCATACTTAACTATACAGTTTGCACAAGACAGCCCCTCTACAAGTCAGAATTGGCACAAATGACAGAGCATGAAAGATAATTGAATGATTTAAATCGTATTCTAACATAAGCTCCTGTGCTGCACTTTTTGACCCACTGAAAGACTTCAAACTCTCCATAGATGCCTCAAAATGGGGCTGGTAGTAGTAGTATTACAATATCATGGAAATGATTAATTGCCAGTTTTATATGCATTTAGGGCTATGACTGATACAAAGTAAAAGTATGCACAAACTAAAAAATAGGCACCTGGTCTGGTGAATGGAGAGGACTTTCTATGGTTGGCACTTCAAAGGAGAAATTGATCACAAACAGCTGATTGCAATAGACAAAAAGAGGTTTGGAGAAGAACCACTAAGGATACAGAAGCTGCTTTTGAAAATAAAGCAGTATTATGTGATCCAGGAATCCCAACATAAATACCACTTAATAGTGGCAGGCACACACTGAATAGCATATGCTCCATCTGTCAGCATACAACCTGATGATCAGGAGCAAGTAGTAAATATAAATGTAAATATTATTTTTAGATTGCAAGGCTAGAAAGGACCAATTGTGATAATCTAATCTGACCTCATATATTAGTTACATGACACAGAACTTCCGCAAAAAAGATTTCTAGAGTATATCTCTTAGAAAAGCATCCAATCTTGATTTAAAATTTGTCAGTGATTGAGGAATCTACCATCACCTCTGGCAAGTTGTTCCAGTGGTTAATAACTCTCACTGTTCAACATTTATACTTATTTCTAGGCTGAGTTTATCAACTTTCATTCATTGGATTTTGTTATACCCTCTTCCACTAAATACAGAGTCCATTATTAAATATTGTTCCTCAGGTAGGTATTTATAGACTACAGTTGAGTCACCCCTTAACTTTATTTTTGAGTTTGTCACTGGAAGACAGGTTTTCTGATTCTTTAGCTCTTCTCAGAATCCTCTCCAATTTATCAATATACTTCTTGAATTCTGGACATCATAAATGGACCCCCTGTTCCAGCAATGGTTGCAGTAGTGCCAAATACAGAGGCGAAAAACTCTCTACTCCAGATTCTCCTCTTTATGCAGCCAAGAATTCCATTAACCTTTGTGACCACAGAATCTCACTGGATATTCAGATTCAGCTGATAATACAAAATTACTCAAGATAGTTAAGTCTCAAGCAGACTACAAAGAGGTTCAAAAGGATTTCACAAAACTGGATGAGTGACTAATAAAATAAACCTTTAGATAGTATATTATAGAATTCGATATAGGCATTGTTTTTGGTTTGAGATCTAGGGTAGCAGTAGGGTAAGTGACTGGTCTCTTAGAGCTGGAAGCAAACTGTATAAGGTGTCATATTTAGTGTAAGTAACCACTTATCCCTAAATCCAGTTTGTTTGGGTGGCAAGATAAACTGGAGAGTCTAAGGGGACATCAGTGATTCCACAGAAAGACTGTTATAGTGATCCAGAAGTTCATATTTAGTACTGGGTTGATGAAATCTCTATACAACACACTACTAGTTTAAAGTGTCTGACCAATTTTTGACAGTCTGCCCTGATGTAACAAAAGACAGAACTATGTAGCACTTTAAAGACTAACAAGATGGTTTATTAGGTGATGAGCTTTTGTGGGCCAGACCCACTTCCTCAGATCAATATGTGGAAGAAAATCGGCACAACCATATATACCAAAGTGATACAATAAAAAAAAATGAACGCATGTGAAATTGACAAATCAAATTTTAGAACAGAGTGGGGGTGAGGGGGGAAGGTTAGTGTCTGTGAGGTAATGACATAGGGGTGATAATAGGGGAAGTTTCTGTGAGGTAATGACATTAGGGGTGATAATTTGACACTTTATATATGGGTTTAAACAAAGACTCTAATTATCTCACCCATTACAAAGATAGCTTCCCCAATTATCACCCCTAAGAAAATGTGGATTTTCTTCCACATATTGATCTGAGGAAGTGGGTCTGGCCCACGAAAGCTCATCACCTAATAAACCATCTTGTTAGTCTTTAAAGTGCTACATAGTTCTGTCTTTTGTTTCAGCTAGACCAGACTAACACGGCTGCATCTCTATCACTGCCCTGATGTAGGCACTCATGGTCATGAAGCCTTCCAGGTGGTGTGACAATGACTCATGCTACCATCTTGGGTTTTTTTAGTCAAATTTGATTCATTTGTTTATTATGACTTTTAATAATCTGTGGGCCAGATTGTTAATCTTTTACTTCCATTGGTGAAAAATTGTTCCACATAGAGTCCTATTGACTTTACTGGGACAGAGTGATTAAGAATTTATCAGTGTGAAAGAGGAAGCCACAATCTGGCATTCAGTGGATTGTAGCAGAAATATATTTGTGAATATTTAGTAAACTATGAATCATTTTGTGGTGTAGGAATGTTCACACCTTGTTTTCTTTGCTTATTTGTATGAATGGGTTTTGGGTTATGCCAATGTTAGAGAAATTACTGCAAATATCATTTTCACATATGAATACTGCAAAAATACATATGTTACTATTCTCTTCATATTCTGAAAGAGTTCACCCTCTGTTAATAAGAAAGCTTCTGTTTTCTAGAGAGTAGAAACTGTACTATATGCATTAGATAACCAGTCATAAATCATGAATAACAAATAGTGAATAATAGAGAACATATTCAAAGCAAACAAAAAATTAAAACAGCAATGTCTCAATGTAGGGGGTCAAACTGCTCCCTTTCATAGCAGCTAGGCAATCTGAACACTTTGTGGTGGGAGAATGGATAAGGAAAAAAATGAACAAAAAGAAATTAGTTGCCAAACTTCACAAATATATATATATATATATATATATATAACTTTCAATTGTGAACCAATATCATTGGTAAGTGTAAAGTTCCCCTATTCTCATTAATGAAGACTAAATTCTGAAGTCCAGTGGCATTAACTGGCATGTCCACTTTGTAGATGACTGTTCTGTAGGAGTGGGATTTTATGTATATATTTCAGGTTTAATAATGTAGTAATGTATGACTTAATTTCATCCTGCCAGCCACCCTCTTTATGACCCTTGGGGCATTGGTAGAAATGCATCTGACAGACTGCCAGTGTCTGTACCGATGTTAAAGGCAGGGACAGACCATTAGACCCTTTAGTTAAATATAGATTTCTTTGTTTAAAGGTTTAGTAAGTAAGCTTTCTTTGTTTTAAGGTTTAGTAAGTGAGAGAGAGGATCTTGTATTGTGTCTATGTTAATAAGATTAGAGGAATGTTGAAGGCCCAGGCAACAATGTAAACTGTTTTGATTACAAGATTTAGAAAGGTTTAATTTACAATGCTTTTTATTGCTCAATATAAAACACTGCTGTTTGTATACCTTTGAAGGTCTCTGTAAAAAAAAAAACTGTTTGTGTGAATAAGGAATGTATGCTTCAGAAAAAAATTAGGTGTGAAGGCCATTGTTAACTACCAGATGGTCAAGAGAGGAGGGGTGAAGAACGAGACTTACTGACACCAGAGAACCATCAGCGTGTTGTGCTTAAAAGAAGCACACGGGATCTTTTTCCGGGATAAGGTAACATACCACATTTATTGAATATACATAGACCAATCAATACTTTATCATATGCATATGAGACATTACACTCATGCACTCACACACACACACACACACACACAAGCACACTCCGTCTTGTTGTTACCAATAGTTGCTCCCCCTAACTGCACTGGCCAGGTGAGTTACATGGGGGAGGGGTGGAGTCGGGCTTCTGCCAATCCGGATCGATGCTCCCATGTTGACAAGATGAAAACCCGGGGTCCCTCTGCAAGATGCCTCGTATTTATCCCTCTCATGCAGCCAGTAAGTCATCACCTTGCCTTTTTTAATGCTGCTTCAAAGAGGGTCCTTCCAAGGGCAGGCACTTGCTGCTTGACTCCCAAGGTCATCTATATGTCCAATCTTCATTTCAATGAGCTCACTTCATAAGTCTTGTTGTCTTTGGATCTGGCTCCCAGCTCCTCTCCACCCTTGCAACTGCTGCTGGAGGTGCTCACCTCTGAAAGCTTCTCCATTCACACCTCATTCATTTCAACAGGACAATCAATGAAAGAGGAGAGATCTATTCTACTCCTAGAAAAAGACATTTTCCTATTCCTAAGGCCTATAACATAAAGGGCTTAATACAAAGTTTCTATGGTCTATAAGAAGCAAAGATCTATACAAGATTATTTATATAAAGACTTATAAAGTTTCTCTTAATACAAAGTTATATGAGAATGATACATGGATATGGAAATGTTGCAGAGATTTATCCACAAGCATGCGCACATCCATAATGAAGTAAGGGCAGATTGACGACTCTAAGGTGGAGCTGGAACCCCTAAAGACAATTGATTAACTCAATCCAGGACAGGATGACCCTCTTGGAGGTGTTTTGGAATGATAACATCAAAAGATAACACCAATTAATGAATAACCGGTCAAAAACTGACACAGCGAAATCCACAGACTTCAACAGAAAAAAGAGGATTATAAGAACAGGGTGCTTTGCCATGGGACTTTGGGTTCATCTTGCCACCAACTCCAGGAGCATCAGATCGCGACCAACAGAGCCCAGCTCCCCTCTGGAATCAAGCTGGCTGGCCACTAGATTGATCCAGACTCTGGACTGGTAACTATAACATCGATTGGTGGGACTGTGTGTGTGTGTGTGTGTGTGTGTGTGTGTGTTTGTGTTTGTGACTGAAAAGCATATTCTAACTATTGTATTCTCAATAAATGCAGCATGCTGCCTTCTCCCCTATAAAAGATCTCATGTGCTGTGTATGGGCATAACAGTTCTCTTGAACAATACATACAAGAAAGAGGCATAGCACTCAGCATATGGAACTACATGAAGAGTATATAGAAAGAAGGAGGGCAATCATATTATCAATATTTACACAATTTGCTTTGAGTAAGGTTGCCAGCTTCCTAATTGCACAAAACTGAAGCCCTCTGCTCCTGCCACTTCTCCAAGGCCCCATCTCTGTTTGCTCCATCTCTCACCCCAGACTCTGGGGCAGGGCTGGGGATGATGGTTTTGGGGGTTTAGGAGAGGGCTCTTGGCTGGGGCTGAAGGGTGTAAAGAGTGGGGGGGAGTGGAGACTCAGGATAGGGGTGGGTTTGGTGATGAGTGGTTTGAGGTGCAGAAGAGGATTCACGGCTGGGAAAGGGTGTGTGGGTGCATAGTGCAGGCTTTGGGAGGGAGTTTGGGTTCAGGAGATGGTTGGGGTGTGAGGTTGCAGTGGTACTTACCACAGCTCCCCAAAAACAGCTGTTATGTCCCTGCAGCTCCTAGGAATGGGCATCCAAGAACTCAGGAGGCTCCATGCTCTGCCCTCACGACTGTAGGTGCCACCATTGCATCTTTCCATGTCTTTTGAGCACTCTTGTTATTTCAAAATATAATATGCTTGCTATTCCGACATCCCTGTAAACCTAATTCCACAAGGAGTAAGGGACATTTTGGAAGAGCTATTTATTTCAAAATAAGTGCTGTGTAGACAGTGCCAAATTTTGAAATAAGCTATGCAATTTGTGTAGCTCAAATTGCGTAGCTTATTTCGAGTTCTGGGTGCAATGTAGACACACCCTTATTTACAGTAGCATCTCCACTAACTTGAATAGCATTGGGTTCCTGCTAGAAAGAGCTCTGTATTATACAGCTCATTTACAAAGAAATATGTAAGGGAATAGCTTAAGCTGTGTAACTGAAGTTGATTTAATTAATAATAATAGAAGAATTAATTTGAATATTAAGCAATGTCTTATCAATGAGCTTGGTTCAACAGTGGAATAAATTCTCAAAGGAAGGGCTGGAAACTGCATCACCTGAATGCTTTAAAATGACAATAGACTTGACAAAATACATTGTAAGAGCAAGTTTGCATTGAAACACATATAGATTATTTTACCTAAAATATTTTTCCCCTCTAATTGTTAATAATTTCTAAGAATTGCACAAATATTATTTTCTTTGTTATTTAAAAATGTTACGTATATCAGATTGCTATGTACTTTGGATTACTTAGTAATTTTAGTAATAGTTTTTATGTAGGTGGATATATTTTATTCAGAAACACAGCTTTCTTTTTCAGATTAATTAAAAGTCTAAACAGTTCTACCCATATAGTAGTAAGGGAAAAATATAAAAAAAAATCATGTTATTATTTAATTTAATGTCAGTCAGCTATTTAATAAAATAGCAACAATAACAGTAACATCAAGCAATAAATGTCTATTATATCACTATAGTGATTTTAATTGCCTTGCTAATGTATTAGTGAAGTCCACTTCATCTTTGGAAGTATTTTCTTCTTCTCATATAGTAAATGCCATTAAAATTTGGACATTTTACACCGACATTTTCAGAAGTGGCCATTAATCTGAGGCTGTCTCATTTCTTCAGTTCACAGTTTTACAGCTAGATCTAATTCTGAAAAGGACTGAGCACCAGATGTTTTAAAATTTGGGACTTTTTTTTTTAACAAAAAAATGGGGTTTCAACTAAACAAAATCTTTTCAGAAAGTACATGCTTTTTCATGGAGAATTTTGGTTTCATTCAGCTGAAAAACTAAATATTTGAGAAATGTAAAGTCAGTTGTTCATCAAAAATAAACGCACATTTCAGCTGCAAATTAAAAATTCAATTCAGAACTGCCATTTGGTGTTTAATAGGAGTACTAGTTTGGATGCTTCTTGTTCCCCATTCTCTTCTATGCTGACTATTCCTATGATACACTATGGCAATAGGACTCCCACTAGGTAATGCACCAGTTCAAAAAGAGGGGAGATGATGGGAAACAGGGTCTGCCCAGGGAGCATGGTTCACAAATGAGAATGAGGGTAAGTAGTATCCTTCCAAACTACAACTCTCATAAGTCTTTCAGGGCAACAAAGTCTGTGGTATGAAATGACTGACTGTCTGAATTAATTTTTAAAGCTCTTGTCCTGCTCCCATTCCCTTTCATTATCCATATCCTTATTATTACTGTTGGTGCTGAGATAGTCACTAGTGTCCCTCTCCACTACATATACACATTACAAAAAGATTGTAAGATTTTCAGGGCAGGGATTATAAATATCAATTCCTTTCTCCCTCTGCCCACAATTCCTGCCCTGTTCATTCTATATCTCACATTCATTATTGCTTTCTCTCCACCACACTCTCCCTTTCAGTTTTGTACTTCTCTCCAAACCTTTCTCTGCCTCTCACCCACCTTTATCCACACTTTCACTATATGTGAAAGAGAGAAAGGAAGGAGTAACACCTCTTTATTAAAGGAGCTTGCATCTGTTCAACAATAATGAATTAAGTTTAATGATTTCCTGTGCAGGAACAAATATTATACCCATGATGTAGGTAGGTAAACTGAAGAGGAGGAAATCGAAATGACTTGCATAAAATTCATTCATTGACTTAAGAGTCAAAAATACCACAGGACCCTGAGTCCCAGTCCATTCAGTTTGCAGGCTTGTGCATATAAACACAAATAACAGACCTTAGCATTCAGATGATGGCATTTGTAATGCTAAATATATAAAAAACAATTGTTATGAATATTCAGAGCCTTTATCTTTTTCAGAAAAATAAAGATGATCATCAAATGATAAATGTAAATGAATTTAGATTTTAAATTTTTTAAACAGCTGCCATAAAGCATCAAAATAAATAACTCTGTTCCATATACTTTGGGATTACACATCACCACATTTGTTAGAAAATGACTGATAGCTCCCATTTCATCTCCCCAAATTATCCTGCTGTGTATCTATTAGGAAACATTCCTTCTTAAATGGCGTAGATGGTAATAAAGGGAAATAGTTACTCAAAATATCAGTGATAGCACAAAATAATGAATAGCTCAGAAATGGAAATCTCCTCCTTTACCCACAAGAGCTGACAACATTGCAGCAATGAATAATCTGGTTGCTCCTGAAAGTATGGACTTCCAGCTGAAAGATAAATGGGAAGAAATCATCTCTCTTTAAATTAACAATTTTGATTAAAATATATAGCTACATTTTTAACTGACACAACCTTGTACCTGACACAACCTTGTTAAATATTACATTTAAAGGAGCCTTGAAGTGGTTTTATGTGCTATACAGGTCAAATGTGCTATTCAGGTCAAATAGTCAAAGCTGACTAAATTATAATTAAAATGAAGTGAAAAAAATTCTGCCTGTGTGCATGCAAATGAAAATTTAGTCACATAATTTCTGGAGTCAATCGTACAGAAAGGTGATATTAATACTGGATAAACAAAGCACTCTTCCATTGACTTCAGGCCCTCTGAATTTTCCTGGACATGCTGTAAGGCACTTTATTAGTGTGTAAAATCTAGGCTGTGATCAAGAATATGATCAACCTTCTATTTCTCAACTGAGTTGAACACACTTGAGGAGGAACAGTGGCACAACAATGGCAAGAGTCAAGGTGAGGCCTGGAAACAAGTGCTGAAGTGCAATCCAATAAATTCAAGTGACATCCATGTTCAGGATTTTCCATCAGCCCTACTCTGTATAGGAATATGTATACATGAATATGGCTGCACTACTAGAAGAAAGTGAGGGCAGGGAGAGTCACAAGGGTGAGCCACTGAGAGAAAGGTCCCCAAAGATTCCAACTATATATTATGTTACAGCCATTTATGCAATGCCTGGGGATGGACATTGGCCACAATATTTTTGCTGGCCCATCAGCCTGGGACAACTACTGAAATCTCAATTAATATCACCATGCTTGACAAACAATATGAGGAGTTGCCTACAGTTCTCTGGCAGGCTACATCTACACAACATAATTATTTCAGAATCACTGACATTATTCCAAAATAGCACAGTCTGTGACTATACTACAAGTAGTTATTTCACCATAATGTCAAAATAATGTCAAGCTGGAGGACTTCTTACTCTGACTCCTGTAACCCTAATTGTACAAGGAAGGGAGGTCAGAGGAAGAATGCTCTTTCTTGGACTTCCTGCTGTGTAGATACACCAAAAGCTGAAATAAGCTATTTTGACTTAAGCTACGCAATTGAGGTAGCTCAAGCTGCGTAGCTTATTTTAGTTTTAGCCCTGCCTTGTAGATGTTCCCACGCAGTCCTCATCAATACTTTTTCACAGGGAACCCATTTATTTGATAATACCTGTTTTATAGGTACAAACATTAATATCCATCCACTATTTAGGCTGTCAGTTTTGAAAATTAGCCCACCCTATATCATTTGAGACAACATTTGTGAGGGGAAGCATGGTGTTGTGATTAAAGCCCTGGACTGAAATTTGGAAAATGTGGGTACAGTTTTTGCCTATGCTATAGATTTCTGCTATTACCTTAGTCAAATCACTTACCGGTAATCCATTTGTATCTCAGTCAACAATTCTTAAAATGGAATAAAAATACTTTAGCCTTTTTAGCCTACAAACACTTGAGGCAGGGAATGTCTCTTACAATAGATGGGCCCTCATGTCATTACACAAAAACAATGTTAAAGAACATTATTAAAACTTTCAAAAGTCCAGCCTTTAGAGTGCTGAGCCTGTATAATCTTAATTCATCCCTCTTGTTCTGTTATAGGAATAGAAATTCTGGCTTTCAGCCCCAGATTGAGCCACATCTGTTCACAGCAGCAATTACAGGGAAAATCCTTTTCAGCCTCATGCTGCAGCTTGCCTCGTGTGGACAGAAACTTTGGAAATTTAAACTGTGAAGCTTCAGCAAATTTCTACTGACCATGTGCAAACAGATGTTTCAGAGGCCTATAACCTCATATACAGATTCACATGGACTTTCACAAAGGATGTCAAGACACATATCCGACACAAAGTGATACATCCCTTCCCCAGACAAATGTTTTGGCCCTGCTCCAAAGTATGTGGATGTCAGATCTCCATAAAAATCACCAGAATTTAACATGGGAAAAATACTGTATTTCTTCCAAGCCTAATTTTCTAAAATAGCTGAACTGTTTTTGGCTGGAATTTCACAATAAATAGAAATTCAGCAAGAGGCGGACACCCAGCATGAAAAAAATCCACCTAAATGATTAAAGTTTTGCAAAGTTATAAGCAACTGAAAATAGCCTCTAATAATTGAAAGCATTAGGCAATTTTTGTAACACATGCTACCATCTATACTAGAAGTATTATTTTCCATTAAGGTTAACCTTTTTTTTTTGTTTGTAAGGTGTGTTTGTATTTTTTAAAATCAGTAACATATTAAATAAAATCCCATTCTATTGGAATGCTTTTAATAACTAAATCTGCTTCTATGTTTCATATCAAATTTCTGACAACATTATATGCATTTCAGTATTGCAATTTGCTGGCTTTGTAAATGAAATCTTTTATTCACAATTGTGATTAGTATATAGTTAGTATCAATTTTCAGGAGCTCTAAAAAGTTGGCCTGAGGTCAGACCTTCTAATTGGCTTCCAAGATGGCATGAAGTCTAATTGGATGATGATATCTATATGTAGCCATTATATCTGATTTATATTTAAAGATTTTGAACCTAAAAGAAATCACAAACTGAAGCTCTTTGAATTGATTATGTGGCTGACAATGCCACAGACTACATTTCTACCAAAGAGGCAAAATCTTGGTAGAAAATAAGATTTATTAGCTATAACTATTTCACATATTTAGTAACATAGATTATAGTTGTTACTAATTAGTGTACGCAATCCAGAGAATAAATAAATTAGGCTGCACTTGTCTAACAAGTAGACATCTAACAATTATATAACAAATACAGCGACAAGGAGTCCTGTGGTACCTTATAGACTAACGATGTATTGGAACATAAGCTTTCGTGGGCAAAGACCCACTTCATCAGATGCATGTAGTGGAAATTTCCAGAGACAGGTATAAATATGCAGGCCAGAATAAGACTAGCGATAATGAGGTTAATTCAGTCAAGGAGGGTGAGACTCACTTCTAGCAGCTGATGTGGAGGTGTGAACACCAAGGGCACGTCTAGACTACATGGGTCCGTCGATGGAGCCATGTAGATTTGTTTACTCGGCAAAGGGAAATGAAGCAGTGATTTAAATAATCGCCGCTTCATTTAAATTGAAATTGCTGCCGCGCTGTGCCGATCAGCTGTTTGTCGGCACAGTGCTATAGTCTGGACGCTCCGCGGTCAACATCAAAGGCTTTTGTCAACCTCCCCGGTAAACCTCATCCCACGAGGCATAACGGGGAGGTCGACAAATGCCTTTGATGTTGACCGCGGAGTGTCCAGACTACAGCGCTGTGCCAACAAACAGCTGATCGGCACAGCGCGGCAGCCATTTTAATTTAAATAAAGCGGCGATTATTTAAATCGCCGCTTCATTTCCCTTTGCCTACAACCCTAATCTACATGGCTCCATCGACGGAGCCATGTAATCTAGACGTGCCCCAAGAGAGGAGAAACTGCTTTTGTACTTGGCTAGCTATTCACAGTTTTTGTTTAATCCTAAACTGATGGTGTAAAATTTGCAGATGAACTGTAGCTCAGCAGTTTCTCTTTGAAGTCTGGTCTTGAAGTTTTTTTTGCTGCAGGATGGCTACCTTTAAATCTGCTATTGTGTGTCCAGGGAGATTGAAGTGTTCTCCTACAGGTTTTTGTATATTGCCATTCCTAATATCTGATTTGTGTTCATTTATTCTTTTACGTAGGAACTGTCCAGTTTGGCCAATGTATATAGCAGAGGAGCATTGCTGGCACATGATGGCATATATTATATTGGTAGATGTGCAGGTGAATGAACCAGTGATGGTGTGGCTGATCTGGTTAGGTCCTGGAATGGTGTCGCTGGTGTAGATATGAGGGCAGAGTTGGCACCGAGGTTTTTTGCATGGATTGGTTTCTGTGTTAGAGTTACTGTGGTGCTGTGTATAGTTGCTGGTGAGAATTTGCTTCAGGTTGGCGGGTTGTCTGTGGGCGAGGACTGGCCTGCCTCCCAGTAAATTTTAATATGGTAAATTTTATCTCAGCTACATTTAAATAATCAATTCTATAGGAACCCTGCCACCCAGCAACCCTTTCTTCAGCTAGGATCATACATCTAATCCTCTGAAGCAGATGCCTTTTGCAGTGTTCTGAGAAAGTCCCTTTCTTCATATTATATCTGCCAAGTGCAGAAGAAAGTTCTGAAGTTCTGGAGCCCTAGAGAAAAGGCCCTGTGCCAGCCACCCCTCTGTTCTATAAGAAGGGGAGTCTTGGTCGAGTGCTTCTGCTGACTGTAGCTATGGCAGCATGCATAGGATGGTTCTACACTATTTAGGGCTTCAGAGATTATAACCAACATGATAAACTCCTCCTAGACACCAATAGGCCGTCAGAGGGGGAGCCCAGAACACAGGTGTCATATGGAATATGTGTTGCTCCATATATAAGCCACTGCATTCTGCATCAGCGTCAGTCTACAAATGGTTGTAAGGTGTAACCCCATGTATAATTAATTGAAATGAAATTGTATTTATAGGTAAACAGCATCATTTAAGATGTTCCTAAGAAATGTGGGATATTTGGGGTTGAATTCTGAAAAAGGAGCCTTCATTGCAGCATTTGTGAAATTTTGCACATATACACACAAACTCTAAGTATTAATTCGTAAGTGCCAGTTAACACCATCCCATTTACTATTGTGCATGTATAGAAGTTATCACCTGTATATTAGGTATCGTCAGTTACCCAAGCAAGTGTTAAAACTTGTGTCATGAATGCACCAGAAACTTCAGGGGGTAGCCAAGTTAGTCTGTACAGAAAAAAAACAATAGTAGGTCTGATAGCACTGCCTGATTGATATCTCCTCTTGGTCACCCTAGGGATTAGATCCAGGTTGATCTCTCAGCCTACTAGACACACAGTTCTCACTCCTCAGTCTCCAGGAAGTGACTGACTCTGATTTGCCCTGAGGCTCTTTTTATATGGATCTGCTGGGCCCTGATTGATCATTTCTCATAATCCTTCTCCTACTGACTGCACAGTGCATAGCTTTCCCAGGCTGCTTTTTAACCTCTTCTCTGCCAGTGGTGTGGTGGATGCCCCATTACAGCTTACATCCAACATATGCAGGTGCATACAGCATTGATATAAACAGAGTCTGGGCTGATGTCTTTGTGAACATGTAATCCTTGGAAAACTATGCCATTCTGAAAATATTTTGAAAAAAGCCTGTAAATTATTCAAAACTTGTCAGGCATAAATCAGGGAACTGAGAGTGTGTCTACATTGCAGCCTTTTTCCAGAAAAAAGGCTGTTTTTCTGGAAAAAAATACTTGCGTCCACACTGCCAATGAGTTCTTTCAACAGAAAGTCAAAAGAACGGAGGGGTTTTTTTCTGACGGCGGTAATCCTCTTTCTACAAGGAAGAAGCCTTTTTCTGAAAAAGCTTTTTCAGAAAAAGACACGTGTGGATGCAGAAGAGGGAGTTATTTTGAAAGAAGGGGCCTCCAGGAAATAACACAAGTGCCCTGATGGCCACTCCATCCATACTAATCACAACTAAAATACGAGATAGTGTCCAATCAATATGCACATTATGGGTATTTCTACACTTGCCCCCTAGTTCAGATTAGGGAGGCAAATGAAGCATACTGAAGTTGCTAATGAAGCGCGGGATTTAAATATCCCACGCTTGATTAGCATATTAATGACGATCGCCATTTTAAAATGCGATCGCCCGATTTAACTTGCTGCTTGTAGAGCGCGGTAGTCCGATCCAAACCCCTTCCCTCGAATTAACTGTTTCTCCTCATTGCAGGAGGAGTAACAGTTAATTCGAGGGAGGGGTTTTGGATCGGACTACCATGTCTACACGTGGCAAGTTAAATCGGGCGACCAGCATTTTAAAATGGCGACCGGCCACTAATATGGTAATCAAGCACGGGATTTAAATATCCTGTACTTCATTAGCAACTTCGGTATGCTTCATTTGCCTCCCTTGTCCAAACTAGGGGGCAAGTGTAGACATAGCTTTTTCGTTGCACTTTTTCTGTGTGGATGCTCTCTTTCAAAATAAGCTTTTCCGGAAGATCTCTTCTGGAAAAGCGTCTTCCGAAAGAAGCTTGCAGTCTAGACATAGCCTGAGAGAGCAGCAATGTGCCATATATATGAGCTATTAAAGGTAAAATAGGCTAACATGAGCAAGTCCTGCAGACTGTATGAGGGGCAGGAACACTATACCCAGAATGCATCATGAGGAATGATAAATACTATTTTCTTAGAATATTTCCTCTGCCACCCTTTTTCAGGTTGTTCTAAGTGTTGATCTTAAACATGTTTGAATGTAAATACTACTTCTGTTTGGCAGCATGGCAACTGAAAAACAATCTAAATATGATTAAAATTCAATATTTATGTTGACTCAATTGCACTTAAAGCACTATGCTATGACCACACCCTATTGCTAATCCACCATTTTCCTTCTACTCCCTGATGTTCAATTTAATGAAAGCATAGATTTTGCTTAGATTGCTGAGTAGTTTGCACACATGTTTATATTATGTAGCAACCTCCCTTGACAGGAAGAAAACAAACACAGAATGCTCAATGCTTTCTCACTATTTCTGTCTTATGTTATGGCCTAGGTGTTCCTGTCATGGACCAGGACCCTGTTGTGCTAGTCACTATAGAAACACAAAACTGGGTCAACAACGTGCAGGATCAATAGCTTGCAAAGTAAGAGAGGTGGTTTTAAGGCAAAAGGGCATCCTTTAAACATTGGAAGTAAAATCTTACTGAGGAAAATAGAAAGGAGCATAAACTCTGCCAAGTCAAGTGTAAAAGTATAATTAGACAGGCCAAAAAAATCTGAAGAGTAGCAAAAGATTCAAGAATGGATAGCAATTTTTAAAGTATATCAGAAACAGGAAGCTTGCCATTAGATAACCAAGGTGCTATCAGAGCACTCAAGGAAGATAAGGGCATTGCAGAGAAGTTAAACAAATTATTTGTTCAGTCTTCACTGCAGAGGATATGAGGGAAACCTGAGATTTTCTTTGGAGGTGACAAACCTGAGGAATTCTCTCAGACTGAGGTGTGAATAGAAGTGGTTTTTGAACAAATGGACAAATTAAATACAAATAAATCACCACGATTAAATATGAAGTAACTCAGATATGAAATTGCAGAACTGCTAAGTGTGTTGTTTAATGTAAAATTTAAATTGTCCTTTGTATGAGATAACTTGTGAGTAGCTAATGTAATATTGAATTTTTTAAAAGGCTCCAGAGCTAGTTCTGAAAATTACAGGTTTAGAAGGCTAATTTCAGTACCAATAAAGTTGGCTGAATCTATAGTAAAGAACAGAATTATCAGACATATAGATTAACACAATTTTTTGTGAAAGGTCAACATGGCTTTTTAAGTGAAATCATGGCATACAAATCAGAAATCTTGGAGGGAGGGGAAGTTATCAAACTTGTGAACAAGTGTGATCCAGTGGATAGAATTTACTTGGACTTTCAGAAAGTCTTTGACAAGGTCCCTCTCCAAAGGCTCCTCAGCAAACTAAGGAATCATAGGATAAGATGGAAGATTCTCTCATGGATCAGGTAAATGGTTAGAAGATAGGAATCAAAGTATAGGAATAAATGGTTAGGTTTCACAATGGCAAACAAAGTAAATATCAGGATCCCCCAGGGTCTGCAGTAGGACGAGTATTGTTCAATATATTGATAAATGAGCTGGAAAAGGGGATAAATAGTGAAGTGGTCAAATTTGTAGATGACACCAAATTACTTAGAATAATTAAGTCCAAAGCAGTCTGCCAGGAGTTACAATGGGGTTTTACAAAAATGGGTGACTAGACAACAAAATGCAGATGAGATCAAATTTTGAAAAATGTACAATAATACACATTAGAAAATAATCCAAACCATGCGTACAAAATGATTGAGTCTAAATGATCTGTCATTACTCAAGAAAGATCTTGGAGTCAGTGTAGATAGTTCTCTGAAAGCATCCACTCAGTATGCAGGGGAAGACGAAACAGCTAACAGAAAATTATGAACCATTAAAAAAAAGAATAGATACTACCTCAGAAAAGTAACAGTGCAGTCCGTAAGATATCAGTATCATTGGGAGGGGAAAGAATACACTAAAAAAATAGAAGGTTTTTAGTTAACATTGCATGAGGTAACATTTCAATCAAGTCAGAAAGTCTAACATGACTGTAGTCAGCAAGAGTAAGTCTCAGGTCCGACACTGGGTTCCCAAAGTACAAAGGACGCTACACAGATATCTGTCAAACACAAGTAGTTTATTTCTTGACAGCTAACAGCTGTGCCCCATAAATGGAAGAACAATATAACAAAGAAGCGGCATATCTTATGTCCCTTCCTGCAAGCCTGGGACCCCGGGTAGGCTGCGGACGAAGTGGGAAGTTGTCTCAGCTTCCGAAGCGCCGGTACCCAAAGCCCATCAGTGAAGTCCGATTTGCTAGGCTCTGAGGCAGCCTTAAATACAGTTTTCCTGCCTTGTTTGGCAGTTTGGAAATTTCCAGGGGGTTACTCATAAGTGCTGATGTAGGGCTTAGCTGTTAGTTATCGATCTGGTTCTGATCTGGATCTTCTTGTTCTTTGGCCCTGTTTACGTGATCAGTACATTAGGGTAAACAGAATTGTTTATGCGTTCTTGCCCTTTACCCTTATCTCATACTTGTTCTTGCTATACTGGCAACAATGCTTATCTTAAGTGGCGTATGTTCCCAAAGACTTGCTTCTGGCTCATCAGATATAGGGAAAAGGGAAAGGGGGGAAAGGATGCAGGCCTCACCACCCCTAAACTAGCACGTACAAAGTTCTTCTGCAATTGACCACTACAATGACCCATAAGATTTTTAGTTAATGTTGTCAGTAACTATTTTCAAGATCTCTATTCTTTTTCATATGACACTGGTGACCATGTAATACAGAATGTGAAAGTAAAGCATAAAAGCTATACACTTCCAACACAGAAATTTCTAGGGCTCAATCCTTCAGATGTCATCTGATTAAAGAGAAGTGGAAATTTCCCTTCACAACAGGGTCAAGATCATAGTGATTGGTTTGACTTTTTGTGAATTTACAAATACTGATTATCCAAACCTTATTCATATGAATTCCTTTGCTTCCTGAAACAGGATTGTTAGCCTGGGACTGAACTATGATAACATTGCACTATGGATGGCAATGCTGAGATCTATGAAATAATGTATATACATATCTGAAGAGGAGTCAGCAAACTGGGATCTTGAATTAAAATTTGTCCCTCAGGCTGGTTTCCTGTAGACCAGGGGAGGGGAATCTAAGGCCCAGAGGCCGGGTGTAGCCCCGACTTGTCTGGATCCAACCCCTGAGGCTCAGAGCTCATCCCCTGCCCCCAGCATTGGGGAGCCTGCCCTGGCACTCCAGTCCCCCCACATGGGGCTGGAACATACAAAATCTATTAGAATGCCCCCAGCTCTGGTGTGCAAGGGGAATATGGGAAATGTCTTACTGCTTCTTAGTTAGAGGCCATGCCAGTGAGGGGCGTGGTTTTTTGGTTTTTGGAATTTTTTTTCTGTTTTTGTGGTGATTTTTTGCTTCTCATTTGTGTGTGGCCCCTGACTGATTTTTCTGTGAATCAGTGGCCTCCGACCCAGAAAAGGTTCCCCACCCCTGCTGTAGACCTTAGGAGATGTGAAAGACCAGAGCTTGAATCCTATGGAGTAGTGGTTCCCCACCTTATTATACAGGATTGACATATAAACCTATGTACAATCTTGTGTGGACCAGATTCTACAAATTTTAATTCAATTTAAAGACACTTGTATTGATTTATATTTTAAGTTCATCTTGTTTTCATATGTATTTAGATTAGGATGTTTCTATGTACAGTATTATATTTGCACACTCGTGGAAACTACAGTGATGTAAACATGACAACAAAATACTAATGAATCGGCCACTATTAAGCTATGGTAAAACAAGTTGTGGGGCTTATGAAATGCTCTGATGAGCCATGTATGCCCCATGAACCATCAGTTGGGCACCGCTCCTATAGAACTTGGATACAGAATAGAACTCTAATATTTTTAATTTATTTCTTATAAATTCCACAGGAGTGGAGGTTCAAAGAATCCTTTTTCCTTTAGGTCTTCAGAGCCTCCTCTTGTGGGCAGAGGCTTGCACTAATGGGTGACTATATCCCTGAATTCAAACTTCAAAGCCTGGAGGACCACAAACTCATTCCTTTGATTCCTAATTACTTAAAGGCTGCAGGTATCCTGAGCTAATCAGATTTCTAATGTATATATTTCTATTTGCCCTTTCATGATGATGTTATTCTGTCGCCCGACAGGAAAAACTTTTTTATATATATAAAGAGATATTTTTGTTCATTTATTGCCTTTTCATTTTGACTAATATAGGACCAATTTCTACCTTCATAATGCAGCAGCATAAGTATAAGCCACTATTGTGGCTGCTCTGTGGAGCCATGAACAATAGGGCCCCAACTCAGAAAGGTAATTTTGCATGTGCCAAATTTCAAGCACATAAGCAATCCCATTGAATAAGGTCTTTATGACAGTGGTTACACAACATTATTAAGCCATGATACCTAGCTGTTTTTGTTAGTTCCAATCAGAAGATAAAACTACACCATAGGTAGTATTGCTCCAAGTGTTCAGATGTTAGTCTACATTAAAGGGATGGAAAATAGACAAAAGTTAAAAAAGTAATAACAGAAATTGAAAAAAATCTAACGACGTTACAATACTTTCTTGCACTTGATTTTTGGCAAACTTCTATTCTAAATAAAATTGTTGCATTTATTTTGTTTCAGCTTTGAGAAACTCAAAGTGACAAAAATAAGTATATTTAAAAATTCAAGAATGTCCTTTTTAAAGACAGAATCTTAGCCTGTTAAAATTATGCATATCTGCTTTGCTTCATTTATCATCAATGGGGGAACATATTCAACATTCATTCATTTCTGGTAATGGTTTTGTCAAAAATAAAAATTCAAAAAGGAGGCCAGAGAGTAGAAAAAGACAAGTAAACAGAAGTATCAAATAGAAAATCTGAGTTAGAGAATCTTCTCAGCTTCAGCTCTTTTGTATATACAGTTTTGTCAGAAGATTAGGGGGGAAAGATCTCTTTACAAAAATGTCTGTAAATTAAGAAGTGTAATTTCAAATTACCCTCACTCAGGAAAATATTATGTTGACTTAAATTAATGTAAATTTATCTTACCAATTCTTTACATACAACTTGCTAATACAATGTAAAATTAAAATTAAAAAACCTCATTGGTAGTTCCATGCGTAAAATTATTTAGCTACATCATAGATCAATTTGGCCCCTAGAAAACTATTCTCTGCAGAATAAGCCTGCCTGTTTAACTGGTACAATTGCTATAATGACACTATAAGACTATAAAAAGTGTATGTGACTTATAAGAACAGCTATAATAACACTATGGATCTCTGATTTCTTATTTGCTCTATCCTTTCAAATATATTCACAATCCAATGGCCCAGATATAAGCATAGTCTGTCTGGATACTTCACATACTGTTTCTGGAACAATTTGTACAGTGAGGTTCTGAAAGTATTGAACCAAACTGCAAAACCCTGTATATGATGGGGGCCACTCAAGCCCAGTGACTGGGGGAGGAGGGACTAAAAGGAACAATCACTCCAGAATCCAGTGATGCTGTGGCTGCCACTGTGGGACTCATATGGTGCACTGCAAGTAGCTCAAAGGGCTGCCTGGGGAGACAAGGGTGCCAAGTGCCATGCTTGAGGGGGCCAGCTGCCCTCAGCACCACCCCTTCCAACTCAGGCCCCCACCTTTTCTGGGAGCATGGAACCAGTCCTCCCCCCACCCCACACACACTTTGCCCAGGGGCCCAGTTGGCTCCCTGGGGATCATTTCAAGCCAGGGAATGCTGCCGCACCTCAGCACCCCTGATTCTAGTTCCTGTGCCTCTACACAGAAGTTCGGATGGCTTTCAGATAAGCAAGAAGCTATGAAAGCTTGCGAACAGGAGCAGCTAACAGAGAGTTTGGAGAGGGTGTTCTCCAGGTAAAAGAGGAGTAAAAACGGGACCCTTGTGGTAAGTGGCTCTCTGTAGTGTGTGTTTGTGTGTGGGGGAGTTATTTGCTGTGTGCTGGGCTTGTGTTTGTCTGGTTGGTTGGTTGGTTGGTTGGTTAGTTGGTTGGTTGGTTGGTTGGTTGGTTTGTTTGAAGGAGCTTCTAAAAGGTTTGAAATCTAGAAGCCTCTGTTAATTGGCTGAGCCTCAGTCAGGGGGAGGGGCTACCAGAGCTATATAAGCCTGTGAGTCAGTGACCAGGGAGCTTGCGAACAGGAGCAGCTAACAGGGAGTTTAGAGGGGGAGGTTAGAGGGCACTAGTGACTTCTGACCTTCTTTAAAACATAACTCTTATAATAATCTATATTCCAGAGATTTAAAAAGAAGCCCAGTTTATACTAAACTTATTCATAAGAAAAATGGAGACAGAAGCCCAGCAGCAGAGTGGGGCTATCCTGTTTATTGCGCTGAGTGTAACATGTATGATTACCTGCCCTGTGGGCGGGTGGCGATGTGTGCACCGTTGCAGAAGGAGCTCCTGACCCACAGAGACCGAGTTCGGGCTTTGGAGGCCAGGGTGGCTGAACTGGAGGAGCTAAGGGAGGTAGAGAGATATGTTGATGAGACTTTCCGGGACACTGTAGTACTGTCCCACCTCCAGTCTGAGAGCCCCAGTGCTCTTAAGGAGGATGAAAGTCTCAAGGAACAGAGCATTCAGTGGGAGCAGAGGGAAACCATCCCGTAGTTGGGACCCTCCTTCCAGAGGATGTTGCGTATCCTCTCGCACTGAGGTATCTCTGAGGGGAGGGAATGCCAGTTGTTAGGAAGAGGCAGGTGTTAGTAGTGGGTGATTCGATCGTTAGAAACATAGATAGTTGGGTTTGTGATGACCGGAGAACCGTATGGTCACTTGCCTGCCTGGTGCGAAGGTTGCAGATCTCTCGAGGCATCTAGATAGACTTATGTGTAGTGCTGGGGAGGAGCTGGTGGTCGTGGTACATGGTACCAATGACGTAGGGAAGGGTAGGAGAGATGTCCTGGAGGCCAAATTTAGGCTGCTAGGAAAGAGACTGAAATCCAGGACCTCTATGGTGGCATTCTCGAAATGCTTCCTGTTCCACACGCAGGGCCAGGTAGGCAGGCAGCTTCAGAGTCTCAATGCGTGGATGAGACGATGGTGTAGGGAAGAGGGGTTTGGATTTATTAGGAACTGGGGACACTTTTGGGAGAGGGGAGCCTATACAGGAAGGATGGGCTCCACCTAAACCAGGGTGGAACCAGACTTCTGGCACTAAACATTAAAAAGGCCGTAGAGCAGTTTTTAAACTAAGAGATGGGGGAAAACCGATTGGTGCGAAGATGCACGTAAATCGGAGGAAGACTTCTCTTAGAGAAGAATCCATTGATAGAGATTCTCTAAGCTGTAGTCAGAAAGAGAGGAGAGGAGAGGGCAAACCATGGGCCAGAGCAGACAAACAACTGCATCTAAAGGAATCCAATGCATCAGGGAAGGGCAGACAAATAAGCAGTGGCAAATTTTTAAAGTGCTTCTACACAAATGCTAGGAGTCTGACTAATAAGATGGGTGAACTAGAGTACCTCGTATTAAAGGAGGAGATTGACATAATAGGCATCACTGAAACCTGGTGGAATGAGGAAAATCTGTGGGACACAATCATACCGGGATATAAAATATATCGAAAGGATAGAGCAGGCCGGGTGGGTGGCGGAGTGGCACTCTATGTGAAAGATAATGTAGAATCAAATGAAATAAAAATATTAAATGAATCAACATGTTCAATAGAATCGCTATGGATAGTAATTCCATGCTCCAATAATAAGAAATTAGCAGTAGGGATATATTACGACCACCTGACCAGGACAGCGATACTGACCTTGAAATGCTGAGGGAGATTAGAGAGGCTACCAAAATAAAGAACTCTATAATAATGGGGGATTTTAATTACCCCCATATTGACTGGATACATGCCACCTCAGGAAGAGAAGCGGAGATAAAATTTCTCAATGGCTTAAATGACTGCTTCTTGGAGCAGCTGGTGCAGGAACCCACAAGGAGAGAAGCAATTCTCGATTTAATCCTGAGTGGAGTGCAGGATCAGGTCCAGGAGATAACCGTTACAGGACCGCTTGGGAATAGTGACCATAATATAATAACATTTAACATTCCTGTGGTGGGAAGTACACCTCAGCAGTCCAGCACCCTGGCATTTAATTTCAAAAAGGGGAATTACACAAAAATGAGGAGGTTAGTTAAACAGAAATTAAAAGGCACAATGACTAGAGCCAAATCCCTGAAAGCTGCATGGAAACTTTTTAAGATACCATAATAGAGCCCCAACTTAAATGTATACCCCAAATTAAAAAACATAGCAAGAGACCTAAAAAAGAGTCACCGTGGCTTAACCACCATGTAAAAGAAGCAGTGAGGGACAAAAAGGTATCTTTTAAGAAGTGGAAGTCCAATCCTAGTGAGATAAATAGAAAGAACATAAACACTGTCAAATCAAGTGCAAAAATGTAATAAGAAAAGCAAAAAAAGATTTTGAGGAACAGCTAGCCAAAAACTCAAAAAGAAATAACAAAATATTTTTTAAGTACATTAGAAGCAGGAAGCCTGCTAAAAAACCTGTGGGTCCCCTAGACGATCGAGCTAAAAGGAGCTATCAAGGACGATAAAGCCATTGCAGAGAAACTAAATGATTTCTTTGTTTCAGTCTTCACGGCTGAGAACGTTGGGGAGATTCCCAAATCTGCACCGTCCTTTGTGGGTGATGAATCTGAGGAACTGTCCCGGATTGAAGTGTCATTAGAAGAGGTTTTGGAACAAATAGAAAAACTTAATGTTAACAAATCTCCGGGACCAGATGGCATTCATCCAAGGGTTCTAAAAGAAATCAAATGGGAAATTGCTGAATTATTATCTGTGGTTTGTAACCTATCCTTTAAATCGGCTTCCGTACCTAATAACTGGAAGGTAGCCAACGTGACACCAATATTTAAAAAGGGCTATAGAGGCGATCCTGTAATTACAGACCGGTAAGTCTAACTTCAGTACCAGGCAAATTAGTCAAACAATAGTAAAGAATAAAATTGTGAAGCATGTAGAAGAACATAATTTGTTGGACAAAAGTCAACATGGTTTCTGTAAAGGGAAATCCTGTCTTACTAATCTATTAGAGTTCTTTGAAGGGGATAACAAACATGCAGACAAGGGGGATCCAGTAGATATAGTATACTTAGATTTTCAGAAAGCCTTTGACAAGGTCCCTCACCAAAGGCTCTTGTGTAAATTACATGGCCATGGGATAAGAGGGAAGGTGCTTTATTGGATTGAGAACTGGTTAAAAGACAGGAAACAAAGGGTAGGAATAAATGGTAAATTTTCAGAATGGAGAGGGGTAACTAGTGGTGTCCCCCAAGGGTCAGTCCTGGGACCAATCCTTTTCAACTTATTCATAAATGATCTGGAGAAAGGGGTAAGCAGTGAGGTGGTAAAGTTTACGGATGATACAAAACTGTTTAGGATAGTCAAGACAGAAGCAGACTGTGAGGGACTCCAAGAAGATCTCACCAAACTGAGTGATTGGGCAACAAAATGGCAAATGAAATTGAATGCGGATAAGTGGAAAGTAATGCACATCGGGAAAAATAACCCCAACGATACGTACAGTATGATGGGGGCTAATTTGGCTACGACAAATCAGGAAAGAGATCTTGGAGTTATCGTGGACAGTTCTCTGAAAACTTCCACACATGTGCAGCGGCGGTCAAAAAGGCAAATAGGATGCTAGGAATTATTAAGAAAGGGATAGAAAATAAGACACAGAATATCTTACTGCCCCTGTATAGAACTATGGACGCCCACATCTTGAATACTGTGTACAGATGTGGTCCTCACCTCAAAAAGATATTTTGGCCTTGGAAAGGGTTCAGAAAAGGGCAACTAAAATGATTAGGGGTTTGGAACGGGTCCCATATGAGGAGAGGTTAAAGCGACTGGGACTTTTCAGTTTAGAAAAGAGGAGACTGAGGGGGATATGATAGAGGTATATAAAATCATGAGTGGTGTGGAGAGGGCGGATAAAGAAAAGTTATTTATTCGTTCCCTAAATAGAAGAACTAGAGGACACCAAATGAAGTTAATGGGTAGCAGGTTTAAAACTAATAAAAGAAAGTTCTTCTTCACACAGCATGTAGTCAACCTGTGGAACTCCTTGCCAGAGAAGGCTGTGAAGGCTAGGACTATAACAGAGTTTAAAGAGAAGCTAGATAATTTCATGGAGGTTAGGTCCATAAAAGGCTATTAGCCAGGTGATAAAATTGGTGTCCCTGGCCTCTGTTTGTCAAAGGCTGGAGAGGGATGGCAGGAGACAAATAGCTTGATCATTGTCTTCGGTCTACCCTCTCTGGGGCACCTGGTGCTGGCCACTGTCGGCAGACAGGATACTGGGCTAGATGGACCTTTGGTCTGACCCAGTACGGCCGTTCTTATGTTCTTATGTTCTTATGAAAAGAACCCCACACTAAAATGCAGTTCTCAGAAGTAGGGAAAGCCAGGTCAATAAACCCATGATTTGTTTCAGGAACTAGACATGAGGGGAATGTGTTTCTAATGTGGAGCCCTTTTACTACTATTGGCACTTCTTTCAAAAACCTGAGAGTTGTCATTCATACTATGTCCAAAGCCTACAAATCACACAATGAACAAAATAAGTGATGAATTTCTGGAATAACAGAGATCTTTAGGGAGAAATGATTGTCAGCCTTCAAGGCTGAAAGTCTTTTTATGTCAATAGTAGGCTTTTGCACTTCCTTCAGATTTATGCAGGAGAAATGTGAGGAACTTCAACAGCATGTCTTCAGTTCCTAGGATAGTGTCTGCCACAATGAAAATGCTAAGTTACAGCAGCTAGATTTTGTTTTCCCTCAGCCAACAGCAGCAAGGAGGCTCAATTTGTTATAAATTCTAAGTGAGTCTAGAAAAGATCAGAACTGTAATAAAAAATGAAGGCTGTATTACCAATCTGTGCCACCATTCATGACAAATGGATGTATCTAATCTGGATCACCTCGGGTCCAATATCATAATCATATTAGATGAAAGGAACTAAGATGCTAAAGGTTTTCTGGAATAAATTATAAGGGGTCTTGTGCTCCTTTGTGAAATGTCATTTCTGGAAGATCTAAGGATCCTGATGTTTTAAGTAAGGGCTTTTTTCAAACAATTCTGGTGAGAGGAACATTTCATAATCTGTCTCTGCGTGTTACTCTTAATGACTGATTATTTTTCCAACTGACTTCAAAGAAAAAAAATTGTTAGCACTACAAGGAAACAAAATGTTTCTTTGTTTTGTTTGTGAATAAAGTTTTGACCTTTAGTTAACACAAATCCATGGAAAAATATTGTTACATCCTCTTCTATAAATTAATTATTTCACTTAGTTAATCCTGGTTTATACCAGCATACTATGAAGTTTATACCTTGTATCTCTCTTAGGACATATTTTATTATAAGAAGCTTATGCATTTTAAAATAATCAAATGTAGCAAAGGAAAAATGTTGTAGAATTCAGGCTATTTCAAATATCTAAAAGTCCCTAAATGATCTTGATTTTGCAAACATTATACAAACATATTTACAAATATAAATAATTACACTATTTTTGTAACATGTATTTACCATAAAATCTTACACAGTACCTGTGGGTTCATTGAATTTACAAAGTGCAAGAAAAACATTTTCACTAGGGTTACATTACATTACATTTAATGCAAGCAATTATCACACAGTTCTGTTTAACTAAACCAATCTAGGTAGGTAGTTAAACAAGCTTTATGCTTCCTGTGGGTCACAGAGTTGGAAGAATCTGGAGCATTTTGGTGAACCTGACCTTTGAAATGTGCATTTTAGAAATTTGTCAGTATGATTTACATATCCCTCTTTCTGCCTGTTCCACAGAAGATATATGAATCTGTTACGTGTGTCATAGTCAGAAGATGGCTCTTTAGCTCAGGCTGTAGAGATTCATGCTTTGAACTCTGGAAGTATCATCAGTACTAACAAAACTAGTAGCTGTCACTGAATATTTACTGTTTCAGGCTCCAAACCTGCAAATGATAGTATATGCACTACAATCCACCCTATCCTCAATTTCAGGATTGAGGCATTAATGAATAGAAAGGGACATTAACAAAGTCAGAATGAACCCACTTAAAATTCTGAAAAATATTGGTATACTTATGTCAATATTTGGCAGTTCTAATTATGATTCTTTTTAAAAAGTAAATATGCTGTTGTGTTGTTAATTATGTCATGTGATATTTCCATTTATATGTGCCTGCCTCTAATTCTAGGTTGGAATTACACAATAAAAATACAAATCTTATACAAGACAAAGCCACTTTACCTTTGTATATGTCTCTAAAGACCGCCTTTCCTCTCTTCTACACTTGCCTCTTTCCACTCTTTTTTTCACCCTACTATTCTTCCTGCTATTCCACTGCTACTTGTATTTAACCTGTAAGCACCACTTAGGTAACTCATTGGCTAGTGATAATGAACATAGATTCAGCGTTGTACATAATCATCGTGGCTCCACTAAAGTCAATGGCAACATTTCCATTGACTTCAATGGAGCCAGGATTTTCACCCTTAATTTATTTTAAGTAATGTAAATCAGCCACAGCTTGACTTGAAAACACAGGGCTTCTCTGGCAAAAGCACAACAGTTTTGTGAGGAAGATTTTATTTCAAACAATCTGGAAAAAATGATTTCAATGAAATGGACAAAGCTAGCAACACATTGATTAGCAACAGCACGGGTTGGCAGCATTGTTTAAGATATAATTCCATTTTTCTATTATATATTATATGCCTAAAATATATAAGTGAGCACTATAATTGAGCACTTGATATGTATGCATACTTAGTACTGTAATATTCCTATACTGACGTGTGAGCCTGACCTTATAATGTAATGAAAGACATTTATCCTGTGTAGAACACCATAGTCTAGAAGAATAGCTTGAAACTATTATTGGTGTAATAACAAGGTCTGTGTAATTTAATTCTAACACACAAGGCCAATTAGGAATATAAACACTTAATCCATCAGCATTTATGGGGGAACTGTATAAATCTCAGATTGACAACATAGACTGCATTATTTCAATTCAGCGTACCATAAAATCTGGTTACTGATTTTCTAGATTGGAAACACAAAGTCATACATTCATTTATTGCATGAAACACTTCTAATGTTGAAAGCAAGCAAGACAAAATAAAGTATTCTTCCATATATAAAATAGCATGTATACAGACAAAACACTGTGCTCTTTTTACATGAAGTACCGTTTTGCTACCACTTGATTTTGATAACATGTTAATTAATTAAAATGTGTAATTTAATCTCCCTGTGACGGGGAAGACACTCCCCGCACTGACGCCCACGCCACCGCGCCTCTGGAAAGAGACCCCTTCACGCCGGTCCACCACGGATCACGCTCCAAGTAAGCCTCGATGGGCGGGCAACCTGGGCCCTGGTGGACTCGGGCTGCAACCAAACCTTGATGTGTGAAGAGGTGGCGCCGAAGGGCGGAGAGGGGGGCCCTCCCGTTACAGTCCAATGTATCCACGGGGAAGTGCGGCGGTACCCTACCCGGTGGGTGCATATCGGAGAAGGGGCAAGCCAAGCTCGCTGCCGGGTGGTGGTGGCCCCGCGCCTGGCTTACCTGGTGATCCTGGGGCGAGACTGGCCGGGCTTCCGGCGAGCCATTCAGCGATGGAGCCAGACCCAAGGCGGGGCGAGGCCCTCTGTACCTCCTGATGCCAGGGACCAAGAGGGGCCGACCGAAGCCCAGGCAGGCGAAATCACCCCGCCAGGGGACCCCACTGGCAGGATAGGTGAGGGAGAGGACTTCCTGCGGGAGCAGTGGGAGGACAGCTCCCTTACCCACGCGTGGGAACAAGCCCAGGCGGAGACACTCACAGAACGCCAGCTCGCCAAGGACCCGCGGTTCGAGGTAAGGGCGGATCGGCTATATCGGGTGACCACCCGACCGGGGGAAGGGGGTGAGACCTGGCAACTACTAGTGCCGGCCCGGTTCAGGTGGCGAATGCTGGACCTGGCACACGCCAACCCCTGGGCCGGTCACCTGGGGGTAGAAAAGACCTTGCAAAGGATCCTGCAACGGTTCTATTGGCCAGGAGTCCACAAGGAGATTAAGGACTTCTGTACGTCCTGCCCCGAGTGCCAGCGGGCCGGGGCAAAGGGGGTGCCGAGGGCCCCACTGGTACCCCTCCCCGTAGTAGATACCCCCTTTGAACGGGTAGCCTTGGACCTGGTGGGACCTCTAGAACGATCCAAGAGGGGCAACCAGTATATTCTAGTCTTATAGATTATGCAACTCGCTACCCAGAAGCGGTGCCGCTGCGGAATACTAAAGCCCCAGGACTGGCGGCGGAGCTGGTCAAGATCTTTGCCCGGGTGGGCATACCGCGGGAGATCCTTACAGACCAAGGGACAAATGTATCGGGGCGGGTCATGTCCGAACTGTGCAAATTACTCCAGGTAAAAAAACTGCGGACCTCCGTCTACCATCCCCAGACCGACGGGCACATGGAGTGTTTTAACAAAACACTAAAAGCAATGTTAAAAAGATTTGTGGGAGTGGATCCCCGGGAGTGGGACCTGTTCCTGCCCGCCCTCCTGTTCGCGGTGCGGGAGGTGCCACAGGCTTCAACCGGCTTCTCGCCATTTGAACTTTTGTACGGCAGGCAGCCGAGAGGCATCTTAGACCTCCTGAAGGAGGGGTGGGAGGAGCAGGACTCCCGTACAAAGGGGACGGTCCAGTATATCCTCGAGCTGCACAAGAGACTAAAGGTGGCTGGCGAGCTCGCCCATGACAACTTGCTGAGAGCACAAGTGCGGCAGGCCCGGTGGTACAATCAAGGGGCCCGCAGCCGGACCTTCACACCGAGCGATCGAGTGCTACTCCTCCTGCCAGCAGCGGACTTGAAGCTATTGGCAAAATGGCAGGGCCCCTACGAGGTGCGTCGGCAAGTGGCACCAGTAGACTACGAAATCCAGCTGATGGGTAAGCGCAAAGACACCCAAATTTACCATGTAAATCTTTTAAAGAAGTGGAACGCACTAGAGAGCCTGCTGGTAACCACTCACCCTGCAGAACCTGAGTTGGGGCCGTGGGGAATAGATCTCAGCCAGCCGGGAGGGGAACCACGCCTCGGGCCCGCGCTGACTGACCCCCAGAAAGAAGAAATGCGGACCCTTTTCCGATCCTTTGCGGCAGTATTGTCGACGCAACCGGGACGCACCGGAGTGGCTTACCACCACATACAGACGACACCTGGCCAGAGGGTGCGGGAGCCCCTCCGGCCCCTCCCCAGAAAGCTATGGGGGACGGTGCAAGAGGAGTTGCAGAAAATGTTGCAGATGGGGGTGATCCAAAAATCGAGAAGTGAGTGGCGGAGTCCAATCGTCCTGGTGCCCAAACGGGACGGGACGCTACGATTCTGCATAGACTTTAGGAAGGTCAACGCCATGTCCAAATTCGATGCGTACCCTATGCCACGGACAGAGGAACTGCTGGAGAGGCTGGGGAAAGCCCAGTACCTGACAACTATAGACCTCACAAGGGGCTACTGGCAGATCCCCCTCACGCCGGCATCCCAGGAAAAGACCGCGTTTGCAACACCGTTCGGGCTCTACCACTTCCTGACCATGCCCTTCGGTTTAAACGGGGCCGCAGCGACGTTCCAGCGGTTAATGGACCACCTCCTGGAAGAGCATCGCGAATATGCCGCAGCATATATCAATGACGTGGTGGTTTATAGTGCATCCTGGAAGGACCACTTGGGCCATGTACGGGCGATCCTGAAGGCCCTAGAGGGGGCGCGGCTGACTGCGAACCCCGGCAAGTGTGCATTCGGGCAGAATGAGGTGGCCTATCTGGGATATGTCATGGGAAACGGGCAGCTAAAGCCACAAATAGACAAGGTGAAAGCAGTGCGAGATCACCCGACCCCGACAACAAAAAGGCAAGTCCGCCAATTCTTGGGCTTGGCCGGCTATTATAGGTGATTTATACCACGTTTTGCGACGATAGCTGCCCCTTTAACGGCTCTGACAAAGGGAGGGCCCGCCCAGAAGGTGCGCTGGACCCCACAGTGTGAGGAGGCGTTCCAGCAACTGAAGAAGGCCCTCACCCGGGCCCCGGTGCTGACGCAGCCGGACTTTACAAAACCCTTCCTAGTACAAACGGACGCCTCCGACGTAGGGCTGGGGGCGATCCTGGCCCAACAGCAGGGGAACGCCGAAAAACCGATCCTGTATCTAAGCCGCAAGCTGCTGCCCCGAGAACAGATGTATTCAACCATAGAAAGGGAAGCCTTGGCCGTGCGCTGGGCAGTGGAAGCGCTCTGATACTACCTGTTGGGGGGCGTGTTTCAATTGGTAACCGATCACACACCCCTGCAGTGGATGCATAACACGAGGGAGACAAACCCGCGCATAATGAGGTGGTATTTGTTCTTGCAGCAGTATAAATTTTCGATTGTGCACAAGGCAGGGCAAAGGCACGACAACGCGGACTTCTTGTCACGTTGCAGGGGTGCGGAAACGAGGGAGGAATTGACTAAGGAGCTGGAGGGGGAGGTGTGTGACGGGGAAGACACTCCCCGCACTGACGCCCGCGCCATCGCCAAGGCGCCGGGCAACGCGGCTGGGCGGGACCCGGGGGGGAGCGGGCAGCAGGAGGTGAGGCCGCCGAGCCGGGAGGCAGCAGGGCGGGCGCATGCGCCGGCGGGCGCGCCGCCCGCAGAGGACGATAGGACCCGGGAGGAGACGTACAGGAGGCGAGGGGTGGAGTGGCACGTCCCCTGGCGTGCCGGCTTGTAAAGGGGGGGAGCCAGAGGGGGAGGAGGCTGGCGGCATTCCCTCTACCCCTGCAGGCAGCCGCGGGAGCATCGCCGGAGGGCCGGAGGGGGAACGCCAGACCTCCGCAGCCCAGCCCCAGAGCGGGACGACCCCCCCCCGGGATCCAAGGATGGGTGCAGGCGGCGGACGGCCCCGACCCCTCTACGCAAGGAGCAATGAGGGCCGAGCGCACCGGAGGACAAACCCCTGCCGCCGGCCCGTGAGTGGGACCGAGGGGCGAGAGCCCTCCCCTCCCCCCTGTTGAGAGCAAGCCGGGGCGCGGCGGACATTGCAAGGGGGGAGGCGGAGACTGAGGGGAAAGAGGCACAGGTGAGCGGAGAAGCGGGGGGGGCTCCACACCCCGCGCCCGCCCATCTCGCCACACTCCCCCCCCAATTTATTTTAGAACTTTTTCCTAGAAATATTTGCCAAACATCCTAGAGAATGACATATTTTAAGTCCTATAAATGTGCCAAATAGTTTTTCACATTACAGCTCTCAGAATTGAATTCACAGAAACCTAATCTGGTCAGGTTGTCAGTGTTTTAACATACATAATTTTGCTGCAGGAAGTCAGCTACTCTAAATTGAATGTGTGTTCATTATAAGTTCACTGCCATAACTTTGAAATCTCTCAGACTGTCATGCAATTTATTGTTAACAACTCAAGGTTTAAGTTTCAGTGGTTCTCAAATAGTATGACAACATAATCTACTCTCTTCTTTTGAGCATAAGTCCTATTTCTCTCTTCATACTGCCATTGCCTTAGGGATCCCTACTCTATTGAAGAGGACTGAGAACAATGTGAATAGTACCAAAGCCTTAGAGATGTCTTTGTCTTAGCTGATATTTTAAAGTGGTACTATGTTATTCCTTTTTATTATCGCTATATTTTATTACTTATTTTTTTCATGCTTGCCTTGTACTCACACAAATTACCCTTCTATCTTATATGCTGTTTCCTTCATTCCATGGAGGTTGAGTTGGGGAAGGGATGTTGTCTGTCTTGTATCCCTTTTGCAGCCATTATGGAATTATCTTAAGCAGCTTACATTTTAATAGCTCTCTTCAAGTCTTGCTATTTTCCACCTGGCTTTTAGTTTTAAGCCTGCCTGACAGGTAGGCTGTGTCTACATTGGCACCCTTTTTCGGAAAAAGGATGCTAATGAGACCAGTCGCAATTGCAAATCCGCGATTTAAATATCCCCAGCGGTATTTTACATAACTGCCGCTTTTTCCGGCTCGGGGCTTTGCGGAAAAAGCGCCAGTCAAACGGGGATCTTGCGGAAAGAAACCCTTTTCCGCAAGATCTCTTATTCCTACTTGCAAGAATCGCGCAAGTAGGAATAAGAGATCTTGCGGAAAAGGGTTTCTTTCCGCAAGATCCCGTCTGACTGGCGCTTTCGGCAAAGCCCGAGCCGAAAAAGCGCATGTAATGCAAATACCGCGGGGATATTTAAATCCCCAGCAATTTGCGACTGGTCTCATTAGCATCCTTTTTTCGAAAAAGGGTGCCAATGTAGACACAGACGTAGTGTCTTTGGAATAACAGAATTGTAGAACACTAGAACTGGAAGAGATCTTGAGAAGTCATCGAGTCCAGTCTCCTGCCCTCACAACAGGGCCAAACACTGTCTAGATCATTCCTGATAGATGTCTATCCAACCTGCTCTTAAATATCTGCAGTGATGGAGATTCCACAAGTTCCCTAGGCAATTTATTCCAGTGTTTATCCACCCTGACAGTTAAGAAGCTTTTCCTAATGACCAACCTAAATCTCCCTTGCTGCAATTTAAGTTCATTGCTTCTTGCCCTATCATCAGATGCCAAGGAGAACAAGTTTTCTCCCTCCTCCTTGTAACACCCTTTTAGATACCTGAAAACTGCTATCATGTCCCCTCTTAGGGTACGTCTACACTAGCCCCCAAGATCGATCTAGGGAGGCTAATGAGGGGGCGACCGGAATTGCAAATCAAGCCCAGGATTTAAATATCCCGCACTTGATTTGCATGTTCCTGGCCGGTTGCCATTTTAGAAATTGACTAGCCTGAAGTAACTGCCCACGTCTACATGCGGCAGTGAAACGGGATTCCCGATTTAAAGCCCTAACTCGAATTAGCTGGTATTCCTCTTGCAATGAGGTTTAGACGTACCCTTAGTCTTCCCTTTTCTGAACTAAACAAGCTCAATTCTTTTAGTCTTCCCTCACAGGTCATGTTTTCTAGACCTTTAATCATTTTTGTTGTTCTTCTTTGGACCTTCTCGAATTTCTTCACATCTTCCTTGATATGTGGTCCCCAGGACTAGACACAATACTCCAGTTGAGGCCTAATCAGCACAGAATAGAGTGGAAGAATGACTTCTCTTGTCTTGCTCACAACACTCCTGTTAATGCATCCCAGAATCATGTTTGCATTTTTTTTTGCAACAGTGTCACACAGTTGACCCATATTTAGCTTGTGGTGACTATGACCCCTAAATACCTTTTACCAGTACTCCTTCCTAGACAATCTCTTCCCATTCTGTATGTGTGAATCTGATTGTTCCTTCCTAAGTGGAGTACTTTGCAATTGTCCCTATTAAACTTCATTCTATTTACCTCAGACCATTTCTCTAGTTTGTACAGATCATTTTGAATTTTGACCCTATCCTCCAAAGCACTTGCAATCCCTCCCAGCTTGTAAACTTAATAATTATGCTCTCTTTGCCATCATCTAAATAGTTGATGAAGATATTGAACAGAACCAGTCCCAAAATAGAACTCTGCAGAACCCCACTTGTTATGCTCTTTTAGCATGATTGTGAATTGTTAATAACTACTCGCTGAAAATGGCTATCCAGCCAGTTATGCCCCCAGCTTACGGTAGCCCCATATAGGTTGTATTTCCCTATTTTATTGATAAGAAGGCCATGTGTGACTATACCCTCCACCACTTCTCCCTTATCCACAATGCTTGATATCCGATCAAAGAAAGCTATCAGATTGGTTGACATGATTTGTTCTTTACAAATCCATGCTGGCTGTTATCTTTCACCTTATTATCTTCCAGATGTTTGCAGATTCATTCCTTAATTACTTGCTCCATTATCTTCTATGGCACAGAAGTTAAACTGACTAGTCTTTAGTTTCCTGGGTTAACTTGTTCTTATTTCTCTTTTTATGGATGGGCACTATATTTGCCCTTTTCCATTCTTCAGGGATCTTTCCCAACTTCCATGATTTTTCAAAGATGATAGCTAAAGGCTCAGATACCTCCTCTATCAGCTTCTTGGGTATTCTAGAATGCATTTCATTAGGCCCTGGTGACTTCAAGACATCTAACTTATCTAAGTAATTTTTAACTTGTTCATTTTTTGCTTTAACGTCTAAACATACCTCATTTCCACTAGCATTCACTATGCTAGGCATGCAGTCACCATCAAATTTCTTGATGAAAAATGAAATAAAGAAGTCATTAAGCACTTCTGCCATTTCCAAATTTCCTATTATTGTTTCTTCCTCTTCACTGAGCAATGGGCCTACCCCTGACCTTGGTCTTCCACTTGCTTCAAATATACTTATAGAATGTCTTTTTGTTACCTTCTATGTCTCTAACTAAATATAGCTCATTTTGTGCCTTTGTCTTTCTATTCTTGCCCCTGCATACCTGTATTGTTTGCTTATAATCATCCTTTGTAATTTGATCTAAGTTCCACTTTTTCTATGACTCCTTTTTTATTTTTAGATCATGTAAGATCTCCTGGATGATCCAAGGTGGTCTCCTGCCATACTTTCTACCTTTCGTACGCAATAGAATTGTTTGTATTTGGGTGTTTAATAATGTCCCTTTAAAAAACTGCTAACTCCCTTCAGTTGTTTTTCCTCTTAGTCTTACTTCCCATGAGACCTCACCTACCAGTTCTCTGAGTTTACTAAAAACTACCTTCCTGAAATCTATTGTTTCTAGTTTGCTGTTCTCGCTTCTACCATTCATTAGAATCATGAACTCTATGATTTCATAGTAATAGAGAGGTAGCCGTGTTAGTCTGATCTTGCTAAAACAAAAGGAAAAACTATGTAGCACTTTAAAGACTAACAAGATGGTTTAATAGGTGATGAGCTTTCATGGGCCAGACCTGAGGAAGTGGGTCTGGCCCATGAAAGCGCATCACCTATTAAACCATCTTGTTAGTCTTTCAAGTGCTACATAGTTTTTCCTTTTGTTTTAGCAAGATCAGACTAACACGGCTACCTCTCTATTACTATGAAATCATAGAGTTCATGATTCTAATGAATGGTAGAAGTGAGAACAGCAAACTTGTTTTAGCGAGATCAAATCTGAGGAAGTGGGTCTGGCCCACGAAAGCTCATCACCTATTAAACCATCTTGTTAGTCTTTAAAGTGCTACATAGTTCTATGATTTCATGTTCACTTTTACCCAAGCTGCCTTCCACTTTCAAGTTTTCAACCAGTTCCTCCTTCAATTTGCAAGTGTTACTAAGCTTTAGGGCAAGATCTGGAGAATATGATTTTTGTATGTGTGTAGACTTATCAGAGCTTGGAAGAAAATAAAGAGGCTTAATGACAAAATGCTTAAAAAACAGAGCTAAGTCATAACGGTAAACAGAGTCTTACAAAGAGTCACAGAATTGTAGAACATAGACTCTGAACAGGCAGCTCAAAATATCAGAGATCCCTTTCATACTGACAAAGTGAGTTTTTGTCCATGAAAGCTTATGCCCAAATAAATTGATTAGTGTTTAAGGTGCCACAGGATCTCTCATTGTTTTCATGGTCATCTTTGTCTTCTGATATACTCATGTTTGCTAGTTAAAATTCTATTATTTATCTTCTTCCTTTCAATCCAGTATCTTTTTCTAAGGTTAAAACTGCTGAAACTTATCATCTCATAGACTGAGGCAATGTCTACTCTACCACCTAAACTGGCACTATCAATTTAGTGTTGATTTAATGGATCTGGTGAAGGCACACTAAGTCAATGGGAGAGCATTCCCCAATTGACATTTGTACTCCACCTGCCCTAGAGGCAGAAGCTATGATGGTGGGAGGGCATCTCCTATCAACATTGTACAGTGTAGACACCACTGTAAGGCAACCTAATGTAAGCACCAGTGTAGGCAACTTAAAGGGCTAGTGTAAACCAGCCTTGAGTGCCCACTCATGCTCTCGTTGAAGTAAATGACAATTTTTTTTTTTTACTTCACTGAGAGAAGGGTAAACTCCTGAATGTTTAAGAAGTGAGGCCCTGGAATACATGCAAGGAGGAAAAACATTTTTTAAATCTGCAAATTGATTTGTCTGCCAGACATTTCAATAACTAGACTTTGTAGACATACCATAAGGACCTGATTTTACTATAAGTATTTCACGCTTGTGTAACTCCATCTTGTAAAAACAGAGTTACAGCATGTAGAATCAAATCTTATGCTTCAATGAAAACAAATGGGCCCAATTATCTATTGTCTTGAACCTCAGGTTTTCATTTGCACCAATGAAAAGTGATTGCAAATGAGGTGTAAAATGCTAACCAACCATAAAAAATTACACAAGATCAAAGGCCATGGAAAAATCAGGCCAAAATATCTACATATTTTGAACTACTAAAGTGAAAGAATATTTTTCTTCCTCATTTCTAGCAAATAGGCTCTCTTTAGCAACATCACAAACAAGTAGTCGTAAATCATATTACCAGCCAATGTTATATAACAATTGTCAGATACTAAAGTGTGGCCTTTTTCCTTCAGGGTGCAAATTTTTGCCTTGAATTGAACTGTGGGATCAAATCTGAAAACATTCAACACTACCTACTTCAATGAAAGTACTAGGACTAAAATTTGGACTTGCACATCATTTTCAGCTGTGGAAAATGTTGGGAAAACTTGGTCAATAACAAGTTAGATGGTACTTCCAAGTATGAGGCTCCCCATCTTCTCACAAATAGGCCATATTTCAGTAGCTTGAGGGATACTTTAGGATACTTTAGGATATTATGAATACCAGTATGGTAATATTTTAAGGAATCTGGCAAATATGCCATGTAAGATATCTATGTAAGTGTTATGATTTGCCAAATATTATTAACTTGTTCATATCACTTTTGTATATTAGTTCTAGATATATCTGTATTTCCAAAATTGTGATGTGTTTCTGGGCAATGGCCCAACACAGCTCAGCATCAGGACTAGGCCTGCTTGATGGCCTATCAAGAGACATGAACTGTACAATTAACCCATTGAAAGGAAAAATGACTACGTCAGTAAGCCACAAAGGATCATATCTATGGAGAGAATTCTAAGGTTTTTTTCCATGCTATGTGCTGGGCAGCTTATGTTTGGAACACAGAAAACAAAAGCTGCATGGCAAAATACTATAAAAAGCAGCTGCATCTCCTCCATTTTGTCTTCAGTCTTGCTTCTTGGTCCTGCTTCTTACATCTAGAGGAACTTGGCTACAAACTGAAACTTTGAACAAAAGACTGAATGGCACATCCAAATGATGGATGAGTTCCAGAGGGACTTTCAAGCCAGGAAACTCGGCAATACTTCTAAGAATCTAATACATGCACTTTGAATCCTTGTATGTACTGTGACTTCTTTACTATTCAACACCTCTCTTCTTGTTCTTTCTTTTTTTTCTTTATAATAGACCTTGAGTTTTAGGTACTAATGGACTGGCTGGCAGCATGGTATATTGGGTAAGATCCAAACCTGTACTGGCCTGATAACATGGCTGGTCCTTTGTGGCCAGAAGAACATTCTGTGTATGTGAGCAGAGTTTTAACGTAACTTCTCACTGTACTGGTCCTATGTGTTGATTGGGAGCCAGAACCAGAATGCAATAAATGTGGCTGTGTGATTTTCTATTTGATAACCAACATGGGGACAGTGTGTGACTGAATGGGGAGGGTCTGCTTTCACTTTTGCAGCCTTCCCTGACCTTGGCATTTCCATTGAGTGCTGCCCCAGGCACTGTAGGTAATGAAGACTATAAATTAAAGAAGGATTATGAAAAAGTACAAGAAGAAACATATTCTGTACCTAGAAAACATGTAGAATACATCTTTTGGAGCCCCTATTTGCCAGTCAAATCCTTTAATATTTCATCTTGCCAGCTAGCATTGATTTAAACAGTTTCCTTATCCTTTTCCACCAGATGTGAAGGAGGTTTTATTTAGGAGCCAGTTTTGTTCTTTATTTGCATTAATGAATCCAGTTAACGTGCAGAATGAGCATAGCATATGGCCTTAGGCTGAATGTGTGGGATTTATTTTATCACTATAATGTCCACAATGAAGAACAGAGCTGGACTATTTAGGCTTTATTAGAAACTGAGACATTTTCTCCCTTTAACATCTCCCAGCTAGACCTACTTTAGGGCAAAACTCTGATACCCATCTTTGTACTTAGTAGTACAATCACATACTCAAGAAGCAGAGTCACTGATTACCATACAAAATTTACTACTGTATTTCTTACTCAGGAACATTCTCATTGGAATAGAGGCAGACTTTGCACTGTATTTGCTGACACCCTAAAGTTACTTAGGCCATATCTACACTAGAGAGCTTACAGAAGCACAGCTGTACCACTGCAACTGTGACACTAAGATCTCAGGTAGCTGCTTTATGCCACTGGCAGAGAGGTCTCCCATTAACATGTTTAAATCACCCCCAATGAGTGCCGACAACTATGTTGGTGGGAGAACATTTCAACATGCCGAGACTGACATTTCTGTTGGTGTAAACTATTTTGCTCACGTGGGTATTTTTTCACACCCCCGCATGGCATTTGGCCCAAGAAACTGCAAGATCAGTATAGGAACAGATGTAGGCAACACAATCAACTAGACTAAATCAGGGATCCATCATCAAAAGACCTCTCATCTTGGCCCAAAACTGGCAAAATGGCATGGTTACTGAGCCATCTTCTTTCTCCACCCATGTTTGTCCCCATTTCATAATTTGCATATTCTTTTGAAAATTCCAATTAGTTCTCATATTGTATCCATATTTTCCAGTGGCAGATTTTAATCCATTTATAATTTTAGAAGTGGAGTATTTCTTACTTGAATAATAAGGAATAACCCAGATAACTAAACATTTATATTATATACAGAGAAGGAGAGTAGCTTCCAGCTAGTTATAATCTGCTCTTGAAGTCAACAACATGACATTGTTTGACTGTCCTGACTATTTCAACATCTATTAATCACAAATACTCAGCAGATGTAGTATCAGAATGTCTTGTTTGAAAATAACATTTGATCAGAATTAAAAGATTTAGAAACTGTAAAAAGTGATTAGAGTGTTCAGAATAATTTCTCAAAAATGGACATACTAAAAATGACAGCTTGTATGCAAAACACTGTATTGTGTACTTTGTATTTACTTTCTAAATTGAATGCCATCAAGCACAGTACAGATGTTTGTTTAAAGATTTAACATGCACTCCACTTCTCTTGTCCTACATACTATATCTGAACTGAAAATTATTTGCACAATAGTTTGAAGAGATGCAATGCCATATAGTGCACAAATGATTAATTATAATAATTAATATGAAAGCAGCCATTGTGTATGCTTCACAAACAATTTACGGTTGTGTGGACTGACTCTGAAAAAAAATGAATCCTTCAGCTACCTTTGACTGTTCAGAATATATTTTATACCTGAAGGCACCCTTTATTAGAGGCTCCTCTCAATTTTACTGGAAGTGTTGAGTCAGGAAGACCCTGAATGCTGCAAGCCAGCTGTGATGTAGTGTCAGTACCTTGCTGGTTGCTGTGCTTGGACTGTGGATGACCCCTACTGGCCTCTGTCTGTAAGCACTGCCCAGCAGGGGGCACCTGGAGGGCCCCCATGACAGTGACTGAACCGGTTCTACCAGTTAAGGGAATGGATGGAACAAAGGAAGTGAGTGTTGGGAGAAGGGTCAGTTTCTGGCTGGAATCATGAAGGAGACAGACTAAGGAGGGGGCCTGGGAGTCTAAGGGCTGAGGCACCCCATCTCAAGGGGTCTGAGGCATCCTGGCCCCCAGACTCCTGTAGCCACATCATGTCTAGGCTGTGCTGTATCCTGGAAAAGCAATAAACCCCGACTCGCTGTCACCCCAGCCTTAGCGATTACACTTTCCATGATGCCACAGAGAAAGACGAGATTCTTTCATCTTTTAGAAAATGCAGGAAGAGCTGGCAGTGGACTTCATTTTGGGAGAGGATCCATATTGCTGGTGTGGAACTGTCCATACCTGAAGCTGTTGATAGGAAGCTAAACGCTTCCGCTCAGAGACTGTTCGGGCTTTGATTTAGTGGTTGTTGGTGGTTTCACTGGAGCCAGAGCAGGGACTGTTGCTGTGCCTAGATCTGATGGAGATGGGTCTGAAGTGTAGGAACTGAGAGTCCCCACTGTTATTTGGAAAAGTGTTAGCAAGGGAAGGGAGACATCAGAGAGACTGAGTCTGAAGAGAGGCAGAGTGATCCTTCCTCTTGAACTGGTACCCAGGGTTGTGAAAATTTGGTGGGGCCAGCTCCAATCATCAAAAGGGTAGTGCAATTTGTTTCTTTAGCTAGACTGATGCAAAGAATCAACAGGGTGCTGACTCCAGTGGCAGATCTTCATGGGAGCCCACGCAAGTGTCTATCTTTCCAGGCAGCCATTGTGGCTGTCAAGGGGCAGCTTTTCTCTGCCATGCTCCTTCTAATTCTCCAATGAATCAAGCTGGTTGTCCTTGGTGAGGGGTTGGTAGAGGGTAAATAATGGGCTCTAAATAAAGCCTGGGCGGGGATGAATCCTACTGTAATTATGTAGAATCCTGTGCATGTCATCAAAATATGACAGATCGCATGTCTCCTACAAGATTGTGTCCTTTTATGCCTTATTTCACTATACCTTCTCCTGAGCTGCTTGCTCTTTATCCAGCACTGGTCAGTCGGTATCCCTGTCATTACTCCTCATGAGATCTACTTTGCAATGTCCACAAAAAGGTCCCTATTCGTGTGACTGGCCACAATAGGTCCTTGTGTCTCCTCAGATCATGGTAATATCCAAAGTTTCAGTATGACTCCAAGCAACTGCTGAAGGCATATTGTGAGGCTTCTCAAGTAGTACACTGGGTTGTATCACCAGAGTAATGATACACTGGGATCCAGGAGCAAATGGATAAAATCTGGCTTTGCCCCAGCTTTTAAAAAGGGGAATGGTCGTCCAGACATGAGGATAGGAAGAGCACAACAGATGGGTCAGTAATGGTGGACTTGCAAAGCACTGTGGGATACCCATTGGAAACATTCAAAAAGTGGTGCACAGCAATTCTGCACATGAGAACAAAATACCAAACAAATTAATTAAAAGCAAACCTATTCCATGTTCCAAGAGGGCTCCAGAGTTTCCAATAAATGTGCAGTTAGTGGGTAGCGATGGATTGCATTGCATGTACACAAGCTTTTTCAAACAAAATTATCTCATTTTGATCCAGTTTAAAACTCCCCTGAAGACAAGCCTGTAGTCCTCTTCAAATAGGACTCCATTCATGCAAAGAATGAATCTTTTAGTTTGTTGCTGTAGCATCCTTCTGGGGGAATTTCAGTGTAGCACTTTGTGTGCACATCTAGAGAGCATACTATAAAGATACAGTTTGGAAGGTGATTTTGAGAATAGATTAGTCCTAGGAGAGAATATTTTCTGTTTCTTGTTTAAGGAATTACTTAGTTAAGAAGTTCTCAGTCAGAATATGGCTGCTTAATAAGTCATATTAAATAAGAATGCAGTGATGACAGTCAATAATACAATCATACAGATGGGTTGCTTTAGACAGACAGATTTTTACTAGTATCGGTCAAAATTTTCTAACAAAACATTGTAAAATGTTGATTTGTCAAAATTGGAATTTTCCATGGCAGCATGCTAATTTTGTTTTTGTTTTTAAAATAAAAACTAGACTTTTAAATAAGGTTGAAATATTCTGTTTTGACTTTATCATAATAGGACATTTTGATTTTTCACTTCAAAATAACTTTTTATTTTGAAACTTTATAATATAAAATATTAAAAAATATCTTATATTATTCCATTTACCAATTTGACAATTACTGGTTAGAATACTTATTGCACAGAGCATGAAAAGCAAATATATAATTACCAAACTATTTATAATATCAACCACCAGTTATTTTATTTTAATGGCCAAGCAAATTTAGGTCTAACACTGAACTCACAGACATTTCTGTCTGTCTTTCAAAGGTGATTTCATAGAATCATAGATTCATAGAATACTAGGACTGGAAGGGACCTCGAGAGGTCATAGAGTCCAGTCTCCTGTCCTCATGTCAGTACCCAGCACTGTCTAGACCACCTCTGATAGACATTTATCTAACCTACTCTTAAATATCTCCAGAGATGGAGAGTCCACAACCTCCCTAGGCAATTTATTCCAGTGTTTAACCACCCTGACAGTTAGGAACTTTCTCCTAATGTCCAACCTAAACCTCCCTTGCTGCAGTTTAAGCCCATTGCTGTTTGTTCTATCCTCAGAGGCCAGGAAGAACAATTTTTCTCCTTCCTCCTTGTGACACCCTTTTAGATACCTGAAAACCGTTATCATGTCCCCTCTCAATCTTCTCTTTTCTAAACTAAACAAGCCCAATTCTTTCAGTCTTCCTTCATAGGTCATGTTCTCTAGACCTTTAATCATTCTTGTTGCTCTTCTCTGGACCTTCTCCAATTTCTCCACATCTTTCTTGAAATGTGGTGCCCACAACTGAACAGAATATTCCAACTGAGGCCTAATCAGCACAGAGTAGAGCAGAGGAATGACTTCTCTTGTCTTGCTTACAACATACCTGTTAATGCATCCTAGAATCATGTTTGCTTTTTTTGCAACAGCATCACACAACTGACTCCTATTTAGTTTGTGCTCCACTATAATCCCTAGATCCCTTTCTGCCTTACTCCTTCCTAGACAGTCGCGTCCCATTCTGTATGTGTGAAACTGATTGTTCCTTCCTAAGTGGAGCACTTTGCATTTGTTCTCATTAAACTTCATCCTGTTTACCTAAGACCATTTCTCCAATTTGTCCAGATCATTTTGAATTATGACCCTATCCTCCAAAGCAGTTGCAACTCCTTCCAGCTTGGTATCATCTGCAAACTTAATAAGCGTACTCTCTATGCCAATATCTAAATCGTTGAGGAAGATATTGAACAAAACCAGTCCCAAAACAGACCCCCGTGGAACCCCACTTGTTATACCTTTCCAGTAGGATTGTGAACCATTAATAACTACTCTCTGAGAATGGTTATCCAGCCAGTTATGCACCCACCTTATAGTAGCCCCATCTAAGTTTTATTTGCCTAGTTTATTGATAAGAATATCATGCGAGATCGTATCAAATGCCTTACTAAAGTCTAGGTATACCACATCCACTGCTTCTCCCTTATCCACAAGAGTCTTTATCCTATCAAAGAGAACTATCAGATTGGTTTGACATGATTTGTTCTTTACAAATTCATGCTGGCTGTTCCCTAACACCTTACCACCTTCCAAGTGTTTGCAGATGATTTCCTTAATTACTTGCTCCATTATCTTTCCTGGCACAGAAGTTAAACTGACTGGTCTGTAGTTTCCTGGGTTGTTCTTATTTCCCTTTTTACAGATGGGCACTATATTTGCTCTTTTCCAGTCTTCTGGAATCTCTCCTGTCTTCCATGATTTTCCAAAGATGATAGCCAAAGGCTGCTCTATCAGCTCCTTGAGTATCCTAGGATGCTTTACCAAATATATCTTTTTGTTTTGTTAATATTCTAGGATTTGGAGGAACTAGTACTTGGAAGATGCTTGGAGTCCCATTTTGTCTTTGCTTCAATTTTCCTCTCTAGCACATTAATGAGACCTCCTTTGAACATTCTTCACATCATATGAGGGAAGCTTGCTTCCCACACCCGATCACCCACACTTTCTGGTACACTCTTGATAGGGAAGACCCATCAAGAAGTAAAATATACCTTCCAGAAGAAAAAAATCCATAACATTTCAATTGTTATCTATTCTTGGTCTAGTGGTGAAAAGGCTGTACTCTATTCTGGCACCCCGAGTGCAGAAGTTGGGGGCCCGCAAAAGACCTTAAAAATGCCTTTCCTCTATAGGCTTCAGTTTAAAAAAATCCTCCCCAATGTCACAGATTCTCTGACCCTGGACGATAGGCTTCCACCACCAAGTAACAAAACCCCTTTCTTCTTGACTCCAGGAAGAAAGCACATGGAATTTCCTCCGGGGGGGTAACCCCAAGCTCCTTTACCAAAAGTGAGCTTGAAAAAAAGAAAGAATACTGTAATCTCTGATAGCTGACCTCTCAGTCTTAGGCATGCATACACAGACCTCCTATTACCTTCCAGAACACAAGAAACAAATCATAGCCTTAAAAGAAAGTAATTTTATTAACAAAACAAAAAGATATACTTGGTAAAGCATACTTTGTTACTAGGTATTTTAAAGCAACTGAGCAAACAACAAATTAAAAAACAGAGAATTTCATCCCTGGGATACATCCCTAAGTTACATCCCTGGGATACATCCCTAAGTTACAGTGTATGGGAGGGCACATGGATTTAGCACAGAGAAGTTTAACCAAATGACAAAACAAAGAAAATAACCTGATCTTGTCTAAATAGACATTTTTCTGTCTACTCACAATCCCTGCTTCAAGGTCTAGTCCATTTCCACGCCCAGTATTCTTTGGAGGCATGGTAGTCCTGCCTGGTTCAATTCATCTTGTTCCCCCAGCTCCTGTCTTAAAACTCACACAAAGAAAAACAGCAGGCAGACACCCCTTTCAGTTCAGATCTCAATACTTTCTTCTAATGGGTTGTCCTGGCTTCCAGCCAACACTTCCTAGCTATCTGGGTTTAAATCTGGCTATTGAACTCAGGGATGTTCAGAAAAGGCCAGCACTCGTCCTATGCATCACAAGTGGGTTTGGAAATTCCACAACTGTATCCTCTACCATGCTATTTTCTCTTTTAGTCCAAGACTCAGAGGCACAAATACTGTATTTACATAAAGAAAAAAATACAGAGAATTTATTTGATTCTCAAAACAGATTTTGCTTTATTTGTGCTTTGGATTAATGTTTGGTCTGATTCTTATTTTATGTATTCCAAATCCACATTAAACGTTAAAAAAGGAAGAGGGAGAAATAGGTTTGGGACATCATATGGGTTACCTGTGTGACTTTGTATGACAACTCAACCAATCCTCCATGAACACGAAGCTCTGCAAGCTGGCTACTCATACAGGCAAGTGGATCAGTTCCATGAGAGACTGAACACATTTATACACAGAGGCTATGTCTAGACTGCACCCGTTTTGTGCAAAAAATATGCAAATGAGGCAAAACCTGGAATATCTCCACACCTCATTTGCATAATTAATTAGGCACCATTTTTGTTCAAGAGGCTTTTGCACAAGAGCCATTCTTCCTGAAAAAAATGAGGAAGAACGGCTCTTGTGCAAGAGTGGTTTTTTGCGCAAAAAAGAGCCATCTACACAGCTCCTTTTTGCCCAAAAGCCTCTTGTGCACAAACAGCTCCTAATTAATTATGCAAATGAAGCATGGCAATATGCTAATCAGTGCTTCATTTGCATAAGCTTTTGCAGATGAGAGGTGCAGTATAGACATAGCCACATGGTTAACAGGATCGACATTCAACTGTCTCTAGCAATAAAAAACAGAAGAAAAAACCTTTCCTTATTTATCCATTATTAAACACAAATTACCGAGCAAGGATACTGACCACCACCAAACAAAATGTTCCTATTAGAGCACTGAGTATTTTTTTCTCTGATTTTCCCTTTGTTGAAATGTCATATTAAAAACAAGAAAAAATGTCCTCCAGGTCAGTTTGTGTTCCTAGCTGTCAACCTTGAAGGGACTCTTAAGGTCATGTTAGCATCAATTATCAAGCTCTTTTAGTGAGACAAAAGCCAACAAATTTAAAGTTAAAACAGAAACATATTCTTTCCCATTCTGCACAAATATTGTAGAAAAGGTACACAGGTAGGCTCTCATAAAAAAAGGTTTAACCTTTAGCACCAGAGACTCAGTTGAGACTGCTTCCTGAACTGGGGTCCTGATATTTTTCACTTTTATCTAATGTTACCCATCAGCCCTGTGCTCTTGGGGAGCCAAGGAGTGACACTCATGGAAAACCATCTCCCTCCCCCAGGCCTCTGCCAGAATCAAAGACAAAGCAATGAAAAGGCGGGGGAAGACACACCTAAACTCCTCGGCTACATCTAGACTGCATCCCTCTGTTGACAGAGGGATGCAAATCAAGCATGTCGAAATTGCTAATGAAGCAGGGATTTAAATATCTCATGCTTCATTAGCATAAACATGGCCGCTGCTTTTTTTTGAAACGGAGCTTTTTCGAATAAAACAGCAGTCTAGATGCAGATCTAGATAAAATAAACCCTTTTTCAACAGATCCTCTATTCCTCATAATATGAGATTTACAGGATCTGTCAAAAAAGGGTTTATTTTCAACCAATCTGTGTCTAGACTGCCATTTTTTCCGAAAAAGCTCTGTTTTGAAAAAAAGTGGTGGCCATGTTTATGCTAATGAAGCACAGAATATTTAAATCCCTGCTTCATTAGCAATTTCGACATGCCTAATCTACATTTCTCTGTCAACAAAGAGGTGTAGTCTAGACACAGCCCTCCAGACAAGGATGATAGAATTAAGGAAATACCCCAGCCTCATCTGCATTGAAGATAGAACAGAGACGCATCTCCATTAGCATACAGAATGGAGACCAGCTCTTCCAAAGCAGGAACTGCACTGAACTATGGGATACCGAAAGCAGAGAAGCACTGCCTGATGGGAAATCTCTGCTCCAGATGCTAATGAACCCAGGCCTGCTCACATCCAAATTAGTCATTATCAGACCAATTCTAGTAATGGATCCTATTGACATCCAAAATACTGAAACTGCCTAGTTGCATTGTAAGCTCCTTCAAGGAACATCACCCATAACCAGGTGTGATCAGTCTCTATTGTCTCATCTCTGTTTGCCCATAAACATATCCAGTGTTCTCTTCGAACTATTGTCCTATCCCTATAAAAACTCAGACTCATAGACTTAAAGGTCAGAAGGGACCATTATGATCATCTAGTCTGACCCCCTGCACAATGCAGGCCACAGAATCTCACCCACCCTCTCCTAGAATAATCCTCTCACCTATATCTCAGATATTGAAATCCTCAAATGGTTTAAGGACCCCAAGATGCAGAGAATCCTCCAGCAAGTGATCCATGTCCCATGCTACAGAGGAAGGCGAAAAACCTCCAGGGCCTCAGCCAATCTACCCTGGAGGAAAATTCCTTCCCGACCCCAAATATGGTGATCAGCTGAAGCCTGAGCATGTGGGCAAGACTCACCAGCTAGGCACCCAGGAAAAAGTTCTCTATAGTAACTCCTATCATCCCACCATTGGCCTATTTACCACTGAGAGTGAAAGGTCAATTAGTTGCCAAGATCATGTTATCTCATCAAACCATCTCCTTTAGAAACCCATCTAGCTTAATCTTGAAGCCAGATAGGTCTTTTGCCCCCACTACTTCCCTTGGAAAGCTGTTCCAGAACTTCACTCCTCTAATGGTTAGAAACCTTCGTCTAATTTCGAGTCTAAATGTCCTAATAGCCAGTTTATATCCATTTGTTCTTGTGTCCACATTGGTATTAAGCTTAAATAATTCCTCTCCCTCCCTGGTATTTAGCCCTCTAATATATTTAAAGAGAGCAATCATGTCTCCCCTCAGCCTTCTTTTGGTTAATGTAAACAAGCCAAGCTTCTTGAGTCTCCTTTCATAAGACAGGTTTTCCGTTCCTCGGATCATCCTAGTGGCCCTTCTCTGTACCTATTCCAGTTTGAATTCATCCTTCTTAAACATGGGAGACCAGAACTGCACACAGTATTCCAAATGAGGTCTCACCAATGCCTTGTATAATGGCACTAACACCTCCTTATTCCTACTGGAAATACCTCGCCTAATGCATCCCAAGACCGTATTAGCCTTTTTCACAGCCATGTCACAATGACGGCTCATAGTCACCCTATGATCAACCAGGACTCCGAGGTCCTTCTCTTCTTCCGTTACTTCCAACTGATGTGTCCCCAGCTTATAACTAAAATTCCTGTTATTAATCCCTAAATGCATAATCTTACACTTCACACTATTAAATTTCATCCTATTGCTATCACTCCAATTTACAAGATCATCCAGATCTTCCTGTATGATATCCCAATCCTTTTCTGAATTGGCAATACCTCCCAACTTTGTGTCATCCGCAAACTGTATTAGCACACTCCCACTTTTGGTGCCAAGGTCACCTACCCTTGCCCAAGAAAAACTGTTCTGATACCTGGATTTAAACTGCACCAGTTCCATTGAGACTTCTTCAACTCCTGTCTGATCGTGCTGGGGGGCTCTGCTCTGCTTGTCTCCTGCCCTCTGGACCCTCAGCTCCCATCACCATCTGGGAACTCCGATCAGTGCAAGCTCCATGGAATGGTGAGGTCTCTATCTCGCCCACTTCCGCCCCTCCCCCGCCCCGACAAAAACAGTCTCCCGGACTCTGCCCTATGTAAACTGTTATATGATTAGCTAGCCCTAACATTTGTAATCAGTTTCAATTTAGATTTAATATTGTAACGGTTAGATTTAATACTGTAGCTGTTTTGTGTGTTTGGCTCCCTATATATATATACATTCACTATCCAGAAATAAATAACTTTCATTGTTAAGCTGGTTGCTTCTATCTCTTCCTTTCTCTTTCGCTCACTCTTCTTCAAGGGGTGTTATTTTGGCTTCCCCATTCACTCTGCAACAACACTTCTTGTACCCAAGCTAAAGATCCCTGTAGTGCCCCAAATCCTGTGGGGTTTGCTCATCGTGTGGTTTACCAGTGAATGACTGTGGTGTGAAAGTGGGGATAGAGGGTGCTGAACCTGGGGTCTTATGAGGATGGCAGCTTAAAGTGCTGTTTAATCCATCCCACTGAGTCCAAAGGCCCATGAGGGTGCAGTGTAGCATTGTGGTTAAACCCAGAGTACTGAGTCCAATGACATATGAGGGGTCAGCTTGTGAGTGCTGATTACCCAGTCTTCTCAGATGTGCTCTGTTAGTGGGTGTGAGTGTCTGTGTGTTGCTAAGGTGGAAAGAACCCCATCCTGAGGAACCTAGTTCCTGCAGGAGAGCTCCAGTGGGAGGGGGAATTGGCAGCAGGGAGAATTCAGCTCCATATGAGAGTACAAGTAAGCACAAGCAGCATACTGATAGAATTGTTAAGCTCCCCCCAGTCCCATAAGAGTAACCCTAATAAATGAGCATACCTCAGAGTATTGGGAAAATCTGGTAACACTAACCATCATATTTCTAAGGTTTTGCATGATTATTCTCTCTCAAGTGCTGACAAAACATTAAGTAGGGCTGGTGAAAGTAATTGCTATATGTGATAACTGAAATGCTATAGTGATGCAGCTGCATTTTTGGACATTTTTCAAGCTTATGTTACAAGCGCAGTTGCTTTGCTTCGCATGCTGTGGGATGGCATAGCTGGCAAAACTTTAGGCTCTAAAACTGAAACCTGTTTCTTTCCTCTAGTATATATAGTTCTGTTCCTATATATTATAAATCCAGGCCTCCAGTGAAAAAGGGTAAATCAGCATTCTGCAATAATATTCTCGCATCTAATGATTTCTTTGCAGCCAGCCTCTAATACTCATTCCATTGCTAAAAATTACCCTCTAGCTTAGCGGTTCTTCTAAGAAGAGTTTTGAAACAACACATGATGCCTGGAGAGTAATTTTAGAAAAAGTGTGGTTATTACAGATCACTGAACAAAATATTTTCCTTTGACTACTGTAATTCTACCAGTCAGTGAACCTAAATCAAATTGTGGGCATTATTACCATAAAGCTCATTCCTCCCCAAGTGCCTATACATAAATAATCAGAATAGAGAAATTCTGAGAAGCTGGTAATTCTTTTCTTCACACATAATTACAATGCTAGATGCATTATTTGAAGTAAGGACAATCTGATTTTGTATTCTTATCATTTAATAAAAACATAGTTTCAATAATCTCAATAATATTTTTGTTATATTTCATTACCCTGGGGAGCTCCAGAGCCATGGGCTTAGGTTATTAGATTTGAAGTACCATGCAGGTGATGATCAGTGAAGTCGATGTTTGTGGTAGACAAGTACAGTAAAACTCCAATTGTCTGGCATCCAGTGGTCCGGCACTCCTGATAGTCCAGCACCAACTGGAACCCGGAAGTGCTCCAGCCAGCCAGACAATTGGAGCTGCTCTTCCCCCGGCTTCCCCAAGTCCGCTGCTGCTGACACTGACCAGCGGCTGACTTGGGGAAGCCGGGGCAGAGCAGCTGGAGTGCAATCCCGCAGCACCCCAGCTGCTCTGCCCCGGCTTCCCAAGTCAGCCGCTGGTAAGTTTCAGCAGCAGAGGACTTGGGGAAGCCAGGCAGAGCAGCTGGAGTGCTGCCGCCCGCAGCTCAGGCTCAGGTGAGCGGCGCCATGGGACCAACCCGGCAGCACCAGCTGCTCTGCCCCGGCTTCCCAACTCCGCCGCTGGTCAGTTTCAGCAGCGGCTGACTTGGGGAAGCCGGGGGCAGAGCAGCTGGGGTACTGCCGGGTTGGTCCCGCAGCGCCGCCCTCTCCCACGCTGCGCAGTTCCCCGCCGACCTCCCACCTCCACCCCAGGCCCCTCATAGCCCCCCTTCCAGTACTCCGGCATATCTGATAATCCGGCACCCCCTGGGTCCTAAAGGTGCCGGATTATCAGAAATTTACTGTATTAACTAATTTTTACACTGCTGTAAATACACACAAATGCACATGTGCACTCAGGGGAACAATTGTGAAATATCTGCAATGAAACCGAAATCCAAATGAAACTCAGCTGGTTCTGAACTTGTTGAAAAGCTCAAAATTCAGACCTGATTCATCTAAACATTTACTAAGGTGGGTAAATATCTGGAAAAGACCACAGGTTGAACCTCTAGTGTGGAACCATCAGGACCTGACTTGTGCTGAACTAGAGAATTTGCTGGAACATGAGAGGTCAACCACAGCCTTGTGGCTCTAATGTTGGCCCAAGGGTTCCAGCGGGTGGCCCCAGTTCCCAGCTGCTGGCCTCTGCTGTTGCACGTGGTCCTGGCCACCATCTTCTTTCCTGCTGCCTGGGGTTCCAGCTGCCAGCCCTGGCTGCCATGTGCTGGACTAAAATTGTTCAACCTGTATTAAACTTGCTTTAAATTTGTGAGATTTAAAATCAATTTTGTTATGTCTCTTGAGCTTATGAGCTGTCCTGTGGTCATATTTTCTATTTTCAAGCTTTTCTCTACAATCATGAAACTTAGACTATGTCTAGATTGCAGAGCTTTTCCAGGATACTGGAGGTATCTTGTATTAGTCTGAATCTGCATAAGCAATGAGAAGTCCTGTGGCACCTTAGGGTACAGCTACACTAGCTCGTTAGTTCGAGCTAGGTAGGGTAATGAGGGCAAGCGGAGTTGCAAATGAAGCCCGGGATTTAAATATCCCGGGCTCCATTTGCATCTTCCCGGGCGCCGCCATTTTTAAATCCCCCTTAGTCCGAACTCCATGCCCGCGGCTACACGCGGCACGGACCAGGTAGTTGGAATTAAAGATCCTAATTCGAACTACCGTTACTCCTCGTGGAATGAGGAGCAACGGTAGTTCGAATTAGGATCTTTAATTCGAACTACCTGGTCCGTGCCCGTAGCCGCGATGGAGTTCGGACTAAGGATTTAAAATGGCGGCACCGAAGATGCAAATGAAGCCCGGGATATTTAAATCCCGGGCTTCATTTGCAACTCCGCTTGCCCTCATTACCCTACCTAGCTCGAACTAACGAGCTAGTGTAGCCGTACCCTTATAGACTAACAGATTTATTGGAGTATAAGCTTTTGTGGGCAAAGACCCACTTTGTCAGATGCATAGAGGTATCCTGGAAAAGCACTGCCACATCCAAGGAACATGTCCACTTTTCTGAAAATAATTTTGGAAATGAGGACACGTTCGTTTGCCATCCCTGTAACTCATTTTACATGGAAGAAGGGATGGCTCAAAAGAGCAGGTTTTTCTGAAATTTGGTACCTCATAGACAAGCCAAATTTCAGAAAAGCCTCTTCCGGCAGAAAAGTGGAAAAAGATACACAAATTGCGAACCGCAATTTGTGTATCTTTTTCCAACTTTTCTTTGTAGTGTAGATGTAGCCTCAGAAAAAGAAAGAAAGAAAGAAAGAAAGAAAGAAAGAAAGAAAGAAAGAAAGAAAGAAAGAAGCTGAGATTCTATCATAATCACTTGTCTCCAGAAACTGGGACTTTAAGTAAAACATCAAATATTGTATTGTGAGACTCAATAAAATTGAAAGAACTGACAGAACTGAAAGAGGCAGAAAACCTGCTCCACAGAAGATCAACTTCTCATGACTCTGAAGAAGAGGAGGCCAGCTGACTACCTTTTGGAAATGTAGAAATAAGTTTGCTATTGCAGACATAACAAAAGAAAATTGAGCTTCTTGGCCTTTTGAGGAAGGAAAACTGTTCCTGTGGACTGATAACTTATCTGTTCTTTAGAATAGTAATAGAGATATAGCCGTGTTAGTCTAGTTTAGCTGAAACAAAAAACAGGACTATGTAGCACTTTAAAGACTAACAAGATGGTTTATTAGGTGATGAGCTTTCGTGGGCCAGCCCACGAAAGCTCATCACCTAATAAACCATCTTGTTAGTCTTTAAAGTGCTACATAGTCCTGTTTTTTGTTTTATCTGTTCTTTGTGACTTATTTAGAATTATCTATTCAGTAGGACAAGAAGCTGATCCTAGGACCATCAACTCTGAAATGTTTTGGCAATAATTCTGCCATCTCTGTCGTATGAGAATATCAAAGAACAAGATAAATCACTTCTAATAATGAACAAGGAAATTTAGGGATTATGTTGTTTTCAGTGGTCTAATAAAAGAATCTCTCTTTCTCTCTCTCCGAGTTAGCATTTTAGCTTCACATTCTATAGACAGGGCTATCTTAGATGAAGATTTACTTCTAAGGTTGGCAGTTTCGATCTGTTCAGAACAACTAAGCCATCTTACTCAACTGACCTGTTCAGCAATGCGGGAAATATTTTTGGCAGAATATTAGCAATCTGTATGCTTTCTACCACTCCACTCACTATGGGTAGTGGAGGTTAGAAGCCAAATGGTTCAAACCATACTTTATCCCAAAAGTTTGGAATTCAGAGATGGAAAATTGCTCTGAATTACAGACATTTAAGATAAAGTATAGTTGAGCACATTGCTAAAACCATCCCAGAAAAGTATGTCTCCTATATCATTTGAAAGGGTGCAGGCTGCAATGCTGAAAACTAAAGGTGATTTTCCATATTTCCTAGGCTGAAGTAGTCTGTTTCTTGACCACTGTGCTTAGCCTGGCATGGGTATGAAAGTGAGGCTACATCTACACTGCAGGGTTTTGCGCAAGAAGTCTTTTGTGGAAGAGTTCTTGTGCAAAAACTTCTTGCACAAAAGCACGTCCACACCTCAAAGCGCATCGCTTTTGCAATGCGCTTTTGTACAAGAGAGCGTCCACACTGCATGGAAGCTCTTGCGCAAGAAAGTTCTGATTGCCATTCACAGAATGGCCATCAGAGCACCTGTGCTTTTTCGGACAGGCTCTATTTGCACAAGAAACCCCTGCAGAGCATCTACACATGCCTTTTTGTGCAAGAGCTATAGAGCAAAAAGGAGTTATGCCTAGTAGAAGGAGGTAAAATCCCTCTGTTCTGTCGATTGACTGTAGATTTTCTTGTGCAAAAATGCTCTTGAGGTGTGGACGCTCCACGGGTTTTTGCGCAAAAACCTTGTAGTGTAGATGTAGCCTGAGAGAGAAACCAGTTTAAACCCTCTTTACTACAACTTGCCAAAGTCAGAATTTCTTTTCCAAAGAGTAGTAGAATACTTCAAAAAAAAAAAAAAAGGGAAATATTCCGATCCCAAACAAAACTTTGAAATTTCCAGATTTCCTGCAGAAAAGAAATTTGAAAATTTTATTTTTGAGAAAAAATCATTTTTTGTTTCAAAACAAACGTGTTAGCAGGTTGCTCTGACTTCCCCACCTTCCCCTTCTCTGCCCTGGGAGTTCCCTACTGTAGAGTGAAAAGCAAAAAAGCCCTGAAAGTCTGATATTAAACTGACATTCTCAAGACTTCCAGGCACTCAGCTGTGAAATAAGAACCCAGTAACTCCAGCATGGGCATTCAGGTCCCCTACTGTAGTCGGCAAGAGTAAGTCTCAGGTCCGACACTGGGTTCCGAAAGTACAAAGGATGCTACACAGGTATCTGTCAAACACAAGTAGTTTATTTCCTGACAGCTAACAGCTGTGCCCCATAAATGGAAGAACAACATAACAAAGAAGCAGCATATCTTACGTCCCTTCCTGCAAGCCTGGGACTCCAGGTAGGCTGCGGACGAAGTGGGAGGTTGTCTCAGCTTCCGAGGCGCCGGTACCCAAAGCCCATCGGTGAAGTCCGATTTGCTAGGCTCTGAGGCAGCCTTAAATACAGTTTTCCTGCCTTGTTTGGCAGTTTGGAAATTTCCAAGGGTTACTCATAAGTGCTGATGTAGGGCTTAGCTGTTAGTTATCGATCTGGTTCTGATCTGGATCTTCTTGTTCTTTGGCCCTGTTTATGTGATCAGTACATTAGGGTAAACAGAATTGTTTATGCGTTCTTGCCCTTTACCCTTATCTCATACTTGTTCTTGCTATACTGGCAACAATGCTTATCTTAAGTGGCGTATGTTCCCAAAGACTTGCTTCGGGCTCATCAGATATAGGGAAAAGGAAGAGGGGGGAAAGAATGCAGGCCTCACCACCCCTAAACTAGCACGTACAAAGTTCTTCCGCAATTGACCACTACACCTACCATGCCCCAGAAAGCCTGAAAACCCTGGCTGTGCTATAGGTATTCCATAAGCCCTGGGATATCCTACCCTGAGGCATATCCCATGGTGGAGCATTAAGACAGCTGGCAGGAAACCATGCATGTTTTTGATAGAATCCTGCCTGTGATTTGTCAGAAGTTCATTGGACGGAGTAAGTTTACGCAAACCTTTTTAGGTTCAAAATTGATATTTGAAAGCCTATTTGTCAAAAAAAAAAATCTTGAACAATTATATTCTCCACTTACTTGCTTGCCTTATTTGTGCATTATTTAGAAAGATGGAAAGAAAAAGTTTTGGCAAGCATGAAGAATAGAAGTTCTCTTGAAACCTGCAGTAATGGCAGAATGCTATTTCTTCATTATCAGGAAAATAACTCATCAAATCTTTGTAAAGAACACAAAAATAAAAAATTTGAAAAATACTTTTTGCAAGTTTTAAAGACTACCTTATATTGGTTTCTAGTGGAAAATGAAAGAACAAAGTCTGATTACCTGAAAGGACCCTGTTCAGAAAACCAAACCCAGAAAACTTTCATTTAACAGGAATGAAAATCAGACACTAGTTCTTTCTATTCATATGCACTTTGAGTCTTCACACTTTGCGTGCAAGCATGGAGTGATTATCTATGTCATCAGACCAATACTGTTTTCTAGACAAGCCCTAAGGATCAGATAAGAAGCCATATAGCATGAAGTCAGATTTTAATTGTGAAATGGGAATTAGCTTTTAGTTGGCTAAATCTAGTCATTGATTAGGCTTTTTTAAAATAGTTATTTGGTATTCATATTAGAGACTCTGCTACTCAACAATAGGAACTGGAAACTTTTAATTTGTAGTTTTCAAAATATTGATGATTTTGAGATCCTTCTTGTAAAGCTTTATGCAAATGTGTGCACATACACACATTTGCACACCCCTTCCCACACACACACACACACACACAGGGCTAGATAAAATACACAGGCACCAAGAATCTAAGTAACACTAAGTAATATCTTTAAGAGACAAGTGACCAGCTGGTGCTGTGAATTAAAAAGCTAGGTGACAAATCAAATGACAGCATTAAAGTATAATTTAGCTGTGGGACATTCTGGCTTCACAAAACTGAATACTACCATTTAAGCTTCAAATTTGATCTGGTAGATGAATAGCAGCTATTCAGTTAAGCTTTGGTATGGATATGAATGTCAAAAAGATGTGGGGAGCAATGAAACTGATATCTCTGCTTAGTTGTTCATTAAATAATCAAGTCAGTTTCAACTTTTACTATAGCAGAACACACAAAATAAAATAAGCATTTGTTCATCCAAAAATCCCCTCTTTTTGGGTGAGTCAGTGACTTTAGGAATCAAATTCATTTTATGTCAAAACAGCCTACATTTCAGAGTGTTCATAACTTATTTGTTGTAGATTATGTCTCAGAAGCTATGAAATATAGGTCTTTGGATAGAATACATTTATTTACTTATTGCTTGAATTGTTCTTGCCTCATTTGCCTTGTAGTTCCCATTTCTCCTGGGTATTTTTTATGTCTGTGCAGATTTTTAAATCTGGAAATGCAGTAAATAATATGAAGAAGACTGAGATAAGGAACTGAACTATTGAGAAGAAACAGCCTAACTCCAAAGACAAGAAAAGTCACCAACACTTAAACATGATGAGGACAAACCTTGGGAGGTACAGACCAGGAAGTGTCAAAAGAATGAATGAGTCATCACTCCCATCTGTAATTGGCTGTTACTAGGATTGACGGATGCAGAACGTTTCCTAGGCCTGTATCCTTGGGCTCATTTATGTGGGCCAAGTGGCCCTTCCAAATTTTACAAAGAGGAAAAGCTCATAACTTTCCATTTCAGCAAAATTAATTTCCAGGACCTTACTATTCTCATTCCCAAACTACAAAAAAATATACTGAGGATAACTTCTTTTAGATCTGTTTTGTTTAAAGCCATTCTCTGTGTACAGGGAATCTGTGTAGCCATTTTTAAGCCTTTCAGATAGTTTGTTAAACAGTTGGGTCCTGATGGAAAATTTAGGGAATGAGATTTAATAGAGGAGATATTTAATTTAGCAGAAGTATGATGAAGTCCAGTGTCTGTGAACTGATGTTAAAAAAATGAGGCTGGAGTCCAAAAGTTGAGCATGAGGATAATTAAATACTGGAAATATTTATGTTAGAGATGAGGGGAGTTCTCCTTCAATCAAAATCTTTAAGTCAAGGTTGCATGCCTTTCTGAAACATATGCTACTAGAAGATTTACCTGGTGTTGTTTAGGCCCAGCCCAAGGCTTGGGGGAGGCTGTGTATACCTCTCAAAGGGCCATGCAGGTCTCCCAATGGCATTTTCCTGACCAGGAGGAAAAGGGGGGCCATGACAGTGGGACGGTGGGGCTTTGTCCTTCTCGATCAGGGACTGGAGTCAAGGACCAGGGTAGGAGTGTGGAGTGGGGTGGCACTTACCTGAGCAGGTGGCAGGCAAGATGACAAGTCCCGTCCCTGTCCCTGTCTGGCCACTCCTTTCATGGTGTGGCTGCCCCCAGTAGTCTTTCTGCAGTATAGCTGCTCCCTGTACTCACTACCCTGCAGTGAGTGTAATGTCCTTCTACTCAGCTCCTCCCTTTACATGTTATGGAAAATAATGGAATTCCAGGCACATTCCATTTTCCTGGCACAACCAAAGCCTGACCTTTGTTTTAAGTTAGGATAAGAGGAAGCAGCATACCAAATTTGTTGTTCCTAGCTCTTACTGTTTGGGAGGAGTTCTCGAACAAACAGACTAGCAGACAGATGAACACATCTCACGGATAGATAGATAGATGGATGGATAGATAGATGGATGGATAGATGGATGGATCCTTGATGCCAAAGCAACTTAGTTGAAAATCTATGGCCTGTTCTACATAGAGAGTCTGACTAAATTATCATAATTGTCTCTACTATCCTTTTAAAAAAAAATCTGTGAACTGCATGGTAAACATCAATGACCTATACAACCATGAATACGTAGTTTATACATTTCTCTGGAATGTTTCCATTTTGTGCTACTAAGACCTTTTGGTCTTTCTTGATCTACTTGATCTACTTTCAAGATTTACTTGATTTATTTTCTTGATCAACACTTTAACCTGCCCAGGCACTCATTAATGGATCTCAAAGGCTATGTCACACTGGAGGTTCTTGTGCAACAACCTCTTGTGTAAGGGTTCTTGTGCAAGAACTCTTGCGCAAGAACACATCTACACTGCTATATGCTTTTGTGCAAGAGCATCCATGGCAGTGTGGACGCTCTCTTGCACAAGAAAGCCCATTTTAGCCATAGGGCTTTCTTGCGCAAGAAACCCCTGCTGCACATCCACACTGCCCTCTTGCACAAGAGCTCTTGCGCAAGAGGGCTTACACTTGTTAGAAAAGAGCATAGCTCTTGCGCAAGAAGCCCTCTCTTCCCACGCCGTACTGTAAATCTTCTTGCGCAAGAGCGGGTGGGCAGTGTGGACATTCTGTGGAAGAACTGCCGTTCTTGCGCAAGAACCCGCCAGTGTAGACATAACCAAAGTCACCGTGTTGTTTCAGGCCAATACATAGGGAAGCATTGGAACTTAACTTCATTTCCAAGTTTGGGACCTATCACAAAGGTATGAATAAAGACATCACTTGGCTAGCATACTACCTTCCACACATCCTAATGACTTAATCAACCTAACAATGAGTAATTAAGAACAATTTGCACCTTTTCTATCAGCTTCATGTAACATGAACACTCTAATTCACTACTATTTGTTCCCTTCCTTCTCTCCCCCCCCCCCCTCCAATCCCCCATCCCCTATTTATTTTGGAACTGGACTTTTAATACTCCATTTATCGGAAGAAGTGGGATTTACCCATGAAAGCTCATGATACCATCTACATGTTTTCTTTAAGGTGCTGTTAGACTATTCATTGTGTTTTAAGTTTTTTTCCAACTACAGACTACCCCTCTGAAGCTTTTCATCTACTGTGTCAGATTCAGGGAGGTACCATAGGTTTTAAAGGGAAGGAAGATAGAAGTATGGGGCTAAGAAAAAAGAACAGCTTTAAATATTTCATTGACTTTAGAAAATGCATTTGGGGGTCTGCCTGCTATTCCAGAGATGGATTTGACATTGACAGAACTGCAGAAGCTCTAACACTATTAGTGAGAATGTTTTGTCTCAAAAAGTCCTTTGTAGCTAACAGCTGTTTCTCTTTGAAGCATTGACTCAGAGTTGATGGGAGGACAACAATTTCATTTCAATGCAACTTTCGAGTTTTCAAAATTTGGTTTTATTCTGCACTGGAATAAAACCTTGCAAATATTTTCATAAAAATTGTAATGGTGTCAAAATGTTCTTTTTGGGGATTTTCAAGAAGAGAAGTAGGGTGTGGCATTCACCGAGATTCAATGTCCCTTTTTATCTGTTCCAGTGAAGTTTTTCACCTCTGATTAGACCCAGAATCATAGAATCATAGGTTTGGAAGAAACCTCAGGAGGTCACCAAGAGTAGGGACTTACATAATAATGGCTACACTGGGTCAGACCAATGAACCTGAACCTGGATCTCCCACATCCCATGCCAAAGTTCTAACCAGATGAGAATATGAGAAATTCAGTCAGTCCAGTGTCTATCACAATTTCACAATGAAATGTTCATTGAAACATTTTGCTTTAACAAAACAACATATTTTGACATTTCATTTTGTCAAATGTTCTGCCATGTTTTACTCTGACTGGCCAAAATAAGTACAGGGACAAATTAGGTCATATTAAATGTCTCAAGGACTACATAAAGTTTAGTTTCTAATGCCATAACAGACATTGTTTAGCAAAGCATTTGGAAGCTGCAGTACGGCCAGGCTAATGTTCCTTTAAACCAGGGGTTCTTAACCAGTGAGGTGCGCCTCACCAGGGGAGGTGTGAAGGGGATACAGGGGAGGTGTGAGGTGCCTCCCAGAAAATTTATTGCAATTGCCTTCTCACTGGATAAAATTCTAAAGTTTAGATTTCTTCATAATTAATATTATGAATTAAAATTATAAACATTAATTTCTTATTAACTTCTAGAGATCGGCACACTACAATAGCAGTGCGAATCAATCAGGCCTATGTGACGACACACTACAATAACAGTATGTACATTCATCTTCAAATATTACGTAAATTTGTTAGGAAAAGGTTCAATGTAAAAAGCTCATATTATTCATTTAGGCAGTGTAACGGGGTTCATTCACCCCACAGCGCCACCAGCCATCGGACTTGGGAATTAGCTCAGACGGCTGCGTCCAGTGTCCAGCTGGTTCCCCAGGTCCCAGGGTTCAGGCAGGCCTCGGGGTTTGAGCCGGGCCTTTAGCTCAGGCCGGTCCTCCGAATCGTCAGGCACCAGTAGAGCCTTGGGTTCCTCTAGGTCAGAGGGTAGCCCTGCTGGCCGGCTTGGCCAGGCCTCGGCGGCCCAGGCAGGGAAGCCTTCGCTGGCCTGAGGGAAGGCGGCTGTGGGAGGCCCAGGCCAGGTCTCAGGCTCGTCATCCAGGAGCTCTGGGCAGGCCTCTGTCTCCCTCGGAGGCTGGGCCCTGACTGAGCTCCCTGGCAGAGTTCTTATAGTCCTAGCCACACCTCTTAGCTTCCTGTCAGGTGAGGGGCCGAGGCTAGGCTGTGCACAAAATGGCTCCCGGGGTGTGTGAACATGAACTTCACTTTCAGGGGAGGTGTGAAGGTAAAAAGGTTAAAAAAACCCTGCTTTAAACCTTCCTGGCTTCCCACCCACAAGCTCAGGCAACATTTCATCTCTGGTTGCAACACTGACTCTACCCTTGAGTCTAAATACTTCTGATTTAATACCACAAATATATAACACAGGAAACAAAGGGCCTGATTCTCCTCTCAATAACATATAATTCCACTATAGCTAACAAAGTTGCAAAAGTATAATGCCAGCATTTGAGACAAAAGTTAGCTTCTCAATTCATCCTTTTGCTTGAAGATTTTCCCCTTTTCTTCTCTCCCACTTTGTTCCCACAGAGCAAAAAGCAGGTTTGCATATATTTCATTATACACAGTAGAATGGCTACAATGAAAGGATATTTCCAAAATTGCACTGCATTATTCTTGTTTTTATAGTAAAAATAAAGACTATTTAATGATGTAAAATATAAGCCTGTAATAGTATATTTATTCTTGCAATGGTTCTTAATAGGGTAATTGCAAAATTGTAGATATCCTTTTCCATGCATCAGTACAATTGGTATCTGTTTAATGACCAAGAGCTAAAAACAATGCAATGCTAATTTTAACTTAGAACTGTAGGCAGCAAAGACAAGTTATATATAGCACTCACAAAAATATTTTAATTATAGGCACAGTCTGAAGCTATATTTTTGTGAAGCAACCACAGAATGATCACAGACTTGCATTCTATAATAGTTCCCATAATAATTCATGTTGTATTTACAGAAAAATGGCCATTTTCTGTCCTCAGTTACATACATGACTGCATTTGGGTTTCACACCTGTATCAATATCATAAGATTCCTATTATATATTCACCGTGGACTCCATTGTGACAGCAGGAGTCATCCCATGCTAGGGCAACATAGAGCTGTATCATTGCTGGAGGTTGTGCCTCAGATCTTGGTCCTGCAAACAGGCATATACATTGAGTTCAATAGGACTACTAAGGTGTCAAAGTTAAGCACAGAGAACTGAGGCCCTCTGAATTTCCTCTGCATCGTCAGAGTTCAGGCTCTACTATAATTCAGATTCTAGCCCTTATTGAAGATATAAAACTCTTTCAAGCTCAGCAATATGGTAAGACATTGTACTTTTACACTGTGGAACTATTTCAACTTTTTCACAACTTCTTTCACTGCTAGTGGCGCCTGGTGATCAGGTATAACATAGCAGCTGATGGTGACTTTGGGCCTTCAGTGATCTGTCTCTTTCTGTAAGTTAGACCTCAAGACAGGGAGGTCAAACAAAAAGCAAAATAAAGATAACTTAACACAAATAAAGAGTCCACAGATAATAAAGGGGATGTCAACAGGCCTTCCTTTTCCTCAGGGAGGGCCTGTCAAGCAGAAGTTGCTTGAGAAATTCTTGTCTTCAGATTCTAATTGCTGAATTTCTGCTCTCCTTCCTGGTCATCACCAACTGAGCTGGAGCTCCCTTCCTTAAGCTCCTCCTTCCAAGCCTGACATTTTTTGTAAGTATCATAGAGACGAGGCCTCTGAGCACACATTACTTCATTTAACTCATGTTGTCCAGTGTGGGGTTTGTATTGCCCATCTCATGGGCCCATGGGTGAATCTCAGCATCCTTCACTGCAGAGAAGATTTGTTGAAGAGATTAAAAATGAGAGGGAGCTGTTTGAAACTACTTTGAAGTATGGAATGTTAAAAGTAGTTGCACAGTTGATCAGCATGCAGAGGAGCAGCATGAAGGTGAGATGGCCTAAGGAACATGATGAACGCAGTTTTGCATATAACTGCTATTTACACATGGCACTCACGTGCCCTTTGCCATGGTGAATAAATACATTAAAAAAGTCTAACAATTTCCCTGTTAAAAGATTTGCTCACCCTAGCTGAGAGGGTGAGGATAATTTTGCTAGGTTCATTGACCTGATTTACCATCCTTACTCATTTTTAGTAGTATCACACTCCTCAGGTAGACCCAATAAAATCTGTCACTAGGTGCAGAGTAATGTGCTACTCATTAGAAGTAAGGGTGTGAGACTCTAGATTCCTAAATAACTAGTTTAGCTTCCATTTTTGCTTCCATATTCAGCACTGCAAATAAATCTCTAGATTAGAGTGACAAAGAGAAGATAATTATTTCTCCTAACTTTTAGTAGAGAAAACTTTCAATTAAGTTCTATGCTTCTTATCCGTGCTTCAGTAATTCCATGTGAACAAACTCATCTAGGAAAAAAGTTGATTTTTTTTTTACAGTCCCTTTCATAGTCAAGGTTTCCCAAGGCCCTTTAAAAAGCAATTAACCACAGTGGCAAATGTGAGAGCTATGTAAGCACAATGGACAGTTGTTATGAGTTCAACAATTGTTCATGCCCGACCTTGGGTTGAGAAGCTGCGTCCTAGTGTCAGTATTGAGGGTGACCTCCATTGCAAGATGAGACTACAGTTTACTTACACTGCCTGCCACTCTTCTAGCGGCTGAGCATGGAAATAAAACTGGAAGAAAGAGGTGACATCTCAAGAGCAATTGAGTGATTTATTAGAATTGGTTAAGTTGGCTGCATACACTGAAATTTCATCCTGAATTTGCATGTTCTTTGACACAGACAATAGTGACTTATCTGTGTACATCATGGCTTGTTAAACGCTGACATTTATTGTTTTAAAAAGTCTTAATATTTTAATTAATAACACACTTCAGTTTGTTTCTATAAGGTACTAAACACGAGAAAGATTGAGTGATTAATTAATTTTTATTTCTCATGCAGTGTGGAAGATAAACAAATGAGAGACAAATTCCCTGTTGTGGAGAGCTTGTAATTTTTATGGATTACATACAAATCAAGGGCAGGAAAAGGTACTGAACAGAAATGAAAGTGAGTCAGTAGTGACGTTTAGCATATGTCTTCTAAACACTAGTGATTCTGATAAAAAAGTTTTAATATTGATTTTATTCCATGGATAAATGAAAGTTATTTCTTGACGCTTATTGCATTAAGATGTGATACATTAAGCATTCTGTATAAAACTACCTGCAAGTACTGTAATTACCCTTCAAAAACTTGAATATCCATTGACCTCTACTTTGAACAGCAGTGACATTAGCTGTTGAAGGCCCCCTGCTTACACTGAAATCCATTGTCACTGAGTCTTGTATCTGTGTGGAAACCCACTTAAATTCCCTTTATTTAAAGGGACCAATTGCCAATTACACTAAGGTACATTTACACATCTGTGTAAAGGAGCATTGGTGTAACTTGTAATTGCTATTCAAAATGGGTATAAATGAAAAAAACAGGCCAAAAATATTTGTTGTGTTCCTTACACCGTGTTGCCTGTCTAAAGAGTTTGACTTCTACTCCTATGTGTTTTACTCAAGTGTGAGATATTGTACGTAGATCAAATATGATTGCAGAGTCCAGCCATTACTAGTTTTTAGTTCTGTTAAAATAACTTTTCAATCATGACTGACAACTGAAGAATGCAGCACAAACATTTAAGAATAATAACTTACCGACTAGCAAATTTCACATTGTTTGTACTATGAAATCTTACAGTATTGTGAGCAATTACTTGCATTTTGAAGTTCTCTTAAGATTTGGTCATCAAGTCATAGCAGCAAATTGACTTTGATAATTACACTTAACAAGGCTATATAATGTAACTCAGATAATGGGATTTTAATTCAACAATCCATCTTGTGAATGAGTGCAAGAGATAGCAGTCAGCAGCCACACTGCTTTACACAGCTTTAATTCTAGTTGTATTCTTTGTTTGTCAGCCCACCTATGGGGTTATTCTTTATAAAGTCCCATCAGGAGAACAGCTTTTTGCCTTCCTTTCAGAGATCTATTAAAATTCTTTCAGACAAAGCTGAGTTATGTCTTTTTAATTGTTTCAGTTTTTCTATCTAAAGGACACAGAAAAGGAAGAAATGCACATACAAACCGTGGAGCCACCTAGCTCTCAAGAGTCTCCTTCTTTCCAGTTTGTGACTCTAAACAAAAGCCTTCCCCTTTTTGCACCTCATGCCCCTGTCTGGAGGCCCAGGAGGCCCATTGTTATATATGCTGTTACATGAAATCACAAGCTACATCTGAAATACATATTTGATTGTTTAATGGCAGGAGAAGAACCCACAGTATGTCAATAACAGCCCATGCTCTGTGCCAGTTTATGTTTTTCTGCCAAACAAAGAAGCTATCAGAAGAATATTTCTATCCACCAAGTTCCTAGGCTAAATGGGTCATCTTCAGGGTTCAAGTAACCACTCATTCAGTTTCAAATGGAATTTTTTCATCACAGCAGATCTACCAAATTTAAACTTGAACAGCTTTTATTTGCTTCTGAAAAAGCAATCCTATAAGCATGCTGTGTCTATGCAACTATATAATGGAATTGTGTGGAAACTGGAATTTCCATTTAGTGGGAACTTTCATGATTTCTACATTCATTTTTATCCTGAATTGGCATAGAAGTATTCCAAAATTCCCCATTATATATTTTTACTTTGCAAGACTGAAAATAGGACTTATTTCCCATAACCCAACAGTTATCCTAAGCTCATTTTAATGTTTATAACATGTATCTTAAAGTTCACTATTTATATAGAACATTTTGCTTTTAGTATATCAATTCAGAAGCAATAGGGATGCTATAAATACAGAAGAATGCATGTATACACACAATACTTCCTGGATCACACGAATCTTTAGCATAACCATGATTAAATATTGCCTGTTGTCTTCCAACAAGCCTTATTTATTTTCCATTCACCATTGGTCTGAGTGATGATCTCTGTTATGGGCTTTGGTAGTCATGAATTATTTGATATATTAAACCTCTGCTGTTCTTTTGTATAGATAAGCAAGAAGCATATATTTCACAGAATTTAAAAGGTGAATATTTTCTTGTTAAATAGGATTGTTAGAGTAGCACTTTGTTTTACTATGGTTACCAACCTTCTCCCATTAATTTACAAGGCAGTTTTGCCATTTGATTTTTTTAAAGAGAACAGAAGCAGACCACATAACAGTGAAGTGCTTCGTCTATAAGAAGCAAACTCAGTATTTATAGAAATCATAGATGGACAAATGAAAGATGAAACATTTAGTCCATCCCAGATGCTTAGAAAGTTTGCAACCAGGAAATTCTATAGCTTATATTTTGCCAAGCCTTGAGTGTTAAAATTTAGGGACAGCACATTCGCACATATTTACAGATTAACTAAGCCCTTCCTTTATAACTAGGTCCCTACCAAATTTGCAGCCCTGAAAAACACATTATCAAACCTTGACATCTAGTCTCCTATACACAGATTTTACGAGTCTGTGATGCATTTTGTATTGGTGATCTGCCCTCAAAGATAGTGGGGGAAGGGTGATGCAAAGTTATTTTATTGGAGTATTTCCATCCTTAGTTCTGAGCTGCCTTCAGAGCTGGGCAGCTGAAGAGTAGTGGCTGTTAGCTGGGTGCCCAGCTCTAAAAGCAGCACTCACCAGCAGCAGCACAAAAGTAAGGGTGGAAATACCACTCCATGCCACTCTTACTTATGCACTGCTGTCTTCAGACCTGGGTGGGCAGAGAGTGGTGGTTGCTGCTTGAGGGCCCAACCCTAAAGGTAGCAGCTTCAGAAGTAAGGGTAGCAACCGTGGGACTGACAGTCTTGCCAGGCCCCTGGACAAGGTGGAGGGGGCAGCTCCGAGCTCCTGGAAGGGACAGACCATTTGACAGAAGAGGCAGGGCTGGAGCAGCTGGTTCTCAGTGCTGCCCAGAGTGCACCACACACCACTCAGCCAATTCTCAGCAGCACCAGGAGCATGCTGTGCTGTGCCCCACCTTCCACCTTGCCCTGAGAGCCACCTACAGCATGCTGCATGTTGTTCTGACCTGGGGCTCCGGCTGTCATCACTGCTTCTGTGGTAGTGGCAAGCAGGAGCCTGAGGCCCTTTTGAATTGCTGGGACTCAGAGCAACTACCCTCTTCCCCCTCTCCCATCCCATTGGTGGGCCTAGGTGGCAATACCATACCATGCCATCCTTACTTTTGCACTGTTGCTGATGGTGGCTCCAGCTTCAGAGCTGGGCTCCTAGCCAGCAGCTGCTTCTCTCCAGCCACCCAGCTCTGGCAGCAGCACTGCAGAAATAGGGTAGCAGTACCACCCTCCCCACCTATAACCTTGCAAACCCTCCACAATTCTTTTTTAGGTTGCTCCCTACAGCTCTTTTCTGCTATTCGAGCCAATCTAGTTTCAGTGTTTCGGACTGTTGTTAATTGGTATTTAACTTATCCTAATAGATATCAAGCCCACCATGAAGATCAGAGACTGTAATCCTAGACATAGAGACAACCCTTGCACCAAAGAGCTTCCAGTTAAAATATACAAGACAAGAAAAGTGTAGGAGAAAAAAATGTTATTAGTCCTGCCTTACAGCTGGGGAACTAGGGCCTAGATGAATAAGTTATTTGCCAGGGAAAAAAATTAGTTCAGTAGTGGAGCATTGCCAACACTGAGCCCAGATCACTTGAGTCTGAGGCCAGTGCCTGAACCAGAAGGTCAGCTTTTCTTTAGGACCCACATCCTGGAGTTTTTACATCTTTCCCAGGGAGACTACTGTATAGAAGAAGATCCCATTTAGACATTACTGGTGGCATTTTCCCTCTATTATATTTATATGCTTCCTCACTCTCTCCAGTATCACCCCATTATTCCTAATTAAATTTTCTGGAACTAACATATATTTGATTTCTCCCTTAATCTTTATTCTCTTAATAACATTTGCATTTTTTTATTATGTCCCACCTCCACAATTTCTAAGTCAAATAATATCTATTTAATCCTCTTAGTGCTAGAACTAGATTTGAGTACAGGAGCAGAACAACAAAAAACAGTGTCTAAGAGTACAGATTGCCAAGTCAATACTGTTGGAGGTGGTGGAGGACAGTGGTAGCTAAGTACTTGTGGAGTTTTCAAGCCAATATGCTTTCTTTCATGAGTTTGGTTTAGAAAAAAGATGAAATAAAAGCAGTGTACATAGATTTTGCTTCTCTTTCAAATGTTAAAGGAAGATATCAGTTCATGAACTTCTTATATTAAAATCTCTAAGTAGGTTCACCTGGAGGATGTCCAGGGCTTTTGACTGTAATAGCAAAATGTGGACAATTTAAACTAGTGCTAACAAGACAAAAGTACTGATGATGTCCCTGAATCTGGAGCAATTGGTATGCATAATCAAACAAGGGTATTTTTAACTGTTGCATTTCTGTCATGGCATCCTCTGTCCCTCTCTCAATCAGCTTCAGTTGCATACTTATCAACAGTAATATAAAATGTCTTAATTTAATTCTGCTCAAACATGGAATAGAAAGCAATCTACTGACACTGGAAAGAAGGTGGCTGCAGTGTAATTGTTTATTTATTTACCATGACTTTTGGACCATCTGCATTCTAATCTATAGCAGAGACCTTGACTCTGTGTGTGTGTGTGTGTGTGTTTTAATAATCTTTGTGATTCTCTCTCTTTCTGTAACACAGTTTAAGCTAAGATTACTTTTTTTTTAAAGACCCAAAATGAATTAAATCTTTAGCTAGTCTGCAGTTGTCCAATATCTGATTTAGAGGTACACAATTTGGAAACAAAAATGCATTTCACAAGTGGAGTGTGTTCAAAAATAATTAAAACCCAAAATAGTTTAGATTAAAAAACAAAACAAAAACCCAAAAAACCTTGCCAATTCAAACCCTCTCTCATACATACTGTTTCTCGGTAAAACAGATATTAAAGGAGTATTGTGAATGTTGATAGACTTCATACGCTACCCTCAAATGATTTTACTTGTATGGCTCCTAATATTGGGAGGAGTATTTGAGGGCAGGAGAAAATCAACACTCAAAACAAATGAGCAATATTATGTAAATCCAGGCACTTCAAAATCAGCAAGCCCCCCATTGACAAGTTGAGGGGCTGCATTTGTTGTGATAATGCAATTCTATTCTTATGAGTTAGGACTGAATTACAAAGATTCTTGTTCTCTGAAATTGCTAGATGAGATGGATTGTTGGTCATTTCTTTTTTGATATTGTCATGGAAGAAATCAAGAAGCAGAAAATGTGGAGGAAAAGTGCAGCATAAAGAACTGTGGAATGAATCACCAGAATGGGAGAGACTGAAGTAAGCATTGGTCCATCTAGGTAGATTAATGTTCCTCATTTAGAGATAGTCTGTGATACCGTTATTTACCTTTGTGTAGTACTTAGCTTCATGTGTGATCCTCCAAGGGCTACTCTAGGAATGATAGAATCTCATGTCAGTTATGAAGACACTTCACTGTTTATCCTATGCCACCTATTACCTCTATTCACTATTAAACTGTCATCCCCTTCATCTCGTCAGCCCATGATGCCAGCCATCATAGATCTCTTCTTCAATTTTAAAAACAAGCAACTCTGAGTTTTCTCCTATGCTACTTGTTCATGCTTGGGAATACTTTCCCACAAAATATCTGCAAAATCACCTCATTGCCCTCCTTAAAATGCCTCCCTAAAAATATAAAATAAAAATTGTCTTTTGCACAATGCCTAAAAAAGCATGACAACAGAACACCTGCAGTCTATTGTTAACACTGCCTATCACACTGCCATTTGTCTTGATGTTTGCTTGTGTTCCTGTCTGTTGGTATCTACCAGCTTTCTCTTGTTTTATACTTATAATCTAAGTTAATTAGGGCAGGAAATATCTTTTTTTCTGTGTTTGTACAGCACCTAGCACCTGTTCCGTGACCAGCAATCCTGAAAGATAAATAATACTAAGGCTATTGGGGTGAATTCAAACCAGGTCTAAATAGAACAGTATGATCATTTCTGTATCCCTTCCGTGTGGTATTCTGTATCTACACATCCAAAACTAGCTTGGCTTTTTTTTCAATGGCCCCTTACTATGAGCTCATATTTAGTTTGCTATCTCTCACCTCTGGGTCTCTCTCAGACTTTTTAATACATTTATCTAGTCTGCAGAACACTGGATTATGTGATTGTCTCCATTGTGATCAATCACTTTTATATGTATCACTGTCTTTAAAAACAAAAAGCTGGCAGACTATTATTCTCTCAGATTCTCCCACACCAAGTAACACATTCATCAATGTCTGCCCATATATAGTTACATGTGGTACTTTATTCGTTATGTCCGATATAGTATTTTTTACTCAAGGTCATGATCAAAGTAGGTGCTCCTCAGCAAATGCAAACAATTAGAGAAAGCCTGTTTCTTTAGTAACTACTGGTTTCTAATTCAGAGAGTCAGCCATCTATTTGAAAACAGCAGCTGCAGTCCCTCTGAAAAAATATGTCTCAGAGAGCAAAAGGAAGAAAAATTCAAGTATCATATTAACACATTATATGTGTACGTGAGCTTATTACTCTAGTCTGTCAACATAGCCAATTCCATGTTGCTGTCAGGTTGTATTGTTCAGCTATCAAAAATACTTTCTTAAATATAATTTTCAGTAATATACACAAAATATAGGCTTGATTTTGCACCAGTATATTTCTATCTATTTGATTATTGTTCTCCTGAGACTATCTGATGCAAGTAAATGAAGTTCAAGCTTCAGGTCTTCTACAGCTAATCAAATTATACATTGCTAACAAATTTTCCAAATAATTTAACCAGATTTTCTGTTAGTAAGTCATTAGTGAACTCAGGGCCATCTTTAGGCATACAAAATATATGTGGCTGCGTATCACACCTGAAAATTTGGGGCACCATCAGTGTTCCCTGTAAGCTGTGCACTTGGGCAACCACCCAGAAGAGATTTGGGTGCCTCCCAGTTGACTAGCCGAGCACCCAGGGCCTCTCACAGCTGGTAGCATGTGTTTCTCCTGGTGGTGTACATCTGCACATGACAAAATGTATTCTGCACATGGATGGAAAAAAATATAAGAAACTTAGGGCAACCTTCCATTCCCTGGCCGTGACTGGAATCTTCTCTTCTTCAGCCCCTTTCCTGTGTTGGGCTGGCAGGCTTTTCCCTGCCCTGTTCCCTCCTTCTGTCACTCCTCATCTCTCCAGCCCCAGGGAACTCAGAGTGGGGGACTGGCTAGTTACTGGTGGTGTGGTGACTTCCCTGCCCCTACTTACCCAGTTTCACTCCTGCTGTCCCATCTCCAGCCCTGTACCTGGACCCTGCCTCCCTGCACCACTCAGTCTCCAATGGGGACAGGGCTGGGGACAGGACAGCAGGAGTGAAACTGAGTAAGTAGGGGCAGAGAAGTCAGGCCGAGTGAGGGAGGGCATGAGGGGGGACTTGAGATGACAGTGCACTCACTGTCTCTCACACTTCCACAACACAAACACGTCTCTCACACAGACTCTCTCACACCCACATACACTCTGCCTCCGAGTTACACTCATAGTCCCCCAAAATAGATTGTCATGATCACACTCACCAACAAACAATCTGTCACTCAGTCTCCCAACACAGTCAAACACACATCATACACTGTCTCTCTCTGATCATATAAACACCTATGTGCACACATCTGACCTAAAAGTTTTGCCTAGCTCTTCGTTATACACTGAAACATTTTAATGCAAATACATTTCAGCCTACAGGATACAGCAAAATGCTCACTTTGAACTACATGCTACCTATTATTCAAACGATGGAAATACTTGTGTACCTAAAATTACTCCCATATGTCTATGTGCTTCACTGGGTCAGAGAAATAGTTATAAGTAAAATATAGCCAGTTGTGATATCTTTAATAGAACTGCTCAGAAATGTTTCAATTGAACATATTTTCATTGGAAAATGCCAGTTCATCAAGAAGGTTTCTCGGGTACAGGATCATCAAAACCAGAGGGAAAATGAATGAGAAACCAAACAACCCCAGAACAATCAACATCTGGTGGTTACAGAATTTGCCTAGAATGTGGGTGACTCAACTTCAAGTTCCTTTTCTGCTTGACTCACAATTCGACACTCTTTCTGGCCCAGTGACTGTTTTGTTATGATTCAAATAAGAACAGCTCCAATAGGAGAAACAGAATTAGACAGAGAAGCAATTTGAACTAGGCTATCTCACTTTTCTGAGAAGTACAGATTGAACCTCCCTAGTCCTCAGGTGGAAGGAGGACTGCAACCATGTACAAGCAACCTGACCATTAGGATGAAAGTTATGAGGCAGATATTCCTCCAGCTCAACCTTCTTCTGTAAGTTCGCCTACAGGCAACTGAATCTGCTAGGCAAGGTCTGAGCATGCTTATTGGATTAAGCCTCACAAGCGATGTAGGCAGACGGCACCTATCGTGGGGCTTCAGTGTACTTTCTCAGAGGTGGAAACATAAGCCCCCTAAGGAATTTATTCTGCAAAAATTTAGGCACTGAACGAGTTTAGGCATCTACAGTGTTCAGAAGCAACTGTGCAGGGATTCTGTGAATCCCAATGGGTCCTGGATTGGATGTTTAAAGTGGCAAGGAGGTATCTAGTCCTTTTGTGAACCTAGGCTACGTCTAGACTACAAGCCTCTTTTGAAAGTGAGCATCTATACTACAAGCAGATTTTTTTTAAAAGCGAGCCACTTTTTCGAAAGAGAGTCTAGATGCTCTCTTTGAAAAAGCACAGTTGCATTCAATAGCGCCTTTTTTCGAAAGAGTACTTTCGAAAAAAGGCATTATTACTTGTAAAATGAGGTTTACCACGATCGAAAAAAATGCCACGTTCTTTCGATTTACTTTCAAAAGAACGCAGCTGCAGTCTAGATGCAGGGGAGGTTTTTTTCGAAAAAAAATGGTCTTTTTTTCGAAAAAACCCTGTAGTCTAGACACCCCTAGCCCTAGCCACAAGGGAAAAAAAGGATACAAAAGTCCATGTGAAAAATGCTACATGCATGGTTTAAAACATTACACTTGTTAAAGATATAGGAGGCTATAAAATTCAACCACAGACTTCAATAAAAAATTAGAGAGAGCAAGAGAGAGAGATTGTGTTAATCATTTGGAGAGTTAGATAAATTTAGTGAGCTGAGAAAAAGTATTTTAAAATGTGTCACTCCTCAGTACAAGCAATCTGTTCTAAATTATATGCATTTAGTCCTATTACACTTCAATAAGTATTTATTTTTGTCACATGTAATTTTCATTAACTCAACAGGCAGAAGTTTTCATTACTTGTTATGGGGAATTGAAAAAAAGCTTTCATTAAATTCCAGGTTATGATTCACTTGATCTCTCTTGTTGTCTAAGTCTTCATGATAAAAATAAACCACATTTTTTTTTAAATTTTTACAAAGATACACAAAATTATATGCTTTCAGATTAACTAAAGGGAAATTATGGACAAGAGCAGAGAGTCTACATAAGCTCAATATACATTTAAGACCTATACAAATCTTTGGAGCCAATCTATATAGTAATCATAAGATCTAAGTCAACTGGACTGTGCAATGAATAGCTCCATAGGTAGGCTCAGGTGAAGAATTCCCTTGTCTTCTATCTTCTTATGTAACCATCTACAAAAAAGGCATAGGTGGATAGAATTTATCTCACTTGTGTCCTATTTTACCAATGCCCATATCCCTTTACTTCTTACTCTTGCAGAACTAAGCTCATTACCACATAAACCTATAATTCCTGCCCACAAATCCTTAATACTTGTCCTTCCTCCTTGTATCTCAAAACTGCACCATTTCCCATACCAAAGGAGACTCTGACTTTGGAGACCACAGAGGTATAGAACTTGATCCTCAGGAGGAGAGTAAGTGGAATATAGAGCCTTGCATGGGTTGGAACGATACATATCATAGTCTCACGGTAAATGCACTTGTATCCCCCACTCTGTGGTCCATTCCAGGAGTACCCAGTCAAATCTCAGGTTTCTAGCTGTCTCTGGCAAGGGACCTTTCTACATCTCCCTTCTGACCAGGGTGAATACAGCTGCATAATTCCCTGCCTTAAACTGTGACATCTCCAGCAAGCCAGTCTCTCTGTAGGATAGTACCTGTGCATTGTTTTCTCACTGAGGGCTATGAACAGTTTATTGCTAGCAATTACAAATGACCAAATAGCTCTTTCTAAGCAAGCACATTTGTCCCGTAGGTAAATGCCTGGCAATGGAAAACAAACAAAAGCCCAACAAGCACACACACATGCCATGCCAGGAATCACCCATCAGTCCAGACATATAAGATCCAGATCCAGACATATAAGAACAAAGTAATTCCAACCCTTCTGTAACGGTGGGACCTGCTTTGAACAGAAGATCCTGTTCACTTCCTGAATCAGAAAAAAAAAGATACCGAGTCAATCAAATGCTGGCTTTTTATATCAAAAGCCTTTTTTGTCTGTGGATCTCTGGGAAGCGCTATTTAAACCAATATATTAAGAAATTTCTCTAGAGGATGTTATCTCTCTTGTAGTGTTTACAGGCTAAGTGATTCACCTTGTTCTTCCACGCAGGAACTCCATACACTCCACCTATGACAGAGTTTTGTCAGAACAATGGCAGTTTTTCCAACAAAACATCAGTTAAATCCACACTGCAATCAAAAGAACAGAGGGCTTTTTGCGCAATTGGTAATCCTCATTCTATAAGGAAGAAGCCTTTTTGTGAAAGAGCTCTTTTGCAAAAAGGCGTGTGTGGAGGTGGAAGAAGGAGGTTTTTTGGAAAAAGAGGGAAGAGGAAAAAGCACAGGTGCCCTGGTAGCCATTCTGTCCATAACAATCACTGCATACATGCGAGAGAGCGACCAGGCAGTCTGGACGCTATCTTTTGAAAAAGTGCATCACTTTTTCGATGTGATTTTGCAGTGTGGATGCTCTCTTTCACAACAAGCTTTTTTGGAAGATCTCTTCCAAAAAAAATCTTCTTGCACAAGAAGCCTATAGTCTAGACGTAGCCTCCCTGGCCCAATGTGATATGTAAATATCATACAGTATCGCCTCCTAAGATATCTTATGAGATTACAATAGCTGTCATACATGCATTAGAAGTTGGCTGGCAATTTTCTGTGGATTGTTTTTGTCAGAAAATATTGATTCAGCAAAGTGAAATGGTTAATGGAAACGTCAATTTCAACAAAATTTTGTTTAGAAAAAAACTGATCAATGAGATAAGGTAGAAACATTCCTTTTGGAAATCTGAAAAAAAAAATCATTATTTTTTGCTATTCTATAATAAAATGTAAAATTCACAATCAGAACCAAATGTTTTGATTTGTTCAAAATTAAATGTTTGAGCTTCCCTCACATCCAACTCTTTATTTATTGTGGGAAATTAAAAAACCTTTTTGGTTTTGTTCAAAATTCACACATGCAGCATTTCCCATGAAATTAAAAAAAACTGGTTCCCAACCAGATCTACTTGAAATATTTACCAATGGACAAATTGTGCACTCTGAAACAAGAGTTGAAACATATGAGTTTGGTTCAGAGAAACATGCTAGAGTTCAAAAGTCAGACTGGAAGAAAAGGACTGCAACTGTTATACTCTGCAAGCTATATGTAGGGGAATGTTGATCAAATACATTAACTATATTATAAAGCCAGCTTTCCATGCATTTAACACCTCATTTACATCAAAAACTTAGTATTGGACATTCCATTCTTGGCTATAAGCACAAAACTATTGTCATAAACACAAGGAAAATTAATTAGGTAAAATGTCCATTAGAAAAATTTGTTGATCCAAAGGAACTTCTCTCCTTGTCCTTGCTCCCTTACAAAGCCTTGTTCAAGGTCTATGTTCATGCCTTAGAAAAGGCCAAGGAAGATAGAAGAGAATTCCAACTATTCCCAAAGGTCACTAAACCAAGCTATCAGACCAAGAAGAGAGAAAGATATCCTAAAGGTAAAGCCTCTCATTGGGCTGAGCAGCCCTTCTTCAGCCTCTCTGTTTTAAACTGGTGCTACAGGAGTGAAAAACATTATGTTGTTATTTTGTGTTACTCAATCTCCACTAATCCAGCGATTCACATAGAATAACACTGTTTATTCCAGCTTTTCCCAAAACTTTATGTTTAGCAGGTTGAAATCTTTGTTTTCGGATATATCTTTGTTTTGCAGTGCATCACGTTATTGTTTTGAGCATTCATTCTCTCCTCGTTAGGAAAGCTGCAGTGTGTGTATTATATGTTGTTAGAAATGTCAGTATAGATTTACAGTAAAAATCATTGGCAACTTTTTTCAAACCCAGTACTGTCAGAAAAATAACCATCCTTATATTTCAACTATAAATTATGAAAATATGGGCTCTCGCCTTATCACACTAAAATTATATACTATAAACCTGGAAACACACCAAAAGAAATCTCATTTCAGTTAGACATTTTTCATGTAAATCCACACAGTGTAAATTTGCTGCCCTTTAGTTTATATTGAAAAGATAAAATGGTATATTATTGGCAGAACTGGCAGCAATGCCTATAGCTCAGGTTGCCTAACTCTGCTAACCTTAAGCAGTATTTTCATTTACTTATAACCATTCAGAATGAAGTTCCATGCATGCTTTCTGCCTCAGAAAAGCAGGTGCCTTTTGCAGTCCCCGTAAAAAATCTACTGAGATTTGCCCAGATTACAGGCCTCTGAAAATTATCAATTACACAAACAGATAGAGGCCTTATGTTAAAATCTTTTGAACACTGAGATTTCTCTGACTTGCTCTGTAGATCTCCCTAGATGCTAATAGCACTGAGAGTGCTACTAATCTTCACTGACCTACAGGGTATACACAACAGCTTAACTCTGGATAGGGGGATTCATCAACAGCAGGCATCTTCAACTTTGATCAGTGAAAAAGTAAGTAAAACTGGGTGCATTTTTTTGGCTGAAATTTTCATTTGGTGAAAAACACAGATTCAGCAAATCAACATGTTTCATGAACTCATGTTAGTTTCACCGAATATTTTTGGTCAGAAAAAACTTAATAGAAATAAATTTTAAGACACAGACAGTCTCAAAACACTTAGGGTATGTCTACACTACATGGCTCCGTCGACAGCCATGTAGATTTGTTTACTGGGCAAAGGGAAATGAAGCGGTGATTTAAATAATCGCCGCTTCATTTAAATTTAAATGGATGCCGCGCTGAGCCAACAAACAGCTGATCAGCTGTTTGTCGGCTCAGCGCTTAGTCTGACGCTCGCGGTTGACATCAAAGCCCTTTGTCGACGCGCAAACCTCATCCCACGAGGAATAAGGGGTGGTCGACAAAGGGCTTTGATGTCGACCGCGGAGCGTCCCAGATGCGCTGAGCCGACAAACAGCTGATCAGCTGTTTGTCGGCTCAGCGCGGCAGCCATTTAAATTTAAATGAAGCGACGATTATTTAAATCACCGCTTCATTTCCCTATGCCTACAACCCTAATCTACATGGCTCCTTCGATGGAGCCATGTAGTCTAGACACAGCCTTAATGTCAAAACATAATGTTTTTAACAAAAAAAATCAAAATAACTTTTAGTTGTGAAATATCCTTTAACTTTATTAGAAAAAATTAAATGATCAAAATAAAAATTGATTATTTTGATATGGTTGAAGTGACAGGTTTGGTTTGGTTTTATTGGCAACCATTTGCCCCCAATCTTTTTGCCAGAATTTTCAGTGAATAGAGGAATACATTATTCACACAGCGTTAGGGATGAGTGCATCTCAGACCCTATCATATAGCATTATATTAGAAGCTAGGAGATTGGCTAGAAATGGGGGGGAAGGGTTAGCATTTCTCTCCTTTTTCAATGAAAAGCAGCCACTGCGAGTGTGAAGTTCATCCTGTTGCCTTGCACAGCCCACTGCCATTTGTGTCTGTGTGATACTGTCACAGCTGTGATCAGTGAAGCCCTCTCACTCTACATGCAAGGGAGCTACTGGCAAGTCATTTTCCATAAGGGGCCATTAGCTCTGGATTCCACTCTCTCCTTTGGATCAAATAATCCTGAAACTAGTCACATCCAGAGCAAACTACAAAGTCTTTCTGTTTTTTCAGACTCTTACATTAGTATTTAGTGATACTGTGAACACCAGCAGAGCAGAGAAATGGTGCGACAAAACCTCTAGTGCTGGCAGCAGTCAATCAAGTTCCATTTGCTTGAAAGAGATGGTAAGTGCTGTTCCTTCTAGCTTCATTATCTTTACTTCACCTAAAAAACGTACAGAGCGACTCATCCAAAGACCAGTGGAGATGGTTTTTATTGAAATCAAAGAGCTTTGGACTAAGGCATCACTTCTAGGGTTGGGAGAAAGCAGGATATATGTTTACCTTATTAACTAAATAGGGAAAAAATCAATACTTAATTTTATTCCATTAATAGCACATTTCATTGTAGACATCACAGCTATTTATGACTCCCCATCTCCCCATAGTTTTTTGGCCTAGTAGAATCTGAATCGGAGCCACAACCAATTTTCCCTGATCCTTCCATCCTTAGCTGAGTAGAATACTAGAAAACCTTTCAACCTCCTTCAATATTGGCTGACCGTGCTCTCCTGCTAGCTTCACAAATTCAGACTCAGCTGATTTCTTAACATAATAAGAACTTTGTGGCAGGACCCAGGGCATTTAGCAATCAAATATACAGTGACCTGACTGTGATCAGAGGTCACCTGTATATTCATGCTCCCATGCCCTTAGGGTTTCTTCTGCTGTATTTAGACTATTACTTCAAGTTCATGATAAGCTAAGATCACAAGGTGGGTTGAACTCCTGTTCCATAATCAAGTAAAGCTGAATACAGAGTGGTTCCCTTAATGATTTCCTAGTTTCGGGGGGACGTTTTGGTTTAACAGTTAAGGATTTCTGGCAAAATAATAGCTTCATCAAGGTTAATTCTTTTACATATTTAGGTACATTTCATATTAATTATGGAAATGAAACATAATTGTCAATGATAATTATCTCATTAAATAGTTTTTACGCTAGAGGAAAAAAGCTTTATGTTCAATGCACAAAAAAGAAAATATTAAATATTTCATGCATTGACTCTGCTTCCTCTACTGCAGGGGATTAAAGGAATCTTTATGATATTTCATAAACTCAGAGTAGAGACCTCTTTTGAGCTAGCCATCAGCACTGAGTCATAGTTCTCTGGGATACATGATAGAGCAGTGTTTCTTAAACTTTTTAAGACCAAGGAACACCAAACAATATATTCTTTTAATGGGGAACACCAAGGATTTTTTGTTTAGCAAAAAAGCAAAAATAAATAAATAAATAAAAGGTTGGGGAGAAGAGTCAGGGGGAAGTTACTGAGGAAAAAAAGGGTCGGGGAAAGTTATTGAGGAAAAAAAAGGTCACCTGCCCCTTTAAGGGTGGCCATTTTGAATTCTGTTGTTCTCCATGGCACAGCTCTGACTGCCTCACGGCACAACAGTGTGCCGTGGAACATAGTTTTAGAAAATTCAAGTCCCATTTTTCCTAAACAGGAACAAATAAGAGTGCTGTGACCAACTGAAGAAGAAAATGGGAAAAAGAGACAATAAGTAGATGTAGAATTTTCCTAAGTGCAATTTGAAAATTATTAAAAAGTTATTAGTATACACACATATACTTCCATTTTTCCCAATTTAGTTTCAAGATAAAACAATATTTAGAGAAAATTCCTTGTAGACAACAAAGCACAGGACCTTGCATTTTAAAAACATTATGAGTATCATTTCATCTCTTAATTGGCCCAATGAACATGTCTTGCATATGTATCCAATGAATGCAGTTTAGCTATCACATTTCTATTCTACCTACTACTTAAATAGCCAAAAACAATATCAAAAGTGCTGATTCTAATTTTGCATGAAAGAAAGGAAGTGAGAATGTATAAATCTTATTCTATCTTCTGCTTTTTCTGCATGGATATGACAGGTAAAATGAACATATACTTTGGAAACTAGCTTCAAATATTAAGAGGTGCACAATCTTTTACTAACTTTTTAATAGTCTTTTAAATAAAATAGACTAGCAATCAAACTAATTGATTTCAAACAATCCATGGAATGTAATCATCTGTGAAGAAAGACCAGATGATGTAAAGTGAGTGGTTCAGACTCATATACAAACTGTTCACCCCTGAGTAATTGAGAACCTAAGCACTTGAACTAAAACCACTAATAATTTCGGCATTGATTTCACTCCATTTTAGATGTCACATAGTAAGTGACTTAATCACCTTATTTTGACTAAAATAAATTGTTTAAAATATTGAAATGGATTGTCCCAAAAGTACCAATAAAATAAAATGGAGAGAAGCCAAACACTTTTGGTAATGTGAATTTTAGCAATGAAGCCTAGTGAAACCAGGTTAGAGTATAGTTCAAAAGATATGATACAGTTACATTTGCAGACTTAGGCTAATTTTTCAAAAACTATGCATGCCTGTAATGGGAAATGAAACAGCAACAGATGTTTGAATATACAAACATGTACAGAATTAATATATGTATATCAGAAAAGGAAAGTTTGTACATTCACACATTTATAGGCCAAATAATGACACAATGAAACATTTGAAGATAAAAATGCGAGGACAGTTATGGAAAAAGCATAACCATTACTGGATCAAGCAGAAACTTAAAACATCCTTTGTGCCTGAATATTAGGGTGACTTCATTTGCATAGTTAAAAACAAACAAAACCCTACAGTATATTGTGTGCCACTATGAATTTTTTTTTCCCGAGAAAAAGGAGAAGGCTTAAAAGGAACTATCATTAGAAAATGATTTAATAGTTGATAGCTCTATAAATAGATTTTAAAGTACACTTCATTTGGTATCTTTACCTTAAATTGGACATATAGGAAAATGATCTTTATAAAACAAGAACTGGGCCAAAAGCAGACACATTCTTTCACCATCCCTGTAAACCTCGTTGGCAGAAGGGATGTGATGAAAGAGGAGGTTTTTCTGAAATTTGAAACAAAAAACAGGACTATGTAGCACTTTAAAGACTAACAAGATGGTTTATTAGGTGATGAGCTTTCGTGGGCCAGACCCACTTCCTCAGATCAAATTGTGGAAGAAAATAGGCATGACCATATATACCAAAGGGATACAATCAAAAAAAAGTGAACACATATAGAAAGGACAAATCAAATTTCAGAACAGAGGGGGGATAAGGAGGGGGAGGTAAATGTCTGTGAGCTAATGATATTAGAGGTGATAATTGGGAAGCTATCTTTGTAATGGGTAAGGTAATTAGGGTCTTTGTTAAGACCCGGCGTAAAGTGTCAAATTTAAGCATGAATGACAGTTCAGAGGTTTCTCTCTCAAGCCTGGTGTGAAAATGTCTTTGAAGCAGTATGCAGGTAATCAAGTCATTGAGACAATGCCCTTTCTGGTTGAAATGGCAAGAAACTGTTTTTTCTTTGTGATACTGTCTGATATCCATTTTGTGCATTGATTCTTTGGCGAAGCGTCTGAGACGTTTGTCCAATGTACATAGCAGATGGACACTGTCGGCACATGATGATATAGATTATATTTCTGGATGAGCAGGAATATGTGTTCTTGATCTTATAACTGAATTGGTTAGGTCCAATAATGGTGTCAGCAGAGTAAATATGTGGACAAAGCTGGCAGGGTTTGTTGCAAGGAAAAGTCCCAGGGTTGGTATTAGTGTGGTATGTCCTGTGGTTGTTGGTAAGAATCATCCTGAGGTTAGGTGGTTGTCTGTAGGAGACTATGGGTCTGTCTCCCAGAGCCTCTCGGAGTGTAGTATCCTGTTCTAGTATAGGTTGTAGTTTATTGATAATATGTTGGACGGGTTTAAGTTAGGGGCTATAGGTGATGACAAGTGGTGTTCTATTGTTGGTTTTCTTGAGTCTGTCTTGAAATAGATGGTTTCTGGGTATTCGTCTGGCTCTTTCAATTTGTGTTTTTATTTCTCCAGGTGGGTAATTAAGGTTTATAAATGCTTGGTAGAGATCCTGAAGTTTCTGGTCTCTGTCGGTGGGATTAGAGCAGATGCGGTTGTATCGAAGGGCACCATACGATCCATCATCTATAGCCAAGCCATTTCAACCAGAAAGGGCATTGTCTCAATGACTTGATTACCTGCATACTGCTTCAAAGACATTTTCACACCAGGCTTGAGAGAGAAACCTCTGAACTGTCATTCATGCTTAAATTTGACACTTTACGCCGGGGTCTTAACAAAGACCCTAATTACCTTACCCATTACAAAGATAGCTTCCCCAATTATCACCTCTAATATCATTAGCTCACAGACATTTACCTCCCCTTATCCCCTCTGTTCTGAAATTTGATTTGTCCTTTCTATATGTGTTCACTTTTTTTGATTGTATCCCTTTGGTATATATGGTCATGCCTATTTTCTTCCACAATTTGATCTGAGGAAGTGGGTCTGGCCCACGAAAGCTCATCACCTAATAAGCCATCTTGTTAGTCTTTAAAGTGCTACATAGTCCTGTTTTTTGTTTCAGCTAAACTAGACTAACATGGCTACATCGCTATTACTTTTCTGAAATTTGACGCCGTATAGGCGCGCCAAATTTTGGAAAGACTTCTTCCAAAAGAAAAGCGGAAAAAGATAACTGCAATTTGCGTATCTTTTTCTGACTTTTCTTTGTTGTGTAAACACAGCCTAAGATTCTGATTGGTTTCTTTCACTTACATGAAAATTTCCTTCTGTTTTTGTCCTCTTCTACAACGCACTCTCTAACCCTGAACTTCAGGAAAGAATTAGCAAGTACTTCATATGTCCAGTCCTCCTTTGGCTCCTTTGTGATATTTTGAAGGAAAGATAATGGTTATCTCTAGGGTTTAGTGATTCCTCAAAAATTATACTATCAAGTGTAAGTAGGAATGGATAGGATGAAGATTAATGATTTAATTAAGTATAGTGACACAATAGTTATTAGTTTTCTTATTTCCATGTGCTAATTCTGACTCCAAACAATGACCACCAGCTTGTGATTCAAAGGAGCATTTGTATAATACTACAAGAACAAAAGACTTGATGATAGAATTGTCAGTTATAAAGGCCAAGGCAATGTCTGATAATTCTATTGGCACTTCCTTTACTCTCATCAGTTTTACCCTTTTGCAGCTCTGAACAACTATAAAGAAAATATATGAAAAACCAGTTCCTCTGTTAGATCTCAAAATGTCCCGTTGGGAGTTTGGACCAGGATGGAAGGAGGAGATCACAAGAAAAGTGGTAAAAGAGTGAAGGCACACACATAAATGTTCAAATTTTCTTCTCCAGGGTCTTAAACTAGAAGACACACATGAGCCACTTCTCCCCTCATGCTCAGTGTTCCTTTGAGAAAGCAGCAAAGAGAGGGACCAGTGGCCGTACAGGGGAACAGGGTTTGAAAATCATGTCTGGGAAATAATTTTATTGTAACGAGTCAGCCAAGCTCAAGTAATCATCTCCTCTTCCCTCATCTCCATATGCCAGGCAGCTATTTGCCTCATGCACTCCTTAGTGATTAATACATGAGCACTTATGCATATTAGTGAGCAGTACATGAAAGAGAAAGAGACATTCCTATCTCTCCCAGGCTGGGGAAAAACGTCCCCACTGAATCATGGCAGGAGTGGGGGGAGAAAGAAAAAGACCAAAAGGGAGGTTAAAATTAAGGCTTATAGGAATTGATGAGGCTGGGAATCCTTACTTCTATCCCGCCTCCATTATGCATGATTTCAGAAGAATCAAATCTAGGCAAGGCACAATTACAGATGAATAATTTTACAGTTAACTTTGCTTTTCCTCCATCTTCTTAAATAAGTAAACAAACTAAAAATAGAGATTTAATTTACACCCCAAGAAACTGAGCCAAACTTGATTAAAAAATTGTTTTATTTTAAATTGATAGAATGTAATTTAAATTGTCAATATGAAATTGGTCTGTCCTGTTACAATGTTTTGAAAACTAGATTGATAATGATATAAATTGGTAGGGAAGGTTCTATTTGGTTTTATTGGAATGTTTTCTTAAATTACTTTGCTGTTCTATCTGTGAATGAGGTCTGTGTGGTATGTAAGTAAATAAAAGACCCCAGCAGCAGATGGACCTAATTTTAAAAGTGGGAGTGAGGAAACAAAGACATCAGACATCAGTGTCATATTGTCCTGGTGGCATAAGAGTGAAGATTAATGACCCTAAAGTGCAAAGTCATCCACTCTAAATTAAAAACAAAGTATGAGATAAGGAGATGACAGATGATTGTGCTAACTGTTTGTGATTCAATCATGGCACAGCAGGATCCATAGACTTACATGAGAATCAAGTATTATAAAAGATGGGCAAGAGCATGAAAGCTTTGGGTTCATTGTACAACAACAGTGCATTGGTATGTGTCTGACAGAGGCTCAGCTCCCTCCTCCTGTTTAGTCTAGCTGGCACTAGACTGGCTAAAGCAACAGTAAGGACTGGTAACTATAACACCAGCTGCAGGAGCCTTTTGTTGTATATGTGTATGTGTGATGATCTTAAAGTACTGCCTTGTCCTCTGAAAAAGATTCTGTGAGATTTGTATAAGCATAACAATTAGATGTGTAACAGGAAAAAAATCTAAGAAAGACAGCCATACCTCTCCCTGCCACCTTTTTTGGAAGCAATTAATACACTAAAATGAGCATCAGATAAGAGTATAGGCTTCTACTCCCCCTATGACTTATTCTGAGCATCAGAAAGCACTGGTACTGGGGGAAAATGATGTCAGAGTGGAATTGTATGGCATTTGTAGCCTGTCTTAAGAATCACATTAGCTGTAAATGGAGAAGCTATTGATTTTGTAAAGGAGACAGATAGCTGCATTATATTTGAAGAGAAATAATCCTACTATTAAAAACAGCTGCTGCAATCCTAAATTGTTTTGCAAGCTGAGCTCTGCATTGATTTTAACAACAATATTTTGTTACAAGAAAACTCTGACTATCACCCAGCAGGGATGTGTGTTTAAAAGATAGATATTTCTGTAAAACAGTATGAAGAAGGAATAAGAAAGAATAAGTGGGAGCTTCAGCATATCTTTAAAGTATTTCTTGGTTAAAAATTTGGTACACTATCAGGATTAAATACTTACATTTCATTGTATCAAACATACAATTAACCTTGTATTTTCTCATGTGACAGAAGGCTGTTTGCCCAGGAAGGCAATCCAAAAACTTAAGAGAAGTAGAGTATGTATACATGACCAGTATCTGCCAGCAGTTTATATAGGAAGTTCTATTACATCAAAAATACACATGAGATACCGATCTATTTGGTTATCATTTGGTGCTATATTATTAATCAGAAGGGAAACATTATGGACGCATCTGTGCAAAAGATGTGACACATCTGACACATTATGGACACATTATGGACACATCTGTGCAAAATATGGGTTAAGTTTAAAGGAGCAAACAACAGCAGTGATGTTGTGGTTGGTGTCTGCTATAGGCCACCGAATCAGGTGGATGAGGTAGATGAGGCTTTCTTTGGACAACTGAGAGAAGCTTCCGGATCGCAGGCCCTGGTTCTCGTGGGGGACTTTAATCACCCTGACATCTGTTGGGAAACCAATACGGCAGTTCACAGGCAATCCAGGAAGTTTTTGGAGAATGTTGGGGATAACTTGACACAAGTGCTGAGGATCCGACCGGGGCCGTCGCAGCTTGACCTTCTGCTCACAAACAGGGAGGAACTAATAGGGGAAGTGGAGGTAGGTGACAACCTGGGAAGCAGTGATCATGAGATGGTAGATTTCAGGATCCTGACCAAAGGAAGAAAAGAGTAGTAAAATACACACCTTGGACTTCAAAAAAGCAGATTTTGACTCCCTCAGAGATCTGATGGGCAGAATCCCCTGGGATGCTAACATGAAGGGGAAAGGAGTCCAGGACAGCTGGCAGTATTTAAAGCCTTATTGAAGGCACAGAAAGAAACCATCCCGACACGAAGCAAGAGAGGCAAACATGGTAGGAGACCGGATTGGCTTACGGGGAAATCCTTGGTGAACTTAAGCACAAAAGGAAGCTTACAAAAGTGGAAACTTGGACAAATGACCAGGAGGTTTAAATGTATAGCTCGAGAATGCCGGGGGTTATCAGGAAGGCGCAAATGGAATTGCGACTGGCTAAGGATTTGAAGGATAACAAGAAAGGTTTCTACAGGCATGTTAACAAGAAGAAGGTGATCAGAGAGGGTGTGCGGCCCCTACTGGATGAAGGAGGTAACCTAGTGACAGATGATGTGGGGAAAGCTGAAGTACTCAATGCTTTCTTTGCCTCTGTATTCACGGACAAGGTCGGCTCCTGGACTTCTGCGCTAAATGACTCAAGATGGGATGAAGATGGACAGCCCGTGGTGGGTAAAGAACAGGTTAGGAACTATTTAGAAAAGCTAAACGTACACAAATCCATGGGTCCAGACTTAATGCATCCGAGGATACTGAGGGAGTTGGCAAATGTCATTGAGGAGCCTTTGGCCATTATCTTTGAAAAGTCGTGGAGATCGGGAGAAATCCCGGATGATTGGAAAAAGGCAAATGTAGTGCCCATCTTCAAAAAAGAGAAGAAGGACGATCCAGGGAACTATAGGCGGTCAGTCTTACCTCGGTTCCTGGAAAAATCATGGAAGGGATCCTTAAGGAATCCATTTTGAGGCACTTGGAGAGAGGAAAGTGATTAGGAATAGTCAGCATGGATTCACAAAGGGCAAGTCGTGCCTGACCAATCTGATCAGTTTCTATGATGAGGTAACTGGCTCTGTGGATGTGGGAAAGTCAGTGGATGTGATATATCTTGACTTTAGCAAGGCTTTTGATACGGTCTCCAACAATATTCTTGCCAGCAAGTTAAGGGAATGCGGATTGGATAAATGGACAGTAAGATGGATAGAAAAATGGCTAGAAGGCCGGGCCCAGTGGGTAGTGATCAACGGCTCGATTTCAGGTTGGTGGTCGGTTTCTAGCGGAGTACCCCAAGGTTCAGTTCTAGGACCGGTTTTGTTCAATATCTTTATTAATGACCTGGATGAGGGGATGGATTGCACCCTCAGCAAGTTTGCGGATGACACTAAGCTAGGGGGAGAGGTAGATACGCTTGAGGGCAGAGATAGGGTCCAGAGTGACTTAGACAAATTGGAGGATTGGTCCACAAGAAATCTGATGATGTTCAACAAGGACAAGTGCAGAGTCCTGCACTTGGGACGGAAGAATCCCAAGCACAGTTACAAGCTGGGGACCAACCAGTTAAGTAGTAGTTCTGCAGAAAAGGACCTGGGGTTACAGTGGATGAGAAGCTGGATATGAGTCAACAGTGTGCCCTTGTAGCCAAGAAGGCTAATGGCATATTAGGGTGCATTAGAGGAGCATTGCCAGCAGATCCAGAGATGTCATTATTCCCCTTTATTCGGCTCTGGTGAGGCCACATCTGGAGTATTGTGTCCAGTTCTGGGCCCCACTACAAAAAGGATGTGGACACATTGGAGAGGGTCCAGCGGAGGGCAACCAAAATGATTAGGGGCTGGAGCATATGACTTATGAGAGAGGCTGAGGGAGTTGGGTCTGTTTAGTCTGCAGAAGCGAAGAGTGAGGGGATTTGATAGCAGCCTTCAACTTCCTGAAGGGAGGTTCCAAAGAGGATGGAGAGAGGCTGTTCTCAGTAGTGACAGATGGCAGAACAAGGAGCAATGGTCTCAAGTTGTGGTGGGAGAGGTCCAGGTTGGATATTAGGAAAAACTATTTCACTAGGAGGGTAGTGAAGCACTGGAATGGGTTACCTAGGGAAGTAGTGGAATCTCCATCCCTGGAGGTGTTTAAGTCTCGGCTTGACCAAGCCCTGGCTGGGTTGATTTAGTTGGGATTGGTCCTGCCTAGAGCAGGGGGTTGGACTTGATGACCTTCTGAGGTCTCTTCCAGCTCTATGGTTCTATGATTCTATGATTCCATGATTCACATGGCAATTACAGAAACACGCTCTCATGCCACTGTCTTTTCAACTACCACCAATGCCGAAAAAGCCAACTCCCCGTTGGCTAAACCTTTAGCAAAAATGTGAGAGGATAAATATAAATATGTCAGAATTTAATTCAAATCTCAATACTATATTTTATACACACACACACAAACACATATACACACAATTTTATAAACTATTTAAACAGTCTCTCCATACATTTGTATATTGCTGCTCAGCAGTAGGAATACCATTCCTTTCTATAAGTTGAGCTAAACACAGAATATGACAAACTAATCTTATAAATTAGTATCAACAAATGATAATCATTTCCATAAACATTTCCTAGTTCACATAAATAGGCAGTCAAAATTTTATCATTGGGGATATTGTTCAAATGTAATCACCAGGTTCTCCATTATAAAAATGGATGTGTCTCTGGTGGGTAATAGTAAATCTACAATATACATTAATACATGATTTTAAAATTAGAATAGTGTGAGATCAAAGCCTCATTTCCTTCTTTTTGAAAAGCTTGCAAAGCTAGCAAATTTAACTCAAATCAGCAAGACAGAAATATATAAAGATGAATTACAAATCTGGCCTTAAGTATTTTTCATGGATGTGCAAAACATTATTCTGCTTCCAAACTTCCGAGTTTAACAGAGTTATATCTACCATGATCAAATAATTATACACAGAGTAAGGTTCTGGAGGAAGAAAATTCATATTTAAGTGACTCATTTTGGGGTATGAGGTGGTAGAAAATAACCTTTACAGAATCAACAGTCTCCTGTTGTGGGAGTTTAAGGTGTTCTGTGACATCTGATGTAAAAGAGCCAGAAGAACACTGGATTTAGGTCGTGTGATATAGCTGAAGAAAAGACTATATAAAGGGAGAACACATCTAAAATGGAGCTGTCCTTCTGAGTGGCAGCCCATGACACTCACATTTTGAGAGGTATTGTACTACAGAATAATAGAATACCAGAACTGGAAGGGACCTCAAGAGGTCAACAAGTCTAGTCCCTTGTAGAACCAAACACCATCTAGATCATCCCTGACAGGTATTTATCTAACCTGCTCTTAGATATCTCAATGATGGAGATTCTACAACCTCCCTAGGCAATTTATTCCAGTGCTTCACCACCCTGACAGTTAGGAAGTTTTGTAAGGGGTAATTGGGTCTGGCTGTAATATCCTCTGTTCCAAGTTCAATCACAGAGTTATTCATTGTGTTTAATACATCTTTCCTGAGTTTCATTTTGACAGGTATCAGTCATCCTTCCAGTGATTTGGAGGTGGGAGGGTCTTACAATTGATAGAAACTGAGTTGGGTCCAGCTATTACTAGCTATGCAACAATAATAACTGTTTCCAGTAAACTCACTGCACCAACAGGAAAAACAACATGAAACCACCAATTTATTTTACACAGGAAAATCAACAACTTGCATTCTACATTCTGGTAAACCACATTCAAACCAGTGAACTAGAATGAAAGGGTGCATCTACACAACACCCTAACCTCGAAATAAGATATGCAATTTGTGCTATGAAAATTGTGTATCTTATTTTGAATCTATTTCAAAATAGCTTATTTTGAAATTTGGCACATCTACACACTGCCAAATTTTGAAATAACATGCTATTTCGAGACATCCCTTATCCCTCGTGCAACAAAGTTTACCGGGATGGCAAAATAGTGCACCCGTTATTTTGAAAATTATTTAAAAATAATTGACTGCTTGTATAGACGTGGGGTAGCCATTTCGGGATACCTCTGGTATTCTGAAATAGCCATGCAGTGTAGACATACCTAAAGGCATCCAGTTTATTTACTATATCTAAGTTTGCTGATGATGCTGTTTGTTGTGAAACATACCATTTCTTTTGGTGGAGGTAGTACCCATTCAATACATGATAATTTTGGCACTGGGAAGTTCTCAACTCAGAGATTAGTAGAACCCATGCTGCCAGATGTCCAGAGAAAATACAGGCATTCCAGAAGGCAGAGTAGGAAGAAATGATCATTCTAATCCATAGGGAGGAGCATGGGGAAGGGACTCTTTCCATCTGCACATCCAGAGAATGGGCATGTCAGGTCTACTTACCCACTGTCAGATGTTATCAACTTCCCACTGTATTTATTATTGATGTAAACATTTTTATTTGCTTCTGTTGAAAATGGCAGACGTGATCAACTATATATTTGTACTAACTGGAAAACACATTTAAAGGCTGTTGCCAAACTTTTGAGATCTAATTAAAACCCTATCTCTCACTAAACCAAGCATGAGGAAGGTTACAGTAGGGGAACCACTAATTCCCAAACCCAGGAGGGAAAGAGGAGCTTTCCCTCAGATCTAGCAGTGGAGTGCACAGCTTCCTCTCACTCTAACCTCCAATATTGAATATCAGCCTGGGCAGTAAGGATTCAGAAGGACAGAATTCTTATTTCTCTGTGTTGGTACCAGAGCTGCAGTTTTATAAACAGAAGAAATCACTTTCAGTAAATACTGAATTATTTATCGGTTGGAGAGATCGTTTTATGAACTGTTTATTTAATCTGTTTCAAATACATTGTTACATTATCCATGTGCCCTATTGCATTTTCTGACACTCAAGTCTCTCATTTCCCCAATAGTCCCAAAGCTGGCTGCTTGCAGAAATAAATAATGTTATACTGATCGCATTCTCAATAGTAACTGCATGTGTTTCTGAGGTACTTTTAAGTTGAAATAAGCTTTCTCATGGCTCAGTGACTTCACAAGACTGAATTTTTCACTAATTCTTCAACGTACAGTAGGCCTAACCAGTGAATCTTAGGAAGTTAGGAGCAGAGGTTTGGTACAAATAATTATTGAAACCAGTAGCTTTTTACCTTTGGTAAAGCATGTTCAAATCTGTCTTGGACCACAAGTGTTAGCATTTTTCAGTTATCACCAAAAAAAACACCCCAAAACCAAAAACCTCAAGCCTTCCCCCACAACTGTGATTCACTGCATAAGAGGCCAAAAAATGTAGCAGACTGTTGTAAGCACATAGGCCTGAGTTTCATTCACAGAACTCTAGCAATGGTAAAGACAGGGGAAAACCAAAATAAACAACATCCTAGCTCCAATTAAAACAGAAACAAATGACACTTTCTACTGTGGCTAAGGGTAAATATGAGAAGAAAATGTATTTCAAGTTCCCAAGATAACTTTGTTCACTATTCATCATGCTAACTAAAAATGGAAAAGGGCAGAGAGTGTTTGATGGAGAGAGAGATGTAAGACTTACCTCAGAAAAACAAGCTTAGAGGCAATACTTTCAGTGTGAAAACTCACTTTTACCTTTTATTAATGTAAACATTCTGCCAAGTGCAGTCAGGAGCAACAAAGGTCAGGTTCCATATGTAGTGGTTCCTCTTAACAATACAAAAGAGAACTGGCTCAAGCCTAGTGATGTGAGAATATTCCAAGAATGAGAGAATATTCTCCAAAAGATTATTTCCCGAGAATTTTTGAGAATTTTCTAATTTTTCATTTCCTCTTGGAATAATATATTGTATTCAACTTTTAGAACACCCTGAATGTTAAAGAGCTTTCTTGATCATTCAAGATAGTTTGAGAACGTTATAGAACGTTCCAGAATGTTATGGAACTTTCTAGAACATTCATGAGTCAGGAATTCTGACTGTTATGGAACTTTCTGGAAGCATCACAAAAAGTATGTAAAGAGGCAATAACACATTTATTCTCTTTTGTGAAAGGTGTAATTGTGTTTTCATCAGTATGAAAAGAAGAACTAAGCCTAAAAGTGATGTGTGGGATTAGTTCCTTCATAAAACAGTTAAAGACAAAGTGTTATATGAATGTAAGTACTGCAAGGCTGAATACATCGGAAATGCGACAAGGATGAGAAAGCATATTTCCTATTGTTTGAAGACTCCTGCTTACATCAAGGAAAAGGCAACAAAATTCTCAGATCCAGAAGCAGATCACCTCAACCATCAACTGCATCAACATCTATAGAACACTGTGATAGTGCTAGTGAATTTACATCACCACCTTCCACATCTAGTTCAGCCAACGTGTCTCACTCTGTAAGTCGCTACTTTGATTCTATGAATGAAACTGAAAACAAAGTTTTGGATTAATTTTTTGCACGAGCTATATTCTCATCAGGATCACCTCTTTCACTGGTTGAAAACGAAGATTGGATTACTTTCATGCAAAACTTAAGACCATCTTACAAGATGCCATCCAGGTACACATTTTCTAACAAACTTTTGGAAGCTGAATATCAACGTGTTGATGCTCTTATAAAAACAAAAATTGCTGAAGCCTTTTCTCTTGCACTGCAGTGTGATGCTTGGAGCAACCAAAGAAATGAAACTGTTATAAATTTTATTATATCAACACCCCAACCAATATTTTACAAGACAGTGGCAACCGATGTTGAACGCCATACTGCCGAGTATACGGCATTCCATATGGAAGAAATAATGACAGAAATAGGCACTGAAAAATTTGGTGCCATTGTCACTGATAATGCTGCAGCAATGGTGAAATCCTTATCAATGCTTAACGAAAAATACAATCACATTGCTATGTACACTTGTGCTGCTCATACACTAAATTTATTAAATGGTGACATCAGTAACTTAAAATCTGTTCAAGAAACTGAAGCTACCTGTAAAATTATTGTGAAGGAAATTAACAAATTGCAAGTTTTATGAGCTCATTTTACTACATTTCAAAAAGAGAAAAATCAAACTTGTGCACTTAAATTGCCAGTTAAAACTAGGTGGGGTTCCATTTTATATTGTTTGAAAAGCTTGTTGAAATCAAAAAATGTCTTAAAATGCCTTGCTGTCCATGAAGATTTACAGACTAAACTGAGCAAACGTACCAGGAATTCAATCCTGGATGAAGATGTATTTTGGGTACGGGTCCAAAAACTGCATGCACTGATAAGTCCTGTTGTTAAATGGATTACGCTGCTTGAATCTGACCAGCCAAAAATGAGCAATGTTCCTGAATGGTTCAGGGAATGAAGCGATCATTTTAATAGGCTACTTCCCAAAAGTCCACTTACCAAACAAGAAAAACAGGATGTGATGAAGTTTTGAAAAAAGAAAGATATGGCTCTAAAACACATTCACTATGCTGCAAATATTCTAGATCCAAAATTCAATGGTGAGTGCCTTACTAGAAATGAACAAATACAAGGAACTGAATTCATCGATAAATTAGTCACAAGAATGTATGGCACTGATCACTCAGCAAAAGTCATTGCAGAGCTTGCAGAGTATCATGCTAAAGAAGGGTTTTTTTGAAAATCATATGTAACAAAATCAGCTGGCTCAGTAGATGTAGCAACATGGTGGAAAGGTATTCGCTATGGATCAAAATTAGGGAAAGCAGCGATCAACATATTGAATATGCCAGCAACAACGGCAGCAACTGAAAGAAGATTCAGTACTTACAGTATCATTCGTAATTCAAAAAGAAACAAGTTAACACAAGAAAGGGCAGGCAAGCTGACATTCAGAGAGCATAATATAAAGCTTCTTAAAAACCCAAATGATGCTCCGTTGAAATCCCCAGGAGAAAAAAGGAAACAGAACCAGAGAAATGAGGAAGAAGAAATTGATGATGCTGAAGAGAAAGAAGAAGAAGTCGAAGAAGAGGATATGTATGAAGAAGAAGAAGAAGAGATAGAATCATAGAATACTAGGACTGGAAGGGACTTCGAGAGGTCATCGAGTCCAGTCCCCTGCTCTCATGGCAGGACCATATACTGTCTAGACCATACCTGATAGACATTTATCTAACCTACTCTTAAATATCTCCAGAGATGGAGATTCCACAACCTCCCTGGGCAATTTATTCCAGTGTCTGACTACCCTGACAGTTAGGAACTTTTCCTAATGTCCAACCTAAACCTCCTTGCTGCAGTTTAAGCCCATTGCTTCTTGTTCTATCCTCAGAGGCCAAGATGAACAAGTTTTCTCCCTCCTCCTTATGACACCCTTTTAGATATCTGAAAACTGCTATCATGTCCCCCCTCAATCTTCTCTTTTCTAAACTAAACAAACCCAATTCTTTCAGTCTTCCCTCATAGGTCATGTTCTCTAGACCTTTAATCATTCTCGTTGCTCTTCTCTGGACCCGCTCCAATTTCTCCACATCTTTCTTGAAATGCGGTGCCCAGAACTGGACACAATACTCCAACTGAGGCCTAACCAGTGAAGAGTAGAGCAGAAGAATGACTTCTCGTGTCTTGCTCACAACACACCTGTTAATGCATCCCAGAATCATGTTTGCTTTCTTTGCAACAGCATCACACTGCTGACTCATATTCAACTTGTGGTCCACTATAAACCCTAGATCCCTTTCTGCCGTACTCCTTCCCAGACAGTCGCTTCCCATTCTGTATGTATGAAACTGATTGTTCCTTCCTAAGTGGAGCACTTTACATTTGTCTTTATTAAACTTCATCCTATTTACCTCAGACCATTTCTCCAATTTGTCCAGGTCATTTTGAATTATGACCCTATCCTCCAGATTAGTCACAACCCCTCCCAGCTTGGTATCATCTGCAAACTTAATAAGCGTACTTTCTATACTAATATCTAAATCGTTGATGAAGCTATTGAACAGAGCCGGTCCCAAAACAGACCCCTGCAGAACCCCACTTGTTATGCCTTTCCAGCAGGATTGTGAACCATTAATAACTACTCTCTGAGTACGGTTATCCAGCCAGTTATGCACCCACCTTATAGTAGCCCCATCTAAGTTGTATTTACCTAGTTTATTGATAAGAATATCATGCGAGACCGTATCAAATGCCTTACTAAAGTCTAGGTATACCACATCCACCGCTTCTCCCTTATCCACAAGACTCGTTATCCTATTAAAGAAAGCTATCATATTGGTTTGACATGATTTGTTCTTTACAAATCCATGCTGGCTGTTCCCTATCACCTTGCCACCTTCCAAGTGTTTACAGATGATTTCCTTAATTACTTGCTCCATTATCTTCCCTGGCACAGAAGTTAAACTAACTGGTCTGTAGTTTCCTGGGTTGTTCTTATTTCCCTTTTTATAAATGGGCACTATATTTGCCCTTTTCCAGTCTTCTGGAATCTTTCCTGTCTCCCATGATTTTCCAAAGATGATAGCTAGAGGCTCAGATACCTCCTCTATCAGCTCCTTGAGTATTCTAGGATGCATTTCATCAGGCCCTGGTGACTTGCAGGCATCTAACTTTTCTAGGTGATTTTTGACTTGTTCTTTTTTTTTATTTTACCTTTTAAAACTACCCCCTTCCCACTAGCATTCACTATGTTAAGTGTTCCTACAGACGTCTCGGTGAAGACCGAAACAAAGAAGTCATTGAACATCTCTGCCATTTCCAAGTTTCCTGTTACTGTTTCTCCCCTCCTCACTGAGCAGTGGGCCTACCCTCTCCTTGGTCTTCCTCTTGCTTCTAATGTATTTATAAAAAGTCTTCTTGTTTCCCTTTATTCCTGTAGCTAATTTGAGCTCATTCTGTGCCTTTGCCTTTCTAATCTTGCCCCTGCATTCCTGTGCTGTTTGCCTATATTCATCCTTTGTAATTTGTCCTACTTTCCATTTTTTTATATGACTCCTTTTTTATTTTTAGATCATGCAAGATCTCGTGGTTAAGCCAATGTAGTCTTTTGCTGTATTGTCTATCTTTCCGACACATCGGAATAGCTTGCTTTTGGGCCCTTAACAATGTCCCTTTGAAAAACTGCCAACTCTCCTCAGTTGTTTTTCCCCTCAGTCTCGATTCCCATGGGACCTTACCTATCAGCTCTCTGAGCTTACCAAAATCCGCCTTCCCGAAATCCATTGTCTCTATTTTGCTGTTCTCCCTTCTACCCTTCCTTAGAATTGTGAACTCTATGATTTCATGATCACTTTCACCCAAGCTGCCTTTCACTTTCAAATTCTCAACCAGTTCCTCCCTATTTTTTAGGATCAAATCTAGAATAGCTTCCCCCTGGTAGCTTTTTCAACCTTCTGAAATAAAAAGTTGTCTCCAATGCAGTCCAAGAACTTATTGGATAGTCTGTGCCCTGCAGTGTTATTTTCCCAACATATATCTGGATAGTTGAAGTCCCCCATCACCACCAAATCTTGGGCTTTGGATGATTTTGTTAGTTGTTTGAAAAAAGCCTCATCCTCTTCTTCCACCTGGGTAGGTGGCCTGTAGTAGACTCCCAGCATGACATCACCTTTGTTTTTAATCCCTTTTAGCCTAACCCAGAGACTCTCAACACTTCCGTCTCCTACGTCCATCTCCACCTCACTCTAAGTGTGTTCATTTTTAATGTATAAGTCAATACCTCCTCCCTTTTTTCCCCTGTCTATCCTTCCTGAGCAAGCTGTACCCTTCTATACAAACATTCCAATCATGTGTATTATCCCACCAAGTTTCTGTGATGCCAACGATGTCATAATTGTACGTATTTATTAGCACTTCCAGTTCTTCCTGCTTATTTCCCATACTTCTCGCATTTGTATATAGGCATCTAAGATCCTGATTTGACCTTGCCTCCCAGTTTTGCCCTGACCCTCCTTTCTCTCTGCCATTGTAGCCCATGCTCCCTCCCATTTCCGACCCATCTCCCAGGTCTCCATGTTCTCCACTTACCTGTGGGCTTTGCTCACCTGTCCCCATCGAAACTAGTTAAAAACCCTCCTCACTAGGTTAGCCATTCTGTATCCAAATAGGGTCTTCCCACTCCTCATAAGGTGGACGCCATTCCTGCTTAGCAGTCCTTTCTGGAATAGCATCCCATGGTCGAGGAAGCCAAAGCCCTCCTGGCGACACCATCTTCGCAGCCAGGCATTCACCTCCAGGATGCACCTGTCTCTGCCCGGGCCGCTACCTTTGACAGGAAGGATCGAAGAGAATACCACCTGCACTCCAAACTCCTTCACCCGTACCCCCAGAGCCCTGTAATCACTCTTGATCTGCTCATTGTCACACCTCACAGTATCATTAGTGCCCACATGGATGAGTAGCATGGGGTAGTAGTCAGAGGGCCGGATAATCCTTGACAATGCCTCTGTAACATCTCGGATACGGGCCCCCGGCAGACAGCACACCTCCCGAGATGAAATGTCAGGGCGACAGATGGGCGCCTCCATCCCCCTCAGAAGAGAGTCTCCGACCACCACAACCCTATGTTTCCTATTCGCAGTGGTGGCAGCAGACCTCCCAGCCATGGGGGTACGGGGCTTCTCCTCCTACAGTGTAGGGGGTGATTGCTTATCTCCTGTATAAAGAAGAGCATAACAATTTCCTAGTACCATGGCAGGAGGGTTCGGAGCAGGGGTGGAGCAGTGCCTGCTGCCAGAAGTAACCAGCTGCCACTGTCCACCCTGAGTCGTCTCCTCCTCCACCAGCGGTGTGTCCCCAGTCCTGTGTACTGGGACAGCTACCTCAGCTGTCTCCTCCTGAACACGATAGAAATATATGGTTCAGATTTGGAAAGTGCAGATTATGATTAGACTTGTATTCAATCCAGAAAGTTAAAAATATTTGTATCCTGCAACAGAAGATTTGTAATAAAAGTTCTAGTAATTTAAACTTCTGTCTTTTTTTCTTTACTTTCCTGAATTTTCATTTTAACAATTGGAAACTTTCATGATTCTTGAAGTTTTATTAAAGAAAGACATTATTATAAATAGTAAAATTATTTAAAAACTATTTAACAAGTATTTAAGAGAAAATTCTCAAAAATTCTCGCATTGGAGAATATTCTCAAGAACATTCTCGAGAATATTCTCCGAAAGTTTATTTCCGAGAATTTACCATCACTACTCAAGCCCCCCACCCAGTACCTTTTCAAAACTACCCACCCTCCTTGGATGGCTCTAAGATGTAATAATTCTCCGCTGATAAGCACTGAGTCTGTGTAAAACAAAAGAAGGAATCCAGCATTAATTTTGGAAAATACTACCACCATGATTCAAAAGCATAAGCAAGCACATACTCTCACAATACACTGGGCAGTGCCTTTCCCCACACTGCTTTGTGGAAATATGATGAATGACTGAATGTCCCTTTAACACACCACTCCTCTTTCCAGTCACTGCACTCCACTCACAGTCAGTTGTCCTTAGCCATCAAAGTCCCACAGTTCGTAAGTACAGTCACATAGGTCCACCTCTCACTCTGAACAGGTTTCAAGTAACGCCTCTACTGCCACTGCTTCTTCTGCAACTGGTACACTATTACTGCCAGCTACAAAGTGCTGCATTCTAAGGGTATGTCTACATTGCATTCCTCCTTCGAGAGAGGAATGCAAATGCAGACAAACGAAATTGCAAATGAAGCACCGATTTGAATTTCCCATGCCTCATTTACATAATCTCATTATGGCGCTCTTTCAAAAAAGCCTGCCGTTTTCAAAATAACTGCATCTAGACCGTGGTTTCACTTTCAAAATAACTCTTTTTCGAAAGAGTGCCATAACGTGATTATGCAAATGAAGCACGGGAAATTCAAATCTGCGCTTCATTTGCAATTTCGTTTGTCTGCATTTGCATTCCTCTCTCGAAAGAGGAATGCAATGTAGACATACCCGAAGTTCCCACACTTAGCCCATAATCTTAGTGGTCATAATTGAAAAGACTAGGGCAAATGGTATATAGGACTCATTAGCAGAGTCTCTCCCATCAGATAGGTATACCTGTCTCCCATGCCTTCTCATCTTCACTGGAATTTTGCATCCCTACCCTTTATTAGTAAGTGAGGTTCATTTTAGGGTGCCGCCCTCAATTAGGGCACGTTAAGTATATTTCTACTGCTCTATAATAAGGATAACAACATTCCATTCTCACTATATTTAAAACTAAAGTTGTAACCCAACAAACTAAAGCTGGTAACTTTTGCAAAACAGTGCAGCTACTGAACACCTAAGCAGAATAGGAGTGTCCAAGGCCATCACCCTGCCTCTTCCTGCCCCATTCCTTCAGCTGATAAATCTATAGGAATTATCCACTTGGTACATGAGTAATGCCTTACTCCTTCACTAGTGTTCAATTGAATTTAATGGGATTTATTATCTGTATAGTAAGGTTACATTCAGAGAGAGTACATGTATCAGGTTCTGGCTCTAAGAAAGTTTATGCAGACACCACATAGCAAAATAGACATATATAGATATAGAAATAGATATAAATCAAGACAAATGATCTCATTAGAGAGCAAAATCTAGCTACTTTCCACTAAAATGAATATTATAAAGGGATGACAATGGAACTAAGGGGATCATGAAGATCATTGAAAAAAAATCTTTCAAAAACATTTCAAACAGAAATGGGACTACACTTAGAAAAAGGTGACACTCTGAACTAAGACTATCAGAATATGACTCTCAATTATATGAAAAGGGCTGTCTATGTTAGCACATAACTGTAATAAATACTAAACACTTCTGGGCAATGTTCCTTTATTTTTTTTTTCTTTATATGTCTTGATGGTTGAAGCTACCAGGCAAACATGGACACTGCAATTATTCTGGAACTTAAAATCAGTGATTGAAAATTTAGATGTTTTGTTTGGAGCTTTGCCTATTGCATTCTAGTGCATAATCTCTAAAAATAGTATATTGTGGTATATAGTGCTCTAGAAGAAACAAAAAAACACAGAAAAATAGCGTTGAGTAAAAGAATGGACAACTGCTGTCAACAAAAATGCATTTATTGATAAAAATCAGTCTATTTTTAAAGATATGCTACAGAAATAGAAAGTAATTTAGGCACTCAGTGAACTGTAGTAGCAGCTGGAACAAATAATTTCACATTCAAAAATATAACACAAGATTTGGATCCGATTCTCATAGAAAAATCAGGTTAAAGGTCTGAACCAAAGCTCAACAAAGTAAATGAGAGTTTTTCCATTAACTTGAAAAGACTTTGTTTTGTCTCTAAAACAGTTTAGTTGTGGGGGGTTTGAGATTCTTTTTGTTGTATTTTTACTAGAACTGGGGATTTCTTAAAAAGGTGTCAAAATTCACCAAGTCAGCCTCAGCAGATTTATATACAGTACAAAAGACAAAAAACACTTGAGATTGCTTTTTGGAGATTTCCCTCTCTTCTCTTTTCTTCTTGTTTTCTTCCTTGGGTACTTTAACATACTACAGACTTAAACAGGCTGATTTGGAGGCTTCAGGACACTGTCACCTGAATTCCTTTTTGTTTTTCAGATCTTTTGCCAAGAGATGTTGCTGCTGTTTCAGCCAAAAGATCAAATCTTCAGCTGGTGTTTGATGTCAACCTGGACTTACAATAGCTGAGGACCTGGCTTAAAGACTCCCATTGTATTTATGCATATAATTCCAAATGACTTCAATGTGTGTGTGTATGTGTCAGTGTGTAAGTTCGACTGAAAGTATGTCTTCACTGGAGATACAGATACAATTCCTAGCTTAGATAGACATACCTTGGATAGCTTTGATCAAACTAGGGTGCTAAAAATAGAAGTGTAGCCATGGATTTGCAAAGGGTGAGAGGGACTAACTACCCCAAACACATACGTTTGGTCTCTGTATTCAGTTCATGCTCTCCCCTCTCCTGTTTTGTAATAAAATTAGTGATCTTGGTAATTCTATTCATGGATTCCCCTCATCTCTTTTACAATGCTTCTTCCCCTTCTTCTTGTTGTATTTAGGTGCTATTAATCTCACAGTGGGAATATGGAAGAGCTTGGAGATCTGCATTCCCCCAGCAAATTTTTTCTGTTCAAATAGTCAATATTTTTAAATGGTGGGAATATACATATGTGTATGCTCTTAAAAGGACCACTGCTGTTACTGGCCACATATGACTGGTTATTTTCCTTTTTTTTCCCCCCACTTTGGAACATTAAAAGTGTTCTCAAGACAGCCTCTCCTTGAAAACTTTTTTCACTCTCTTTCACTGTCTCTTGTATGAAACTTATATGATCATGCGGTTTTGGTCTTCAGCCTCAGCTGATGGAAATATAACTCATGCTACTTATTTGGGGATAGGTAATATTGAGTGAATGTTTTCTAATGGGGCCACTGGGGTGAAATCAATCACGTAGTTACTGTGAAATCACAATGCTGCACCAAAAGTCTTCATTCTGTGTGATCTGTATTTTTAAGTTAACCTTGACATTGAATGTCCAAAGAAAACTTTGTTATAATAAATTGAGATACAGGAACCAATTCTCCATTTGCACACAGTGCATAACACAGAACACTCTATTCAGTGGAACAGAATTATGCCCATTTTAAACCAAATCAAATTTAAAAAAACAACAAAAAAAGCCTATAGCTGTTGGAGGAGTGAACACAGACATTGGCAAGTCTTTCTAACTACAACTAACTTGACTTCATTGTCAAAATTATATTCCTAGGAAATTCACCTTTAATACTCTTTTATTTGCTGAATTATTTAGCAGACATTTCAGGTATTTATGCATACCATCAGCTTATGACAATGACTTTAGTTGTCTACATTTATTCAGAAACCAAGGTCATCACTGATGCTAAAGCACAAGTCCTCATCTTATCCTAAGTCAGCATAGTAATAAAGGTCCATGTTTATACCACACACCACAGTCTGGCTTAACAAGGCCAAGGGTAATTCATTCTTGTTTTCTGACTTGTTTTAGAATGCCTTGCAGATAAGAAACACTTGATCTGTGTTTTATGGGATTATGTTGCTTTTAAATTCCACACTGGGCAGGTTTTTTGCCAGTGAAGCAGTGTCAAAACACTATTGACTCACAAAACAGGAATTTCAGATCAGATGCACATTTTAACGGATAGCCTTGCAAAAGTGCACTAAAGATAAAAGTTTTTTCTGTTTGCTTCAGTACTGCTCAGAGGAATATCATAAATTTTTTGCCTTCTGCCAAGCACAGAGAATTTTCTAGCAACAGCTCATAAGAAATATGCCGAGGCCACGCACAGTGCAGTACAAGGAAAATGAACATCATAATAAAGAATAGCTTACCCAATATTTTCACTGGTTGCTAGAGTAAAATGTGAGGGGTCATTTTGTTAGTTGAACTGTTGAATGAAAGTTTAATTAGCTCACCTGATGTATAAAAGCAATAAAATAATGGCACAGAAGGATACATTTTTAAAAATTACCATTTTCTCATTTTTGGTAAGCTGTAAATTCATCTTAAAAAGAAAATCAACTTTACTATTTTTTTTTTGTATGGTGGCCTACTGAAATCCTAACAGGAAAGACAACTTTACCTTCAAAGTATGTTTTTAGCAGTTTCAGCAGGATCAACAAAGTGGAAATACATCAGAAACCATTTTTGTTACCTGATATAATGTAAAAAACCCAAACACCCGATAAATGGAAAACTCATGAAAATGTTCCCTGCTTTGGTAAAGAGAGTTCACAATCCCTTAGTCTGTGTTCAAATAAATACTAACATCCTGAACTTCTCTACAGCATCCAGCCAACAATTTACAAAAAATTAAGTCTTCTTATAACTCCATATAACAGAGAAAGGTCACATGCAGATTGACTTGCCAAAAATTAGTGGGCCACATTGTGCCTGTTCCTTATGCAGGTTGAAGGAAGAGTTCAAAAAGTTTTCATCCCCTTTGTGTGGACATCATTTTAATTCTTTAGCCATTCTGGTTATGTCTAAACTGTGGATTTTTTCTGGAAAAACGGCCATTTTTTTGGAAAAAATACACTTATATCCACACCGCTATTGTGTTCTTTCGACAGAAAGTAAAAAAAACCAGAGAGATTTTTCCAACAGCGGTAAACCTCTTTCTATGAGGAAGAAGTCTTTTTCTGAAAGCGCTCTTTCGGAAAAAGGCGTGTGTGGATGTGGAAGAGGCTTTTTTTTTGAAAGAAGAGTCCTCCAGGAAATAACACAGGTGCCCTGGTGGATACTCATCCAAAGTAATCAGAACTCTATAGTTCCTGTCTCCTGGCAGCAAATGCATGCACGCTCCTGGTCCGGAGCGGAAATCCTGTCCCTCCTTGAGCTGTGGGTGGAGGAGGAGACCCTGCAGGATCTCTGCTCCCAGCACAGAAATGCCAACATGTATGGGTGCATGGCCGAGGCCTTGATGGAGAGGGGAACTCACCCCCAGACCTTAGATCAGGTCCGGAGTAAAGTTAAGAAGATACACCAGGGCTGGGCCAGGGAGCGCAGCTCTCACTCTGGGACAGGACCCCTTTCCTGCTCCTGCTACCAGGAGCTCTACCAGATCCTGGGGGGTGGGGAAGCCTTTACCCCACCCATGGTGGTGGACTCGGGGCTTGAGACACCCACCATTGTCTGCCCAGAAGTCATTGCAGAGAAGAAGGAGGAGGACGAGAGACATCAGGGCAGGAGGAGGAGGATACAGCCAGCACCATGACACTGACCCTCAAGCCAGTATCCCAGGGCCTGGACATGTCACAGGCACCTCTGACAGTGAGGAGGGATCATCAGGTGACTGCTCTCAGTTTTACACACACACAGCACGGGGAAGACGTGTGCAGAGGGGGTGGGGTGCAATCGTCGCTCAGCCTTCTCTGCCTGGACATCATGCTGCAGTCGGTGCACGTGGAAGAATGTGCAGTGCCAGTCTGTGCCACACAGCCTCAGGAGACAGCCTCGGAGCACCCCTGGGATCCTGCTCAGGGGAGGCCACACAAACATCTGACACCTGGGATGGGGAGGATGCCCTCCCACCACCAGCCACCGCTGGAAGCAGGCTGGGCACAAGGGCACATGCACGACCCCATACAGACTGAGGACTTCCGTAAACAGCACACGGGCATGCCTGTCTACATGAGGCACCACCCGCTCCCCCGGACAGCATTCCAGGTGCAGGTATGTGTGCGGGCCCCATGGATGGCCAGGCTGCTCCAGGCCCCTCTCCCACCCATGGCATCCCACTGTGGCCGGACACTTCCTTTGCCTGCTTGTCCATGAAGGGTGGGGGAAGCAAGCAGCATGGTCCCCTGGGCACCTCGGGACTCCTGTGAGGTAGGGTCTGCTGTGCAGGCCACACAAGGCCTTGCTCCTGGGACATCCCCCTCCTCAGGCCCAAGGACTATTGGTCACTACTCACAGAGGAGGGCACGGCCTCAGGCATGGATGACTGACTGTCTCTCTCTCTTTGTTCTCCACAGCCGGACCAGCCATCGCTGAGGGGCAATCCACACCAGCCGAGGCAGCCGCCTGCCCCTGAGAGAGTCAAAAGTGCACAAGGGTCCAGGAGAACCTCATGAGGCAGCATGTGGGCATCCTGTACGACATGCAGCAGACCCTGGTGCAGAAGGTCCAGGAGGATGCTGAATGGCAGAGCCCCATGTGGGACCAGCTTGTGCAGCAGGGTGACAACATGTGTGCCATCATGAGGGAAATAATGGCACACCTGGCTGCTGTCCCTGCTCCTGCCTCCCATGCTTCTGCCCCCCCTGCTTTGTCCATTCCCACTCCCCCTTCCCCAAGCAATGCCCATTCCACCTCCCTCTTCCCCCAAGTGATGCCTCTGCTCCCTCCCCAGGTGATGCCTCTATTCCCTCCCCAAGTGATGCCTATGCCCCCACCCCTGCCCCCTGCCATCCCTGCCTCCATTCCAACCCCCCATACTCACCCACTTGTTGTCCCAGGTACCACCCAACCCCAAGTTTGCCGAGATCCCCAGACCCGAGGTGGTACTTCTAGCCACCCCATACACCAATCCCAACCCTGAGCTCCTCTCCTCTCTCCCTCCTCCAGGTTCTCAGCCCCCCTCCTCCCCAGTTTATTTTATTCAAAGATAAATACAAAGTTTGTTTTGAACTTTGAGACTGAAGGTAAGTGGGATGGAAGGGGTTGTGGTAGGAAAGGGATAGTGGAGCAAGGCACAGGCCCCGAGTGGGGAGGCCCTTGGGGAGAGTTACTGGGGTCCTTGAGAGAAACTTTACCTCAGGGTCTCCTGGATGTGCATCCCCAATTGATAGGCCTGGTGAATAGCAGCTGTCCGCAGCTGCTCAAAGGCCTCCCTTCGCGGCCAATCTCTGCCCCCCACTCCAGTAGGAAGGCCTCCCTCTTCCTTTCCACAATGCCGACACTACCTCAGGAATGTTGTGCTCCCCCCATGTCCAGGGGGTCAGGAGGTACCTGAACTACTCCTTGAGGCATCCAAAGGCACCTGGATTCAGGCCCAGCTGAAGTGGGCATTGAATTGGTCCGTGCTGGGGTCCAGGTGGCCAATGTATGGCTTCATAAGCCACTGCATGAGGGGGTAGGCTGTGTCCCCCATGATGCACAGTGGCATCTGCAATTCCCCAACCCCAAAGTCATGCTGGGGAAGAATGTGCCCGCCTCCAGCTTCCCGTAGAGGCTTGAGTTTCTAAATACACGGGCATTGGGCATCCTGCCTGACTACCCCCAAAAAATGTCAGTAAACTGTCCACAGTGGTCAAGCAGGGCCTGCAGCACCATGGAGAAGTAGTCCTTGTGGTGTATCCATTGGGCCACTTGATGAGCTGGTGTGCGGATTGGGATGCGGGTTCCATTGATCACTCTGCCACAGTTAGGGAACCCCAGGGCGGCAAATCCTGTGACAATCGGGTCCAGGTCTCCCAGGTGGATGACCTTGCGCAGCATGATGGAGTTGATGGCCTTCACAACCTATAGAAGGAGACAAACAAACACACAAAATAGAGAATGAAAGGGAGTGCCTGAGTCTTTGGGAGGTGCCCGCCCCTTCCCTTCCCCCCCAACACTCTAGGAGTCACCCCTTATGAGACTGCTCCCCAGCAGGGCTGTGTGAGGGCAGGACATCACAACCCCCCAGGGATGGGGCTTCTCCCCACCCCCAGCCTCACCTCGCACCCTCCCACCCCACTTTCCAGGACTCACTCCTGCCCCCTCTTCAGGGACTGCAGCCCAAGAGTGCCTTACCTCCATGAGGAGGGCCCTGACGGTAGACTTCCCCATGCCGAATTGGTTGCCCTCCGACCGGTAGCTGTCTGGGGTGGCGAGCTTCCAGACTGCGATGGCAACCTGCTTCTCCAGGGGGATGGTGGGCCGCAGGTGGGTGTCGCATCATTGGAGGGCAGGGGTGAGCCAGGCACACAGCTCCAAAAAGGTGGCCTTCTGCATGCGGAAGTTTTGGAGCCACTGCTGGTCATCCCACTGCTCCATAACCAGCCAGTCCCACCAGTCAGAACTGGTGTCCAGCCTCCAAAACCATCTCTCCATTGTGGAGTGAGGTTGCAAGGGTCTTGCTCCCGCACACAGGGAGAGGATCTCAAGGATAAGCTCGATATCGAGCTCATGCAGGACCCTGAAGGCAGCCTACACAAATTGCTGCAGAAACTACAGCATGGCAGTGTGGGGCCATCGCATGCCCAGGAGCAGCTCGGGCTCTATGTGAAGAAAAATGCTGTGGCATCCAAAAGCTAGGCAACCAGAGCACGCACTGCTAAAGCTTTGCTGCCCCTCGGAGAGGTAGGTAAGCACACAGCAGAAGCAGAGAAACAGCTGTCCGGGGGGAGAGAGGGGCGGGGATCCCTTTAAGCGCGTCTCTCAGCTAGCTTTAGGTAACAGTACTCGGAAGCAACCGCTGACCTAGTGCCCTGCCTAAACTGGTTCCTGGTGGCCGTATATGCAAGATAGCATCCAATCAATGTGGACACTATCTTTCAAAAAAGCAGATCGCTTTTTCGATGCGCTTTTGCTGTGTAAATGCTCTCTTTCAAAAAAAGTTTTTCCAGAAGATCTCTTCCAGAAAAGCTTCTTTCAAAAGAAGCTTGCAGTCTAGACATAGCCTCTGAGAATGTTACATTTCCTGAAGTTTTGCAGCGAACAGGAATTGCTAACAGGGAGTTTGGAGAGGGAGTTCTCCAGGTGAAAGAGGAGTAAAAACAGGACCCTTGTGGTAAGTGGCTGTCTGGAGTGTGTGTTTGTGTGTGGGGGAGTTATTTGCTGTGTGCTGAGCTTGTGTTTATCTGGTTGGTTGGTTGGTTTGATTGTTTGTTTGCTTGAAGGAGCTTCTAAAAGGTTTGAAATCTAGAAGCCTCTGTTAATTGGCTAAGCCTCAGTCAGGGGAGGGGCTACCAGAGCTATATAAGCCTGTGACTCAGCGACCAGGAGCTTGAACAGGAATTGCTAACAGGGAGTTTGGAGAGGAGTTTAGAGGGGAGGTTAGAGGGCACTAGTGACTTCTGGCCTTCTTTAAAACATAACTCTTATCATCTACATTCCAGAGGTTTAAAAAGAATCCCAGTTTATACTTAAACTTGTTCATTAGAAAATGGAGACAGAAGCCCAGCAGCAGAGTGGGGCTATCCTGTTTATTGCGTCGAGTGTAACATGTATGATTACCTGCCCTGTGGGCGGGTGGCGATGTGTGCACCCGTTGTAAGGAGCTCCTGACCTCAGAGACCGAGTTCGGGCTTTGGAGGCCAGGGTGGCTGAACTGGAGGAGCTAAGGGAGGTAGAGATTTGTGGATGAGACTTTCTGGGACACTGTAGTACTGTCCCACCTCCAGTCTGAGAGCCCCAGTGCTCTTAAGGAGGATGAAAGTCTCAAGGGAACAGAGCATTCAATGGGAGCAGAGGGAAACCATCCCGTAGTTGGGACCCTCCTCCCAGAGGATGTTGCGGTATCCTCTCGCACTGAGGATACCTCTGAGGGGGAGGGAATGCCAGTTCGGAAGAGGCAGGTGTTAGTAGTGGGTGATTCGATCGTTAGAAACATAGATAGTTGGGTTTGTGATGACCGGGAGAACCGTATGGTCACTTGCCTGCCTGGTGCGAAGGTTGCAGATCTCTCGAGGCATCTAGATAGACTTATGTGTAGTGCTGGGGAGGAGCCGGTGGTCGTGGTACATGTAGGTACCAATGACGTAGGGAAGGGTAGGAGAGATGTCCTGGAGGCCAAATTTAGGCTGCTAGGAAAGAGACTGAAATCCAGGACCTCTATGGTGGCGTTCTCGAAATGCTTCCAGTTCCACGCGCAGGGCCAGGTAGGCAGGCAGAGATTCAGAATCTCAATGCGTGGATGAGACGATGGTGTAGGGAAGAGGGGTTTGGATTTATTAGGAACTGGGGACACTTTTGGGAGAGGGGAGCCTATACAGGAAGGATGGGCTCCACCTAAACCAGGGTGGAACCAGACTGCTGGCACTAAACATTAAAAAGGCCAGAGCAGTTTTTAAACTGAGAGATGGGGAAAGCCGATTGGTGTGGAGATGCACGAAATCGGAGGGAGACTTCTCTTAGAGGAGAATCCATTGATAGAGATTCTCTAAGCTGTAGTCAGAAAGAGAGGAGGGGAGAGGGCAAACCATGGGCCAGAGCAGACAAACAACCGCACAAAGGAATCCAATGCATCAGGGAAGGGCAGACAAATAAGCAGTGGCAAATTTTAAAGTGCTTCTACACAAATGCTAGGAGTCTGACTAATAAGATGGGTGAACTAGAGTACCTAGTATTAAATGAGGAGATTGACATAATAGGCATCACTGAAACCTGGTGGAATGAGGAAAATCTGTGGGACACATCATACCGGGATATAAAATATATCGAAAGGATAGAGCAGGCCGGGTGGGTGGCGGAGTGGCACTGTATGTGAAAGATAATGTAGAATCAAATGAAATAAAAATATTAAATGAATCAACATGTTCAATAGAATCGCTATGGATAGTAATTCCATGCTCCAAAAATAAGAAATTAGCAGTAGGGATATATTACCGACCACCTGACCAGGACAGGGATACTGACATTGAAATGCTGAGGGAGATTAGAGAGGCTACCAAAACAAAGAACTCTATAATAATGGGGATTTTAATTACCCCCATATTGACTGGATACATGTCACCTCAGGAAGAGAAGCGAGATAAAATTTCTCAATGGCTTAAATGACTGCTTCTTGGAGCAGCTAGTGCAGGAACCCACAAGGAGAGGCAATTCTCGATTTAGTCCTGAGTGGAGCGCAGGATCAGGTCCAGGAAATAACTGTTACAGGACCGCTTGGGAATAGTGACCATAATATAATAACATTCAACATTCCTGTGGTGGGAAGAACACCTCAGCAGACCAGCACCCTGGCATTTAATTTCAAAAAGGGGAATTACACAAAAATGAGGAGGTTAGTTAAACAGAAATTAAAAGGCACAGTGACTAGAGCCAAATCCCTGCAAGCTGCATGGAAACTTTTAAAGACACCATAATAGAGGCCCAACTTAAATGTATACCCCAAATTAAAAACATAGCAAGAGACCTAAAAAGAGTCACTGTGGCTTAACCACCATGTAAAAGAAGCAGTGAGGGACAAAAAGGCATCTTTTAAGAAGTGGAAGTCCAATCCTAGTGAGATAAATAGAAAGGAACATAAACACTGTCAAATCAAGTGTAAAATGTAATAAGAAAAGCAAAAAGATTTTGAGGAACAGCTAGCCAAAAACTCAAAAAGAAATAACAAAATGTTTTTAAGTACATTAGAAGCAGGAAGCCTGCTAAAAACCTGTGGGTCCCTAGACGATCGAACTATAAAAGGCGCAATCAAGGACGATAAAGCCATGGAGAAACTAAATGATTTCTTTGCTTCAGTCTTCACGGCTGAGGATGTTGGGGAGATTCCCAAATCTGCACCGTCCCTTTGTGGGTAATGAATCTGAGGAACTGTCTCGGATTGAAGTGTCATTAGAGGAGGTTTTGGAACAAATAGAAAACTTAATGTTAACAAATCTCCGGGACCGGATGGCATTCATCCAAGGGTTCTAAAAGAACTCAAATGGGAAATTGCTGAACTATTATCTGTGGTTTGTAACCTATCCCTTAAATCGGCTTCCGTACCTAATGACTGGAAGGTAGCCAACGTGACACCAATATTTAAAAAGGGCTCTAGAGGCGATCCGCAATTACAGACCGGTAAGTCTAACTTCAGTACCGGCAAATTAGTCAAACAATAGTAAAGAATAAAATTGTGAAGCATGTAGAAGAACATAATTTGTTGACAAAAGTCAACATGGGTTCTGTAAAGGGAAATCCTGTCTTACTAATCTATTAGAGTTCTTTGAAGGGGTTAACAAACATGCGACAAGGGGGATCCAGTAGATATAGTATACTTAGATTTCCAGAAAGCCTTTGACAAGGTCCTCACCAAAGGCTCTTGTGTAAATTACATGGCCATGGGATAAGAGGGAAGGTCCTTTCTTGGATTGAGAACTGGTTAAAAGACAGGAAACAAAGGGTAGGAATAAATGGTAAATTTTCAGAATGGAGAGGGGTAACTAGTGGTGTCCCCAAGGGTCAGTCCTAGGACCAATCCTGTTCAACTTATTCATAAATGATCTGGAGAAAGGGGTAAGCAGTGAGGTGGTAAAGTTTATGGATGATACCAAACTGTTTAGGATAGTCAAGACAGAAGCAGACTGTAAGGGACTCCAAGAAGATCTCACCAAACTGAGTGATTGGGCAACAAAATGGCAAATGAAATTTAATGTGGATAAGTGTAAAGTAATGCACATTGGGAAAATAACCCCAACTATACGTACAGTATGATGGGGGCTAATTTGGCTACGACAAATCAGGAAAGAGATCTTGGAGTTATCGTGGACAGTTCTCTGAAAACTTCCACACATGTGCAGCGGCGGTCAAAAAGGCAAATAGGATGCTAGGTATTATTAAGAAAGGGATAGAAAATAAGACCCGGAATATCTTACTGCCCTGTATAAAACTATGGTACGCCCACATCTTGAATACTGTGTACAGATGTGGTCTCTCACCTCAAAAAAGATATTTTGGCCTTGGAAAGGGTTCAGAAAAGGGCAACTAAAATGATTAGGGTTTGGAACGGGTCCCATATGAGGAGAGGTTAAAGCGACTGGGACTTTTCAGTTTAGAAAAGAGGAGACTGAGGGGGATATGATAGAGGTGTATAAAATCATGAGTGGTGTGGAGAGGGCGATAAAGAAAAGTTATTTATTAGTTCCCTAAATAGAAGAACTAGAGGACACCAAATGAAATTAATGGGTAGCAGGTTTAAAACTAATAAAAGAAAGTTCTTCTTCACACAGCGTGTAGTCAGCATGTGGAACTCCTTGCCAGAGGAGGCTGTGAAGGCTAGGACTATAACAGAGTTTAAAGAGAAGCTAGATAATTTCATGGAGGTTAGGTCCATAAAGGCTATTAGCCAGGGGATAAAATGGTGTCCTTGGCCTCTGTTTGACAGAGGCTGGAGAGAGGATGGCAGGAGACAAAGCGCTTGATCATTGTCTTGGTCCACCCTCTGGGGCACCTGGTGCTGGCCACTGTCGGCAGACAGGATACTGGGCTAGATGGACCTTTGGTCTGACCCGGTACGGCCGTTCTTATGTTCTTATGTTCTTATGATGGACTGAGGAGGAGATAACATCATCTATCAGAGAAAGTATATGTCCAAACAATTGGAAGATTCCTTTTTTACATGTTGGAGCCACCAGGTATATTATTTTAAAAAATATCATTGTGTGTTATTTTAGGGCCTGATACTGCAACTTTTACTCATGCTGAATTGTATTTACTCACATGAGTTGTCCCTTTGAGATCAACATACGAAGGTTGCAGAATGGGTTGAAATTGAGCTAGTTAGGTCAACTTTAAGGTCCAAATACACCCAAGTCTAGAATTTATAGTGAATAACTGGCTCAGCATCTCTCTGCTTTTGAAATGCATTCTGAACAGTATTCCATAGAATTTATTTAGATCCTAGTTTCTGATGCTCTTATCCAAACTTAAGCTATAGAATTTTGAGCTATTTTGTTTTCTTCCCGAATTGGTGATGGAATGGTGATAGCTCTAAATAGGAGTGTGGTGAGCAAGACACATGAAATAACTCTGCTCTACTCTGTACTTATTAGGACTCTACTGGAATACTATGTCCAATTCTGGGCACTACATTTCAGGAAAGAGGTGGAGAAACTGGAGAAGGTCCAGAGATGAGCAACAAAAATGATTAAAGGTCTAGAAAACATGACCTGTGAGGGAAGACTGAAAGAATTGGGCTTGTTTAGTTTAGAAAACAGAACAGTGAGAGGGGACATGATAGTATTTTCCAAGTATCTAAAAGAGTGTTACAAGGAGTAGGGAGAAAAATTATTCTGCTTAACATCTGACAATAGGAAAAGAAGCCGTGGGTGTAAATTGCAGCAAGTGAAGTTTAGGTTGGACATTAGGAAAATCTTCCTAACTGTCAAGGTGGTTAAACACCGGAATAAATTGCCTAGAGAGTTTGTGGACTCTCCATCATTAGAGATATATAAGAGCAGGTTAAACACCTGTCAGGGATGATCTTGATTAATGGTTCCGAAACTTTTTTATACCGAGGACTGCCAAACTCATTCAAAAACTGTTGGTAGACCGGCATGAAAATATTTGCATATTCATGGTGGTAATTAATTTATTTGCATATTTATTATGGTAATTTTAAGCGGTCACATGTTATTTTAAAGTGCATCTGTACACACATAATACATATTATTGTAGCCAAGATTGTGGCTGTAAGTCACTGCCACAAATGGCAAGAATGCAGATAAAACAGCCAGGTGAAGTTTCTGTGTCTGAAGTACAAATGATGGGCATGATTAGCCACCCAGATCTTTGTAACTCAAGATTATCTCCAATGAATGCAGTTTGATGCATGAAATAAGACCGGTCATCTGAAGAAGTGGGCTGTGCCCACGAAAGCTCATGATACCATCTACATGTTTTGTTAGTCTATAAAGTGCTACCAGACCATTTGCTGGTTTTTAAGTTTATCCGGAAGATTAGGGTTCAAGATAGCTGTGTTTTGTTTTAAGATGAGAGGCTCAAAGGGCCATGCTTTCAATTTATGGGGCCTTATTCACTTACCTGAGGCTGCCTGCTGCCTCTCACCCTCAATGTGAATTCTTCGGGGGCTCAGGGCTTCCCAGGTCTTCTCTCACCCTTTGCCCTGTGCAGCTCCTTCTGGGGCCAGGGCAGCCACTTTACGTGCAGCACTTGGCCCCACCAGCTGGGCTGCATAGTGATCGCTGGAGCTGGGGCCATAGTGAGGCTGCCCCATTAGGGACAGCCTCCCCGTGGTTCCAGCTTCAGCTGCAGCACACCCAGCTACCAGTGCCCCACTCACTCTGTTGCTCCATGCGGTGCAGAAGGGAATTCCCTAGAAACCTCAGGGGGAAGTACTAAATAAATGCTGGGGGCATGGCCTGGCAATGTGCATCAGCCCATGAGACAGGGGTTCACAGCTTACCACCTGTCTATAGACTGGCGGTTGGGAACCTCTGATCTGGATGATGCTTGGTCCCGCCATGAGCACAGGACTTGATAACCTCTTGAGGTCCCTTCCAGTTCTAGTATTCTATGAAAATACATCTAAAAGCTTGAAGAAGTCAAATGAGACTTTTAACATCTCCCAAGGAGAGGTCAGTACTGGGGGAATTGAAGCGGAAATCCATTGTCAGATGAATTACAAGGATTACACCTTCAAAGGCAGTTACTGCATCTCAATTTCTTTGGAAAAAATGCTTCAAAATATTTTGATAGGGATAACATAAGGCCATTGGAAAAGCTTTGGTTAGAACATAAATGCCTGCAGAGCTCTGTCAAGCCTCATTATGCTGACAGTCAGTTCACATATTGTAGTCAAGAGCAATGGTTTTATTTAATTAATATTCATTTCACACAATAGTAAGAGTTTCTAAAGTTTAGACTAGCGTCTTCACATTCAGGCAGAATTGAAGATTACCTCAGTGTCTGGGGAAAATACTCACATGGGAGTAATATTTTACTGTTCAAAAATTGCCATTTCTTTTTAGACCATTAATTCTCAGTTTGAACTTATAAACCTTGTTGTAAAAACAGTTAATTTTTTCTTAATACACAATTAGAAATTAATGACACAGAAAATAGGTTTGACATTTTAGCCTGTCTCCCTTAGATCTCCTAGTTGGAGCTTTTGTAGTGGTTGATTTGCTGTATTGATGTTATACCAAGAGACACACTAACTATGCTGAAAATTATGAACCAGATGTCAGCTTCCTGGCAATACGAAATGTGAATGACTCTTTTGTGACATACCCTGCAATATGGCACAGTATGGATGCCAGCACAAAGTTATCAGCTTGGGAACACTATCCTGCTATGAAACAACACACACATTGTTTTTTTCTAAAACAAATCAATAAATAATTTTAATCCTCATTTTAGTCTAAAGAGCAATATCTTTAAATACATGAGAAGTGACTACCTCCTCTGCTATTACAGCAGCATGTAGACTGGAAGAATAGCCTCGTTAAATATCCAAAACAAGAGAAATTATTATATCTACTAATGCTACATGTTCATGAAAGGTCTATGAAATAACATTTAATGATCTCTTAATGCTTTCATATGTTTGGCTATTATCATCACATATTGATAAAGGAGGACAAGCAAAAAATCTTTTTTCTAACGTTGAAGAAAGAAAAAGAAATAGGAATAAAGATTAAAGAAAACAATATTGCCCTCATAACCTTTTCTATCGTATTTTTCCTACTTCATTGCCAAGCTTCTGCCTAGAATCTTCACATGCCCAACCTGTCTGACTTCTTAATATAGACTTAACAAAGCAATAAATACTTCTTTCGAAACAATGAGGATTAGAGTTTCATGTTTAAAAAAAGATATTAAATGCCTACAAGAGTAAAGCCAGAATGACAGTTATATGAATAATCAAATACCACTTAAAAACATTACAAAAATTCCTAAGATGTGTATGTGCCTACTATGCAAACTGGTGTGTCTTTGGTGTAATCTTGAATCTTCCCATCTTGTCCTCCATTCAGTGTTTATTGCTGCCCAACTTATTGCATACTGTCTACAATTTAAATGGCAAAGTCTGAGGCAAGGACCATATTTTTTTCTGGTTGTACTGCTGTGATAGATTTACCCCTATGTTCAACACTTTTACAAGACTATAATAAATTTTATACAAAGTATGTCTTGTGAGGGATCATTTGAAAACTTATAATTCACTGACCATTATTGTCTTGATAAAATATATATCTTAAGTTATAAGATTATACTCTATATTTTATAGGACATATTACAAACCTGGAAACCAGTTCCTCAGAGATAAAGGCAAACTGATGCTTCAGCCAGTTGTAAATGAAATCAGATGAACTATTACATAGTAAGCCGCCATTCTTTGGCAAGAAGAAGGGTGTAAGTGAGAAGTTTGCATCTTGGCAACAGAACAATAAGGCTACATCTACACTGCAAGGTTTTTGTGCAAAAATGGCTGTTTTTGAGCAAAAACCTGTGGAGCGTCCATACCTAAAATGCACTTTTGTGCAAGTAAATCAGCAGTAAAATGTCAGTACAGAGGGCTTTTGCCGGTGTAGGTAAACCTCCTTCTACAAAGCATAACTCCCTTTTGCGCTACAGCTAGTGTGCAAAAAGGGAAGTGTGGACTCTCCAGAGGGGTTTCTTGCTCAAGAAGGTCTTCTTGTAAGAAAAAGCACAGGTACTCTGGCCATCAGAGCTTTCTTGCGCAAGAGCATCCATTCAGTGTGGATGCTCTCTTGCGCAAAAGCACATTACTTTTGCGATGCACTTTTAGGTGTGGACATGCTCTTGCGCAAGAAGTTTTTGTGCAAAAACTCTTGCGCACTAAAGGCTTCTTGCTCAAGAAGCCGGCAATGTAGATGTAGCCTAAGAAGGTTCCCTTACTAACAGATTTGCTGAGTCTAAACCCTTGCTAGAGAAAATGAAGAAAAAGAAAAGATATAACAATGAGGAAAATAGGCCCCAAATCACCTCTCTCCCTATATCTCTACTCACGGCATCAACAACATTTGAAAGACAAAGGAAGCATGAATTAACTAGTGGAATGGTCATGGTTAAAGGAAACCAATCAAATTACTGTGAATATATGTTAAGTGAAATCCATTTGTCTTAAGTGACTTAGCATGTTAAGTTAAATATTAGTTTGGATTTTACTTCTTTTCTTTCTTAGTAACTAATTCAGACTTTTATGCCTCAGAATTTATAATTACTCAGAATCTGTTTTTTCTGTAGTTAATAAATTGTTTCACTGTTTTATCTAAGACAGTGTTTAAATTGCAGTGCTGGGATCCTCCTTTTAGAAAACTGGATTTGTGCATATCGTTTTCTATTAATGAAATGATGGTCTTTCTGTGAGCTTGTAGTGTTGAGAAGCAAAGAGCTAAAGCAGCTCTTAAGCATTAAGGAGTTGCAAATGTAGAAAAACATAGAGATTTTTGAGTTCAAATACATTGAGTCCAATAAAGACACAAAACTCTGGGAGCACAAAAAAAAAAGTTGCATCTTATGTAAAAGTTGATATGGCTACTATAATGTTATAAAAGTTAACCTCTGGAAGGAATGTACATTTTCCTGTGTCATATGCAATGCATATTATAAAAGGGGTAAAATAAATGCAAACAAAACATGCTACTTAACATCTTATTAGGGCTCTGAAAAGAAGAAGAGCCACAGTGAGTTGTGTTCTCTTTTTCAGATTACTGAGTGTTGTGGGAGTAGAACTTGAAAATGAAAAGTAATCAGAACTCTGGCAGTTCATTGTGTCTCTTTTAAGGCAAAGTCTCTGAGTTGCTGATAACTTTGGATCTGAAAGTAAGCCAGAAAGTGTCTTTGTAAATGTAGACTGCCTGGTGGTAGGGGATGCTTAGAACTGCCCATAAGAGGCAGCACAAAGGGGTTATGGATGGCTAAAATACTTGGTAAACTATCTAGGCTCATATTGTGACCATTCAGAGAGAAGGGCAGCAGCGGGAGTTAAATCTGAGAATAAGGCTGGGGGGCAGGTTAACCCTAAGGAAAAAAGTATGTATGCAAAGTGCTAAAATTTGAAAACAGATATAAGAGAGGGCTGCTTATATGCATGTTACCACTACTCCAGGATAAATTAAGGCCTATTCAAAGATTTCAGAAAGATATTGAACACACTGGTATCAAAGATAAATTGTCTAATAAAAGAATGGTAAGCATCCATTTGTAAGTGACTTGATGCTAATTTTACTGTTTAACCCTGGGATAAATTTAATGATCATAAGTAACTCTATAACAATGTGTATAATGCATATGATTTTCTTTTGGAAAAGGAAAAGCCTTTAAGCATGGTGGAGTGGTAGTTGGAAATACATGCTGTCTGCAATATCAGAAGGAAACTGAGGTACACTAAGTCATTAATTTAATGATTGAACAGTGGGATAATTCACCCTAACCCCTTAAAGGGAAGATGGCATTAAAACCTGGCCTGCTTATAGATCAAAAGTCCTGGTAAGTATTAGGGTAACTGCAGGCCAATAAAGAAATCAGCAAAAATATTTGTAAAAGGAAGGAGTATTTTAAAATATAATGTGCCACCCCCAAGGGGGGAAGAAAAATGTTCTTGTCTTTCAGAACATTAGAAAGCTGATAACAGCTAAAGAGCAACTATAATTAATATGGATCTATTGTCACAACAATAATTGTGTTTTATGTTTGTCTTTTGGTGTTTGTCTTATTGCTAGCATTGTTGTGTATTAAGTTTGAAAAAAGAGGAGATACTGCATTAGGCAGAAAAAAATAATAAGTATTTAAACTATATTTACAGACACCAATATTGCAGAAGGGGCATTGGGAGGAATTTCACCCACCCTCTGGATTCCACTGAACTCTACAGGCATGGCATTTTACTGGGATGTCATGCCACTCCCTTTTGGAATAAAGGGAAATGTACTTTAATTAAACCTCTTCCTCTCCCTACCCCTCCACCTCAAGCCAAATTGTCAGTTGCACACCTATTTCCATGGTGGTTCACCCTCGCCCAAAGGCCTGTGATTCTTAATGTATCGGGTTTGCAAATTATCTATCCCTCTATTCTTAGTAACACATTATGCTAATGGTTTCCAGTTTGTCAAAGTAGGAGAAAGGATGCTGCTATGGGTCATTAAGAATTCGGTTGATGGAAGTACCTGGAGGAGGCAAGATCTTGCTAATTATGTAAGGAGGGATGGAACTCCCTGCAAGAAGCTGATTTCTATGCCCAACTCCAATGCCTGGAACATGTTCTGAGGTTATTGGATGCAGGGACTGTTTCAGGGATCGGACCATAGCTGCACTGATCATTTATTGGGGCATGTCATTTTAATCCTGGGAAACAACACCAAGTCACCTCAAGTCCCTAACCTGTTAACCAGTGTAAAGACCATTCTTTGTGGGGAAGACTGGGCCCAAGTTCAACAAACCCTTACTGCCCACCTTATAACCCTTTTGCAGGATGCTCGCCAGAGACTATGGCCTGTGGGATTAGAAGAGATCAATGTGGCCAAGCAATTAATGGAGTACTGGACTTTTAGGGCCACCTGGCACACAAGCCTGGGGGCATGCACACTAGCCCAATGTATCTTTACCATCAAGGGCATTGTTACGGGGGATTGGACCTCCTACAATCCAGGTTTGGGGGTGGGTGCAGATGGAAATAGTCCCAAAAACCAGTATGGCAAGTCCAGGCTGGGGAAAACAATACTCGGTTTTTGTTACGGTTAGAGGTATGCTATCTGCACATGGACAGAACCTGGAATACCTGGGAGGGATGGCCACAAAAACCACTGCCCCTATTGTGTGTGTAGAGCTAGTCTCCTCTCAGCACTGGGTGAAACAGGCAAAAGGATCAGCAATGCTTAATGTTTAGGCTTTGGAGGGTGGACGGTGCATGGAAAGGGTGGGGTTTGGTTTGTGTAATTTCTCCCTGCAACTAAGAAACTCCACCTATCAGATTCATATACCGATTGTGCAACAGGTTAACCTGAACAGACACTTGATGGTGCCAACTAATTGAACTAAAGCAGTACCTGAGCCTACTTGGATAAACTGGGACATTTTGATACTCCTGTTATAGCAGGTCCATGCTGAACAATGTCAAGGGTGGATCTTGGAAGCCAGGGCCATCCAAGGGACTAATGCATTCCAATTGGCAACTGAACAACCTGAAGATTGTGCTTAGACTGATATAGCCTGTGCCCTTCAGATATGCCTCACAAACATGCATTCACTCAGTCAGATTGCCCATGCTATTGGTATTTTTCTCTTACTGTTTGTATCATTGATTCTATTGTTGTCAAGTTTAAAGCTATTCATAGCCCTGGCCACTCCCCAGAAACCATACTTGTAAGCCAATGATCCACCCTGTGTGTCACCTGTGTTTCCTACCTCCTCGTAGCATGACCAGTGGACCAAGGTACCAGGTAATTGGAGCCAGGGCTTCTAGCCCGGATACCCTGCCAGCCAGTGTGCAGGAAGGAGGGGTGCCTGGGCCCTTCTTTGAAAGAGCATGGGGAAGTGTTGGCATATGTAAGAATTAATAAGGGTCTGGGAAAGCAATAGTGGTAGGGGTCTGGCAAGAGCAGGCATTGTCCTTTGAATAATTTTTCCCCTTTGTCCTTGCAACCTGAAAAGATAGATAAAGGGTCTTGTCCTTTCTGATGTATAAACATCATGCACTTTCCCTTCTTTCTTGCAGCCTAGAACAATAGATAAGCATGTAGTTGCATTGAATAGTGTCTTCTTTGTTTGTCTTTTGCTTATTCTCACTTGCTCTGTAAAAATACTTTCCTTTGTAATCTCTGTAATCTGCTGATTCGAGAAGTATGCAATGTAGAAAAGTGCTGATCTAACTGAAATCCTGTAAACAGTAATCAGGGGCAGGTATAATAATATTCATCACCTGCCTATTAATATTCATTGTATAGGAGTTAACATTACTAATAAGGATTTAGGGGAAGAACGATAGACATGTGACTTAATATACTAAAATGGATAAAGGAGTGTAACCGGTGCCAAATCATTGCTCACTCGCAACGCTGTGTTGGGCGTTAGAGGGGAACATGTATCTGCAATAAAGGTGTGTTTACTCCATACACTCCTGAGTCTCCTGTTTCTTTCTCTAACAATATTCTTCTTAATACTACCTATCTTTGCCATACGCCCATATTTCACTGTTATGTACGGATGTATAGTGTAATGTACACAGTTGAAAAGAAATAACTTACTAGCTTCTGACCTCAATTAAACTGAACAGTTGCTGGGCAACTGAACCTGCACTGAATGGTGATTGGAAGCACTGTATGGCTCCATACGCCAGTGTGTCTGTGTTCTCATTGGTACATCTTGAAGTAAATTAACTATCACATTTTATATAAAATTCCCAGAGAGTTTAATATGAAGAGGAAATACAATAATTAGTAAATAAAATCCACCCTTTCACATATTTTTCCATGTACCCCCTAGAGATGTCTTACGTAGCCCCAGAAGTACACAGACCACAGTTTGGGAACGCTTGGGTTAGACTAATAGCTGTTGGTCTATGTACACTTGGTCCTGTCTCAGTACTCTGGGGCTGGACTAGATGATTCCTCTCAAGGTCCGTTCCAGCCCTATATTGCTATGATTCTACAATATAATAGGTTTTATATTTTTAACCAGATTTAAATCCTAACATCTCCAAAGGACTGGGAATACTGGCAGTCATTTAGGACATTTTTAATAAACAGAAGACAAGGAGTCTTTTACCCTCTTAAAAGTCAGCTGATAAATTGTATGAAAAAGTATCTCAGAGAAACACACACACTGATTTTGTATTCAACTTGTTTGCCTTTTATTTCTTCCTTTCAGTAACAATTCCCACTAGACAGAAATGCAATTTAGTTAAAATCAAACTTATTTTTTCTCCCAAAGTCTATGACTTAATCACACACGGCCTATATAGTATAGTAAATCCACAGCACCTCTGCAATACTTCTATAATACAATAACTTGCAAAATAAAAGATTAATAGAAGGTTTGATCTCATAAGTTCTCTTCACAATATGTCTGTGACACTTATCAGACTCTTACTCAAACTCAGCCACTTCTGGAGAGATATAACTTTCATTCTGACATATTCAACTAGCTGAAATAAATTCAGTCTTCTATTATTTTCAGATCTCATCTGTTCTGGAATTTTCAGTTTATCCTGACAATTACTACTGGGGCTACAGGGAAGTTGTTCAATCAGAAGGATGTTTATTGTAAATGTGCTGATCAATGTGGTGTTTTGTTTTGTTTTTTAAATAAAGTTGCAAGATGTGTGTGAAAAAGGAAGAATGTAGTTTAATGCAGTGGGATTTTGGTAAAATTTTCTTTCTGTCTTTCCCAGGAAATCTTAATTACAAAATAAAAATACCTAGGCCAGGAATACTTCTTGTGGATTTAAAAGCAGAGAAAAAACAAACAACAAGTTACAATACATAGCAATGTATCAAGTTGCTGGGATACAGCAAGAATCATCCTCCCTAATGGTCTAAGAAGGGAGTAAATAGCACATTAATTGCATTTGCAGATAATACTAAAAGGGTAGGTTATGTGAACATCATTTATGGCACAATAATAATGCACTAAATCTAGAGATTAGAGACACAGCAAGAGAAAAGCAAAATGAGATTCAGTTTAGGGAAACAGAAACTAATACCTTGGAAGAGGAATGTCTACACAGCAACTTGTACCTGCTGCTGGCCCATGACAGCTTACTCAGGCCCACACCAGCTCTTGGGAAGCCTGAGCTTGAAAGTCTATAAAGCAATTAAACTGGCCCACAACCTGAATCCCCTGCAAGCCCAAGTCATCTGAAACAGCCAGATGTTGTCGTGCATGCATACCTAAAAAAGATCTAGGGTTACCAGTAGACTATAAATTAGACTGAACTTTGCAATATATTACTACAAAGTAAGTCAATGCAATCTTAGGCAACATACCCAAGGGCATAATATTCGCCGCCCATTCTCGTAGTGCACAAGGTCCATTAACATTCTACAGTGAGCACAGCCCCTCTCTCAAGCTCTGATGTAAAGTGCATGTGAGGGGAGGATCCATATGACAGCCCAGGATGGCTGTCTGTATTAGAGCACCAGAGAGCAATTTAGCCTGCTGCACAGCAAAAATCTGAAGAGGCCAAAGATGGAGTAAAGCTACCTCTACCTCATCTCTATCCATGCAGTGCCTTCTGAAGGCACAGCCCAGAACTGGACCAACTAATATGTATACACAAAAGAAAATCAAATGCTGTGGGAAAATAGTGACCCTTCAGCATTTCTAGTGAGAAAGCTCTAAGGAAATAGAATTTGGGATGAAATTAATAAATAGAATTTTCAGGATAACCAAAGTTAGGCTATTCACAGAATACATGAAGTTCTGTTAGGTTACAGTTCAAAGGAGGCTATTTATTCGAGGGAGGACCCATTGATACCACAATTACTAGAGCTGTTCTGAGAAAGGTAACTACATTTCATAGATAATTTTGACATTTAAGTAGAGTTTAATCCTAACTGGGAACTTATTTTTTTTAATTGTCTGTGAAAGATAAAGCTCTGCAGCCCACAACTCTGGGCAGGACAGATGTCCTTGGGGCTTAAGGTATTTCACATGGTAAGCCACCCAAACACTCCTGTGGTGTCCTGGGACTCTGACTCTGTACTCGGTGTTAGCGCAGTTTGTGTGTAGACAAAAGGGGGTTAGGCTTGAACCTGAGTTCAAACCCTGGCCAAGGTAGACTTACTCCTAGGGTATGTCTACACTAGCCTCCTAGTTCGAACTAGGGAGGCTAATGAGGGCAACCAAAATTGCAAATGAAGTGCGGGATTTAAATATCCCACGTTTCATTAGCATGTTCCCGGGTGGTCGCCATTTTGGAAATTGACTAGTCGAATAACTGCGGCGTTTCAAACGCGGCAGTGAATGGGAGGTCAAGTAAAGCCCTAACTGAATTAGCTGTTATTCCTCCTGGAATGAGGTTTAACAGCTATTCGAATTAAGGGCTTTACTTCGAACTCCCGTTTCACTGCCACGTGTAGACGCGGGCAGTTATTCTGGGCTAGTCAATTTCCAAAATGGCGACCGACCGGGAAAATGCTAATGAAGTGTGGGATATTTAAATCCCGTGCTTCATTTGCCATTTCGGTTGCCCTCATTAGCCTCCCTAGTTCGAACTAGGGGGCTAGTGTAGACATACCCCTAGAGAACACTGTGCCTATGCTTGCTTTAACAAGTCAAATTAATGTATCTGCTAATCAAATCAATGGAAGTATTGTTCAAGGGAGTAATTTTACTTTCCAAAGGTTCAAGCCTTAAACACATTCTCCAGTCACTAAATATATAATTAACCATAAAAAATCTGTTGCAACATTATTAGTTGTATTTTCATAATGAAAAATTCAGGTTAAGTAAATGCTGTAATAAACTTTACATTTTAAAATGTTTTCTCCTTCTTACCTTGTCATTTGTAGAAGAGTTTAAGGGAATGCAAAAAATGACTTTCTTGTGCAAGGTCATTTATACTGTTCAGGCATTTTCTTGCTATTAGCATACTTGATAGAGCACTTAAATACAATCACTGTGCAAAACTGAGATCCATATTGGCACAGCTTATAGCCTTTACAAGAATGAAACTAACACAAAACAGTATGCCAAATTTCTAATTGTGAAGAAGTCTTTTGCTTATGGATTATAGTCACCACTATTACAAGAGAATTTGAGATTTTAAACTAGCACAGAGCTACTATTCTGAAGTTTATCAGGGATTCTGAAAATAATAAAACTGACTACTGTCAGACAGTCAACCTGCTCTGTTGAGAAAAGTTGAGGGCGGCAGCATAGCTGCCATAAGCAAGGAACATAGATACATTCTCCCAAATAATGTAACTTTTAAGAAACCAGAGTGTCCCCTGCAGATAAAATAATTTAAGATCAGACAGTACATCATCATTCTTGTAAGGATATTACCTGTTCTAGGTTTTCTGGGCTGGATCTGTGGATAATTGAAGGAGGCAACTGCACAATACTACTCTTAGGTTCTGAATAACTTCCGCTTGAAATATCCCTCTGGAGAGAACTGAGGGAAGTTAGAAAACCAGACTGACCATCTGATGATCAATGGCAAATAGTGACACTCACTGACAGATGTGCAAGTCAGAAGTGAAGCAGATGTTGGCAGTGACAAACACCATCAAACTAAAACTGAGACGTGGGTCCACCAAAGAAAGGATGTAGATATTAGGACACTGGTAATCTGAAGTTCCCTGAAATCCAGAAAGCCTTTGTTCTGCAAGTAAAGAACAGGTTGCAGGCACTTGTAGCCCTTGATGAAGAGGTGAATGCTGATGAGATCAAAAAGAAATGGGATAAAGTAACAGCAATTTATAACCAGAGTGATGAAGCCTCTACAGTTTATGGGAAGAAGAGAAAGAAATAGCAAAGCACAACGGGAGGTCAAATACCTTGTGAGAACAGATGGACAACATTATGTTGATAATTCAGCAACACAAGCAGAGGATGCAGCTATTTGTGGTGAACAAGGGACTATCTCTAAAATGATGCTTATCACTGGTAAATGGCAGAGACCAACAAACTCTCTCATCCTGGACAAACAAGGCCATCTGTTAACAACAGAAAAAGGACATGGGTGTGCTGGGCACATCATTTGAAAGAATTGCAAAATAGGGAGCCACCTGAAGAGAAAGGAAATTCCAGGAGGCAGAAGGAGACCTTGATATTAACACAGATACCCCAACTAAGGATGAGGTTATTCAAACCATCCAATCCTTAAAAATGAGGAAAGCTCCTGGCAAGGATAATTTGAATGCAGAATTGTTCAAGGTAAATACTGAGTTAGCCACACTACCCTGGACCCTCTATTTACATCAGTCTGGGAAAGGGAAAAAGTGCAAGATGAGGGGATCAATGGGGCTATAGAGAGGAAACCAAAAATAGGAAGTCTCAGTGACTGTAATAACTGTGTGATATCACACTTTTACCTGTGCTAAGCAAAGTATTATGTAAGGTCAGAGACCAACATATGTCAGAGGCAGTTGATAATGTTCTCAGAAAAGAAGAAACAAGTTTTTGGAAAGGGCATGGATGAACAGACCAGATCTTCACTTTACAAAACATAATAGATCAATGCATAGAATGGCAACAGAGATTCAATATAAACTTCATACACTTGAGACTTACACTTTATACACTTTTGATAGCATTCACAAGATTAGACTATGGTGCATTATGAAGACATATGGAATCCTTCTTCTTAAAATCAAAAGTTTTAATTTCAGCTTCACATGCAGTGTGGATCACAGTGAGTTCAGTTTTGAAGTCAAAACTGGAGTGCATCAGGAATGTGCCATGTCTTCAACATCAGGAATGTGCCATCCTCTTCAACACTTCTATCACTTGGGTAAAGCAGCATACAACAGAAGATATGCCAAGACACATTAAATAGACACCCTTCTCATCACATACTCAACAGCATATACAAAAAAGCCCCAACTTTTTGTGGCCTGCAATATGAAGGAAATCAGACTACATGAAGGAGTGCTACTTAACCTTTTTATGGATCTGTGTCCCTTGAGGTATCATGTTGGGTGCATCTAATACCACTTCTATGGCCCTAAGGATGTCACATGGGCCACAGCTGTATGCTGGTTGGGCTGCAAGCAGCCCATGGGAAACAGATTGACAACCATTGATCTTCTTACCTTAAACTCTAGAGCTTTTAGAGAAACCCTACTTGAAACCTTGAAAATTCATCAAGGATGTGTGTCACTCTTCCTACATAGCTATTACATTAAAGCTGCCTCATATTAAAGCTATTTTCTGACCTCAACTATAAATGGAAACATTGAGTGTGCCTTTGAGGGAAGATTTTAGCCCAGTGTGGTAGCATCTCAGATAAGCATGTGTTCCATTAATACCAAATTGATCTTGCTTTAGTTGTTTTTCCTATTAGAGCCAGTTAGAAGGTTTCTGAGGAAACAAAGTTGATGAATACATTTGTGAACATTTTCATGTTTTGCTTATCTTTCTTTATTTTCAAATCAGCCATATTTTTCCTCTGTAGAATGTTAACTATGGCTTTTACTTTGCATAAGTTCAAAGAGTAATTAGGTGGTGGTGGGTGGATTAATCCTTAATGTTCAAAGAGTCATGAGTATCATACTGCACACAAATACACATTTATTCCTGTTTATTAAGCATCAGAATACCATACAATAAGAGAGCTTTGTCTAACAGCAGCAGAACTCATTTGGGTCAAATCTTCAGTTGACCCCAAGAGGACTACATTAACTTACACAAGCTAGGAATCTGGACTGTTTCTCAGAACCAGATTTGCTGTCTTCACAGAGGTAAAAAGTCCCCAGTATAATGAATGGTGTTCCATTTCACACTGGTGAAATTCCAGAACTGTGTTATTTCTCAAGCACTTCATATGCATAGATTGTGATTATCATTTTAATTAAGGCCCTTTTACAGCAATCTGGCAGAACAAATTGATTTTAAAGTGAGTACAAGTTTACAATGAGTGTGACTCTGCTGGAGTAATGTAAAGGAATCTTGGGTGAAATGACAATCAGGCTCATTATGTGTGGGAGAGTATATAAAACCAAAGTATACATAGGTTCATTGGAGCTCAGCATACTTCTCAGCTTCTGCGTAAGATTTCTCCACTCCATCCCTTCTCTTTTCTATCCAGTTTTGTTCCTCTCACAAACATCATAATCCACACCACACCACTTGGAAGACTATTGCTGTAGAACAGTGTTTCTCAACCAGTGGTACGAGTACCCTTAAGGGTACTTGAGAGAAGTCTGAGGGGTATGTCAACACAACTGAAATTTGGAGAAAACTGAATTTTTGTTTTAAGTTTTACAGCACTTTATTATTTTTGTACTTTTTACACCCAAAAATTTCATTGCCCTCCCGGCTACGATTAAGTTTGTGTGTGTCTGAAAACTGTAGGTACTGGGGGGTATTTATAATTTTTTTTAAAGGGGTATTTTATAAAAAAAGATTGAGAAGCACTGCTATAGAAGATTGGATCAAGGCCCTGGGAGGAGATCAGGACAAGAAGAGTCCAGAATAAGTTGTGAATAGTAGGCTGTGTACACATGTGCTCAAAAGAAACTATAAATGATTTTAGTACTAGTGATGGGCTTTGTTTTATCCTTGCCTCCCTTGATATTTCTACACAAGTTTTACTTGGACACCAAATAAATCCTGATACTTTTATATATCAGGATTGAAGAACTATCAATTTCTGCTTAGTCTAAAGTATATCACATTGAATTGCTTGTATGACAGGTAACAATCCAGCTAAACATTGCAAATCTGTTCATCCTTCAAAGGTAGGCAGTCTGATTGATTTAGCTTTTTAGGTGATATGTAAGAAAACCATTTCAGCAGTAATTCTCAAGGTTTTTGCTATTCATGTTGCCCCAAAATCATTCAATTTTATTTTTTAATTTTGTTTCAAAATTGTCTCTAATTCGGCCACTAAGCATGATTTTGTAGCCCAATTCTCCTTTCCACTACCATATGAAACAATTATTCAACCCATAACAATCTCCATTCATTAACATCTTAACATTTTCTCTGTTTTAGCAACATTTCAATTTCTTTTTTATTCTACTTCTGTCTTTTCCCAGATTCCATCTCTTGTAGCATCCATCCTTGTAGCATTGTTATCCATTGCAGCAATTGCTGTAGCTCAGAATTTAAACATCTGGTTCATACCTCAGGCTGTCATTGATTTTGTTTGATTCTCTATTCAAAGTCTTTTTAATATTTCATCTTTCTTAACTTGATATTGCAGAATTTGCTTTTATACTCACACTTTTAAAATGCTATTTTAATAAATACTTCACTCAGAATTTTTATCACCCTCTGACCAGTTTCCAGCTCAGACTTCAAAGGCACATTTGATGAACACCTATATACAACTTTTGTACTAGCTTCATGACTGAGACTGCTTTGTTAATATTTCTTAGTAGAACATCATAATCATGACTTCAGCCCTACAAGATGCGGAGTTGCCTCAATTCAACTTCAATGAGAACTGAGGCAACTCAAATACCATTGTGTACCACACAGTCTACCTAAAGCATGTGTAAATCACATATTCTTTCTATCTGATAAGTACAAGTTAGAAAGGCAGATACTCCATTGCAGGGAAATACAAAATGAGTTTTCTGCCACCTTTGAACTGCTCTTTTCTACTCTATTTTAGCATTGTGCTCCTTGACTTTACCCATGGATATCCATCATAGACTTGTGGCATACTGTCAAATAGATAACTCAACATAGACAATCCACAGAAAGTCCAAGCATAGAGAAATCATCACAAAGCATAAATGCTAGAAATCAATACAACAGAAGACAGTGAGATCATTTGGCAGTGTATATTAGGATATTATAGGAGTAATCTGGGTACCCTAGATATCACTTATTCCAGCTGTTTCAGAGTAGATCAGGCAGAGGGAGAGGGAAGCATAAGACTCCCCTTCACTTGTAAGATGCTTTACCTTGGACAGAATGCTCTCTGGCCTTGGCTAATAACCACCAAATAACCAGAAGCAAGATGGCAGGTAACCTTTTATTTGCCAGCTAATGTAAGTTAGGATGTAGGTTTTTATACATATGGGACTCACTCTTTAAAATAAACATACTCTATATTCTGAGACACTCTAAAAGCACTGCTAAGTGTGCAAATAACTTCCTGTTGACGTTTGTAATATTTTCATTTTATACAAAAAGAATTCCAGAGAAGGCTCAAGCTCCTGTAATATAGAGAGAGAGGAAATGTGGAAAAGAGGATTTTAAAAAGTCATAATAAGATGAGTGTTGAACTTTTACACTCTCTTAAAATAAATGAGTGCCAAGCAGATGAGATCATATAGCTTCACTGGGGAATTTGATTATGAAGCCTGACTGACTGAAGAATTCATGAATTCATTATGTCCTAAACTATATGCATGTCAATTTGCATGTATCCATGGTTTGTCTGATGCTGCACTCCACTTGATTCCAGCATAAACTCTATTAATGTACTGTGAAATGGCTTTCCTTAAGTAGCACGAACTTTTAGAAGTCCCTTAGTTAGAATAGAAAGCTGTAAATTATCATATTTACTATACTTAAGGTAATCTTCAAAAGATGTCTAAATAGAGAACTTAGGAGAATCCCACCTTATAAGACTGATCAATACTGTGCTCTTGACAATTACGTGATATAATACAAATCATGAGTTGAGGAAGCTGTCTATTATGACAAAATATGTTTTGTATTAGGGTTCTCATTTCTGAACTCCAGCATTATTATTTTAAAAGTGGAATAGCTGTAATTTGTAGCATTTTTCATGGCATTAATCAGATATGCTGATACATTTCTTTGTCACATACCCCAAAGGGAGGGGTGGCACAAACTGCAATCTCATTAATGTTCCTGGTTGCAGGACAATGATTTCAGCTAGTATCTGCTCTTCATAAACTGTATTTCGTTTCATTGGACTGCAAGCCATCTTATCTTACTAACAAATCTTGCATTAATATAGCAGATTTCCATTCTACAGCAGTTAGTTACCTTCAGAGAGGTAATGAAGGAAAACATGGGTGGAGGAGAATTGTTCTCTGAACTTTATTTCTGTTGCTAAGGCAACCACTTGCTCAGTCTGTACAGAATATGCTCAGAGCAGCTGCCTCATTTAGTGTTCTTAGGCATTTTAAGCCACTGCATCAAAGCATCTGGCAACAAGGAGGGACTTGGATATTAATACAAAGTTGAAACACAAAGTAGAGTGTACCAGATTGGGACCTAATTTATCATGTTACTTATTTTGCACAAAAGTGTTCCCTATGTATCCACTGTCTTCTGTGAATCATTAAAAAGAAAATGAAAGAAGTGGGTCAGAGGCTGGGAGACTTGAAAGTCAAAGCATGCTTTTCTGAGAGTCTGAGACATGCTTTTTAGCTGCCCCAGGCCTCTAGCATTTCCAGTGTCCAGAATGAAAATGATTTGGACAGAAAAGTCTAGCTTCAGCAACATTCTGACAAATGGGCCCAGATTCTCAAAAATGTTATCTGACCAGCTCCCAGTGAGTTCAGTGGGAGTTGTGCAACTAAATAACTTTAAGGATTTGGGCAATGGTGCTTAGCTTAAAGGACATGAGTGTTCCCAATGATTTAAGGAATAGATGATATAGGAGATGTTTGAATTGGAAAATAGCAAATTCCTTAAAATTGTGTGCATAAAATAAATACATCTTCAGGGGGTTTTTTACCCTTTTTATTACATAAGAAAACAGAACTTAAGAACGGCCGTACTGGGTCATACAAAGGTCCATTTAGTTCAGTATCCTGTCTTTTAACAGTGGCCAATGCCAGGTGATCTAGAGTGAATGAACAGAACAGGTAATCATCATGTGATCCATTCCTGTTGTCCATTCCCAGCTTCTGAAAAAGAGAGGCTAATGACACTATCTCTGCCTATCTTAGCTAATACCTAACCTCCATGAATTTATCCAGCTCTTCTTTAAATCCTATTATAGTTTTGACTTTCACAACATCCTCTGACAAGGAGTTCCAAAGGTTGACTGTGCAACCATGTGAAGAAATACTTCCTTTTGTTTTAAACCTGCTTTATATTCATTTCTTTTGAGATCCCTAGTTCTTTTGTTATGAAGAGTAAATAACACTTCCTTATCTACTTACTCCACACCAGTCATGATTGTATAAGACCCCTGTCATATCCCCCTTAATCATCTCTTTTCTGAGTTGAAAATTCACACTTTTATTAATCTCTCCTCGAATGGAAACTGTTCCATACCCTAATTATTTATTTGGTTTTTTTCTGTACTTTTCCAGTTCTGATCAATCTTTTTTTTTTTAAATGGGACAACCATATCTACAAGGAGTATTCAGGATATGGACATATCATAGATTTATATAGAGACAATCTGATATTTTCTGTCTCATTGTCTATCTCTTTCCTAATGATTACAAGCATTCTGTTTTTTGACTGGTAATGTACATTGAGTGGATGTTTTCAGAGAACTCTCTCGATGCCTATATCTCGTTCTTGAGTAGTAACAGCTAATTTAGACTCATAATTTTCTAAGCATAGTTAGGATTATAGTTTTCAATGTGCATTACTTTGCATTTATCAACATGGAATATCGTCTGCCATTTTGTTGCCTAGTCAGCCAGTTTTGTGAGATTCCTTTGGAGCTCTCTATAGTCTGCTTGTGACTTAACTGCCTTGTGTAGTTTTGTATCATCTGAAAATTTTGCTACATCACTGTTTCCCCTTTTTCCAGATAAATTATGAATATGTAGAGTAAGACTGGTCCTAGTTTGGACTCCTGGGGGACACCATTATTTATCACTCTCCATTCTGAAAATGGACCATTTATTTCTACCTTTTCTCCCTATCTTTTAACTAGTTACTGATCCAGGAGAAGACCTTCCCTCTTACGCTGTGATAGTTTACTTTGTTCAAGAGCCTTTGGTGGGGGAATTTGTCCAAAGCTTTCTGAAAATCTGAATACACTATATTCACTGGTTCCCACTTATCCATGTTCTTATAAAAGTGCCTTGTAAAAGTGATAAGATATTGAACAAATATGGACAGGACAAAGAAGGAAAGTTTAGCAGAAGAGGCTTTTGGTCAGTACAGGCTTTACATTTCTCTCTCATTTAATGAGGACACTTTCCCCAATTAAGAGTTCCATTTTTATTTTCATTCCCAAATATGACGATAGGTGCCTAAATTGGACCCATAAGTGCTTGAAAATTGTACTAAAGTTGTGAGACCTTCTAAAATTCCCCACAAATACCTTTATGGGGAGGCAGGGTTTATTAAATTTTAACTCTTCATGCCATCCATCACTTTCTTGCATAAATCCCAATGCAATTAATTTTGAAACTGAAAATTTCCCCCCATTATTTTCCATTAATATTTATTAGTCTTTCAGTCTCACTTCAAAAGTGCTAAGGTAAGCAAAGTTCCTTAACATTTATGTTTATCTTCTCACATGTGTTTCTCTGGTCATTTTAATAAACAATATTTGATGGCCCTGAAAAGTATATCTTTTGATAATGCTCTTTCTAGTTACTCCATTTCTGCCCTTCCTGATGTAACAAAATCTATCTAGATATAGATATTAGAATGCATCTGTCTGCCTGTGCATCAGTTTTTCCTTTTGTTCAAGAACTCCTCCTAAACTGCATTAGCTAGGACCACCAAATTTGGTATGCAATACCAAACTCTTACCCTAATTTAAATCAAGGCCAGGGTTTGGTTGTGCATGGAAAATGGTAAGTGCCAGGAATGGGATTATTTCCCATAACATGGAAAGGGAGGAAGCAGAGAGAGGAGGGATGTGAAAGGGAGGGGCATAGAGAGGGGAGGGACATAATACTGAGAGTGGGCACTGGGGGCAGCTGCAACACCAAGCGAGTGGTCACCCCCAGACAGCCTTCAGGATGCAGGTGAGGGCAACAGGGGAGTACTGCCCCAGCCCCCTTAGAGGAGTCACTGCTGGAGCAGCACTACCCTTGCCACCTGGTAAGCCCCCCACCCCCTTCCAGTCCCCTGTTCTGAGCTATCTGCCCTGAGTCCATCACCACCCACCTGCCTTACCTTCAGTACTCCCTTCCCCTGCTGAGTCCCAACAGCCTTCCCAATCCTCTGCCTTAAGCCAACTACCCCATTGCCCCTCCTCACCCCTACTTTACTTTGTCAGCAACTCATTTTATTTTTCTTCATTAAAAAATCTTTAGTTTATCCCTGTCTTTCATGTAACTTTGGAGTACACTTGGGCTAAATGACTGGTCCTTTGGGTGTGGGAGTAGCCTGAATATTATTGTGATATTTTTTCTTGTATAGTGGACAATGTATCACAAAGGCAAGATGGGTCCTAGGTGGCAAGATGGGTCCTTCGGTCCAAGGGGACTGTCTGTGAGTCCATGTTATGGCTGGTAAACTTGAGGAGTTCACACTTGATACTTGGTACTCATAAATGTAGTAATGGAAGTACATAAAGCCATATGACTCTGTATCCATTCTCGTATTCTGCCCAAAGAAGAGAATGGCATGTAATGACCTGTTTTGGTAGCTATTCCATTGTGAGTATAATAAGGCTATTGATTATTTGTAGTTAACTCATGTGATTAATTCAAAAATATTAATCATGCTTTAAAATTAATTAAAATGAATGATTAACTGCAGTTTTAAATCACACTGTTAAGCAACATAATACTAATTGAAAATAAATATTTTGGATGTTTTTCTACATTTTCAAATATATTAATTTCAAGTACTACACCGACTACAAAGTGTCTAGGTCTCACTTTATATTTCAAGGTATTTACAAGCTATGTATGCTAAACATCTGTATGCCCCTTGATGCTTCAGCCACTATTCCAGAGGACATGCTTCTATGCTGATGACACTCATTTAAAAATACATTAATTAAATTTGTGACTCAACTCCATATATTCTTCCTGCTCTGTTCTACCCACATTCTTACATATATTACATGTTATAGAAGTCTTAGCTAATGTTCTAGACAGGTTGTTCATTTGAAGAAAACTTTCATTACAGATTTGACAAAATGCAAAAGATGGTACCGATATGATATTTCTAAAGATCGCTACAGCATTCAACCAATGTTTAAGAATCTGACTTGCTTTCCAAAATTTGAGAGGGATGGGGTGTTAAACATGCTTTCTGGTGTCCTAAAAGAGCAACTTCTCATGTAAAAACTACAGACCCCAAACCATGGAAAAGGAAAAATCAGCCTTCTGTTGGTGGCACCTGATTCATTTTATGAAAATGAACATGCATAAGTCTGCACTGCTTTGTATTTGGACCAGCAGCAGCATGGAAGCAAGTCCTCTGGAATGGTGGCTGAAGCATGCAGGCACACATGAATCTTTAGTGCATCTGATACGTAAATACTTTGCAACACTGGCTACAGTGCTATGCAAGCACCTATTATCATTTTCAGGAGACATTTTAAACAAGAAGCAAGCAGCAGCATCTCCTGCAAATTTAACAAATTTGTCTGAGCAATTGGCTGAACAAGAAATAGGACTGAGTGTTCTTGGAGGTGCTAACGTTTTACATTGCATTCAAAAACAAAAGTTATTTTTGTACATAATTCTACATTTTAAGTTCAACTTTCATGATAAAGAAATTGCACTATAGAACTTGCATAGTGAATTGAAAAACTGTTTCTTTTGTTTTTTACAATGCAAATATTTCTAATAAAAATAAATCTAAAGTGAGCACTGTATACTTTGAATTATATGTTGTAATGAAAAATCAATGTATTTGAAAACACAGAACACACGGAAATATTAAAATAATTGGTATTCTATTATTGATTAACACTGCAATTAATCAATCAATGCATTCAACAGCCCTAGTGTATATTTTTTTAAAACCATCATGTTGTTGTGTATGTTACAAAATATACAATCAAGCATATGTGCCTTGTACTTAAAGCAGAAGGTGATAACCAAACCTTATGTCCCTCCTTCTTGAGGGAATTAATTCTAGTTTTGAATTGGCCCCCAAGATATTTCTCTCTCTCAAAAAGACAAGTTTTACCCTTATTATAGAAAATTCCCCTGCCAGTGTGGCATAGCTGTTGACCCACAGACTTAATTCTGGATTGTTAGGAAGTCATTTAGATATCCTAGACCCAGGCCCTGGAGAGCCTTGAAGATAAGGATCAAGACCTTTAACTTTATTTTAAATTCAGTAAAGAAAGTGAAGGATAAGTCTGATGTGTTTGGGGTAGCCTGTCTTGCTGATAACTGTGCTGTAGCATTCACAGTAGAAGTTTCCTACATTCTGAAGGCTTCATGCCCAGGTACATTGCATTGTTGTAGCCCAGCTGAGAAGTTTTAAAGGCTTGGCCTCAGTTACACATGCCTTTGCCTGCCAGGATAGGATAGAGTCTCCTTGTCAAACACAGATGACAGAAACCATTACTAATAGATGCTGTTCTGTGAGACCTTAGCATCAGCAAGGAATTCTAATACATTGCTGAACTATGAACCAATTTGATGAATTGTGGAAGTGTACCAACAACCAAAAGGAGACTTCACTGTGACTACTAACTTCAAAATGTTATCTTCTGTCTACGAGTATTGCCTCTAAGCTTCAGCCAGTTGTTCTTCATCCATGAGCTGATCTTATCCAAACACTGATGTTGTGTGACCATGTGTATGGAAGGATAGTAGATCTGTGTATCACTTGCATATTGTTGACACTTGATCCATACAATCTGACCACTTTATCTAGTGACTGCCTGTAGATTTTTAAGAAATAACAGAATTTTATCAGTGTGGGATTCCACAAATGGGTCTAATAGTAGAGGTAGTTTCTTCATCACGGCTCTTTAGATATACTTCCAAGTTCAGATTTTTTTTCTTCAGTTCAATTCACTTCCCTAACTAATTCCCTTGAAATTAATCTATCACTGAAGAGCCCAAGAGAGAGAGATAACATACAAGAGATGGCTTTGTACCACCTCCACATGAAGTAATGCAGAAGCAGTTTGGAATTCGGCCAAGATTGCAAGGGCAGTAGATGACATTAAAGAGTACCAGGTGGCCACTGTGTAGAACACTCAGTTCCAAATTATGCCTGAAATAGTTGCCTCAGATTTTAAAATATCATGGAAGTCAACCAGCTATATTCAAGTTTTAATAATACTGGCACAAAGTTTTATACATAAAGATGGTTATGCAGCTTACACATGAAATGTAAGAAAATAACTATTTTGCTCTCTGGTCCATGGCCCAGTCTCCATTTCTCCTTCTCCACCTCCTTACTATCTTTTCTGCATTCATTTACAAAATGTGTTTTCTAATTGGCTATGCTTATTGTCATGTTATTGGATTCTAAAGATCACTGTTGAAGCCTGGGAGAGAGTGTATGCCCCAAAAATCTGTACAAAGGGGGTCATGTGAGGTGTCACATGAAAGCTTATGTTCTACTGAATCTGTATGTGCTATTCATGTTCTTGTCTAATAGCTGTATGTGGAGTTATAAATATGTACTCTGTGTTGATGCTGGAAAATTCTCTGAGGTAGAGCAATGTGCCAGGAATGTTCGTTCAATGGCTATGCTAATTAACGAGGCTCCAGGGACAATAGATCTCTAGGTGCCAAAGACACCTGAGGAATGAATCTGGATGCCTGCAGACCAGCCATAATAATGATTGCTGGCTTGGGACACAAGGATAGGTCTCTGGGCCATGTGACCCACTCCAGCTGGGAAGAGACCAGGGATGGATATAAAATGCCATGTGGCAGACTCCATTTTGGTCTTGAGTTCAGCTCTTGATCCCAGATGCAGCCTTGCATGGAACAACGAGCCGGGAAGAACTGTGGACCCATTCTGACATAGATGTACACCAGAGACTTTTAAGATAGCAGTTGTAACATCTCTGCTAAGAGCCTGCGTTGAGAACTTGGTGATTCGATGCATGTAATGTATTCTCCTTAACAACCTAACTCTCATGCTTTTCTTTATTTTATTAATAAACCTTTAGATTTTAGATTCTAAAATATTGGCTCAGCGTGGTCTTGTGGGTAAGATCCAGAGTGTAAATTGATTGGGACCTGTGGCTGATTTCTTGGGACCGGAAGAACCCGTTCGGGGTAGGTGAGATTGGGTTCTAAAACCCTTCACCTGTGTGTTAGGCCTGGGGCTGATTGGGGCATAGGAAGAGCTGGGGTGTCAGAGGAGTTTTGCTCGTGAGGCTTCTGGCTGGCTAGATTGGCAGCTGAAGCACTCGGTGTGACTGGTTTGTGGCCTGTTTGGGAAGATCTCCGGTCTGGGGCTGTAAGGAGCCCTCAGTTTTGAGCAATTCACCCTGAGCAGACACCGTCAGCTGTGCTCAGACCCAGCCCGATCCATCACACTTATGTCAATGACTTAAGATATTTTATCTCTCAAATATACACAAGAGAAACACAGTTACTAACACCTCAGGAATGGAGGCTGTCCATAACTGAAATGTTTGCAATTCTGAACAAAAGTTCTTTCAAAAATTTGCAAATGAACATTACTTTAATGCAACTTCAAAAAACTTTGCTGTGCAGAAGAAAAATGCTGCTTTTAATCCCCTTCATTTAAGAGAAACAAGCAGATGAAGTTCTTTATTACTATTTTTTTAAATATTTAGTTTAACATAGTTCAGTACTGCATTTGCCTTTGTGATGGGGACAGGTTCTTGCTGCTGCTATCTGATTGCACACCTCTGGTTCTAAATTAAGTGTGTGGTTGATTGGTTGGTCTGTAACTCTGGTGATCATAACTGAGGTTCTATTTTACTTTGTATATTATAACCAGTACAATGCAATTTCTTTGGACATACTCCATGACATATAGAAAAATATGAAATGATTTCACAGAAGCTTTAATGAGTATCGAATGAAATAAGGATGCTCACCCAGAGTAAAGTGTGGGAGGATTTAATAAGCACTACCATGGTGTCTGTAAGTGATTAATTTCCATGAAGTAATCAAGGCAAAATGTATTGTTCAAGTAGCTAGATTCTAAAATACAGATATCAGCACTTACATAGTATATTTTGTAAGAGCATTATATTGTAGAAAGGTATTTTTAAGCCTAGGGTAAACTGAGCTCTAAGTTCCACTGCAGTCAAGAAGATTTTTTGCACAAATTTCAAAGGACATTACGTAAGATCTATGTTCATTTAGAGGAATAAGGAATCTCAATCAGTTGACCTGCAAGCCATTTGGATCAAAGTGATAAAATTACAGTTAAGAAAGTTTTCTTCATACATCTAAATAGAAAAATACCAAAAGTACCAATTTTGGGGCTATTTGATATACCTGGATTTAATCCATGTCAATATAAATTAGTATAAGCACAGGTACTATTCTGTGGAATTGTTACCTAGGTAAAATTACAGATTATGTAGTTCAGTGGAACATGCATTTTGCCATCCCACTCTTAGGGTATATCTACGCTGCACACTTATTTTGAAATAAGCTATTCTGGAATAGTTATTCCAAAATAGCTTATTTTGAAATAGCACTGCAGGGAAAGCCTCAAAATTAGTCCGAGGCTTCCCTAATGTAGATGTGCTATCTCGATTTAGAGTCCCAGGAGGCACTGGGGAGGAATAACTTAGAATGGCCCTGGTGAGAGGCTATTTCAAAATAACAGCAGTGAAGCATCTACACATGCCTTACTTTGAAATAGCTATTTCGGAATAGGCGTTATTCCTCGTAGAATGAGGTTTACAGATTTTGGAATGAGCCATCCATTATTTTGAAATAATTTTGAAACAACAGAAAGGCTGTGTAGGCGCTCGCATTGTTATTTCAAAATAAAGCTAGTTATCTCAAAATAATGGTGCAGTGTAGACACACCCTTAGTGTAAGTAATGTGCACTTGGAGAAGGCACTTCACACCAATACGTTCAAAGTTTATAAACTTCCCAAATGTACTTTCATTCCAGTTTATTTCTTCATATCTAGAGTATATGATGTGAAAGACTAATTTGAATGTCTCTTTGCAATTTGATCTTTCAAATGCTTATTGCATTTAAGTTACATGGTAATTTCTCCAATGTATGTGTGTGATTTCTGACATAACATCTTTTGAAGTTATACATTTCATTTTTAAGAAGCTATGTTTTCACTGTATCACTTACAACCAGAGATACCTTACCACTTTTCTGAATGACTGGATGCTGCATTTTTTGTGTGTGTGTGTGTGTGTATGTGTGTGTGTGTGTGTGAGAGAGAGAGAGAGAGAGAGAGAGAGGCTTTCCCCTTTAAATAGTTTGTATTTTCTGTTTTCATACTTGCTCATTCCTGACTATTGCACTACTTCATTATATTGTCTGTTAATGTATTGTTAATGTATTGTCTGTAGTGTAAGAGGAAAAAACAATTTTCTCCAATTATTATATAGCCCAGACCAAATAAGATGAATTTATCCAAAGAGAACAGAAGATCAAATCCTCAGTTCATGTAAATTGGAGTAAATCCATTGATCCATTATTTTAATTGCAGCTAACATCTGGTGATTGCCAAGTCCATATTTGCTACAGATATGCATACTGATCAAGAGAAATGAATCAGTGTCCATACATACACATATAAGGCTGTACAGGTTGAACCTCCCTGGTCTGGCAACATCCGTGATCCAGCAGGATAATGGAAGTTGCTGGACCAGAGAGCCCTGGCGCCCGGGAGCATGAGCTGGTCAGGAGTCCAGTGGCAGGAGAGCCCCACCACTGGGACTGGCAAGCCCTGTCCCAGAAAGCCCTAGCTGGGTGTGGCACAGTGGAGCAGCTACAGAGCCACAGCCTGGTGAAGCAACAGTGGGGCAGCTGTGGAGCCCTGACCCCAACAGAAGCAATGGCTGGGGAGCTCCCTCCTGGAGAGCCCCAACCAACTGGCAGAAGCAGGCCAGAGCCAAGCCCAAGCCCTGTAACAGCAGGGCTGGAGCGGAGCCAGCAGGAGGGAAGAGCAGAGTCCTGGGAGACCGATAGCAGGGGACCTCCCCTGCTCTGGCAAATTCCCTCATTTTGGACATGTCAGATCCCAAGGGACCTGAGCAGGTAGCCTGTACAGTAATTACTCATTTAACACGTGCCTGCTTAATACGTTTTCGCGATAGCATGATTTTTTGGGGGGAATGTTTTTTGAATAACACGACCATCCCTGAAATAACACTGTTTCCCCAGCCGGCCTGTCGCCGGCGGCTACGCAGGACTTCCCCCACCTCCCTGCAAAGCGGCAGAGGGTTCGCTGCTCGCCTCGCCGTTCCCCGGCAACCCCCCCTCGCCAGACGCCTCGCTCCCTCTCTTCTGCTCCCACTTGCAGGCCAGCTGCTGGGTTTCCCCAGCTGGCCTGTCGCTGGTGGCTGCGCAGGGCTTCCCCCGCCTCCCTGCAAAGCGGCAGAGGGTTCGCCACTCACCACGCCGTTCCCTGGTGACCCCCCTCACTGGATGCAGTGTGGGTCCCGGCAGACCCATCACAGGGGCATATTGTACTCCCAACCCAATCCCCCTCCCCTCTCCTCCCGTTCCCTTTCCCAGAGCCAAACATCTCCCCTCCCTGCTGTAACCCACTCTGCTTTCTCCCCCAACCTTATGTCCCAGTCCCGGCTGCTAACAAGTGCAGGCTGGAGCCGCGAGTGCACATGCGGCTCTCAGCAGCCCCACCGAGAGGGCAGCTGACCGGAGCACTTCCGGATTCCAGCTGACGCCCTATTGGGAGTTTTACTGTACTGTATAGTACATCATCTAATGTTGACGTTGACGACTCAGCACCTACAGAAAATTGACTTCGACACCACCGCTTGAAACGCAACCCCCATCTTTTCCATTATTTTCAGTGGGAAAATTGACCCCGGAGAACACATTTTCACTTAACACGATCATTTTCTGAAACGTATCTACCGTGTTAAATGAGGAATTACTGTATTATATTCGATACCTTATTATATCTCTCACCCTTTCTTCTCCATATTGCTGATTTCTACCACAGCTGGACCCAAAACAAGGTTTTTTGACTTGATGGATGTTCTGAAATCCAAATTTGGACCGGGATCCAAATTATGCAAAAAACCTTTACAGCAAGCTAAACCAAAGCTTTGAGTCCCAATAACTTCACATTTCTTAGTGTTCCAAATCAAGATTGACTTCACAGTCTGGAGCACCTTTAAATACATTTCCTAATTTTTACCAGTTATTCTTTAGTCTCACTCGTGTTCCATATTGGTAATGGAAAACAGAAAGATGTTGTTATGAACAGAAGTCACTCTGTGAATGTAGGAAGTGGGGTGGGGGGGGGGAGGCACAAAATCTACAGTAAAGATTAGATGTGTGGGGGGTGGGGAATTGTGGCTCATAAGCAAGGGAGAGTAAGGTCTCTTACACAAGCAAAGAACTTGTTATAAAATTCTTCCTCTATAACTATTGGTGTCAATAGATTTAAACCTTAAGTGAGATGTTTAACTGTAGATAGTAACTCCAAGGAAATCTCATTGCTGCTTAAAAAATGTTCTATAAAGACACACTTGTCAAAATATTGTGTCACTGCAGGAATGTGATAAAAAATAAAACTGTATGCTATACACAAATTCAAATATTAGCACAACAGAGCTAGGGGGAGAGAGGTTTCACATTCCAATCAGCAATATTTTTAAAAAAACTTACCTTGAAGTTTGATGCCCACATTTGCAAAGCCCTACACCTGCAGATTGGATAAAATGCCTAAAGATAAAACAGAAAAAATAGTGCATGCATGATAATTGTGTATTACAGATGTTTAGGGTTGTGAGGTGTGAACTCTTATCAAATGAAACCTGTTGGCCTTGGTTCACTGACTGCTGTTTTAATGCAGATGCTACAAGTAAAACACCTGTTACCTTTGCAACATCTGCCTCTCAACAACCAATGTGGATTGTGCATGCTAGTGAGATCTCCAGTGATATCCTGCAGAAACTACATGAATAATGGGTATTTTCATTTTACAAATATTTATGAGGAAGGGACTAGTGAACTGTTTCAAATATGAGAGATCCATCTGATCCATGCTAGTGTTTTGCTATCCCCACTAACAAATAGTTTTCACTATGAAAATGGGAAATGTCACCAGAAGAAAAATTACAAGTTCAGTCCCAGAAATATATTTCTTAACTTCTGTCATGTAATTCAGATGAACTCTATAGTGACATCTTTATTCACACTAGTGAGCACTTACTCTCTTAGTTAGATATCTCCTTTCTGTTTTATGTAACCATCTCACAATCTTTTAATGTATTATCACAACACCCCTATGAGGTAGGGAAGTACTATTATCCTCACTGTACATGTAGGGAAGTGAAGTGCACAAAGACAAAGCCCATATCTACACTATGACTGTGATTTCTGCTCCACTCAATGAGTGAGAGTGAGTATAAATAGCAGTATAACTGCAGGAGCATAGGTAGTAGTTGTGGGCACATTCCAGTCAAATACATACCAACCTGAAATGATGGGTATGTACTTGACACAGCTCTGTCATCACTCTGCTCCCGCTGCCCCTGATACTCCTCTTTTTATGCTCAGACTAGCTTGATGGGAGCAGGAAAAAAAAATCAGACTCCTAATGGCTTGTAGTTTAGGCACAGCCTACAAATCAGATTTTAGGAGTAGATGTCCAAATAACTTTAAAACTCTGGCTATAGGTAACTTGACCAAGATCACGAAGATAGTATATGATGAAGCAGGGAACTGAAAACATTAGAGCCCCCTAAACAATGGGTCATCTTTTCTTTCAATATGAGTGTCACTGAAGTCAGTGAGACTAATCACATGAATAAGTGCTCATTTGTGAAAGTAAGGGATCCGGCCAAAACTTGTATTTGTATTTGTTAGGCTGAGTTTGTTAATCAGCTTATGTGGGCACTTTTTAGTCAAGCACTCTTTCCTTATAAGATGTGTCTTTGTGGGGACATGCCTGAGAAATCACCAAATTATCCATTTTTAATGCCTCGGAGTTGTAGGACACAGACTGCTCAGAAAACAAGCATTCAGTTGACTAAAGAAAAGTGCCAATGGCCAAATTCAGCCCTAGCATAATGGGATGTTGGACCCATTAAAATTAATTGGAAGTGAGGTCACTTTAGGCAATTAAAATGTGTCCAATCATTTTTAAACTTATAAAATCCAGACAGACACAGAAGACCTTACTTTGATACCACGCCAGTTTACACCGTAACTCCACTTACATCAATGGACTTATGCTCTTGTAATCCCTGTTTAAGTGAAGTCAGAATCAGGCTCACATGGAACAGAAATACTTTTAAACTTAGTGCAACTTCAAGAGAAGATAAAGGAAAATATGGATATTAAAAGTTAAGTACAGTTTGATTGAGTATTCTATTTTGTAAGAGAATGCAATTACAATTCAGATCTCAGTTTCCTAGGAATTATTTTAAGATGTAGTACATGTATGATCACTGAAAGGAAATAATTTATTACAGTCAGTTCAAGAGCTAAAGGAAAAAGAAAAATGGTTAGCCAAAAAAAAAAAAAAAAAAAGCAGCCATACATTCAGAGACAGAAGATAGGTAGAAACACAGAATATCAGCATAAGGCAAGCAGGTCAAAAGATGGGTACTTCTGCAATTAGAGCAAATGATCTCTCTCAGAATAATTTAGAATGGTAAATTTTCTTGATTTGTCATTGTTGTAATGTTTTTTGCTGCACAGTTATTTTCAGAGAGAGAGAAGAAATATTTTCTTACTGGCCTCAAAAAATCATCTAATAATGGAAGCCAGAAGGAGATCTCAGATGTTCATGTTTGTTTCTAGGTGTTCAGAAAAAAATGAAGTCTAGAAGCTGAGAGAAAAATTTGTTACATAAATGCACTTTAATTAATTTAAAAGAGTGCATTTTCAACCTAGTGTCTTTTCCTGAGCAAAATAGTAGGCAGGCAGACAGGCAGGCAGTAAAAGAGGGGGAAAGAGCCTTCCCCCAGACCACATAGTAGTGAAAAATGCAGAGAAATTTGAAAATGTTTCTCCAGAGTTTTCTTTTTCCTCTGACACTGTTTAGGGTAACTACATTTACAGCTAGACTGTTTCTCAGAAAGCTGACCAAAATAATTCAAAGTAAATATTTCACCCATCAGAAAATTTGGTTTGATTCGAAAAATCAATGTTTTCTATGGGTAAAGATGTTTTATAAATGTGAAACAAAGTGTTTCATTTCAGATTGACAATCACTGACACAATGTTTCATAGCAGCTGTAATTTCAAGTCACACATACACACGTTTTTTCCTGTTCTCTTGGTGCAGTCCATCTCTCCCATTATGCCCACTGTGTTTTTTCCCCCTCTGTCAGAGTCATTTTGTAATGACTTCTAGGATCACTTGGTACCACAATAACTCACCCCTCTGAGAGACCTCAAGTGCTTCACTGGAGATGTACTCCAGCTGGAGAATGGAACATGAGGAACGCAAGAGCCTCTCATGAGGCTTTGTGGCAACTCCGGAGGATGCAGAGATTAATGTTGAGCTAACCCAAACAAACAAGCTTTTCAGTCAAGTATTATTGAGAGTTAATTTTGACTGAAGATATTGAAAAAAAAAATCTTTTCATTTCCAAAGTGAAAGAACATTGTGGAATATAAAATTACAAATAATTCATTTTAGCTTTAATCCTATTTCAAGATTAAAACTAATGTCAACATATGGTATTTTCCCATGGCATGTACACTCTTTGGAACAGCTCTATTTTTTTAGGAATATATGAATTGGCATAATGGATCAGGCCTATGGTCTACTACCCTGTCTCTCATGATGACACAATAAGAAGTGGGAAAACAACAATGTAAAGGCTACCTGAAGACCAGGTGGAAAGGAAGAAGGTGATGTGCAATGCTTTCCTACTATCTCCTCCCATAGAGCAGGCAGAAAGGCAGTTCAATTACATTGGTACAAGAGAATAGGAGGGCATATGATTCATTTAGGATATCAGCCCACAGCCAGTTAATATGCGATGGGTGCAAGCAGGGAAGTGTGTCTCAAGAGAAGTGTTTTCTAATCACAATGATGTTAGAGACTACTTCAGAATTGGTAACACTTCCTCAGGGCTGTGACTAAAAGACAATTCACACTTCAGTGCATACTACTATGGTACATACAAACATATGAGGCCTGATTTTCAGACACTAGCCCCCTCTTCCATGTTTGTCATGTAAAAGACATCATATGCATGCAAAGGTAACCTGAGGCTAGACTGAAATCTTCCACCCTGTGTGGTTATTCATTTTATTCATATTAATGTAATAATTGTACTAAGAATGGTGATAGAGGAACCTCAAAAGACTTGATATGCAGTTCCAAAAAGAAATTTGGATGCTTGTCAGAACTTTTCCAAATTATAGGACTTGGAAGCTCACAAGAAGATATGATCACACAAGATATCAAACTTCCTGACTTTTAAGCAGATTAGCTATCACATGAAAAGATACTTTCCGGTCATAACTCTGGAAACAGAAATCTACTTTTGGCAAGACTGATGTCAAGATGCTCACAAAAATAATTTTAAAAATCCTAGTAAATATTTGGTTCTGGTTCATTTCCAGATTGGGAAGGAGAATCATGCTTTGGCTTTATGTGAGCTAATTCATGCATGCAAGTAATAAAGCACAAAAATGCCTGCATTAATCTAGATGGACAACTAAGAAACTAGCCTTTTATATCACTCATCTAGTCATGACCCAAAACTGAATTTTAATCTAGCAAATTTTGTAGGGAAATATATTGCACAAAGATAAGTGGGCTTTTCAGAACCTACAGGGAATGTAAATGATGGTATTAGCAGACTGTATGAAAATACATTAACAAAATTCAATGTGACTGTCTCTAATTAGACTGCTTTTAAAAAGCCGACATAAATATTAGATTGAGGATTTCTGTAGATACAAAGGGAAATTGAACTAATAAACCAACAGACAGATGCAGGGACACTGAGGCAGCCTGACCTATAGTACTAGCAAATTTTACACCTCACTCACCAAAGACACACTGACTGGAAGGGGTTAAAGAGGAATTTCATTACTTGATATGTGCACACTGAACTCAAAATGATGATATGCATGTAATTGAGATCCTTGTTTGACCTACCCACCAAGTCCAAACTACACGCTGTGCTGGGCCCAGGAAGCAAAAAAGTGGAAAGCAGAAGCTGGATTTAAATCCCCTTTATCTCCCCACTCCTTTCCAATTCTGGGCCAAGCCTTGGCAAGTCTGGCCCGTGCTGTAACTTAATACACCCCAACTTTATCTTTAGTGGGGAGAAATGACAGGATTTCAACCTGCAAGAACTTGTGAAAAAATCCAAGTGGAGACTCATTAGAGTTTTTTTAGAAGTTCTCCTTCCCCGACCTCCATGCTTATCTCTTCTTTTCTGTCCTGCTCCACACACTGTATGAGCAGGGATAATCCTTAAGTGGCAGACACCAGAAGGGGGTCATTAACGTAAGAGCCACATATAGAAATGTCCAGATGGGTCCAATAATTAGAGACTATTTCCAACTCAAACTGACCAATTCTACGGAGTAATTGTTGTCCATAATTGCTTCAGTGCACTAAGCTGCAAGAAACAGATTTCAAAGAAAGCAAGCACTTCTGATGGTCTTAGCATAGCATCAGTGAAAACATCCATATGGCATTGTGTATACAATGTGTTTAACAAATTTATTAGCTGGCACAAGTTAATTAACAGGCTTTCAAACACGACTTACCATCGCTAGTGTAGCGGAGGCAGTGTTCAAAACTTGTGAGCTGGTAATGGTCAGTGCCAAGTGATGTTTGAAAGAATGTTAATTAACACACAAAAAATATTAGCTAAAATATTTGCTAAATTCAAATAGTTTTGCCAGGCTTAACAAGGCCTGAAACACCTCGTATGTCTAAACTACATTTTTTTTTTAAAGAGGATAAGCAAATTCTGTGGGAATTTACATATCTTCTTCCGATCTCACTTTCGAAAGACGATCTTTCAAAAGTGAAAGTAGTCTGAATGCGGTTTTTTCAGGAAAAAAAACCCTTTTTTGGAAAAAAGTGTAAACCTCATTTTTTTAAGGGAGAGCAGTTTTTTTGAAAAAGGGATTTTTTTTCCCGAAAAAACCACGTCCAGACTACTTTCACTTTTGAAAGATCCTCTTTCTAAAGTGAAATTGGCAGAAGATATGCAAATTCCCACAGAATTTGCATATCCTCTTTTGAAAATAGAACGTGAATCCTAATGGGGCTTCATTGTGAGCTAGGTGCCAGGTGGCTTTGTTCATGGTCACCTGCTGAAATTTTGGCATCTCAGACACTTTAACAGTGAACTCTTAAGTGACAAGGGATTTTAGGCAGAAGCTGAGTAGAGATTTTGGGAACAGAAAGTGCTGGCCATAGGTGTATGAAGTGGCATCAGGTAGTTAAGTCCCCTTCAATCCCAGCTAAGCAACTATTAGCCCTAAAAAAGTCTCAGATTCAGTCAATGGTGAGAATGTAAACACACCAGGCAGAACTGAACCTGCAATATGTGGGGCTTTATGCATAAGCCTCTACAGCTGGCTCTCAGCTTTCAAACTCATTTTCTCTGTAAGTGGTCTCAGTGCCACTAAATGGGACAATGCACCACACCCATGGGGTGTGTAGATTACATGAGATCCTACTCACAGAGATCCTTTCCTGTTTGGGGAGGCACTTTGCATATTTACTGGTGGTGAACTAATGAAAAATCTGTGCCAGCTACACAGGGCAGCTGACAGATTTTGCCAGGCCCCAAGCAAAGTGTGTGTGGGGCCAGCTGCAGGCCAGCAGAAGAGGTGGGACAGGGCTGGGGCCTGCCTTTCCCCAGCCCGCCTTCAGTGACATCTGACCATGCACTGCTCAGAGCTCCAGTGGGGATTTAAAGAGCCTGGAGCCACTGTCATTGCTTCTGCAGTGATGGAAGCAGCCAAGAGACACAGGGCAGCTACCTTCCCTCCCTTCCCTCCCCCCCATCAACATGCCTGCAACAATAGTTGCAATCCTTGTAACTCTAATGCAGAAAACAGAAAAGTGAATTGTCCTGCTCCTCCTCCTCCTCCACCCTCCCTGAATATTTAATTCCAGGAAGCTAACTGCTATTTTGGCCTCAGTACCTTAGACAATTCATTTATCAGCTCTCCAGTAGATATATAAAATATTTACATTAAAATTAAAATATTTTGAGATTAAGCATATTAAAAGGGTAAACATCTATGCATTTAAAGAACAGTCAGATGGCTAAGTTCTGGCTGATACAGTGGTTGAAAGACTGAGCTCTCTCCCCACCCCAGAACATTAAAGGACAACATTCAAATTTTTTTAGTTACATTCTATCATTTTTCCAATACAACTGTCAAGCTTAAAAAGGCCAAAGAATCCAGATATCATCTTGAATAACATTTATACAGCCGCCAAATAATTTAGCATTTCAAAGCCGCAGTAGATTCAGTCATCTGTTTACGGTCAGATATGTCAGCATTTTAAAGACTCCAAATATAGTTATTAAATAACTAAGCCTCTACAGCATTTGAATATAGTTATCACCTTAACTAAATTTAAGTTGTGAAGGCACAGGGACAGATTATATAGATGAAGGCTTTGAAATTATCAGTACTTTACCTTAATAAATCTCACTGTTTAAAAATAAGAAAGCATTTTAACAAATGTTTTTCTAAAACTGACATATGAGGTAAGGCTCCATTTACCAAGAGGGAAAAAAGTCATTGTATTCATCATATAAAAATCAATGTATTCCTATATTGGTGCTATGCCGAAACCTCCACTCATGGAGTTAAAAGCTTGTGTAGTTGCATGATGGACATCTTTCATTGAAAATCTAAGACTTCGATTATATTCCTGTAAGAGCTGCCTCTGGATGGTCATAAATTTATGAGCCTCTAATTTTTAATCGGGAAAACAGAGTAGCAACACACATTGTTTCCAATTCATGTTCCAACTTCAGTAGCTTGTTGAAAGTAGACTAGGTTATGGAACCATACCCCCCCAGTCATTAACCACTAAATGAATGGCCTTGGCTTTTCTAAAGCTGAACACTGGGAAGAGAAGAAAAAAATCGGTCTTGGGACTTTTTGTTGAATCTGCACTACGCACGTCTGAAATATGACTTGCATAGTTAGCATTCCCTGAATAAGTGGCTCTCTGTAAAGCTTTTTAGTTTGACATGGATATTATGCCACAAGGCTCAGCTAAACTCAGTTGAAGAAACAAATCAACAGGAAATTTAATAGTGCTGCACTGACATTATCTGGCAGGTCCAGAAGCATTTAGTTAATGGGAAACATTCCAGCAAGAATTAAGAGTGTTCTGTCACAACAGAATCAGGAATTCCTTCTCTCACAAAAGGGGCTTTACATACCAGTTCTATACTTTCTGGAATGCTCATGGCGAGTTACTCTCATGATGAATTTCCCTTGCCATCTTTTTCTTTCCACTCACAAGTCTTTTTTAAACAGTCGCTCCCTTTGTAAGGGGAGTTTTAGAAGCGCTGTATGAATTTAATGCCTTAAATATTTTAAACCCTCTATTTAAAATAGAAATAGCTAATTGCATCATGAGCAGAATGCTAAATTCTGAACAGACTTATCACAACCCTGTCAGTACTAAGCAGCTCTTGTAATCTACAGTTTCAGCCATCAAAATCAAAAGCTACCAAGTAATCTGTAATAAAACTCAGCTGGACTGAAATCTCTGTTCAGATGGATTGAGATTTTATGTGTAGAGTTAGTTTTCCCATAGACTTAAATTACATTAGGACTCGCAATGTTATAGATATTAATATTTATACAGTAAGAATACATGGGCCCCAAATTTTGATGGGGAAATTGTTGTCTTTGGTGCTGCATGAAGAGACAAAACATAGTCCAGATTTCAAGGAGAACATGCTGCTTGTCTCAGAATTAAAAATTCTCACTTAGCTTTTTCTCTCATTAGATGTTGGTTAATTGAATACTCATATGTTCCAGGAACTCGGGACATGGCAGTTTATGACTGAGGCTTTCATAGTCATAGTCATATCAGTATCATCTTCAAAGCTAACATAACCAATGCTTTCATAAAATTCCTTCCTCTTTGTCCATTTTTTTTTCTAGTATACACTCTCCAGTTTTTTGGAGCTATTCACTTCAGCTCTCTTATACAACACAAGCATTCTAGCTAGCTGACTTACTGTAACTGCCTCTAAAATTGTTTTTATTAATAAAGTCAATTTGCTTGTACCTTACAAGTCCTGATCCCACAGTTAAAATCTAATCATTCAACACTGGATTTTAATTCAACACACAGACTGATATTTTCTAACTTAGCATCCTAAATTTGTTCTAAAGTTTGTTGGTCAGAGAGACAAAAGTTGGCCTAATAAGAGAGATTACAGTACCTTAAACGTAGGTATCTAGATATATTCTGTTGTTTGAATAGGGTCTGAGCACCCACAGTTATGGGTAAAATAGTGAGAGCTCTGAGTGCACTATAGCTTATGGTTACCAGGCCATACATTTATGTGTCCAGAAAAAAGGATATGGAGGTCTAACTTCAGGCAACTTTGAAAATTTGGTTAAAATACTTCAGCAGAGTAATAGCACTTGTAAACACTAGTGTGTTATTTGGTTTCACTTTGCATTGCTTTATCTTGTGTCCTTCTTGGCAACTCAACCCAAGTTATGATTAGTTGACCTCTCAGGTCATTAAACTATTGGAAGCGCCAAGGTTAGCGCCATAGTAAATTAACACATTGTTTTTCCAAATGGAGGTAAAGATACCAGTTGAAAGGATAGTCTGTTTCACTGTGAAAAGTCCCTATAGTAATATCGGTAACCCTGAAAGAATGTTTTCCCAACCACTCTCCCTTAAAATGGAGACAAGTTCATATTTGGTTAATTTTTCTCAACAATCCCAGAGATAAATACACGTTTGAAACACCACCTTTGACTATTGGTGGAGAGGGAGTTTGTTCACAGTACAATCTTGAAATCAGACTATTCTGCAAAAAAAAAAAAAAAAACACCCCACACACCACCCGTGTTGCATGGTCACCTTTACTGAAATCTTCCTTTACTTCTTTCACGAGATCATGCCTTTCACTTGCTCGGGAAGAGTACTTTTTAAAAGAGGTATTCAACAGCTTGCACCCTAAAGTTTGAAGCGCTTACAATAACACCATGTATAAAAAACAATGTTTACAATTCAGTTTTGTTTTAAAGGGGAGAGTGTTGTCATTACATTTGCCATTTACAATATGCTTTGTGTTGAAACTAATTTAATTGAAGTGATTTTTTTTCCGCACCACAAATTCCAAAGTGCCTATAATATTTTTAAAAAACCCTCCAACCCCCTTTAGATTCACTTCCTAGCAAATTGACAGATAGGCAATAGCACAGCACTGTGTGAATCTTTCCATTGGGTGTTAGCTTGATTTTCACATTGTCATTGCATCAGGATCTCACCAGGTGTATAACCCTGATAAGCATGTTCCCTCCTTTTCAGAAGTCCACACTGCTGACCTTGCATTCATTGCAACAGAAAGGCTGCTGCTGGCTGCAGCAGATTAATATGAGCTCCAATAGTGTTGTTTTTGATTAAGGTCCTGAGGTTAGAAAAATGTAATTTGTACCCCACAAGGTGCTATAGTATGAACAGTGACAGCAATTAATCCTTCACCTACTGATGACAGTGATAAAATACCTGCTGCTGCCTCTAATAACTTTATTCATGTTCCAAAAGGAAAAATTTGCATGCTCCATGAATGTGAAAGAAAAAAAAATATGCTTCTCATCAGACTGAAAGTTTTTAATCTTTGAAGTTAATGATTGTTTAACAAATCCATTTATTGAGACATGTTTCAATGGAATCTTTGAGCTTCTCATTTGCAGGATTAAAAAAAATAAAACAGACTTCTTGTAGAAGTTGACTAACTGCAGGGGGTAGGATTTTTTGGGGGAGAAGCTTAATTAAAAAGCAGGATGAAAAATACAAGAATGCCTGAGGGGTGATCTAAAAATCAAATATCAACTGTGTTGCTCATGTGATTAAGATAATTATTTCTTTAACATCTCTTAAGATCTAAAATACAACTGCAGTATCTAAAACAAGCTCCTGCAGACTCACTGTTCAAAAATGAACTTGATTTCAGTATGTGTTGTTCACATTTATGGTAGCTTTCCCATTTTTCCTGGTCTCCATACTGGCACACTGTTCAGAATAATTTAAGTTTCATTATTTCACTTTTCTTTTAGTGATTGAATCTGAAAACTCAGATCACATTTATTTTGTTAACATGTTAGGTTTCCTTTAATACACATAAATATCTTTATAAAAACATATTTTACAGCTACCATAATTTTTACAACTCCCTTATGAACAAATTGTCACCAAAGTTTCCTCTTCACATACTATAGTAAAATCATTTCAGTAACTAGTGGGAATTTAATTCCCAAAGCTTTGGAGATGTAACCTAGCTAAAGATGGCAATAGAACTTCCTTCTATAATTAAGTATTTAATCCTACTTCCATTTAAAATCACTAGTACTAGATATATCCATGTATGAAAAATAGCTAGAATTTTCAGACAGAATAGCCTTTTATAACAGGGCCAGCCCTTCTCAAGCACCCTGTCATGGCCGGAAGTCTCTATAAATCCCCCTGACCCTTCTCTGATTAATCTGAAACAACACACTAAACTCACAATCTTCATCACAGGTGGCTTTTATAACTGCTCACCCATTTAGAAAGTCTACACTCCTACCTAAAGAGTTTTCTCCCACTCAGTATTGCTTCTTCATCTTTTCCCTTGCTGACTCAGGGCTCTGTAGAAATCTTCTTGCTCCCTATAGCCTCTCCAAATATCAGAACACAACAGTCAACTCCCCTTTACTATAACTTCCTGGGCTTTTTATCCTGGGAACACCTGATTCAACCCAGATGTGCTTCATCCTGTAATCAGGCTATTTTAGCCCCAGACTCTCCAGTTTTCAGGCCAGCTGCCCTATTAGACCTCTATTTCAGACTAAGAAATACGTAAGAATGAAAAAAGATTATGAGAATTTATTGGTAATGTTTTCATTGAATAGAATCTAAAAATGACACTAGTGAGAGGCTTGTACTCCATTTAAAGTAATTGTGTCCAGATAACGGTCCTTGTTCATCATTGCACCCAAAATGAACTAAGTGTAGCATAGAGAAAGGAAGGGGTAGTAGGTCATAAAATAATGACTTTCCGCTGCCCCATACTGAGACTGTTCTATTTTGGCCAGATCTCAAGCTGGGAGTAGAAACCAAGTCAGCAGTATTGTTATGGGGGGAAAGCAAACTTGATGGGTAGTCTACAATATTGCCATGACAATACCAAGTCTTAAATCAATCAGTCTTGATTCACTGATTGATTGGATTAGATCTTCATGCACACCATAGGGTAGCCCACAATGAAAATGCTAAGGTCTGTCCAGCTACTAAAAGGAGAGCAGATACTCCCAAAAACTGGATCACACTGATATTAGACTCACGAACCAGTCACAAAAAGTGCTCTTGATCCCTCACATTGGTTATCAAGAAGCTAAAAAAGTACTACCCCCACACCATTTATTGAATTTCAGTTCTCACAATTGGCACCCAAGTCCCATATAAAGTGAAGTTATTTAAAAACTTTTCTCACTATACAAAATATTCCCCAAAGGGCCAGCTTTGCCAGCTCTATTGTAGTTTGGATAGTACCCAAAATATCATCCTGCCAGCCAATGATTTAGTATCTAAAACTAAAGGTTTATTATAAGAAAATTGAAAGAACAAGAAGAGAGCTGTTCAACAGCAAAGCAATCAGATACATACTGAGACTTCAAAGTCCATATATCAGGGTCTTCTGAGTATTGGTGAGTTTGCTGGATTGACAGTCCCTCTGGAACACATCCACATTTTGGAGGGGTCATTCAGTCATTTGTTCAGAGCTTCATTTATAGAAAAGTTACTCTAGAGGTAAGAAGCAGGATTCAAGACAAAAAGGGCAAAGATGAAGCTGCCTTTTTTATAGCTTTTGCCACGTGGCTTGAATTTCCTTTGTCTCAAACACAAGTTTCACAGTACATAGCATGGAAAAGTCTTAGAATTCTGTCCATAAGTCTTCCTCTATAAGTCTTACTGACTCATAAGACTTACAAGTCTATACTGACCATTATTCATACTAGTCATCTGAAGAAGTGGGCTATGCCCACGAAAGCTCATGATACCGTCTACATGTTTTGTTAGTCTTTAAAGTGCTACCATACTATTGGTTGTTTTTCAAGTTTATCATAAGGTATAGTTCATGGGGTTTTCCCCCTGAATTCATTGTCAGCTGATGTCCCTTGGTGGATCAAGTAGACTTGGTGCTAATGCTTTTCGATCTGTGAGTGTCACCCCAAAACACAGCCCATTGTATCAACTTATGTTTGATTTTCATGATATTTTGAATGCAGTTCATATTCAATATAATATATTGAATTAGCATTTGAACTTCTTAGAACATAAACATGTCATTTTGTTTTGAACTGATGCCAATATATGGATGGGATTTTTTAGTTCCTATGGGTACTTAAAAAAATGCAAATGGAGGTGAAGGGTTGTATGTATTTTGCATCACATATTTCTTTGTCTGTAAACTGTTAGTATGGTGGTCAATAAATTTCTGACCTTGGATCCTTTTCCAGACTAAACCTTTTTCAGATTTCTCTGTCAGGAAACAAGACACAATTAATATTTATTATACTTCTCATAAGGATTTGTACCCAAACAAGCAAAGTGTATATGGTAGGAAGCTGGGAAATTTAGGAAGCCATTTAAAGTATATTGACTACTCTTTATTACATACTTCTTTTGCAGATCTATTTGTACAAATAATCTTTTCTTTTTCTGACTTGGCTTTTTTGTTTATTGTATATGCTGTATGATAGAAAGCAATGTCTCTGCCACTTGTAAGTTACAAAGTCATCAGTAACTGTTGTAAATAAATAATGCATTCACAAACAAACAATCTTGTTAACCATCCATTATACTGCAAATCCTTTAAATAACATACTGTTAGAGCCAAATGTGTTTTCTTAATGGTCTTGTAGTAATAGTCTGGCCTCTGATATTTGCTCTTTGGTTTGATATTCCCCATTGCATCACTAAGCATTGATATATTGTGGACATCAGTGCCAAAAGTGGTAAATCCAGCAATGAAATTGCAGAGGCAGAAACTTTGACTGGCTGATGCTGCATATTTGTCTACCTCAGAAGCACAATCCAGGTAGATACAGCAGTACTGCAATACGAAGTCATTACACATATTGATGAATAAGAGGTACTCAGAATCCCTTGTGATTCCTTATAATTTGAGTCAGGACAGACTTCTTATGAACAGCTCAAGAAAAAGGCAGCTTTATCATCTCAAAATAAATACAAAATTACATATGGGCCTGATCATTGCTTTCATTGCATATCAGAGTGAATGCCGGCAAAACCCATGTCACAGTTTTGATGTGGGCCTGAAAACCATGAGTTTGCTGTCCAAGATCATTCCAAGAATGGAAAGAGACCACTCAGGGTGCTTAATAAAATAAAGTCTCACCTCACTTGCTTCTGTGTGGCTTTGTCTGTTTGTTTTGAGAGATCTCAAATGGAAGCGAAGGTAATTGCATTGGGGGATAGCGAGGACTGCATACTCACTCCCAGATTTGCTCTTTGGTTTGAACTGAGCATGCTTGCATAGACTGAACTTGTCCAGTAACGTTGCTAAAGCTGGGTGCCCTCACTTTTCCCTCCCACTATCAGCAGACCAAAGTCATCCAAGGGAACTAAGGCAGTGCTCCAAGTGCCCCTCTTGTTTTCTATTCCTCTCCTCTGTCATTTTCAGCACATGGGGGCGGCTGCTGCTTGTCCCTGTCCCACCTTCCTCTCCCTGCTACAGTGAAATAGGAATGGAGGTCAAAATGAGATTCAAATGCTGCATCTAGGGCTGGTCCCTGATACTTAACCTGATCTCTGATTTGGTGGTTCAGGTGATGCAGGATAGAGTGATTGGCTCATCATGTGGGGATGGATTGGCTGGCTGGGTAAGCTCAGCATTCTAAGCTCCCTATACTAATCCTACACTGGACCAGGTAGCTGGATATGAGGTGATGCCAGGTACTAAACTGGTTGCCAGTTTGGATTCATCTACACTGCACCTGTAGCTCAAAATAAACTACACAATTTGAGCTATACAAATTGCGTTGCATATTTCAAGTGCATTTCAAAATAGCATATTTCATAATTTGGCACTGTCTACACAGCGCCAAATTTTGAAATAACTCGCTATTCCAAAATGCCCCTTAACTCTCACGGAACTAGGGTTCCCGGGACATAGGAATAATCTACCCATTATTTTGAAATAACGGGCTGCTTCAATAGTTGTGGAATAGCTATTTCATGATACTTCCAGTATCCACAGTGTAGACCTACCCTTTGTGAGACTAGAAATGATTTTTCTTCTATAGAAAAATTGGCAACTTCTAAGTGTTTGGGGGGTTTTTTTCAGTCAAGGTATCCGTTTTGTGCAGCATTGAGAAAAACTTTGTGCTATTGTGTTCTTGACCCCCCTCTGCCTTGCCAAAATGTGGTACTCATACTTACAGAATCAGGGCAGCAATGTCAGCAGCTTCAGGGAGCTTTGGCCCACATTAGGTTCAGACATTGTAGTGCTAGAAAAAGAAGCATTACAGGACTTATGTCGGCACCAACAGAAAAATGTAGCAAAACTAATGTGCTTCCTTGAGAAGCTTCACAGAGCAGATACAATATATGGCTTTGCAGGCACTCCTTTGTGCATTGGCTCTTTAAGAGGAAAGACAGGATGGCAACTGGATTAGCTCATGCCACTTCTGCAGTCACTGACAAGTAATGCAGACTCATCTTCCACGTTAGCTATTCACCTGAGGGAGAATGGACCTGGGGGCTATACAGGTATTAAGGAATAGCACTGAGTGGGTTATTAGATTAAATAGACTATTGTGGCCAGAGGTGAGGTTAGTATGGTTAGAAACACTCATGAGGCAAGTGTGGTGGGGAGCTGCAGACCCAGCACACATTGAAAGGTTAGAAAAAGTGTGAATAGGGAAGTCACCAAAATGTAAGCGGGGGGAATGGTCCTGCTATTGTGGGGAACTTTCCTGGCTTCTATACTACCCTGGTGAAATAGACCAGTGAAAGGATCTGAGTCCCCGTTCCCACTTCTTTTACCCAAAGGCCTCCCTGATCCTGAGGGCTGCTCCCCTTCCACTCTCCTGAGTAGCAGAGTCCTCAAAATCCCAACAAGGCTGGGCCCAGGTTTTCTGGGGCTTAATCCCTGACCTTGTAGTCACTTGGGGCAGGGGCTAGGGTGTCCTGCTCTCTTCACACTGGATGCTTTCTTGACTCAGTGATCATTACATACAGTTCAAAGCAAATACATTTTATTAAACAACAACTGATTAAAAAGAAAAGAATAAGGAAAAAATGAGAAAAAATGAGAAAGGTAGCATGGGGACATCACAATCAGCAGTTTGCAGAGTGTAAGGACAGTTCACAGTCTGTTCCTTATAGGTCCCAGGGCTCTTTCTTAGGCCCTGGCTGTGCTGCAGGGGGGCTGCAGGTTGGACTTGCTTGCTCTGGCAATGACCACATGACTTCAGGCTCTAGGTGGCAGGACCCCTCTCCCGGTTGGAGTTACAATCCCTCTCCAAGTCTGGTCTGCAGGGCCTCTTGGCTGGTGGTGTCTCCCTGCCCAGAGCCTCTCCCCCCACTTTGCTGGTCCCAGCTGCTCACCACACCCAGACTGTGCTGCTTTGCCAGCCTCCAGCTCCTTGTGTTGCTTCTCTGACCCCTGGGCTCTCAGGTCACTGCAGGTCTGCTTCTCACCACAGGGTCTGCACTCCTTGGGCTGTGTGTGTCTGACTCTGACACTGTAGGTCTACTTCTTAGCACAGGGTCTGCGCTCTGTGGGCTGTATGGGCCTCTGGCTCTGACACTGCAGGTCTGTCTCTCAACACAGCTTGCTCTTCTTGCTGCTCTTCTTAGCTCTCTCTCCCAGAGAGACCCAGAAAATCCCAGCTTACACGGAGGATGGGACCTGGCCTCCTAATTTCCTCATTGGCCTGTCCAACCTGTCAATCAGGCTGAGCCTCTTTCCATTGTCCCTGGGGTCTGTCAGTCTCAGGGCCCTGATTTCTCATGGACTCTTCCCCTTTTAGTACTGGGAGCTGGCCAACCAAAAACTCCCACTGAGTTTTAGTAAGGGGCTAACAGTCCCCTTACAAAAATATTCCTGGACATAGGGTGTTTGGTGATACAGCATAGGGACATCCATTACAACTAGCCAGAAGTTTTCAGGAAGGATGGTGTACATTTTTCAGATAGCGATGCTGACATGTGGATATAGGATGCGAGAGAATGGATTGGGAAGGTATTGTGCTATCAGGAAATGTGGTTAGGTGAAGGAAACAACCAAGGTAGTCACTAGTGTCCCCTGTCACCAGTTTCCAGGGAGGTTAAGAAAATAAAAAGATTTCACAGAGGTAAAAGACCTGGGATTTTGGTGATGGGCCTTGAGCTCATATGATGGGGTGAAACTTTGTGGCCTAGAAAGGTTGAGGTCAGATTTTGTGGCCCTCACATGCTGAAGTCTCTATCCTGCTTTATTCTCTGTGGCAAGGAAGGTGCAAGGATGCAGAAATAGCTGATTCCTGAGGGGTAGGCTAAAGAGTGCCTGCCCAGCATTATGAATTATATGCCTAAGAGCCAGTAACTCTGGTGCAAGTTACAGGATATATGGTAAGAAGCCCTGTAACCCCCTGCACAAAAACCTCTTACATTCCTGGTATAGGGGACTGTGGATAGCAGCCCTCCCTTATGTTAAATTTTAATAAAAGTTGCAATCTGCTATCTAATTCTATGCAGGTACATGTCCTCCTTTTGCTGCTGTGTCTATGTCACTACACCAGCTTGGCCATCATTACTCGCAGGGGCAGATGACCATTTTGCGGGGCCCAGGGCAGCACAATTTTGTGGGGCCCCCCTTTGCCATGGCGCACGCGCAGTGGCGCCACGGCGCATGCGCGGGGCTTTTTGAAGCGCGGGGCCCGGGCCGGCTGCCCCGCTCGCCCTGCCCTATATCCGCCCCTGATTACTCACATTTTAACTGGACACTCTGGGTTTGTTCACATCATAGTATTTGAGAAATAGAGTTGCTGTGGTCATTTCTTTTACTTTTTTAAGGCAATTTTTTGATTTGGCACCCATAGGAATAAGGTGTTGGACTTTTTTGATGCTGAACATTATAATACAGATTTAGCATTCTATTATAATTCTTGATAACTTTCAAAGCCTCACTGGCATTTCTCTTCCTGGCTAGCAGATTGTTCTGTCACAATTTATGTTGGGTGGGGTTTTCAAAGTCATTCAGTTTTAATTTAATGGGAGTTTTACTATCTAACACAATGACAGCAGATTTATCCAATCCATCATGCTTATATTTAAGCAAAAGGAAATATATCAAACTTTTACATGATGGCACAAATGACATCTAACTAAGACACCTTTGAAAAGTTGGAAGAGTGGTGCCATTTATGTAAACTGACAAATAAAATTCAATAAACACATGTAGCTGGAATGAATGAACACAAACTCCAGTAACGATATTTTCAGTTCAGCTGCACATTCTGTAAGGAAGCCAATACATTCTCTTCAACTGATTAATCCAAAAACAAAACTATAAATCCCAACATCAGTCTCCTTATCTTTTTAAAGTAAAGAGCACATGCAGTAAAGTGTGACGGCTTGTGTGTAACAATTCCAAGAGTGAACAATCCTATATCAAAGATTAGCCATCTTCAAAACATTCATTCCTAAATATCACTTCTCCACAATCATCTATTAGATTTGGTGAAAAAGACATCTGCCTATTGTGCCGTTCCTTATACGATAACCATAGCATGGGTCACATTTTATTCATTTATAATTCCTTTTGTAGTTATACAGTTAAAAAACAGTTCATGATGGAAGTGTGTGAAAAAGCCATTTTTGTTCAATGTGAAATTTTGCATCATGAAAACATCCACGATCCTGAAATTGCTCAGAAATCTGAGTGCAACAATTTGGATACAAATGTCTATAAACTTTCATAACAATTTAGAATAAGCAGAGCATGCTGCATAAAAAGTCAAGGCATGTACCTGGAATTCTGGGGGTCGGAAACCAAGGACTGGGACTACGTCTACACTGCAGCAATTCCGCGTCTTTTCAGTGCACCCATTATTTTGAAATATAATGGGCTCGCTATTCCAACTTCCCTATAAACCTCATTCCGTGAGGCATAAGGGACGTTTTGGAATAGTGATTTCATTTGAAATAAGTGCTGCGTGGACAGTGCCAAATTTCGAAATAAGCTATTTCAAAATTTACTCAAAATTATCCATGCAATTTGCATAGCTCAAATTGCGTAGCTTATTTCAAGCTACAGGTGCAGTGTAGTCTCACCCTGGGTGAGCAAATGACACTTTTCTTATGATCTCTGGAGAAACAAAGGAGGGCAGAGTAGATTTCTTCAAAAAGAAGTCCTGCAACAGTGATTGAGATCTTTCCAAACTTATTTTACATGCTATTTTAGTCAGTTGCTTTGGCAATATTTTTCCTCTAAAAAGTAAGTAACCTAATACAGTCTTCAAAGGTTAACAATTATTTTGAGTGTTAGCATGCTTTTATTTTATTTTAATTTAATTTTATTTGCTTCTTTCATTTTGACCTACATCATCATAATGCATTCTCTTTTGAAACAAAATTGGCTGAGAGTAGGAAAATGAAAAATTTAAAATACTGATTGTAGGTGTTAGGAAGGAAAAATTTAGCCTAAAAACTACAGGCATAGTTTCCCAAATAGAGATGTTGAAAACTTTGTGGGGTTTTGTTTGTTTGTTTGTTTGTTTGTTTTAAGCAACTTTTTTGAAATGTAAATGAAGGTTAAAATATTGTGAATAAAATTAAAATTCCCAACCCCATATTTTGCAAAAAAAAGTAACTTTTTTTCCAAATGGAACTAATGTATTTCATTTAAAAATTATTTCACTTAAAAACATTGAATTTTGGTTGTTCTCTTCTTCCATCCTCCCCAAACATTGTAAAAAAAGTATAAATAAATAAATACCCTTTCTTCCTCCATGGAAAGTTGTAAAACTGAGAAACTCCCTTATATGTCTTAATTTCTTTTGTTCTCTCTTCTCCCAACCCTGCCAAAAAAAAGAGGGAGAAAATGGATGTTTCCTTACTATTTGGAAATGTATTACAATTCTTTCTTTAAATAAAATGCTCCATTCAGATATGTTTCCAAAAACTGAAAAAGGTTGTGCAAAGTGACTTTTGAGGGGATTGACCAAGATTTGTTCTTTGCGGGAAATAAAACCACTTTTCACTGAAAAAAAAATCTGATCAGACCAGCTGCCAGGTTTCCTGTGTTCTTTCCTGAATGCAAATAATATGCTAGACAAAGGGTTAGGATGCAAATGGCTGTGGGTGAGACAGATATGTACTGAGAATAAATAGGGAGAAAGCAGGAAAATATTGAGGACAGTGGGGATTGAACAAAATTTAGAAGAACTTTATTCTGCCTTCTCTTTGCCTGTTATTTGTATGGCATCTCTACATGGAGCAGGAGGAGAAAAGAAAACGATAAGCCAGCCACTCACAGATACCTCAGAGCAACTCCACCTAACTATTTGACTTTGAACAGTGAAAGGGAAGTATGTGTATTTGGCCAAAATTCAGCCAAATACACATTCCAAGTAAAATTTCACAACAGCTCCAGTCTCTATGAACATTAATTCTTTGACACACACACACACACACACACACACACCCGCCCCATTCAGAATTTGAGACATGTTTGCTGGTCAGTGTGATTTGTGATGGTAGATAATGATGTGGACATATATCCACTGGGAACTGGACTGAACAAACCCATTTCATGCAAGCAATTAGATGGCAACAGCTTTTATTCACTTCTGACTTGCAGTAAATTTAAATTTACCTGGAAAGGAACAGCTCATTATCAGTCCTTTAAGTGATCCAGTTCCTCAGGAGCATGTTTTAATCACAATTACATACTAAATATTTGATGATGTAGATATCTAATATAGTCAAGAATACTAATTATGTTCTTCAAAGTCATGAGACATTTTAATCTAGAAATGGATGAACTCATTCAACTCACTTATGAGTTCACAAGTTTAGATCATATTCATCTCAAAGGATCTAAAAATTTGGAGTTTGCAAGATAGCAGTCTATAACTAAGCAGTGAACTAAGTTGTCATGGGTTAAAAAGTTCAACCATGGCTTGGAAACTTACATGGAGATAAAACAAAAGGAAGGAATGGTCAACATTGAACATGTCAAATATTTAAGTCTGGGCAAAAGAAGGTTGAACACCAAGATGACAAAATCTGTGGATAAAAAATATATTTAGGTGAGTGAAAATCATGGGGAATTTCACAGGGACTGAACAAAACTAGGTGCACAGACAACATGATCATTGATATAATTCATTGGTGATAAATGCAAGGTGACAAACATATAAAATAATTTGATCTTCTACACATTGCTGTATTCTAAATTAACTAACTATTTAGATAGGTTGTTACTGTAGTGGAGTGGTAGTTAAACCCATATGTTCTCATGAGGCCAAACAATGGTAGATTCTAGAGGGACAATGACAGAACTGAAACAACATGGAGAGTATGTCTAAGCAGCAACAAAATGCCCAGAGCTTGTCTGGGTCAGGGCTTGCAGAGGCTATAAAACTGTAGTGTCAGTGTTCAGACATGGGTTGTAATTTCCAATTTAAGAGATAAGCACTCAGAGCACTGGATGGACACTTTCAGATGCATTTTTTTTTAAAAGTGAATTTGGATTGTAACCTCAACCCTCCTGTGTATCAGTTATCCATCCACATTCCTATCTCATACATTCAAGATGGAGAGATGTTTAGACATGGTGAAATGGACATCACACAAATGTCTAGTAGATTGTCAGAGCCAAACTACTCACAACCTTTCCCCAGGCCCTCAAGGAGGAAAGTAAGGGGAAGAGATATAGATGAAGATGTGGACCAGCAATGCGTAGCAGTTTCCCTTTACCAGGGGAATACTATGATGGGCTTTTACAGCCCACTACACAGTAGACTCTGGCTCTGCATGTTCTAAGCCTAGGGTAGATCCTTCATTGTTGTGAATTGTCATAGCTCTATTAATTTCAGTTGAAAACAATGGAGCTATGACAATTCACACCAGCTAAGCATTTACCCATAATAGTACTGTCTTGCTTTTAAATGTTTCAATATTTTAAGTGTTCTTAAAAAGAGTTTTTGACAGAAAAAGAAACATAAGGAAATAAATGAAATCAATACAATTGGCAATGAGGTAGTGTAAGCAAGAATCTTCATTGCTTCATAGAAGCAGCAGCTAATTTAGGGCTTAAACAGAAAAGAGTAAAAGTCCATAATTCCCAGTCACTCATCAAGAATGGTGCAATAGTTTTTTATTATCTCTTCTATTTCTTATCTATTGATAGTAAAAGTAGTAACTGCACATTATAGAGCTGAAGGGCAGCTCCAATTCAGTACAAGTCTGAAAGCAAGCAAATATGACAGGCTTTCTCTCTGACAGTTCAATTTTTGTCTGAATGTTTCAGTAAAAGAGTTCATTTACTCTTATGTGGGCAGGGTGCCATATGAAGTGAGTCAGGAGGGAGTCTCTCCTGTATAGTGCCCTCACTTCCTTTCACCTTGATAAGCAAGCTAAATTTTATGGTTTTTTATTCTCTGAGTCACCATCTCTCTCTGAAGAAGAGGCGGAACTTTTTGGGTAAGGAAATAATGAACAAACAAAAACAAAATTAGAATAAATTTTGCAACAGCAGGAAATAAAAAAAAATAGATCCCTGTTTCAACTCTTTAGTTATTAGTCACTGACTCATTATGGATTTTAATTACCCATATCTGTTATGTGGCTGTGTTTGCTAAACCTGCAGCATATTCAGATAAACCACAAAGCCAGCTAAGGCTTGAAGGAAAAAAACGTTAAAGAAATTGATAAAAACAGAATAAATTAAACTATCCAGAGTTTCTAAGAGTAATAAAGGTTATTTTTTCAAATAGATTAGGGGGAAAGCACTACTTACTATTGTAAAAAGCTAGTATCTGGTCAAGGAAAATCAGACCCTAATTGACCCATCATGATCCTGTAAAGCAGGGCTACTCAACATTCAGCCCGTGGGCTGCATGTGGCCCACGGCCCATTTGTTTGCGGCCCATGGTGCAGTTTGGATTTACTCAGGGCAGCCTGCAGGTGGGATCCTTTGAATATGACTAAATGAATAAAAAGACTACCAGAACAGTAAAGTAGGAAGCTGTCACCTGAAGGAAGCCTGGGACTACAAGAACCCAAAGAAAGCATGGCAGTCTCCTTTGGAGAAGGAAATCAGACTTGGGGTTTAGCAGTAACTAGAAGAACCCCAGGGAAAGCAGAGAGTAGGAGAAACTTTAGTAGTTAGTTGAAGGGAAAAAAGCTAGTGTGTGCCCTTGAAGAGACCCAGTAGTTTGGGGCCAGCTGTGTCTGGACTGCTGAGCCGCAGGAATGCAGATAAGTCTTGTAGTGAATCCCTGAAACAACAAGACCAGTGTCTTGGGAAGCAGTTCTGGCCCTGGTGTCCCAAAAGAGGGAATTGAAGGGATTCTCAGGGGTCACAGTAGGTTCCTGTGGAGCAACCCTGAGTTAGGGTCTATAGGAAATGGGCAATAAAAGACAAACGTGTGCCTTTCCTCTGCAGATATTGTATTTGGACTCTCAGAGTCTCTGATAAGAGTGAGAAAGAACTGAGCTGAGCCCAGGATGGATGAAGGACCTAATATTAATGTCAACTGGGTTAAACTTTTAGGGTATGTCTACACTAGCCCCCCTAGTTCGAACTAGAGAGGCTAATGTAGGCATTCGAAGTTGCAAATCAAGACCGGGATTTAAATATCCCGCGCTTGATTTTCATCTTCCTGTCCAGTCGCCTTTTTTTTTTTTTTTTTTTTTTTTGAAATTTACAAGTCCGAACTAACTGCCCGCGTCTACACGTGGCAGGGACCCGGTATTTCAAATTAAAGCCCTAAATCGAACTACCTGTTATTCCTCCTGCAAGGAATAGTTTGAGCTAGGGGGGCTAGTGTAGACGTACCCTTAGATTCCTTGTCTGGAGGGCTGAACCATGGAAGGCCTGGCAAGAAGCAGAGGACCTACAGGAAGAAGGGGAGGGTATAGAGCAGAGGCAGAGTGGGAGTGGGGCCTGTAGTAGGGGGATTGCCCCGGGCCCAGGGCACCAGGAAGGTTGTCCCAGGCTTCATGCCCTTCTAGGGACATCACTGACTAGAGATGTGACTTGGCAGTGGCTAAATAGGAGGGAAACAGAGCTGGCCTTGAGGGGCTGCAGTGGTTAGATGGCTGCTGCTGAGTGCATCCAAAGCAGGATGCGCCTCCTCCTGCTCTTCTCCCCCCACCCCACCCATGCAGCTGCCCCTAACCAATCTGCTCTGGACTGGGAGCCTCCCTCCTGTCTGTTGCACCAGGGGGTTAGTGTCAGGGTATCCCCTTCGCACAGTTGAGTTCTGGTCAGGGAACAGGGGGACCCTATGTCATGTCATTGCTGGCTCAGGAATGCTGCCACCAGCAACTCTACTGGCTGCAAATACATTCAGACTCCTGAGTGCCGTGCTTCAAGAGAGTGCACTCCCCCAACACACACATTTTCTCACATCAAACCACAATCTGAAATGGTGCTTCTGGTGAGGCAGAATTGGCCAGTGGTTGTGAGATTGGCCATGGGCTCTGGCCAGATGCAGTCCCATGTAGCTGCATGGACCTCATCTCGAACTGCAGGCCCAGTGCCAGGCACCATACATAGTAGCAGCAGCTCAGAAGTAAGAAAGATCCAAAAATGTTTGCTAGCGTAATTAAAACTGATTAATGTTTAATTGATTGACAGCCATAGTTTAAACTCTGTTCCAAAACACATCTTCCTTGGGACATTCCAGCAAATGAGAAATCAGTCCACCACCCAGTCAGAAGTCTCAAATTATTGTCCCCGAGACATTTTGCTTTCTAGCTGTTTTCACAGCCTTTTGAATGAAGTAGTCCTGGCAGGACTTGCACATGTGACACTGATCTCCCAGTCCTGATGCCACCCGTCTTCTGAGCACAGACACACATTGAACTTGTCTGGAACTGACTTTTGAGATGTTCAAAATTCAAGCAACCCCAGCAAAGCCCCTCAAAAAACTCTCACCATCTTCTGCAACTGAACTGCCTACATTGGGTTGCCATGAGATATCTAACTGCCAACAAAAGGGGCAAGATTTGACTATCTTAGCTTACAACTACAAAGTGGAGGGTTGTAAACATGTAGCCCTGTATGACATGTTGCTATAAGCTACTCCACCTTAGGACATTTAAGGCGAACAGGGAACCCTAACTCAGATTTCTTTACAATAGGCTTTTAGTCTGAACAGTAATATTTTTTATCTTGAAAAAAAAATCTTAAGAGGTTTTGTTTTCAGTATAACTGGCTAGTTTGCAGCAAAAAACCCTGTAATTAAAAGTTTCATAAACATCATTCACTTTGAAGGCCTGAATGTCTGTCTCTGTCTCTCCTCAGAATGATTCTCCTGGGAATGGCAGCTTTTTGCTTGATGCAGGAGCTCCTTCTATTGGCAAACACAAAATTGAAGAGTTGCAAATCTAAGCTAGAAAGAAAAATTGCAAGTTGCATGATGGTAGAAGAGGAAAGTCTGAGCACACTAGATGAGGAATACATTTATTAAGTGCTCATTCCAACAATTATACTTAACTATTAAACATACAGAAACTGATGTACTACAATGGAGATAACAAAATTAAATTTTAATAAAGAAAATCTTGCTTAGCTACTTCAGTTTTAAATCTGTATTCTGTCACTTAGACTACAACTTTTCCTGCAGTTATAATGAAAACTAGAGATTTTGTAAATGCAAAAGTGTGAAAAGAGGGGATTTCCTATTGGATCTTGGCTCTCCTCAATTAAGCAAGCATTGGAAAATATTCCTGATTTTTGTCTGATGAGATTGAATTGCCATCCACGTATTTTGGCATTAATCTAAGAAAATTAGCTTTGCTTGTTTCCTTTGTCATCTTTTCACAAATTTCATTTTGCCAGCCAAATTAACTCCATGGGATATTACAAAGAATAACAAAGTAATTATAGCCATTTCTCAACGCATAACAACTTACCAAATTAAAACTGGGTTTCACAGAACGTTAATAAGTAGAATATCTAGTAAACTGACATCCCCATGGAGGGATGGGAAAATCAGCAAGGAAGAATAAGATTTGGTCTAAAATGGAGTAAAAAACTCAAACTGAATCCTAATTGAAATCCTGAAATAAAAATTACCCCTCTAACTGTCTTCTTAATGGGTTCTTACCATGGCTGATTTGGTTTCAAGAGGTCAGGAAATTTTTGAGAGAGGAGGTCAACTGCCATTTTCAGATTTCACAATTCTGAGGTTAAAGAGCACAGTGAATTCTGATGCCGCACGTTTTGAGTACAGTAGAGTGATATAGATCACTTAACACTACATTCATACTATTGCATCATATAAAAATATAGACCCTTTTGGGAGCTGGACACATGGGGCAGGGAGATATCAGAGCAAGGGAGCTGAAGATTCTTGGAAAGACTGGTCAGAGACAAAGATAAAGGTGTGAGATTGGGTTGGTAGATGGAGGAAGAAAGATATTAGAAAAGGAACAACTCAAAAAGTATATACAAAACTATAGATAAATCTTTATGGACAATCATCCCACTGTTGATTCAGTGGTACTCCCTGACATAAGATTTGTGGCACTGCTGAAGCATAACCAAACTAGAAGAAATAGGCTATCAGTTACCTTGGCTGAAATCCAGCCAATCTGAAGAGTTGGTAATGAATACACAGTGGAAAATTCTATGGAATCAAGACCTAGTTAGTAACTGAAAGAATAGAGTGAGTCTTGGGTTACTAGTGACAGATCACCACTAGCTTTTGAGGCTGGGTATAATTCCAGAAACCCTAAAACATGCAGTGATATGGACTTTGCTAAGAAACCACCTCCTGTTCGCAGTAAACTCAAAAATTCTCTTAACTATGTCATTCCTGGATAAGGTGGGAATGCGCTAAACTTACCAGCACATCACCTCCCACAAGTACTTAGATCAATTGCACTCTAGTTTCAGACCTTTGAAACTCAAAATAAATGTAAGTTCCATCAAACCGTGCTTAAAGGACCCTTTGCAATGGTAGCGGCTAACTCTATCCACACCATCTGGGTTCTGACTATGTAATTCTTTCCTGTACTATAGTATGAGACCACTTCACAAGTACTGTAAACATATAGACATGCATTGATTATTTTGCATCTTCTAAAAATGTAAATAATTGCTCATTTCATAACATTTGTATACTTTTAAGAAATTACATATGCATCCTTTAATGCACAAGGTCAGATTTGCATGTAAAGAACAGTATACCAATAAAATCGGTAATTTCTGGACAAAGGATAAAAATAGAATGCTTAAGGCTCAGAACTGTTGCAGTTGACTTTTCATTTTGACATTGACGACATTTCAGTAGGCTGTATCAGCTGATAAGCATGAAGACTGATTTCTAATACAAACAATTATATAGCCCAGAAATAAGCCAGTGCCTTTGATGATTTGCCAAATACATAAGTCAAAATATGCAACATTAACACATCAAGACTTTCCATACGTGGACTGGGAGGTGTTTGTGCTGCATTTCCACTATTTAAAACTGTTACTACAGGTTGAACTTCCCTGGTCCGGCACAGTCAGGAACTGACTGGTCCTGAATGAGGACATTTTCTAATGTCCCCTGCCCCCAGCCTCCTAGCATGCTGCCCCTCCCTGCAGCTGGCTTCGCTCCAGGCTCTGCACTTTTGGGGACCCCATGGCAGCCATCCAACTGTCCCATGGATGGGAGAGACCAGAGAATTATGACGGCTTGGTCCAATGGCAGCTGTGGTCGCCTGCCTCCCTCCCCACTCAGCACATAGGCATCAGGAGCCAGAGTGGTCCGGCAGCCTGCTTCACCCCACCACACTTCCGCATCACCCTCTCCCAGCCCTGCTGGACTTGGCTTCTCCACCCTGGCAAGAAGCAGAACATCCCACTCCTGGACACTCTGGTCCCAGCCACCCACAGGGAAGCAAGGTGCAGAGGCTGGAAGGATAGCACAGCAGACTGGAGCAGGCTGCTGGCCTATATGGTGAGTGCAGGGGAGGTAACCCCTGCTGCCACTGTGCCAAGCCCCAGTTATTCCCCAGGCCACGTTGTTTAGGGGAGAAGAGAGGCTATAGAGGGAGGTGCAGGGCCTAAAGAAGGGAGAGTTGCCCAGAGCCCCATGCCTGGGGTACTTGGGGGAGAGTTGCCTCATGCTACACACTCCCCTTGGGACAGCCCTGCCTAAAGGTGTCTACACTGGGAATTAGGTTGGCTTAATTACATTGCCATTAAACTTTTCACAGCCCTGAGTGAGTGGCCAGGAGCCCTAGGACCTTTAGAATCACTGGACCCAGGGACAACTGCCCTTTTTGCTCTCCCTCCCCCCCACCTGCCACATTGGCTGTACTACGTGGGGGTAGCCTGTAAAACTACAATCAAACATCAAGAATGTCAGAGTATTGCATTTCTCAAATATAATACAAATACTTAGGGTTAGTCAATATAAGTGCTATTAGCAGAACATATTAATAACATAAGAAGAGTCATATTGGGTCAGACCAAAGAACCATGTAGTCTAGTAGCCTTCTGACTGTGTTCAAAACTAGCTGCCCCATGAGGAATGAAAATAACAGGCAATCAAAGTGATGCATCCCCCATAACCCATTCCCAGCTTCTGGCAAACAGAGGCTAGAGACACCATCTCTGCCCGTTCTGGCTAACAGCCATAGTTGACCTATCCTCCATGAACTTATCTAATTCTTTTTGAACCTTAGATTAGACTTAGCCTTCACAACACTCTCCAGCAGAGGGTTCCTCAGATTGACTGTTTGTTGTATGAAAAAATATTTCCTTTTGTTTTATTTTAAATATGCTGCCTATTAATTTTATTTAGTGACCCCTACGCCTTATGTTATGAGAGGGAGTAAATAGCACTTCCATATTTACTTTTTCTACACAAGTCATGGTTTTATAGACCTCAGTTATATCTCCCTTAGTTGCATCTTTTCCAAGCTGAAAAGTCCCAGTCTTATAAATCTTTCCTCATACTGAAGCACTTCTAAACCCCTCATCATTTTTGTTGCCCATTTCTGAACCCTTTCCAATTCCAATATATCTTGTTGAGATGGGTGACGTGCAAGCAGTACTCAAGCTGTGAGCATACCATGGATTTATATAGAAGGAACCTGATGTTTACTATCTTATTTTGTGTCCCTTTCTTAATGATTCCCAACATTCTATTCACTTTTTATGGAAATTGAATTTCATCTGCCCTTTTGTTGCTCAGTTATCCTCTATTCTAGAAAGGCGGTTAAAGATTTCACACCTTCAAATAGCTTTGCAGTTGCAGAAGGAATAGTACCAAAGGTCGCTATCCTGCAATTATTTCCAAAGCAGAATTCCATCTAAGGATTTTTGCCACTTTTATTGAACATTCATAATCTTCTTGGGTGTATTCTCCTTTATACCCACTTAAGACTGTTTCTTGTCCAAGTACCATGACGGTGAGTGATGCTGATCTCAGGTGTCTGGATCATCCCTGCTCATGGTAAAATTCATGAGAGGAGCTTATGAGGAGACTCTCTCAATGTGGAACCTCTCAAAGATTTTCATTGAGGGACTGGAGTTAGACCATCTAACAGAAGAGACCCTAAGTCCTAGCATAACACTGATACATCCACAGAGATCTATTTGGATTATAGATGACCTATAGGAGGCCAGTGTCCCCCATATGGTGGTCACGTACTTCTGCAATAATCCTAGTTTCTAAGGACATTCAACCCTAGCAGCTCATAACCATGATCATTTTGCTGTCAGAAAATTTGCCTGGTTGCCCAGAGACCACTGTCTGGGGCCATCGAGGGGGCTAGGTGAAGCCAAACATTTGTCTTTTTCCTGTTCCTTCCATCTTCTTTGGTGGAGTAGCAGACACACAGTGACCAGTTAACTCCTGTGTGTCTAGATCTGAAGTCTGAGTAACCCATGCTCAGGGGTAAGGAAATCTTACTTGGAGCTTTGGAGTGGATGGGGAGGCTGAAGACTGATCAAGCTCTGTGTAGACTAAAGAAGAGATTTTATTACCTTAAGTCACATTAAAAACCTTACTCCATGAGTACATCCACTGAACACAATTAAATGATTTTCAGTGTTTAGTACTATGCATTCTTACAGATTAAGGGTGTCAAAATCTGTGCCTTAACCGCCTTATATTAGTTAATTCAATTACTATCAAAAATCCTTTTCTCAAACACGATCTCCTGTGCCACAATCACATACTTCTATAAGAGTGATGTAAGCCAGAACGCATTCACAATAAAGGCTTTAATTTTTCAGAGCGCTTTCATTCATTTATTTTTGGAAACAAACATATTAATAGGTTTCAGAGCTGTGTTAGTGTGTTTCAGCAAAAAACAACAAAGACTCAGGTGCATTTTAAAAACTAACAAATTTAAGACTAATAAATTCAGAGCTACAGGTCACTTCCTCTGATGTTGAAGAGAAAAAGAAAGAAAAACAGAGAGAGGGGAAAATAAAGGATACAGAGATGCGCGTGTGACAACCATGCTAATTAAATCAGAATGGATGTGACTAATCTCCAACTGTGGTAGAAGGTAAATCTTAATATTTAATTACAGGAAAACTATTTTTGAAATTGTTTTAATTGGCAACATACCATGGAAATAACAGCTTATAGTTATGCTTAAGGATGTGGTTTTGAAGTCTCTGAACACAGTTAAATTTCTATAGCTTTAGTTCAGGTTTACATACATCCCCTGCCAACATTCCTTACACTATTAAGATCACAGTACAAAACTACTAACCAAATAGTAGATCTGGTGAATTTTTTTTTCCAATGGAAAGGCCTTTTAACAGAAAAAATGTTTATAAGCTGTCAGTTAATCAAAGTTAACTCGCATGATTAACTCACAATTTAAAAAATTAATTGTGATTAATCACACTCTTCAACAATTGAAATTTATTAGTTTTGGAAGTTTTTCTACAGTTTCAATATGGATTTGAATTACAATACAATATTTCATGTTATAGTTGGGGCGGGTGAGAAGCCCAGGAAAATCCACCCCCTCCATGCCAGGCCCCACCCCTACTCCACCTCTACTCCCAAACATTGCCCCCTCTACTCCCTAGTGATGTCGAGAGCTGGTGTGGTAAAGAGGAATGGGGCCAATAGCACTGCTGCAGTCCCCAGTGCTGTGCAGACCCTATGTTCCTGAAACAACGGTAGGGAGAAAAAGAGTGTGGCCAGTAGCACTACTGCTAACCCCAATGCCACCCAGGACCTGCGCTCCCCTGAAACGTGGGGGCCCCCATTGCACAGGGCCCATGGCAACTGCCCTGAACTGTCCTATGGATGGGACAGTTCTGGTTATAAAACTTGTGGATGATGACCCAGAATGTTAGTTTTCAGAACATTTTCACTGCAGATTTAACAAAATGCAAAGATGGTACCAATGTGACATTTCTAAAAGTAGCTACAACACATGACCCAAGGTTTGAAATATGAAGTGCCCTCCAAAATCTGAGGGGGACAAAGGTGGGGAACATGCTTTTAGACGTCTTCAAAAAAACCAACACTCTGATGTGGAAATTGCAGAACCTGAACCACCAAAAAAGAAAATTAATCTTCTTATAGGAGATGATGACTCAGATGATGAAAATGAACAAGCATCAGTCTACATTGCTTTGGATCGTTATCAAGCATAACATATCATCAGCATGAAAGCATGACTTCTGGAAAGGTGGATGAAGCATGAAGAGGCATGAATGTTTAGTGCATCTGGCGCAAAAATATATCTTGAATGCCATCTACAACAGTGCCATGTGAACACATGTTCCCACTTTCAGGTGACACTGTAAACAAGAAGCAGTGAACATTACTTTCTGCAAATTGTAACCAAACATGGTTGTCTAAGTGACTGCTGAACAAGAAGTAGGACTGAGTAGACTTGTGAGCTCTATAATTTTACAATTTTTAAATTTTTGAATGCAGTTATTTTTATATATCATTCCATAACAGTAAATTATCTTGAAAACTGAAAGACAGTGCGCTACACTATTTGTATGAAGTGAATTGAAAAATACATTTTCTGATATTTTGCAGTGCAAATATTTGTAATAAAAATATAATGTGAGCACTCTACATTTTGTATTCTGTGTTGTAATTGAAGTCAATATATTCAAAAATATAGAAAACAATCAAAATATTTAAAATAAGTGGTATTTTATTATTGTTTAAAAGCATGATTAATCACACAATTAATCACAACTAATTTTAGTTGCACAATTAATCATGATTAATTTTTAATCACTTGACATCCCTCATTGTTTCCTTTATAATTTTGGGATTTTTTTTCTTTCCCCCAAAATAAAATGAAAACTAAAAGCAATTTAAAAAAAACCAACAATTTTTACCTTAAGAAATTTTTGTACACATTTTGAAAGGAATTTTGTTTCTTTTGAAATTTTAGAGAAAATGGTTCCCAAATAGCTTCACAATTATTATAATTAAAATTTCTTACTAATGTCTGGTTTTTTGAAGTTATGACACTAATATTATGTGGGTTCTCAATAGTAACTCAGTAACAGTAAGTGATCTAATATAATTCATGGGACTGTAGCACTTGTTTATCAATGAACAAGTAGTCCTGTGGCACCCTAGGGTGTGTCTACACAACACCCTAAATTGGAAATAAGCTACACAATTTGCGATATACATTTTGGGCATTCTGTGTTGCATCAGCAAAGGAACTTGAGTGAAATGCTTCACAAAATTATGAATGGTATCATAATATTCTAATGTATGCTGCCCCATCATCTGTTGCATGAAAGCTGGATTTCATGGCATCTTGTGAAAATGCAAAATTATGCAGCGGCAGTATAGTGGAATCCATGGGCCCCTGACGGAGATGTATGAGACAAGTTACATTTCTGTGCTATCATTTCAGTTGATCTTCATGTACAGGCAGATGATACTACATTCACTTACCTTCTTTTCACTTGAAAGTTTTCTTCAACAATAAGGAATAAAAACTACATTAAACAAAAGATTAGGTTTTGGGAGCAAATTTAAGACATAAGGTTGTTAATTCTGCAATAAATCCTGCAGCATTGAAGAATACATGGGGCTGTGTTCCTAGTACAGAAGGATGGAAAACGAAAAAAAAGGAACAAAAAGAAATTCCAAAAAAAGTTTTAAGGCAATAATTTAAAACTAACTTCTTTTTAAACACAATGCATAATTAACTTCTGTAACGCATCACAAAATATCATGGTGGTAAAGAGTTTAGTAGGAAGTAAATAAAAGTTAGACATTTATATGTCTAACAGTAATATTACATAGGAATTATTTCTGTAAGAATGCTTTTAAGATCCTGTTCAACCACCATTGCAATCAATTGACTCTCACTGGATTTTAGTATGCTTTGGACTGCACCCCTATACCGATGCTTCAAGGCATAAGACATCTGGTAACCCACAGTGGTTGAGAGTTTCCACCTGTGGTCAGGCTATGCTGTAATTGCATTTTGAGATATAGTTTTGAATTTCATGTGGCTTCTTCTGAAGCATCTCACCTTGATCATTGTCAGCCACAGGAGGCTGCAGTAGATGTATCACTGGCCTGTTCATAATGTCTTATGCAGACTTTGCTTTAAAACAGTAGAAGTCTGGCTTTTTGTTTTATCAACAGCAGAAGCTACCAGCACTCACATACTAATTGATGGCCAGTGTGGGGGAACACCAATACTTGTATATAGGTATATTGCTTTTTAACTATATGCCATTTGACTGTTGAATCCACTTCCTGTTCTGAGATGTGCTACTAGTTTTTCATTTTTAAATTTCTACTTAGTTTTTAAAAATGCCATATTTCCTGCAAACAAGTTCCAAGCTTGTGTGACTTAGGATTTGTGTCATGAAAGGGACTACACAGCTGAAGGCTTTTTCTTTGGTTATAAAGAAAAGAATACACAATCTCTAGGGGAAGTGAAATGGTCACTTTTTTTTCTAGCTAGTCTGTTTTCCATTTGAGCTATTGGCAGTTTAAGTAAACACAAGAAAAAAATAGAGATATTGTCAGTAAGGTAAATTTTGGATTAGAATAAATGTAGGAATATATCTGATTTATGACTCCATGGCTTGTGAAAATATCACTATATGTCAACAATCACATTAGCTCACGGGTATTTTGTGTGCTTTAGGTTATGTGCTCTAGGGTAATGAATAAGTGTTTGAACAGTGTCCATCATAATGGAGCCCCATGACACAGTGAATACTTGGATTGTAAAGTAAGATAAATGCTTACAACAATAAACCCAGTTTAGTCACTTTGCCTTACTATGAGAAACAAAAATACTGAATTTCTATTTTTTTTTAAGATGAACTTAAAGGGTCTGATTCTTATCTCACCTATTCTTGTGCAATTCCTTTAACTTCAATAGAGCTACTTATGTTTACATTGGGGGCCTGAAATCTTTAAGAATGTGGTAAATTCATCCTGTAGGATCATTTAATTCTCCCATCTGTTAGACTAGATTGTATACTCCACTGATGCATTCATGAAAGATTCCTTCTGCCATATATGCCCCTCAGAGGAGAGGTTCATTCATCTCCTTGGTACTCTCTACTTGTCTGCCTAGAACTGGCAGGTCCATCTCTAAAATACCCAGGGTCCATTCAGGAATATATACTGGAGAGGAATGGGCATACCACAGCAGAGCCAGAACAGAAAACAATGGTTTTATACTTTTTATAACAATGTTGATTTTGCCTTCCAAAATCAAAACAACAAACTTTTCTAAATGGCTACCTAGGATCCCTAGCCTCTATGGCTATGTAGGGAGAATCACATTAGCATGACTCAAGTGGTGCCAACTTGCCAGGGCGCCAAGACAACACCAGGATCAGTGCAAAGATAGAGGGAATGATCTGCATGCCTGTCCCCCCCAAACAACCATCTCCCAAGGAGGAAGATTTGTGGGAACCTCCCACCCCAAAAGAATCCTCATGTACATTTCCCTCTTAAAAGATCATTAAGATGAGAGGGAATGATCAAACCCTTAACACCATATGTACATGGGTAACATTGAGATTTGATGGAATCTTACTGATAGGTTTAAAATCTATAAACAAAAATGCTGTGCATGTATGAGCCCAGATCTTTCTATAATCTCCCGCCACATATGATACTAACAGTAATATTTTACAAGAAATTACATACTAATACTCAAATACTGATACCTGAATTCTACCAAATAACATCTTTCCGATTAAATATAGAAATTGTAATATTAAAACTATGATCTCTGAATGTTTATATCTATAAAGATTGCAGTTTTCAGGTAGATTTTATTTTCATCTGTGCAATGTGCAATAATATTTTACTGCAAGGTTTTATGAAGGGGCATGGTGTTAGTCTGGTTCTTTAATATAGTCCGCAGCTATAAAGTCATTTGATAAGGGATAAGAACAGTTTGAAAAGCCATTCCTAAAACATCATAAGAGTAACATATTAAGAATAGCTTGAAAGTTAATTTTTCCAAAATACATTGCTTTCATATCAAAACTTCTGTTCACTTTTGGTGGTATTTGCATTTTAACCAAGAGTATGGAAAACTGAAAATGAAGGAAATATTTACTTCACTCATCAGGTAATAAACTAATCAAAAGCTCAAAGGAGTTAAAAAAAATCAAAGATCAGCATCACTAAGGGTATGTCTACACTGCCACCCTAGTTCGAACTAGGGTGGCTAGTGTAGGCATTCAAACTTGCAAATGAAGCCCGGGATTTAAATATCCCAGGCTTCATTTGCATGTTCCCGAGTGCTGCCATTTTTAAATGCCCCATAGTTCGAACTACCTGCCCGCAGTTACACGCGGCACAGACTAGGTAGTTCGAATTAGAGCTCCTAATTCGAACTACCGTTATTCCTCCTGCAAGGAATGACCAAGGAGTTTATAGGTCATAGAAGTTTCTATTTAGGACTGTAACGGAGTGCACTTGCCTCTCACAAGTGCCCACAGACAAATGCACGTGCCCACACACTCCCTCCGTTTGTGATGACTCTTCAGTTACTCAGACCTTCTTCTGAGTCACACACAGTGGCTGTGTCTACATTGGCACCCTTTTTCGAAAAAAGGATGCTAATGAGACCAGTCGCAATTGCAAATCCGCGGGGGATTTAAATATCCCCAGCGGTATTTGCATTTACATAACTGCCGCTTTTTCCGGCTCGGGGCTTTGCCGGAAAAAAGCGCCAGTCTAGACGGGGATCTTGCGGAAAAGAAACCCTTTTCCGCAAGATCTCTTATTCCTACTTGCAGGAACCCCTGGAGTTAGGGTTCCTAAAAGTGGAACTCCAGGAGCCAGGGTTTGGTTTCTTATAGGGAGGAACCTCAGAGTTAGGTTTAGGGTTCCTATGCAGGGGGCTCAGAGTTGGGGTTTGATATCTTATTGGGTGGGCCCCTGGAGCTAGAGTTTGATTTCCTATGAGGTGGGCACCAGGAGCTATGGTTTGGTATCCATTGCGCTGGGCTCTTGGAGCCAGGATTATGGTTCCTATGGGGAGAGCCACCAGAGCTAGGGTTGGGGTTCCTATGGGGAGGACCCCAGGAGCTAGGGTCCTACAAGGTGGGGACCTTGAATCTAGGGTCAGGGTCATACTGGTGGAGCCCTATTAGCCATGGTTAGGGCCTCAGAAGGGCCACAGGAAGTGTAATGTAGACAGACTATCCGTTTTTCACAGATAGTTACATCAGCATATGAGAACGGACATACACCTTATAATCAGCCCTCTCCCCTAGCTTTGCTTTAGTTTTGCTACATGTGGTTCAAAGGCCTTACAGGTGCTTCTGTCTGCAATAAGAAAAATAAGGAAAGATTCATCCACATCTGTGGCAGTGGGTTGAGCACCTGACTGCTTGTTGAAAATGCCCCTCGGTCTTGCACCTTAAAAATTTTAATGGAAACAAGTCCCCCACCATGAGGGGTTATTGTGAAGGTATCATCACAAAATAAAGATCAGAGTCAGAAATATGCTGGTGCCATGTGACACAGTATATTTTCTGACAAGTGAGTGAAGAATTAACACACCTCTACCAAAAGAGCACATCCACATACAGGGATAGTCCAACTAACTTCTGTTGTACTAAAAGTAGGCAGGCAGTAGAGGGGTCTCTGTTGTGGTAAGGGGAAGAGAGATAAGAAGCTAGTAGCAACCCCACTGCAAATCAGCAATAATGTTGCTTTTGGAACAAGCTTCTGAAAGCTAGTAAATAAGTCTGAAAAGTAATTGGGGAAGTGGAGGGAGGAGAGAATAGCCTGTTGATCAAAATACAAATGAAAAGTTTTGATATTGTATGTTTGAAATTTGCACCAGATGTAAAAAGCTACCCAACCAGCCACTTGTTTGAGAAGAAAGAAAGAAAGAAAGAAAGCTGAGGTTCATGTTTGGAATCGCTGACTAAATGCTGAGACTAATTGCTATAGTTTATACCCTTTGCAAAATAACAAGAGGGATCATTTCCTCATGATTGACTGGGGAGGGGCATTACTGATTTTATTATAAAGTATTATGATGCCCAGTCATGAACCCTAGGAAAGAATAGCAGGAAGTCATTTTAGCACTCTGCGGATAAGATATTTTACAGTCCCTTTCAGAAAGTTGCTCTTTTCAATCATTTGCTGTAGCTCTCAGCATAATTCAAAGAACACTGGCTGCTTTACCATTGTTTGTGGTGCTGGAAATAGTGCTACAGGCACAGCTTTTATAAAGAACATTTGCAACTTTTCTTGTCTACAAAAATTTTCAAGTTGAGAGGGAAAAGAAAAACAAAGAGACCTAGGCAGATGGCAGAAGATAATACTTTAATGACTGCAAAAATTCATCCTATGTAGTCGCATGCCATTAAGTTATTCTGACTATCTGCAAAGCACTGAATAAAGTGGCAGCTATTTACTAAGCCATAATGAGAGGTAGCATAGGTAGAGAAAGCATCAAAATTCTACTGTGTCCTTTTGACATTTAAGATGGCTCTGAGCTCATTGGCAAAGAAAAGCCATAAATAATAGTGCACATATAAACCATCACAAAAATCCAAAATGTTTTCTAAACGAGTTTTTCCAGTGATAATGCAAGTGGAATTGTAAAGATGGTATAACAATCTGACAGCAGCAACGATGCCTTCTCAAAATGGCAGTCAGATCTGCGAAGGTAAAAGCTATAAGTTGCCTATTTCCTAATAATCAATCAGTCACAGGCATTATATTTTAAGGTCACACATGCACAAAATGCACCAGTCAAGTGAGCCACTATATCTTCTTACTGTTTTTACATTTTATTTGGCTACTGATAAGCATAAACAAGCCTTTCTATTTTTTTTAGATGTCATATAAGATGAAGCCATCTTTAAGTTTATTGTGTCATTTCTCTTGGTTTTGATTGCCACTTTCCTCAACAGAGTACAATGTTTGTGAAGAGATTCCCCTTTAACTTTCACTTCTTCTACTCTTTGGCCCATTAAAGTCATTTTGAGTAGTGTTCATCTGATTTCTTCATTTCTATACTCCATTCACACTCCCCACCAATTCTTTAAAAAGTCATTTAAAATAGATCTATTTTATGCAGAATGGTTAATTAGCTACAGACAGAAACTCATTGTGAATAATCTAGTATAAGTGTCTCAATAATTTTGGACAAATACCTCAGGTTCCAATAGAGCAGGGCTACTCAACTTTGTAAGCCCCAGGGGTCACAATGATACAGCACATGCTGAGGGCCACAACTTAAGTGTGGTTGCATATATGTGCAAATATATGAAAATAGCTTCTTTCACACTGACATGCATAAATACAAAGATTAAGCCTTAAGCAATGGCGCTGGACCCAAATGTGGCCACTGTGAGCCAGTAAGCACCTCTCAGGCTCTGCCCACAAGGCTAAGCAGCCAGCACTTCCCACAGTGCCCCAGAGCTCCCAGCACCTCCTCCCTGGGGGCTAGAAAGGCTGACATCCTTTCTGTTCCATCCACCTGTTCCAGCCAGCCCGTCCGCTTGCGTCTTTCAGTGCTCACCCCGCCTGGGAGATGCCTCGCCGTTGTGGAGCGTATTCCTAGTGGAGTCTATGTTCAAAGGATGCCACCCATGGGCCGCGTGTTGAGCCCCACGTAAACCCAAACCGCATGGCGGGCCACAAACAAACAAGCCACGGGCCGCATGTGGCCTTCAGACTGCGTGTTGAATAGCCCTGCAATAGAGGATCAGGTGAACTCAACGTAGGAGGTTCTAAATGGGCATAAGTGGCCTTCCAACCACAGATTTGGGGATTCACAGAAAATGGAATCTCCATATCTATAGAAGCAAAAATGTGGAGCTGTAGGCAATGCTGCTCTGCCCTCCACCTGGCTGCTCCTCCAGAGGCAACACACATTTGAGTCTTTCAGTAGCACCTGCCAGAATAGATTCTGCTTATGTTGCTTTAACTCTAGATTGAACAGTCATTGGGCCATCCAGGCAAAATGCCACTGAGAATAACTAGTCAGTTGTCCCAATACCTGCTAGCTCTCACACCAGCTCCACACATTTGAGGTTCCTATCTTTTATAGTGCTTTAAAAGGAAAGACTTCTAAGGTTCCCAGGGAAGAAAACAATGCTGAAGGAATCATTATCCACAGTTACTTATAAGAGCAATTTCCTCATGTCAGAGTGTGACGGGGCGCCTCTGCCCCGCACCGACAGGCGGCCCCCGGAAGCCCTTTGGACCTGCCGCACCGGCGCGACCCAGCCCTGTCCGGGCTGTTCAGATGCCGGCCGGCCGGCGCCCCGCAATGACGTCACGGGCGGCGCCGACCGGGAAACGGCGGAGGCCTGGGCCCTGCCGCGGGGAAGTGGCAGGGTGGAAAGGCGGGGGCCCACGTACGGCGGGGGCGGGTCTCAGGGAGTGTGTCCGCGCCCAGCCCCCAACCCCGGCCTGCGGATTGGCGCCGCAGTGGCGCCGCCATGTTTAAAAGGGCGCCGGCCACGGGGAGGCGGAGAGCAGCACGCCCAAGCCGGGGCCAGAACTCAGGAAGCCTCCAGGCAGAGGGCGGAGAGGCGCAGACGACCCTACCCCATCCAGTAGGCTCCGAAGGTGGGGAGACAGTACGTCCCATAGGGGTGGGACGCCGGTGGAACTGAGGACAGGGGGAAGGAAGTAGCCCAGGGCGTAACCCCGGAGCGGTTGGCGGGCTGACGAGTTACGGTGACACACCCCGTCAGCTGGACCGGATCCCCCTAGATCCGAGTCCTTAGAGCCCTGGGCTGGGACCCGTGAGAGTGGGCGGGCCCGGGTCTCCCTTCCCCCTCCCGCGCGAGGGGGCGAACTTGTCACGAGAAAGGTCGGGACACGCAGCTACGCCGTGTCGGCCGAGCGCACACTCGGGGTGACGCGTTGGAGGCGTCACAAAATGGTGGAGAATGTGGGCAGTTTGAGGGGTACCAAGAACCCGTAAAAAGGGGGGGTGCCCGTGAGAGAGTGCGGAGGGAAGCAACTGGTGGGATATTTCCTCCGCCTTCACTTTGGTGGCGTTGGTTTTTTTTTTGTTGTTCCTCGGCGGGGGGAGGACCCCGAAACAGAGCCGGAGAATGGATCCGGCCCAATTTATGGAATGGGTCAAGGAGACCCAAAGACAGACTCAGGAGCAACAGACCCTATTGATCCAGCAACTAGCTGCACAGCACCAGGTGCAACAGAGGCAGCTAGTCCAAGAAGTGGCTGAGCAGATGAAAGCCCAACAGGAGCAGTGGATCAAGCAGTACCAGGCCGCGCCAGCCATCCCGCCAGGCCAGGCAGGGCAAGAGGGCGAGGGGACGTCCGAGGGGGGTGAGTTACCCCGCCTCGCAGTCCAGTTGACCAAGATGGGACCCGCCAATGATCCGGAAGCCTACCTGACCACCTTTGAAAGGGTGGCCACCGCAGCCCGTTGGCCTGAGGTGCGCTGGGCCACCTTATTAGCCCCGTATTTGACTGGCGCCGCCCAAATGGCCTACCGCAGCCTGAGTGACTGGGATGCCCTCCACTACTTCATACTGAAGGAGGCCATCCTGGATCAGATGAGGATTACCCCGGAGACCTATCGGCAGAAGTTTAGGGCGCAAACATACGAGGTCGGAGTACGCCCCAGAGCGGTGGCCCAACCCGGACCAACGTACAGGGCCCCAAGTGGCAGAACAGGTCGTGTTGGAACAATTCATCAATATTCTGCCCGGCAACGGCCAGCGCTGGGTGCGCCGGCACCACTCCTCAACATTGGATGAGGCGGTGGAGCTGATGAACGACTATGAAGCCACAGAGGGGCCGGAGGGCCCCGGGAGGGGAAAAAGGCTTCCACCCCCCCCGGCGTGCCTGGCCTCTGGGAGAGGACTCCGAGGCAGAGGAAGTCCGGAAAAGGAGCCCGACGCCGGCCTCTGGCGCCGGCATGGTCCCTCCCACCCCGGGAGGCCCCGGTAGGACCGCCCGGACGTCCGGGCGACCCCCCGCGGGAGGTAGCCACGCGGCCCCTGGCCCGAGGGGCTTGCTTCAGGTGCGGACAGGAGGGACATTTTATAAAGGATTGCCCCTACATGGACTGTTCTTATGCCCAGGCCCTGACGGGAGACGGAGCCGCACAGAAGGATGAGGAAGGTAAGATCCTGTGGCATGTGGGGATAGGGGGCCAGGTGGTCCCCGCCCTAGTAGACTCGGGCTGTAGTCAGACCATAATACGAGCGGACCTGATTCCCGCTGGAGGGCCCCGTGGTCCCCCCGTGTACATGCAGTGTGTCCACGGGGGCACCAATATGCCACGGCCTGGGTCCAGATCACAGATGGGGACCAGCAGAATGGTGTTACGTGGTGGTTGCCCCCAAGCTAGCCTACCCCGTGTTGCTAGGACGAGACTGGGCCGGATTCCGAAGGGCCCTGGGCGATTGGCGGGGCGAACAGGACCCAGGGGAAGCGGAAGGGATGCTGGGGGTATGCAGGAGGCCCACCGAAGACCCCGGGCCCGGAGAGCTGCCAGTTTTAGGGCTCTTCGACGGTGACTTCCTCCAGGAGCAGTGAGAGGATCCCTCCTTGTGACACGCCTGGACAGCGGCTCGCGATCCACAGGACGAGGAGGCCCCGACGGCCGGAGGTTCGACAGGCCCCCACTTTGAGGTACACTTGGACCGGCTATACCGGGTTGACGGGGGTCGGGAGGAACAGGGGGAAGTCAGACAACTATTAGTGCTGCGACGCTACCGGGTCCGGCTCATGGAGTTGGCACACGCAAACCCCTGGGCGGGACACCTCGGAACCGAAAAGACGGTACAGCGAATCATACAGCAGTTCTACTGGCCCGGGATTTACCGGGAGGTGCAGGAGTTCTGTGGGTCCTGTACAACCTGTCAGAAGGCAGGGCCCTGCGGTGTGCCAAAAGCCCCCCTGGCCCCCCTCCCAGTGGTAGACGTGCCGTTCGCCAGGATAGCCATGGACGTAGAAGGGCCGCTAGAAAGTTCGAGGGCAGGATGCCGATACATCCTGGTCGTTTTAGACTACGCGACACGGTATCCGGAGGCCGTCCCCCTTCGGAACACCCATGCCGCGACGTTGGCCACCGAATTGGTAAAGATTTTTGCCCGCGTTGGGCTTCCCCAAGAGATCCTGACAGACCAGGGGACGAACTTTACCTCCCAGCTGATGGAGGAACTGTGTAGGTTACTGCAAATTAATAGGCTAAAGACGTCAGTGTACCACCCTCAGACGGATGGGTTAGTTGAGCGCTTTAACTGGACCTTAAAGGAGATGTTGCGCAAGTTTGTAGAACAGGAGCCGAGGGAGTGGGACACGTTGTTACCCGCTCTATTATTTGCGGTGCGGGAGGTCCCGCAAGCCTCCACTGGGTTTTCACCCTTTGAACTATTATATGGATGGCACCCGAGGGGGGTTCTGGACATTATAAAAGAAGGGTGGGAGGAGCAAGAGACTCGGGTAAAGGGCTCCGTGCAATACATATTGGAATTGAGGGAGAAGCTGCACCGTCTGGGGGCGTTTGCAAAAGACAATCTGGAGACCGCCCAGGCGACGCAGGCCCGATATTACAATCGTGGCACGCGGCTGCGGGTCTTTGAACCAGGACAGCGAGTGTTAGTACTGCTCCCCACCCCAGGGTCAAAGCTGCTAGCACGATGGCAGGGGACCTTTGAAGTGTTGAGGCGGGTGGGACCCGTTGACTATGAACTAAGATTGTTGGGGAAACGAAAGGCCGCCAAGGTCTATCATGTTAACCTTCTAAAAGCCTGGAAGGAGCGGGAGAGTCTCCTGGTGAACCCCCTGCCGCCCGAGGCCGAGCTGGGTCCGGGGGATAGGGAGGGGGGTCCTCCCGTGGTCTTCCAGGTAGGGAGTGAACTCGCCGAAGGACAGCGGGCCCACCTCCAAGCCCTGCTTCAGGGGTTCGTAGACGTATTGATGGAGGATCCAGGGCAAACCTCCCTCATATATCACCACATTGAAACAGAACCCCAGAAGAACGTATGTGACCAGGTGCGCCCCGTGCCCCGTAGGATGTGGGACACTGTGCGGGAAAAGTTACAGACGATGCTCCGGTGGGGAGTCGTAGAGGAGTCATTTAGTGAGTGGCGCAGCCCGATAGTGCTCGTCCTGAAACCTGACGGCACTATGCGGTTCTGTATTGACTTCCGCAAGGTTAACGCGCTATCGCGGTTCAACGCCTACCCCATGCCCCGCGTCGATGAGTTGTTAGACCGGTTGGGGGGAGCCCTTTATTTGTCCACCTTGGACTTGATGCGGGGCTATTGGCAAATCCCCCGCTCTCCAACCTCCCAGGAAAAGATGGCCTTTTCGATACCCTTCGGGCTGTACCATTTCACCCGGATGCCTTTCGGACTACACAGGGCCGCGGCTACCTTTCAGAGGCTCATGGACCGCATGCTGAGGGAGCAAGACCGGTGGGCTGCCGCGCACATTGACAACATCGTGGTCTACAGTCAGACATGGGAGGAACACCTCCACCACATTAAGGCCGTCTTAGAGGCACTTCGAGACGCCGGGCTCACGGCGAACCCACGGAAGTGTCGATTTGGCGAAAAAGAGGTGACTTATTTGGGGTACACCGTGGGGCGGGGGCAGTTGCGCCCCCTGGTGGGGAAGATAGAAGCACTGCAAAGTTACCAACCCCCAAGGACCAAAAAGCGGGTCCGGCAGTTCTTAGGCTTGGCCGGCTATTACCGCCGGTTCGTCCCTAACTTCGCAGCCATAGCCGCCCCCCTAATGGATCTGATGCGTGCCGCCATGCCCCAAAAGGTACGCTGGTCGCCCGAGTGCGAGCGGGCCTTCCAGACCTTAAAGAGGATGCTAAGCCAAGCCCCGGTTTTGGCACAGCCAGATTTTAACCAACCCTTTACTGTTCAGACAGATGCGTCCGGGACGGGAATTGGAGCCGTCCTGTCACAGGGGGAAGGCGAGGAGGAGCACCCAATCGTTTATATCAGCCGGAAACTATTCCCTCATGAACGGCGATACTCGACAATAGAGAAGGAAGCCCTAGCCGTAAAATGGGCCATAGAAATGCTCAGATATTATTTATTAGGGGGCCGCTTCTGAGTGGTCACGGACCACGCTCCCCTCCGATGGCTGCAGACAATGAAGGATTCGAACACTAGGGTACCTAGCCCTGCAACCGTACGCCTTCGAGGTAGCCCCCAGGGCGGGCACCCAACATCAGAATGCGGACTTCTTCTCGAGACGGTACGAAGGCGGCGAACTAGGGGAAGGAGGTGATTTGGAGGGGTGTGTGTGTGACAGGGCGCCTCTGCCCCGCACCGACAGGTGGCCCCCGGAAGCCCTTTGAACCCGCCACACCGGCGCAACCCGGCCCTGTCCGGGCTGTTTAGACGCCGGCCGGCTGGCGCCCCGCGATGACGTCACGGGCGGCGCCGACCGGGAAACAGCAGAGGCCTGGGCCCTGCCACGGGGAAGCGGCGGGGTGGAAAGGCGGGGGCCCACGTACGGCGGGGGCGGGTATCAGGGAGCGTGTCCGCGCCCAGCCCCCACCACCGGCCCGCAGATTGGCGCCGCGGTGGCGCCGCCATGTTTAAAAGGGCACCGGCCACGAGGGGGAGGCGGAGAGCAGCACGCCCAAGCCGGGGCCAGAACTCAGGAAGCCTCCAGGCTGAGGGCGGAGAGGCGCAGATGACCCTACCCCATCCGGTAGGCTCCGAAGGTGGGGAGACAGTACGTCCCATAGGGGTGGGACGCCGGTGGAACTGAGGACAGGGGGAAGGAAGTAGCCCAGGGCGGAACCCCGGAGCGGTTGGCGGGCTGACGAGTTACGGTGACACACCCCGTCAGCTGGACCGGATCCCCCTAGATCTGAGTCCTTAGGGCCCTGGGCTGGGACCCGTGAGAGTGGGCGGTCCCGGGTTCCCCTTCCCCCTTCCCCGCAAGGGGGCGAACTTGTCACAAGAAAGGTCGGGACACGCAGCTACGCCGTGTCGGCCGAGCGCACACTCGGGGTGACGCGTTGGAGGCGTCACACAGAGAAATAACTCGAGTCAAGGACCTATTTAATGTTGCTTTTTCTCCTTAGCACACATGCCCTTGTTTTTGTTGCCTTCCCTATAACTGGCACACAGACTGACAGATGTACATAGCACAAACAGCCAGATGGCAGCTCAAACTGCCCAAATGAAGTTTCTGAGTGGTACAAAAGAGAACCCCTGTTAGGTACTATAGTGAACTTTCAAAACACCAATCAAACATGCACTTTCAAAATAAGGCCAAATTTTGCTAAGGTTTAAGCAAAGGCCCCAAACTGTGGAAGTGATAGGCCAGAAACTGAAAACAACCAAGACAGGGACTGTCCCTATTCAAGCCACCCATACTGGCATCTGGTGGCCTCAGCAACAAGAAAACATGATGGAGCATCATGGGTAGATCATCCCCAAAAAGGGCTATGACTAATCTGTGTATATTATTATAAAGGCCTCACCCAGATTTGGTTCCAGTTGTGTTTGGCATTGTGCTAAGCCACTGGGTCTGCACACAGTGGCTGCATCTAGACTGGCATGATTTTGCGCAAAAGCGACCGCTTTTGCGCAAAATCTTGCCGCCTGTCTACACTGGCCACGAGTATTTGCGCAAGAACACTGACTTTGTAATGTACAAAATCAGTGGTTCTTGCGCAAATACTCCGATGCTCCAGCTCAGGGATAAGCCCTCTTGCGCAAGTATTCTTGTGCAAGAGGGCCAGTGTAGACAGCCACGTTAATTTCTCGCGCAAGAAAGCCCGATGGCTAAAATGGCCATTGGAGCTTTCTTGCGCAAGAGAGCGTCTACACTGGCACGGATGCTTTTGCGCAAAAGCAAATCTTTTGCGCAAAGGCACATGCCAGTATAGACACTCTCTTGCGCAAATACTTTTAACAGAAAAACTTTTCCGTTAAAAGTATTTGCGCAAAATCATGCCAGTCTAGACGCAGCCAGTGAATTCATAAAGCCAGCGCAGGAGGGTAGCAGATACAGAAGGCTCCCTTCAGTACAGCAAACTTAACATATAGCCAGTCTCTGAAAGTCAATTGGCAAGAGTATGTTTCTTAGCATTGCTGTGCTTTAGTTCAGTTCCACACAAGCAAAGCCTTTGTATTCAAGATTTGCTCCTTATTTCCATGGTTGTAATTTGAATGTGCAATATGGGAGAGCCATAGCCACTTCATTCCATTCAAACTCTCAGTTTACAAACAGGATTACAATTGTTTTCTTCCCATCTCTGTGTGACCTAAAAAGTACTGCTTGAATTTTGCTCCTCTTTTTATGGAGAAAATAAACTGGAGGAAGTAGTAAGCATGGCCTGCACACAATTTAAGTGTTGATACTGTGCCATGAAGCACACAATAAAAACTTAGCAATTTCCCACAAGGGAACATAATGTAGGAGCCTCATTATCTTAATTACAAAAACCAAAAAGTGCTTCTAACAGGTAAATAATTTTTACATCATGCTTTGCTGATAAAATGAAATAGCTCATTTAACACAGCAAGCCAGTGAATATAAAATTAGGGCATAATGAAGCTTTTTAAATTGTATACTGATTTTTCTTTGCTTTTGTTTTGACAGCTCATTGGGATTTCATTCCCACTTCATTTCTAGTAGAACCAAAGGCTTTAAATCAATAGTTACCACCATTCATTTTTGGACAGAGATTTATTAGGAGTAATATCTTTAATATTAGTACCCTGAAGCCTCTATGAACCTTTATACTGGGCATTACAAACACACAGGATATTCTGATTCCTGACTCAAAGAGATAGCAATCAACAAATATAAGAGTATTATAATTTTACTGTACTCACTGTACATCCTTTATAATAATTCCATCCTTCTACAGAAATGTATAAGTTTTTTCTAGTGACTTCAGGAGGAGTAAAGAAGAGACAAATATTAAAGGTATGGCTAGACTATATTGGTTTTTTGAAAAAGCTACCCTTTTTTAAAAAAAAAACTTCACCTGCGTCCACACTGCAATCGTGTTCTTTCAAAATTAAATCTAAAGAATGCAGGGGGTTTTTTTGACATTGGCAAACCTCAAATTAAGAGGAAGAATGCCTTTTTCCAAAGAGCTCTTTTGAAAAAAGGTGTGTATGGACGCAGAATAGGGACTTTTTTTTGAAAGAAGAGGCAATCGAAAAAAGCACAGGTGCCCTGGTGGCCATTCTATGAATACCAATCAGGACTTTCTTTTGAGAGAGCATCCATGCAGTCTGGATGCTCTCTTTTGAAAAAGCAGATCGCTTTTTCGATCCGGTTTTCAGGTGTGGATGCTCTCTTTCAAAAGAAGCTTTTTCAAAAAAGAAGTTTGCAGTCTAGACATACTCATAGAAATAAAGCAAAACAGGCATATAAAAACAAGTATTGCAAATCACACCAGAAAGCCTATTCTCAATGCCTAGTTCAAAGTTTTTATGGTATGGGGCTCAGACTAGGACCAGAGCTGGGGGCAGGAACAGAGATGAGGCTGAAAGCTGAGGCTGGCAGTTATGCCCAGGAGTGGGGCAGACAGCCACAGACAGAAAGTGCACCCGCACTGGAGTTGTGTGCATTTCAGCAGCCTCAGACAGTTTCCCATCTATTTTTCTGCTACTCCACTCAAGCCCCCAGTGCTTGGGTTACAAAGACTTAGCCCTCCAGCTAGGTTCAACCACTAAAGGGCTCTAAAAGCCCAAAGTAAGTATTTATCAACACAAACTCGCTCTTTCCTTTCATTCGGAATATCTGGAAGGTTTTGTATTATTCCCTGTTCCTAACCATCCAATCAACAGCAAAAGCCCCTACTGCTCTCTCTCGACCTACATTGTTGTATGTGTTCAGGTCTCTCTTTTTTAGCATTTTCCTAGAAACCTCCTTCTAGGTGACTCAGTTTGGGCTAATGGGGCTTTAATAGCTCATTAACCCCTTCCTGCCTTGCTAGGAGAGTGTGTGGCTTCTCAGAGTGGGATGTTTTCCTGTTGTACTTGAAAATAGGAGCCTCCCTTTTGCTCTAGGGGATGCCTTCCTTTAAATCTACTTTAGCCTTCTATTTATTATGGAACCATAGTCCCTCTATAATAAGTACCTGCACTGGACACCTACCACACGGGATGCATACTACGTTGTGACAGTTTGGCCTAACCTATTTACGTACCTCAACGGATCCACAACCTACTGTGAGAAAGGGAAAAAAAATCCTGCGTTGGTCAGTCTGGGATGAGGGAAAATGCCTTTCCTGCCCCTGGAGAAAAAGAGTGAGGGTATGTCTACACTTGCACCCTAGTTTGAACTAGGGATACAAATGTAGGCATTCTAAATAGTCAATGAAGCGGGGATTTAAATATCCCGCTCTTCATTAGCATGATCCTCAAAAAATGAGTAACGTTAGTTCGAACCAAGGGGTTTGGTTCAAACTAACTTGTCCTGGTGCGCACTTTCACTTTCAAATCAGCTGGCATTCGGAGTAACGCGCCGGCGAGATCATCCTAATGAAGCGCGGGATATTTAAATCCCCGCTTCATTGACTATTTCGAATGCCTGCATTTGCATCCCTAGTTCGAACTAGGGTGCAAGTATAGACATACCCTGAGTTGTGAAAGCCCACAGCAGATCATAAAAGCCAGTACTCTGATTCCAGGGGTGGGCACTATTGATTGAGAAACATGTAAGAAAGGGAGCACTGTATGCTCTGCCTTGACTTCCTGAGGTCTACATTTCAGAGCTCATGGTGCATGGAGGATTGATACTTGTACCTGTTGTATTCCTGTTCTATTCTCCCTTAGCTCTGCTCAGGTAAGTCCCCTTCCCCAAACTCCTTGTAACGGAGCATGTCTCCTTTTCTCTGCTGGCCTGACAAAATCTCACCATGTTCAGCTGTGCTGAGCACATTCTTATATAATGCCAATTTATTTTTTAGCATAATCTTTAATAAGAAACCTATATATGGGGGCCTACAATATTTGTCCCTTTCAAATTTCCCTCACATCTTAATTTAGTATAAATATTTGTCATCTGGGAGCACAAGTTCCACATACAGATGATGGAGTTATAAGGGTTGTGAAACCTAGCTACAGGATTGAGGTTGTTAACTGAGGTATGAGTTCACACCCAACAAATAAAAGCACCACCCAACATACAAGGAGTGTGTGAACTCAAGCAGGACCATTTATGGGGTATTGTTTTGAGTATGGCTGGGTATGGGAAGGCAGAACACAAAGAAACTGAGGACAGACAAAAATAACTGAGGCTACAGCTACAGTACAGCCCTTAACAGTGACGAATCTGTGCCACTAGTGCTTTTAGTGGATATGATCTAAGCTGAAAGTGTTTAGGACTGTATAATTTATGTTACTCAGTGTATATTACTCACAAATCTGAGTGACATAATTTATTATGAAGTAACCTGTAGCATACAAAAGGTTAGACTGAGTGAGAGCCATGAACCCAAAGTAGCTGGTAAAAGCATGATGTTGACCTTGGGGAGGTTTTAGGTTCGAGGGTGCAAGCTAATTAGACTGTTTTTGGTGGTGTGAGTAAAAGAAGTCGTTTCCTGCTGTTTGATTCTGTAGAAGCTGTAGAAACCATTTCATATTTAGCTAGAAGCCATCTTGTATAACAGAAACCATTTCAGCTTTTCTCTCAAGCACGTAGACCAGAGTGAACTTTCTGTCACCCCGTGAGAAGAGGCCTACAGGATGGGCTATTGGTATGTGTTAATTGGGCTGGTTGGGACAGGAGAGGTACTCCCTTGTACCTGTCCGCCATCTTGTTGATAAGGCTTTGTTTTTGCTAGTCTAATTGATGATTTCTGTAATTGGATGCCCTGACGTCAGACTGTTTGGCTAAGGGTATAAAGATACTAGGATTGATTGTATTAGCCAGCCTTACTGGGCCTGGCTTTGCTGGGACCACGTTTGGCTCATGCTGTGCTTTATTAATTAATAAAGCTGTTTGTTAGCTGCCTAAACAGAGAGGAGCGTTTTTGCTTCGACAATTCCTTCTGCATTCAGAGACACAAGATTTTGTACATTCTTGGTAAAAAGACAACAACTGTATCAAAGACATACATGGACTCCTACCAATTTGTACTCCTAACTGGAATGTCCACAGGGCCCCAGACTTTACAAGCCACTTAGGTCAAAAGGACAGCTACCTCTAGATAAGGTGGTGGGTTTTTTTTCCCCATTTGTACCAGGAAGAATGCCAAGTAGCTGTAGGTGTATTTTCTTCTCAGGAGATATTATTTTGCTGACATTCAAGTAAACTGGCTTCTAGCCTGTATGTTGTGTTAGGTTTGTGACCCTGGCATAAACTCAAGAACAGAATATTGCAAAGTTATCTCATGTTTTCCATTATTGTAGCTAAGGAAATCAATACAAAAATAATGTGAGAAAGGAAAGACGTGCTTAAATGAGCAACTCTTACTTAAATAGTCCCATTCTCTTCATTCAGATTGGTAGAGTGAGTAAGGATTGCATGACTGGGCTCCAGGTGAGGAGGTAAGATTTGAAAGTGACTCATGGTTCACCAAATATATGAATTGTTAGCTATCTCATCATAAAGTTTTAACTAAAAAGTAGTTGAATTAGAAAAAGAAGCTAGTGAAATAGACAGAGGAAACAATTTATAACTAAACTCATATTAAAGCCAAACAAACCTCTGAGTTTGTTTTTATGAACTGCTTATATATGAAAATGAAGTGTAGTAAGGTAGTCTTGTATTTATTTTATCCTTACTAATTCTGCAGGTTTATTCTTTCACTTCCTTAAAGGTAATCACTGACTAGTTTAGTATTATTAGATATTTATAATCCTTCAGTAATGTCCTCTAATCTCTCTATTTCCCAAGATAGTTTCCTCACAGTTCAGCAGATTGTATTCTTTTAATAATTTTCTCCTTAGTAACACTGCAGTTTGAATGCATCTACTTACACTTGTCTTTGAAGAAATACCTGGATGCATACATCCCCAAACACATGATTTGAATCTAGTAAGTGTAGATGAATATTTCATTTACCCTTAATCCTGAACTATTATTCTTTCTCTGTTCTTCTAATCTGCAGCCCAAAGGATCGATAATTGTAATATCTTTGCTACCTTTTCCCTGCTATCATTCTTCTCTTCACTCCCTTGTATTTTCTCAATTAGACATGAGGAATGAACTTATTTCTAACATTTTCCTATTTTGCTACAACATCACCTTCAATCCGACGCCTCCTTTCACACTTACATAAACTGGATCTGTCCAGTTTCCTAAGAAAATTGCCTCTCCAGCAAACCTCCCTATCCATCTTTGACCTATCATCTTGCATTATCACCAATGTTAATAGCTATTTTTCCTCTTTTTTCTCTAATACTAATATTTTCCATGATTTTCCCATTTTGGATATTTTAATGCTATAGAAGTGATAAAAAAGGAAAGAATGGTGTGAGAAACAACTTACAGAGTTACAACTCTTTTGCAAAAAGCTCTCTTGACCTGACAATTTATCTTGCTGTTCCATCTCTAACATTCCCTTTCTCAGCAGACTCCTTGAGAAAATAGTGTTTTAGCTTCTCTGAAATCACTTCTTACAAAGCAATACCCTTGAGTAATCTTTATTGGGGTCTTGCTCTGGCAATATTATGAAAATTGGTCTCCTCTAGTTAATGAGATTTTCTGGTGCTGATGGCTCCTTCTCCTCAGCTGTGCTCTTTTGGACCTTTCCATGCTCCTCAATGATTTCTATAGCTGCTTTTAATGAGAATTCTCATCCCGGTAGTTTCTTGGCAGCCAGACTTACCCTCTTCATCACTAGACTCTCTAGCTACCTTCTCTCTATCACCACATGTGAACATATCTTTATCCACAGTGGCTTATATAGTAACATAGATTTTATGACTTTTTCACATCTATGACCAGCTGATGAAAAAAAAATAAATCTGCCCCTCAATTATCATATGTCAAATAAATTAATGAGAATTTATACTGAAGTTTTGGTTTATAACAGCTAATCGTAAATGGCCCAATTTTCAAATACATGATTTTTAAAATTAGAAATTGTAATCATATTTGGGCATTTAGAATAAGGGATAACATTTTACATATTACAATTCTAAAACTAAATAGTATTAAAATTTGAATATTCTACATCATACCAAAAGTACAATAGCTAAAAATTACAAAATGACTCTCTTTTCAAGCAATCTGAAACTTACTTCAGAAGTACAGAAGTTTTAATGTACAGGAAAAAACATGGATGCTTTAGACATGGAATAGCTATTAGATATTACTATGATAGTTGACAGATCACGGCACAGGCAGCCAGATTTTAAGGTGAGTTAATGGCTTTGGTGGCAAACCTATGAGGAACAAAATTGTTATGATGGTAGACCATAAATTGCAAATATTATTTTCCAATACACAACTGGAAATTACCATTGCTGTTTGCAGAGTTCAGCTAGTCAGGAAAAAATAACGTGTTACTTGTGTACATAGCAATTAAAAGAATTAGATTGTGACCAAAATTGAATATACAATGTCTTCTGTATTGGATGGAAGTGAATGAGAGCTGTAGATATTTAGTATTTCTGAAATATCAATCCTTTGTGCATGTGTGTGGGTTTTTACAATTTTTGGAAGTTTATGGACTATTCATAACAATATATACATAGAAAGAGAGGATGAGGATTTTTTGAATATTCTTGAGTTGTTTATGAACACTTCAAATCCCATTTTTTATGATAATATGCTTTTCCAGGAATTTTAATAAATGCCCATGACATTTTGTAAATAAAAACCTTTCCTGACCATCATTGGGCATGGAATGATTAAATAACCATTCTAGTAGTAAGCAGACAAATCTGCCGAGGTGTTTTGCTTAATATGATGTTGACAATACTAATTAACAAAACTGGACCTATGCCCTTTCCTCTCACTTGACTGAAGTGGCCTTCCAGTTGATAGTTTTTCACTTCACTGCCTTAGTCTAGAAAGTAGTAAAATGTCAAATATTCAACAAGTTTAAAGGAAAGAAGAATAGTGATAGATGGAGATATGGTGTAAATATTTCCAAAAGTCCTACATGGCATTTGTTTTCTACTATTAAGCCAAAAGACATTTGCTTTTATCTTCCTTTTTTGTCTGGAATGGGAGATAAAGATGTGTGCCAGCATGGTCTAGTGCTCTAAAATTATGGCACAATGAGGAAAAGCAAGCCTTTTCAGAAAATGCACTTCAGTTTGTGTGCTTTCAGGATGGGCTTAAGCACATGTTTAAGTGCTTTCCTGAATCAGCATCTATATTCCCTATTTTGCCATCCTCTTGTGGTATGACTTTCATTAAGTTCCTTAGGCCCCAGCCCACTAGAGCAACATAAGTACATGCACAGGCTAAATCACACAGATTCTCTTACTGACCTTTGATGGGGCTACTTACACACTTAGGCTTAATCTACACTACAGTGGAAGGTCGAATTAAAATACGCAACTCCAGCTATGTTAATTATGTAACTGGAATTGCTGTATCGTAAGTTGTGTTTCTGCACCATCCACACAGTGGAAGGCTGATGGGAGAAAATGTTCCCATCAGATTCCCTTACACGTCACAAAAGAAGGAGTACCGGATGCTGGCTGAAGCTGCCTTCAATATTCAATTTACGGGTCTATACTAGACCCGCTAAATTGAACACCAGAAGCTTGACCTCTGAAGCACTGATTTTCGAAATAGCCATGTAGTGGCTGGGAACCCCGGGCTCTTTAAATAATCAGGCTCCAGGGCAGCTGTCCCTTTTGCCCTCCGTTGTCAGCCAGCCCACAGTAAACACACCGTGAAGTGTGGAAAATATTAAACCACATGAGATATCTTAATCCCAGTACAACCATTAATATAAAAATGGATGCTGCTAGTGCTAGTAAGAGTAGACTTAGAATAGATCATTCAGTTTCAATGCATAGATCATCATTATGCTTTACAAGCATATAAACAAAATCCTTGCCCTGAGTATTTTTATTTTGCATTATACCAGAGTTAAATTTGAACCGTGCAACTATAATGTACTAAAATAATCTCTCCAATGTACCACACTTGCTTAAACTATAATAAAGTTCTGATCCAGATGGAGACTGTTTTAAAACCATGATCTTTAAATACACTTAACTTTACTGCCAATTCAATACTCACTTGTGGCTTTAAAAGACTTGATTAGATCACTATAGATATAAAGAAAGGCCATTACTACTGAGAGCTTTTTCTGACAAAGCACTTGTATGCCTTCTCCTCAGATTTCATACAAGTGCGCCTAGTTAGGAAAGCATCTTTCTGAATTCAAGTTCTAGTCAAATTCAAGCACATTTTCTCTCATTGTCACGCACCTAATATAGGCTCACCCCTATAGAATGGAGTCATTAGATATTTATGACCTCAATTTCCATACCTTTCCGACAACTTACTATAAGGTTCAGCTCTGTTCTCCTTGCAATAACTAGAGAAGCTGCCAAAAGCAATTAGAGATGAAAATGAAATTATATAGTTTTGCTTATAATGGCAAAACTCATCACCATAAAAACAAGAAAGGATGTTTATATAAAATGATGTGAACCACAAGTCATCTGTATTCTAAAAGTTTCTTCATTTTCTTTATCTAATTATAGTGTCACTTCAAAAATTAGTGTCTCTTGAATGCTTTCCCTGCTAAAGCTGTAACTCTATAAAATGCATGGATTATATTATGAGCTCCAATTGATGACTGCTATTATCTCTCCATTCTATATTTCAACTGTATATTCTCATGCAGTATCAACACACACGTCTTGAGCAGCACTGTAATTTTCAAAATGACTAAGACTTTCAAGTAAGTGCTGATTAGAATGAAGTGGCATCACTGAAACAAATGAACTCCTACTAATCCTATCATCACTGCCCTCACACCAATAAAATCCATTTGTTTTGTATACATGTTGTTTGTCATTAACCAACGTCTTCCTGCAGTAATACGTAGCATGAATGCTCATGTACTTAGAATCTTATATCCTGTAACGTATAAGGCAAAGATAGTCTTTCTGCTGATCTAGAACTTGGGCCTGAATATAGTTTGCAATACAAATAGACACCAATGACAGCAACAAGCAGACATTCTAATGACACTTAAAATGGTGCAGTCAATGAATACCAGAAAGATCAACTTGCCTATATTTTCATGTACAGAGTCCTTGATTCCACTGATGATATGTGAATTTTAGTGAGGATAAACACACGTACCTCAGCACTAAACTATGAAATGAGGATTGATAAAGCTCTACAGTTTATATATGTATGGTCTTCTCTGTTACTGGAGTATTGTACTGAAGAGTGGTTACAGTGCAAGTGTAAAAAATATTGTCAACGGCTTTGCACAAGTCTTAAAATCATATCAACAATTTATAGTATCTGAAGCTCTGTCCCACGTCTATCTTGTGCAATTGTACCATAAACTTTGTATTAGACTTTGGAAAGAGACTTTACTGGATATTTTTCCTGTTTGTGATTAACCTGTGAAATGTCAGTTTTGTCAGTGATTTACAAATACTGTAACTGTACATACATTTAGTTAAATGGACAAAATATTGTTCATTCCTCCGGATGAAATTATAATAATCTGCTGAAAAAATATTTCAGGAAAAAAATAAATTATTATCATCATTTAATATTGTTTATCCTAGAGCAAAATGCAGTAAAAGCTCTATGATTTGCAAAACTGTCTACTACATCTTCAATTAGAGACAAGAGGGTGAGGTAATATCATTTTTTGGACCAAATTCTGTGTACCTCAGCCACCTTGTTACTCTAATATCCTAGGGTACACAGCTACAACACTGCATAAATCTTCAGTTAATGAAGTCTTTCCAAAGGATCATAGATAAATTATTAGATGACTAGCACAATCTTATTAATGATATCCTTGAACAAATTATGAACTCAGAGCAAATTAATGCTATAAAATTTCCTCAGAAAAAGGGATAGTGATATCTTTTCCTGACCTTATTTTCCAACATCCTTGCTTTGCTGTAGTGTATGATTTTATCCTTTAACATAATGCTATTTAATACAGCATCACATGATTGTACAGACATTTTTATTACTATATTTACTCCTGCTATAAAAGGGTGACTGCAAAAGAATTGCTCTGGGAGCATTTAAGGTGCTTAAGTATAAGATTAGCATTTACTGTAGCTTCAAAGACTCATATTATATAAAAAGATTTATATAATTGCAAGTTAAAAAGGTACAGACAGCGTGCTTCCAAAGTGATTTATTAAAATCTACCTTGATTTTACAATCTGATCCATGTGGAAGTTCACTTATGCCTATGCCTAATCCTAATGAAAGCATTTATAATTTTCCATATGGGTATAGGGGTTGGATCATAAGTATCAGATTGCAAAATCAGTATGCCAATTGGTTATATCAATGGTGTTACTCTTGGTAAAATAAGCACATATAAAACCGTCTGAAGAATTAGGGCCTCTATTGTAGTTTTAAGGTACAATTTTCAAAAGTGTTTTACTCTCATCAGAGTCAATGGGTGAAAGCTGTATTAGGCTAATGCTGAATCTTATAAAACTCAGGTTTAAAGTCTTTACTTGCAGTTATAGACAGCTACATTAACTATCACAACACTACACCCTCTAAAATAAATGATTAATAACCAATATTTTGCAAAAAGGCGAGATGCTTGTGGCTTTTGAGTGAAAGTCTAATATGTGTATGTAGAGCTCATAAAAGCTCTTTACTAATGTTTTTAAAACAACTGAATTTTTCAAAAATTGTTCACATTTCTTTATATTTTAAATGAATATTTTTAAACTCTTTAATCAAAGAGTTTAGAGAAGATTTTAACGGTTATTAAAATAGTTATTTGTTTACTGAAAAAACAGGTTTTGGTAACTAAAACTAGTTGATATAAATTGTGATAAATGTTTAAATGAGAGTCACAAAACTGAAGGAAAAATGGATTTTTGAGAAAATTTGATGAGTGAAAGACATCCAGAAGATTTACCATTTTAGATTAATATAATGCTATTTGTGCCTGGTTTTGAAAACTGAGCCTGGCTAACCCAGATCATAAATGTCAATCATTTTTGAACTTTTACATGTGATGAGGTAATCTTCCAACCAAGAAAAATGTGTCTGTCTCTGCTTTTGTGGAGTGTTTCCAGCTACTGAATAAATAACAGGGTGGGCATTCAGTTTTCTGCTTAGAAATCTAGTATTGACATTCACTTGAGATAACCTGATTAAAACTAAGGTCCCAAACTTGTATCTCCATTAGCCAATACTTTCATTTAGAATTTATTCTCCATTAAGAACATAGGAACATAAGAATAGCCATACTGGATCACACCAAAGGTCCTTCTACCCCAGTATCCGGTCTTCCAACAGTGGCCAATGCCAGATGCCCCAGAGGGAGTGATCAGAAGAGGTAATCATCACGTGATACCTTTCCTATCATCCATTTCCAGCCTCTGACAAACAGAGGCTAGGGACACCATTTCTAACCAACCTGGCTAATAGCCATTGAGGGACCTATCCTCCATGAATTTATCTAGCTCTTTTTTAAACCCTGTTAAAGTCCTGGTCTTCACAACATCCTCTGGCAAGGAGTTCCACAGGTTAACTGTGCACTGACTGAAGAAAACTTCCTTTTGTTTGTTTTAAACCTGCTACCTATTAATTTCATTTGGTGGCCCCTAGTTCTTATATTATGGGAACAAGTACATAATTTTTCCTTACTCACTTTTTCCACATCAATCATGATTTTATAGACCTCTATGATATTCCCCTATAGTTTCCTCTTTTCTAAGATGAAAAGTTCCAATCTTTTTCATCTCTCTCTTCATATGGGACCTGTTCCAAACCCCTAACCATTTTGTTGTACTTCTCTGAACCTTTTCCAATGCCAATATATCTTTTTTGAGATAAAGCAAACACATCTGTACACAGTATTCAAGATGTGGGCGTACCATGGATATATATAGAGGCAATACGATATTCTCTGTCATCTCTATCCCTTTTTTAATGATTCCTACCATTCTGGGTTTTTTTTTTCCAATTTACATTACTTTATATTTATCAACATTACATTTCATTTGCCATTTTGTTGCCCAATCACTTAGTTTGGTGAAATCTTTTTGAAGTTCTTCACAGTCTGCTTTGGTCTTAACCAACTTGAGCAGTTTAGTATCATCTGTCAATTTTACCACCTGACTGTTTATCTCTTTCTCCAGATCATTTATAAATAGATTGAATAGCATAGGTCCCAGGACAGACCCATGGGGGATACTACCAGTTACCCCTCTTCTGAAAACTTACGGTTTATTCCTACCTTTTGTTTCCTGTCTTTTAACCAGTTATCAATCCATGAAAGGACCTTCCCACTTATCCCATGACAACTAACTTTACTTAAGAGCCTTTGATGAGGGGACTTTGTCAAAGGCTTTCTGGAAGTGTAAGTACACTATATCCAATGGATCCCCCTTGTCCACATGTTTGGTGCCCCCTCCCCCCCCAAAAGAACTCTTCCAGATTAGTAAGGAATGATTTCCCTTTACAGAAACCATGTTGACTTTCCTCCAACAAATTATGTCCATCTATGTGTCTGACAATTTTATTCTTTACTATAGTTTCAACTAATTTGCCAGGTACTGATGTTAGACTTACTGGTCTGTAATTGCCAGGATCACCTGGCATAAATAGAGCCATATTTAAATATTGGTGTCACATTAGCAATCTTCCAGTCATTAGGTACAGAAACTGATTTAATGATAGGTTACAACCCACAGTTTACAATTCCACAATTTCAAATTTGAGTTCTTTCATAACTCTTAGGTGAATGCCATTTGGTCTTGGTGACTTGTTACTGTTAAGTTTATCAATTTGTTCCAAAGCCTCCTCTAATGACACCTCAATCTGGGACAATTCCTTAGATTTGTCACCTAAAAAGAATGGCTCAGGTTTGGGAAGCTCCCTAACATCCTCAGCGGTGAAGACCAAAGCAAAGAATTTATTTAGTTTCTCCACAATGACTTTATCATCTTTGAGAGTTCCTTTGGCATCTGATCACCCAGGAGCCTCACTCATTGTTTAGCAGGCTTCCTTCTTCTTATGTATTTAAAAACATTTTACTATTACTTTTTTAATTTTTGGCTAGGTGCTCTTCAAACTCCTTTTTGGCTTTTCTTATTATATTTTTACACTTAATTTGACAGTTTATGCTCCTTTCTATTTTCCTCACTAGTATTTAACTTCCACTTTTTAAATTATGCCTTTTTAATTTCTCACTGCTTCTTTTATTTGGTTAAGCCAAGCCACATTGGCACTTTTTTGGTTTTCTTACTGTGTATTGGGGGTATACACTTAAATTGGGCCTCTATTATGGTATCTTTCAAAAGTTTCCATGCAGCTTGCAGGTGTTTTACTTTAGTCACTGTACCTTTTAATTTCTGTTTAGCTAACCTCCTCAGTTTTGTGTAGTTTCCTTTTCTGAAATTAAATGCAACAGTGTTGGGCTGCTAAGGTGTTTTTCCCACACAGCAATGTTACATTTAATATATTATAGTCACTATTTCCAAGCAGTCCAGTTATATACCTCTTGGATTAGTTCTATGCTCCTGCACTCCATTTAGGACTAAATCAAGAATTGCCTCATTCCAGAACCAGCTGCTCCAAGAGGCAGTAAATTAAGGTGTCAAGAAATTTTATATCTGCATCCTGTCCTGAGGTGATGTATATTCAGTCAATATGGGGGTAGCTGAAATTCACCACTATTACTGAGTTTTTTTATTTTGATAGATTCTCTAATCTCCCTTAGCATTTCATAGTCATCTCCCATAGCATTGCATAGAATCATAGAATACTAGGACTGGAAGGGACATCGAGAGGTCATCGAGTCCAGTCCCTGCCCTCATGGCAGGACCAGATACTGTCTAGACCATCTCTGATAGACATTTATCTAACCTACTCTTAACCTACTCCAGAGATGGAGATTCCACAACCTCCCTGGGCAATTTATTCCAGTGTTTGACTACCCTGACAGTTAGGAACTTTTTCCTAATGTCCAACCTAAACCTCCCTTGCTGCAGTTTAAGCCCATTGCTTCTTGTTCTATCCTCAGAGGCCAAGTTGAACAAGTTTTCTCCCTCCTCCTTATGATACCCTTTTAGATACCTGAAAACTGCTATCATGTCCCCCCTCAATCTTCTCTTTTCTAAACTAAACAAACCCAATTCTTTCAGCCATGCCCACTTATTCTCTCTCTCTGGTCCATTGTGAACCTTCGCAAACTATTACAAATAGGTGAGAAAAACTGAATGGCATACGTTCCCACTGATAACATCTTGGACTGAATAAAGTTTACTGCTTCATGACTTCTGAAAGAGGCTTTTGTAATTTGACCACAATACCAAATAAGGATGCTGCTGTTTTATACTGAGTTTTTTAAAATGGAGCCCTTCTGGCCTAGGAAAAAAATTACTTGCATTTAACCTCCAAGGATTTAACCTCCCTTAAAAGACACAGAGCTATCAATGACCAAAAACTTTTAACTTGCTTAAAATATACAATATTATACATCACATGAATTACTTTCCATGTTTTCTAATCAGTCTCATAAACATTAGCAATAGACTTTTGAGGACTCACAGAATGGGTGAGGAAGCCCCAGATGACTGAAAAATGGTAAAACATAGTATCTATCTTTAAAAATGGGAACTGAGAACCTGGGGAGTTATAGATCAGTCAGCCTAATTTAGATATCTGGGAAGTGACTGGAACAAATTACTAAATAATGAGTTTGTAAGCTTAGAGGATAGTAGGGTTATCAAGGAACAACATGGATTTACCAAGAACAAATTATGCCAAGCCAAACCTATTTTTCCTCCTTTCACAGGATTACTGGCCTATGAATAGGGGGAAGTATGAATGAGATAGCAATGGTGAGCAAACTTTTTGGTCCAAGGGCCACATCAGGTAGGGAAATTGTATGAAGGACTGGGTAGGGAAGGCTGGGGGAGGTTGTGTTTCTCCAAACAACCAGGCATGACCCAGCCCCTGTCTTTATCCAACCACTTCCAAGACCCCCACATCCTATCCAGGTCCCTGCTCCACACTCCTTGGCCACCCTCTTGGGGCCCCACACCCCTGCTTCCCACCCCTTGACTGCCCTCCTGCTCCCCAACCCTTATCTAACCCTTCCCTGCTCCCTGACCATGCCATTTGGTGCACTGTGGCTGGTGGCACTGCAGTTGCACCACGCAACCAGAACTGCAGCCATGCCACCCAGACCCTAGAGGAGCGGAGGCTGTAGGGAGGGGGGAAGGATAGAAGAGGAGAAGCTGGAAGATAGGATAATTATCAATGGTTCACACTCAAAGAGAATGATTATCAAATTGTTACCCATGTCTACCTCTCTCTGGTTTCCTTCATGAGCTAAAACACCAAAGATGTCTGACATGATATTTCTGATTGAAAAATCAGCATTTATTAATGTAGAAGAGTGGATTCAATGCTAAATTGTCCACTTACAATGGGCATGATATAGCAAGATCTTTTCCTTCTAGCCTCCCCGGTCACTAATAACTCTAGTTCTTTCTTCTCAGCCAGGAGGCACTTTAGTTAGTCTCTTCTGAAGTAATAGTGTCCCAACAAATAGAAGTGTCCTTATACCAGGTCTTTGACTCTTGGCTAAAGGCTTACCAGTGTCTAACCTTCTTTATTGAAGCTGATAGAGGCTTCATGTCACCTCTCCTGCCAGATGGTAGGGGAATACCTTCCTACTCCTAAATTCCAGTCCAGGAACCCTATAATGAGGAGGCAAGGTGTGTTCAGAACTGCACACACTGTCCGTCTTTGTCTCAAGGACAGGACTCAGGTCTCTCCCTTGTAATCCCTCAGCAAAATTTCAAACCAAAATGATAAACTGCTTCCCTCCTCAGACTTGACCTTTCATTCTTCAGTTGATTGTCTCCCACAGTTATATCTCTGGGGCTACGTCTACATTGGCAAGATTTTGCGCAGAAGCACCTGCTTTTGCGCAAAAACATGCTGTCTGTCTACACTGGCGGGGAGTTCTTGCGCAAGAACACTGACGTTCTAATGTGTGAAATCAGTGCTTCTTGTGCAAGAACTATGATGCTCCCACTCAGGAATAAGCCCTCTTGCGCAACTGTTCTTGCGCAAGAGGCCAGTGTAGACAGGTAACATGAATTTCTTGCGCAAGAAAGCCCGATGGCTAAAATGGCCATCGGAGCTTTCTTCTTGAAGAGAGCATCTACACTGGCATGGATGCTTTTGGGCAAAAGCACATCTCTTGCGCAAAAGCACATGCCAGTGTAGACGCTCTCTTGAGCAAATACTTTAACGCAAAAACTCTTGTGTTAAAAGTATTTGCACAAAATCTTGCCAATGTAGACGTAGCCTGGAAGTTTAGATCCTACCTCAGTCTCGGGGCTCACCCTCAGAATCTGTTTTACACTAGTGGCTATAGGCAGTCCTAGCCTCTTGCCTACTTCAGAGAGGCTCTCCCTACTCCAGAGAATCTTAGGCCCAAATGACTCCCTGTACTGACCTACCCAGACTCTCAACTTTCTAGTCCTAGAGAATGACTCAGAGTTAGTTCTTCATTCTCTCCCTACAGCTTCTTTTTTGTCTAGGTTTCCTTTTATTAATTATTATTATTATTAAGCTAATCACACATCTACTCTTCTTTCTGAGACTAATTTCTAATTAAGCCTGCCCCATCTTCCAGGTTCAGCAAGATAGCATAAGTGCCTTTTCAAACCCACATTAATCTTTCCAGAGCCTAAGTAGGATACATACCCTATCACAGTTAAATTGCGAAAACTCAAAGTATAGAAGCAAAAGTGGATTTTACAAAGAGCGTTGGAAAAATAATGCCAACTTTTAATAAAATAAAACTACATCATATGAGCTGGCAAAAATGATCTCAGATATTACCATTTTCATATATGAGAAATATATGGATTTGCCTGGAGGCTGTACTTGTACCAGTGGCCTTGAAAGTCCTTTCAGAACTATTTCACTGAAATAAGACCTTAAGGTCAGCTTGTCTACATTTTGCAGATGTCAAATGCTACATTTTGTAGGGATTTAAATACTGCAGCTCATGGAAAATTAGTGATATTTATTTGTTATAGTACCTCAAAATGCTTCCCCAGCAAAAGCCTTTCAGATATAAGCTTGCTCTCTCTCTCTCTCATGCAGACTATTAATTACATTAGCTTGTGATTGTAGTTTTCACAATGGAAAAGATTGATCAGATTTAGCATTCAGTATTTGAAACCAAGCCAGATTTCAAATGAATAAGTGGTTATAAACTAGAAGATAGTCAAACTCAATATACATTTTTAACCTAAAGAGGCAGAGAACCTATCACTCCCATATTTAGTTACTTTATTCTTTTGGAATTTGTGAGCAAGGTGTTTTAAGTTCCCAAAGATGCAGATAAGTAGTTGATGAGATTTTCAAAAATGCTTAAATTCACTGATTTTAATGGGATTAAGGCCACTAACATGCTTAGACATATTTGTAAATTGCACTAGGTGCCCATCTGACTCTTTTGGCACCTAAATGCCAGAGCTAGCTGAAAAATTGAATTGCTCTCCTACAAAAAGAGAGATTTTGAAATATTGTTTCATCCCTAAACTAGGACAAAAGAACAAAGTTTTGAAAACATTTGCAATGCCAAAAATATTTGTTTTGAAATAATGAAGAGTGTCAACATTTTTGATCCACAAGAGGAAGTGCACCTGTTGCCATTTTTATTTGAATTTTCATAGCATAGGTTAATCAGGACACGGAAAGGTGAGAGAAGGGTTTGGAGATGGGCTAATACTATTTTCTTTTATCCCAAAAATGGCTGATGAGAGGGTGAGTGTTCCTTGCATTTTCGGGCACTGCGGCTACTTACGGGAATGCTTTCTGGTGGTGACAGGGCACCAAAAGGGGTTCCCATGTGGCCAGAAGAAGGAGAATGAGCCTAGTGCCCTGTGGTTCACTTCAGAAGGAGGTACTTAGACTTGACAGTGGGTCAGCAAAAGACCCCCCTCCCCACCCGGGAGCTAAGAGCTCCACCATACAGGCCACCTCTTTGGTCCAGGTCCCCTGCCCCAGCTCATACACAAGTGTAGCTGTCAACTGCTCACCCAGAGGTTGTGCTGTAGGAGTGGGACTGGACAAGGCTGTGCATACAATCCACAAGTCAGTAGGCAAATGAGATGCTCATCTTAGTCAAGTGAAAAAGGGAGAACCTGCATGTTCCTAGTCCCACCTGTGAGGGAGGGGATGGAGAAATATCCCCCCCTTACATTTTTTAAACAAAGCACCCTTCCCAAAATAGTTTTGTCTTATTTCTTGTTAATTTCATTTCTTCAATTCATGTGTATTCCAAGTATCAAGAGATAAAGGGTATGACCTGGTACCAGAAAAAACAAGGTAGAAAGCTTGGTTAAGTCTAAGATCAAAATAAGATATGCAATTTGTGCAGCTCTAATTGTGTATCTTATTTCAACCTACGGTGCAGTGTAGCCACACCCTAAGATGGCTGTGAAGGTGTGCTCTCTTTTTAAATCTGCAAAGACAGTAAGGTGTGTTGTCAAGTCAGGGTGTATATGTAAGCCAGTACTGCTGCTAGTCTTTCTACTGCTTTCCCAGTGGTCTGTAAAGGACATGCTGTGTGATGTCTGATCATTAATCTCCATGTTAGGATCATAGAATCCTAGGGCTGGAAGAGACCTCAGGAGGTCATCGAGTCCAGCCCCCTGCCCAAAGCAGGACCAACCCCAACCTGCAACAAAAACAAAAACAAGTGTACCCTTCCAGCTTCTGAGCTACTCAGAAGCTACTTCTGAGCTACTGCGCTGACAAATGTCTCAAGAGCACACAAATACGGCACCACTTTTTTTCCCAAATAGAAGGAGCTAGTGACCTGTCATCTGGGACCAGGTGTTACCAAAAAACATCTGAAGCCCTCACCTTCCACCACGGAGAAAGAAAATATATCCACTGCCAGAATCTTTTTGCATTCTGTGATCAGCTTCACAGCACTAAGGAATCTGAGCGTGTGTTTGCACCCCCACCCTCACTAAAACTATGGTAGGGTCTGTTGGTTAATCATGCTAGACTTAGCTGACAAATTGTGGAGATTATTGGTGATGGAGTCTTGTGAGCTAACCTACTCTGGCACTTGGTCCTGTGATTGCATTCCCTGTCTTTTTAGCATGCTACTTAGAATCCTGGCACAGGCTGATTCTACATCTGTGAGACAGGCAAATGGCAGTGCTACTAACCCCAGCATTAAGACTGAAATGGTTCCAAACCCAGGGGGCCGTCTGCTTGCATTTTGCAAGACAGGGTTGGGAGACTATAATTTGTGTCAGTTGCTGAGAATTAAATGCAGAGTGGAAGCAGTGCCTTCTCCCACTGGCTTTTATCAAAACCACATCCATTAGAGATGAAAAGGCAGGAACCGCTTCCCATCCCTCTTGCCCTTGGAGCCATGACTAACAACAATATCCTTTCCCAAAATGAAGTAATGTTGGAGCAAAAATTGAGAGGGAATGGTAGCTGTTGTGTTGGGGCATTAGCCAACATGACATTTGGAAATTTGGATAAAAAAATAAAATATTAACATGGTACATACTAATGGATAAAAACCAGACTGATATGTCTCTAAATGTAATTGTAAATGGGAAATCAAGCAAGTGTGTTTCTTGTGTGGGGCCTTAGGGATTGGTGAGTACGATCCTGGGATGCATAAATAGGTGTATCTCAAGTAAGAGTAAACAGGTTATTTTACTTCTGTAAAATATTTTACCATTTGCAACTGGTGCAACCACTGTGGGATACTGTGTTCTGTTGTGGTATCCACAGTTCAAGAAGTATGCTGCGAACTTGGCTACAGAAAAGCACTATGAAATGACTAAAGGATTAGAAGGCATGCTGTATAGCCATAAGCTCAAAGAGTTTAATCTATGTAGCTTAACCTCTTTGTTAAGATCTTTGATTATAGTCTATAAGTATCTAAGTGGGGAACAAATATTTAATAATGGGCTTTTCAATTTAGCAGAGAGAGGTTTAAACATGATCCAATGGTTGGAAGTTTAAACCAACAAGTGTAGGCTGGAAATAATGTGTAATTTTTGAAAGCGAGGGTAACTAACCATTTGGAACAATTTACCTATATTTGTAGTGGATTCTCCATCACTGATGATATTTAAAGAAACATTAGATGTTTTTCTAAGAGTTAAGCTTTAGCAAATATTTTCCTGAAGTTGTATTACACAGGAAGTCAGACTAGGTCACAGAGATCCCATCGAACCTTGAAATATATGGAACAGAGGCGACTTCATGTAGGGTTAGAGAAACTAGAGCTGCACTAACAATCTCTTCCTCCAGCACACTGACTGGTTGATTGTGCCCCAGGGAAACAGTCTTTTCTGAGGAGAAGTTTCAGAGATGATGCCTGGGAGGGTGAAGGTCACTGAGCAGGTTTACATAGAGTGAGCATGCTCAGTATAATCTGCTGAAGCAACTGCTGTCACTCTGTCCGCTCAGTCTCAGCAGGTATGGACTATCTCTGAGGCCACGTCTACACTAGGAAACTATTTTGAAATTACTGAATTTGACCTAAGAATTCCCAATTTAACAAATTCAAACTTGTGCATCCTCCCGACAGGGAAGCCATGGGGCCAGAGCTGCTGTAAAGCAGTGCCATGCTCATGGCCCTTGTGCTGCGCCTCATGGTGCAGTACTTCCAGCCTGCCAGCATGTTGCTCCAGCAGGACCAGGATGAGGACGAAGAGAACGAGGAGCACACATGCCTGCATGGCCTGCAGGCCCTGCTCAGCCAAGTCCTGGTGCTCCTACTGCTGCATACGCCCCTCAGTCCCCTGAACACTGTCAAACACCGCTTCTGGCAAAGGGATACACGCTTGGACTGGTAAGACCGCATCGTTCTGCAGGGATGGGATGATCAGCAGTGGTTGCAGAACTTCCAAATGTGGAAGACCACCTTCCTGGAGCTCAGCAAGTGGCTCACCCCTGCCCTCAGGTGAAAGGGCACATGAGACCCACCATCCCCATGCAGAAGCATGTGGCCATCGCCCCATGGAAGCTCACCGCACTGGATAGTTACCGCTCTGTCGGGAACCTGTTTGAGGTGGGGAAATCCATAGCTGGGACTGTGCTCATGCAAGTAACCAAGGCCATCAACCGCATGCTACTACAGAGGGTCGTCACTCTGGGCTATGTGGGCAGCATCATGCATACCTTTGCCACCATTGGCTTCCCCAACTGCCATCCTGGCCCTCGACCCCCGTGCCTTAGAGTTCATCAACCAAAAGGGGCACTTCTCCATGGAGCTGCAGGTGCTCATTGAGTATAAGGGTCGCTTCACTGACATCAACCTCAGATGGTCGGGAAAGGCACACGACGGCTGTATCTTTTGGAACTCCTGTCTTTTCTGAAAGATGCACGCTGGCACTTTTTCCCCCAGACTGCACCACTGGAGTCAGGGAGAAGGACAAGCCCATTATGATCTTGGGCAACCTAACCTACCTCTTGCTCCCCTGGCTCATGAAGCCCTACACGGGCAGCCTGGATCCCTGCAAGGACGAGTTCAACACCAGGCTGGGTAGGTGCAGAATGGTGGTGGAATGTGCATTTGTGTGTTTAAAGGGAAAGTTCAGGAGTCTTCTCACCCATCTGGACCTTAGTAAGTGCAACATCCCCTTCATTCTGGCAGTCTGCTGTGTGTGTGTGTGCTCCACAAACTTTGCAAAAGCAAGGGGAAGACTTTTCAGCCAGGGTGGGCTGAAAGACTTTTCAGCCAGGGATGCTTAATGTCTAGCCAGGGAATTTGAGAAGGCAGCCAATAGTGCCATCAGGAGAGCACATCAAGAGTCTGTGCTCAGAAAGTCCTTGAAGGACAGTTTCATGCAAGGCCTTTTTTGAAACTCTCCCCCGTGGCTCTCCACAAGGGGCTCCTGCATTCCCTATACATGCCTTTCATTTCCCACACTCCCTTCCCTTGCCCTCTGTTCCCACCTTTCTCCCCTTCCCTGCAGAGCAAACACAGACATTGTTGAAAAAACAGCAATCTTTATTTGGGGGACATACAACAGGGGAAGGACTGGGCAAAGAACCTGGAATAGGGAGAGGGGCTGAGGGACACAGCTGGGACTGGCGTCTGCCTCCGGGTGATGTGGAGGCTCTTGCTGCCCTAGAGGGCCCATTGTCCCATATTCTGGAGCCCTAGAAACCCCTGGGGACTCTTGCAGGGGAAACCATCATGCAGGCGGGGAGGTGGCTGGTAGCCCATTTCATGCACGATGCCAGACGCTCCATCACTGAGGTGCGAGTGGTGAATGTGCCATCATGCAGGCACTCCAGCTCTTCCCAGGTGGCCTCTCTCTCCTCCCGGGCATCCTAGCACTTCTCCCAGTCAGCGGCTTGCTCCTGGTGCTCTGCCTTGAGTCCTGGGACAGGGACTGCAGACAGACCACCTGCTCCCTCATCAGCTCCTCCCAGGCTCTTTTCTGCCTGCAGACCCCATTCAGTCATGCCATGTGGGACAGACACTTCTCCTCTTCCCAGGACCTTTACAGTTCCACAAGAGGAGGAGAGCAGTGGAGACGCTAGGTGTGGCCAAAGTGATCAAAGCCAACAGCTACAGGAAGCCTCTGAAAGCCAATTAGTTCAAATTAGTGGCACAGGAGCATCCACGCTAACATTATTTTGAATTAATTTCAAAATTAGCATTATTCCTGATGAAAAGCAGAAGTACAGAGTTTGAATTCTGCAGTCATTCTGAAATAACAGGCTGGATGTGGGGGCGTATTTTGGAATAAGGTCCTAGTGTAGACCATGGCTGACTATCATCCTTGGGCAAGGTGGAAGCTGGTAAATCCTCTCCCTAATGTATCACTCTGATTCCTTTCCCTTCTCTTCCAGGGGTTCACGCTGCAGAATGTCCACAATTGATTATCCACTTTGCAATCCAGAGATGGTCTTATTTTCTTACTCTAAATTTCCCCATTGAAGAAGTTGGATAACCAAGACTGATTTAACTGTATATAATGCAATCAATACTGGGGTATGCATGTGTTTGTGGGGTTGTCTCTTATTAATAACAGTTGCCTCTCTTTTAGTATTAAGACAGAGAGCCTGTGCCTTCTGTTATGGAATTCATAGGTGAATAGGGGAGCACTGAAGCTAGCATTAACACAGTGGATGTGTGGAGCACGATATGTGAGCTTTGTGCATCCCTTGTGTATACTCAGAAGGTGTGCTCAGTGCAAGTAATGACTATCCGTAGGTCTATAGTTCAGATTCAGCAATGCTTGTTACACATTAACAAGAAGGAAAAAGGATTCTAGTCAGGGATCAGGACAGAAGGTCTGACTGCTCTTCCTCTGAGTTTATTTTTTATATCCTTTATGGATCATCATTCCTTCTGTGACTGGCTCTGTGCGGTGGAGAGGTCATAAGACTGCTTGAGTTCTCGGTGGGCTTATGGGGAGGGGGCAGAGTTGCTTATCTTTTGCTAACAGTGTTCTGTACATGCAGTTGTATATATTCTTTCTAAACTTTGTCAGCTTTTTTGCTCCCATTCTGACTTCTGATGTTTACTGAATGCAAAAATACATAGAACTGGGCTTTAAAAATTATCCAAACATTTTGGGGGAAAAAAGTAGTATCTGCTTGCTATAAATGGAAAGTTCTCTTCAATGGATTTTAGTGTATTTTTGCAGCCATCTTGTCATATGACATGTAAAATGCTTTCTCTCTGCTCTTAATCATAGGAAGCTAATCATATAGTATACAAGAGACAGGAAGTGTAAAGTTGTAGTGCATGCAAGAAGCCATTTGCAGTGCACAGGAAATGTTTAGGCCTACAAAACCCAGGAATTATGGTAAATATTTTTTACCGGCATCTAATCAACTATTTATTGGGAGCAGCCCTGTAACCAGAATAGGAAATGGAAAAGTCAATCTTTGGTGAAAAATATACATTTAACTCAAGTTCTAACAGCAATACGATCACAATATACAACTATTCTTCTAAGCACTATCAACCAGTAACAACTTTAATGTTTTAGGGTAAAAGGCCTATAAAATATAGATATTAACGCAAGGTTCTTATTTACCCTATATAGTATAATGCAATGTGTATGACTATAATCACAAATATGTTATGCTCTAAAAAACAGTCTAGTTTCCTTTGATCCAGCTTGATGGTCATTTTGCTTGTTCATAATTTGAATAGAAACCTATTTGTGTTGTTGACTTTGACTATGAAGAGTGCAATAAGGGAACTATGTGTGTGTGAGAGAAGCATGTGACCATTTGCCTACTTGCTGTGGAAGGAGCTAACTGTATAAGCAAATGGATAATTGTCTTCCCTGAGTACTCATGCTAACTGAATGCACAAACAGAAAACAGAGATGATTGGAAGTTTTTTTTGACAGAAAATGCTGATTCACTGGACAGACACCTTAAAGATAATTAGGAAAGACCATTATGTCTGAAGCTGAATTAAATTAGTAGAACTGATGAACCCTGGAGACAGGCAGAGACCTTCCCTTCCCCCTCCCCCCCGGCCCTCCCAAAAGTAAGAGACAATGATGGGAAGCCTGACAATAACCATCAAAGGATAACTCTGGAAAACACAGATTAACACTTTTTATGGATGGATGATTGCAAAATGACACTGCAATACCTATAGACTCAAATGCAAACTTACGTGTGTAAGAAGGGGAGCTCTGGCCATTAAACTTTGGATTTATCAGTTTTATTAGGATTTGACAAAACTTCTGCCAGGACACAGGCAGGTTTCCATTAGAATATTGGTATTTGAGGGGCCACACCATTGTAGTGAGCCAGGTTCCCACCAGATCCTGGCTGCTGCTGGGTCTCTAAGGCCTGCTTGAATCCCTGGCTCCATGGTGGACACTCTGGCTGGCAGAGCTGGTAGGGTCCCTGCTCTGCAGCTTAAGGGCAGAAGACCCCTGGCACTTCCCCTGACTAAGCTCAGAGGCTGGCCCACTAGGATAGGGAACCTGGTAGCCTTTAAAGCCCTGATGCCTTGCCTAGCCAGTAAGAGTGACTTGAACCATGATGGACTGGTAACTATACACCATCTATTGGATCTTTAGGTGTACATATGCATATGCTCTTTTCATTTGTATTCTCAATAAACACAGTTTATTGCCTTTTCCTGGAAAAAGATCCTGTGAGCTTCTTACAAGCATAACATCCCCTCATGGTCCCTGTTACTCAGGGTAGCCCTCCCTCCCTCCCAAAGCACTAATCACCAGTGTTCTGAAGTAAAGGGGAAAAAAAGAAAAAGAAAAACACCTGAATCTGAATGGTCAGAAGTAATATGCCACAGAGAAAGATGCAAAGTACAGTACACATTACTTACAACATGATTCAGTGTTGTTACATTCACAAAGGAATAAGATGTGGCATTGTTCTAAATATAAAAGAATTTGTTCAAATGATAAAAATCTTAGCTCTCTCAACAGGTAGTCTGCTATATAGCTGAACAAATATTTTGTTTTCCATATATATTTAACAAATTCTTGGCCTTTGCAGCAAATATTAAAACTTTACAGATAACTCCATCTTTAATTTCACAGCCAATTTGAATCACTGTTGTAGAATTCAAATAAAAAAGCCATAGGTAACAATTACTTCTAAATGACACATTCTTTTCAAATATGGCAGAAAGATGTTTATTTGCTAATGCTAGTGATGAGGTTTGAAAGCAATTAAGAACACACAGATGGTATTTTAGTATTATATTCCATTCAGAATCCAGAAAATTCTCCACATTGTTCTGTTTACCCAGCATTTTAAGTTTTTCACAAGCACAGGAAAGGATGTGGTAAGATTTTCTATGTATGCACAGTTGTTTAATAAGACTGAGTGGATGACTTTACACTAAGAAATGAGTAGTTTTTCCTCAGAGATATACAAAAGGAAGCAGATCCTTTTTATTCATGTATATTTTATCAGCGTTGGCTTCCTGGAGCGTATTACACTAAGTCAATTCTCTTCACTGCCTGAATTGGCTAGTTCTAGCCAGGTAGAGATTGCATATTGACTCCTCGATTCTAACAGAAAACCACAGTAGCAAAATATTAACTATCTACAAACAGTTATATGATTGTGCCCAATTATTTCAAATACAAAAGTGAACATATGGATCACTGTGGTCATGTCCTATAGGCTTGATCGTTACAACTGGCCCTATCCAGGAACAGAGTCACTAGTTAGACTGGGAGGATCTGTCTCTCACTATGGCCCTTTTACACTATTGCAATGGCATACAAGAACCAAAGAGTCTTAGCAAGCCAAGGAATTATTCAACTGATGCAGACACATTATAGGACAACTCAACGCTGCCCTGGGCAGGCACCACGCCTGAGCCTCTGTACACAAATCAAACTGGGGCGCAGAAAAGAAGTATGTGTTGGTGTGGGAAGAGAGTCACTGTAGCTTACCCAGCTATGGGATTCTCAGCTTCTGTGGGCTTTACAGCAAGCCACAAGCCTGTGGGTAGGGTGGAGGGTAAGAGGGTTTGCACTCCTGACTGCTTTAAATTACTGTCAGGGCAGCACTAGCCATCTGCATCCCAAAAGAGAAAGAGAGGGCACAACGGTGTTTTAAAGCCAGGTACAGCATAGTTTCAGCTATTATATCTAGGATTGGCATGCTGAAAAGACTCCAACTTGAACAAACTGCAGTATTCCATCTGCTTAGGAAAACAAACTGGTGTGAATCTATTAGCCCTGCACTCTGCTCTCTGCACTGACTTTCCTACTGAATCCTATTTAAAGTCTCCACTATGATATTCAAAGCACAACATGGGTCTGCTCCAAGCAATGCAAGAGATTACTTCTCCCTCTATCAATGACAGCTATATTTCACTCTGGCTATGTCTAGACTGGCATGATTTTCCGCAAATGCTTTTAACGGAAAAGTTTTGGATATGTTTTTAGACATCTGAGGCTTGTACATGCTATCCCCCTATAAAACGTGATTGCACATTAGCAGGAAAACATTTCATTAATTAAATAGAAAAATCTAAGATTTATAAGATTTGCATGGAAATTGTTCTCCTGAAGAATAATACCAAGATTTTCACCTGTCAGAGCAGTGCTCAGTAAAGGAAGCACATGTTGGTGTCTACTCCCTGCTCCTGATTCCCACCCTAGCCTGGATGCGGCTTTGTGACTTGAAGCAGGAGCTGGGCAGTTAGAGTGCTCTCACCATTGTAAGAGCCTTTAATGGACACTATACTGAAGACAAATAAATATAGCAATATGGCCCCTCCTCAGGCCCTCTGTCTCCTCAATACACCCCAGACATTCTCCTTACCAGGCATTGAGGAGACAGAAGCACAGCATAAGGACTGAACATAAATGATCCCACAAGGGAGTTCTCTGCTGGCCATTTAAGCCAAGCTTATGCTCGCTTTGAACTACTACTGAGTGGTGTAAAGGGTCCAAAACTCATTAGAGGATCTGGCCCCAGGCAGTTAAGTAGGTCTATTTGGTAGTTTTATCCTAGCTTTCCTTAATGTAATATTATTTTATGTATTACATCCCAGTTAGAAAGAACATATACATACACACCCATTCTGCAGTGGTGAACATATATATACTGTGGCAAGTGACGTTCTTTGTCTTACCAGCCTCAGTGTTCCTCCCTTTGGAGAGATGAGCCTGAGGTAAATCAACCACTATATGCCACACTGGATAGTCAGTCTTTCCCCTATCAGGCACTCAGGTGTCTATGTTTCCACTAAGAGGAGAAAAAAAGCACAGCCTCTCCTGCTGGAGATACTTATGCCTATGCTGTGCCAGCCTAAAAACAGCCCCTCTTTCATTTCACCCTGATCTCAACAGGGGAAATTTTAAGAAGGTCTCTGGCAACCCTTAATTGAATTCATTTGAAACTAATTGGCCTGGGGCAGCTCCCTCTCATCTGATAGGGAAGAGGGCCTTTAGCATTGCAGAGTTTATATTTTTGCCTTCCTATATCTTCTTACAGCTGGCTGGCCTGATTTTGTAATAATAGCCATTCTGATCTGATTATCCAAGCCACAGACACAGAGTATTTCTAAGTACATTTTTGTCCTTCAATTTGCACTTCAGTTCATATGAGTTCTACATGTATAGTGAATACTCCTCCTCCTCCCCCCCAAAAAAATGTTTACTGAACTATATCATGAACAGCCACATATGTTGTAGCTGTGGCTAAATGAATTCTGTTCTTCCTCCCTCCATACCATTTTTGACAAGCAATTCATTATTTAATCACAGATTTATGGGCAAAGCTGGAGATACTGGTGAAAAAGCTGTCTGTTCTTAATGGGGGGTGAGGAGAAGAAAAGGAGTCACTTCAGTTTCAGATATGGAAATATACATTACAATTTCTCAAACTAAACATTTCATTTTTACCTCTAATTGGCCACATATTTAGGCAAATACTTTATTCTTACAGGATCTGCTAGAGTGTGTATTAATCTCACATGTACAGTCAAAGCAACATATTTTTAAGACTAATCTAAGTTTATTTTGCAGGTTTCTTTGAAAGCATTTTTAATAACACTAGCTGGAACATTTTTATATAAACACCATTCAAAAAATTTAAACCTGTCCCACTGTCACAGCATGTCGGGGGGGAGGAAGGAGAGAGGGTGGGATCTCTGACCCTGCACCCCTATCCGCAGCCAGATGTGACTCTCATCCAGTAGGTAGAACAGAAGGTTTATTGGTTCATAGGGACACAACGTAGCTTAGGATCGATGTTCACACAGGGACCATGAGCAGGCGGCCTTATTCCTCTCAGGCCCTTCTCCTGCCTTTTCCTGCTTTAAGATCTTGCTCCCATCTTAACCCAGCCAAGACTGACTCTTCCCACAGACTCTAGCCCCAGCCTGGAGTCCGCTCTCACCTATCCCTTGTCTCCCTTCCCTGGCAGGAGTTATTATCTCCTGTGTCTGGCCCTCAGGTATCTGGGCTCAATACACATCTGCAGTGAGTTACGCCCAGCGTCTCGCTCTTCATGCAGAGAGTGCTGCAGTGCCTGGGGGAAACTAAGGTACACACACACACAGAGCACAATACAGCAAAAAGTGAATGTAACAACACCCCCACTACGTCACACCCACAGTCAACATATGGTGCAGGCACATGAAGGATAAGTCCACAGTGTGGTTTAGTGGATAAGGTGCTAGCTTGTGCCTAAGGAAACCCATGTTCCATTTGTCTGTTGTGTGATCTGGAACTTGACTATGCCTCTGTTTACCATCACCACCATTAGTCTATCCAGTCTATTTAATGTATTAGGTGTTTCTCATACTATCTGTACTATCCCTAAAAAATGTGGTACCTAACTTCTTTTGGGGCCTCTAGATACTATTGTAATAGATAAAGCTTGTATGAGATAAAGTTCTATAATTGCAAAAACACAGCTCCTCCAAAGGTTCTTAGGTGCCTTACTCTCATTGAAATCAATGGTATTTAGGTGCCTAAATTCCGTGAGGATCTGGACAATTGTTAGTCTAGGTCTTTTACAGGGAATAGAGGGAAGAAGAAAGTACAGGTTGAACCTCTCTGTTGTGGCAATACCTGTGGTCTGGCAGGGGCAGGGGTTAGTAGCTGGGGACACAAAGCCCAGGGGATGGAGCCCAGAGGGGACCCCAGCTAGGTCTCTTGACAGACCCTGGGAGAGACTGGAGTCCATCTGTAGAGGAGCCAGAATTGACCTTCCCTGGTCTGGCAAACTCTCTCATTCAGGATCAGTCAGATCATAGAATCGTAGAATCATAGGGCTGGAAGAGACCTCAGGAGGTCATCGAGTCCAGCCTCCTGCCCAAATCAGGACCAATCCCACCTAAATCATCCCAGCCAGGGCTTTGTCAAGCCAAGACTTAAAAACCTCTAGGGATGGAGATTCCACCACCTCCCTAGATAACCCATTCCAGTACTTCACCACCCTCCTAGTGCAATAGGTTTTTTCTAATATCCAACCTAAACCTCCCCCACTGTAACTTGAGACCATTGCTCCTTGTTCTGACATTGGTCACTATTGAGAACAACCTCTCTCCATCTTCTTTAGAACCTCGCTTCAGGAAGTTGAAGGCTGCCATCAAATTCCCTCCCCCCACCCCAATCTTCTCTTCTTAGACCAAATAAGCCCAAATCCCTCAGCCTCTCCTCGTAGGTCATGTGCTCCAGCCCCCTAATCATTTTGGTTACCCTCTGCTGGACCCTCTCCTTTCTGTAGTGGGGGACACAGAATTGGATGCAATACTCCAGATGTGGCCTCACCAGTGCCGAATAACAGGGAATAACTTCTCTTGCTCTGCTGGCAATGCTCCTCCCCCTAGTTTAATGTAATCTGAAAACTTGTTGTGGGGGCAATCCATCCCCTCATGCAGTTCATTAATAAACATCTTGAACAAAAGCAGCCCTAGAACCGATTCTTGGGGCACTCCACTTGAAACCAACCACCAATCAGACATCAAGCCATTGATCACTACCCGTTGGGCCCAGCAATCTAGCCAGCTTTCTGTCAACCTTACGTCCATTTATCCGATCCATACTTCCTTAACTTGCTGGCAAGAACATTGTGGGAGATGTTTTGCTAAAGTCAAGGTATATCACATCCACTGACTTTCCCACATCCACAGAGCCAGTTACCTCATCCTAGAAGCTAATCAGATTGGTCAGGCATGACTTACCCTTGGTGAATCCATGTTGACTATTCCTGATCATTTTCCCCTCTTCCAAGTATTTCAGAATGGATTCCATGAAGATCCCCTCCATGATTTTTCCGGGGACTGAGGTAAGGCTGACTAGTCTGTAGTTCCCTAGATTGTCCTTCTTCCTTTTTTAAAAGATGAACACTACATTTGCCTTTTTCTAGTAATCCAGGACCTCTCCCGATCTCCATGAGTTTTGAGAGACAATGGCCAAAGGCTCTGCAATGACATTTGCCTCAGTAGCCCCTCAGTAGCCTCAGATTCGTTAAATCTGGACCTGTGAATTTGTGTATGTCTAGCTTTTCTAAACAGTTCTTAACCTGTTCTTTCTCCACTGAGGGCTGCCCACTTCCTTCCCATAATATGTTGCCTAGTGCAGTAGTCTGGGAACTGACACTGTCTGTGGAGACAGAAGCAAAAAAAGCATTGAGTACTTCAGCTTTTCCCACATCATCTGTCACTAGGTTACCTCCCTCATCCAGTAAGGGCCCCACACCCTCTCTGATCACCCTCTTATTGCTAACATGCCTGTAGAAACTTTTCTTGTTACCCTTCGCATCCCTTGCTAGCTGCAACTCCAATTGTGTTTTTGCCTTCTTGATTACTCTCCTGCATTCTCAAGCAATATATTTATATGCCTCCTTAGTCAGCTGTCCAAGTTTCCAATTCTTATAAGCTTCCTTTTTGTGTTTAAGCTCACCAAGGATTTCCCTAGTAAGCCAATCTGGTGGCCTACCAAATTTGCTTTTTTTACTGCACATTGGAATGGTTTCTTCCTGTGCCTTCAGTAAGGCTTCTTTAAAATACTGTCAGCTCTCCTGGATTCCTTTTCCCTTCATGTTAGCATCCCCTGGGATCCTGCCCATCAAAGGCTGCTTCTCTGAAGTCCAGGGTGTATATTTTACTACACTCCTTTCTTCCTTTTGTCAGGATCTGAAATCTACCATCTCATGATCACTGCTGCCCAGGTTGCCACCCACATCTACTTCCCCTTCTAGTTCCTCCCTGTTTGTGAGCAGTAGGTCAAGCTGCACGTAGCCCCTGGTTGGTTCCTTCAGCACTTGTACCAAGATGTTATCTCCAACATTCTCCAAATGCTTCCTGGATTGTCTGTGTACTGCCATATCGGTCTCCCAACAGATGTCAGGGTGATTAAAGTCCCCCATGAGAATCAGGGCCTGTGATCTGGAAGCTTCTCTTAGTTGTCTGAAGAAAGCCTCATCTACCTCATCCACCCGATCTGGTGGTCTATAGCAGACACCAACCACAACATCACCCCTCATGAAATGAGGTTTACCGGAGCGGTCGACAAAGGCTTCCCTTGTTGACTGTGGCATGTCCAGACTGCCCCGCTGTGCTGCCAAACAGTTGATCGGCACAGCGCGGTGGCCATTTTTATGTAAATGAAGCGGCGATTATTTAAATCGCCACTTCATTTTCCTATGTCTAGTAAACTCATCTACATGGCTTCGTCGATGGAGCCATGTAGTCTAGACATACCCTAGTTGATTGCCCTACCTTCTCCATTTGAATCAGGGGTTCTCCTTTTTTGCTCCTTCCTCCTTGTGTTTCTTCCCGGTATCCCACTTCCTCACTTACCTCAGGGCTTAGGTCATAGTTCCCCAATGAACCTAGTTTAAAGCCCTCCTCACTAGGTTTGCAAGCTTGCCTGCGAAGAGTCTCTTTCCTCTCTTGGTTAAGTGGATCCAATCTCTTCCTAGCAATTTTTGTGCCCGGAACAGAGTTCCATGGTTGAAGAATCCAACACCACCTGCGCAACGACGCATTTACTTCCACAATTTGACGATCCCTACCTGGACCTTTTCCTTTAACAGGAAGAATGGACAAGAACACTACTTGCACTTCAAATTCCTTGATCCTTCTTCCCAGTGCTACATAATTTGCAGAGACCTGCTTAAGGTCATTCTTGGCTGTATCATTAGTTCCTACATGGAGAAGCAGGAATGGGTAGTGATCTGAAGGTTTGATCAGTTTTGGAAGACTCTCGGTCACATCCTGAATTCTAGCTCCTGGTAAACAGCACACCTTTCGAGATTGCAGGTCTGGACAGTAGATGGATGACTCTGTCCCCCTTAGGAGGGAGTCCCTGACCACCACCACCTGTCTTTTTCTCTTGGGGGTGGTGGTCGTGGAACCCCCATCCCTAGGAATTCCAGTCGATGGGATCTCCTTCTGATCTCTTCCCTGAGAGGTCTCTGTCAAAGCATCCTGAGAGTGCAAGAACAGGGAGGACCAACCTCTATCCAACATTCCTGTAGCAGTACCATTCAGCCAGTAAAGAGAGCGGATCTTGGATGAGCCACATGAAGGTAGACCCGAAGCACTTGTAGGACTGATATGGGTACCCTTGGAAAGGAAGAAATGAGAAACATTTAGCTATCAAAATCTCTGGACTTTACCCTCCCCAAACATGAAAAAAATAGAAAAGTATGTAAAATACTTAGTGTAATTTTCCTTCCCCATAACATTAACATAAATCCAAAGGTCCAGTGAAAAAAAAACCTGACCTAAAAATAGATTTTTATTAGGAATGTTTATAATTGTTTAGAAGACAACAGAATAACCAGCATGGAGGACTCTTCCAGACATACCTGGAATAGTCTCAAACATATCCTGGCCACCTTGATAAGTCCTCCTCCCTCCAACCAGTACCTTGCCCTGAGTCCTGAACCATGACTCTCTGACCTTACCCCGCAACCCTCGCCACCTCATATGCAAACTCCTCACTATTCCAAAATTCCTCTCAACCCTCATGGAATGAGGGTTAGTGGGATGTCAGAATAAGCTGCCCATTATTTCAAAATCTATTTTGAAATAATGGGCTGATTCAATAGACACGGAATAGCTATTTCGGGATACTTCCAGTATCTGGTATCCCGAAATAGCTCCACAGTATAGACGTACCCTAAAAGAATATGGAAGTGCTATATTTCCAGAAAGAGGGGAGAAGACAAACTGGGTTGATGTTTAGCTGGCAAACTCTCTGTTTGATAATTTGTGCTAAATACTTTTAGAGTTATTCTGACTTCTGGAATGCAGTGTTCAAAATAAGATAAGGAACTTTTACATTCTGTACTCATGTGCAGGTGCTGAATACACCTACCTGAATTTAAGATATATGTTATGTAAAAAATATGCTTCAGCTACCAGGTGTAGAGAATTATTTGTACTTATTTTGTGTCTTCAAAAAAATGTCAAAGGGATAGTTTAAAATGAGTGGAACATTTGAGATAATAGTTAAAATTTTGGAACTTCTGAGTTAGATATAAATACAGGGGGATAAGCACATAATTTTCAGACCATCTGACCAGCTACACTTGTCATTCCAGAAGGGTTGACATCTTATTGAACCTTTCATCTGTATTATGCTTTATTAATCTTTGACTAATGAAAGATTATGGAGCCTAGCTGTTTGATACCTTCTATTAAGTTCAATAGAACCCATAAGAGTGTTATTTGTTATTAGAGTTCTTTCCCTGCTTTCCTGTGTATTTCTCTTGCTCCTAATGAATTTATACCCCACTTTTTTTTTTTTTTTTTTGCCTTTTTTGTCCCTTGTTGGTTGTAACTCATTTTGTGCCTTAGTCTTTTCTGATTTTGTCCCTACACACTCATGCTGTTCTTTTGTACTCATCTGTAGCAATCTGTGAGTGTAGAAATTAGCAATCTGTGAGTGTAGAAATAAACTCATGCTCAGATATTTGCAGCATTTTAGCCATAAAGAACACCGCTTGTTTTTCAGCTCTCTGGGGAGTTTGTAAGGGTGGAATTTAGGAAAGAACTAATAGTGTAATGGAATTTAGTCAAGGGATAATAGTGCTGGACAGAGTTAGCTTTGCTCAATTATGGTATCACAGAAGATTTGAACAGTTTTAGTAAATCAATTCTGGGATTACAAAGGCTTTTTAGGAAGACTATAAAAGAAAGAGGGAGCAAGAGATATGAACTGTACAACCAAAGTGAATACTGAGTTAAATCCAGACCTACAATATTATGTGGAAATCCTAATTAACTTGACTGTGAAGGGACATCCACTAATGTTTTAATTTAGCTTTTGTATCATTCTTTATTTCCCTTTGAAAAAATCCATTTCACATCCTGGTTCATTACATATGCATATGACATCCCCACTGCACTCTCCCACACCAGTCTCAGGTTACATAAGTGATTCTGTAACAAGACTATGCATTTGCAAATGTGTATACACTAATACTTTGGGATTTTCAGATTTTTTTCAAGAGAACACTGGAAATGTTTGTTTGTTTGCTTGTTTAGAAGCTGGGAAATCAGCTGAATCTATGGCCCCTTTTGTCTATCTATATTTAGTGAAAGAAAGAAATGAAATAAACCCTAAATAGTCTAGGAGTATTAGAAGGGCATGGGTTTTTTAGGAAAAGTGATGTGTTGAAATTAATGGGTTTTAGGAGATAACTCTTTTTTAAAAACACTACTGTAGTATGAAATATCAGTTATTCTGCACTGATTAAAATAAGTAAAACAGTTCTAAAAAATTAATCTAAATATGACCGTGACATCCTTCCTTCCCCCTCACCCCCATATTTCTCAGCTAACATACAGGGAACTTGAATAGTTGTCTTGAAATTGGTTGCAGCCTAACCATCTCACTTTTTTCAGGAACTATCTGGGTATGATCCAAATTTCTTTTTATAACATTCTATTCAAAAGGAGGCTAGTCAGTTATCTAAACAGTTGTAATCTGTTGCATTCTTTAATTACTTGTGAAACAAAAAAACACGTTTCTTCAGAATTTGCACACATTGTAGCATTTCCTTTGAGAGAAGGCTTCAAATGAATTAAGCATATTTAAATTAGCTACCATCCAGAAAGATCATATCAGATTTCTTTATAGAATATAACCCTTCTGAGAGCGGCAGAATCAAATAAACTTCAAATTGCAGCAAAAGTGTGCTTCTATCACATCTAACTTACAACAGTTTTTATAGTTCCATTGACTTCAGTGGATTTATTTTGATTATATCTGCTGAAACAGGAATGAGGGCAATCAACACTGTGGGACTGACCCAAAACCCACTGAAGTAAATGAGACACTTTCTATTGTCTTCACTATGCTTTGGATAAGGTCATTTGTAGATATTAGAGTTTTGTTTCATCCATATTTGAAACATTAGCAATTTGCCAATATGAAAACTTTAAAAAGAGCTTTATGGTTCAGACCAATAAATATATAGCACATGGTGAATATTCAGGTGACCTGTTTAAAACAGCAAATAGCAGTCTATGTTGGTATTTGTTGACTTGTAATGTTCTCCGAATATTTTTAAACACAACATTGTGACAGCATACACTGGACCTGAGAGGGTTCAAAACATTGTAGGGAAGCTGGTTGGCAAGCAGCCAAATGAGTGGCTGCAGAGGAAACAGCCATTTAGGGTAGCAGCTACACCAGCTAATTAGAGCCTAGCCAGCACATATAAAAGGAAGTTGCAGACTAGATGGAAGGGGTATCTGCTACAGAAAGTGTTAGGAGGAAGACTGGTTCTCCTAAACAGCTACCAAGAGACCATCCCCTGGGGAATGGCAGGTGCTAACAGGAACTGAGGTAGCTACTGATGGGCTGCCAGGACTTACAGGCTTGAGCCCCTGAGAAGAGGACAAAGGAATAAAAGAAACTGAGATTGTAGAGAAGTGGCCCAGGGAATAGACAGTGAGCTGGAAATAAGAGGCAGCAAGAAGGTGCTATTTGTAGAGTCCCTGGGCTGGGGCCCAAAATAGTGGGTAGGTCTGGGTAACCCCCTGCTACTGAAGTAGTAGCACAGGTGTGGATTGCCAAATCGCAGGAAGGAATGGCTGGACTTTTCCAACAAGAGTTCACTAGAAGGGTGAACAATGGATGGAGACATAGCTGGAGGGCTGTGCCATGAAGCGGATGGCAAGAGAAAGGGGCCATTATGGGTCTACCAGAAGAGGTGAGGTCGAGAGAGGCACCACCACCTGAGGGCACACCTGCTGGAATGGAGCTAATTCTCAGAATTCCTAGAAGCAGGCATCACTGTGGTGAATGACTGTGTGACAGATACCTTCACAAATAGAGCTGGTCAGAAAAGAAGTCCAGTCCAATGAAAAGTTCTGATATTACAAGCGAAAAATTGTTCCAAATTGGGACAGATTTTGGAATCTGAGATATGACATTAAAATGTGGCTTTGAAAATCCAAATGTATTGATAAATGCAAAATGTTTCATTTTGATATTGTACACTTTGTCCAAAATAATTTACAATAATGTTTTGTGAAAAGAGCATTTTCTAGTGGAAAAGTGCTTAGACCAGCTCTAAGAATTAGCAGTACTGATTTGTAAGCACTTCCCAAAATTTTGATGTTTCCAAACTGCACAATTTCCTGCCTCTTCTGTGAATTCCTAACAAGTCAGACTACCTCAGAAGGCCCACATTGCCTTACTTTTAGATAAATTCTAAACAGCATAATTGCTCACTCAAATTTACCCCATAGTGCTTTCTGAGCAAGCTTATTTATTCTAAGGTAAAAGTATATCATGAGAACACATTAACATAAGAGCTTACATGTATGCTAATAAACTCAGCAAATAACACCCTGACTTTAATGAAGCGTCTGGCAATTGAGCAACCCTTCAAACCTGCCAAGGAGTTTCCTTGTGATTGCAAATTGATGAACACCCTCAGTTAAATGGACCATTGTTCTGAACCAGATCAGCCATTCTTATGTTCTTAGAGTTTACAATAGTCAGAGCTCTTCCTTACACCTACATACAATACCACATAAACATTTGTATTTGAAGTACAATGAACTCCTAAAATACTTAAGCTGATTTCAGTATGACTTGCATACAACATTGCAGGAAATTGCCATGTCACCACAATGATAAACAAGATAAGTATTAAGATGCAATATTTATATTGTTCAAGTGGATAGTAGTAGTAATGAGACAGAAAAGCTACATTTGGAATCAGGGCTAGAGGTTTGTTTCAAGATTCCATAATGCTGAGATTTATTAATAATGTCATTAAATTTTAGCCTCCAGATAGCACAGTTCCTCTAAGTTCTTCTCACAAGATTACAAATATGTTGGCTGGCTAGAATCTCACGAGAATAGTTCATGTAAGTTTTCAGATATAGCCAAAATAGAAGTGGAAGATGGACAACTTCTGCTTTGGAGACCATCTGGAAACAAACCCATGAAACCATATACATGTCAATACAAACCACTTTGAATGGTTTGTTGCTCTGATTATAGTCCTTTTTTCTATAATATAAGATGGAACATCTCAATTATATTTAAGACATTGGCAGATGAGGTGCAGCTCATGTCACAGTCCTCACATAAACAGTGAGAATCAGTGGGGCTCACCTATGTGGTAATATTAAAGCAGGTATTTGAATTATAAGAAGGTGCTTAGACTTAATTAAATGCTTGAGAGTTTTTACTTCCATTAATCTCACTTAACATCTGTTTCCCACATTATAACGTAATATTCAAACCATAGTATTGTGAGCCTCTGTAAATCACCAGACAGGAGGGAAAAATTAATTAGTGTGATGGGCTGATCGTCCACAGAAGGTGTTACGCCATACAATAGGGCAAATCCATCAATACCACATGGATTCATGACAGGCATTGCAACTTTAATTTCCCTACATATCTGTAATATAACAGTTTCTGGGAGACACTGCTGAGAGGTTCAAATCAAGGCGAAATTGCTTAGAAACATGGCCACTTGCAGTCAAAAACTATGGATCCCTTCATTATAATGCACTAAACCAGTGACAAAGAACACTTCAGCTGCCACGCTGCCCAGGAAGAAGTCACACAAGCAACCGCCTTAGACACTCCGGCTGTGTCTACATTGGCACCCTTTTCCGGAAAAGGGTGCCAATGTAGACACAGCCTCCAACTTTATCTATTGGATAACCAGTACTGAACTTTACACAGATGAGAGGTTATAAAAAACCAATGTCACCAAATCCAAACAGGTTCTTCCAATCCTAAAGGACCAGCCACATTCCCAGGCCAATTTGTACCTTAGCTCTTACCCAAAAGAGTACTCTGTGCCAAACCTTTAGAATCTAAAATCTAAAGGTGTATTATTAAAAGAAAGAAATAGTTGAGAGTAGAATTGTTAAAGAAATTACATTACAAATGAAAATCACAAAGTTTCTGGTACAAGCTCTTAGAGATGGAATAAACTACTATCTTAAAAGTCTTTGGAGTACATCCTTTGTTAGGTCAACAATCCTTCTAGACCCTTTCTTCATAGCAAAGATGCTTCTAAAGTCAAGAGTAGGAGTGAAGACAAATAGAGGAACCTGTAGGGTCCTTTTTTTAGCACATGTGGAGGGAATTCCACTGTGCTTGCTGTGTGAAGGTACCTCCCAAAATGGAGTTTGTCAAATGAGCAAGTCATCTTTCTATGCATGACTCAGTCCTTTTTAAGCAAGTGGCCATGGCATACCTGCTTGACTGGAAGTTTGCAGCAGAATTTCTCAGATGTTTATTGGCAACACTTAAGGGCTATTGTCAGAGGAGTACTGCTATTCACTTGGTAGCCACCCCTTATAATAGGTGGGGGACACGTATTGCTGTCTCTCACGCTAATTCAAACTGCAAGGGGCACTCTGGTTGATGCCAGTAGTCCTGCTTCCATGAGGAGTAAGGGTAGTCGAAGGGAGAATGTTCTCCCTTTGACTTCCTGCAGTGTAGACAGCATCAAATGCCGAGCTAAGGTACTTCGACTTCAGCTACCCAATTAATGTAGTTGAAGTTGTGTATCTTAATTCAACCTTATCCCATAGTGAACACATTCCCATAGTGAACAGTGTGCTCATTAACAGTCAGCAAGTGAACCAAAACTGTACGGGCAATGGAAAGGTATCCATTTTAAAGGGAACCAGTAATACACTTTGTAAAATGCTTGTGAACAATAACCAAGTTATAGTCCTACCAACATAACTGTTAAGTTTAGTTCTGTTGTATATATGACAATGTGGGATTCTCTCTTTTGTTTCTTACTGACTTTATAACAGCTCTCCTGCATTCAAATGTAACAAGTTGGAGGCTTAGGGCACGTCTAAACTAAATTCCTCTGTCGAAAGAGGAATGTAAATGAGCCCGATCGAATGTACAAATGAAACGGAGATTTAAATATCCCATGCTGAAAAAATAAGGAATACGGGTTCTTTCAAAAAAGGGTTTTTTTTTTTTTTTTTGAAAGAACCCCATCTGGACTGTGGTTTCACTTTCTAAAACCCCTTTTTCGAAACACTGATCAGACACGAATATGCAAATGAAGTGTGGGATATTTAAATCTCCGCTTCATTTGCACTTTTGATTGGGCTCATTTACATTCCTCTTTCGACAGAGGAATGTAGTTTAGATGTGCCCTTACATTCTCTGGTATCATAACCCATTGTTTCTTCAATTAGAGCTAGTTAAAAAAAAAAAAAAGGAAAAATATCTGCAAGAAAAAGCGCCAACATTTTCCATCTGAATATCAATATTGTTTACATTTCCTATCAGCTGGTTTAGAGATCATTGTCAGGGATAGACAAAGCATGCAAAGACCAGAAGCTAGCTAGAGTCACACCATGTTGGAACTCCCGGAGATCACAAGTGAGATACAAACCAGACAGCAGGGGCAAAAAGTCAGTTACCAAGAATCAGGCCAAGTCAAAATATCAAGATCAGAACAGGAAAACACCAGAGCAGCAGTCCATGGCAGAGTGAAGCCACATTATACAGATGGCTTCTGGTTTCCTCCACTAGTTTAAAAAGGGTTTGTAGTCCAATCAAGATCCTTGCAGTTCTCCCAATCAAAGCTTAGGGGCATGGCATGGCTTGTACTTCTGTTGGGCTTCATGGACACCAGTCTCAGCTGCTGCCTGTGAGGTGCAAGAGTGGAGTGTAAGAATCACCTTGGTCAGGGGCTTGAAACCCGCAGAGCATGACATTAGCTGCTAATAAGAAAGGGGTGGCTGGCCAGATTAGGTACTGAATTCAACTTGCACAACTTCATTGTCTTCAAATTATGCCCTCAGATCTACCTGGGTAACCTTGTGTCAGTTCAAGGTGGTTGCTGGTGTATGGAAAAAAAAGGAATCCTACCAGGGGTTAATAGAAAAAAAATTAACTTGACATTGTGCAACTTTGATACCTATTCGGTGAAATAATAAATATGGAACATTATAGTGTCATTTTTTACAGTTATGTTCAGAGCAGGACCACCCATTAAACTTTTTAAGTTCTGTGCATGATATAACTAGTGCATAGAGCTATGAAAGTATAGAATATGACTGGTAATGCTGGGAAGGTTAGTTTCTCGGAAATTTGCAAAGAACTAAAAAAAAATATAACAATCATAGGAACTTTGCTCTGCTATGCTCCACTGGCAAGAACTTTGCAAATATTCTGCCACATTGCTCAAAACATCACACTGAGCAAGCAGATTGCATGCCACACTAATCACTTGTACATCAAATCTTTCCTCTACAATAGTTACTGAAAGAACTCATCAGATTCCACAGCATAGTTCTGCTTCATTAATTATAAACCTTTCTTTGATTCTGCTGACCAGGACAGTCTCTAGAGGATCATTGAAATGACTGAATACCCTGATCAGGATGTTTGAACTGCTTTTCAGTAAAAAAGAAACTCATGAATCTATCTATCGCTATACAATTTTACTATTCCAAATTATTTTTACTGCCTATCAGGATGTGTAGTAATTCTGGAATGTTCCACTATGTAACTACATTATCTGTAGGATGCATATTCAGCTCACCATTTATAATCATAAGTTCTTGAAAGCAGAAATATTTTGTTGTACCAGCATCAATCTCTTCTTTTTTCAAGAGTGTCTATTAAACTCACAATACTGAGAGCCTGAAGGTATCTGATGGAATGGTAATATTAATTAACTAGCACTACAGAAAGATTGTTAAAATAATACCAGAATCTGAGTATATCAGCTACATATATGGAGTAACAATTTTATTTGCAAACATCATCTGTTGTCAAATGTGATAATGGCTTGAAGCTTTTAATTTGAGATTGTTTTGCTATTGTGCATCTTCTAGGTTTATATATAGACTGCAAGCTACAGCTCAGTCATGCCATGGAACAACATAAATATACATGATATTACTGAATCACGTCTGCCACTTAGAGCTCGGTCCTAACTCAAGGGAACTTCTGACCTCTGTCACCTGCAAATTAGTACAGGATTTTATTAGGCAGAAATACTGCTCCTCATTACTCCATCATCCACAGAGCAGGGATGAAATTATCAAACATTCCAAATGGTGAATAAAAATATTTGTAAAAAAATAAAAACCAAAACTGTTTCATGAAAACTATTCTATCCTTTTATATTTTGTCCCATTTTTAGGCTTCAGTTATTAGTTTAGATAAACTTCCTTTTTTTTTTTTTTTCATTTCATGTTTTCTTTCCCTTTCCCCCATTTCTCCCTGTAAGGCAAACTGCATTGTTTCCAATTTAAAACTACAAGTCACTTTACAAAACTAATGGTAAGAGAACAGGCCTTCAAGGTCAATTTTAAAAATAAGTAATTTTCTAGCACAGTCCTATTATTTCTATTGTTCTATTACCTGAAAAGTGAATGAGAAAAACTATTGAATAGATACTGTGCATAAGCTGTCCTTTTTATTTTTATTTTAATTCCTTAACCATATTTTCTCACAAGACATTACACTTTGGAATCATGATTAAACACCAACATATTTTATTCTTCCAATTCCAAATAATGCAGCAGTTGTAGAGAAACAGGAATAGTTATGATATGCCTTATGGAATGTGCTGTGATATTCTGCACATTTATGAAATTAATTGACATGATTTCCCACTAGATTATGTAAATCAAAGTTAGGTAAATATTTTAACAGTGCTTCTATACCACTTTGGCACAGATGTTATGCATAAATCAATACAGGTGTGGGGTTGAGTCTTCTTTATTTTTCTACTTTAGGCAATTCAATTTACATCTGCTGTTTGTTTAACAGTATTTAAAATCCTAATTGCCACTGTACATCAAGCAGTATATTAGGTAAAAACTAGGCAGCAGAACAGGTTTGACAACTGATTCAGCCTTGAAGCAGAAATTTCTTATGATCAGTTCTAGTCATTAACTTTCTGACATTTCTAACATAAGTTCATTTCTAACATAGGGATGACATCCAGCAATATCAATGTGGTAGCTAAAATATAGCAAATAATGCAGCTAAACTTCAGAGCTGAAGTAAAGGCAGAGGGCAAACTTATCCTGCACCAAAAAGCCACAGTAAAATATTTTGTTTGGGGAAAATAGATGTTTGCTACACAACACCAATATCATCAACAGAAGCAAGCAATTCTCTCCACGCTGCAGAAAAGCAGAAAAAGGAGGAAGACAGTGAGCTTCATATTTCTGTGAATCAGAATGTCAGATTTACTGACACAGAGGGCTCTTGGAAACCATTTAACTGCAGCGAGTTGCAAAGTGAAGACACGGTAGATCAGTAGTGATTGTCATTGAGGCAAGGTGGCAGCAGATAATTATGGAGAGTACTTTTATTCTTTTTAAACCCAATTCTCCTAAGAGAAATGAGAACTGAATCCAGTAAAGGATCCAGTGAACACTATCTCTAGAAAAGATGTATCATGAAGTTGAAAGAGGAGGCAAGGGATATTTCTATATTTAAGGTTTACCTGATTCATTTAACTGGGATTAGTGTTCTGAATGGCAAAAGGCTATCTTCCTGTCAGAGGTCACTTTTCAAAGACAAGTAGGATTATTTAAAAGGCATATGATTATTGAGAATTTTATATTGTCTTTATTCTCAGACCAACCAAGTACACTGGAGGTATGTCTATACTACAGAGTTTTGTCAGAAAAACTGCCATTTTTCTGACAAAACCTGAGTTACATCCACACTGCAATCGCATTTTTCCGAAAGTAAATTGAAAGAACAGAGGGGTTTTTACAGCACTGGTAACCCTCTTTCTAGGAGGAAGAAGCCTTTTTCTGAAAGAGCTCTTTCGGAAAAAGGCATGTGTGGACAGAGAAGAGGGGGTTCTTTCGAAAGAAGAGGAAAGAGGAAAAAGCACAGGTGCCCTGGTGGCCACTCTGTCCATAATAATCACAGCTTAAATGTGAGACAGTATCCACACTGAATGGATGCTATCTTTCGAAAAAGCAGATCGCTTTTTCAATGTGCTTTTGTGTGTGCTTTTCTGAAAAAAGGTTCTTCCAAAAGAAGCCTACAGTCTAGACATAGCCTGGGAGAGAAAGCCTTCATCTCTTAAAAATATACATGACCTTGAAACAGTTCACAGATTGTCTATAAAATTGTCTCTATGTTTTATATTGTTTATCATCAAGACTTTGACTATTATCATTGTTCCACATGAGTACACATGTGTAAACCCATCCCATCAAATGGGGGCTTTTCCTTGGGGTAAAAGGATGAAAATGCTGCTACTCATTAGTGCAGTTGAGCCTGTGTTCATTACCAGCAGCTAATTAATGTTCCACAATTAATAGAATTTTGTGTTGATCTACTATGGACAATATTAAATAAAAAACAAACAGCAACTTCACTCAAAGGAAGATTCATGAACCTCCTTCAAGTTATTTTGTACATTCAAGTCTCATGGGCTAAGATATTATAAAAAATGTTCCCAGAAAGCTAGTACTAATGTATATGGACAGAATCATAGTAAAAATGTCAGATTTCAGTGGAATGATAACAGGCAAGTATATAGACAGTATCATATTTTTATATTGATCCAACTCTCATATTTAAATACGAGAGGTGAGATACAGCACTAGAGTGATTAGTGACTGATAATTTACAAGCATCATATCAACATATTGTTCAGCAATGAGTTTTATCACAGTCTATCTGGTAGGAGGCCCGGTAGAAAAAGAACTCTAATATGCAGTGCTTTTTTTGAAAGAAAAAAAAAAAAAAAAGGTGCTGGTACTCCAAGGGAAAAGTTGTTGAGCTCTGACTGGAGGTGCTGGTACTGCATCTGGAGGTGCCGGTACTGAGTACCAGGCAGTACCCTCACAAAAAATCACTGCTAATATGTTAGGAGAGTTGATGGTGTCCCTTTACTGGTGAGTCCATCTAGAGCATAAGAGCCTGTTACTTCTAACAGAGCTGTGAATTAACCACAGTTAAATAATTCAAGTAGTTCAAAAAATAATTGTGATTACAAAACCTAATAGTAATTAATTATATATTTAATCACACTGATAAGCAATAGAATACCAATTGAAATTTATTAAATATTTTGGACGTTTTTCTACATTTTCAGTTACCACACACATATATGACCTGTCGAAATGATAAACAGAATAAATATTTTTCAGTTTACCTATACAAGTACTGTAGTACGATCTCTTTATCATGAAAATGCAACTTAGATTGTTACATAACTGCACTCAAAAATAAAACAAAGTAAAACTTTAGAGCCTACACTTCCATTCAGTCCTACTTTTTGTTCAGCCAATCACTAAGAAAAAAAAGCGTGTTTATATTTAGGGAGATAATGCTGCTCACTTTTTGTTTACGTCAACTAAAAGTGAGAACAGGTATTCACATGGCACTTTTGTAGGAGGCATTGCAAGGTATTTATGTGCCAGATCCTAAACATTCGTATGCCCTTTGTGCTTTGGCACATGCTTCCATGTTGAAGACGCTTGTTTAAAAAAAAAAGCATTACATAAGTTTGTGACTGAACTTTGTGGACAAAAATAGTACATCTCCTGCTCTGCAATTTACCCGCATGGCATATATTTAATATTATGGTAGTCTCGGACGATGACCCAGGACATATTGTTCATTTTAAGAACAATTTCATAACAGATCTGACAAAATGCAAAGAAGGTACCTATCTGAGATTTCTAAAAATAGCTACAGCACTTGATCAAGGTTTAAGAACCTGAAGTGCCTTCCAAAATCTGAGAGGGGTGAGCTGTGTAGCATGCTTTCAGAAATTTTAGAACAGCAACTCTTGGATGTAGAAACTATAGAACCTAAACCACAAAAATGAAACTCAACCTTCTGTTGTGGCATTTGAGTTCAGATTATGAAAATGAATGTGCATTGGTCTGCATTACTTTGGATAGGTATCATGCAGAACTTGTTGACAGAATGGATGCAGATCCTCTGGAATGGTGGTTGAAGCATGAAAGGATATACCAATCATTAGCATACCTGACATAATTATTTTTCAGTTTTTGGCTACAATAATGCCATGCGACCTCCTGTTTTCACTTTCAGGTGACATTGTAAACAAGAAATAGGCAGTATTATTTCCTGAAAAAGTAAGTAAACTTGTTTGTCTGCATGAACAAGAAGTAGGAATGCATGGGCTTGAAGGCCCTAAAGATTTCCATTTTTTTTTCAATGCAGTTTTTTGTACATAATTCTACATTTGTAAATTCAACTTTCAGGATGAAGAGACTGCAAATGAGTGAAAACACACAGTATCAGAATAAAGAGCAGCCATAAATTTTCTGTGCTTTAGTGATGTTTGGGTCAGATGCTCTGCTTTGGCCCATTTCTATTCAAATTAGAGCAAATCTGATAGTTTTACACGTAGGCCAGTTTATTACTAGGCCGGTGATCTAAAGCCAAAACTAATCTAGGATGAAATTCTCAGGTAGAAGAAAGTACACCTAAATAGGTTGTAACAGTGCAAGGAGGCTACAACCTAGACCCTTTGGTTCAGTCACACAACCAGACAGTTGCGACCAGTGATGGCTAGAAATAGGCATGGCAAGTGTTGAAATTTATACTAAATTCTGTGCACTGCCTTGTAGGCACAGCCAGGTGAGCATGTAGGGAGATCTCCAACTGAACCAGCCATCTCATAGTGGAAGTGCCTAGGAAAGCTAAGAAAAACACCATTCAGCTCTTGTTAGAGCAGAAAGGTATATTTAACTAGAATAAATGTTAGTGAATCTGATGCTGTATATTTAAGTAAATATATTTATAAATATTCTGAGTGTGCTTAAAACTATAAATCTTGTAAAACCAGATTGCCAGTACAGGAAAAATCTTAGTCACAACTCTACCTGTAAATGCCAATACACTGCAGCTGAATATGACCTATTAAAATATGACATTATTATATCAGTATATTAGTAATTACTTACAATCCCTTTTGTTATTACTTCTGGTAAATCTAAGGTTCTGAAATAACTTAGCATTCCATCTTGCAATAAGTGTCTCGTACACTGTAGTAATTTATAAATAGAACTGTATGGATTGAAAGCAATATAGCAGAACTAAACCTCTAATGTAACTGTAGAAAACTGCAATATTATTAAGAGTGAATAGAGTACTTTTTTGGTCTAATATTAATTTTGGTCCAGATGGTGCCATGAAGCTTCAGGTCCATGTTGCAGTGGCGAAGAACAAAGAGGAAAAATAGTAGAAAAAAATGGGTCTGGGCTATAAAATACTGGGGGAGGAAGGCTTCCTTGGAGGACATGAAGAAGACATTAGACAGGCTGTGGAAGGAACATGGTCCAAAGAAGGGATATAAGGCCTCCAGGTTCTAGATATTTTTTAACAAACAAACAAACAAACCCATCCTACACCTTTGCTGCTGAGAGAGACAAAAGGTAACAGTAGCTGTGCAAAAGACAACCACTAATTTTGTGCTTTACTCTTGTCCGACCATTTAGAATGCTTTTGAATTATCAAACCCCCTTCCCAGAATTGTGTTGAGATCATTAAAAATATTGTCAGTGAGAGTGATGTGAAAACAAGGAAAGAAGAACCAAGTGAAACCAAAAAGAGATGTGGAAAATAGAAATCAATGTTCAGAAGAAGAAAAAGACAGTTGTCATGGAAAGTCTTATTTTATTTTATTTTATTTTATTTTATTTTAAAAGAGGTTATTTCAAATGGAGACTAAATAAATCCTATAAAAAGTGAACTAATAATGAAAAAGATTTGCCAGAAAGTAAGCAAGAATTAAAGAATTTGTAAGAAGTTTTATCGTTTTATTTTTATTGACGTTCTTGGAGAATAAAAGTTCTGTGGGTCTAGCAGGTATTGTGTTACATATGATTACATAATTTCAAGTAAAAGAGTATCCCACTGAGTCATGCAATCGTAAACATATTTTTTCTTACATGTGATTACAATACTCCCTATTATGCCATTTCTCTAAGGATCTCATGTGGAGTTTATTGAAAGATCAGGAATTAAGTTACAACGGTCATTGGCAAATAGGAAGTCAAACAACTTTCTTATGCTCGCCTAACGCATTTCAGTGTCTCACATATCAGTTTATTTTGGATAGTTTGGAAATATTATTTAAAGGGAGAAAGTGCATTCTGTGTTTGGTCTTTTATGTGGCCGTGCTTTTATGTGGCTTGACATTTTTCAATTTATCTTCTCATTGCTCACCTTTTATTGAAATTCTCTTTCCATTCATCCTGTAGCAAGGTCTACATGAGAAAATGAGGTCAGCTGCTCAGGGGTATGAAAAAACCACTGAGGAGCATACTTAAGATGAATTAAATCACAGTGTAAATAGTGCTAGCTCAACAGAGAATTCTACCTAGCACTGCTTCTTGGGGATGTGAATTACCTACCATGAAGGAAGAAGTACTTCCAACAGGATAGGAAGTATCTACGTTGAATCAACTGTGTGGCTGTAGTATTTCAAGCCTAAATGGTGATACGATATCACTTTACCCACTGAGGTTTGAATATTAGCATTTCATTTTATGCTAAAGAGCATTCCAGGTGAGCAACAAAACTAAAGAAAATGTTTTAGCAGTAGCATTTAGTAGAGTATTTTATTTCTAACCTATTTCTTCCATATTACAGACTTGATTTTTAGAAAAACAAAAGGAAAAAATATGTAGCACTTTAAAGAGTAACAAGATAGTTTATTAGGTTTCGTGGACCAGACCCACTTCTTCAGATCATATTCTGAAAGAGAATTGGCATGACCATATATAACAAAGGAATACAATGAAGAAAGTGAACACATTATAAACTAACAAATCAGATTTTAGAACAGAAGGTGGGGCGAGGGAGAGGAAAGGAGGAAATTAGCATCTTTATTAAGGCCTTTATTAATTACCTTACAGATTACAAAGACAGCTTCCCCACCTATTGATAGTCCTAGTAACTACAGATTAGCCACTCATTGACTTACAATAAGCTATTTCCTCCTTCCCTCTCCCTACCTTGTTCTAAAATCTGATTTGTTAGTTTATAATGTGTTCACTTTCTTCATTGTATTCCTTTGTTATATATAGTCATGCCAATTCTTTTTCAGAATATGATCTGAAGAAGTGGGTCTGGCCCATGAAAGCTCATCACCTAATAAACTATCTTGTTGCTCTTTAAAGTGCTACATATTTTTTCCTTTTGTTTTACCAAGATCAGACTAACACGGCTACCTCTCTATTGATTTTTAGAGAAGATGGATATGTGCAACACCCAGTGACTTCAGCTGGAGTTGAATTACTGTTCTGAACCCCTGCAAATCAAGCCCTACATAGCATGTGTGTTTTGATTTCACATTCCTTAATTCTGTATTTCTTGCTCTGCATATTACTCTCTCTATATGACATAACTGATAGACATACTCTTGACCTGGATGATATGCTAATTACAACTTATGTAGTGCTTTTTGGTTTGGCAGTATGTTGCTATGAACAGCAGAAATATTGCCTAGCATTAGCTTTACTGTAAGGCCTTGGTTAATCCATCTGCTAATCAGGCTTTACAGGAGGTTCAGTTTTAGGTAGAAATTATTATTTATATCACACTAATTGTTCATGGGAAGCATGAACTGTACAGATGACAAGCCTAACCATTTTCTGTCTGAAATAGGTTACAGCTGTATAATGTAGGAATGACAGTTACTAGATAAATATATTCTATTGTTACAATAATTATTTCATTTAGAAATGCGGACACATAATTAAAACTTGCTTTGCTTATAGAACATAATTGTGATGGCTTTAGCATAGCTGGCACTGCTGAATAAATACCCAATTATCTTTAAATTCATACTTTTTATAACCAAGTTCAGGGTCCATTGAAAGGCTTCTGTGACACTCCTTCTTTAATACTAATGAATAACATCCATACTTATTTTAAGGCTTCTTCTTTCTATGTATGAGTTTATTCTTCTAGGCAAGGACTTTTTTCCCTCTTATCTTAGAATGGTAACAAAACATGTAGAACTTGACTAATAAGACATATGCACACTGTTAAGGACACAAACAGAAAACGTACTGCTATTTATAAGATTTCAATTGTTGAAAAAAACAATTTACTAAATGCTAATTGTTAGTGGATAGTGAAATAAAGATACTTTGTAAAAAAATATATACTGAATTGGCATTATTGTGTTAATTTCTCAGCTAAAAATGGTAATGTGGGCTCTCTTGTGCTTTGTGGTTAAGGATAGGAGTTATACTTAATTCAGCCAGTTAGAAATTTAATAGTTTGACTCTAGGGTATTTTTATACAGTCTTTCTATGTGAATGCCTATTGATTTATAATAGATTTGCCTTGATAGCTTTCTATTTCCCCTCATTTTTGTGACTTTGGTTTAATACTTTATTAAATTGAATTGTCACTTAACTGACTCCATACTCCCTTGCTAAATCTATTAATCTGCGTAGCTAAATCAGACTCTTTAAGGGAAGCTACTGTTATTGATGTTACCTGGTTTATATTTGTATGGTTTTTAAATACAGAATTATATGGTTCTTTTACTTGTTTTATTAGACACTAATGGCTCTAGCACAAATTGTCTTGAGAGAAGAAAAGGAACAAATGCCTAACAAATCCAATTCAACAATTATTTCAACAAAGAGCACCTGAAAAGGATCAGACTTGCACCTGAAATAGCATTTTCAAGGAGGTCTATAAGTGATAGGTAGGCAACCTTCAATGAAAATCAGTGGGAATTAGACATATAATTCCTTCAGACCTCCTCGATAATGTCAGACCCATCCTAAGAAAGTAAGATCTCTGGGAATCTCAAGATAGCCAAACATGCAACGTTTCAGAAGGTAGCAATGTTAATCTGTCATGGTTCAAACATATCATGACATTCAAAAATCCCTGGCCACTTCGAAAATGTCAGCTTTAATGAATTCCAAGGGTCATGAACCACTACAAAACTGTGTGCAAAATTTCCAAGTAAACCAATGGACATTTTGAATGCATTTCAATAGTAAAATATTCCCCTAGCAACAGAATCAATTATGTGTATGGAGAAGGAATTAAAATATATGAAAAATCCAACTCCTGAATTGAATATGGAAGGGAAAGAGTGGAGTGATGCAGTTTCATTTCACTCCAAAACAGATCTAGAAGTCAGTCTTGAGAGAAAAACTATTTTGTTTGTTTCCTGTTGTACAGAAATGATGACAACAGTGGTTGTGTTTTGTTTTAAATGGTCAGTGTAGAGTTTTTGGGCTGTTTTTGTTGTTGTTTTGCAGAGCAATAATGATAATTCCACTCCCTTCAAGATGATACTCCAGATACTACTAATGTCACATTACCCCCCTACCTGGGGGAAAGAAAAAGGCATTTTGTTGTGCACCCCTACCTTATGTTAGATATTACAGGAACACACCTAGAGGGACAAGTACCATAGCATTAACCAGAGGTTAATGTCCTTCATTGCATTTATCTATCTTAGGGGTCATGATCTGTGACCAGAATGAAAGGGTTTGTGATGGGTTAATAGGAGATGACACCCAACAGTCCATTCACTGCCAGCCTTCTCTTTCAATGACAGAGCATGTTGTCTCCCAGAAAAACACTCCTTCAAGGTAATGTATAGCATTGATTGCTCTTCTCCATTTATTTCCTGGAATAATATTGACTCCAGTCCTTCTGAAGCATCTACATAAAGATATATTCTTTTGAGATGTTCCTGCTTTTTTGTATGAAAGTCTTTCTTGGACACTTTGGAACAGGGGATCTTTCCTTTAATTAGGTTCATAAGAGGGTCTGCTATCGTGGACACCTTGATCTCATCATCAAGACCTGACTCTCTCCCACTGTATATCCAGGTAAATAGTCTCCTCCTTCCCAAATGTATACTTATCTGCCATCACTCCAGCTACAAATAAGAGCTGTGGTCCACCATTCATCTGGTGTGGGTGAGCCTCATGATCCCAACTACAGATAACCACATAATCAAAATAGGAAGTGGCATATGATCCCTGTGGCTAAACAACTTGATCCATTAGCTGCTTGAAGGTTATGGTAATTTTATAGAGGCCGAAGATTGTAGTCCAATGTTTTTATAACTCAAAAAGACACCATCTTCTCATCAAATTTACTGTATGAGTGGGATCTGCCAGTCTTCTTTTGTGAGATTCAAAATGCTGATATACTTGTCTTTCCTCAGGTGGCTGAGCAGTTCATCTACACTGAGCATGGGGTATGTAGTGAACTTAGAAATAGCATGGACTTTCTAAAGTTGTTTTAGAAGTGTTCAGTCCTATTATCACTCACTATAGGACTCTCCAGTAAAGTCCATTTTGAGCATGGTGCATTCTGCAAGGGATCATGGTCCATTTTGCAAGGGTCCCGCTTCATATATCTTCCAGGGAAGCATGTTTGGGTTCTCTCAGACTCTGTGCCCTGGTTTCATTTGAATATGGTGATGGGTTATGGGGGTTCCACCTAGCAGGCATGAAAATACAATAGAAAAGGCGGTAATCAGTTATTTCATTTCTGCTGTTTGCTTTAGGCAGAGATTCTTTCTAACTTGCACAGGCTCAGATGTCTGTGAGATATACACTTGAGGTCCTAATTCTGGCTCTGGTGGATGGAGTGCTATGAACAAACCATTACAGAACCTTCCATGGTTTCAGGAGGTTTACATGGTAGATTTTAAACTATTTCAGTGCTTGTTTAATTTAAAATTAAGATGGTTAAAAACAGCATTTTTCTTCTGCATAGTAAAGTTTGAAAGCTAGATTAGGTCAATGTTCAGTTGTACACTTTCGATAGAACAACCATAAAATTTTGTTCAAAATGATAAACAACCTCCATTGTTGAGGTGTTCATCACTGTATTGCAGTATGTTCTGTTTTAGGAATCTGTTCTTCTCACATCTCCTGCACTAGGTCCAGAATATCTATTGGCCATCTCCCATAGAGGAGTACGTAGGTGAAAAATCCAGTGGATGACTTAGTTAACTTACAAGAGGAGGGAGATCAACTGCTCCTAGTGATGGGAATCTGGTCATAATTCAGCATCCTTGTCATGGTCTGTTTGAAAGATTTTTACACGCTGTTTGTGGCTAATATATAGAAGTCTTAATGAGCTTTATGTTAAGCAGGTCACATACCTATCTTTGCAATCTAAATACAGCCAGTTTCCAGTTAAATAAATCCTTAAAGAAAATCACACAAGTGCCCTTTTCAAGACAGAAAACTGACTGTTCAGAAATAGACATTCATAAGAAAATGACAATCTGGATTTCATCTTGCTCTAAATAATGGTTGAGATTTTTAAAAAAATCTTTTGAAGCAGAGGATCAAACATTAAAAAGTTTGAATTAAATCATCTGTAGGTGTTATTCATGAAGGTTTATTAAATACAGCAACATTAGAGTTCTTACGACATATTAAATACTGGCCTTATAAACTAGGATATTTGTGATAACCTGAGGACAAACCAGTTAGATAAAAAGCAGCAAAGCAAGCATTCACTAACCTGAACTGAGCCTTTGAAGTTGTGAAAAATATATTTTTTTCCTCGTTTTAAAAGACCTTGCCACCTCATCGGTTGGTTTTGGATTGGATGGGAAGTACTAGTGTAAGCTTTCTAAGGCTATGTCTACACTACAAAGAAAAGTTGGAAAAAGATATGCAAATTGTGGTTCGCAATTTGCATATCTTTCTGCTTTTCTTTCGCAAGAGGCTTTTCTGAAATTTGACGCGTCTACATGGCACCAAATTTTGCAGAAAAACACTCTTTCAACACATCCCTTCTTCCTTGTAAAACGAGGTTTACAGGGATGGCGAAAGAGCGCATCCACTTTTCCGGAAAAAATTTCGGAAAAGAGGACGCGTTCCTTGGACGCGGCATAGCTTTTCCGGGATACCTCCAGTATCTCGGAAAAGAGATGCAGTCTAGATGTAGCTTAAGTGGGATACTATTAAATATTGCCATATGTACTTATAGCAGGGATGTGCTGCTACAATAATTTCAAGATACCTTTACAGAAGTGGCTTATGCAGACATCTTCTGAGAATCATATTTACTCTTTTAAAGCTTCAACTTTTTTTTTTGGCCCTTCCTTCTGCCCATTAGATGGTTTCCCTTGGCAGCAATGTATCCCTTTCTTCCTCCTTGCTTCTATTTTCTCCACACGATCAGTGTTCTGAAGGATATGCTGACAACTAATGAGCAGATATTAGCCTGATTATGCATTTTCTTCCACCTGGGTGGACCACTGAAATGAAGTCTGGGGGACTCAACATAGATTCAGGGGCTCACCTCTGTAGAACAGGACTTTTGGACTATGGATTAAGAGGCCAGATGTGGAATCCTTACAAGTAGTGAGGATTTACTTGCATGAAGTCAGTGGAACTAACTTGAGCGAGTAAGGTTTGTACAATTTGTTCCTTGTGCTTTAGCTTTCATTCAGGATTCCAACAGAAGAACACTATTTTTGCATATGTGCATTGTTAAGTCATGTAAATTAAATCCCCAAAACAAACTACTGGAGGACAGTAAGTTAATTGAATTTGGGAAAATATGAAATTACATCAGTCTTTCAAAATAAAGGGCTGCATGTAATGTTTAATTCATAAGAACTCAGAAATGTATTTTTGTATTATCTCAAATAAACTTTGATCTTAAACCAATTTTATATCTTCTCATCTCAAGTAAACTTCAATTCCTAAAGCTCCTATTCCACAGCATGTGAGAATTATACTTCATATTTCAAGATTTTCTAATCTTCTTTCTTTTACATGTTTGTATTAGTCCTGGTCCTGAAGCTTACTTTTAAATAAGCTCCACAATGTATTATTTATGATGTGTTCCAATACCAAGTACTCTAGTGACCATTTCTACCATAGCAGATACTGCAAGAGGAACTTTCAAATTTGTAGAAATCTTCTGTGGTGTCTATATATGTATTCTTTTTACATATATTTCACAAATACCCCTTTAAATGTTAGACTTCAAGGCAACAGGATATCACCCTCAGATACTAAAATTAGTGGGAACTGGGCAGGTTCAAAAATCTCAGGCTACATTATCTATTATAAATTAGATGTTTAGCAAACAAATTTTGTGAGACATACCAATTGATTTCTTAAATTTATACCTGGTAACATATTACCATGTTTCCTAGAGAGCAGTGCATCTTCAAACCTTTGGCATGTTATTGTAAGAACTTTGAAGCAGATGGTCTTTTATGAAACTCCACTTCTGTCTCTCTTTTTAGATAATGAATCTTTTGATGGGGGATAAGTGTAATGTCCTTGCTAAATACCTGTAGCTATATGGGAGGCCCTGTGGACATATTTAAAACAATAAGGATGATGCTTTGGCTTTGTCGAAGTCAATAAGAGTTTTACCATTGACTTCAGGGAAATCAGGATTTTGCCATAAGTTGTAGCTTACCAGGACAATGCTTAATTCAATTTGTTTCCCCACAAAAACTTAGTAGACAATTATCCAGCACAGTATAATTAACTCCTAAAAGTTCCTCTACCAGATTTTTTCCACTGTATATATTTTCACTTAGCCTATTGCAGTTCATACTTTAACTTGATTTTTTCTATCCTTGTTGCAGCATGCACACTGAAAATAATAGCTGCAGTACTTTTCAAATACAAAATTATCTTTTTGTTTCGTTAAAAAGAGTAGAAGAATCATTTTCCCTTATGTCTTTCATTTTCACACTCATTTACTCTCCCTGCAAATAATCATATACTATTTCCTTTTTCATAAAAGCTTCAGAGGGGTAGCCAAGTTGATCTGCAACTGGAAAAACTTAATAAACAATGAAAAGTTTAGGTGCACCTTAAAGACTAACAAAACATGTAGATGGTATCATAAGCTTTCATGGGTACAACCTACTTTTTCAGATGAATGGAATATTAAAATCCAGTTCCAAAATAAATAGGAGATGGGGGGAGAAGGAAGGCAAAAAATAGTGAATTTGAGTATTCATGTTACATGAAGCTGATAGAGAAGGTGCACATTGTTCCTTCTCCCCCTCCATCCCCTATTTATTTTGGAACTGGACTTTTAATACTCCATTCATCTGAAGAAGTGTGTTGTACCCATGAAAGCTCATGATACTATCTAGATGTTTTGTTAGTCTTTAAGGTGCTGCTAGACTATTTGTTGTGTTTTTAGGTTTTCCTTTTGAATAAGTTAAGGATAAAGGAAGTGATAAGAAATGTTACCTTTGCTAAATTCACTGTAACATGTAAAAATAGAGATACTTATATAAAACAAAAAGGGAATCATTTGTAAGATAATATTTAGTAACAGAAATGATTCAAAGTTGGAACCTCATACATGTACCATTTGAATTGGGGCGGGGAGAATATAGATTAAAATCTCCAGTCCAACTCATCATTATAGCTGAGGTCTAGGCTGCATCCAGAATGAGACAGCATTTGCTAGTTTCAATTTGGATGATGTCAACATCTACAAAGCCAATGAGATTTTGGGGTATAATTGAGGGCAAATCTGGAGTTCAATGATTAAACCTAATGCAACCCAACATATCCTTAAAGAAAAAGATTTATACTTTTATTTTCAATTCCTTCCTCTTCCCTGCAGTAGAGCTAAACTTTTTCAGTTTAATATTACGTATTGCTATGCAATTTCACACCACAATGAAATTGTTTTAGCTCAAAGAGCAGTCCACATTTTTCCACAGTCATATGCAATTAGTACTATCTCTACTCTCAAATCTTCTTGCCTTCTCAGTTCCTACCTTCCACTCTCTGAATGAAAAGTTCAGCTTTCATTTTCCTGAAGTCAATTTAGGACTGGCATGTAACTAACTGGTGACATGGATCTGAATTAGTTACTAGGAGAATCACTATGTGAGACCCCAGAGTGTAAACACTCTTTGGCAGATGGAAATAACACTAACTAGCCTAAAGAGAAGTACTATTGAGAACATACTTTTAAATATAAATTATTGCTTAACAGATTCTGTTGCTTTTTCTGGTCCATGAACTCTTGTGCAGAATGACTAGCAGTTAATGTTTGCATCTACCTCTATAGCTTTGCTTTTAAAAGAAGATACATCAGGCACACCTGCAGAAAGGGAAACAAATCCACTCCACTCACATTTGTGTGCTAAAATACTTACACATGTTAAATAAGTGATTGTAAACAATTCTTTGTAGCTATGTATTTTGCATATGCAATACCTGTTTTGTCACACACTTCAGGTTTCTGAAGGCACAAGAAAGACCAAATGCATTGTTTACGTTTACTGTTCTCCATTTTTAAATACTTATTGCCCTTCAGCACAGTCATTATTAATATTTCATAGTCACATGTTTATAGGTGACAAGGAGTGGGACCACATTTATTTAATAAGGTTTTTGAAGAAGGCTGAAGGTAAATTCTTGGAGATGAATAGGAGCTTCTTTTAAGGGGCAAAGCAGTAGTTGGTTTACTGATTGGTTAAGTTAAAGTGTCTCTACTGAATTTTTGGTTTTTGAATGCTGCTGGGTATAATATATATTGTAAGGCTAAAAAAATGTCATGGCACATTGAACTCTTTGCACAGATGATGACTTTTTCATTATTGTTCACATCTAAATAAATATATTAAGAATATTTTATCAATTGATAAAATATGTGTAATCCTATTTGCGTACAATGAATTTGCATTGTACACATTGTTATTATTTATATAAAATCCCACCCAGAATGTGCACACCTCTGAAAATATAGCACTTTATTTTAGTCTATCTCCAATTTTATGAGTGGCATTGTTTAAAAATTAACCAAAAGTGTTACATAAAAAATGAGCTTAAATGTATCTTATATTTTCAGTCTATTTCTTTTCTCCTTTACAGTGATGCCTTCAAAACAATCTTTTTCATCTTTGTGTCCTGGGAAAATGGAACAAATTACAATTGTTTTCTGCAAAGAAAAGGTGAAATTCAGTGCCCCTGAAGTCAATGATAAAATCCTTTTGACTTCCATAGGTCCAGGATTTCTCCCATTGTTTTGGCTGGCAAACATAGCCATACATGCATTGAAAGACCACGAGCCATTAATTCTATAATCTATATGAATATGCCATTCCTATTCATCTGCAATGGTCTGAGAATACAGTACCAGGTTAATTATTTCCTATACATGAGTAATCAGGCTAATTATGCTGTATTAACATAAAATACTCAATTCACATGATTACTATTGTTCCTTCCCCCCCATCCCCCCCAAAAAACACTTTATATTTCATGGAACAATAATAGTAGCTATCACACTATGCGCCATGGGGGGGGGGGAAAGTCGGGTTGTTATATCTATTAATAAGTACAAATGTAGGTCAAATAATAATCTCAGATTGATTATCATGCATTGTTGCCATGCATATTTTAAGTAAACATTAAAGATGATTTGTTTTCTTCAGGCTGTGTTAGCCATATAATTCCCTCTAAATATTTTACTTCTGAAGAAAATTAAATGTAGCTATATAATTATTACTCTTTCAAACAGAGTATTTAAGACATACATACTGATTGAGATCACCAAGCAGCACATTCAAATCACCATTAAGTCCCACTAGATACCCACTATTATTAAAGGCAATTATGAATAGTTTGTCACACACTTGCCTTCTCATCCAACAGAAGTGAATATGAGTATGATTATGAGTCCAACAGTGCCCATTACTGTTCCATAACTGATTAGAGGAAGGACTGCTTAAACACTATGGCTGTGTCTACATTGGCACCCCTTTCCGGAAAAGGGATGCTAATGAGACACTTCGGAATTGCAAATCCGCTGGGGATTTAAATATCCCCCGCGGCATTTGCATTTACATGGCTGCCCCTTTTTTCCGGCTCGGGGTTTTGCCGGAGAAAAGCGCCAGTCTAGACGCGATCTTGCAGAAAATAAACCCTTTTCCGGAACATCTCTTATTCCTACTTGAAAGAGATTCCTACTTGAAAGTAGGAATAAGAGATCTTCCGAAAAGGGTTTATTTTCCGCAAGATCGCGTCAGACTGGCGCTCTCGGCAAAACCCCGAGCCAGAAAAAGCGGCAGTTATGTAATGCAAATGCCACGGGGATATTTAAATCGCGGATTTGCATTCGTGTCTCATTAGCATCCCTTTTCCGGAAAGGGGTGCCAATGTAGACACAGCCTATATGCTCCCTTCTCTTCTAAGGAAGGAAAAGCACCACAATCAATTCCACCTATTAACAAAAGAGACACTGGGACCAAAAAACCAAATCTAGGCCTCCTGCATGGCAATGTTGAGCACTCACCGTTACCATTCATTAACTGGATTTCATGCTTCATATATGAATTTTAACTAGCATTTATGAGTTTTTCCAAACTCTCACTTATTTTGTGCTGTCAACGCCTGGCACACAACTCCCATTGGCATCAAGATTAATTATGTTCTTGGATGAGGGAATAACATGGCATTTTATGTTTGATTACAAAGGAAGCCTTGAAACTTACTTACAACATTTTCATTTCGGTAGGTTTCAGCACAGAGGTACTTCCCAGAACATAGACTAAGTGGACTCATTTCATTAGTCATATCCTATGGCTGAATTACACATGAACATAGCCAAGTACATTACAAAATTTGTGTTACTAGCATTTGGGTAAATCACCACGTGGTATTGATGAATTTATGGCTGAGAAAAGTAAAATGTATGGCATGTTTCTGGTTATTTTAAGGTGAAATCAAATGACATCTTGTTTTCTGAATGAAATAAAGCTAAAGGGAATAAATATTGCTTCTGAAAATAAACACACACAAAAAGAGACCTTTGACTTACCACAAAGGTCTGTTTAGAAAAAACACATCTTGCAGCCAATTTTTGTTTGTCTCATTTTGGAAATAAGCACAATATATTTAGAAGAAAAAGAATGATTGAGCCATATTGATCTTTCAAAGTCTCATCGGCTATGTCTACACTGCCCCGTTATGCACAAAAAATACTCAAATAAGGCGAAGCGTGAAATATCGCTGCACTTCATTTGCATAATTAATGAGGCTCCATTTTTGTGCAAGAGGCTTTTGCGCAAGAGCCGTTCTTCCTCTTTTTTCTCAGGAAGAATGGCTCTTGTGCAGAGGGGTAGATGGCTCCTTTTTGCGCAAAACCTCTTGCGCAAAAATGGAGCCTCATTAATTATGCAAATCAGGCACGGCGATATTCCACGCTTAGCCTCATTTACATATTTTTTTGCGCAAAACCGGGGCAGTATAGACATAGCCATCCAGTTCTACAATTTTATGTTTGTACTAAGGTTTCTTTACCCAATTCTGGAAACGTAAGGGAGCCTTAATGTGAGTAATGAAATCTATATTGTGATGTAAAAGAGAATTGGGTCCATTATCTCTTGATAAGAGAGAATGAATATCATTGCTATATCATTTCCCCCTCTGTTCAGTCACCTCCAGGTTGCTATATTTTCTTCCTACTTTTTCCCCCCTTTGCTTTTTCATAACTGAATTCATTACTATTGGTGACTTGAAGGTATAGTGTTATTCCCAATTTTGAACTTTTAAGACTGCATGGTAGATATTAAGACAAAACTGATTATGGGGACAATGGTGCTCCCATACCTAAAGACAGATAAATCTACCTATACCAAGGATACCCTAGTTCTATGCCACTCCCAGAAACTGCCTGTCCCTGCAGTCCATATCCCAAAACATTTGCCAACTCCTGACCTAACTTGTAAACTTTCTGGGATAGAGACCATCTTTACTGAATAGCACCTGTTATAATGGGGTCCTATGTGAGCTGTAAGAATACAGAAAGAAATGGATTCATATTTAAATGTGGAATACTGGAAATACAGTTATGTGATACCCAATAGAGTACTTACTCCTGTTCCCCACTATTAATGTGTGGTATTAATGACTAGAATCAGCATCACTCTTCAACAGGTTAGGATGTAATATCAGAAAGTGAAATTATTTTCACTGAGTCAGATCTTTATGGACCTTGGACAAATATACAACTTTTATTAAACATTTATTGCATCTAGAGCTGTCTATTCCAGGACCCAACATCAAGTTGATACCCGAAGTCTTTCTAGAGGTTCCAACTTGCTCTTAACTTGCTCCCCCTATTAATCTGCATTTTTCCCAATCCATCAATTTAATCTAAAACCTTTGAGTCTCTGTCAGTTTCTTAGAAGCAGCCTGGTTTGGGGTGGTTGCACCTTCATTATCCCAGCCCTTTCTACCCTTCCTTTCTTTATAACGGGACTTCTTCTTTTATTGATCCAGCTGCAGGTATAAGCCTCCGTGATTGGTCATCCCAATAGCTGTGCTGGATTGTGCTCAGCCTTCCCCTGTGTGAGGGGAAGATTCTCCTCTCCCTTCTACCTGTGATCAGTGCAAACCCCCTTACCAAGGCACACTAAGGACATTTTTATTAATAGCCTGATCAATCTTTTTAAGAATTAAAACAATATCTAATTCTAGTACTGGGGCATCAGGTTTGAGATGTATTCCCAGCTCTTCCAGCAACATGCTGAATGAACTTGTACAAGGCATTTCACCTCTGTTCTCATTTCCTCTCTGTCTTTGTCAGTTTAGTCTAAGTACAGAAGGCAATTTGGTTAAGGAGCTGTCACATATTATGTGTTTGTACAGTGCTTACAACAAATATTTTGAAAAAAAATTCAAGGTGATTATCATTTTTCACTAGTTAGGCTCTTTAGCGGCATAAAACTCCATTTATTTCAATTGGCATTCATTCACAAGGAACTATTTCCCAGATTAAGCCTTGTTACTTCACTTACGCATGCATAACTCAAGGTTATTGGTGTAATTAGTATGGTTGGTCTCACGGCATTCATCCATGCCCCATCAGGGCACTACTCACCCTGCCTCAGGGTTCCCAGTGATCAGCTGCCACCCAGTCCAGGGCACTGGTACCTTAGTCCTTCACCTAAAGCACTCTTCAGTCTCACCTTTCTGAGAATATTAATGTATAAAATGAAGAGAAAACAAAGAACTCAAAATAGGGTCATCCAACAAGTCTTTGGTAGGACCCCACACCTCCACTGTCTTCAAACAACTAGCCCAGGGGCCCAGTCATGTCATACACTAGGAAAGTCATCCAACTGGAGTGGCAAGTAGGGTTGCCAAATCTCCTGGACTGAATTCCATGGCCACAAATGGCATCTAGCATGTCCAGTCAGAAGAGGCCAGACTCCTCTCACACTCTGCTTTCTCTCCTGGCTAACACTTAGCTATCCTAGTCTTCCCATTTTAACTCGCTTCTGTACAACTGATATCTGCTACAGGTATAGGGGACAAGGTTGATTGTGTCTGCAAGCCTTTGTTACTCCTACACCCCTTTGTCAGTGCGAAACCAGTAAAGCCCCTCATTGCTAAAATATTTGGGGCCACATTCTACCCTCATTTATACTTGTATAACCCGACTGGCTTCAATTTGAGCTACAGGGCAAGAACCTGAGCAGATGTAAGTGGAAATGACTCCACTGATAATGTCATTAAAATAAATGTATAAATAAATAAAATTAATAATAATAAATAAACAATAAAAAAATAGGAAGAGTATTTGCGTAATGTTTCCTGTGTTAATTCCTTTCAAACAATAGTCACAGATTGTTGCTTTAATATAGTGCCTATGGCTTTGCAGTTTATGAAGGTGTTTTGAAAGAAAAATATTTTCAAACATTAGCACGAACATGGCTCAAAAAACACGTCAGTTGCTGTAGTTTTAGCTTTAATTTGTGGCTTTACTATGTCCCCAAATATCCCCAAAGGGTCAGATTCCTTAAAAAGTCTCTTGTATTTAGTGTGACACCCGTCTTCCCCCAAGGAAACAAAAAAACAAAAAAAAATTGTGAGGTTTCTTAAGGCTTCTGTAGTATGAAAGCTGGGCACTGCTTTTATTGGATCCAGCTAAAAAAAAAAATAATCAAGAAAATAAAATGATTTCTAGTTCTACCCAGGGAATATTTGGGAATAATGCTATGTCAGGTCTCGGTAAAAATATCAGCGGGGTGCACTATGAAAACATGAGCTGTAATCTGGGCAAGGGGTATAACAGAAATTTTGTGGGTAAGGCTCACCAATCTGACTAAAAGGTTCTAGGTTTTGCCCTCCATACCCCAGGCCGCATATGGTTATACTTCTGGAGGTAGGTCTGGGGGGTCCACAACAGCACCCACACTCACAATGAGGAGAGTACCATATTACAAGTTTTATTATGACAGGTATTAAAATGGCAAACAGCACAAAGCACACAGCAATGATTACACAGATTGATTGAATCTGGTTCTGTGGATTATGCTTATCTAAGTATACAGAGAGAATTATCATAAAAACCTATACTCACATCCCCTTCTCCCGAAGGCCGTGCATAGAAGGACCAGCCTTCCTCTGCCAGTGGGACCTTGGCACCAGGTTGGAATAGGAAACTTAGAAACAGAGACTTAGAAAGAATAAGTAGAATAAAGCAATGCGCTTACAGGAAGAAATACTTGAAGTGGAAGATAGATACGTTGCGAGCCCCGAGCTTCCTTATTCCCATAGCTTTTGTCCCTCTTTTTGCGTCATTACTGCCCAGCCAAAGTTGAAATTCCGCACCCTAAGATTTTGTGGGTACACATACTTGATTGGATGGTGATATTGGGACATCTTTTGAATATGCATGAATAAAACCACCTGCTAACACCTTGGACCTAGTCCCGGACATGGAAAAAGTGGGAGTTTTGTGGGTAAGTGCAACAAGGCCTGCTTCCTTAATTCAAAAGAACAGTTAGCTGGGTCTGGCAGATTCTGGTCTTATTTAGGTATCACCATCTCATGAGGAACTAAGTCACACATATCCATCTGTGTACTGACCAAACTGACAATTTTGCCACAGGCTCTTTCATAATTTCTAAAAAGAAATATTAGGAACAAATCATTTCTAGAAAATACATTAACTCTTTCTTATCCCACTATAATACTGCTAAAGCCAATTTATACAGGACAAATTAAATCCTTCGGGCCTTGCGTTACCATCATTCCTACTAAAATATATGAAAAAGAGATAGGATAGGAAAAGACATAGCTTGGCAGGCTACAGAGCTACCTTAGCTAGTAGTACTTGAGCTCATTTTGGAGCTGTTATACCAATATGACTAGATTACCAGTCCCATCGTTGGTACATTCCTGTCAAAGGAAAATTGTTCAGCCATGTAGCTTTGTAGTCTTCTGCTGTTAATAGTATTCGGTGCACAGGATGTCAAGACTCCACTATTCTCCCTGGTGATCACACCATTTTTGTAGCATAGTTGTGGTTTATGGTCTCAGGTTTTTGCAGTATTTAGTACTGTACTTTAGGAGCTATGGCCTTCCACTTGCTCCCTTTCTCATAACAATAAAAGACTTCACACTTAAAATCACTACATACCTTTGAGGATTTGTGTCTATAAGATGGAAATAACTGGAGTCCAAAGTCTGCCCTTAGACAAGCATGTAGCCTGTATTTATAGGACTAGCAAATTTGAGTCCCATTCTCCTCAGGTCAATAGCTCTACTGGTCATGTTCAGGGGAAGCTGGTGATATGTTTCCGCACTGCATACCTGGTAGCCTGAGTGGGAAAATTAAAAAGAAAAAAAAAATCTTAAAGAGCTGAGATCTGGTACACTTAAAAAAAAGCAGGGTAGGCAAACATTTGATTTAAAGTTATCGCATTCAATGTCAATCCGTTTTGTAATGAGAGGATATTTTCCCCTGGTACATTTTCTTTCTGTCCTTCATTTTCCCCATTTGGCTAATGATACTTACCTTCACATTGGGATCTGCTGATGAAAAATGCTATAGAAAAGCTAAGTGACTTTATTCACTAAAGATGGGTCAAAAAGGTACAGGTAAGAGCAATAGCAAAGCTAAATGTAATTGGAGGGATTTTGGTGCTTATCCAGAAGAGGAACTAATATAGCAGTAGAGAATGGTGTAAAACAACATACTGTGCGGATGCTGTGCCATGTAAATTTCAAGCCGCTTTCAATGTGCAATACACACTATAAAATATATTCACCACTAGAATAGGTATTATGCCAGCGAGAGGATTGCAGGTCTCTCAATAGCATAATATCTATTCTAGGGGTGAATATATTATACACACTGTCTACATGAGAGGTTTGCTAGGCCATATATTATTAGAAATCCCTAGTAGGGCACAAGTCACTGAGTACTTTATGTATCTGTTTATCCTTGATAATGCAGCTATACATGTGGTACAATCATCCTTCTAAAAAGTCAGGAATGATCTATCAGAGCTTTGGGCTGAAAACACTGACCTTTATGTGATCAAATCTTTTCTTCCTGAACACGATGGCAGTTGGGCTCAGAGTGCCTATGCTGTTAAGCTGAACTATCTGTCACTGTAACTATTCTCACTTAGTGGTTTTAAATCCACTAAAAGCCAGCCAAGAAGTCATTCTGTGCCTGTCAGCATGTGTGAGTGAAAATGCAGTAACTGGCAGTTCAGGCTATGCAAAATGAAGGCATATTATCTTCAAGCATACTTTTTACTAAAGCCTTGACTTTGTCAAATTAACTGGTATTTCCATAACAAATGACCATGGGGTCCTAAGATAAGACCACGAAGCTCATTTCCACTGTGACCTGAGCAGCATTTGAACTGAGGTACCAAAATCCAACCATCCTGTCAACCCACTTTTCTGAATATCCATTTCCTAAGGCTTCTGTATTTCTAGTGTAGAGCTTAATCAGATTAGTGACTTTCCATGGCACAGAAGTCTATAACATTTTAGACATGAAGATTGCTAATGGACACATCTCAACACTAAAAAGATTGGGGTCCTGATAAAAACGTAAAATAGAAAAATCAAAATTTACTTTCAAACCATAATGAATACATTGCATAATTATAACAACACAGTTTATACTTGTATATTGATTTTCCTCCCCAAATTTCAGAATGTTTTACCAAAAGTAATTAAGAATTACAACAGCTTTTCTAGGAACATAGTTATTATTACATTTTTTATATGTGAGTAAGCTGAGACACAGAGGGGCTAAATGTGGTGTTACACAGACTTTTGTGGAAGAGCAGCAAATTGAAATGAGAAAGTCCGATTCACAGATGCTTTCATCTTCAATGGCTCAAGCCCTTTTCTTCATGCAGCAACACTTATCTACAATTTGACTTTTCTTGTGATTTCATAATAATCTGTGTGCGTGCAAATGTATTTCATTAAACCTTGAAACTAAATCTGGTCAGGAAGTGACTTTTTGCCCTTGAAAATGTTGGGTTTTCATTGAAAACTAAAGATGTAAAAGAAGAAAAAAATGCAAAAGCAAATTATAAAAAATGCCCAAATGAACAAACAACAAAACCACTATAGGCCATTTGACATACAATTCCCAGAATACTCATTTATTTTATTGCTATAAAAACATGTCAAACTCCATTATGATTTTCTATAATTGACTCTCTGGTGTGGATCTTAAAATAATTATTTTAGCCTTGCTTGCTATGGAATTTTGCTATCAGACTTCTATTATAACATATGTGTAATTTGTATTTTTGGATTTCTGACAAAAAAAATCATATTTTCCATGAAAAAATTGTATATGGTTGAAAAACTAACTCCATTGATTACAACTGGGCTACTCAGAATACTGAAAGGTAAATACATATGCTAGCATGAATAGGATTAGGGTCTTGTGGGGTTTTTGTTTGTTTGCTTGCTTTTTTCTGTTTGAGAACATATACTTGAATTAGCAGCTGAATAAAGTTTAACTTCAGTAAAGACACCAAGTGGGACAGCTGTGAATAACAACTGATAAGTTGTATGGGGCAGTTTTGTGATCATCAGAAAAATACTTTGAGTCCCATTTTACCATTCTTTGAATACAATTTTTATACTGATAAAGCAGAAGGGGGCAAGTTGTCATGATTTATTTAATTATATTTCCACCCACCCAAATCTGTAGTAACATATAGTTTGCAGCGTGGTTGAGGAAATGACATAGGAACTGCCTGAACATAATAGACTATAAATGGTGACAGATTCAATCTGCTTGAAGGCAGGGGTTAGCACACAGACATCTGCTCCTTTATCTCTTTTTACTGTTAACATATAAAACACAAAGAAAACAGTAGGCTGCAAATTTCCAGTGTGTTTAATATATACGGTTAATAGTATTAAAAAACTACCTTAGGGTATAATGGTCCTTTCTCTATCTCCATGTTGGGGACTTTTGCAATTTTATTTATAAGGAAAGTGAAATAGAGGTAATACTATGATGCTACATGAGAAATAAGACAAACAGAATAAATGCACGTTCAATACGAGCAATTTCACTTTCTCCTAAACAGTGTGTCGAGGACTGGATGCCATCCTTTAGAACCTTTCTAAAATCTCTAGTACCTTTATTTTTTGCTAGCGCTGGTTGATTTTTTTTTTTTTCAAAATTTGATTTTTTTGATGAATTCTGTGGTAAAACTTCATGCTTTAATTAAAAAGTAGGCTGAAATTTTTACTACTGTAGTTGTTTTTGAAAATGTAATCTCAGGTTTTGACAATATAGAGAGCTACTTAACATTTTTAAATGTGGATAAGTAAAGATTTTGCATAATAATTGGGAAAGCTGATTGAAAAATAGAAATTGCTTGGGTAAAAATATTCATAAAAATGTGCTCCATTTTCACAGCTCTCCATTTGGTATGCAAGAAAAATATACTATAGTTGATAGTTATATTAAATGTTCTGTAACTAATACTATGCTTTTGTAAGTAATAAAGAACGCTACATTATTTTCTGTATTTTACTGAGTGCTATGGGACGCAAAATCTAGGTACACAAAAAAGCATACAGATAATCTGCTGTACAGAAAAAGGCAAACAAAATAGAAGATAAAATTGCTTTGGAGTTTCAAATTATCCCACTTTTGTTTCCTTATACAATATGCAAGAAACAAGGTTATTTTACACATGTGCCTTGTAAATGTGTTAGTTTACCAGATAACTGTGATGCTGACAGACCAGATCATGTCAGAGTGCATTCACGCCAATTAATTTGTGTATTAGTATAGATTAATGTCATTGTTGAAGGCAGAAGAATGTATTTGGTGTTCAGACTTCACAAAACTAATGGGATATGTTGTCCTCACTTGTCTGTATCCTGTTATAATGCAACAGCAAATATTTACATTGCATATACCCAGTGACTAACCCATCAAAGAAGCTTTATGGAATGCTAATGAGAAACTTTAAAAAAGTATAATTTCAAAGCAAGTGGCCATTGTTTGTGATGACCAGAGGTTAAAGACTTAAAGTGAATTTTTCATTCACTGCCACCAAAGAAGAGCTAATGTGGGTTAACTTGTTTTCTATCAGAAGAAGGTATAAATATGCATTCAAAGAAAGATCCTTAATCTTGGACTGTTTAGACTCTTAGGGTATGTCTAGACTACATGCCTCTGGCGACAGAGGCATGTAGATTAGGCTACCAGGCATAGGAAAATGAAGCGGCGATTTAAATAATCGCCGCTTCATTTAAATAAAATAGCTGCGCGCTGGGCGATCAGCTGTTTGTCGGTTCAGCGCGCTAGTCTGGGCGCTCATGATCGACATCAAAGGCATTTGTCTACCGCCCGTTATGCCTCGTGGGATGAGGTTTGCGGGCGGTCGACAAATGCCTTTGATGTCGAACGAGCGTCAGACTAGCGCTGAGCCGAAAAACAGCTGATCGGCTCAGCACGGCAGCCATTTTAATTTAAATGAAGCGGCGATTATTTAAATCGCTGCTTCATTTTCCTATGCCTGGTAGCCTAATCTACATGCCTCTGTCGCCAGAGGCATGTAGTCTAGACATACCCTTACAGGGAAGTATACCAGATAACAAACAGAGATTCCCCCAAGACAATCTGGGTGCCCTGAAAATACTTTTGGGAAACTGGCAGTTTATTACATCACTGCCTTAATTTGCAACTACAAACTGTGACTCACCTGTAAATATGTTTTTCCTGCCTTAATCTTTTATTAATTCTCAATTCCTTTTTTTAGCTAATAAACAGTTAGTTAGCTAGTTAACTATAGAACTCACTTCCAGCATTGTTTTTGGTGTAAGATCTGGATTACCAAGTGATCAGGGTAAGTGACTGGTCTCTTGGGACTGGGAACAACCTGACATGGTGTGATTTTTGGTTGAAGTGATCTTTTTAATCACAAAATTCAGTTTGCTTGGGTAACAAGATAGAGAAGAATCCAATGGGATGGTCTGTGACTCCATGCTAAGACTGGTGTAGAGATCCAGCATTTCACATTTGTTACTGGTTTGGTGAAATTTAATTATAGAACACACCACCAGTTTGGGGTGCCTGCCCTGTTTTCTGACAGTCTGTCCTAAGGCAGACACTTATAGGTGTGAGCCATTCCAAACAGCATGACAATAACTATTTTTGTTTCAATTTTAAAAATTCACCATTTTCAGTTTTTAAAAAGGCATTAACCTAGAGGTGAATGAAAAGTTTTAGCAATTAGTTACATATTGATTTCATTTCAGCACACAACCATAATTGTTAACACAGAAATGTAAATTTGGTAACAATATAGTGCTACTGAACAGAAAAATAAATAAATAAATAGAATCCTCTTTTGAAGTGAGAATGTTTATGGTTTATACTCTGAAGATAAAGATAGCACTTAATACCCAGGAGGTATGTGATATATAATGTTTCTCTGGAACACAACATGTTTCCTCTCACTGAATTTTCCCCTCAGTGTGGATTTTTAGCAGTCAAGGTTTAGAAGGATACAACTATTAAACTAAATCTTCATCTACCCAGAGGGAATCTACTTCTCCCCAGTCAATCTCACATCTCCATAAGGACTACTAAATATTTTAAGTGGAAATTAATGATTTTTGCCACATTTGCAAACTCTTCTTTTTCCCATGGAGCCAGCACAGCAGTTCAGTGAACTATACTCTCTGCTTCACTGACCCTCTCCTACCCTGTATTTCAGTTCCCACTTGAGACATGATTTTAATTTTTGATGAGGCGTTAGTGTTTGGATCTCAGCATCACCAACCTCTGAGCCGATGAGAGACTAGCTTACAGTCTGAAATGAGTCATCCTGAATTGCTGAAACTAATTGCCCGATGCTGAAATAAGACTAGGTTAAGGTCTGGGTGCCACAAGGTACTTTGTGGTTGGAACAAAATTCAATTTATTTTTACACAGGATTTTTTGATTTAAACAAAAAAAACTAATGAAAGACATAGAAGAAAGATTATCTTTTACTGAATTGGATGAAGAAAGATAAAATGATGCACAGAAATGAAGCAAAGAATTGTTATTATTAACCTATTTCTATAAATGTGCATTATGCTTTAAAAATACAATAGGCTCAATCTCTGTCCTGAAAATGTTACAATCTGTATCTGGGGGTGGGGGGGGAAACAACTAAATCTGACATTTTAAAGTGGTATCAATATAAATAAATATTATTTTAACCTACTTACAGTGGGACTGAAAGAAGTACTGAAGAGAACAAAGAATTAGTTGTATTTAGTATCAGCCTTTACCTAAGGCTGTAAGCTGAGATAAGAGGAAATCAAGGGGCTCAGTAGCTTGAAGAAATTCCTTATAATTAGACTACAGGGAGGGAGACTAAGATTGTTGGAGTGTGTAGAACAGGCAGGTGGAGCACGTGAATATTAATAGCTAAGTGAGGTAGGGAGTGGTATATACAGAGTTTTGAAAAACACGACAGTAAGTTTGATTTGAATATGGCTCCAGAGCCAGCAAATTGGAGAGATATTGTCTTACTTCCTATCATACATCATGGGTGCATAGCATTTATTTTTGGGCATCTTTAGTTAATCTTTGAAAGACCACACATGTAAGAAAAAATTTAATAATGTATTTGATTCTTGTCATACCTCAAGAAGAGGTCTACGAAGGGTAGACATTCACCATGGACCCAGACCTGCTCCCATATATATATATATATATAATATTCATTCTCCATCTTTGTATATGCTAATTTATGTGAAGGGCACACAGTAGTGTGCAGATCTCACCTCCTTTGTATCATATCTCCCTGCATAACTCAGTTAAGTAGTCTCCAACTAGAAGGACAAAAGACTTCTCTGAATAATTGTAGGATAAAACTTCTCGGTTTTAATGTAGACACAAGTGCACTTCTGGGTGAATTCAGTAAAGGGACCCATGACCACAACACTATCAACCATATTGTCATGTACTCATATATTGGCCATGGAAGTTTGTTGAGGGCAGTAAGAGTACGTCTAGACTACATGCCTCCGTCGATGGAGGCATGTAGATTAGACAGATCGGCATAGGGAAATGAAGCCGCGATTTAAATAATCGCGGCTTCATTTAAATTTAAATGGCTGCCCGCTCTGCCGATCAGCTGTTTGTCGGCAGATCGGGGCAGTCTGGATGCGCGCGGTCGACAAGGAAGCCTTTGTCGACCGGCGCAGGTATGCCTCGTGAAATCAGGTTTACCTGCGCCGATCGACAAAGGCTTCCTTGTCGACCGCAGTGCGTCAGACTGCCCGATCTGCCGACAAACAACTGATAGCGCAGGCGATTATTTAAATCGCGGCTTCATTTCCCTATGCCGATCTGTCTAATCTACATGCGTTCGTCGACGGAGGCATGTAGTCTAGACGTACCCTAAATATTGGCAAAAAATATATAACAACTAACTGGAAACCTCTAAACATGCACCTGTAGGTGGGGATGTGAGGAATTGCTTACCCTTGAAAAAGGTAAAAGCGGCGAGGAGTCCTGTGGCACCTTAGAGACTAACCGAAGATGCATCTGACAAAGTGGGTCTTTGCCCACGAAAGCTTATGCTCCAACACTTCGGTTAGTCTATAAGGTGCCACAGGACTCCTCGCTGCTTTTGCAGATTCAGACTAACACGGCTACCCCTCTGATCCTTGAAAAAGATAGTGGATTCATATGAAAAAAAGCACCCATGGATTCCCAAGAATATTGTGGATTTCTGTATATTTTCTGGAAGACAAGACATCACCACTAACTCATCTAGCCTCTCCCATTTTCCTCATTTCTTTATCCTATGAATCCTAATCTCTGTAAAGCACTTCTAATGAGTAAAGGGAAAGTGTCACAGATTTATTAGACCCTGGATTTGCACCATTTTCAGACAGATTGACAAGATTTTGTCCTCAACTGCAGAATACGTGAAAGAGACAATCTGACCCATGTTAAGCCACTTACCAAGTCACTAATAGCAGATCTGGGAGCAAAACTCATTATTTCTAGTCTCTAATTCCCATAGCTCACAAGATTCTCAAACTTTCTCTGTTGTTTATTTTTTTATTTCCTCAACGCTCCAGCTTTAAATTTAGTTACAACCCTCCAAGTTAGGAACTTATGCTCTAGACCAGGATGAACAACAAGCACCTCACAGGATGCCATGGCTTTTTTACCTGTGCATTTGCAGTTCTCCTGTCAGTTGTGGATCACTGTTTCTGGCCAATAGGAGCTTCAGGAAGTTGTAAAACTGGTGATGGCTGCCCGGCTGCTCCCAGGCTAGGCGGCTTGCTCTGGGGCTGCACTGCACACAGCTCCCATTGGTAGGGAACAGCAGTCCCCCACTAACAGGAAGTGCAAGCAGCCATATCTGTGGGGACACAGATAAATAAAGTGCTGGTGGCCCACCAGGGGCTAACCATGGTGAGCTGTGTCTGGCCCATGAGTCACTTATTGCCCACCCCTTTCCTAAACTATGCTGACTATGGGCCCAATCCAATTCCCATCCAAATCAAAGGAAAGATGCCCACTGGTTTGAACTGGAGTGGAATCTGACCCTCTAAGGGGTTTCTTCTGTGCTGAATATACTTGAAGCTGGTATAAATTCCAACTAGGACATTTTTCCTTTTGATCCTAAAAGAAGTGAAACATAATTTTCTGGAGATAAAACACAAACACACACACACACACATTCACACACACATGCACATACATTAAAAAAAAAACCTAGAACACCTATCTTTCAGAGAGTAGTTTTAATAAAGCAAATTAAAGATAATACAAGCATGGAAATCTGATTCTGGTTTTATTTTAAAGTGATTTATCACCAGGCAGAGGTTTTTCTCCTCCCCACGCTTTCATAGCTCTAATACAACTTTTTCTTTTTTTCCCATTGCTGGGGCAGAGTACTATGACAGGCAATAGGATTAATGATGCAACACAAAGGTCCTGTTGTTATTTAATAGATAACTATATCATAACAAACTGTGTATAAAACAATAAATGTCTCCTGCAGTGCTGTTAAGCAGCTAGTCAGTGGGCCAGAACACTAATGTTCTACAGATAGCATTTGTAAGGCACACACGCTTTCCCCTGGCACATTTGTGATGCTGCTATGATACTGGAGGTGTAACATTTCATTCTATTCTAACCATTGCTATTACATATGTTCACTATGGGTCACCAGGGACAAATGTGTTGATTGGTGTGTGTTGAAGAAGTTAATAAGGGGGCAGCCAAACTCCAGCTAGAACTGCCACCTGTCAGATTTTTACACGGATAGGTTTCTAAATGTTGTGTTGGGTGATAGGCCACAGACAGGCAATATAGTTTGGTGTTTTGTTAGCAGCTTCCAGGATCAGCTATAAAGTATGCATTAAAAATTCCTCCCTGTTAAAAGGGATGGATACTAGCAATGAATTGCTATGGTGCAAGTTACTGATATTAAAATGAGCAATCTACTGGCTCTGTGGAAACCATAATTGAGCATAGTTGTCTCATATTGTTTTCAAACATCTTTCCTAATTAATTCTACTGTCAATAAACCATCCCCTCAGATGTCTTTCAACCAATTTTGATGGATCAAAATTAACACATGCTAAAGTGCTACCCTGAATATGCTGGCTTTGTTAATAAAAAAATGTGTACACTTATTTCTTTTAAAAGTAAATTACTAAATATTATAAACTGTCTTTCCAGAATGAATTTTCATTCGTAAATTCCCAGTTTCTGTGCATGTACATCATTTTAAAATAACACACTTAATTTTAAATGAATGGCAAGACCCTTCTAAGTGATTTGTGTTGAGGTAGAAATGCTAGAACAGTGTTGTTGGCCTTTGGCTTTCCATTACAAGTGTAGTACACATTAACGGCTCAATAAGTGTTTGTCCCCCTCAGAGACGAATTTGAGCAGAAATTCCATTTCAGATGCTTTCAAGGGCAAAGCAAGCTGCTTGGGAAGTGGAGATGGTAAGAAATAAGCTTATCAGATGCTCTCATAGTAGACTTCTTGAACAGAGTATCTCTCGTCACTGACACATGCTACAGTTGTGTACGGGTGCGAGAGTTGTGGGTTTTTTGTTTGTTTGTTTGTTTGTTTGTTTTAATAAAAGCCAGTAATCCATCCAGTGGGAACTCAAGGGTAAAAAATGCTAAAAAGGTGGGCTTTTGTCAGTGACTGGACACAGACTAATTTATTGTAATATGGGCAACAATCCATCCTCTTAGAACATTTTATTAAGGGATTAGCAGTGATTCTGACATTTGTCGAAATGAACCTTCTCTTTTCACCATTAGTTTTATTCAGGCTCTGTCTAAAATCATGATTTTGTAACATTATGTTCCATGTTCCCCAGGAGTACTTGGAGCAGCTGAGGAAAAAGGTGCAAGCATACTTTAAACCAGGCTAATCTTGTGATGCAATTTGCTATAACAGACCCAATAGGCTGTTTGACACAATCAGTGGGGAGCAGGGAGCTATTGCTATGTTCCTTTTCCTCCCAGCTAAACCCCTTAAGATGCCTGTCAACAGCAGGGTGGCAAAGGTGGCACTAAGGACGAATCTCTACTGCAGGGCTTAACTCAAAATAAACTACGCAAATTGAGCTATGTCAATTGTGTATCTAATTTCAAAATAGCTTGTTTCAAAATAGGGAGCTTCTACATAGCCCTTACTTTGAAACAGAGCACTCTTCCTCTGACTTCCCTTATTCCTCATACAATGAGGGTTACCAGGAGTCCAAGTAAGAAGTCCTCCAGCTTGACAGTATTTTGACTCTATTTCAAAATAACTGCCTGCTGTGTGGGGGTGGACTAAGTTATTTTGGAATAGCGCTAGTTATTTCGTGATAGTGTTTCAGTGCAGACGTATCTTAAGGTGGCTTTATAGCCCTGCCCTGTGTTCTTTCAGTGTAAAGTATTCCTGAGGTGAGACAGAGCCACTTTAGCAACGCCTCTCTCACCCCTTTTCTCCAACACTCCTTCCAGGAGTCAGACCCAGAGCTACTTTCTCCCAAGGGAGAGGCACAGGATGGCTATAGTATTTATCACTGTATTCTTACCATAGCAAGAATATAGAGGCAGTCCAAATTGTCCTTGTGGATTTTTTGCCCATAACTTTTTTTAAACAAATAATTAGGACTTTTAAACATTTTGTACCATTTGTTTACTTTTTAAAAATATTTCCCAAGACCATAATTATAGCTCTTTTACCCACATTTAAGATCATAATTAACAACAAGCTTTTCCCCTGAAGGTGCAGAACAAAGTGCTTTGATTCTCCTGTTTGCTGCAGCAGATTGCTACAGTAACAATTAAAGACAAAACTCAGTTATTTTGTGAATAATCAAAAAATTCACAAAAATTAATGGTGAAAAAACCAGGAAATAATAATCAGACAATAAACAATCACCTCTTTGTTCGATAATGGTTATATACCTTCTATAAAGTTTTTTTCTCATAGCACTCTGGAAGCAAGTGAAGCAAGTGATTTCTGGGAAAAGTTTTGCTTAGTAGGCTTTTTCTCCATTATTATTTATGCATTTATTTTAAAATAATAAGCGTTATGTGGTAATCTCAAAGTTGTGAACTAGATCAGACACCAGTTCTCCTCAGATTGTCAGCAATCCCTTCCCTGTTCCTATTTTACTAATGAATTACTAGTTTCTTGCCAAAATGGATTAAAGCCAATAGCATGGTTACAGTAAACCTTGTAACAAAATCAATCTAGTTTTTATTGCAGTTGAAATATTTATGGGTACATGAAAAAGTTTATGTAGGTGTCTATGTTATAAAAAGACTTAAATTTAATAAGGAGGGGGTAAGCAGACAGAAAAAGAAAAACAACAACAAAAACCAGGAGTGAGGACTAAAGGAAATAAAGCCTGCACAAACATATTGGGTCTGGAGCTATCCCCAGCAGGGATTTACAGCTATCAGATTAACATTATGGTTCCTCAGCAGGCATGCAGTACATAGCTTTTTATAATCTCCCAGTTCAAACTCTTGCATCAAGCAGCTCTCTGCTTTTATAGCAAAGGCTCCCTCTTCCTTACAGACTTAGGCTGAAACGCCAAGATTATATGAATGAGTTAGAAATATAAATTTTGGAAATAGAGAGCAAGATTGAAGGATATAGCATAAAGTCAAATCTGGTGCAATTGAGAGCACCTATTTTGAAGCTGGACACAGTGAAAAGTGAAGTTGCATCTACTTACAAGTCTAAATTTCAGTGATCTGAAACAGCTTCATTCATCTGTTTAAGGGCCTGATACTGAAAGTTTTGATTGCTTACTGTGAAGTGTATGACTCCTGATGACTTCAATAGAAGTAGAAGGGTTTTCTAATGACAGGGACATGCCAATCATTACATTTATGCCAAGTGAAGCAAGTGATTTCTGGGGAAAGTTTTGCTTTTTCAAAATGAGTTCTACATATTTTAATATGCAAGCTTTAACTTAAATCTGTGCAACCCTGAAGCTTCTAGATTAACTATGTAAGCAAACTGACATTTTCTAAGAATATATTGTATAACGTTTAGTCAGCGTTCAGAAGTATGGCTGATTTTGGAGAGATGGTATAGTACAGATATTAACAGCACAAGAAGCCTTCTGAGTCTTACTCTGTAATCCTCAAGCTTCTGGTAAGATCCCCTTCATACTGACCATGCTAAGAGGCTTAACACAAGCATTAGCAGTGTCACTACATCCTAAAAATGGGGTTGATTGGGAATTTAAGGGATTGATGTGAAAGAGTGTCTAAGACCTTGAATATATTGGACCATTACTCTGTTAAATAAACTGCTGTCATTTCATTAAAATCAACAGTATATAGAAAGGCAGCAATTATACATAAGGATTGCTATAGTTACAAATTCCCAGAATAGAAATGACTATACACATCAGATAAAGTGATTAATTTAATTTCAACATTTTTCCTATTGCATCTCTCCTATGCTCTAAGAACATATGAACTCAATATAAAATATCAATAGAGCATAAAAGATCTCCTGTGATCTGCTGATGTAAACTGACCAATTTCCAACAAAGTCAATAAATTTGACTCCTTTGGCAGAGTCTTTACCAAATTATTACTAGGCAACAAATTCTCCACAACACTCTCTCTAGTGACAGCAAATAATCATTGTCTGAATGTGGAAGAAATTCACACTCAGAAAGCCTCTCCCCAATATTTGGGGCAGTCCTAGTATTCAATTGAAATTTATTCAATTACATTTGCATTTATGAATCAGAATATCATTTTAGTCTGATCTCCGGGGCTAAGGCCCAGGACTAGAGCTGCTTGACAGAATCAAATTCTTTTGGAATATACAGTTCTATCAACATGATTTGCAAAATTTAGCTGATTTCATCAAATTTTTGTTTCAAAAGAAAATTGGAAGAAAGTTCCCACAATGTAAAAGTGTGTCAATCTAATCTTTTTGGAACAAAGCATTTTATCCTTTTTTCCTTCTGAAACAGCTTCACTTGACTTTTTTATTTTAAGTTATATTATTAACTTGTTATATATAAACTTATATATAACTTTAAATTTTTGTACAAATGACCCTTTGTAAAGTAAAAATTAAAGAAAACACATTGTAATTTTATCAAAATATAACATTTCAATCAACTGCAACTTTTTTCCCCCACAAATTTCCTTTAGATAATTTTTTAAATTATCAGTCTCCGTTCCAGTTTGGAATAAAACCAAATCCCAAAACCCTTTGTGAAACAGAACTTTTGTCCTCCCCACTCTACCCAGGATTTTGTTTTTTGTTTTCTGCCTTACAATCTTTTCCCCTTCTTAGGGTGGGGAAATAGCAATTATCTCACTTCTCATCCAAGACTTTCAAGGAATGGTTGGCAGGCTTGCCCTTTCATCCTGACTTTTTGAGAGGCCTATCAAGATAGGTCTGGTCCCCACTCCAGATCCTCTTCATAAATGATTTCTGGGCAGCAGCAGGGTTAGAAACAATTCTGCTCCACTGGCCCTCAACTCTGGCTCTGTGAAATATCAGAGCATATACTGCACCTAAGGGAAATCCCTATCCCCGGATATTCAACCAATATTTGCCTTGCTAAGAATGGAGTTGCTACAGCATTTGTCCTATTCAGCAAATTTAATATTCAGTTCACCCATCCCTGAAGTTATCCTGAGGGAAAGTTTAGCATAGCTGTAACACGACTGTTACAACCCACCTACTGTCACTATTGAGATCATGAGGCCTCTCTAGAGAGTATCTATACTATTTTAATCTTTACAGAACTGTAGTATAGTACTAGTAATTTACTTAAAACAGTACCATTTTATTTTAATGGTACATTAAATTACTGCTGAATTACAGTAAGTTTCTTAGAGAAGTTGGCATGACATCCATATTAATTCCAAATGAATTAATTATGCTTAGTGCAATTACACTGAATACCAATGACTTAAGAAGGACATGACACTTAAAAATTGTTCCCATTAAAACTTGAGAAACTCATTTACTGTATTAGATTTTTGTAAGCTATTTTCTACTTTGCTGTAGCTTTAGCTAGGTCTACTAAATCCACATCACTGAGACACATGAATATTTTAAGCAGCGTACAACCCTTGCCATCCACAAATGCTTCATAATGGAACAGACAGCTGTATTAACTTACTAGGACAAGTGTTTGAAGGTAGCTTTCTGTAGTGATTTTTTCCTATTAAACTTGTCAAGTACAAAGATTGGCCAGGACATTAAATCAGGTACCCTTGTCAGAAGGTATCCCATTAGACATGTCAGACTGGTGAGTATTGCTGCATTAGGATGCCACTCCCAAAAAATATTGCCCTGCAGAAAGCTATTCTGTTAGGAATGAAATGACACATGCTCTCTGACTGCACTTTTTGCCATGCAAAACATAGGAAACTTCGACTCCAAGTTGACCCTCACAGAGCTGGTAGGGGTCTTTGCCTCATCAACCTGCAGATGTCACAAACTCTACATAGATCTTGAAAAGCCCAGGTAGGAGTAGAAGCATTTACAGGGCCTCGTTTGTCTCCATTGGCTTTTCCTCTGCTACATCTGCTACATATGGCTTCTTCAGGGTGTACCAAAACTTGGACCAATCTGTACTCATATAAAAATAACTGTTTCAGTTTTGACCTTGGAAGAAGCAGCCATAAAGAACATTTCCCCTCTAGTTCTTCCCCAAGCTGAACTTTGCTACCTCAGAATCACATCCCCCAATTATATGATGTAGTATCTATTTTGTTTGGAAGGAAAGGGAAAAAAACAGTGATGCAACTGCTGCTGCAGCTGCACTCCTCCCCTTTAGTCATAATTTGCCACTTTTTTCCATCCCTTGCCTAACATAAAAGGAGAATAGTGTTGCCTTCAGAGCCAATCAGTGACATAATCCCCCTCAGCCTGGCTTTTAGCAGTATTTCTATTAAGAATGCAGGTATCCCAAACATAATGGTGCCTATTTCACAGAGGCCAAGCAAGCTAATGTGAAATACCAAGCTAAATATCATTTTTACCTTTCTATATTCCTTCTGGGACACCTGATATTGGCCACTTTCGGAACACAGGATACTGGGCTAGACCCATTATGGCCGTTCTTATATGCAGTGACCTGCTGATTGGTTTAGTCCATCTCTGGATATAGACAACACAGAAAATGCACCTGGACAATTTTTATGCACAAAAAATAGAAAGTTTATATTTCAGGCTACAATAAAATTATCTAGCTGAAGATAGTTGTTTAGCTTGTTGTCCTTTTCCTATTTCCTACTATTTACTATCTGATACCCTTGATAATTAAACTGAATAAATCCTCCATCTAAATTGTTGCTGTGTGAGTATATGTCCTGAAGTGCAATGTCTGTATAATTCTCCACATCTCAAACTATTTCTCTGACAACCTTACAATTAATTGGGCTACAGACCTTGAAAGCTGCTAATCGCAAAAAATACTCCTAAGCCACAATATTGCATCCATCACAGCTTGGAAAAAAATGCTACCTAGGGGAAAGGATTTTTTGCCTATCTTTCATTGAAGCTGTACAAGCTTGTACCCTCTTCGTAGAGTGACCTTCATTATTCTGGAGACACATTTTGAAAGAAAGTATTAGACTAGCAGTGGGCAAATACTGGTTTGTGGGCTGAATGCAGTTCAACAGGGTTAGCTCCTGGTGGGCTGCTACCTCTGTATTTTCCTGCACCTCTGCAGGTACAGATGCTTGCAGCTTCCATTGGCCATGGATTGCCATTCCTGGCCAATGGGAGCTGTGGGAAGCAGTGTCCTGGTCCTTGCCACCTCTCACAGCTCCCATTGGCTATGAAGGTCAATCTGCAGCCAATGGGAGCTGCAAGCACCTGTGCCTAAGGAGGCATTGGTAAATAAAGTTGTGTCAGCTCGCCAGGCACCAACCATGGTAAACTAGAACCATTTTATTGCACACCTTTGTATTAGAATGTTAAGTAGATCTCTTCGTTCTAGACTCAAACAACCTTATAGATCTCTCCAACTGGTCTTCATTCTTAGCTGTAAAAGACAGTCATGTTAATATCTCTCCATTTTCATTGGCAGTCCAAGTCATGTTTTCATGTAACATGGCTAATATGTCATGACCCATACATATGAATGGGACAGTTATACCATGACACTAACCCTACAGACATTCTATAAGCCTAGTCCTGCAAGGGGTTGACTGCCTCTTGTGAAGTACTGTGCTTCCAATGAGATTAATTATCTTCCTACCAAGGTCAACTAGCAAAAGTTTAACTTAAAGGAATAAAGTGAGAAAGATCAGGCACAAGCCCCCCAAGGCAGCTATGGATATTAAGTACATTGCAAGAACTATTCAGCATCTTGCAGAACCAGGCCCTATCACTTTAAGTGTCTGAACATTTAGAAACGGAGACAATTAAAACACAGATTAAAAATAAAATGTCTTTAGATATATTTGTCAAATCATCAAATAAGAAAGGGAGAATGAGAATTCAGGACATAAATTAATCAGACATGTCCATTTCCAATGGAATGCACCTTCAACATTAGGATATAACATTACAGCTACAATACCTGTGTATGTAAACATCCTCTGATTGAAGAGGTAAATTGCTTATTTTCTTTATCAGATGCATATAAAAAACAAATATAATTTTACAAGGTTGATCTCACCAGAGCAGCACTCAGCACATCTGGAGGTAGGGCAGAATGGCACTGGTGATACTGATCCAGCTGACGTCAAAGGTATCCTTCCCAAAACTCATCTACAAGTCTTTATTAAAGTAGAGATTGCGTGAGAGGGTCTTACAATTATGCATCAATCTCCTCAGTAGTTTCAATTCTATTTCCAAACTTCCAGAACCTAAATGGCAACCTTCCTAACTTCTTGTCCTAAATTTCAGTGTTGCTGTGCAGTATGCACCAATGTCATCCTTTATTCAAGAGGTTGCTGAAGTCTGCTTTCCATATATCATTTTAAGTTTCTGAAGTGCTTAAAGATCAACAGTACTGATGTAAAGTATTATTTTTATATTATCTGCTGCTACATTTACAAGTACAGTATTTCAGTATCCATGCATCTTCAACTCAGGCCTTTAACAAAGGGGGCTTCTTAATTCAGATGTTGAGTATCCTGCATCTATGGTAGTTTATTCAACAAAAATAGCTATTAACAGTACTTGTTGATTCTTGTTATCCAGTACAATGAATGCCAGTACATTTGAAATTTAGTTAGGCAGTAGAGAGAAAACTGGAGCTACCAAGGGCAGTGTTCTATGTTTGGATTTTTTTTAACAGCATACATATAATGCTTTAAGAACAGTTTTATAGGATCAATCTATTTTATAACCTCAGTATAAAAGACCAACTGAGAAAGATGGATGTATGAAAGCATATCAGATAAATCTGATTTTGTATTGATTTATTTTTTGGAAACTGTGCTTCAAGTATTAAATAGACATGGACATGGACGGAAATTCCAGTTGGTACCAGAAAAAAATAAAGAGAACTCTTGTTTTAGCTCATGATGGGAAAGATTTGGTTGCATTACCCTACCTCTTTACAAGGACACCTAGGATTCTTTTCTATGTTCTCTTCCTAACCATCTGCACACCTAAAAAAAGCATACAAATGGTAAATAAATGTGCCTTGGCATTGGTATAGCTGCGGCGGGCAATAACTGGCTCACAGCTGGACGCAGTTCCCAGGGTTAGTCACTGGCAGGCTACTGCCACTGTATTTACCTGCACCTCAACAGGTACAGGGGCTTGCCACTCTCGTTGGCTGTGAATCACCGTCCCTGGTTAATGGGAGCTATGGGAAGCAGTGACTCAGGCTGTGCCACTTCCTGCAGCTCCTTTTATCTGTGAACGGTGATCCTCAGGCCAACAGGGGCCTGCAAGCATCTGTATCTATGGAGGAGCAGGTAAAGAAAGAGGCAGCAGCCTAGCAGAGGCTAACTCTGGTGCACTGCTTCCATCTTTTTGTCAGCCCCACTTCTGTATGATAGATTCACTCACCCCTGAGTTTTGTTGTTCTCTTTGGTAGAATTAAAGAAAGCAGTGAAAAATCAAATGTAGAATTTTGCACAAGAATGTTCACTGTTTACTTTTGAGTGATTCCACATCCCTGCAAATGATGCCCTTCCACAAAATCTAACAAAATGACCAAAAAAGTGAAAATTCTTTTTTTTTTTCATTTAAAAGTTACTACTGGTTTTTTTCAAAAAGACCTAAAATGACCTTTGAATTGGGAAATGAGACCGTTTTAAAGAATACAGTTATTATACAGGACACATTTGGGGGAAATAAGGCCCATTTTTGAGTTTATGAAATTCAACCCAACCAAATCCAACCCAATTCTGCTCCCTTAATGGTTGGATTTTGTGTATTTTCCCTTTTTGGTAAATGTGTTGTACATCACCAGAAGAAGCTCTTTGGGGGACAAAGTGTATGTAAACAACAATAACTCTTACCCCAAACAAGCTACAGTATTGGTTACTCATTTTTAAATATATTAATATGTTTCAGTGACTTTTATTTTAGGATGGAATTTCCAAAGGGAGATGGTGAGAGATGGAGGAAAATTATACCATTAAGGCTTGTGATTTTAAGTCACTAAAACCATTATAACCATCTGGTATGACAAATTCCCCTCTGTAATGATCCTCAAAGGATATGCTATAGCCACAGATTAAAAGCCTTGGCTCTTGAATTAGAGCTGTAGTAGCTCATGCTTTTAATCCCGATCCAATCCCCTGGTAGCAACTAATTGTTAATTATGATGTCTATGACTATCCATCCACAAAACAGAGAAGATTTTCACTCTTATGGTTTTCAATTTTAGTTTTATATTATATAGATATTTAAAGTAAAACTATGGAACCTTTTTATACAAGATACAATCTGTTATCACTAGCATCAACTTCATATATGCCATAACATTTGGTAAATGGAACCATTTAAAGATCCTTCTTTTGAAATCTTTTTTAATTTTTTTAGAGAAAACATATCACTGTATTCCACTCACACTCTTTATAACTATAAACACGCATAAACTCTGTAAAACCACAAACAATGTACTTGACTCAGAATGTTTCTGTTCTTTCCTTTATATGTAAGTTATGACTATTGCTTCATCTGATTTTGCACTTTACAATCAAATATTTGGTGAGTCATAGCATGCTTTCCATGTACTGTCAGAAAAAGCATGTTTTCTTTGTTTACAGAGCTACATTTGATTGAAGTTGAATAACTGGGCCATTTTTGTTACTGAATACTTTTCCTACAGTTCATTTTAAGTCTATTTGCATTTGTCTGCTAATAGATTTAGAATCCTGAAACATCAGCAGCATATATGTCTCATTGATAAATATTGATACATTAGATAAGGCAGAATTAAATTTTAATAGCATAGGCCATTTTATGTCTGTAATTAGATCTCTCCATGTGTGTGTATGAATTTGATTTTAATGTTGCCTTGTTGGATCAGAGTTCCATTCCTTGTATAACTTGTCTTGATTAACTATCCATTTTGAATGATGTCCTTCACTTGCCTTTAAAATGAAATTTAAAAGTGTGATCGGTTTAGCTTCTTCTTCCTAGCACCACTGCAAACCATTAAACATAATAAGGCAATTCTGAGTTTTTAAAGAACACATTGGTTGCTACTGCCATATGTTCAAAATATTATTGTAACAAAAATAGTCTAAAGTTATAGTTAATGCTGTCTTTATATATGCTAGGTAGGTTAAAATAGTGAATAATGGATGACAGATTCTTCCATACAAAATCCATATACATTTGACAAAGAGGAGATGCCAAAACTAAAGTCCATATTTTTTCTTCTTGATCTAAAATCTTGTTTCGGAAGACAATCAAGTCAGAGCCATACATGAGGAAGGATTATATATAGATATTTTAACTATGTATATCTCTTTAAAAACATGCTTTAAATCTGAAATACTCAACCAATCATAGCTGTTAATGGAACTCAACTTTGAGAGAAGGTTGCTATTTTTTCTGTAAGAATATCTTCTACAGAATTTCTTATCTTAGGAGAAAACCAAAGCTTAGATCTGAACCAAAATCCAGGATTTCCACAACCCCTAGCCTTTAAAGGATTAAAAACTCTGACCTTGATAGTGACTCAGATGTCACAATTGACTATTAAGTGATCCAAAATGCTTGGTGCAAAATCTTGGATCCAACCACCACAAAACTTTATGGATGGAAACCTGAGTATGAATTTCATTACTTACACCAAATGCTGCTTATAACCAACATTATGCTTTTCATTAACATTAACTGAAAATTGAAAGGAAGTGTGGCTAAACAAAGTATGTCTAGAAAGCCTTCGACACAGCATCTCTGAATGAGATATCAAGGCAGAGCTTTCAGAGACGCTTTCATTCTTTATAATTCATATAAAAGATCAAAAAATCCATATTACAAAAAAATGAAGCAGAAGCAGACTGTGAAGAACTTCAAAAAGATCTCACCAAACTGAGTGACTGGGCAACAAAATGGCAAATGAAATTTAATGTGGATAAGTGTAAAGTAATGCACATTGGAAAAAATAACCCCAACTATACGTACGGTATGATGGGGGCTAATTTGGCTATGACAAATCAGGAAAGAGATCTTGGAGTTACGGTGGATAGTTCTCTGAAAACGTCCACACAGTGTGCAGCGGCAGTCAAAAAGGCAAATAGGATGTTAGGAATTAAGAAAGGGATAGAAAATAAGACACAGAATATCTTACTGCCTCTGTATAAAGCTATGGTACGCCCACATCTTGAATACTGTGTACAGATGTGGTCTCCTCACCTCAAAAAAGATATTTTGGCCTTGGAAAGGGTTCAGAAAAGGGCAACTAAAATGATTAGGGGTTTGGAACGGGTCCCATATGAAGAGAGGCTAAAGCGACTGGGACTTTTCAGTTTAGAAAAGAAGAGACTGAGGGGGGATATGATAGCGGTATATAAAATCATGAGTGGTGTGGACAGGGTGAATAAAGAAAAGTTATTTATTAGTTCCCATAATAGAAGAACTAGAGGACACCAAATGAAATTAATGGGTAGCAAGTTTAAAACTAATAAAAGAAAGTTCTTCTTCACACAGCGCATAGCCAACCTGTGGAACTCCTTGCCAGAGGAGGCTGTGAAGGCTAGGACTGTAACAGAGTTTAAAGAGAAGCTAGATAATTTCATGGAGGTTAGGTCCATAAAAGGCTATTACCCAGGGGATAGAAATGGTGTCCCTGGCCTCTGTTTGTCAGAGGCTGGAGATGGATGGCACGAGACAAATCTCTTGATCATTGTCTTCGGTCCACCCCCTCTGGGGCACCTGGTGCTGGCCACTGTCAGCAGACAGGCTACTGGGCTAGATGGACCTTTGGTCTGACCCAGTACGGCCATTCTTATGTTCTTATGAAGCAACTTTATGTAATGCATTGGTTGTTTTGTGATTCTTGGTAGTGACATCACACATCATTCCAAACTCTTTTCCTAGTTTTATTATGTCAAGATTTCTAGGGGATCACAACTTGTTCCTTCTGGTTATTTTACTTGTTTATTCTCTTGATTCATGCTATGGTGAGAACCTTTTGGTGTAAATATGATATTTAATATGACTCATACTTTATCTTAAATGTTCATTTAAGGCAAAATCTCGATTGAATAAGAGTTAACAACAAAATTTCAAATTACTTCACTGGAACTGGGATTTAGCCATGCACAAGGGACATATTAATATTGGTATAAAAAACACTAGTGCTATGCTATAGAAAAATAAGTCTTTTGTGACACTGGTGGTTTTTAGTCCTTGAAGACTCCACAAAAATAGCAAACACTGTCCTAACTTAGCGCACAGCACGTGGGTTTGAGGAACACCAAATTATTTGGTGCGGACATACTTCAAGAGGAAGAAGTAAAGTGGAGGAACTGTATTTATATATGCCTCATAGCCTAGATTTAAATATTAAAATAAGATTTCTCTCTTCCATTCAGGGGAAAAATGCATACTTTGTGGCATTTTTGCAAAGGATAATTAATCTCCCTACTTAGTATACATTTTAAAGCATCTGTTTATTATTGAGAGCTGATGTTCATGTGGCTTTTGTTTCAATACATGGCTTTCGTATTTGTATGCTAGCATTTTCGGTCTATTATCAATATTTTTGTGTTTAGGGCTAGTATGTTAGATTTCCCATAGATTGTTACACTGCCTTATCTAATCCCACAGCTGTAGAGATCATTTGATTATTTGTCTTATCCCGTAACAAAAGGACAAACATTTCTTATATTTTTTTAGTGTTCATCCCAAGCCGGGAATATTTTACCTAGTGATGGCTGGAATATTAAGATACACATCTGTTTAAGCTTTGCCAGAGTCTATTTTTATTCCATTCTCTCTCTCTCTCTCTCTCTCTTCCATTTAGGGTATGTGATGGACCAGGCCGGGTCTGGGCACGGCTGAGGGCATCAACTTAGGGCAAATCACTCAAACTCGGGGCTCCTTACAACCCCTGACTGGAGGCCCTTCCCAAATAGGCCACAAACCAGTCGCACAGAGCACTTCATCTGCCAATCTGGCCAGCCAGAAGCCTCACGAGCAAAACCCCTCTGACACCCCAGCTCTTTCTGTGCCCCAATAAGTCCCAGGCCTGCATATAGGTGAAGGGTTATAGAACCCAATCTCACCTACCCCGAACGGGTTCTTCCGGTCCCAAGAAACCAGCCACGGTTCCCAGGTCAATTTACAGTCTGGATCTTACCCACAAGATCACACTGAGCCAATCCTTTAGAATCTAAAATCTAAAGGTTTATTACTAAAGGAAAGAAAAGCATGAGAGTAAGGTTGTTAAGGAGAATACATTACATGCATCGAATCACCAAGTTCTCAACGCAGGCTCTTAGCAGGGATGTTACAACTGCTATCTTAAAAGTCTCTGGTGTACATCCTATGTCAGGATGTGTCCACAGTTCTTTACCGGCTCATTGTTCCCTGCAAGGCTGCATCTGGGATTCGGAGGAAAACTGAAGACCAAAATGGAGTCTGCCACATGTCATTTTATATCCATCCTAGCATCCTCCTGGCCATAGAAGGTCACATGGTCTATCGACCTATCCTTGTGTCCCAAGTCAGTCACCTTCCTGAAGTGTGTATTGGCACCTAGAGATCCATGGTCTCCTTGCTAATTAGCATAGCCTTTGGCTGAGTATTCCTTGTCCATTGCTCAGCCAGAGAATTTTCCACCCTCCATACAGAGAACATGTTTATAGCTCCACATACAGATATTATACAACTACATGAACAGCATATACAGACTCAGTAGAGCATAAGCTTTCGTTTGACACCTCACATGGCCCCCTTTGTATACACTTTGGGGCAAATACCCCCCCCCCCATGGGTGCAGCAGTGATCTGGCTGCTCCCCCCTTAAAATCTAGTAACGTGACAGGCTATGAGATTAGACTATAGAAGCTACTTTGCTCTATGAAGTGATTTGTGTTGTAAATAGTGGGATTTAGAAATCTAACTGCCTTCTTTTTGAGAACCCCGTCTTTACATTGCTCCACTAATGGAGTTTAGAGTCACATATACTCCACAGAAGACATAATGAGAAAAGTGCTTTTCTAGCTATTATGTCAGCAGAAAAAAAATATTTTGGCAGAGTTACATTCTTTTGGGGAATTACCTGGTGTTGTGAATTTAATATATCCCATAAAGTTAATTGAATATAAACATGATGAGCAAGTCCCACACCATCCAGTAAACCTTTTTGTCACCAGCTGATCACAGAGCTCTATCAACAATTCTGTTCTTTGAACCAAAGAAAGCACTTAGGAAAGCCCTTATGATTGTTCATTCCCAATTTAATGATTAGCACAATCCTTTCACTTTATTTCATCACTTATTTTTGCCTTCTCCCCATTGCTGCTGGGTAGATGCTTCAAGCTGTGCAGGACCTTAAAATATTCTGAGAAGGAAAAGGGATATAATCAAGAGAAAGGAAGCTGAGGATGGAGTCTGGACAAAGGGTCGGTGAAGTTGCAATGGTTGTCAGCAAGTGGGAAAGCTAGGGAGAGCACCTGGCAATCTCTGGTTAATTTCCTCCTTTTCCTTCATGAAGTCCTGGTCTACATGCTAGGGAGTTATTTCAAAATAATAAGTGGAGCGTCCACACTACCAAGCCCATTATTTTGAAATAACGGGCTGGTTATTTTGAAATCTGTACTCCTGTTTTCCTTGGGGAACAATGCTTATTTCGAAATAGTTCGTTTGAAACAGCATTAGTGTGGATGCTCCGCTGCTGCTATTTTGAAATAACTACTCCCCAGAATAATCTGGAGAAATTACTGCCTCGTGTTTCTTAGGGCTCTAAGTCAAGGTAGCGCGTCCATAATAACCGAGCCTGCCTCAGACTAATTTCGAGGCTTCCGTATAGTGGGGACACGCTATTTCGATATTGTTATTTTGGGAGTTATTATTTCAAATGTAGTTATTTTGAAACAATTTCCTAGTGTAGACATGCCCTTAGGGTCTACTTCAGCAATCACTGCAGTCAGCGGGAGTCAGTGCAAAATGTGCTGAATCAAGTGTTGAGAGCCACCATTCTCCAGGAAAGGTCACAGTACATTTATGTCCCCTATATTTATTTCATACCATATAAAGTGCTCTCATTACTGGGCTGATGAGAATCCTATAAATTCAAGTAATGATGGCAAATAAAGTCAGTAATAACAATGGGAAAAGGACACTGAAGATGTTAGTAGTATAATACCCAGAAAGTGGGGGATGGCCAGAGGAGTCAGCAGCACGTGGGTGGAATCTGAGCTATATGTGTTTGTGCATATTGGGGTGAGACTCTGATCTTCAGGCTATTATACTGCATGTAAATAGAAATGTAGATCTAATTATCTAGGATACAAATAATCAAAGAAGCACTACTGCAGCTCCCTTATCTATCAGTTGTTGTGGCTTTGTCATTTTTTATATTAAAATGTAAGAATTGTTGACTTATATTTGTTTGAAAGTTCACTTAAGAGGTCCCTACAATTACTGACAGTGTGAGTGGGAAACTGTGTAGATCTCATTTAGAAAACACTTATTCCATCCTTTAAAAGTGTTCAGAGGCAGAGAGAAATCATTCTCTATCAGACTTTAGTCACTTTTCAGCTCAGAGCTTCTCTAATGTGCACAGTGAAGATCTGGAAACATGAACATAGTGATTTTCACTTTTGGGGAGTGTGATGCAGTGGGGTTCGTGTTCCCCCTGTTCACTTTGTTATGTTGTGGGTGATTCCTATTGTCCTGTGCTGTTCTGTTGTAACTCTGTGTGTGTGTGTATGAGTGCCTCAGTTTCCCTGGGCACTGCACCAGTGTACAGCTGGAGATGGGAATGTTGAGTGTGGCTCTCTCTGAGGAGACGGCTGCACCGGGCTGCCCTATCTTAGCACGTACACAACAATAGCTCAGGCTGTCTTATAACTTGAACCTGGGTGGGGGGAGCAACCAGGTGACACCTTGCCTGGGAATCTGAAGAAAGGAAAGGGTGTAGCTGCCTCCAGGCTGGGGGATGACTTGCTGCGGGTGTGAGTTCTCTCAGCTGGCAGAGGATGCAGGGAGGGGGCCCTGGGCACTGGCCCCGGTTTCCCCTGTCACCAAGTTGGATTGTACTGTCTGCTTCTGGGTCCTGTGTTAACATCAAGTCTGTGCTACATTGTGTCCTTGTCAACAAATTAAACTGTTCTACTGACTGGCTGAGAGTCACATCTGGCTGCCAGAGGTGGTGCAGGGTCCTGTGACTCCACACACTATGTGCCAGGGAGTATAAAAAAAGAAGACATTTCTGGGCCCTGTTCATAATTTATACAAGGAAACAGTGTACATTCCCTTAGCACAGAATAACAGATATGCAAAAGTACACTGAGGAGCAAATATACTTCCTTCACCAGGTGTGACTCATTTTTCAAATACTTACAAAAAGTATGTGTTTGAAGATGCCGATTTTCCAGAAGCTTTAGATTTGAAGAGAAACTATGGTAGTCTGCAGTAAATGGAGTTATTTTTGTCTGATATATTCTACTAAATCTTGTGTGCACTATTCACAGTAGTCTTGGTGCTAGAACACGTATTGAGTACCATCTTTAGCCACATTTCTCCATGACAGCAGGTGTGGCAAGAAGATGTTTGTACCCAGCACTTTTCTTTTCAGCTATCATCCAAATATTAGGAGTTGCTGCTGTCAAGAATGAGGGCTTACAGCCTGCCCTGTCGTCATCAGCCAATGAATGCAACTGGGCTACAGCACACTGACCTGATTGGTTAAGGCAGTCAGGTGACTTGCTCTTAAACCCAGCAATTGCACAGGATCAGCCACTGCTCAGTATATGTGACACACAGGTTCTCTGTCTCCATGTGCTCACCTCACTCCAAGCCCTACTCTTTTCTTGCTCCTTCATGGCTCCAGTCTACATCCTACCCTGCAGCCAAGCTCCCTGCAGCCTAGAACTTGTCTAGTATCTGACCTTGTTCCACTCTTGTCCCAGTTCTGTACCTGCCTTCTCTGAGTCCAGATAATTTGATTCTGACCCTAGGCTTTCATTCTTGGTTTTGACTCTGTCTTGACCCTTGCATTAGGTCTGATTCCTGCTTTGACCACTAGGCATGACAGCCTATGACCCTGGCAATTGCTCAGGCTTTTGGAATCAAAGTAGGTCAAAAACAATTTAGCAACAAAGACCAACTTGCTTGTATAGCTGGCAAAGGATTTTAGTTCTATGCTGGTCTCCAAACTACTACCTAGTCTATGGGCTTTAATATCTGATAGGAGAAGACCAAAATGAGAAACCTAGAGTTGGGGCACCAGAAGCCCAGTAGAGTAGGGTCAAGCATCTTGTACAGCATGGATAATTTCATCTACATAGGCTGCAAATAGGCTTCAACTGGTCATAAGAAATCAGACCATCTTTCATTATTAGGTCTTGCTGCCTCCTACATGAAGTCCATGTCTCACTTCTGATGAAAAAACATATTTGCACTGAGACAAAGTTCAAGATTTATCAATCCTTCCTGTACCACCACTATTTCTATGCAAATCAGAAATCAGAAAGCCCTCTCGTGGCTAGAGGTATTCCATATGCACTGTCTGTACGAAATCCTGAACACTGATTGTGCAAAATGTCACCATCCTGCAATCATCTGGCCTACTTCATTACTAATTTTATTCAAAAGCCACATTGCATGCTCTTTGCCCATGTCTCCAGGATACAGATAAATACCTCTGCAGCACACTTTGGTTTCATACTCCCCAACAACACTCAGAGGGGTCTACTCCCAGACTTTAACTGGCTCTATTTGCAGGACAGTCCCAGAGATTTGTGGATTTGCAGAACTGAGACAGATCTGGAACTTTACTGTCCAATGCCTGATGCCATGAGACAGCCACGGTCACTCTGCCTGATGCAAGAATCCATATTAGACTATACATGTTTGATTATGTTGATGAATAGGTTCAGCCCATATTTTGGGAAAATAACCAAACATTATATGAAGAACATACTAGAGTGTGTTGTGTGTGAGGCAGTTTTGAAAAACTGAATCATCTCTCATTGCTATATACCTAGTTAGTAACTTGCATGTGGGATGTTTTTAAAAAACAGAGTGGTCTTATGTCATTTTTCACAAGCAAATATGTGAGTTATACTTTAAATATTTTCAGCTCTTTTTAGATATTATTGATGTGTATGGAACTTATTGGAGTTTCCTGGAATATTATTTTTTGCCTGGTTTCCTGGAATATTATTTTTCTGCTCTTCACAATCCTCAGCAATTGTTTTAAGAGCTAATGTGTTATTCTTACATACACAATTCACCCAAATGGCAACAGAACGAGTGAGTAAACAACTCATAAGCAAAGTTTCACATAAGGAAATTAAAACCTTTGGTGGTGTTCCTCCTAAATGCCCTTCTCCGACACTCTTAAAAATAATAAAGAAAAGGATGTGTTTGGCTTTTGATTAGTTTGACATTTCTTAATGGGTTATAGTAAAATCAGAGTACTGACTACACTTATTCCCTAATCCTGTCTCCACCCCAGTGCACATCCCATACAGTAGAGCAATGTGCTGGAGAGAATCCTTTTCCTGAGCTGTGAAGTATGAGTGGAGCCTCTCCACAGTCACACTTTTGGACTACAAGATACAATAGCCTCTCCACCCGTCCTGGAGAGAATGGCTAGTGTATAGACAATGGAAGTTCCATTGACCCCAGCTTACCTGTGCTTCACCACAAAATCCCTGTTATGCACCACCATGCTAGATATCCCCATGGAGCGGCACCACCAGGAAAATAGGGGATTTTCTCCGAAGCAAAAAGATAGTGGCCATCAGAATTGCTGAGCAGCTGCCTGCAACAAGATCAGATTCAGGATGAAGTAACGATTGGCTAACAGGGAAATAGGCATGGCTGGAATAGGAGCAAGGGGAGTCTGTTGAAATTATCGGTAATGGGAATGCTCCCAATCAGGTGATGACATTGAGCAAACTAAAGAAACTGCTTCCCTTTAAGAGCCAATATATTTCCCTTGGGATCATCTAGGTCAGACTTTATATGCGGTTTGGCTGAACACTGATTGAATTATATGACCAGATCTGCAGGCAACTGCCACTCACCGCTCTTCATACTCTGGCCCAGGGATGACTCATCAGATTAAGCAGGCTCTGGCTCAGAGATAAATCATGTTTAAGCAAGCACACTGGTTGGAGGCTGGGGAAGCACAAGAGCATGACACATGAACAAGAGCAAGTAGCATTTCCCTGATAGGATTAATATTGTTGTGTTTGCACTATCACAATAGCATTACACTCAACTTGGCACTAAGCCTCACCTGGAATTCAATGAGCCGGACTTGAAGCTCCTATTCATTTTGATTGATGTTCCAAATATGCACCATCTTCAGAATTCAGGCCCATTACTGGATTTCAGTGGGAAGTTTACTGATAAAAGGATTATAGGACTGGCTCCCAGGTTACATCTTCTAAACTATTTTTAATCTACTATAGCAAACAAGTACATGCACAGGAAGAGTCTCTGCCTAGCACCTGCCAAAGGCAGTTGTATACTCTGCAAAAGTAGTATATTAATGAAGAAGAGCCTAAGATCCAAGCAAACAGCTTTTGCATTTGATAAAAACTATCTATGAATTATAAATCCAATTATGGACACTCATTGTTAAGTGCCAGTCTTAATCAGCTGGACATTTTTTTGATAACTGTAACCACACTATTGAAACACACCCAAATTTCTATATACATTATTTTGGCTGTATAAAAGGGAAGAAAATGCAAATTTTAAATGACAACCTTTTGCACATGAGGTACCAGACTTCCTTTATGGCTCTCTGAACCTCTTGAAACTGTCTATTTTAAAACTTTAACAGACAATTGTTAAATAAGACTAGTAAAACCTTTTCCATCAAAGCTATTATTCTGTGGGATGAAATTGGGTTTCCAAAAATTTTTTTCCACAAAAAGCAATTTCTAGTGAATTTTTTTCTTGAAAAAAACAATGATTTCTTTTCAGTTTTTGATAGAAAACCAAAATATTTCAGCAGAAAATTGGAATATTTTATCCCAGAACTAGATATGATGTTGTGGTACCGCAGAAGAGTTGCAGTTTTGGAGCCTTGAATCTCCATTCTCCTCTATCGGCCCACCGCCCTAGTCATACTTTATCATGGTACTATGCTCTTTTATACACTCATGAGATTTTACCATAGCAAATAACTTCATAAATACCAAGAATTTTTCTTCTTCTCCAGTCTTAGTTGTATTTTATAATAATGTCACTTTCCAGATAGATCAGGTGTTTTCTGTCTCTGTAGACCAGTTGTTGAGCTATATTTAGGAGTCGCTGGATGAAACTCTTGTGCCAGAGGTCAAATCAAGCAAATTGTGGTTCAATTTGTGAACCACAGTGCAAGTTATCACACTTGGGGGCCACTTACTTTCCCTTTCACCTTCCATATTCACCCCATTTTCTGTTTATTTTTGTTGTGTTAAGACCCACAGGAAATATCTTTCTGCAGTGATGGCTGATCATTGACCAAGGTTTGTTTAAATCAGGGGTGGGCAAAGGGCCCTCCGTGGGCAGGATTTGGCCTGCCAAGCTGGTGGATCTGGCCCGTGGCCACACTGCCACTCCCCCAACCCCAGGTCGATCAGGACCTGAGGGCAGGGGAGTGTTCAAAGTCTCTTTGCCCTCAGAAGAGTGTGCAGCAGATAGAGAGACATGCTAGCTGTTTTAAAACAGCTGGCATTTATCTCTAGCTGCCATGAGCCTTTTGCTTTGCACGCGCCCCACCCCCAGGTCAATCAGGGTCTGGAAGTGGGGAAGAGCACAAAGTCTCTCACATCCTGTCCCTGCCCTGCCGGCGTGTCTCTTTAGCCCCCGTGCTCCACCCAGGCCCTGATTAGCTTGGGGGTTGGGCAGCGGCAGTGCTGCCGCTGACCATATCCACTGGCTTGGCAGACCAGATCTGGCCCACAGAGGGCCCTTTGGTCACCCCTGGGCTAGAGAGACATGCTGGCTTTTTTAAAACAGCTGATGTGTCTCTCTAGCTGCCGCATACTCTTGCAGGAGTGAGGAGAGTTGAGTGTGCGAGGTCTCCTCCTGCTAGGTGTCTAGAGGGAACCTCTAGCTGTTTTAAAACAGTTGGCATTTCTCTATAGGGGGTGGGGTGGGGGACTGAGGGGGAAGACTTCTCACATTCTCCCACCCCAGGCCAATCAGGGTGGGAAGGGGAGCAGAAGAAGTCTCCTGGCCCCATCCCTTCCACCTGAGGCCCCACCCCTTCCAGAGTGGCCCGGGACCACTTCAGAAATTTCTGAAGTGGCCCCCTTTTAAAAATATTTCCCACCCCTTGTTTAAATGATTCATCATTGTGATTGTCAAAAGAGTTTATATTGCAAGAATAAAGGAGTCCGAATTGGACATACATCTCTAGGACTGGAAGGGACAATGATGGGCCATCTAGTCCAGTCTCCTGCATTAATGTATGTTGTACATTGAAACCTAAAAGCATTTTTGTGTCATTGTTGTGACTTCTTTTTAGGAAGCGTAAAATAACTAGTAATAGAACAGATGAGAGAGAGGGAAAAAAAGAAATAACTGAGATATTGGATACGCATGGTCTGCTTAATCATTCACTCCTTTTATTCTAGTTTACTTCTTAAAATTGCATTGTAAGTATTAATGACATGTTGCCCAACCATACCTTTTGAAACGGATTCCCCCTAATTAGGGTTGGAAGGTTTATTCTTATTGTAAAGGTTGCTAGTAAATTTAAATTGTACCATGCACTCTCAGACTGACAAAAATATCCCCACAGATTATCAAAATGTACAAATGAGGTAAAGTAAGAAAAATGCTGCTTGGGAACTTCAATATTTACTTTTCATGTTTTGACATACAGTGTGGACAATTAATTTTTAACAACTATAAAACTTTAATGTTTTTGAATCCTGGTGTCTATTGTCATTAAATAATTGTCTGACCCATTTATAGTTTCATGCAACTGAAAATGTAAATAGATTAAAATAACCGGAATTATCCAACCAGATTATTACAAAATAAAAATCTTTTTCCAAGACTACCCATAATATTTTCGAGGTCAAAGTTTAAGCAGAAGAGTGTATAAACCTCTTACAACATCTTAAACACTCCTTTTGCTTTTCCTGCTAAAACCCTACCTTTTAGCACATTCTTGAGGTATGTGTAATACAGTTTACATCTGTAAATTGAACTGTGACTAACACAACCATTTATAGCAAGACTGTATTCATTATTCGACCCACTAAGTATGCTTCGTGACCACCATGAGAGCCAAAGCTCAAACCAACTCTGTGATCCATAAATAGCAGCACTCCCAAGTGAGTCAGAATCTGAGCTAGCGGGGAGGGGAGGTACGGGGACGGGACAAAAAGCTACAGCATGAGGACCCACCCCAAACTGAGTTGCATTGTAACCAGGTGCATAGGGCCACAACACCAGTTCAGTTTGGCCCGGTCACCCCTCCATCATAACAAAGTGACACTCAAACCAAACCTAAGTGACTCTATAAATCCATATGCTGGGTCTTAGTACCTGGAAAGGGGAATCAGGCCCAGACCTATCGGAGAGGAGCCACCTCTAGGGTCAATGTAGGGGTAGGATCACTCTCCTAGTCCTCTTCCCAGCAATGGTAATTTTTTAAGGATGGAGAATAACTTCAGATTTGGAGTGGCTCTGCTCAGAAGGGAGCCTCTATGTCATAGTTGTGTTCACTAGATGTTACTCTAGATATCATATATCATTACATCCAATTCTGAAAAAGCAGCATGCTGTTGGCAAACAGTTGGCATCTGAATTTGTGTAAGACATGACTGTAATTAATGAAAATCTTTGCTATGGAACTTTCATTCAGCTGGAATTAAATGTTTATTTTGGAAATGAAATATATGACAACTCAACTTGTGGAAATAAAGTGTGGGTTTTCATCAGCAAGACAGCAGGGTAGATAATGAAACAATGTTCAGAAAAATCATCTACTACATCTCAATATTAACTTTAAATATGTAATGGCACACTTTCCTACACAAAACACTGAAACACTGGAGGTTTCCCATGTCCAATCTATCATTAAACACTTATTCCTAGTGTATATTAGCAAGTTATCTTGTGCACCGGATAACTGAGTTATGTGACATGTTTGACCACGGGATGCTATTCCAGGAAGGTCTGCTAAGCAGGAATGGCGTTCACCTTTTGAGATACAGACTGGCTAACCTTGTGACGAGGGCTTTAAACTAGGCTCGACAGGGACAGGTGACCAAAGCCTACTGGTAAGTGAAGAACATGGAGACCTGGGAGATGGGCCAGAAATGGGAGGAAGTGTGGGCTATAATAGCAGAGAGAAAGGAGGGACAAGGTAGAACTGGGAGGCAAGATCAAATCAGTATCTTAGATGCCTATATACAAATGCAATAAGTATGGGTAATAAGCAGAAAGAACTGGAAGTGCTAATAAATAAATACAACTATGACATCGTTGGAATCACAGAGTCTTGGTGGGATAATACATACGATTGGAATATTGGTATAAAAGGGTACAGCTTACTCAGGAAGGACAGGTGGGGAAAAAAGGGAGGAGGTGTTGCCTTATATATTAAAAATGTACACACTTAGACTGTGGTGGAGATGGACATAGGAGACGGATGTATTGAGAGTCTCTGGGTTAGGCTAAAAGGGGTTAAAAACGAGGGTGATGTCATTCTAGGGGTCTACTACAGGCCACATACCTAGGCAGAAGAAGTGGATGGATGAAGCTTTTCTTAAACAACTAACAAAATCATCCAAAGCACAGGATTTGGTGGTGATGGGGGACTTCAACCATCCAGATATATGTTGGGAAACTAACACTGCGGGGCACAGACTATCCAATAAGTTCTTGGACTGCATTGAAGACAACTTTTTATTTCAGAAGGTTGAAAAACCTACTAGGGAGGAAGCTGTTCTAGATTTGATTTTAACAAATAGGGTGGAACTGATTGAGAATTTGAAAGTGAAAAACAGCTTGGGTGAAAGTGATCATGAAATCATAGAGTTAATGATTCTAAGATATGTTAGAAGGGAGAACAGCAAATTAGAGACAATGGATTTCAGGAATGCAAATTTTGGTAAGCTCAGAGATCTGGTAGGTAAGGTCCCATGGGAAGCAAGACTGAGGGGAAAAACAACTGAAGAGAGTTGGCAGTTTTTCAAAGGGACATTATTAAGGGCCCTAAAGCAAGCTATTCCGCTGCATAGGAAAGAGAGAAAATATGGCAAAAGAGCACCTTGGCTTAACCAGGAGATCTTGCATGATCTAAAAATAAAAAGGAGTCTCATAAAAATGGAAACTAGGACAAATAACAAAGGATGAATATAGGCAAACAATACAGGAATGCAGGGGCAAGATTAGAAAGGCAAAGGCACAAAACGAGCTCAAACTAGCTACAGGCATAACGGGAAACAAGAAGACATTCTATAAATATATGAGAAGCAAGAGGAAGACCAAGGTCAGGGTAGGCCCATTGCTCAGTGAGGAGGGAGAAACAGTAACAGGAAACTTGGAAATGGCAGAGATACTTAATGACTTCTTTGTTTCGGTCTTCACTGAGAAGTCTGATGAAGGAATGCCTAACATAGTGAATGCTAGTGGGAAGAGGGTAGGTTTAGAAGATAAAATAAAAAAAGAACAAGCTAAAAATCACTTAGAAAAGTTAGATGTCTGCAAGTCACCAGGGCCTGATGAAATGCATCCTAGTCTACTCAAGGAGCTGATAGAGGAGGTATCTGAGCCTTTAGCTATCATCTTTGGAAAATTATGGAAGACAGGAGAGATTCCAGAAGACTGGAAAAGGGCAAATATAGTGCCCATCTATAAAAAAGGGAAATAAGAACAACCTAGTAAACTACAGACCAGTCAGTTTAACTTCTGTGCCAGGAAAGATAATGGATGATCTTAAGGAAATCATCTGCAAACACTTGGAAGGTGGCAAGGTGATAGGGAACAGCCAGCATGGATTTGTAAAGAACAAATCATGCCAAATCAATCTGATAGCTTTCTTTGATAGGATAATGAGTCTTGTGGAAAAGAGAGAAGTGGTGGACGTGGTATACCTAGACTTTAGTAAGGCATTTGACACGGTCTCGCATGATATTCTTATCAATAAACTAGGCAAATACAATTTAGATCGGGCTACTATAAGGTGGGTGCATAAGTGGATGCATAATTGGCTGGATAACTGTTCTCACAGAATGGTTAACAACGGTTCACAATCTTGCTGGAAAGGTATAACAAGTGGGGTTCCGCAGGGGTCTGTTTTGGGACCGGTTCTGTTCAATATCTTCATCAACGATTTAGATATCGGCATAGAGTACGCTTATTAAGTTTGCAGATGATACCAAGCTGGGAAGGGCTACAACTGCTTTGGATGATAGGGTCATAATTCAAAATGATCTGGACAAATTGGAGAAATGGTCTTAGGTAAACAGGATGAAGTTTAATAAGGACAAATGCAAAGTGCTCCACTTAGGAAGGAACTATCAGTTTCACACATACAGAATGGGAAGTGACTGTGTCTAGGAAGGAGTACAGCAGAAAGAGATCTAGGGGTTATAGTGGACCACAAGCTAAATATGAGTCAACAGTGTGACACTGTTGCAAAAAAAGCAAACACGATTCTAGGATGCATTAACAGGTGTGTTGTGAGAAAGACACAAGAAGTCATTCTTCCGCTCTACTCTGCGCTGATTAGGCCTCAGTTGGAGTATTGTGTCCAGTTCTGGGCACCACATTTCAAGAAAGATGTGGCGAAATTGGAGAAGGTCCAGAGAAGAGCAACAAGAACGATTAAAGGTCTAGAGAACATGACCTATGAAGAAAGACTGAAAGTATTTGGCTTGTTTAGTTTGGAAGAGAGAAGACTGAGAGAGGACATGATAGCAGTTTTCAGTTATCTAAAAGAATGTCACAAGGAGAAGGGAGAAAAATTGTTCTTCCTGGCCCTTGAGGATAGAACAAGAAGCAATGGGCTTAAACTGCAGCAAGGCAGGTTTAGGTTGGACATTAGGAAACAGTTCCTGTCAGGGTGGTTAAACACTAGAATAAATTGCCTAGGGAGGTTGTGGAATCTCCATCTCTGGAAATATTTAAGAGTAGGTTAGATAAATGTCTATCAGGGATGGTCTAGACAGTACTGGGACCTGCCATGCGGGCAGGGGACTGGACTCAATGACCTCTCGAGGTCCCTTCCAGTCCTAGTATTCTATGATTCTATGAGGTTTGTTGTTGGTGGTTTTGGGGGGGGGTTATTTTTTTTTGTTTTGTTTTGGTTGGTTGTGGATGGTGTGTTTTTTTGGTTTGTTTGTTTGTTTGTTTGTTTGTTGTCTATCCTAAACTTTACCCCTGCACTGGAAAGTTGAGGCTTGCATCTTGTACTGTCAGAGATTTACTTGTTGTTGATTCAAACCAAGTTAATTTTAATTTTCACAAGTAAAAGAAGAGACTCCCTTGCATAGAAATATGCACAGCATTAAAAAGCAAAATATAATCCCTTTAAATATATACTTATAATTTTTACTGGGTTTAGAAGACAGACTTTCAGAAAGTGGCAGTCTACTACAAACTCTCCAGACATCTCTAAACTTTCTATGTGTTAATAAGAAGAAAGATATATGTCACTATATTAGTACATAACAGGCATAAAATAAGACTCAAGCATCTGTTTAAAATTGCAAAGCAGCAATTTGAACATAAAGATGGTTTAAATACTGCTTTCCTTTTCCCTACATATAGCAGAGAAAATGAAGAAATGCTGTACTATGATGTATAGTATGGGTACAAAAACAGATGTGACCTGTTTGCAGAAGTAATTTACAAAGCTATTATAGTGAGTATCAATCTATTCATCTTGAAAGATAAATAAAAGGAGAACAAAGTAAAAATGAGGCATAGATTTCAATGTGTATTTAGTTTTTTGGCTTGTTGTTAAAGTTTATGGGAATTCACTTTCTTCTGTTGTTAGGTTCAGTATGAAGCAATGCTTTTAATGAACAATTGCTTTTAAGGGCAAATGAACAGGCTGATATTCTCACTGAAAATCTTAATAGTTTGAAAACATTCATATATCCCTACCCATAGTCTATTTTAATCAGTGCTTACTGATCTCTAATTCTAATACTCAAAAACTTCATCAAACTGCATCAAGGAAGTGCAAGAGTTACCTTTATTGCCCTGTTCTGGGCTTGGCGGATATAATATATGAACCTTCTCCACCTCTCTGCAACATTGTTCCTGAGAGGAAGGCAGAAAGGCAATATCTTGTCACAAATCTTTGGGACCTGATTCATCCCAATTTTTCTCCTTGAACCTGAAAGCATGGTTCCTAGGTAGTTTTTGAGCATGGAGCCAACCTACTCAGATAAGAGCCAGTCAGTTTGCCTATGTAACAGAAAACCCATGTACCCACAAAGCTAATCTTCAAAAGCATAAACACTTCCATTCCTGGTGTCCTTTTTACTCTTCTTGAGCATTAGAGGTTCCACTCTCCAAGATCCTGGGCTATCTATTGGATTTTAAGTTACATGATCTATCAATGAGCTTATTCTGAATACATTTGGTTGCTGTCACAGTTTTCCATTTGACCATTAAGGGCATTTCACTTTTTGCCCATCCCACGATGGCCAGCTTCTTCACAGACTTACACAGTTTTCCTTGTACCGATCCATAGAGGGACCTTAACTTGGTTTTAACTTCCCTGAGCAAGCCCCACTTTGAAAAAAAAAAAAAGATTACTTGTTTTCTCCTTTACCAGTCCCTCAAGAATGTGTTCCTTAACAGCTATTATTTCAGGTGGATGAATAGGAGAGCTCTTATTGTGAGCCAGACATTTACTACCTTCTATAATGATAAGGTCATATGGCATCCTCATCCTTCATTCCTTTCTTCATGAGGTCTCTTCAGTGTACCATATCAATGAAGACATCTGCATGCCTACCTAAAGTCTCATGCCTCCAAATTCCCAAGTATAATATACAAGTATAATATGATTTTATCTCCTAATCTAAATATCATCCCATTACAAATGAATCTAGAGACAGCTCTAAAAATCTTACAAGAAACCATGTTGTATCGGTGAGATTCTCAGACTATAACAGTTCGGCTGTATTTGTAAAACAATCTATCAAAACAAAGCCTCTGAACATTTAAGGTTTATTACCATCCATCACCTTTAGTACACTTTCAGCAATTTCAAGTAAGTCATCTCACTGAGAACAACAGCCTGGATCATAAACAAACATTTTTCCCATTGTACTGTTTATTATAGAGCAACACTTGAATTGATGTTCCATGATCCCGCAGGACTTTTGATTTGCACACTCTTCTCCTTTGTAATTCAGATTAAAATGTTACTAAATTACAGAGAGAAAAGTTTAAGATTGCCATCCTTTTACACTTTTTGATTCCTGCTGTGAATGTTAACAGGCTGTAAATTATAAATGACATATTTTAGGATAAGATAAACTAGCTCTGAATTGGCAGTTCATATGTTCAGTACGTAGCTTCCTATGCTCAGAAAATATTGAAAGTTAATTTGGTTTTTAGGGAGTCCAATTAGACTTTATGTTGGCTATAAAGCACCAAAGAACTCACTCAAGAAGTTAAAAACATCAGTTCCCTTCTCTTGTGTATGCCTTGTGAATTGCAAAGGGGGTTTCCAATGCCACGCTACACAGGACCACCAAGGAAGAGTTCAGTGGCATTGAGTCAGGTGAGGATCCATGGTTTTACATGTAAATATGGCAAAGTATCTCTGAGTAACACATCAGCAAATAAATAGGCAAATTATAGTTTTGAAGACTACAGTCTTGTGTCCTCCGCCCTTTCATGAACCGTCATTTAATCTCAACCTTCCTGTATAGAGCCTGGTTACCATACAAAAAGTGAACAGGGCATGAGCATCAGTAGTGTTATACCATAAGGCTAAGTACAATATTCATAGAGAAAAGTTTGCTTGGTTTACATTTTCCCAGGTTTAAATTAGCTTACAGTTCTGCAAAATTCAAGTAATTTTACAAAATGTTGATTTTTTGGAGGAAAAGTATATTTCATGTGCAATATTTTACAGTGCTCTAAATATTTATATTTGGAAACACAAAACTACATTTTTCATTTCAAAGTTCACATTTTAGAATTTTGAAAAAGTTGCTAGTAGAGACATTGCTCCTAAGATGGCATGTCCCTGGAACCTAGAAACTTTAGAACAACCATACTGGATCAGACCAAAGATCATTCTAGCCCAGTATCTTGTCTTCCAACAGTGGCCAATGCCAGGTGCCCCAGAGGGAATGAACAGAGAAGGTGTTTCAAGTCAAGAGATCCAATCTTTTCTTTTGTGATAGCAAGAGTATTACCTGGTATTAACCAATAAAGTAAATTAATGTTGCTTTGCTGGTGAAGGTGGAATGTGTTATGATGGTAGTAAAATAAAGTGCCTCTTCCTAGTAAAACGGTATTTCACTTAGTGTAAAAGAGTTCTCCAGAGAAGCATAATTGAAAAAACAAAATAAAGAAGCTGTTTGAGAGGGTCCAGATTGGTCAGATCATGCTGCTCTGAAGATATCTCTCTAAATATTATGTCCATTATATTGGTATACATGTAAATCCAAGTAATCAAGCACTCCTGCGAATGAGAAGGGTAAAGAAAGCCTTTTCAACGCAAGAAATTATATCATTTACATTGTCTACACCAGATTATGAACGTTTAGGCAATACTTTCAGAATAGAGGTCCCAAGTCAGCAAGGTGTTCGCACAAATTCGTAAATCCCATTGACTTCAATGGGGGGGTTGATTAATAAGTTTGTGATTATCATTTGCCTAAAATTGTGAGTGTTTAAATATTTTGCTAAATTTGGACCAGAAAGAAGTTATGACTGATGAATTATATTTTGGATCTGAAGCCAAATCTGAACATCCCTAACATTTGGAGTTGTTTGGTTTTGCATATTACAGAGGAAGGCGCCAGAAGTTTGAATCAATCTGAATTTTCCTTTTGTGTTTCTAGCTCAGTGGTTTTGATTTGAACGCATTCCTACTTGAAATATATAATCAGAAAATTTATACTACTGTAGGCTTGTATATCGTTAAAATACAGTAGTTACAAGTTATTCACTGGATTAGCATACAAGAACTGTAATAATACATTAATAAATGTATCTCCTTGTTTCTAATGGATCTGCCTGAGTAATACAACAAAGAATATAATTTATAATATGTGACATTTTGCAGTAACTTATGCCAATGCACTAGGGAAAGATTGTTTATAATTTCATACATAGTATGGGAGACTATTCTTCAATACCAGGATGATTTTGTGGCATTAATAGCTTCACTAAAATGCAAATTCTACAAAAAAGGTTTACAATAACACCACATTTAAGGGTGTAACTATTTGATGAAGTTTAATAATGTTAATAATATTTGAATGTATGCACCTACATTTATAGTCAAAGCACTGTAATATTAAGTATATTCCTGTTCTGCTGGGTTTTGTTTGTATATTCTAAGCAGAAATAAATAATGTCACTCCTTTATAACTTAATTCCATCATCTATATCTTCATATGATGCTTAAAGGTTTCCACTGTTATCAAATCTTTATTACTGGCTTTCCATACAATTATTTTAAGTTTTAGTGCTGGTTTTCAGTCACAACAATTTGTGTTGTTCTTATCTTTTATAAATATTTGATACATGTTTCCAATCTCTCATCTCTTTACTCATTATTTTTGTTGCTTGTGTTGGTGATAAATTTTATTTCCCATGACTCATGCAATTTCCTATAAGCCTTTCCTGGGTTATTTAATCCTTCATGCCTTTAATATACCCTGTTTTGGTTTTTTGATCTCTCAATATTAAATAAGATTTTGATAGCAAGAACAGTGAACAGTTTTCTATTTTGTTTAAATCAGACAGCACTTATTATGTTAAAATATTCATTTTTTTCTAGGAAGAGGGGTGATAAACTATCTGCAAAACTTGTCTAGACAGGAATATTCACAGAAATAGCTACATTAATGTTATTGGTTGCAGCATATTTTCAGGAAGCCTTCAAAACAGTCATTGCAAAATATGTTACTTTAATTCAGATTTTTTTTAATCAAAAATTGTATAATACTTATCCTGGATTATGTGCTTCATTTTCTATTAGCCTTCAGAAGATTATTTGTTTAGCTCATCTGAGGCTTATCATACACTAATTCAAAAGTGTTGGTTACAGGGCCAGAATCTTCTCCATGCAATACATTGTTCCCTTTCTCTCATTATTCCATCTCTGAATACTCATAGTACTCACAGACTAAATTATAGAGGTAATATGAAGACATGCAGACAAAAATCCAACCTCCTTTAATTCTGTGTTATTAAAGATAGGTCTTAGTGGAACAATGGTCACAGTATTTAGTAATTAGAGGCCAAATGACAATATATAGTTTGAAAGTAATCTTTCTATATTTGTTTTGCCTCCCTCCCTCTCAATGAAATAAATGTTGTGGGTAAATTCATGTATTGACTCCAATCTGTATACACCAGAGCAGAATGCGACCCTTAAGTCTATGCAGTACTAATGGATCAACTTATCCTTCCCCCCTACCACCCGTGAGAGGACTAGGGAAGCAGACAGGCTATTCAAAGTTTCCCTTTCCTGGAATTTTTCTTGGTCATCTCTTGTGGGGAAAATGGGGAAAGGATAATCAAATTCATTAAGTGAGCATACGTGGTGCCTAAAGATTTGTGAAGGGTCTTTACAATCACCCTCAGAAAGCATAGAAATCTCATGGGAGTTATACACTTGCACTCAGGGTAAAATTCAGGATTCCAAAGACTTTTCTCATCAGAAGCCTACTGTTGATTCCTTGGAAATCAATGGCAAAATTTCCATTTGCTGCAGTAGCTACAAGACTAAGCTTTACAATAAGACACTTTTACAAAAGATCAAAGTTTGGACCTCCATGTGACCATGGTTGCCCTTTCTCCCATTGCCCTTTGGGATGATGACAGAAGTGTCAGTAAAAAGACAATTGTTTTCAGTGGATCTGCACTAGATTGATTTCATCTGTACATACGTTCTCCTAAGAAATGATTTGGCTGGCAATATGGAAAATGCTACCATCCTGAAAGCTAAGTAAGCAATAAGACATGACAAACGATGTTGCAGTGTAAATTACATACCTCAGTTGCACAATGAAGCATGAAGTGATGCAGAGTGCTTTTGGTGCACTCAACGGTGGGTTTATTAAAATGACGACAGTGGATGAAATGAAAATTTAACATATCTATCTGCACTTTTTAAAAGTTGTAATTAGTAAGGCTTGAGAAAGTTATGGATAACTGAAACAGAAGAGTTAGAATAGAAGCTGGAAGTCAACTTGGTCTGTATAGTGAACAATATACCAAGTCCATTCCACTTTCAGATGGGATTTTCAAAACTGCCTAATAGATTGTGACATCTGGTTTCCATTAACTTCTAATGAGAACAAGGTGTCTAAATCCCCAAGGTAGTTATGAAAAGGCCTGTAAATTACCCCTGACACATTTTAAAAGTTCCTTACCATTTTCAATAATGTTCCCTACCTTTAAAGAGAGGAATGCCACTAGAACTAGAAGGAATGAGTACTCACATGAGCATCTGGGCAAAATCCTGACAACAGCGCAGCAATGTCAGTTCCCATTGTCATGTTGTCAAGCATGGCTGTTGGGAAAATACCAGTCTATTTCCCTAGAAGCATAGAACACTAGAACTGGAAGGGACTTAGAGAGATCATCGAGTCCAGTCCCCTGCCCTCATGGCAGGACCCAGTACCATCTAGACCATCCCTGATAGACGTCTATCTAATCTGCTCTTAAATATCTCCAGAGATGGAGATTCTACAACCTCCCTAAGCAACTTATTCCAGCGTTTCACCACCCTGATAGGAAGTTTTTCCTAATGTCCAAATTTCACACTGTTTATAAACAAAAATATATTTGACAAATGCAATTTACTGTAACCATTTATCACTATTAAAAGCTTAGACAACTACAATATTGACTCATTTTTTCACTACTGAATTGAATTCCAATGTAGGAAATACGTAGATCATAACTTTTCCATTTCAAATGACATTGAATGAGATTTTGTTTTCAATTATGAATTCAATTACGATCACAGTCCACCTCCTGAGGTTTCATGCTAAGATAAAAACATGTCACAGTCTGAAAGAGTCTGCCTTATCAGAAATCCTGTTGTGAAGTTGGTACCATGAAATCCTGCCAGATGGAATTATTCTGAATGCTCTCAATTTGTTTATAGCTAATTTAAAACCGATTCTCAGTGGTAAGTAAATTTTATATCATTATACCACAAAGAATTTACATATATTAAATCTCCCTTGAAATTCCAGAACAGTTGAGCTGCTGTTTGCCCATCAGTATAGCAATATGGAGAAAGGAATTAATCATTTGAAATGTGTATAATTGAAAGAGAAAGAGGCAAATATTCTGTTTTGGGGAAGATGATCATATGGTTTAGGTACTGGGCTGGGACCCAGGAAAGCTGGGTTGAGTCCTGACTCTAATGATTTCTTGTTTAGCTTTGGGGAAAACCCTTTCTGCCCCTGTTCTGAATCTGTAAACAGGGAGTAATACTTCCTATCTCATACTTGTTTTTTCATCTAATGAAGTGGGTTTTACCCACGAAAGCTCATGACCGAATATATTTGTTAGTTTCTAAGGTGCATCAGGATTGTTAATTCTTACTTTCTTCTTCTTTTTCTTTTTTGGATATTTATCTTGTAAGCTGCTCAAGGAGGGAAGAGGACAGGGTCTAACATTGTACAGTACTTCCACAACTGGTCTGTCAGAAGAAAATATTTTATTACAAACATATATTGATATGTGTGCTTAAATAAATTATCTTTTTTTATGTTTGTTATTTTTTATTTGTATGCATACAGCTCATTGTGGGTGAAATCCTGACCCCACTGAAGTCAAAGGCAAAACTCACACCTTTGGGACAAGGACTCAGCATCTTTAGAACTGAAGGCACACTGATTTGAGTGTCATTACAACTCTAAAATCTGTCCCATATCCATGAATCTTTCTCCCCATCACAGGCTAGATTTTAGGTAGAAATTCTACAGAACTGAAGGGTTGTCATATGATTTTGAAATAACAATGTCACTTAATTTCATGGTAAATTCATTTGTAGTTTAGAGTTCTTACCAAATTAAAAACTGAGCCCAACACAGTATCTGTTCTGCAAATGTGCTCCTCCTTACAACAGTATTTGAGCATTGTCCTTTAACTGTTTTAATCTAATATTATCTTTGTCAAATAGGGAAGTAATATTTCCCCCTGCTTGCTGTTATTCCCATATATTCACAGTACATAAAATCTCCATTTTACACTAAGGATCTAAAACGCAGAAGGTGAAGTCTTTTCCTCATTGAAGTCAAGACTACAGACTATGGCTTGCATTCACAAAAGAGCTTTAGCATTGTAATTCTGAGCATCAGAAACCTAACTTTTGAGCACCAAGAAAATTACGGAAACAACAATGAGATCCACAGATCCTGAAATAGACCACTGGCTTCTCATTGTCACAGTTCACTGTCAAGTTAACTGGTAAGCACACAGGTAAGCCTATGCTTACCAGTTTGTTTACAAGTTAACCATTTAACATCCCTAACAGAAGGCCAAATAGGAAGTCTGCTGTGGAACAGAAAAATGAATCCAGATCTTCACAGCCACAAACTGGTGCTTTAACCACTTATCCATGCTTCTTCTCTTTGGAAAAAGAAAAAAATAGTATTTAATAAATTCAAGGATAATACCAAACTGGGAACCACAAAGACATCTGAGAACAGAGAGTGATTAAAGATTAAACAATATACAAAAATGGGACGAGGAGAGAAAGTCTATGATAAGATTCAGAATTCAGCAAAATTAAGAGTGTGAAAATAATATGAAATAGATGTAAAAAATGGGCGATATTCTTGTTGAAAATAGCAACCAAGGACTATTCTCACAGTGTGGTGAAATAGTGGTGTAATGTGGGGATTCTGATTTCTTATCCCATTGAAAATCCCTTTTTATGTTTTTTTTTGGGGGGGGGGGTGAAGGAATTAGGAACAATATAAGGGCAAATTGATCAGCTATAGTGTCTTATTGCTTCTGACTAAACATTCCCTGTTCTACTTACATATCTGTAGTTGACAGATGTAATGTCTCACACAACTCTCAAGCAGTCCCATCTGAGGGGATCTTCACAGCAGCTCTAAGGGACAGAAGGTGTGTATAGTCCTTCTTAACCAGTGATTGGCTTTTGCAGTTGGTTGTATTGAGAAGAAGAAAAGCAATGCTTCTTGGAAGGATAATGCAGAACAATAGCTTCACTTGGATTCATACATCTCTAGTTTGAGGTTAGTTTTAACTGGATTATATTTTCTGCTTGGGTGCATCACGTGTTCAATTATATCATCATCATGAAGCTATACAGAATACAGTTGAGAGGATTCTAGGGAAGAGGGAGAGTGAAAAAGAAACAGTATGCCATCTCATTACCAGTTAATTGTCTGCAAACTTTGGTGATTCACACTCTTACCTTATTGTTCTTTGACCACGTTTTTATGTAGAATAATTTAGTTTTCAGAATAATAGAATGATAGCATAAAATAATTCTAACTGCAGATGTTGATTAGTTAAGAGAAGAAGAGGCAGGTGATGTCAGAAGGCTGTTGAATGGAAGTCTGAATCTTTAGAAAAGAGAACAGCAGAAACGTTACATGCTGTGATACCATACTAAGCAACACCTTCTGACAGGAACTAGCAAATGAAGCAGGCTTTAGACTGTCTTTGTCTCTTTTCTTGCTTGTTCCCAGGTAGTAATACAACCACTCTAAAATGTTTATCTGAGAAGAAATACTGCAGGACAGCAGAAATAAATCCTGCAAATAGGGGAACCAGGTGGAGAATGTGAAGGAGGCAGAAACACATGCTGTGAGGATTAGCTAAAGGAAAACCTGAAACATGCTTTGTACTGTGCTTTCCTGACAATTCTGTTTAATCCTTTCTGATTCTTATTAGTATGTGTTTGCTATCTTTGTAAATCTGCATCGAACCACCATTGCCTAGACATGTATCTGCCATTCTAATAGATCTGGCACAACAATCCTCAGCTCAAATTTCTCAGTTACATTGATTCTGAGTTACATTCTCTTTAAACAAATCCAAATACCCAGATACGGATTGTTTGAGCTGCAGCTTTGCCCATCTTCTGCAGTTATTGTTAGTCATCATCTTCCATTACAATCCTTGCAGCTATTATCAGCATAAAATATCCCTATGGACTACATTTCCCCTGCCAGCAATGGGACTATCTATTCTGCTGAATTGAATATAATGGAGATGCACTTGATGAAAACAGTCACAGATGCATAACCCACTCCAATTTCACTTTCCACCATCTGTCATCTTATAGTTTCCAGGTTTAGCTTATCTCCGTGAAAAGAATAGCCTTTTACCTACTGCTACATGTTACTACAACATGTAGTAATGCACATTATCCTTGATTCCCGTCAGGATTTCACAGACACTATGCATCTCTCCCCTGAAGGAAATTGTACTTTTCAACCATTTTTACCATGTCTTGCTAGAGCTTCTTCAGTCAATTTAAGAGAGACAGAGGCAGATTCATTTTTCATCCCAGAGGTTCCCAAATAAACTGATTACTTTCTATACAAAATGCTGCTAATAGTGAGATAGAATGAGGTAGTACATCAAAAATTATGTTACCAGTTCTGACAAGAATGGAAGGCTATTTTGCCCAATTAAAACTGTTAATGCAATACATTCATCTACACAAACTCTTCTGTGCAGTTTTGCAACCATTAAACTATAAGCTAAATGCTACAGTCCCCAGAGAGCAAAACATCCTCCTTTTAAGGTGTTAATCCCAACAAGCATAGCTGACCTAATTAATTCTCATCTGGATGTGCTGCTGAACTTGGTTTGAGAATTAACCACTGAGTCCCCTGACCATTTTTTGTCTTAGTGAGGGAAGCAGGTTGCCAGGATATTGTCCAGGCCCAGAGGCCCTAAAGACCTAAATATCTGTTCTAGTCATACAGGACATACTATAAATTTGATGTATTTTTTCAATTGTATTCCATATGCAGCTACCACATATAAAGTACTAGAAGATGTCCCTTGCTGGAGCAAGTCCAGTCTTATCTGCCCTTGTGCTCCCCAGCCAGAGTGAGGAATGCAGCAAACAGTGCACTTTCCCTTCACTCACTGACAAAGGAGAACAGTCAGTAATGTTCCTGTATGATTGAGGAGGCGGAGAGTGTCTTCCACTTTCTCTTAAGGGCACCTGGGATGTGGGTGGTTTGGGGTTGGGGCAATCATAGATGGGGGGTGCCCCAAGCCAGCCCCTTTCACCTGGCTGATGATTCTGTCTCTCTTCTGTATGGTTTTATGAGAAGCAATCCCATTCTAGGCACATCCCACGTTCCTAGCACAACCAAATCCTTACTTTGGTTTAAATTATGATAAGAGGAAGCTATATACTGATTTTGGTGGTCCTAGCTCTTACCATTTAGGAAGAGTTCTTGGACAGACAGATGCACAGACAAATTCTCTTAAATTACACACACAAAACTGGGAAATTAGGGGGGTATCCAAGGTTTTTGCCCTTTTTTTAAATGTAGAAGTGAGGTAGAAGGGGTTGAGTCAGTAGTTCCTCTCAGCAAAGGACAGTTTTTCTATTGTTTGTACCACCTCTGATTTTGGGAAAGTTGGACAATGAAAAATGCAAGTGTAATTGACTATCAGGTTAACAGAATGACTGTGATACTTAAACAATTGTAAAGGTGATATTTGCCCCAAAAATATGCCAAAATAATGTTCGTTTATATTGCTGTGAAAATGTCAAATCAAACCCCATAATTTTCACCTAATAACTTCCATGACATTTCTAAGCATGTTCTAGCGAAAGCTGTTAATGCTCTTTACAAATGTTAAGACACAGGTCTTCTCCTCTGTGCACAGGCCAGGTTAACAAGGGACATTCTGCAAGATTCAGAGATGACTGAATCTTTCCAATTAGATAGAGCTGCAATAGCCTCTAACCACTGAAAGACTGGACCAAAAGATCTGCTTAATTCCAGGCCACACTAAGGCCACATCTTCACTTGCCATGCTGGAGACTGATCTTTTAGTGTTCGATTTAGTGGGTCTAGTTAAGACCCCCTAAATCAAATGCTGAAGGTGGCTTCAGTCAAAGCCAGTACTCCTCTCAGTCACCAGAAGTAAGGGAAGCCAATGGGAGAATTTGATTCCATCAGCCTCCCTCTGTGAAGTTGGCGCCAAGCTCGGCTTAAGGTAAACTGACCTCAGGTACAGTATTTTACATAGCAGGAGTTGTGTACCTTAACCCAACCTTCCAGGTCCAGTGTAGACTTGGCCTAAGTCATTACCCCTGACCCCAGGTCAGCCCTTTGCATTGTTGCAGAAAGCAGATGAAACATGGCTATGAAATATGCAAGGGATATCTTCAGTAATTTATTAAAGTTTTCCACTTCTTGCTCTAACCCCTTGTTACAGTTCCACCCCGGCGTCTCCCGGGGTGACTGCCATTCTGCCAGATCCCCTTCAGTAGCGGCTTGGATAGTCCCGATCGGTCGGGGAAGGGTAGGGAGACCTGGGCCCGCCCTCTCTCCAGGTCTCAGCCCAGGACCCTAAGGATAGGAAGCCTACCTTCCTGTCCGGCCGGTGGGAGTGCCGCAACTCACTGGCCCGCGGGCTCCGCACTTGCCCTGTCCTGGACTGCTTCCTACCCCCCCTTCGGCAGGGGCTGTGGGCCCCCTCCGGCAGGGGCTGTGGGCCCCCTCCGGGTCCACCTGTGGCCTGAGGCTACCCTTCGCACGGCTCCTCCCCGTAGCAAGGACTCCCACTCCCTTGCCAGCCTCTATCGCTGTCGGCTCCTTCCTGCCTGTCTCCCGGCTCTCCGCACCTCCTCCCCTCACCTTCTTCCGCCGGGCCTTTTCAAATGTGGTGCCGTCCTCCCCGGACGCCGGTGCCTGTGATCTTCTTCCCCCCAGCTCCTGGCAGTTGAGCGCCACCGTGCAAGCTCCTGCGGCTGCCGCTGAACGCTCCTGGCAGTGCTGGGCGTTTGCCGCGGCCGCCAGGCGGCACACCACATTAGTGCGGGGTGCAGGGCTTTCCCCGTTAGCCCCTGCAACACCGTCACACCCCTACTTACTGGAACTGTATCAGTGTTCTATCTTTCATGAAGTCCCATAGAGCAAACATAAAGGATTTTGGTCTAATAAATTAATCCTCATAAAACACCCGAGGGATTAGTAATTATCCCTACTATTCTGCAAAGTAAAGAACAGAGTGTTGGTAGCAAAGGAATGGGGTATTCTGATAACAATATAGATTAAGTAGAGTAAGTGACTGCTAAAAGGGCACATAGCAAGTCTTAGACAAATGAGAATAGAACCCAGATATTTTGACTTCCTATTCTGTGCTTTACCATTGCTTTCTCTTCCTCCATTTTTCACTGTTAGCTGTCTGGCTAATTAAAAATGAACACAATTTCTTTAGAATTTTTAAAATATTGTTATTTCCAGCTACAAAATAATATTCAGTATATATATTGTGTGTTTAATAATAAGTGCACATTTTTCCTCACTTCCATATGAAAATAATGCATCTGCAAATGCCCAATCGCATATCTAAATAGATACTTTTTTCCAATAATCAGTGATGGGTTTGTATGTGCAATCGCAGAAAATGAAGGTGTAAGTATGTGAACCCCTTCAAAAAAAATCAGCCTCTTGGAACCAGTTCCTTCACTTGGATTCATACATCTCTAGTTTGAGGTTAATTTGGCACTTTGGCTCACATCAGTTACCAGGATGACACTATGTCCTATGCAAAGTAACAGTTGACTGTCTCATTCTGACAGGCTTCTTCCTATTTAGGAGGGAAAATATATGGAAAAAATGTTGATTGTGAGGCTACAGTAAAGCCTTTGTCTATAGAATCAATTTTGGATTGGGGAGTCTCCTATGAAAACTTTTTAAAAAGTGATTTGAAATGAAAAGAAAATAACATTGCTGTGCTCTTGCTCCAGGCTTGATGCTACAGGTTGAAACTCTATAATCCGAAGTTCCCTGGTCCAGCAACACCCCTGGTCCAGCATCATCAGGGGAACCCGGGAGAGCACACATGGGGATAAGCCATTAGACTGGGGCCAGGAGCGTTGCCAAACTAGGGGAACCAGACGGAGCTCTGGGAGCAGCAAAGCAGCCTGGAGGAATGTATAGCCCCTGGTTCTGGGAGGTGGGGTGGAGCATTTCTTCCTGCCACAGTGGAGGGCAGCAGCAAGGCTGGGTAATAACAGTGTTCTGGGGGGATGAGGGAGAGAGCAGAAACGCTGAGAGGAGCACAGAGCCTCTCAAGTGGTAGCAGAGCTGCTTGGTGGAGCATGGAGCCGCCAGGAGGCAGCAGGGCTGCTGAGAGGAGCATGGAGCCACTGGGCAGTAGCGGAGCCTCCAGGTGGCGGAAGAGCCACTGGGGAGAGAGTGCAGCTCCCAGACGGCAGTGGAGTCCCCAGCCACTGTGGGGAGAGCAGAGTCCTGGTGGGGGAATTGAGCCCCAAGTAGCAGCTAAGCTGTGGGGGAAAGTAGAGCTCCCTTTCCCCAGCACTGTGGAGAAAGCAAACTTCAGGATGGTAGTGGAACTGCCTAGAGAAAAGCAGAACCCCTGGAGGGCCAGGGGAAAGCATATCCCCCCCACCCATATACACACTGCATTAACATTCCCTGGTCCAGCAAATTCTGTGGTTTGGGACCAGGGAGGTACAACCTAAACTATATAGATGAGTGGGGGTGAGGTACGAGATAAAAATGGATAAGAACAATGTACAACTTTTTTTTACTCATATCTAATAGAGATTGGCATTCTTATTCACTCTTTACATTACAGTAATTCTTAAAGGCCCCAACTGAGATTGAGCCCTGTGACGGGGCGGCCCTGCCCCGCACTCCGGCCCCAGGAAACCAACTGGCTCAGGGGGCAGAGAGGGCCGTGCCCACGCAGCCCTACTGGGCATGCTCCTAGGAGGCCCCAGGTATAAAGGACTGCAGTCCTATTCAGTTAGGGCGGACAGTCGACGGAGCAGGAGCTAGGGCCCAATTTCCAGAGCCGCCGACCCGTCAGCCAGAGAGGGAGTCTCCAGGCCTGATGCCGCAAGGCCCAAGCCGGGCTCGGCCCCAACGTCGGAGCCGCCAGCCAGCCACACGGGACCCAGGCGTCGGACCAGCCACCGCGACCCCAGACGCCGAGTTGGAAGGTGCTGCTACAGACAGCTGGCTAACGCCAACAGGTGGGACCGCTGCCGACCGGGGGAAGGGGGTAGGAAGTGCCCCAGGGCAGGGAGCGGAACGGCCCCGGAGGGCTCGGCGTGTTGTGGGAAGGAACCCCCGCCGAGCCAGTGGTGGGAGCCGCCCGCCACTGATAGGGCCCTGGGTCGGGGCCCGGTGGAGAGGGAGGGCCCGGGCCCCCCTACCCCTCCTTCACTGACCCCCGCCGAGAAGGGGTTTGCGTAAAAGACTAGGCCTCAGGGCCTGCATACTTCCAGACTAGGCCAGCGGGCCGTAGTTCCCCTAATAGAGGGGCAGCGTACTGTCAGACTAGGCCAGTGGGCTGTAGTTCCCCTAATACAGGGGCAGCGTACTTTGAAACGAGACCGGAGAAGTCCGAACTATGCCCCGGAGGCGGGCGGCCCCCCGACAAGCCCTCATTTTGTGAGCCACTGTACAAACACTAATGAGAAACAGTCTGAAGAGCTTTCTGTTTAAGATTAGACAGATAAAGGGTGGAAAGGAAATCAAAGACACAGGAAGGTGAAGTGTCTTTTCGAAGAACATTAGTGGCACAGCTCCAAATATAACTCATTCAAGTCTCCTGAATCAATGCCTTCACCGGTAGAATATATCACATGCACCTAACCGTGATGCATGCCTGATGCACCTAATCTAGTGAAAATGAAGTTAGTGGGCTTGATCCACTCTCAAACCAATTCACTTCCAGTCATGTCATATCAATGGAGTTACTCTTTATTTGCACTGGTATATTAGACTAGGGCTCTTCCTTCATTTTTGCAATGTACTCTCTGTCCTGCTTACAGTAAATTACCTTATTTCATGAACTGGAATATTAGATTGTAGTAAGTATGCATTTAAAAAGAAAAAGACTAACATGTTTCACTTTCTCTACTGTGCATTAAGTTCAGAAGGTTTTACTAACCTAGCACAAAAAACATTTTGTTCATTATGCTCTGGTCAAAATGATATATTCTTTCCCTTATACAGCATAATGATCCTTTTAGCATTAGCCCACAAGTTAGATATGTAACAAACACACTAGAAAAAAGGCTTCACTGTTCTATTCGTAGTTCCAGGACCTAAGCTGATTTTATTAGCTAAAGCAGAGGCATTCAAGCTAAGTTTTCAAAGTTTGAATTTAAAGGAAGGCTTCATACCGATTTTTCTTCTTCACAGAAAAATGGAGTGGTGGAGTCTACTACATCTCACTCTCCAAAAGACAGTAAACACTTGTACAAGACTATGTTCCCAGATCTATTTCCTATGGTGCCTATGGTTTTCTCCTCCTCAGCCACAACTCGGCCAAAGATCCCCGAGGACACTTGCAAGACTCCACATAGAGCCTGACTTGAATTGGAAAACACTTGTCCCTGTCAAAAATTTGGGATTTTTGGGGGGGGGCGGGGGAAATGAAGAGGAAAGTTAGTGTGGGTTTTTTTTGTTGTTGATCAGAATAAACTCATTGTATGTGATCAGTAAAGAAAATAAATATTTCCATTTAAATGAGTTTGTTTTTAGAACTAAAGTTCTTAGCTAACAATATTGCACAAAATATGAATTCTATCACTCCTGGGGATAGTTGTGCTAAGTACACTTCAGTACTTTGCCTCAAGAGTGATCATTACTTTTTTTTCTTTCTTTCTATGGATGGGCTTAAACCAAGCTATCTAAATTTGAGGAAGTTTCAATTCCAATCTGGATCTGAATTTAGGATCCCTAACCCATCTCTGCTTCATTTACAAAGCATGTGGTATTCAAACTTATCACATTGTCTCTACTTACACTAGGCAAGCCAAGAGGTAAAGATATCATATTTTGCAATGAATGACAACCCATTACAAATGACAAAAATGGTCAAAGTGGCACTGGAGTGCTAAGTTCAGGAAAGTTGACTCAGGGTGCATTTACACTGTACCCGTAGCTCAAAATAAGCTAAGTAATTTGAGCTAGGCAAATTGCATAGCTTATTTTGAGTCAATTTCAAAATAACGCATTTCAAAATATGGCCTATGGTCTACCCAGCACTTATTTTGAAATAAATCACTATTGCAAAATGTCCCTTACTCCTCATGGAATGAGGTTTACAGGGATGTCGGAATAGCAAGCCTGTTATATTTCAAAATAATGGGCACACTCAAGACATGGAATACCTATTTTGGGATACCTCCGATATCCTGAAATAGCACTGCATTGTAGACATAGCCAGGGAGGTATACTTTACATCTCTTTGTCCAACAAGAAGCTGGCTTCCCCAAGGTAAGTAGCAACATCTTCTCCCATCATCTTCCACCAGATTTTCCCTCAGAAGCCCTATAGGATCTACAATTGTGAACGTTTATGAAGGGACGTGCTCAAAAAGTGTGCGCTTGGCCAACACTGCTTACAGATATCCTGACAAGAGGAGAAGGAACTACTTTGTCTTGCTCTTACTGATCTACTTGGAGATTATGCACTATGGTCGCAGCAACAAAGAGAAAACAATTGAGCATCTATGGAAGGTTGATCAATAAATATGATCCTTTTCTTACCCACCTAAGAAGCTTTGTAGCTAACCTTCACATTTCAGTGTGCAACTATCTGCAGGATGCCTCAAATTGAGGAACTCCCACAATGCCCATAGAAAATCAGCCACTATGGAAATCAGCCTATTTATTTAAGGGCCTAAATATGGATTTAGCTACTAATCTTTAGATAGCCAATTATTGCAATAAAAGATTTCACTTACTGTCTTCTTATTTTAATTCACGTTACTGTATATAAGATACACACAATGGGCCAGATCCTCCTCTGCATCAGGGAGCTTTATACCAATCCATTAGCCATAGAACTATCCCCTTTCCCCCCACTTCCTTTATGTTTTTCAATGATGGGTTTGCATTCTGATCTGCAGCAAATTCAATATGGCATTGCTTGCAGTGCAGGCAAGGGAGACTCCTCCTCCTCCCCCCACCTTAAAGACACACTACTGCTTTCTACTGGAAAAGACTTATTTGCCCTCTTTTGTCCTTTCTCTGGGAACTCAGAGGAATATTCCCTTCTGCTGTAGGACACAATATTAACACCTCATTTCCAACCAACACATCAACTAGTAAATTCATAACTCCCACATTCAAAATACCCCTTAGATCTTCCAATGTGGGTTAAAGGCACCAGGGTTTTAAACTATGCCCGGCCAGAAATTTTACCTCTTCCCCTGGAATAATATCAACCTCCTCAGTCACATCCCTCCTGACTAGGAAAATTTGTGTTCCTATCTCTCTCCATCCCAAGACACTTTATCATTTACTTTGGCCTCTTTATTAAACGCTTTGTCTACCATCCTGGAGGTCAGACCTAACTAACAAAATTAGATAGAACTCCTTCTGCCATCACAGTTCTTTTGATGACCAAGGATCTGATAGTTCTTTGAGCATCCAGTGTACAAGTGACTGGACATTCTAGGAGGGATACTCAGAGGGCTGAGGGCTTGCAGTTTATGATTGCAGAGCCCATGTAGGCTGAAAGGGTAGTGGTTGTGTTACCTATGACTGGTAGAATAAGGGGCTGATCTCTGGCAGGACCAAAGAAATCTTCCTTAAACTAAGGCCTTACAACCCTGGGTACTCCTAGGAAGTAGCACATAGCCTTTCTCCCCCTCTTGCATCAAGTGTTCCTTATCCACAGCTGAGGGTTATTTGGATCTTAAATACTATTACATGTACTGTAACTAATATAGATAAAATTTACAAAGAGGGTGTTTTAGTATTTTTTTGCCAGTAGACCTACAGATCAAGTGGTGCATTAAGCATTAATATCCTGTTAGCCTCGGGTTACTGCATACTTTTAAATTACACAGTAGCATTATTAAACAGCAGAAAGGTCTATCAGCATCAGTTACTGTTTAGCATGGATGATAAATGCAAGAAAGACAGAGCAGAACACTTCAGAGAGATGAAACATAATTCTGCCCTTTAGCTACCCAGCTCTCACATTTTTACCTCTTATAAATGTCAGATTACCATAATGTTCTGTTTGGGTTACATTTTTGCTTTCTTTAACTTTCTGTTTTCATGTCACTTTATTTCAGATTGTGTAAGTGCTAAACTCTGGATGCACAAGAAAGCACTGACTCATATAACTGAAGTACCACTTGGAACTCCGCCTGCATTTTAGTAACATGGTGGTATGTGATTATAATCACAAAAGATGAAGCCACTCTGTTAAGAGTAAAAGCAATGGGTGTGAAAATGCCAAGGCCAGTCTCTGAGACACTCTTACCTGATCACCATGCATGTAAAAAATTGCTTTTCTCTTGCTGTAAATATTTATTTTAGTTGAGCTCTCCAACTAAAATAAAAAAATGCCGTTCTTTCAACTCCATGGTAAAGAAAATCCCAAATAAACCCCTCAAGGATCTGTGTCAGTTTTCCCTATTGGCATAAACAGTCAGCCATGAAGTCTCCAAGAAAAAGGAGAAGTCTATCTCTCTTGGGAGCGCTAACCTGGGGTCATAAATAGCGAACGGCACACTAACTTGCCAACTTTCCACTTTCTCTGTCTCCCTTGTTTACGTGACCACCATGTCTGAAGAGCTCCAAGCATTAATGAATTTAGCCTCACAACCCTAGCCTGAGATAGGGGAGCATTATCCTAATATTACAGATTGGAAACAGAGACAGAGCGTCTAAAGGATTTGCTCTAAACTACTCAGGAAATCTGAGATTTGGATATGTATCTCTTGAGCTGGTTTCACAAACCATACTTCCTCCCACGAGGTATAAATCAGCTTTGAATGTATTGGTGTAACTCAAATTGAAGGGTGTGACAGGGTGATGCAACCCCGCACTTACCCGACCCCCTCCCGGGGTCGGAGTGGGGACGCATAACCGAGCAGCCTGGGAGTGGCCAGGTGTCCCCGCCCAGAGGCCGGGAAGGACGGAGTAGAGACCTGGGTTAAGAGACAGGACCAGGGTGGACCTGTGACACTTGGTGGAGAACGTGGGCATGCAGAAAGCCCCGAGTGTAGGGGGGGCGCTGGGAGGATACAGGGAGGGTCTAGAGTTGAGGTGAGAGGACAAGTTTGTATTTTTGTCGTAAGGAGATCGCCAAATGGAGCCAGCAAAGGTATTAGAATGGGTGATGGAAAACCAACGCCAGCAGCAGCACCAGCAGATGCAGATTGTGCATCAGCTGGCGTCCCAGTTTCAGGAACAACAGCGGCAGCTGATCCTAGAGCTTACAGAGCATCAGCGGGCCGCGGAGACTAGGCGAGCAGGAGGGGAAGCCTCCCTCCCAAGGGAAGTACAGCGGAACACAGTTGCCAGTTCGACTGGCCAAGTTGGGCCCAGAGGACGATGTAGAGGCCTTTCTAGTGACATTCGAAAGGGTGGCCATGGCAGCGCGATGGCCGGAAGAGCATTGGGCGACCATAGTGGCCCCCTATTTATCTGGACCAGCCCAACTGGCGTACCGGGGGCTGTCCGCGAAGGAGGCCCTACATTACTTTAAACTGAAAGAGGCAATCCTGGACCAGATGGGGATAACCCCAGAAACGTACCGCCAGCGGTTCCAGCAGGAGCGCTACCAGCAGGGGAGAGAGACCCCGGGCAGTGGCCCAGCACCTGAAGGAAACGGGGACGAGGTGGCTGGAGCCGGAGGCCAAGACCGGGGTGCAGGTAGCCGAAGCCGTTATCCTGGAGCAGTTTATCCAGGTATTGCCAGAGGAGGGGCAAAGGTGGGTCCGACGCCACCACCCCTCGACGCTAGGAGAAGCAGTGACTTTGATGGAAGACTTCATGGCCGCCGAAGGGGTGGAGGAACAGGGGAAGGCACCAGGAAGGGGTCTACCCGCAAGGGCGCCACCGCTGGGCAAGACCCCCGGGTGGAAGAGGCGGGGGTGAACGGAGGCAGCGTATGGAGCCAGGGCCCGCCTGGGGAAGGAGACTAGCCCCCGTGTGGCGTAATCCCGTGGGGGAGCCCAAGAGCGATCGGGGAGCGCCCGCCGACGAGAAGGAGAGCGGGCAGAAGAGCACCCCCCCGAATAAGCTGATATGCTTCCAGTGTGGACAGGAGGGCCATTTTCGGCGGGAATGTCCCATGATGGATTGCACATTCGGGAGGGTGATGGCCTCTGAAGCCCAAACCTCGGGGAAACTTCCAAGTAAGGTAATGGCCAGGATAAAGGTCGGGGAGAGGATAGTGGAGGAGCTGGTGGACTCGGGCTGTGGACAGACAATGGTACGGGCTGATCTGGTGGAAGGGGGAACACCCACCGGGGGGCCCATTTGGATGCAATGTGTCCATGGGGACATCCGCCCCTACCCGACGGCCTGGGTTCGGATCGAGGATGGGCGGTGTACCGAGACCTGGAGGGTGGCTCTAGCCCCAAACCTGGCATACCCGGCGTTGCTGGGGTACGATTGGCCTGGCCTCGGCCCATTGCTCCAGCAGTGGGGGCAGGCGGTGGCTACCCCGGAGGACGTCCGTGCAGGGGCGGTACCAGTGGTGGCCCAGGCGGAAGAAGCCGGGACCTCGGCCAGCCGAGCAGCGGCAGCGAGCCCTGACCAGACCCTCCGGGAAGGGGCCCACCATTCAACCTGGATATAGAGGAAGGAGATTTCCTCCAACTTCAGCGGGAGGACCCTTCCTCCAACGAGCCTGGGAGCAAGCAGCGGCACCAGCGGGCGGGAACGAGACGCCCGGGCACTATGGGCAGACGCCGCGATTCGAGGTACATGGGGACCGAGTATATCGTGTAACAGGTGGAGGGGAGGGACACGAGACGGTGCACCAGTTACTGGTCCCCACTCGCTATAGGTGGCGAGTACTGGAATTGGCACACGCCCATCCATGGGCAGGACACCTGGGGCGGGAGAAGACCCAGCAACGGGTGCTACAACGGTTCTTTTGGCCTGGGGTGTACCGGGGGGTCCGGGACTTTTGTGACTCTTGCCCCCAGTGTCAGCAAACGGCACCGGCGGGAGTCCCCAAGGTCCCACTCGTCCCCCTTCCCGTGGTAGGGGTCCCCTTTGAGCGAATAGCCTTCGACCTGGTGGGGCCGGTGGAGAGATCCGGCCAGGGACACCAGTTTATACTGGTAGTAATAGACTATGCGACCCGGTACCCCGAGGCGGTCCCGTTACGGTCCACTACAGCCCCCACGATTGCCGGGGAGCTGGTGAGGATTTTTGCTAGAGTGGGACTCCCCCGGGAGATATTAACGGACCAAGGCACGAATGTGACATCCCGGGTGATAACAGAGTTGTGTCGGATGTTGCGGATTAAGACTTTGCGCACCTCCGTGTATCACCCCCAGACCGACGGATTGGTCGAACGATTTAATAAGACATTAAAGATGATGTTAAGGCGGGTGATACAGGAGGACCCCCGGGACTGGGACAAATGGGTGCCAGCCCTGTTATTTGCCGTCCGGGAAGTACCACAGGCCTCCTCGGGATATTCTCCCTTTGAGTTGTTATATGGCCGGCGGCCACGGGGGATACTAGACTTAGTGAAGGAGCACTGGGAAGGACAGGAGTCGAAGGCCCAGGGGACGGTCCAATACGTGCTGCACCTGCAGGAAAAGTTGCAGATCCTGGGGGAGCTAGCAAGACACAATTTAGGAAAGGCCCAGGAGCGCCAGGCAGCCCGGTATAACCAGGGAGCCCGCCTGAGGGAGTTTGTACTGGGGGACCGGGTCTTATTGTTGCTGCCGGATCGGGACTCTAAGCTGCTAGCAAAGTGGCAGGGGCCGTTTGAAGTTCTGAGGAGGGTCGGGAAGGTGGATTACGAGATAAGACTTTATAGGAAAAGAAAGGAGACCCAGATATATCACGTGAACCTGTTAAAGAAGTGGAAACCGCAAGAAGGCCTCTTCATCGACCCGCACTCCCCCCCGAATTAGACCTAGGCCCGTGGTGCGAACCAGAAGAAGAGCCTCGCATAGAGGGGGAGCTGACACCCGCACAGAAGGAGGAGGTGGAGCGGTTGCTGCAAGCGTTTCCTCAGGTATTGACCAGCCGCCCGGGCAGGACGACCCTTGCGAGCCACAAGATACACATGGAACCTGGGAAAAGAGTACGTAACGCGCTCCGGCCCCTACCAAAGAAGTTGTGGGAACCTGTGAGACAGGAGCTGCAGATGATGTTGCAATGGGAGGTGGTGGAGGAGTCGTGGAGCGACTGGCAAAGCCCAATAGTGTTAGTACCAAAAGCAGACAAAACGTTGCGATTTTGTATCGACTTCCGTGGAGTGAACGCCATCTCCCGATTCGACGCCTACCCCATGCCACAGGTCAACGAGCTCTTAGAGCGAATTGGCGAGGCTCAGTACCTCTCCACGATCGACCTTACGAAGGGGTACTGGCAAATCCCGCTCAGCCCCGAAGCCAGAGAGAAGACGGCTTTCGCGACTCCGTTTGGGCTGTACCAGTTCACAACCATGCCCTTCGGACTCCATGGTGTGGCCGCGACGTTCCAGCGACTGATGGATCGCGTGTGCGGAAGCATCAGCCCTATGCAGTGGCATATATTGATGATATCGTCATCTTCAGTGCGACATGGAACCAACACCTGCAGCATGTCCGTGCGATATTGGAGACTCTGGCAGAAGCCGGTTTAACCGCAAACCCTAAGAAGTGCCGGTTCGGGTACCGGGAAGTATCATACCTAGGCTATACAGTGGGAGGAGGGCGACTGAAACCCTTAGTAGATAAAGTAAGTGCCGTGCGAGACTACCCGCTGCCGGCAACCAAAAGACAAATACGACAATTTCTGGGACTAGCAGGGTATTATAGGCTATTCATAGCCGATTTCGCGACCCTAGCAGCTCCCTTAACGGACATGACTCAGAATAACCGACCCCAAAAGGTGCAGTGGACCGAAAGGGGTAGGCAGGCGTTTGACGCCATTAAGTGGCGGCTAGTATCCGCCCCTGTGTTAAGACAACCGGATTTCGCGAAACCATTCATTTTGCAGACAGACGCGTCCGAGGTGGGATTGGGGGGCGGTGCTAGTGCAGGAGGTAGGGGGAGAGGAGCACCCCGTGTTGTATGTGAGCCGTAAACTGTTCCCCCGGGAGAAGAGCTACGCGACCATCGAAAAAGAGGCTTTGGCGGTCAAGTGGGCTATTGAAGCTTTACACTATTATCTTTTAGGGGACCGGTTCCTGCTGGTTACAGACCACGCCCCATTACGGTGGATGCACTCGATGAAAGGGATGAACGCCCGAATAATGCAGTGGTATCTGGCGCTCCAGCCGTACTGTTTCCAGGTGATACACCGCCCGGGAACGGCCCATCAGAACGCAGACTTCCTTTCGCGGAGTGCAGAAAGGACAAACGAACGGGATGAAACACCCGAACCCAATTTAGAGGGGGAGGTGTGTGACGGGGTGATGCAACCCCGCACTTACCCGACCCCCTCCCGGGGTCGGAGGGCCCCGGAGCGGCTTTCCCCCGCCGTAGGGGAAGCGGCGGCGGAGGCAGCCGGCATACGCCGCCGCTTAGCGGCAGGGCCTCCGATCCCCCGGAGACACCGGGGGGGGGCGTTCCCCGCCACGGGAAAAGCGGTGGCGGCGGCAGAGGCGCGCCGACCGGGAGGAGGCGGGGCCAGCAGCCCCGCTGACGTCCCCGGGGAAACCCCTGTGCCCGCAGAGGGCGGGGAAGGGGAGGACGTGGAGAGCGGGGCCAGCAGAGAAGAGGGTGGGGCGGCCGCCCTGCAGGACGCAGGCGCGGGCGTCCTTGAGGGGAGGGGCTACATCCCCCTTGATAAAGACGGCAAAGGCGGAGGCAGGGGAGGCCCGGAGGGGAGCCCTGATGAAGGGGCTCAGGGCTTCACGGAAGCAGCACGCGAGGGCTCCCGGTAAGCGGGGGTGGGTGAGGAAGCAGCCCAGGGCGGGCACCATAGAGACGGCCCGCGGGCTGATGAGTTGCGGCACCTTGCCCCATCAGCCAGACGAGGGGAGAGAGGATATTCTCCCCCCGCCTTAGGGCCCTGGGCTGGGGTCTGGAGAGAGGGTGGGCCCGGACCCCCCTCACCTACCCCCCGAGTGGGGACGCATAACCGAGCAGCCTGGGAGTGGCCAGGTGTCCCCGCCCAGAGGCCGGGAAGGACGGAGTAGAGACCTGGGTTAAGGGACAGGACCAGGGTGGGCCTGTGACACTGGGGTTAAGAGACAGGACCAGGGTGGACCTGTGACAAAGGGACAGAAAAGAGATGAATATGTTGGGGGTGAGAGGAAGTCATGAAGAATGTGTGGTTTAAAGCAGGCAACCCCTAATTTAACTCCCACCTCCTCATAGTGTAAGTGAAAACCATTTAAGCTCTCATTTCAGTAAGGATCTATAAATAGGCATTAGGGAATCTAAACTGGTATAAATGAGTCTAACACCACCTTATACCTCAATACTGAATTTCCCCTTAAGACTCAACAGTAGGCACTCTGAGCATTCACTGGGTGTCTCCTATATTTGAAAATATGAAAAATGCCACAATTTTAAAAATAAAAAGCTACTAACTTTTAAACATAACTGACATAGTTTCTGTAGTTTAAATTATCTTTATTTTGTTCTTGACAGATTTCAAAATTAATTGCTTCTTCTGTAAGTGTTTGCAGGATGAGTATCTTGTTATGTAGATCGGTTTTTGAGTAGCTGGAATAATGGAGGCCCTTCTGAACCTAAAAATAAACAAGACTTTACATGATTATTTTTAAAAATACTAGTTCTTTGACATTTGGGCATCTGGGCATTTAATTCTGCTACTAATATTAAAAAGCTGCATGTCTAGATGCCATTTGCACCACTATAATGTATAATTTCATCACTTGTGGGGGTTAATATTTATCATAAAATATTTATGCTTTTGCTTCGTCTATGAAACAATCTTTTTATCAAGGCAACATAAGCTTTTAAAAAGGATAATGCAAGAAAGGAGTATGCTTAAGAACATAAGAACAGCCATACTGGGTCTGACCAAAGGTCCATCTATCCCAGTATCCTGTCTTCTGATAGCAGCCAATGCCAGATGCCCCAGAGGAAGTGAACAGAACAGGGAATCTTCATGCAATCCCTTTCCCATCACACATTCCCAGCCTCTGACAGAGGCTAGGAACACCATTCCTACCCATCCTGGCTAATAGCCATTGATGGACCTAACCTCCATGAATTTATCTAGCTCTTTTTTGAACCCTGTTAAAGTCCTGGTCTTCACAACCTCCTTCAGCAAGGAGTTCCACAGGCCAACCGTGCATTGTGTGAAGAAAAATGTCTTTGTGTTTGTTTTAAACCTGCTACCTATTAATTTCATTTGGTGACCCCTAATTCTTACGTTATGGGAACAAGTAAACAACTTTTCCTTATTCACTTTTTCCACACCAGCTTACAATCAACTAGAGCATTAGCTATGGGTGAAACATGAATATACATGGCCCTTACTTTTTTTCTGATCTCCACAGTAAAAAACCTGTATTCCAGAATCTGAAGGATGATAAATAAAAACAAATATTTCAAGTAGTGGAAACAGGATACACTATCAGAGACAGAAAGATGATAACACAATACCCAACTTTTAAAAGGGATCAAGGAAGAGCGAGAAAATTGCACATATGTAAGTCTTATTTCATAACCATTTTAGGGTCACTGATTTGGAACAAAACAAAGCAGCATTCATACAGGTACAGTATAGACAGTGTGGGTTTTTTAAAGGAGGAACCATGCTTAACCATGATTAAAATTGTTGAGGAAGTAACAATGAAAGTCATTAAAGACGAGGTAGTAAAAGTAACTTTACTTAGATGTCAGGAAGGTCTTTTGATATACAGTACGACCACATAAAGGACTAATGTGTAAGGACAGCAAGTTCTCCATCAGTTTTGAAATAGTCAATTGGATTTAAAAATTGGCTGGCAAAAGGTGACAGAAGCTAGCTTCTTAGGGGCCTAAAGGCATGCTCTAAACTATACCAGGATGGGCCAGAGCCTGATTCTAGTATCTGTTTTATACCCTCTTATATGAGAAAAGAATCAGGCCTACTGTATGAATCTGATAATTTCTCCCTATGTCTTCATAACACTAAATAGGGAAGGAACCTGGGGTGATTACGAATAGGTCTTTCCACTTGGAACTGGATCCTCAGTTGTGACAATATGCATAGCTCCACTGGCTACAAATGAAGTTTCTCCCATTCACATCTCAGAGTGTAGCTCAGGGGTGGGTAATAATTTTTGAAGAAGGGACACTTCTCAAATTTCAGACATGATTGCAGGTTGTCCCGGAAGGGGCGGAACCAAGAGACTGAGTGCTCCCCTGCCCACAGACCCTGACTAGCCTGGGGTGTGGAAGCGTGTGAAATCTTTGCTCCCCATCCTGCCAGGGGCACCTGGCACCTAGCAAGAACCACCAGCTGTTTTGAAAAGCTGGCAGTTCCCCCTAGGCACCACATGCCTTTGGCAGTGTGAGGAGACTTCCCGTGCTCCCTCCATCCCCATGTCATTCAAGGGGGACACACACCCTACCCCAGAAAAAGGAAAGGAAAGGAAAGAGTGCAGCAGCATCAGGAGTGGTGCCAAAGGAAGGCTTTCTCCTTAGAATGGGAGGCACTTCACCTTGCTTCCCCTCCCCACGCCATGCCTCCCAGCCACTGGGAAGGGCATGGGCACAGCAAATGGACAGACTCTGGCTCCACCGCCCCACCCTGCCCTGGGCACGCCGTTCCCTCTAGTGCTGCATGCCCCTCATGGGGGGGGAGGAAACTTCATGCGCTCCCCTTGCCCTCAGGCCAATCAGGGCCTGGGAGTGGGGGAGCACATAACAAATCTCTTGCTCCCCACCCCACCTTGCCAGGAGCACACGCAGTTCCCTCCTAGCAGGGCAGGGTGGGGAGCAAGAGACGCCCCCCACCACCACCTCCCTCTGGTGTCACGCACCTCTGGTCTAGCTCAATTGACCTGGGAACAGGGGTGTGGCATGTCGGCCAGATCTGGCCCATGAAGATCTTTCCCACCTCTTTGCCCACCCCTGCTCTAGCTCATAATTGGGCATGTCTACACTGGGGAGTTATTTCAAAATAACTCCCCTTATTTCAAAATAACAAGGCGAGCATTCACACTACCAAACCTATTATTTTGAAGTAATGGGATTATTATTTTGAAATAACAAGTCCTGCTTGTAAGGAGGAATAAGCTTATTTCAAAATAGTTATTTTGGGAGTTATTATTTTGAAATAGGGACAGAGGTAAAGGTGGATGTGATCTGAAAACTTCTATTCCCTAGAAATTCCTCAACTGCTGTCATGACTCCTAGGAGCTATTGGCAGCTGGCGTAAAATAAGTAGCCTAAACATCAGGGATGGTGCCAGCAGCTTGTAGGGGAGCCTGGACTACCCTACCTTGACAATAAATGGTGATGTCTGCCTTTAACACAGTGCAGATCCCTAAAAAAGATCCCAGGCCTGTCTCAAGTCTGGTGCACATAAGCACACAGACATGGTTTGGGAAGGAGAAGCTTTGTGAGGCAGGAATGTTTTAAATAACAATGCAGATTAAGCATGGTATGGGAGACCACATCAATAACACGACAAGCAACCTTGTACTGGTACTTCTGTTTCTGATAAGCAAAAATTACAGATGCAGCCATAACACTGTCAACTATGCACACAGCAGTCACATCCTGAGTGGTAGGATGTACCCCAAACAGGGGATTGAGAATTTTACACAATACGTAATCAATTGGTAAATATTATTAGAACAACCGCGTCTCGCTTTGCTATAAAATGGGCTTAGTAAGAAGAATCGATGGGAGGGAATGGGCAGGATTCACCTACAGCCCTGCTCGATATAACTAGAAGTAAATAGACCCTTCACACCGGCGAGCCCAGTGCCTGGCTTTCCAATGCGTGGGAAGAAAAGGAACCACGACCTCCTGCCTGATACTGTAGGTAGCGTATGGGTGAAGTTAAAGTGAACTAGGCTTTATTATTGTATCATAGTAGATCTTCTATTAATTGCTTTTGCATTGCTTTGCGCTGTATTAATTGCTTTAGAATTTATAGTATTTAAGGTTTATATTGTATAGTAATTGTTTTTAAGGCTTGTAAAACTTAAAGAACTGTATTAACTGCTTAAAGCTTACAATAAATAAGAAAGTGGTTAAGTTTCCCTGGAGTGACCTGGTTTCCCTTGGATCTAAAATAATCAAACCCCACACCACAGCTGTACCCCAGAATTGAGGGAATACAAAGTGGCTTAAACCTCCTTTGCATTTTTTCTGTTTTCAGGGGAACTGATTGTTCCTGAGCCATGAATCAGGATTTCAGTCATTGTGGTATATTTTCAAAGGCATAAAGGGCTCATTTAGGTGCCTGGTTATGCTTAATATTCAAGAGAATGGAGTGCCTTTGAAAAAAATCTCTATCATTTTACCTAAACCGGATTATATTGTGCTCTTGCCATGGATCTATAGCTAAACAGAGGCAAATGGGTTGCTATTGAGATGGGAGATCTCCAAAGAATACCTGCCTTGGTATTGCAGGATGTAATTTTGATGATCCACGTGGTCTTCAGGAGTGGGTAATCTTTTTTTGGTCGGGGGGTCACTGACCCACAGAAAAATCAGTAGGGGGCTTCACAAACAAACAACCTTCACTGACAGAACCCCCACATTCCTCTCACACACCTGGGAAAGTAGATTTTGTGCCATTAAGCCCTGTGGTGAGGTGGCAGGAGTGGCGGGGTGCTGGAGTGCCAGTGCGGGCCCCCAATGCTGGGAGGTGGGAGCCCTGAGCCTCAGGGGCTGGACCCAGGCAAGCTGGGGGCTGCATCTGGCCCTCTGGCCTTAAGTTCCCCACCCTATCCATACTTCCATAGATGCTGTTTTGTTTTCTTCCAAATCAGTGACTTTAGAATGCTTCCTATTAGAAAAGTAAGTCTTACAGGCCTCTGGTTTCCTCATTCTGCCTCTGATCCCTTTGGGTATCACATTATCTTCTTTCTAGTCTCTCATTTTGTATCCTGTTCCCACTACTTTGATAAATCTTCTTTTATTTATCATTCTTCAGGATTCTAGAATACTGGCTTTATAATGTGGAGATTAGAAAGGTAGTGAGGGCCATGTCTCTCCCTCAGCTATTGCTCTAGTTGATTATAAGCACACTCTTCTATTGTCAGTATTCAGTGGAAAAATTTGTGAAACCTAGGTATAATGCGTATTGTTTCAGAGGCAAAGCAAAAGCATGTATTTTGTACAATCAATATGAACCCACAAATAATGGAATTATACATTGCAATGGATCATAAGCACAAGTGGTCAGGACCTGGACTGTATGTTTCACCCTGTGATGGGGTGTACCAACTCTGCACTGGCCAGGGGGTGGAGAACAGGCTTACTGGGTGGAGCAGGCCCCTCCGCCATGACCCTGTTGGGCTTGCTTGCACTGCAGCCCTAGTATAAAGGCCAGAGAAGCTGTTCATTTGAGGCTGGCCACCGGGAGGGGGTGTGGGAGGAAGGAGTTCCTGCCTTAACCCAGGAGCAGCAGCCAGAAGGGGAGCCACAGCCAGCGGAGCTGCAGCCAGAGAAGCAGCCCAAGCCAGAGGGAGCAGCAGCTGAGGAGCAGCAGCCTGACACCAAACCATACCCTATGCAGCCGGACAGGGGTAGGAAGTAGCCCAAGGGCAAGGGGGCCAGAAGGCACCAAGTGAGCTTGGCGAGTTTCAGAGGAATTCCCTGCTGAGCTGGTGGTTGGGAATATGCCTGGTGGAGAGGGTAGGCCCAGGCCTCTAACTCTACCTCTGTGAATCCCAAGTAGGAGGGGCACGATCTGTTATATTGACTAGGCTGCTGGGCCAGACTGACCAGAGGCTGGGGCCGGATGGCAGATTAAGCCATCAGGGTCTAGTGGTGAGGGGCCAGTTCATGGGGTGTGAACCCCTGAAAGAGGTATGGGGCAGGAGGCCCCGTCACACATCCAAAAAATATAACCACTTGTAATACCATGCTGGGAAGTGGCCCTCTGAGTCTGCACAAAGCCACTTCTCAGTGTGGAGTTACAAAATGTTCTATCTTCTGAATGAAAAACGCATTCAAGGTCCTCACCACTTATTGCTCTTAAGTTACTTAGAACACTTTCAATTCAGATATTTATACACAGCAGCAGAGCAAATACTTGGAGAGCCGCATGAACTCTGCTGAGGCGACTGGGCTAAAAACAACCACGTAGTGGTGGTGAACATAAGAACAGCCAAACTGGGTCAGACCAAAGGTCCATCTAGCCCAGTATCCTGTCTGCCAACAGTGGGCAATGTCAGATACCCCAGAGTAAGTGAACAGAACCAGTAATCATCAAGTGATTCCTCTCCTGTCACCGGTTCACAAAAAGAGGCTATGGTCACCATTCCTACCCATCTTGGCTAATAGCCATTGATGGACCTAACCTCCGTGAATTGATCTAGTTCTTTTTTGAACCTTGTTAAAGTTCTGGTCTTCACAACATCCTATGTCAAGGAGTCCCATAGGTTGACTGTGCGCAGTGTGAAGAAAATCTTTCTTTTTTTGTTTTAAACCTGCTGCCTATTAATTTAATTTGGTGGTCCCTAGTTCTTATATTGTGGGAACAAGTAAATAACTTTTCCCTATTCACTTTCTCGATACCTGTCATGATTGTATAGACTTCTATCATATCCTCCCTTAGTCTCCTCTTTTCTAAGCTGAGAAGTCCCAGTCTTTTTAAACTTTCAATTTAGATCCCCAGGAGGCACTGGGGAGGAATAACTTAGAATGGCCATAGTGAGGGGCTATTTCAAAATAGCAGCAGTGGAGCGTCTACACACTCCTTATTTCAAAATAGCTATATCGGAATAGGGGTTATACCTCATAGAATGAGGTTTACAGATTTTGGAATAATCCATCCATTATTTCAAAATTATTTCAAAATAATGGAATGGCTGTTAGACATGTGCATTGTTATTTCGAAATAATGCTAGCTATCTCAGATAACGATGCAGTGTAGTCACACCTGTAGACTCATTCTTTGGTTCCCACATGTTGGAAGAAACTTATATTTTGAAATCCATTAATCCTATAAAGCTTCATTTGTAAAAATCATACACTAATGTTAAGACAAATGGCCTAGAGCCTGAAACATCATTTCAAACAGAAATCTTTTTTTTTTTTTTTTTTTTTTTTTTTAAGAACAACAGTTGCAACCAGATTCTTTACTCTTCATTATCTATAAAGCTCATAAAAAATCCATTTCAAAACAGAAGAGAGGGTGGTGAAGAATGTCATCAGCCTCATTTAAGAATGCAGAGACATATCTTGAAATCTACTTTGCTATTTTTCTGTATAACTTAACATCTGAGAAAAAGAAAGATGAATTTAAATTACTCATATTTCAAAGTAAGCATACAAGACTTGCATACTGGAATATATTCCATCATGAGATTTAATTTAAATACAGAATCTGTGTTGCTGTATATTACAAAGAATATGCAAGCTTTTACCTTCCCCAAACTTATTTATTAGCATCAGCTCCTTTATAGGATACCAACAAAAGATTTCCTTGCCAGAGACACAATGATTTCTTCAGAGGGTTGCACAAACTGGAAAAGGCCAGGAGGCATATTAAGCAAAAGAGGTTTGGAGGTGAACTCATGGAACTATCATAAGGGTTACAAAAGTGGAGAAAAAAAAAGGATCAACCCATACTGAAAAATATACATTTCCTCTCTTTACAGAAGCTGTGATCATTGCTAGCCTCCTCCAATAATTTGCTTACACCTCCTACAGGGCAGACTCCAGATTCCCAACATCTTAAATGTTTCTTCCTCACTTTGGAACATATAGTGCTGCTCATTATCTAGGCTGGGCCCTTTGGCATGGTCATTAACAAATTAACTGATATTCACTTAACATAATAAAATGTATCTATGTGCTGTCTCCAGCTAAACTTGCCTCTGATGACTGGGAAATTAGAGAACAGAAATAGCAACATTTACCCACGTTAGTGGAATGCAACTGTTCTGTTTTAGAGAAATGCTGACACAGGAGATCAAGAAGTAGAAAATTGTCACACAAGCACTGCAGGCCAAGAAACATTATTTACAGCTGTTGGTCAAACCATTCTGAATAATATCAAGGATCTACAACCCCTGAATATTAAGCGGGACATGATAAATACAGATTTTAACAGTGAAATTGTGAGCTATTGCCAATATGATTAATAAAGCATCTGCACAGGTCAGGGAAGAAAACCTATTGTGGTATGAGAGTAGAGCATACATACATATTGACAAGTTCCATTTTTAACTATCACAGTCATGCATCATTGCTACGCAAATATTCATGCCTAAATTATTAATAATTGCCTAGGCTATTCCATCCGATCAGCCTCACCTGCACTATTTATATTCCAATGCCCAGGTGTTATCAAATGACAGCAAGTGTAAGGCTGAAGAATGAAGTTGTCCTTTTAACTAATTCTATCTACCAATATAATGTTATGTAGCCTCATGAATTCTGAACAATTTTTTTATTAATGGCATTTTATAAATAATAGAGGTAGCCATGTTAGTCTGATCTTGGTAAAACAAAAGGGAAAAAAATTATGTAGCACTTTAAAGATTACCAAGATCGTTTATTAGGTGATGAGCTTTCGTGGGGCTGTCCCACGAAAGCTCATCACCTAATAAACTATCTTGGTAGTCTTTAAAGTGCTACATAATTTTTTGTCTTTTTATTTTATAAATAAAACCGTGTTAAACACTCTCTGATGAATTTGTTAGTAACACGTTAAGAATTGTCTTTAAAGAATCTGTTCTTGTAACTGGAACCCCATTTTAAACTTTTTACTGCCTAAACTCTGTTTAGTGTGTCTTTGTGAATGTGGGTTTGTGCACAATGAGATCAGTCCCAGATACCAGTCTGTCTCAGGGACCAGCTGCCAGCCTCACCTTGATAGCTGAAGAACAATGCAGGCGAGCCCTGCAAAAGAACCCACCCAAGAAAGAGAGAGACAAAAGCCGCATCAAGAAAAGAAGATCAGTTGCATCTGCCATTAACCGATGAGTCATGGTCATACAGTGCCGTGGGGAAGTGGGACAGGACAAGCTCTATGGACTAAAACATATAAAAAGATGGGTGTAAAAATATAGGACTAGGTCTTTCAGTTCTATGATCAGCCTCCAGGAGCATCAGTGTGTACTGACATAACCTGGCTCCCCTCCTCATGTCCAGACCAATTGGCCCGTGGAATAGCATGAGCAACCGAGGTTGGTAATTATATCCCATCTTTGGAACTGTGTGTATGAGTGCATGTGGGGTGGATCATTTTAGTAGCTAGGGACAGTGAATGAATTCTGTAAACATGGCATATTGCCTTATCCCCCAAACAAGATTCTGCTAGCTCTATTTCCCTAAGGGTGTGTCTACACTGCACGGCTCTTTCAGGATACCTTTGACATGCTATTTCGCCATCCCTGGTAAACTTTGTTGCATGAGGGATAAGGAATGGCTCAAAACAGTACATTATTTCAAAATTTAGCACTGTGTAGACACGCCAAATTTCAAAATAAGCTATTTCAAAATAGATGTGAAATAAGATATGCAATTTGTGCTATGCAAACTGTGTATCTTCTTTCGAGTTTAAGGTGCTGTGTAGACTAAGTGTAAAACAAGTTCATAATACTGCATAACATTCCTTACCTGAAAGCTTCTCAAAGAAACCACGAGATATGATTCACCTTTGCTCTTCTTCAGTTTTACGCCTTTGTCATTCCTAATTTTAATGGCATTAAATTAATATAAAACTAGAGTAACATATCAGGGAAATGTTCACATAATAATCAGATTGTGTATAAACAACAGGCAAAACAACTGTGCTAAAATAAAATGTGACCTGGAGCAGAGTTCTTTCTTATATGAATTGTATTCACACCTTCCTTAAGGAGAGTAAATAGGATGGGCCCCCTCGCTCCTTCCCTCCCATCTTCCACAAATGGAAAGTATTCCCTTTTTCTACATCTGTAATTGTTATGAAAAACTACACTGACCTTTCTTTAATTCACTGTTTGATAGACCTTTTAGCTTTTCCCACTCTCTTTAGCCCTTCGAGAGCAGAATTTGGCCCAATACATGTATCACACACTGTATTAGGTTCCACTGATAGCTGCTTAAAGGTATGGTGCTTTTCTATTTCTCTACAGCAGTTTTCTGTGAAGCACACTCAGACAAGCCCACAAGAAGTCATACTTTTCTGCAGTAGCTGTCAGCTTAGATCTGTGGGCACTTTGCTACTTGCACTTCTAATGAAAAAGTGACTGCAGACTCTCAGTGCTTTAATTTTCTAATTAAGCATGAGCTGCTAACAGCCCCCACATGCTTATGTTAGACACGTTTTCACCCACACACTTTGTTAATCATTTTAAAACCTTTACAAAGTGTTTTAAGAAGGTTGTAAGTGAGGAAATTGGACCCAGGATAGAATATTTTTAGACTAATTGAAATGCTGAGCTCATTTAGAAGAGCTAGGCACCATTTTCTCCTTCCACTATACAATCACTACTATTTTGCTAATTAGGTCTATGGATTACATAATTAGTTCATTATTAATTATTCATTACAATTACTTTTGATATTTCCCTGTGCCAGATTTAAGTATTCTTGATGGTTGTTAATATGGGATATAATGATGAGTGTTTGATTAATGTTTAGCTCTTATAATTATAGGTCTGTTAATGTTAAATATATTGATTTGGTTACAATAATGTAACACCAATGAGGTATTGCCTGATATGAGAAAAGAGATGAGCCATAATCTAACACAAGCACTAATTATTTTTTGTTATGTGTAACTCAGAAAATAAAATGGTTTCTGTTTCCAAAGTTCTCCATTATGCATGACTTTTCAATAATATACAATGTTAAATACAACATAGTAGAAAAGAGTAAAACACACCATGGCCAAAATTATCAAAACAGGGACAGATCACAGATATTAATGAAGATACCTCAATGTACATCAGCTGAGACTCTGACCACAAGCACCTGCAAATCCATATTTATGTAATTAAATGAACATGATTTTCAAAAGACCTGAGCACCTAGCAGCCCCTGTAGAAACCTATGGGAACATAAGAATATAACAAGAACATGAGGATGGTCATACTGAATCAGACCAACAGTCCATCTAGTCCAGTATCCTATCTGCCGATAGTGGCCAATACCAGATGCCCCAAAGGTAGGGAACACAACAGGTAATCCTCATGTGATCCCTCTCCTGTCATCCATTTCCAGACAAAATGGGAGTTTCTAGATACTCAGCACTATTGAAAATTAGACTAATAATGTAATTATTTAATTAACAGTGCTTGTGTTTCCCCTCTCCAAAAATGTTCATGATTACACGGCTATGCATGTTTGACCTTAAGATGCTGGTGAAGGTCAATAAGTTGCATCCTTGGAGTCCATAAATGCAGTTCACTCATTTTATGTAAAATAGGGTGGAGTACTGTATTTCCAATTCATGTTGAAGATGCAGAAGTGGAACCAAGATGCTATATTGTGGGATCTCTCACAGATGCTAATGTTTGTTTAGAAAACATTTTAAAGGACAGCGTGCAAAAAATCCTTTGATCTGTGGGCTGCTATGAACCCCAGACCTCAGAAATACCTACTGTGAGAAAAATGCTGTTGAATGTTAGCCCAAATATAGACATTTTCAGACATTAATTAATCATTGCAATGATGATTCTAGAGAGGTATGCTGTTATCCTCCAAATCAATGGAGTTACATGAATTCATCCCGACACTCATAATTGGTCTTCCCTTTATTCAGCACCTTGAAATGATTTCTGTGCACTGTACGGTTTCAGCATCTGAGGTCACAAAGAGGTCAGGTAGTGCACCCCTGCCTGTTGTTGAGATCAATAACACTCTAAAAATTCTAACCAAAAAAATGCAGCAATCACAAACAAATTAGCAGTTAGGAAGTTAGTAGTGCAATGTGTTTTTGCAGATGAGAAAAACAATTAGATCTCTTTGGTCTCTTGTGACAGCTAATTGAAGCAATTTGGATTTTTTTTTTTTTTTTTTTTTTTGAATATCATGAAATTGCAGGAGCTGCAAACAATTAGGCCGCAAACAATTTCTTTTATCAGAAGAACACTGCAGGAAAAATGCACTGTGGTACAGTAGAGTACTAATCCTTCTATGGGAATGACGAATGATACTATAGGACATTTACATTCAGAAGGAACAGTAGTCAGACAAAAATGTTCTGTAACTAATTAATAACCTGCTTCTCAAAAGAAGGAAAATCCATGTTGCCATTATTCCTTCATTGTCCCATTGTGGTGAGGAGGCATGGTCGTCCTCAGCCACAGATATGGGGGGACACACCCCAAGCCACCTGATGAGTCAGGAGGGCCACACTTCACCTGCTGGAAGCAGAGGGACAGGACAGGAAAGGGAAGCATAAAAGGCTGGCCTCTCTGCTTATCTGGGGAGAAGTGGCAGAGGCAAGAGACACTGCTTCTCCATAGCTGCAAGCCCCAGAGAGAACCTCTGTTGCCTCAGTGTTAACCTAAACATACAGGCTACGTCTAGACTGCATCCCTTTTCCGTAAAAGGGATGCAAATTAGATGTATCGCAATTGCAAATGAAGCGGGGATTTAAATGCCCCCCGCTTCATTTGCATAAACATGGGTGCCGTCTTTTTCCGGCTCGGAGCTTTGACGGAAAAAAGCGCCAGTCTAGACGCGGATCTTGCGGAAAATAAAGCCTTTTCCGAAAGATCCCTTATTCCTTCTTTTAAGTTCTTTTGAAAAAAACAAACAAACCTTTTTCAAAAGAATGTTGTAAACCTCATTTTTTGAGGAAGGGTTCTTTCAAAAAAGTTATTTTTTTCTGAAAGAACCGTGTCTAGACTGCTTGCTTTTTTGAAAAACCTCTTTCAAAAAAGCGATTGGAAGAAGATATGCAAATTTGTGCTGAATTTGCATATCTTCTTTAGAAAGAAAAACGTAGTCTAGACACACCTTGACTGTGAGAGCAGCGTCCCCTGATTCCTAGTTGCCTTGTCCTGGTTGGAGGCCAGGGAGCCCAAATTGTTTTTGAACTGTCTCTGTTTCACTACAAGAGCAGAGTCTGGATTGCTAACTACCCTGGCCTTCTTGAATATTCGGGAATCTTGACTATTAGAGAACTGGTTTAGTCTGACTGAAAGACTAGAGCCCTGGGTGTAAATCACCCTGCCCTTCTTGGGGCTAGAGTAACTATTTCCCGGTCTGGCCAAGAGACCAGGGTACAGATTGATTGCCCAGCCCTGCCTGGAGCCCAAGGGAGACGGACTCAGGTGGCCCCACCTAACATAAGGGTTGATCCTTGGGGGACTGATTCCCCCACCTTGATGGGAAGGGGAGGGACAAACCCCTGGATAGACTGTTAATTCCCATATTGAAAGACAGATCCAGGAACACTGAAGTGAGGGAGGATGGCTCCCTCAGTCACAAATGCTGTGGGGATGACATTAGCCTTACACCCATTTTAGGAACAAGTGGCCCTTATAAATTTGCTATTCCTAGTTCCCACTGGAAAAGATCTTACATTTCACAAGCCACTGTCCTAAGGGCTAGTAACGGCATTACATTTTGGCTGTCATGGGAAGCAAAGCATAGCTATAGAAGAGAGATCACCAGCCACACCCACTCTCTGTCTTCTGCATACACCCTAGGCTTAAGGCGGAGACAGAGTCCTGTTATCTTTGCTGTAGCCAGGGAATCCACCTGAGCAGGCATTAGTCTTCAGAAGCAATTTCTGCTCCCTTTCAGGCCATATTACACTACTGAATGGGACACTGACTTACATGGGTCTCACATTTAAGTTAGGCATTTTAAAGGATTTCCCAGGCACAAATGTATGTCATTGTAGGAGCATTTTAGTCATTTCCTCCGATTATATTACCCTTATTAGCCCTTTTGTCATAAAAAATCTATTATAAGAATAACTGTTGTCAATAGTAACAAGAATTGTTGCAACACCTAGAGGTTTCAGTCCTATTGAGTTAGTGTAATGGGGTAGGAGATGCTCAGGTAATATTATGCATAACTGTTACATCCCCCTCCCAGCTCTTCCTCTAGTACAGCGGTTCCCAACCTTTTCCAGATGGGGACCCATTTTGACAATTTAGGAAGACTTGGTGACCCAGGGCAATTCAAAAAATATGTGAATGGCTCCTTAAGAGCCACCTGGCAATCCTTTTGAAATGTAATGGTGATCCATATTTGGGGCCCGACCCATAGGTTGGACCCTGCTCTAGGTCCAGACAATTATGCTAATGGGAGAATTCCCCAATAAGTAAAGTTAGAGCAGCACTCATGCTTATATAAAGGAGCAGAGGGACTGGGACCCAGCCCCATAACTGCAGACATGTCTTTTGATCCTGCATGGATCTGCAACGGAGTTTAGAGAGAGCTGGACTTAACTCTGATATTTATAACCTCTTCCCCTTGCACCTGTGGCTCTGGCGGGCTCAGCTCTTGGATGCTGACTGGGTGTGACCTGCCAGATGGGTTGCCCACAATAAAAACTTCCAACACTGCTTCAAGAACCACTAATGAACATGTCTAGTAACTGCCACACCATACCTCTGAATGCTTCCAGCCCCCTCTAGCTGAGATGCCCTGCCCTGCCCTGCCCTGCCCTGCCCTGCCCTGTCCTTTGCACGTGTGCAGAACACAGAGTATTTCAATTGATTTCTGCATCTTTTCCCCCACTGCTTCTCTCCTTTTCTTTGAGCCAGGCAAAGTCAAATGTTGTCATATATGTCATTGACACTAGATGTGGTACCAACACATAATAAAAAGATGGTTCCAGCCCCAAAGAATCAACACTCTAGGTAAAAGAAGAGAATCAACAGATGGACACAGCAATAGAAGGAAGGAAATGGTGAGACAATTATGATCCGTTTATTAAGTAACATTTCAGCACACCAGCTGACTAGCTACCTCAAGTGTTTTGTAGGCATGGTTACAGAAACTTGTTTTAAGGAGGACATTGCAGTGGCTTTGTAGATTTTAATGGGGAGCTTCTCCCATGCATGGAAGAAAGCATGAACATGTTAGCGGAAAATAACAGGCCATTGAGACTGGCATACTGTCACAGCAGAGTTGGGATTTGATGTCTCAGCAGCACATGGGAGGCGATAAGTTGAGCCAGAATAGACTATGGTGATTCTTCTAACTGAAGTCACAGAGTTTAAAGCCAGAAGGAACTGCTAAATTATCTTGTCTGACTCTATCCACACATCTATACAAGCAACACCATCACATAAGCCACAACATCAGGACCTAACCACATAAGCCACAACATCAGGGGCTAATGTGCTATATGCCATCCTCTAATGTGCTATATGCCATCAAGTGCCAGCAATGTCCCTCTGCCATGTATATTGGCCAAACTGGACAGTCTCTATTACAAAGGATAAACGGATACACATCAGATATCAGAAATGGTCACACACATAAACCTGCTGGGGAACATTTTAAACCTGCCTGGGCACTCATTAATGGATTTAAAAGTAGCCAATCTTCTACAAAGGGATTTCACCAGCCAATTACAGAGTGTGTGAAATTGACATTCATCTGCAAATTTGACACTGTTTCCCTGGGTTTGAACAAAGGCCACCAACACCACTCTAAAAGGGCCACTGAAATAAGACTGAAGTATCCAGAGGAATCCAGACTATTATGTTGACAAAATATAAATTGATTTTACAGGAGAGACTGCCTACCCTAGAACCATCTCATTAGATTGACAGAAATCTAATTGTTTTAACCTACAGTATTGTACTCACTTGTTTTCTTTTACACACTTCTTGACCTACTCCTGTTTGATTACAAAGTTTAATCTACTATGTTAGTGTTTGGAAAAGGATGAAATATACTGCTTTCTGTAGCTTTGCAACTGTAAATGACATTTTTAATTAAACAACAATTGCAGCCCAAGGCATTTCCTGGCATTAATGACTGGCTATAAAAATGGATTGCCTAAAGCAGACTTGCTCATCATTAATTTCTCATCAACAGTGCTGTGGGCTCTGGTCCCCTTTGCTATTATAAGCAGTTGGATTCAAAGACAAATTAAATGATTTGCCTTTTTCTGCCCTCGATTATGGGAACCTCAGTGATACCCAAAGATTGAGTATTGACTTCATTGACTTTTATGTATTCAGGACATTTTTCAAATAGAAAACTTTTGAGCCCTTCTCATGCTGTGTAAGGCACACTTGCAACCTCAGGGAGACAAACATCTCTTTTATGTATATCTAACTTATGGCAGCCCATGCGAGGCACAGCAGGCCTTGCCAGCTTAGCACTGAGATACATGAAGCACTCCTTAGCCTGAGCTAAGGGGGAAGGGCTGTGATGGGGTTCCCTGCTCCAGGAGCAATAGAAGTGAGTCCTCCAGACAACCCAGAGATGGTGCATAAAGTACAGCCAGTCAGGTAGGATTTGCAGGGAGCAACCAATTCATCTGAAGAAGTGGGTTGTGCCCATGGAAGCTCATGATACCATCTACATGTTTTGTTAGTCTTTAAGGTACCACAAGACTATTCGTTGTTTTTAAAGTTTTTCCAGTTACAGAGTAATATGGCTACCCTTCGAAGCTTTGCAATAAGGGCCTGGCAGGCTTAGCATAAAAGGGAGCTGAAGGGCAGAGTAGATTAGGCTCCCAGCAGCAAATAGGGAGTAAAGTGTGGGTCCCTAGAGGGCTGAGAGAACTGTAACTTCTTTGGACAGAACAGTGGTTGACTCCTGGAACTGAGCAGCTGAGTGCTCTGAGATGAGGGTGAAGAAAGGGCTGAGACCATAAAGAAGCAGCCCAGGGAAATAGAACAACATTAAAAGAGGTTACACAGAAGCAGCAGGAAGGTTCTAGTTACTGGCCTGGGTCCCAGAGTAGTGGGCAAGCCTGCTCCTTCCCACAGTTGTCATTGGGGTGTTGAAGATACCCCCCACCCTCATCTGGAAGGGGAAAATGTAGATGATGACCTAGCTGGAGGAACAGTCACAGCGAGGTAGCCATGTTAGTCTGATCTTGGTAAAGCAAAAAAAGCAGTCATGTAGCACTTTAAAGACTAACAAGATAGTTTATTAGGTGGTGAGCTTTCGTGGGGCAGACCCACTTCTTCAGATCACTTCTTTCTGCTGGAGGAAAGAGTTGCAAAGAGGAAACTGAGCTTCTGAGAGCTGAGAGAGAAGTTTTAGGTGGGAGCAGACACAGAGTACTGGTGTGCAGACTGTGGTTGCCAGCCCCAAACTAATCCCTATCATGCCCATGAGGTAGTTCTGGTCTTATGATGATGGCTTCACTCTGTGGGAAAAAAAGCCTACGCATATTTTCATTTAATAATTTTAATGTTTTTAGTGCTAATTTAGAGCTCATAGAAGTTACCGAGATGGCAGCCAGCGGGATCTTGCTATTTATCCTCAAAACAGGGGCAGCAGGAGGAGTGATTATTCAAATTCCACCATGCTTCTGGGCCGGTGTGTTTCCTGCATGACTTATCCTCTGTCTCTTAGCCCTGCTCTACAGTAGGGCATTATTTTGAAATAACCATACTTAGGTCGAATTTATAAGTGAAACATCCACACTACGAAGCCCAATATTTTGAAATAAGGGGACACTTCATTTGAAATCTGTACTCCTGCTTTCTTCAGGGAATAATGCTAATTTTGAAATAGTTATTTCAAAATAGCTCTAGTGTGGACACTCTGGTGCTGCTATTTCGAATTAACTACTCCTCAGAGTAATTTGAGCTAATTATTCCCCTGTGCTTCCTGGTGCTCTAAATCAAGGTAGCACATCCACATTAATAGAGCCTGCCTCAGACTAATTTTCAGGCTTCCCGGGCATGCTGCTTTGATTTTGTAAAATCAGAAGTTAAGTTGAATTTGGTGATTTTGATATAATTTCCTGGTGTAGACATGCCCTCAGAAGATACGTTGGACACCATATCCAGTCAGGCCTTAGCTTCTCAGCTGAGACTGTCTAAGTAGTGCTGCTTTTTCTTAGTTCTTGTGATGTTGACATTTCTATAGGGTGACTGAGACCAGCCATCAACCATGAAATTGCAGCAACTCTTTTCCCAATTAAGATCTGAATTGTCTTTACACTACTAACCTAGACTGTATATCTCAATGCTAGTTATCTGGACCATCTAATCACCAAAATAAGGGTCGTCTATTAATGCTCTTTTTCCGTTTCTCTGCCTTGGACTACACTGTGAACTTATGTTAGTGGTTATATTGACCTACCCCCAGTGTAGACAATTCTGTCAATTAGAGATTTCTCTAGTCAACAAGGCTACCAGCTCTCAGGGAGGTGGAGCACCCACACCAATGGGAAATGCATAGAAGCATCTTAAGTAAATGCTACTGCTTCACTGCTATTAGCACAGACAAGCTCTGTGACTTCTGCCATTGGCGTGAAAATGTTTCCTGAAGCCTAGCCTGCTGCCCACACATCTATTTGATTACTGTGCAGTACAATCTCAGAAATCCTCAAAAACCAAATGCACTCCCAGGAGATCAAGTTTAGCTGAGAAATGTGCCTTTGGCAAAAGAGTGGTGATGATGTGACTGGAAGAGGCAATTAGGCCAAGTCTAATGTTGGTCAGTTCATTAGCTTTTGAAAGTAGTCAACACAAATCTGCATCCAATGGAAACCCAATCTGGGAGGGAAAAAACACTTTTTTCTAAGTTCTGCAGCAAGCGTTTGGTAATCTGCATGCACTGTCCTACCTTTTCCCCAATAATGCTAACCTACTTATTGCCTTGCTAAAAATCTGATTAAAATTAAATCATTTCACAATACTAAGGGAACAATAAAAAAAGGCAGCAGAAGGCAAACACAAGAGATAAGAAACAAGATGTACACAGTGAAAGCAGCAAATGAGCAAATAAAGAAAATAGGGTAGTAAGATAAAACAGATGCCAGAGAAATTCAGACAAGATAAGATCATGAATTTCTTGATTTTTAATTTGCCCCACAGCTTTTCACTGCTTGGACTCAAGCTGGTAAGATTATGACCTCAGGGGGACTGTATTGCGTACAAGGGCAAAATATAGATGAACTTTGTTAAATGACCACTTTTCTGCCAGGAAGCCTGCTGCTAGGTGCTGAATTAGTATCGGAAAAAGTTCCTCAACCTAGTCAATAGAATCAGTATGCTCTGTGCTTCTCTCAATCTGTACACACATTTCCTCTCGACACAATTGCAATTCAAGGTCTGTACAAAGTACTTAGTCAATATAGTCTCAGAGGGATAGCCATGTTAGTTTGAAACGTCAAAAACGAGTAGTCATGTGGCACCTTAGAGACTAACAAAAAGTATCTGAAGAAGTGGGTTTTGCCCACGAAAGCTCATGATATGAATCTACTTTTTTTGGTAGTCAATATAGTAATTCCTACTATTAAGAACAGAGTGAATTTTTGAGCAGTGAATTTAACCCTTCTTTTCACCTGGGAATTTTCACCTAACATATATTGTCCCCAACTCTGAAAAGACTTACTCACATCATGAATAGTTGCAATGAAGTCAATGGGACTGGCCACAGTACTTAAAGTGAAGCAGGCTCACAATTCTTTGCAGAATCAGTGCTCCTATTTTTATTAATTTGTTATTAGTGACAACCATTATGGAAACCTATTATTTCACTCTGAAGCTCTTACTACTATGGCTGTGCTCCAATATTATGATGTTCTTGATAATGTGTGTCACACTGTCTTTAGTATGGCTCATGACTGTAATTGCCTGCCTCCAGGCAAGCTGTCAAAATGAGGGCAGAGACCAGAAACTGGTGGTATGTTTTAACTAATGCCTAGAGCCTTGACCAGAGCTGGCACTTGGTTTACCAACCTCACATTACATTACAGTAATGCCTAGGACCCAACAAAGAATATGGGGGAAGGGGACATTGTGCTAGACACTGTACAAGTAAATCGGTAGACAGTTCCTACCCCAAAAAGCACACTGTCTGTATAGGGATGGTATCAAAATCTGAAAATACTAGAATGTGGGTTATCTGTGAATAATTCCATTCAACTATTTCTTTTGCTTTGGGGCATTGCCTATATTATTCTGCTAAGTGTTATGATGTCCCATGACATTGTTTCTGTTCTTTGGCCAGATGACTGAAACTTTTATAAACTGAAGGTAGCATGTCTATCAAGACTCACTAATAGCAAATGCTCATTTTTGCAATTTAATATCAATGTTCGTAAGTAAATATTGGCTCGTGCATGAGTAACATTCATTCCCTAGATAGCTGTGTGGATGCATGCCCATTCATTAGCATGTTGATGGATAAGCAAATAGAAAGAGAACTGCCAAATTGAAAAGCAGTTCATAATTTATAAAAGTGTTCACAAATGGCTTTACCAGCTATGTTTCCATCCTGGTTTACTTAGGGCTGTCTTAATTTAGAGCTCAAAATAATCCATTTTTATGTCAATAGAAAAAAGTAATGTAAAGATCCTAATCCAGTTGAAATGTGTCCTGTTTTGAAAATAACTTTTGCTAATTTTGACCCATCTGCTGAAGGTACTGTGCATTATTGCCGCTCTGATGTTTGTTTAAAGAGAAGCCCAAGAGTTACAGCACATACAATATGACACTCTGTGCTTCATTTAACAATGCTATTAACTAAGATTATTCACATGTTTCAAACTTTACCAAACAAATAACACACTCCTGAGAAGACAGAGAGTTTTAGTCTCTAGGCCCCAAATTCAGTGCTAAGCCAGAATGTCACTCTAAGCTTGGGAAACTTACATTTTACACTGTCTCGGTACTCACCTCATATAGGATACTTCACTTATGCAACATAAGCACTGAATGAATGTGTCAGTGGCTGGGATGTGGGCAGTCATGGCTACTGACTAGAAAAGGAGTCCACTATCAGAAATGAGAGGCCAGGGTCAGAGCCTGAGTCAAAGGTCAGGCACCAAAGCAAAGGATGAGAGTCAGCAGTCAAGAATGAGAGCTGAGGGTCAGGACCAGCTTACCTGAAAGGGCAGGAACAGACTGGGAAGAAGCAGGCACAAGAGCTATCACAGCCATACATCAATGCTTTGAGCAGTCAGTACCCTGCTGTTGGCCTTAACAGCAGCTCTGCTAATCTCCTCAACCAACAGGGCAGTTTGGCCAATCAGGAAGCTCAGCTGGGACCCAGAGACACTCATTGCCTGAAGGTTCATTTAGCAGGTAAGCAGGCTAGTTGCAGGTCCTGACAGAGTATGGAGATAGTCCTGTGCTGAGGCTATGGAGATTAACAGGGTGCACAATGATCAGGATTCAGCATAAAACAATAGAGAGAGAAAAAGAATCAGACACTGTATTACAGAATTAGATGGCCCATATGGGATACATAGCTATTCATCTATAGATTATTGGTTCAAGTATGGCCCAAATATGGTAACTGAAAATCATTGCCATCTGATGGTGCTTTGGTGGCCAATGTGTAGTGAATTTTTTGGTCTGTCCAGATTCTGTGTAAGACCTAAGGCTAATTAGGGAGAGCTAGTCAGGCTTTTAAGTAGACTAGCTGGTATCCTTATAGGCTCTCTTCTCACACTCTTTACTGAAAGAAATGTAATTTGGTATCAGTTTTGTAAATTGTATTAAAACTTATTAAAAAACTTAATAAAATCTAGAAAACATCACAAAAGCTTAGCAATGTTAACAAGACTAAGCTAAAGTACAAAGAAAGCAATACAGCTATCAAATCAATATCAAATCATAGTCAAATCAACAAAGTTAGTCTCAGCTCTGGATTGGAATTAAATCAAATGAATTAAATCATCCAATGAATACTAAAAATAATCAATCCTTATTCATTCTAATGAGGAGTCTAAAAAGGTGGCAGTCCACTTGGTTAGAAATGTGAACTATGCAAGTGTAACAAAGTCAATTGAATCTGTAACATGGATTTGGTTAAATGACTTAACACAGAAACCAAATTGCTGCTTAATATTTGAAACACAACCTCAGAGCCAATTTTAAACCTCCTTCTTAAAATTCTATTCTTATTCTACTCTTGTTTCCCACAAAAATACAGATGAGAATTTCAAAGCTTTCAGGACTTTGTAAACATATTACACAGAATACTTTTATGAACATTTTTATGAAACAATATTTAGGGCTGTTTAAACCTGGGGAACTTTCTTACTGAGATATTCCTATGCAGTACTTGTACACCATACATATACACATAATCACATTATTACACCCTAATTTTAAAGAGTATAAAAAGGCTTGGCTGTCTGCTAGCAAATAAAAGCAAATAGGGAAAAACGATGAAGATGGTAACTGGGAATTTGCTAACTCTTCATCTCTTACAGTCTTCTGGACTCACACAGAATATGAACTAGAAACAGTGGCGTAGTGGGAAGGGATGGGGGGCAGTTGCCCCTGGGCGCCATGCTGGGGGCAATTTAGTCCCCTCCGCTCCCCATCATCCCTCGGCTCGCCTGCGCCTCCTCCACCCGCCGGCGGCTGCTGGAGCCTCCTCTCCACCTCTCTGCCCCCAGCCAGACTCTCCTCCATTTCCGCTGGCAGGTTACTGCATGCCAGGGCCCAGCCCCAAACTGGAGCGGGGGGGGAAGATGTGGTACAAGCTCCCCTCCCCCCTCCTCCCAAGGACAGGCTCAGCCACGCGCCAGGTTCGGGGCCCCACCACATGGCAGCAGTGAGGGGAGGGCACAAAGTTTGCCTTTGCCTCCGGGAGCATAACACCCTCGATACGCATCTGGCTAGAACTGCAGTCAAGGAGCCAGCTGATGGTGTTCTGTTGGCACAAATATTCTTAGTAGTGAGCTTTCTTTGAGTGCAGGGAGATAATAAACAGGACACTTCTGTCCTGGTCAGATTGACAAAGACCATCAGAATGTTTTGCCTTCCTTTTCAGCATGGGGCCCTTATAAGTTTAAACAAGTGTAAACAGTGAATTTTCTGTAACTTAATTCCTGATTTGAGAACTTCAGTAACTCTTTGGGAGGTTAGTGCTCTATTATAAGAGTGGGTGGGTGAGATTCCGTACCCTGCAAGTCAGACTAGACCAGTGTTTGTCAACTTTTTTTTATAAAGTACCCATTTTTCAAAAAAAAAATTATAAGTACCCCCAGTACCTACAGTTTTCAGACACACAAATTTTTTTCTACCGTTGCAACACATTTGTTTAAACAACTTAATCGTAGCCGAGTGGGCGATGAAATGTTTGGGTGTAAAAAGTACAAAAATAATAAAACGCTGTAAAACTTAAAACAAAAATTCAGTTTTCTCCAAATTTCAGTTGTTGACGTACCTTCCAGACTTCACTCAAGTACCCCTAAGGGTACTCGTACCACTGGTTGAGAAACACTGGACCAGATGATTATGATGATCCCTACTGTCATTAGAATCTGTGAATTTGAGTTGATATTCACTTCCGAAGTGAATTAATCTAAACGTAATTAAGGCCACTGTGATTTTGAATAGGATGTCCACATTAAGGTTTAATCAAATTTAACTCCACTTTAAAAGTTAATCTGAATTACATTTCTAAAGCCTATATGAATGCTAAAATCTACAACTGCAAAGTTATGTCAGCATAAAACAAATGGAAGGGATTTTGGTGTAAGAACACCACCTCCAGGAACAAAGCTCACTACACTGACAGAAGCATTTTTTCATCAACATAGCTGCATCTACTCTGAGGGTTAAGTCAGCATAGTCAGGAATGGGTTTTTTTCAGACCCCTGACAGATATAGCTATGCTAACCTAAGTGTAGATCAAGCATATGAAGGTACTACCTACACTCCCACTCATTTTGTGAGCTTTTCAGTATCATCTTGAGATGCTGAGCTTGACTCTCACTGATGAGATGTCTGCACTGCAAGTGAAGGTGTGACTGCAGCACATGTAGACACACCAGAGCTAGTTATTTCACCTATTTCAAATAACAATAGCTGTGGCACTGTGGCAGCATGGATGGCAGCACAAACTGTACAGTCCCTCCCTGGACATTAGAGCTTACTTGAATGGCTATTTCACGTTGATGCAGCTTCACTACTATTATTATTGAAGCTAGCTAAATCAAAGCTCAGGTACATCTACATGTGTAGTTGCATCTCTGATTGCAGGATATACCCTTTACAGTAAGACCCATTTACAGTATTCTGGCAGGCTTGAGGGGACTTTATTTGGCCACACATGGTCCTTGTATACTGCTAACACCATGTAAAGTAGTTTTAGTATAAATGAGAATCAGAGCCTTGAACAGGACCTTGTTGTGAGAATGTGCATTGCTACTATCCCTTCTGTATGCCTGTTCTTAAAGATGTATGATCCTGTTCCTAAATGAAGATTTCTAGTTTCACAGATTTTAAGGTCAGAAAGGACAGATTATGTCCATGCTGGAAGCACCATCATCAACAGTGTGAGCAATGCAACAGTGGATCTGTATATCCCACAGTGCCATGTTGTGGGATAGCAGAGCTGATCACTGTGCATCTTGGGATTCCCTCCACGTTCTCCCACAGCCACCTCAGCTGCCAGGAGCAGCATCTGTGAACTCTCCATGCTGAGGAATGTCAAAGCAGCCCAGGAGCCTGTCCTGTTCCCCTTCAGCAGCAATCTGCCCGCTGCTGTGCTTCTAGTGCAAGGCAGAACAGCAACACTCCAATGATTTGCTCTTTTTTTTTTTTTACCCAAAGGAAGCAGCCAACTCAGCTGTCAGCTACTTACTGGAGCCTTTGAAAGGAGAAAGATTCATGCCTGCAGGGCAGCAGAGATCAAAACACTGAGCAGAGCAATCAGGATAGGCATTGTGGGATACTGGTAGAATCTAGTTCTATTGTTAAAACAAACAGCATAGTCTATACTGGCTCTTTGTCGACAATAAAGGGAGGGATAAAGAAAAAAAGTCTCTCACAGGAAGTTTTGTCCCCAAAAACCTTTTTGTCGACAAAAGTCCCATTGCAGTGTGTATTTTCCCAATGTTTTGTTGCCAAAAGTCAGTTTTTGGTGGAAAAAACTTGGTAGGGTAGGCAAAGCTTTAGATTACAGTGACTGTAGGACTCGGCCCAAATTGAAATGTTCACTCTTCACTGCCATAGGTCCAGCATGAATAAATATATAGACAATGTAATTCTTTAAAAGAACAGCTACAGAACAAAAGGAGATGAGGAGTAAAGGCAGACTGTAAGATACCAAAGTGGAAAAGACAGACAGCAAAGGAAAACATTTTTTCTAAAGGGGAAAAAATGAGACTAGCAGTGAGGAAGGAAAATATTAAGATCAAGTAAAAGAAACAAGCAAATCAGGAGACACAGAGACAAAAAAAATCATAAACACAGATCATAAGACAAAAGCTGAAGCAGAAAAGAAAAGATTCCATCTAAAAATGAAGAAAAAAACCCTCAAACTAGCTAGCTAGTCACACACACACAAATTTGAGGTAAGAAAAAAAGCACATAAGTGACAGACCAGTATAGAGAAAAGAAAGTTTAAATATTAAAAGAAAAGTACTTTGCTAAAGATAAGGATGAAGAGAGCCTACCAACAAAGTAAAAGACACAAATAGCACAAAAGAGGCAAACACGAGAAAAGAAATGTCAGACTGCTAGAGAAATAAGTAACCAGGGATAGGATAATACTAAAAGAAAAGAAGCAACAGTAAGGAAGAGGACAGTATTGTGCCCACAAATTGTAGTCAGATATTAGAAAACACTTAAACTGAATTCTTCATCTGATGCCTTTTCCACCTGATGTCTATATTTGATCATAGGACTGGAAAGGTCATCTAGTCCAGTCCCCTGCAGTCATGGCAGGACTAAGTATTATTTAAGTATTATTTAGACCACCCCGTCAGGTGTCTAACCTCCTCTTTAAAATCTCCTATGATGGAGACACTGTAACCTCCATAGGCAATTTATTCCAGTACTTAATTCCTTTGTCAGTTCAGAAGATTTTCCTACTATCCACCCTAAACATCCATTCCTGCAATTTAAGCGCACTGCTATATTCAGCACATGTTATATTCAGAGGTTAAGGAAAATGATTTTCTCCTGCCTCCATGTAACCTTTTATGTAGTTGAAAACTGTGATCATACCCCCCCTCTACATCTGTCTTCTCATCTCCAGACTAAACAGATCCATTTTTTTCAATCTTCTCTATGAAGTCATGTCATCTAGTCTTTTAATCATTTTTGTGATACCTGGTAATATATATACCAGGCCACCAGAGTCAAATTATATGGTACACTTGTGTGTTGGAGGCTGCAACTCTGTATTGAGTGAGCTAGAGATGGAGTCATCATCTCCCTATAATTGAGCCTGGAGGAACTGTTTTGTCCATATTTCCAATGGACACTACTTCTCACCCTTTCCCCAATACCATACTCACAGTATTGCTGAATATAGAGAAAAATAACGAGGAGAAAGAATATGAATAAGCAACAGTTATTATCATAACCAGATTGATCCTGTTTAAAGTTCCATTTATATTAACACAGCTGTGTCAAATTTGGCCAGCGCTTGATTCTCATGTTTTAGGTTGACCAACTTCTCTGCAGTCTCCAAATAGCAAATAGAAATGCAGTCAGCCAACATATTAGTCTGTGGCAAAGTAGCTACAGTCACTCCATTTTAGCCAAATCAACAAAATCTTTCAGGGCAGTGGCATGCTTGGCAGAAGTTCAATAATAATTGTAAAGCATCAAAACTAGCATTTACCCAAGAAAACTTGTTGAATGCAAGGCTGACATCATTCTGAAGTACACGTGTAGACCCATTCAGAGGAACAATATGTTCCGCTTCATTTCTCTGAGCCTCATAGATGCTGGAATCATCACCCCATAATTTATAGTAGCACTGTGTACACAACAGGCAGACAGCATAGTGTGAAGGAAGAATCTAATTATTTTAGCAATTGCATCTGCCATGTTATTGGATTCTTTGCCCGTTCCCTACAGAAGCATCACTGCAGGAATGGGAAAACTGCAGGAATGGGAAAAGCTTCACATCATTCTTTTCGCCAATGCTTCATAAGCAATGCTGTAAAAAGACAAAAGGGTTGATCCTTTACTGAGGCTGAGAAAGGCACAGCACAGTGAGGGTCTGGAAAGAGGAAGGCAAAGAGAAGGGCTGGGACCCTGGGAACAACTTCTGCACTCCAAGTCCCAGGCCTGCTATATGCTGCTGATGTCCCCTGATATAATTTAGAACAACCTGATGGCTGCTCTTCATTAGACTGGCTACTTATCATCCCCTGGGAGGCAGCCAGCGATCCCTGGTGTTGAGGGAACCATGACTATGTCCCCTTCCCCTCGTCCATATTTCTTACACTGGTGGCAAGGATGGGAAATTTGGAGAAGCTATTATCCAGCTGTGCAGCACTGGAACATTTTCATACACTGAGGTGCTGCTTTCATGGTCAGCTCAGACAGCTTTGGGCACTTTGCCCTGGACAAGTTGCACAAAGCAATGAAATGCAAACAGGGATCAGTGTGGATGATCCTTCTCATTGCTGAATGAGAGTGGTGTAAAGTTGGAAACTGTTGTACCACACTTATAAAAGCAGAGTTGGATCTTTTGTTAGTCACTTAATTTCTTGGCAATTAAAATTTTCTAACATCCCACTCGTTGCTGGATTTTATGGATCTATATAAATGGAGATGCCAACTGAAATCATTCACCTGACCAGGCTTCAGGATCGGCTGTTTGCTGCTCAAGCCTCAAGGTAGGTCACAAAAAGTGATTGAGACAATTGTGCAAGTCTACACTGGCCGCATGTTCTTGCACAAGTAAACTGACATGCTAATGTATGAAATCAGGGCTTCTTGCGCCAGAACTCTGACGCTCCCGCTCAGGAATAAGCCCTTTTGTGCAACTGTTCTTGCACAAGAGGCCAGTGTAGACAGGCAACATGAATTTCTTGCGCAAGAAAGCCCTATGGTTAAAATGGCCATCAGAGCTTTCTTGTGCAAGAGAGCGTCTACACTGGCATGGATGCTCTTGCGCAAAAGCACATCTCTTGCGCAAAAGCACATGCCAGTATAGACACTCTCTTCTGGAAGAGTTTTTGCAGAAGAACTGATCCGCAAAAGAGTTTTTGCGTGAGAATGCATCAGTGTAGACATAGCCTAGGTGTTTTCCTACGAACAATGCAACATGTAAAATGAAGCCATAAGTTGGACAAAAAAAACCCTGAACAATAAGCTGAACTCTAGAAAAAAGAAGGCAATCTAAATGCTGACAAACAAGAACACTGTAGAAAAACAGCCTTTGGGAGGGAAAAATTAGACTATGTCTGGGTTTGGGCTGTTTATAAGTCACAGTACCATACATTTTAGCAGAGGCTTATACTCATATTGTAGAGGGAGGGTTTGTTCTTAAAATAACTAGAGGGACATTGCCAAAAAGCCTGCCCTGATGCTTGGGTCAGGCTGGCTCATTCACACCTGCATAAACTCACTGAAAAAGAGAGTGGAGAATAATATCAAATCACACTGGCAGCATATTATACCTATCCTTTCAACTCCTACTCCATACTAACTAAAACCTGCCTCAGCTTTTCCCAGTCTCCAAGTCAGCATGTTGCCTGTGTGATCTCATTAGCAAAGCATGATGTCCTTTTCTTAGGGTAACAATCTGCTGCCAGAGTGCCCACCATCACATTTCAGGCTTTATATATACCTTAAAAGAAAGCTACATTAATACCAACAGCTGAAATGGGTCATCATCCTGAGACTGGATCCAAGCCTTGGCACAGGTTAGACCAAAGGCCACAGATGGAAAACTAGAGTGTGACAAACTGGGAATGGTTTACTTGCTGAGTTGGTGGGCAAAGACCACTTTCACACAGGTCCTCAGGAAGGACAGACAAGTTCTCCCAAATAATTCATAGATTACCACAGTAAATTCAGACAAGATTAACCATGGGATGTGTCCCCAGAAGACACAGCACCACACATCAATGAGTACAGCACCAGTGTGGATGTAGAAAATGGAGTGGCTTTGCAGGATGGCTGCTGTCACCCAAGCTAAGCCAATTCCAATAATCAGACCTGAGTGTCAATCACCTGAGCTAACTTTTCTGTGAAATACTCCCTGATCCTATGAAGAGCACCCTCAAATTGCACTGGCTGCAACAGGATTTGAAACTGCTCATGATTTTGCAGATCCAGCCAGCCCTTCTGGCACTATGATATAGCTGTTTGAAATAAAAAAAAGAATGGAAGATATCTAGCAGTGCTACAAAGCTTACAGTGAAAGAAAAGAAGGGGGAAAGCTGAAAAGAGAAGGTAAGGAAGGAAAGAGAAGCAAAAAGAAAGGTAGTTTATAGTTTATACATTTTCTACCAATTTATAGTACAGATTATTGTATCTCCTATGGCCCATCTTAGAGATAAATGAAGCAAAGCTGCTGCAAACCAATATACATAAAGAATAGAAAACCAAGGCCCAATAGAATATGTAACAATCTTCACCAGTAGTATTGCTGTTATGGGAGATGAGTTTTCTCTTTGAAGGGGCTCCAAGCAGCTGTGTATAATGACTGATTCTATTTGGAGCTTTTTTCTAACTCTAATATAGCTAACACAAGCTGCTTCTGGGAGTAGGAAGCCCTGCTTACCTCTGATAGGCCTCTTGTGAGCCAGAGTATCACAGTGACAAAGAAAACTTGTTTTCAACCTCCCAAGCCATTTTAACAATGAAGCTTTTGGAACTTCAGAGGACTAGTGGGACTGTCAGGATTTAGAGTTGAGAGAGAATTGGATGATATCTTTCAGAACAGTTCACAAAAAAAAGGGTCTAAATTGATGCTTGATTTTCAAAGAGCAGGGATTTCTTCTCATAGCTTTCTTACTTAAAAAAAAATAGGCCAGATTCTCTGCTGGAGTAAATGGGCATGGTTCAGTTGAAGTTAGTGGAACTGTGCCAATTTATATGTTTGGAAATCTGATCCAGGATCTTTTGTTCTGGACTGGAAATTGTTCTAATTTTTTTTTAATTAGATTTTTTTCTGCAGCCTTATGAACCTTCTGAAATCTGATCCACTGGCATCAGAATTTTATTTTACTACATATTCCTCTTCTCACCGTTTTTGTTAGTCTTTCCATCTTAAAACAAACAAAAGGAAGCTTTTCTTCATGTAGTGCACAGTCAACCTGTGGAACTCCTTGCCTGATGATGTTGCGAAGACCAGGACTTTAACAGGGTTCAAAAAAGAACTAGATAAATCCATGGAGGTTAGGTCCATCAATGGCTATTAGCCTGGATGGGTAGAAATGGTATCCCTAGCCTGTTGTCTAGAAATGGATGACTGGAGAGGGATTGTGTGATGATTACGAGTTGTGTTTCCTCCCCCTGGGGCATCTGGCATTGGCCACTGTCAGCAGACAGGATACTGGGCTAGATGGACCTTTGGTCTGACCCAGAATGGCTGTTCTTATGTATCTTTGGGGCTGGCCTTTCTTTCTGTAGCCTATCCCTCTCTGAGTGGTCTGTTCTTTCCCTGGTCCTTAAGAACTCTAAATCAGAGGCCATGCATTTTGCGTTGGGGGAAGGGACAGAAGTCTGACTGAGATGCAGCAGAGGCCTGCTGATACCACTGTTGCCAGGTACAGGGGCCATGTGAGCCTGAAACATGCCGGAAGGCGAGGGGTTGGAGGGGAAAAAGGTGGCTCCGGCTCACTCAGCCCCTGTGGCCAGCAGCCAAGCCTGGGCAATGAGCAAATCACTGAAGCCTTTTAGCCAGCCTCTCTCAAGTATAAGTGGATCTAACCCTCTTTCTGTCTGGCTGCAGGGGAGATCATCTGAATATGCTGGCGGGAGGTTCAGGAAAAGAGACACAGAACTCAAACAGTGTGGGAAAGCATGGTAGCCCCAGCCTAGCTGGCTTCAGGGCAGGTCACTGGGCAAAGGAAGTACACATCTCAGTATAGGAGGCATGAATCGTCTATACTCTAAATTAGAAGTCCCTTGCTGATTTTTATCAGCCTCTCCAAATTCTTTTTAATTTTACTCTCAGTGATCACTAATAAAGGCTAATGACTACATTATCTATTGCAAATGACTGCCTTTTGAGAATGTTTTCCTGCGCTCCTAGGGAGCATGCCCTGAGCTCACAGGGTGCATGCTTAGCATTACAAATTACTTCCTTCTCTGCTTCCTTTGGAGGAAAAGTGAGCACCTGTCCTTGAGCTGTTCCATTCTCCTCCAGACACCCACATAAGAACCAAGAAGAATCTGACACAATGTAATTAAATTACTTCTGTTTTCATTTTGGATAATTATGGTAAAACACGGCCGTGTTTTAATGTAGTAGCAACTTGTAGTCATGTTAAATTAAAGCCATTTCTCATCCAGTTAATATAACAAATGTTAGTGCTATCCAGGATAAGAAATCAAAATTGTGTTTCCTTTTAAAAATGGAGTTTACTACGATTTAACAGTCACACTACTGTAGATAAGATTACAATCCAATTTCTGTTGTTCTGGAATTTTGCCAAGTGCTTAAACAATAAACGGTCACTCTCTATCTCCAGCAAAGTTAGAGAATACTAAGATATTATAAGAATTTCATTAAACTATTGTGAACTTTTGTGTTCTCTTTCCTTTCCTATTTATTACTATTATCATTCCTTTTGAAGTGACCAAGTTGTTTGTGTATAAACAGCAACCGGCCTGCATGCTGCTGTTCTTGCTTCATTTGGATAAGAGGCATTTGCTTCCATGTTGGTAAGTTTTTAATGTCATAAATACTGACAACCATATTCTGATCTCTGTTATCACAGGGTAACTCTAGGGAAACCAATATAGTTACTCTGGACTTTCCCTGGGATAACTGAGATTTAGTACTGATTTAAAGTCCATGTCTGTTTCAATGGGAATTTTGCCTTTGACTTTGCTTGGAGCAAGACTGGATCCTTAGAATGGGATGTACTCAGTAAGGCTACATCTACACTTGGAGCTGAAGTTCTGATTTCCCATTGACACAGACATACTTGTCCTAGTACCCATCAAGGTAGCACAATAAAATAGTAGCATAGCCAGGATATCATGGAGGCGTAGCATGTACAAACCTGTCATCACCACATGTATATGTAAACAGCACAGATACTCCTTGTAGCTGCTCACTACTTCCTGTGAAACCCTGGCCCCACTACTACTTGTAGTCCACTAGCACTGGGAATCACAGCCCTACAGCTCATAGTGTAGATAGAGCATGTATATCCACACTGGAGCTGAAGGTGTAATTTCCAGCTCAGGTAGATGTACCCATGCTAGCTCTCATCAAGCTAGCAAGCTAAAAAATAATGGTACAGGCAGCAGGATGGGCTAGCTGCCCTGAATATGAAACCTATCTGAAACCAAAGGTATGAGGTGGTTAGCCTGTTTCATCACTTGTGCAGCAGCAGTTACACTGCTATTTTTAGCCCACTAACGCAATCAAAGCTAGCACAGGAATGCCTATTCAAGCTAGGAATTACATCTCCAGCACCATTGTAGACATACCCTATGTCAACTGAGCAGAAACCAGAGGCTGATTTAAAATGGAAAAGATTTTACTTACACAAAAGCCTTGGAAAATCAACAATAAGAAAAAGGAAACAGGTGCATGAGAATGGTTTACAGAAAAATATTAGAGGCTAGATCCTCAGCAGGCATAAACCAGAATAGCACCATTGAAGTCAAAGATTCCAATATGGTGTAGCATATGTTGCAAATGTTTTATCAAGTGTATAGTTGTTTATAGAATCTTTTTTGTGGAACATTAGATATCCCACATAATTTGTGAATAAATATCAGCAAAGGAATATCATTTTCAGATTCAGGGCACAAGAAAACAAAACCAGGCAAGTAAACAATGTGTCAGAATATCTCTAGCCTATTTAAAAGATTCATAGTGCAAGCAGATGTAACTTTGAAATATGTATTTCAATATGTGCATTTTAAAGGCTTTTATTACCGAACAAAGCCACATCGGCATTTAAATTAAAAACACTGGGCCTCAGGAAAAGAACAAGAAATATGACCTAGTACAATTCACATTGCTTATAAGGCTGTTTGTTGTAACAATTTTTGATGTACATGTAGAACATTCATATTCCCAGTGGAGCTCAAATGTTTAAAATGAATGTTACATTATACATACTGCCCCATTACCATGTCTAGAGGAGAATGTCTGAGTCTATTTCCTGCTTTCTCCATGTGTGAATGATGAAATTGGACAGGCTACAGAGCAGAGAAAAATAGCAGAAGAAAAAAGTTCAGAGCCTTAAGGGAGCAGGAAGAAATGTTGGGCTTCAGACAGAGCTATGGGCTGACCTGAGAGAACTGAAGAAAGTGTGCAGGGAGGAGTGGAGTAAGAAAGACAGAGACAGAGGATTTCAAAGACAAGACAAGACAACTGCAGAAACATTCAGCCAGAGGGAGAGGGAACTCTCCAGTCGCATGCCAACGCTAAAGATTTATGCTCTGACAGCTAGACACCAACAACAACTGTTCTCTTTTGTACTTTATCATCTTTCACCCAAATACATGTATTTATTTTTGAAAACCAGTAATATTTCTCTATTTGTGTGAGAAGTCTTTAGCAATGCTTGGGAGCAGTATGGAAATTAATAAGCAAATAAGTTCAAAACTCAGAAACAAAACCAGCTTTTGGAAGGTTGGGGGGAGTGGACGTTCCCTGACATAAAACATCAAACTAGTAAACAATAAAATCAAACACTGCATGCTCAAAAGAATGCCTGACCGAACAAGAATACTTTACAGCACGGTCCCAAGCTATCCAAATAATGGCCGTGATGAATACTAGGGAGGATTAGGGACAAAGGCAGGCACTGTCAGAGAAGAATTTCCTGCCAGGGACACTGGAAAGCTGAGCCTCAGGCACTGACATCTCAGATGCTCCCATTGATCTTCACTGTTAAGTGTGACACAATCAGGGAGGTGGACTCTTAAATAACTGGGTTAAAGCTATACATATTCTTGCTAACACAGCATAATAGGCTTTATTTGCTCCTCTTGGACTATATAGTTTTGATATAGTATCAGAAAAAAATTACAAAATTAGGAAACTATTTGAGCCCCATTAAACTCTTCAGGCAAGTGTCATACTTATTTACAGAGAAGTCAGCAGGTTTAGGGAGCAGAGAGATGGAATTGAATTTCAGCTTTAAATGAATATTAATCCACCAGTGTAGTCAGCTTGAAAGTTAACAAACACACCTGAATTTTTGAAGTAAAGTGAGAAAATGAAAAATTAAATATTATAGCAGGTATTTTAAAATGAAACCCTGGTTTGCTATCGACATAGAAAGAAGTTACTGCCATTAAGCTACAATGATTATCATGACAAGTTTATGCTTTGAAAACTAAACATTGCTCCTTCAGTGCAATACATTCTGATCAGTCAGTTGTGGAGGCAGGAAAAGGGAATAAGGGAATTTGTGTGCAGCCATCTTGGTCTTGTTAACAAGAGAGCAAGAGTCAGGCTAAGTCTGTGGCCTGACAACGCGAGAGCTGGAATAAGACACTGCCTTTGCCTCTCGCCTCCATACGGAGATAAGGATAGAATGCTGACTCTGGCAGGGACCTTGAGATAAGGAGCATCTGGGTGGAACTAAAATAACTGTTAGCCATTGGTGTTTGTAATGGGAAGGAGACTAATTGTTATTGTTATTATATCTAATGGACAGTATATAAACTGCTTCATAATTGCTTGTATTCGAAGATCTGCCTCAGAGGGGGGGCTTCCCCCCCGTCCGAACCAGTTTTTCCCTTGCTGCAGCTCGTAATAAAACTGCCTCTGGCTACTTGTTGCTTACAAACGCAGAGTGAGGACAATGTTTTCTTCCACACAGTTTTCAGTCTAAGTCTTCCACGATAGGGATCTGCTGACCATAGGTTGAATTTCCAAAGTGGTCTGAAGGGGGACCACTGGCGTTTCATTGTGAAATTTTGTAAGGGTCCATAATGAAATAAGGTTGAGATCCACCATCCTAGAGCATATTTTTTAGAAAAACATCCAAACTCAATTTAAAAATTGTCACTAACGCCTCAATCCTACACCCAGTAAAATCAATTGCAAAACTCCCATTGCTTTCAGTGGTGTATTATGATACTCTTATTCCAATTGTATATTGGCTTCACTAGAATTACTCTTGATTTACACTGGGTAAGTTAGTGTAGATTGGTCCCTGGTCTTTTTGCCTTTTGTTTTACATTTATTTTAAAATTAAGTTTTGTGGGTTACAGGAAAAAGTAACTTTTTAAGATGGACTTGAATGAAAATTGTGTAGGGGTACTGGTAACTGGGGTAGAGAAGATGCTCTGCAGAGAGGTAGCAGAAAAAATGCAGAGATGTTAGTAAGAGAGGAAAATTGTTATTGATATTTACTGCACTGGCAGGGCATTGATAGGGCATTGATATTTACTGCACTGGTAGAGTGGAACAATCAGGATGCATGTTAGGAAATCTAAAAGGCTCTGAAGGCCAATCCCAAAGTTTTACATCAATGAAACTCCCTATGAAGTTAACAGAAGCTTTAATAGAATAAGTGCTTCAGAATCTGGCTTGGTGTTATTGTTTTCTAAAAAAATGCTTTTAAAACGAAGCTTTAAGTACCCCGAGTTTTTTCACTAAAGTATAAACTTGCTGGTCATTATGACCTAGAAAATATGTCTTAGGTAAAATGTTTTGATTTGTTTTCTAAAACCCATGCCGTTGGATATGGTGACATTTTCTGATAACTGTTTACTGATGACTTAGGAAGATTTTTCTGAAGGATAATAAAATGCTAACTCCTAACTGCAACAAATCTTGTCTAACACAAGAAAAAATAAACCTACCTAGGTTATTGCATTGTTGTAGGAGAAGTAAACAAGCGTACATATGAGTAAATTCTTGGATGCCATCTATACTCTAGTTGATTGGGTTGTCTCTTCTTAACTAACAAGATAGATAAATGCTACATTCTGAATTAATGGCCTCAATGACCAAAAACAAAGTGTGGATTAGTTATACTTTTACTCACCTCTAAAGATCAACTGAGTTTATAAGAGGAGAGTTATTTATGAGGAGAAAGTTATTTCTGAAGCAATCCATTTTATAAATAAGGCTTCCAGATAATATTTTCAGTAGTTCAGTACCTCATGTCTAGTTCTTAGTCTGTAAAATAATTGAGCATACTCTAACAATGACAAATCTATCATCAGCCAGTCAAAATGTATTGCATTTCTTTTTTGATAGGGCTTTCATAGATTTCCTTAACTTTGGTTTCACTCTGTGATTAAGAAGCGGTTAGTCTACACAACTTCAGCTGATCACTTAACTCACACCATGGCCCACCCACACAGAGAGGTTGTCTTTTTTATAGAATTATTCATATGTTGACAGGCATAAGAGCAGATCATCTGGCTCTTTGGTTCTCATTCTTATTAATACATAATTTCCCCAAGAACAGAACCAAGGTGATTCTTAAGCAATGCTATTATATGCATCCAAAACCATTTGTCAGTGGCAACTTCTCCAAACAATGGAACTGCCTATAATGGAAATAGCCTCTGGCTTTTCTAGATAGTTCTCACTTCTCTTAACCCTTCAATGTGTTCCTACTGTGATTCCCATCCCCTTGAATGATTTGTCAGAATCTAAATAAATTTGTTTTATTCTTTCTCTATAGCCTCATCTCTATAGCATCCACACTTCAAAATGGCAAATCTGATTTCAAATCTAGACTTCACCTACTGGAAATAATCATAAAGAAAGTTAAGGGTATTTCTCAACTTTACCTATACTTACATTGTATATACTCCGAACAAGCAGCATTTTTTTAGGGGAATTGTTCAAGGTCAGCAGGATCTCATAAAGATAGTTCACCTGACTAAAATGGATGCAACTTCTCAACAATGAAATTTCATTTTTGCTTGACAACTTTATTATACTGAATATGTAAATAACAATTTACATTCCTTTGTCAATTAGGCAACTATTTGAGTAGTTAATGTTCAATGTGTTTTCTGTCTTTTTAACTCTGTGTGCTATATATTTCACTTATATTGTGGTAATGGCTAGAAGCTTCACTCATGACTCAGGATGCTATCATGACAGATGCCATATGAACACGAAACAAAAAGAGCTGACCCAAAATAGTGTATAATCTAAGTAAAGAGAGATACTGCTCTGGTTCACCTGTCTGGAATTCAACACCTCTGATTTGTGAAAAATTTTGCAAGCAAGCAATTAAGCCAGATGTCAAATGCTCAACACCTTTCAGGATCAAACCCTGGGGGCTCATCTGTTTATTAGTAGAACTGGGACCACATGGGCAGGAGTGGTGCAGGCTTTGCTATATCACTGACCTGGAAGAATCACTTCTAGAATTTGCTTCAATGATGCTAATTTTATACAAGTCTTCTACATCCTACTGCATGTGTTGCAGATAGCTGCTCAGCTCATTGGCAGTGTGGTGCCCATATCCACTAAAGTGCTTACTGTCCATATTTCAGACAACACAAATAAAAATGTTAAAGGAAGGGTAAGTATGTTAGCAGCCCAACTTAGACCTACAACTCATTTCAGGGAAAAAAAAACACTATAACAACTTTCTATCATTACGATGAATCACAGTCAGTTTAGGGTCAATGAGATGGAGGTGAAAAGTTTTGTATTCCATTAACACTCTTCTAGGAACTCTGGTCCCATTAATAGCCTGGTTTTTAACTTTATGGGCATTACCCAGGCATAAAACTGAAGTAAATCAGTAATGAAAGAAGCCCCAACTTTTTAAAAAGCAACGAAGAGGAGTGTGGTAGTATAGACATTAAAAATCCATTCAGACATTCCTTTAACACTTTTAAATATAAATGGAATATTTTAAACTCTGCCATATCTGAAAAGAGGAGGGTTCAAGCTGGCAGCCAGGCATAAAAGCTGTGAAACTGAAACTATGATCCCACAAATGAATCATGAAAATGAGTAGGTATTCTAGAAAAGAAACACCATGCCCCTGCCCAAGTGCTATGGAAAGTAGTCAAGGGCTATGGCAGAATTTTGAATGCATGCAGTTAAAGTGGCATACAAAACCAAGATCAGACAGCAAAGTTGGTATGTTGGCACACTAGCTGGTTCTAGCATGGAGCTGACAGAGATGTTGAAGTGTGTGATGGGGGAGAGAGATATACAGATGGCATGCATCTAGAAACAAAATAGAAAGGGCAGAAATCTACAGACACAGGGGAAGAGCTCTTCAGTGTGGCGATCTACTGAGGGGACACAAACTTAAAAAAATGGCACAGGCCTAACTGTTCATACAAAAATAAAGGAAAGAATGACAGTAAATAGAATCAGCAACAGGTGGGCAAGTCAGTTTTTGAATGTGGCTTTCTAAACCTAGCTAGCACTGCGCAGGCTGTGGCACAGATGCAAAGACAAGTTGGGGGAAATGTGAGACACTGCTATTTAACAACTACCAGGAAATGAAGAAATGGTTATCAGCTCCAACGTCAATGAACTTGCTGGAAGAGAAATGCAGGGACATAGCAGAGTAAAGGGTGGCCCAGGCTATGGAACTTTGAATAATGAAGGTGAAAGCACATTGCCTGTGGCAGAAGCTCGTGATCCTGTAATATCCACCACATTATTTATGAAAACAGATGAACATTTTATTACCTACAAGAGTGGAAAGACTAGAAGGCAGAACTACTTTGTTTCCTGCTCGATAATAAAAGATACAAAAAACTTCAGGCTGATTTCAGCACAGCATCTTACCAGTCAAAATAGAAAAGATAAGAGAAAAAAGTTCAGACTCTGACAAAAAAGTAGGAGCAAATAAGGGCTGCAGGACAATGAAGAAATTTTCTAGGAATGTAGTTGCAAACATGAAAGCAAAGTGTTTTGAAGAACTTTATGAATGATTTGGAACAAAAGAAGGAGAAAGAGAAGAGAAGACTGATCTAATCACAGAACAGAAGAATCAAAGATATGAAGGAAGTTAGATTCATCAAAGATAAAACTGATATGCTGATGAGTGGTGATAGATACAAAATGGATCAATGGAAAAAAAGTGGTTTGAAGAACTTTTAAATGAAGAAAACCCAAGAGAGCAATACAAGTTCAAAATTATGAACATAGGTGAGGTGGAGTCCATTCCACTAGAAGAAGTGGAAAGTGTTGTAAAAGAAATAACAAATAATAAGGCCCTAGTCCCAGACAAATCCTAATTGAGGCATGGAAAAAGCCTGGAATAGAAAGCATCCATCTCCTGACATTCCTGTTTGAGTCAATTGGGAGATGGAAAAAGATACCAACTAGTGCAGGAAAAGTACTTAGGCACCAGTATGTAAGAGAAAAGGTGACCCTGGCAACTGTCTAAATTTAAAAGGGATAAAGCTGATGAGTCATACAGTAAAACTGTGGAAGACAGTAACTGATAACAGACTAAAAGTAAAGTGCAAATTAGTGCAAATTGATATGGCTTCATGCCAGGAAGATCAACAATAGATGCTGTTTTTGGCCTGAGGCAGCAGGTGGAAAATTGATAGATCAAATGAAAAATATTCACATAGTGTCCATAGACAGCCAATTCCAAGGGAAGTCATAAGCAGGTATACGAGGGAGAAAATGGCAATAGAACTTAATGTAAATTTGCTTTAATTCTTATATGATGCAATGTCAATAGTCAAAAACTTCTAGCGGTGAAACAGGTGAGCTATCAGTAAAGACAGGAGTAAATCAGGGCTGTTTTGTGCAGTGAGGAGAACGATAATCTGCTAGAGAATCTTGACCAATGGAGATTCAAAATCCAGAAGAGACCATTGTGATAATCTAATCTAACCTCCTGCAAAACATAGAACTCCATCAAAATAATTCGAAGATCCTATCTTTTAGATGTGTTTGAGACACATGGCTTCAAAATAAGCAGAGGTAAAACAATATATGGTACAAAATGTCAACAATGTGAACACTGGATAATTATCCTTCAAACTAGATGGTGAGACAATACCGAAAATGCAAAGTTTCAAGTATCTGGGTTCCAGCATCTTGGAAAATGGGGGGATAATAAATGTCTGACTCAGCTGAAGAAGAATCTATGAAATGGTGTTCCGTCCCATTTTAATGGTGGTGAGTGTTGAGCAACAAAGAAGAAACATAAGCAAATGATCTGTTCCTCAGACAGGTGACTGTTTAGATGGATGAGCAGTATAAGCAAGAAAGTCCTTGTGAGGATATGTATGTTAAATACATGTTCAAAGTAATACCCATAAATGAAATAATGAGAGTGAAAGTTCACGTGGTTTGGTTATGTAAAATGCAGTCCTGACAATTATGGGTAAGAAAATTGAACAGATCATGATTGAAGGAAAAAGGCAGAGAAGCAAACCCTGAAAGAAGTGGTAGGATGTCATAAAGGATGATGTGAGTATGTGGTAGAATAGAAAATATGACATCAGACAGATCTTTTAGAGCAAACCCTTTTTAATTATATTAATGCAAGAAGAGTACTTTAAAAAAAAAGTCTTTTATGACTTATTGTCATTCCAACATGTTTTCAAAAAAGCATTCCTCTCTCGAAAGAGGGTGCAAGTGTAGACATACCCAGATTCAGAAAACCTATGATCTTTAGGTAGAGTCCATGATGAACCTCTAGCTGAAGTGTAGACGTGCCCAATGGTGCTATAGGACCGTTGTTGTTTTTTAGTTACAAACTAACACGGCTAGCCCTCTGAGATTTTATGTCAATGTACACTGAACATTTTTAGCAAATGGAATATCCTGAAAAAAAATGCAGAGAAAATGTTTAGATCAACCTGAAACAAAATGCTTTGATTCAATTTCAAGCATTTTAAACCACTCTTGTTTATAAAAGCAAAGGCATTTTGTAAATGCAGGGACAGGTTCAGAAGGTGACATAGGTGCCTTTAACAAAATGGTAGTGGTCTCTCATTCATTAGCTAGAATGTGGGAAAGTTTGGTTTGAATCCTCATTCTTCAGCAGGAATTTGAACCCAGGTTTCCCTACTCCTAGATAAGCATCCTCACCACCAAGCTACTTATTGTTCTAACATGTGACACTCATTCTTCCTGTTGAAGCTGTTCCACTTTGTATGACTAATTAAATATTCATTGGGGTAGAGAGAGTGCATGTTTCTGCAGCCTAGCGGTTAGGACACTTACCTGGGAGAGAGACACCTTGGTTCTAAACTTTTAATGGCTATAAAGGCATTGATGTGTTGCACTTGATTTGTGGCAGCACTATGTACATGTGAATTTTACTCTAAATGAGAAACATCTCTCTTGGTTAATTCTAATAAATAGTATAAAAATAGATCATTGTCTCTTCCTCATGCAGTGACAAAAATAAGAATTCTAAGCCTTGGAAGCTGCAAACGTTATACATTGAGTATGCAAATACTTTATTGCAGTGCCATTCCCTGGAACAACTTTCACAAAGCCATTCCCAGGTATTAAAATATTAAAAATCCACAATTTCTTAGTGGTCTGCAATGGGGAAAAATGAATCCTATTCAATATTTTTAAATTATATAAAAATATTGAAATGTATCCCAAGCAATACTTGAGTAAATCTCCTGGGAAATATTCTAATCAAATTAAGTATTCTGTTTTATATATAAAAAGGTGGTGAAGAGAACCCACTAAGATCAAAATAGAGCTGTGCATAGTACACTATGCTACATTTTATGAGAAGCTAGGTTTGACAGGAATAATTGTCACCGTTTTATACTGCTACTTTCTGGTTTTGAGGGTTATTTTCACTCATGTTTAGATGCTAATTTCCCACACTTTCTTCTACATTTGTGCTTTAATGAAAGCTATGCATCATTGCATTAAGTGAAATCAGACATTGTATAAAATAAAACAGTACTATTAACCTCTAACATTAGTTTATAGCTAGAGAGAAAAAACTTAATAGTTTGGGGTAAAATAATCACAATGTAATTACCTAAGTCTAGTTTACTCTGCCATGTGAACGTAATAAACTGGAGTCTCATTTCAGAGAAGGGTAAAAATCTTATCCAATAATCAATTTTATTTAGGTTTATGGCATAAGAATAAATTGATTTTTAAAAAATAAGGCTATCAGCTGATGTGTGACTTTTGTAAAATGATGCAGAGTTTGATTTTATTGCCACATAAAGCAGATTTAGATTTCCTGCCTCACATTGTGTGAACTTTGAAATACCCAAACTTATATTAAGCTTGCAGGCATTGAAAAAAAAAAATATGTATTTAATTGAAGTCTGAATCAAGCTCAGCATGACCTCTTCCCCCCCCCCTCCCCCTCCCCGGATATGTGTCACGCTTTGTGTAAAATGAACTAAAAGCCTCCTCCAGTAAAGTCAGTAACATGAACTTTTATTGTGGGTCTGATAAAGAAGTGGGCACTTAGCACTGTGGAATTTAATTTCAGTCATTCACTACTGCCTTTGTCATTGTCCATGACTGTTTAATCTTTGTTTACAGAGATGACAAAAAAAAAAACCACTCTGTCAAAATGAGTTAAAGTTATGTTCTCATCTCAAATGCCCTTAATCTATTTCTGTTCCTTGTTCTGACTTTTCTGTTAAGATCTCAGAAGGAATATGATAGAAAAGATTTCAGAATAAAATAATGTTGATTGGTTAGTCTCATGAGTAGGTGTATGAACCACTAATTCTCTCAAGAGCCTTTCTGGATGGTCTGGAGGGCTCCCTTCACAATATAGCAATCTAGCAGCAGCAATGTTTTCTGCTGCTTGGACAAAAAAAAGTCCCAGTAATCAGGAACTCTCTTCCTCTGAGGCATAGCAAAAATTCTACCATTTGCTTATGACTGTCTATATGGAAAGTATCCTTGTAATGCCAACTATGAAGCCTGGGGTTAGAGTGCCTGATGATGAAACTTGGAAACTCAGAAATATTGGACTCTTCCCATCCAATAGGGAACCATCCCATTACTCTCTTCTGAGCAGGCGAGGGCCAGGGGATGAATCTGTTTGTCAGTCATTCCAGAGCTATTCCTGCTTGGGCCCATCCCTTCACCTCCCTCCTGCTTTGAGCGTGAGAATGCAGTACAATTGCTGTAAGCCACTAAGCAAATGTCCCAGACCTGGTCCTTCTTTGCCATGGTGACTTAGAAAAAGAGTTCTTAGTTTTGGGGCACAGTGCCAGGGCTGTCAAAAAAGATATCCACGATTGTGACAACCCTGACCTTTTCATATTACTGGATATGGTGGTGATCCCAGATAGATCGTGGCTGTATTGAAGGAAGGGATTCTGGGGACCTCGGGGATTCTGGATTAAGAGTTCTCAGTGTAGAAAAGGTTGAGAACCATAGGACTTTGTCTTGTATCCTCTAACAACAAACAGGTCACTTCGTTAGAGGAGGCAAAGAAAAAAAACAGATTTGGGGGAATGGAAGGGACAATGAAAGCCAAAAGAGGCCTGAAGAAATGGTCTCTGGACCAGAACCAAAATAAAAATTGAGGAGAGTAGGGTGGTGGGAAAGAGAGAGAAACTATGTTGCTGTTGGACGTTTGTAGCAATTCCATGAAATTACTCAATTGGAAGGGGATTTTTACCATTGACTTCAGTGAGACTAGGATTTCATCCATTGTACGTTCCTCTTACATGGCATAAGCCCATTGCATTTCACTGTTGCTGCTTTCAACAACTACAACTTGCACTTCTCTTTGCTGTCTGATCACTTCACTAGGGACTCAGTTGCAGATAGAAATCTACAAAATTCTTTCCATTGTCCTCTCTAGGATACATAGTCATTGCTCCTCTATCCTTTTCAGTGCCCACAGATAGATAATAATACAGAAAATATAATAATGCCATCATGTGACTCCGTAGTACACTAACAATGTGAATACTGCAGGGAATTCTGGACACCCCATTCCAAAACAAAACAAAACTCATTAGTATTGGAAAATGCACAGAGAAGGGCAACAAAAATGATTAGGAGTGTGGAACAGCTTCTATACGAAGAGAGATTTAAAAAAACCCTGAGACCGTTAAGCTTAAAAATGAGACAACTGAGAGGGAGGTATGATGAAGTCTATACAATTATGAGTGGTGTGGAGAAAGTGAGTAAAGGTATGCTTTTTACAACTTTGCATAATGCTGGGACCGGGTACTTAGACAGCAAGTTTAAAACAAACAAAAAGAAGTACTTCACACAATGTACAGTGAACTTGTGGAACTCATTGATAGGGAATGTTGTGAAGGCAAAATTATAACTGGGTTAAAAAAATTACATAGAATACTACAACTGGAAGGGACCTCAAGAGGTCATCGAGTCCAGTTCCTTGCCCTCACAGCAGGACCCAGCACCATCTAGATCATCCCTGACAGATGTCTATCCAACCTGCTCTTAAATATCTCCAGTGATGGAGATTCCATAACCTCCCAAGGCAATTTATTCCAGTGTTTAACCACCCTGACAATTAGGAAGTTTTTCCTACTGTCCAAACTAAACCTCCCTTTCTGCAATTTAAACCCATTCCTTCTTGTCCTATCACACTGCTCTACAGCCAAAATGCTTCTGAAATAAATGTAGTCAAACTTTACTAATTCTGGGTCACTGAGAACGAAAATGATGCTTAAAATTGTTGATTGGCTCTAGTTTTCAAGATATGCTATTGGGTCAGTATATATGACCGTTGACTTGGGAATGGCGGAGGATAAGTGAGTTATAAAGGGAAGGGATCTCAATTTAAACCAGAAATGACTAAAATACATCTTTGACTGGATCTATGAATAAATCTATGACTGGGTTTGGACAGTACTTGCTTTTTAGGCAAAACAATGAATGATGCAATCTGAAGCTGGTATTGCATCATACATGATATGAATTGCATCATGTTATTCCTAGAAGTCATGGATGATGCAATCATAACGAAGCTTACATCACTCTGCTGAACAAATTGCCCTATATCAGCTCTAGAAATCATACAGTGTCGTGCTCTCTTATTTGTCAGTGTTTGATTTTGCAAAGGGACACATTTCTATTTAGCCAAAGTGAGCAGAGATGCCTCGTACTTGTGTGAACAGTGCAGATAACTTCTGCTATGTTTGTGGTGAAGTGACTTTTGCATCACAAAAGCGCAGTATAACCACTATGGTTAAGAAAGCCTATCACCTTTATTTTGGCTGCAAAATTGGAGATCAGGACAAGAGGTGGGCCCCACATATGCTGCAACACTTGTGCAACAAATCTTCGCCAGTGGTTGAACAGGAAAAGGAAATCTATGCCTTTGCAGTGCCAATGATTTGGAGAGAGCCAACAGATCATACCAGCAATTGTTACTTCTGCATGGTGCCTCCAGTTGGGAAAGGTGTGTCAAAGAAGAAAAAGTGGACTGTGCATTATCCAAACATTCCATCAGCTATACGCCCAGTACCCCACGGAGAAGGACTGCCGGTTCCTGATGCACCAGAATCATTCTCACTTGAGTCAGACAAGGAGAGGAAGAGGATGAAACTTCTGGTCCTGAACCATCAATGTCACAGGACCCACATTTTCTCCCATCCTCCTCCTCTGAACCACACCTCATAACACAAGGTGAACTGAATGACCTTGTCAGGGATTTGGAACAACCCAAGAGTAAGGCAGAGCTGTTGGGCTCCAGACTACAGCAGTGGAATCTCCTGGCAGGTGATGTTAGGGTTTCCATGTTCCGTGACCGTCAAAAGGATCTTGTCCCATTCTTCTTCATGGAAGGTGATCTTGTAGCCTGCAACAACATCGATGGTGTGATGGCAGCCCTCAACATCGTTCACGATCCAGATGAGTGGAGACTGTTCATTGATTCATCAAAGACGATTCTTAAAGCTGTTTTGCTGCATAATGGCAATGTTTTGCCATCAATTCCAGTTGGTCATGCAGTCCATATGAAGGAAACCTATGACACCATGAAACAACTTTTGAGGTGCATAAACTATGACCAACATCAGTGGCAGCTTTGTGGCGATTTGAAGGTTGTTGCTCTCTTGCTTGGTCTGCAGACTGGATACACAAAGTACTGCTGTTTTCTCTGCGAATGGGATAGTCGTGCAAGAGATTCCCACTACATCAAGATAGATTGGCCGCTCCAACAGTCATTGGAGCCTGGGAGGAAAAGTGTTCAGCATCCACCACTTGTTGAATCAAGGAAGATTTTGTTACCACCCTTATACATCAAGCTGGGTCTGATGAAGAACTTTGTCAAGGCCATGGACAAAACACAAGCAGCTTTCAAGTACCTCCGTGGAAAATTTCTAAGGTTAAGTGAAGCTAAGATAAAGGAAGGTGTCTTTGTTGGTCCTCAGATTCGTGAACTTCTTCGAGATGATGCATTTGACCATGCACTGCGTGGCAAGGAAAAGACGGCATGGAAAGCCTTCCAGTTAGTGGCAATAAATTTTCTCGGAAACAACAAGGCAGACAACTACAGGTTGTTGGTGGAAAACCTCCTCACGGCATACAAAAGCCTTGGTTGCAACATGTCACTAAAGATACATTTTTGCACTCTCATCTAGATTTTTTCCACCGAACTGCGGAGCAGTGAGCGAGCACGGCGAGCGATTTCACCAGGACATTGCAACAATGGAGAAACGCTATCAGGGCAAATGGAGCCCATCAATGCTTGCAGACTATTGCTGGACAGTGACAAGAGATGCTCCATTTAATGAATACAAGAGACAAGCCAAGAAGCGCCGAGTAGACACTGAATAGGACTAAACTATGTACAGAATAGTTTTTTGCCTTTTGTTTCATAATAAATTTTATTTATATAACCCTTTTGCTGATTTTTAAAGTGTTACATAAACAGGACAGGTGAAATATTATCATGTAAAGCAACCATAAACACATGAAAAGACTTAGGTTTACAATTTATGATTAAAACTCTACTATCTACACAATATACATAGACGTAAAATGTAAAAACTTAAATATCTTGGAAACAGTAGCCAATCAGTTGTTTTAATTGTCATATTTGAATTCAGCACATGAAAATACATAATAAATAGCACATTTTATCTCTGAAGCAGACGACTTCTAAAAAATTGTAGACCAGTGTCATCAGAGGGCAATGAGAACAATTTTTCTCCCTCCTATTTGTAACATCCTTTTAGATATTTGAAAACAGCTGTCATGTCCCCTCTCAGTCTTCTCTTTTCTAAATTAAACAAGCCCAATTCTTTCAGTCTTCCTTCATAGCTCATGTTTTCTAGACCTTTAATCAGTGTTGTTGCTCTTCTCTGGATCTTCTCCAATTTCTCCACATCTTTCTTGAAATGTGGTTCCCAGAACTGGATACAGTACTCCAACTGAGGCCTAATCAGCACAGAGGCGAGTGAGAGAATTACTTCTTGTGTCTTGCTCACAACATACCTGTTAATGCATCCCAGAATCATGTTTGCTTTTTTTGCAACAGCGTCACACTGTTGACTCATATTTAGCTTGTGGTCCACTATGAACCCTAGATCCCTTTCAGCAGTACTCCCTCCTAGTCAATCACTTCCCACCCTGTATGTGTGAAACTGATTGTTCTCTCTTAAGTGGAACACTTTGCATTTGTCCTTATTAAACCTCATCCTATTTACCTCAGATCATTTCTCCAGTTTGTCCAGATCATATTGAATTATGACCCTAACATACGATCTGGAAGATAGGTCATCAATGGCTATTAGTCAAAGTGGGCAGAAATACACCCCATGCACAGGGGTCTATAAGCCTCTAATTGCTAGAAGCAGTCATAGAGGATGAATCACTCAATGTTTGCCCTGTTCCACTCATTCTCTCTGAAGCATCTGGGGTTTATCACTGTTGGAAGATAGGATACTGGGCTAGATGGATAGGTAGGCTTGCCCAGTATGGACATTCTTATTTTCACTAAATCTGTTCAGTAGGCTATCCATGGAAAATAAATGGAAACGTCAAATGCAATCAAAGCAAATCCATTAAAATAATATAATTTTATATTCCCAGGGTGTTTTTTTTAAAACACAGGAGCCATAGACTAACATGCTAAACAAAGCAATTTGAGTGACCTAACAACATAGCCTGCTATGACAAAGACTTCAGTAGCATACAAAGGAAAAACATTTCAGAAAATGAAAGGTAGAAAAAGAGTCCTGCACAAAAATCATACATTATTCAGAAGCTTTTATTTCTTTGCCTGTAAACCTTTTGGTGACTCTTATGTCTAATTAAAATAAATTAGAATAAGAATGGAATACTGACTCACAAATATTAATGTCTGGGTATTCTTTTAAACTTTCTGAAACAGTATATCAATGACTGAATTAAATATAAATCATCTAATGAAAAAACATAAGTGAGATAGAATATGGAAGTTCTCTTATTACAATCCCCAGGCTTATTTGCTAACATTCACAAAAGACAAAGAGCTTGACAAAAGAATGATTGAGGAAATTGATAGCAACACATTCCATCATTCATATTTGGCTTGTACCCAGAATGCCAACAATCATACTGCACCTGGTTAGAGGCTGATAATAAGTGTGCAACTGGAAGCAAGACCCATGCAGCAATAGGTTCACCACAAGAGATTGGGGGGGGGAAAGCTTAATACTCTCAGCAAGTCTTTCATGAATAAATATTTAAATAGGGACCAGAAATTTTGTTATAAGACTTTTGGAGCACGTTTCAGGCCTAGTGACAGAGCAGGAGTGAGGGTCAGAGCTACAATCAGTAGGTGGAAACTGGATCCAAGGGTCAAGCTGGATATCAAAAGCTAGATACCAAAGCCAAGGGTCTAGTCACAGTCAGTAGCAAGAGCCAAAGGTCAACTCAGAAGTCAGGAATGGGAGTGAACAGGGTGGCAAAAAGGTGGGAAGGTTAAGGCATTTTCAAGACAGAAGTTACACCGGGTGCAAAAATAACACTGGCACAGTCCCAGTGGTCAGTATGAGCACTGAACAACCAGTGAGCTGCTGCTCCTACTGGCTTAACAGACACTGGTCCCTCCACCCAATTGGGTGTCTCGGTCCCTCATGCAGCCTGCTGCAGGCCAACTGTTTTTATGAGGCTACCTGAAGACTAGCTACACTATAAGCCCTGGCTACTGATACAAGCAGACAGGGAGTCTATGATTAACCGTTTTAATTTTTTTTTTGGTAAATGTTTGCATTTTTCCACCTTATCTTATTTAATTTTGGACAGGGATCATGAAAGCAGTATTGAGTTTGGGTGATACACATGGGAAGAGAGGTGTTTGATACAGAGGCATACTAGGTAATAATGTGATATTTTCTTCAGTCAGATTTCATGTAGTCCTTGATCCAAAGCTCACTGACATCAATGGGAGTCTTTCTACCAGCCCCAGTAGAGTTTGGATCAGGTCTACAGTGAGGAAGTTTAGCTAAAGAACTAGTGGGTTGGATCAATCCATCTGCAAATGGTGACACGGTATTTTAAGGTGAAGGTAATTGCCAGCTAACACCACAATCATTGCTAATGTTAATTACATTACTCAGTCTATTATTTGTGGAATAATTTTCCAAAGCAATCTTCACTGGCATAATTTGGCTCCCTTTGAAACCAATGGGAGAACTCTCATTAGTTATGAAGGGACCAGAGTTAGGACAACACTGAACACTTTTGAAAATCCTATCCTGCATCTTAAAATTACAGGCTCTCCTGCTGCTGTCATGCGGCTATATCAATAACTCCATTGATAGACTTAAAAAACAACGAATAGTCTGGGAACACTTTAAAGACTAACAAAACATGTAGATGGTATCATGAGCTTTTGTGGGCACAACCCACTTCTTCAGATGATCAGAGCATTGCATGTCCAGGGCACTCTGGTCATCTGAAGAAGTAGATTGTGCCCACGAAAACTCATGATGCCATCTACATGTTTTGTTAGTCTTTAAAGTGCTCCCAGACTATTTGTTGTTTTTTAAGTTTATCCTGTACAGACTAACTCGGCTACTCCCTGAATCCATTGATAGAGTGATCTTACACTCATGAGTATGGTGAATGACCTTGGCAAATGAAAAACAGTAATTTTTAACTGCTATTTTTGATTCAGGCTCATCTGGACCAACCCAAGGGTGGATTTACTATGAAAAAAATGGTGGTATGGCACAGACCCCCAATGACAAGACCAAAAATTCAAGGCATCATGGTCCAATGTATACACTGTGTAAAGCAACACAAAGGAGTAAAAGAAATATCCAGCCTTTGGACAATGGCATAAGGTGTGCAGAAAACAGATGTCTTAATGCTGCATCTATTCTTGGAAGAAAAAGCAACAGTGCATTACAGTGATTGAGGATTTAGAAACTTCCAATGTAGAGAAGGTAAATCTGCAGCATGAATTTAGCAGATCCAAAGACTCTTGATATAGATGCACAGTAGCTATCAGCTGTCAGCCATTCAACTGCCATATTTGCTATGCCATCCAATTCCATCAGCAACCCATCCAATTCCATCTGAATTGTGCAACCAGTGGCAATGAATTCCCAGCAACATAGATAAAAGCAATACTTGTAGGCTGAAGAAATGTGACCAAGTGTTGGTGAAGTAAAATAAAAAGATTCTGCAGCCATTTGGCAAATGAAGGTTCTCAATAAGAAACCCATGAAACAAGAAATTTTATCATGTAGTTACTAGTGATGTAGAACCAGCCTGCTAGGCAGCAGGATGCTGCATACCATAGGTTTAATTGCAGGAAAAACCTAAAGTATCCTTAATGTGAGAGAGGAGTTCAATCTAGCATTCTAACAGACTACAAAGACATATTTCAACGACATGAAGACAGAGGGCAAGCTGCAATTAGAAACAGACCTCCACAGTCAGCCTGTGAGACTACTGAAATGTTCATTTGCTCTGGTGGAGCCTCTGAAAGAGGAACTGGAAAGCCTGAAAAGAAGAAACATTATTGCATCCCACTGAATCATTAATCTTAGGAGACTTAAAAGCTGACATCATGAGAAAGATAAATGCTTCACACCTAGGGGTAGAACCATGGCTGAGAGAGAGACCAGGAAGTATATCACCCAGCCAGATGTGAATGCCAAACTGAAAGCATCCATAGCACAATATGACATAACATAAGAACATAAGAACGGCCGTAGCGGGTCAGACCAAAGGTCCATCTAGCCCAGTATCCTGTCTGCCGACAGTGGCCAGCACCAGGTGCCCCAGAGGGGGTGGACCGAAGACAATGATCAAGCGATTTGTCTCCTGCCATCCTCTCCAGCCTCTGACAAACAGAGGCCAAGGACACCATTTTATCCCCTGGCTAATAGCCTTTATGGACCTAACCTCCATGAAATTATCTAGCTTCTCTTTAAACTCTGTTATATTCCTAGCCTTCACAGCCTCCTCCGGCAAGGAGTTCCACAGGCTGACTACACGCTGTGTGAAGAAGAACTTTCTTTTATTAGTTTTAAACCTGCTACCCATTAATTTCATTTGGTGTCTTCTAGTTCTTCTATTTAGGGAACTAATAAATAACTTTTCTTTATCGGCCCTCTCCACACCACTCATGATTTTATACACCTCTATCATATCCCCCCTCAGTCTCCTCTTTTCTAAACTGAAAAGTCCCAGTCGCTTTAACCTCTCCTCATATGGGACCCGTTCCAAACCCCTAATCATTTTAGTTGCCCTTTTCTGAACCCTTTCCAAGGCCAAAATATCTTTTTGAGGTGAGGAGACCACATCTGTACACAGTATTCAAGATGCGGGCGTACCATAGTTTTATACAGGGCAGTAAGATATTCTGGGTCTTATTTTCTATCCCTTTCTTAATAATACCTAGCATCCTATTTGCCTTTTTGACTGCCGCTGCACACTGTGTGGAAGTTTTCAGAGAACTGTCAACGATAACTCCAAGATCTCTTTCCTGATTTGTCGTAGCCAAATTAGCCCCCATCATACTGTACGTATAGTTGGGGTTATCCTTCCCGATGTGCATTACTTTACACTTATCCACATTTCATTTGCCATTTTGTTGCCCAATCACTGTTTGGTGAGATCTTCTTGGAGTCCCTTACAGTCTGCTTCTGTCTTGACTATCCTAAACAGTTTGGTATCATCTGCAAACTTTACCACCTCACTGCTTACCCGTTTCTCCAGATCATTTATGAATAAGTTGAACAGGATTGGTCCTAGGACTGACCCTTGAGGACACCACTAGTTACCCCTCTCCATTCTGAAAATTTACCATTTATTCCTACCCTTTGTTTCCTGTCTTTTAACCAGTTCTCAATCCAAGAAAGGACCTTCCCTCTTATCCCATGGCCATGTAATTTACACAGAGCCTTTGGTGAGGACCTTGTCAAAACTTTCTGGAAATCTAAGTATACTATATCTACTGGATCCCCCTTGTCCACATGTTTGTTAACCTTCAAAGAACTCTAATAGATTAGTAAGACAGGATTTCCCTTTACAGAAACCATGTTGACTTTTGTCCAACAAATTATGTTCTTCTACATGCTTCACAATTTTATTCTTTACTATTGTTTCGACTAATTTGCCAGGTACTGAAGTTAGACTTACCGGTCTGTAATTGCCGGATCGCCTCTAGAGCCCTTTTTAAATATTGGTGTCACGTTGGCTACCTTCCAGTCATTAGGTACGGAAGCCGATTTAAGGGATAGGTTACAAACCACAGATAATAGTTCAGCAATTTCCCATTTGAGTTCTTTTAGAACCCTTGGATGAATGCCATCCAGTCCCGGAGATTTGTTAACATTAAGTTTTTCTATTTGTTCCAAAACCTCCTCTAATGACACTTCAATCCGGGACAGTTCCTCAGATTCATTACCCACAAAGGACGGTGCAGATTTGGGAATCTCCCCAACGTCCTCAGCCGTGAAGACTGAAGCAAAGAAATCATTTAGTTTCTCCGCAATGGCTTTATCGTCCTTGATTGCGCCTTTTATAGTTCGATCGTCTAGGGGACCCACAGGTTTTTTAGCAGGCTTCCTGCTTCTAATGTACTTAAAAAACATTTTGTTATTTCTTTTTGAGTTTTTGGCTAGCTGTTCCTCAAAATCTTTTTTTGCTTTTCTTATTACATTTTTACACTTGATTTGACAGTGTTTATGTTCCTTTCTATTTATCTCACTAGGATTGGACTTCCACTTCTTAAAAGATGCCTTTTGTCCTCACTGCTTCTTTTACATGGTGGTTAAGCCACGTGACTCTTTTTAGGTCTCTTGCTATGTTTTTTAATTTGGGGTATACATTTAAGTTGGGCCTCTATTATGGTGTCTTTAAAAGTTTCCATGCAGCTTGCAGGATTTGGCTCTAGTCACTGTGCCTTTTAATTTCTGTTTAACTAACCTCCTCATTTTTGTGTAATTCCCTTTGAAATTAAATGCCAGGGTGCTGGTCTGCTGAGGTGTTCTTCCCACCACAGGAATGTTGAATGTTATTATATTATGGTCACTATTCCCAAGCGGTCCTGTAACGGTTATTTCCTGACCTGATCCTGCGCTCCACTCAGGACTAAATAGAGAATTGCCTCTCCCTTGTGGGTTCCTGCACCAGCTGCTCCAAGAAGCAGTCATTTAAGCCATTGAGAAATTTTATCTCCGCTTCTCCTGAGGTGACATGTATCCAGTCAATATGGGGGTAATTAAAATCCCCATTATTATAGAGTTCTTTGTTTTGGTAGCCTCTCTAATCTCCTCAGCATTTCAATGTCAGTATCCCTGTCCTGGTCAGGTGGTCGGTAATATATCCCTACTGCTAATTTCTTATTTTTGGAGCATGGAATTACTATCCATAGCGATTCTATTGAACATGTTGATTCATTTAATATTTTTATTTCATTTGATTCTACAGCGAGAGGGGCATGAGCAAAGAGTATAAGAATCAAGAAAAGGAGACTCTTACAGCTTTTTTGAAATCCCAACCTGGACCTGAGAACAGGGTGGAATAAGTCTGATCAATTTTCATGACAGGAATTACACAGAACACCTCTCCGAAATTAAAGTAGTAATTGTGGTAGTAAAAGTAAAGTAGTAATGTGGCTATCTGGAGGACACTTAGGCAAGAAAATATGATCAGAAAAATGAAGGCAGATTTTGCAAGATATGGCATACCTGATATGTGGCACTCAGACAATGGGCCGCAGGACACTTCATCAGAATTCAAACAAAAATGCCAAATAAAAGAGAATTTAGAAGGAGATTTTAAACAGAGTTGATAACCATGTTGATCATTAAGGTTGCCTGAAAAGTTCCATTTTAGGCCTGTTTTCAATTGCTTAGAAGTTTTTTTGAACTTTAACTGTTTGCATTGAAATTCTCCTTGTTGAGCATCTGCCACAGGATGAATCGTTTTTTAGAAAATTTCAGCCAAAACATTTTATCCATTTCTGAGAATGATGCCAAGAAATAACACGCTATTTTGTCCATGTTAAAAAAAAATCTTTTATTTTAGGATTCTAGCACTCCCATTTTTCCAGATAGGGACTTGAACTATTGAAAGGCACTGGACATCCATGAGAAAATCCATCCAAATTTAGCCAGGTTGTACATTTTTGAAAATTTTCAGTTTGTACATATTCGGTAGCGAATTTGTAGAGCTTCACAGTATAATTCCCCAAAGAGATTCCTTCCTAACTGAGCATACTCCAGCCCAACAATGCAAGAGTTGAGCAGCACTTTCCCTAAAATCATATGTCTGTGCTGCTGTGGATTAGGGTCTAGGTGCTAGTACTGGCAGGAAGGAATCTGTCTCTTCTCAGCTCTCCCCTATAGGTTCCAGACAGCATGGATGAGGAACAGAGAGGACCAAGGCTACAAAAATGAGGTGGTATTGGGAAAAGGAACCTGAGGAGAGGAACTGGAGACTGTGTGGATGGAGAAAAGAAAACTGGGATTGGGAGCCATGGCACAAGATGCTTGGGATGGCTAGGCAAGGAGACTGGGCCTTGAATGAAAAAGCTGTGGAGTGGAAACTGGTACTGGCTAGATGAGGAAAACATGATGGGGCTGAGGAGCTCTGGATGTGGAAGAGACAAGAACTAGGGCAAGGAAAAGACAGAGAGAATGAGACAGAAGTGATCAAATGTGCAGAAACTGGCAGAAGTGTATGAGCCCATTAGAGCTAACTTAATTCTGGTATTTCCTTACTTTTGAGTGTTTGACTTTGCAGCCTTAATGTTCTTTAACATTGTGTATGTATGTACACACATATGTGTAAAACAGGTGAATCTGATCATAGCATATTATAATGCTTAAGGTGTGTGTGTGTCTTTTAGGGACACATAATGCATCAATTAGTAGTCCTGTAAGGGCACATCTACACAGCAGAGTTATTTTGGAATAACGGATGTTACCCAGAAATAACTATGTGAGTGTCTACATAGCAAGCCCTTTTTTTTAAAATATCAAAATAATGGGCATCATATTCTGGATTCTGTAACCCTCATTTTACAAGGGATAATGTCTATTCCACAATAGCTATTTTGGAATAAGGCGGATGTAGACAGGGCAGCTGTGGTTATTTTGAAATAAGTGGCCTCCAGGCCTTCCTACAGGTGCCCTGCTGGCCACTTTGTCCATACTCATGAGAACTCTGTAGTGCCCCTTCCCCTGCAGGCTTTAAAGGTGCAGCCACCGGGGAAAGGGCTTACGGCACAAGGCAGCCCCTGACAGCCCTGAGCCACAGAGCAGCAGCCTGCACAGCTTTTGCAGCCACCACAAGTTGTTCCCACAAAGCCCTCCACAGATGCAAGGGAGCTGGCAGCCAGCTCCCAGGACCCTGCCCAGGGATGAAAGAGGAGGGCGCCTTCCTGGTCTGATGCGGAGATCCTGGACCTCATTGAGGTCTGGGGAGAGGAGGCAAACCTCCAGGATCTCTGCATCAGGTGCAGGAATGCAGATGTCTATGGCCAGACACAGGTTCCCGGTCTTCCCCACCTTGGACATCTGTACCCCTGCAGGAAAGGGCCAACTGTCTAGGCCACAGATGGGCTTGCTCGAAGCACATCCCCTTCATGTGACCCAAGGCCTTTCAGTCTCAGCTCAGAGATGAGGGCAAGTCTTCGTGCACAGTGTCTTCAGGGATGACTGCCCTTCTCTTTGTTCTACACAGCTGGACCAGCAGCGAGAGGGGCATGAGCTACATCTCCCGCACCATCCTCCTGACCCTGTGTGACCTGAGACAAGTCCATGTGGACCTCCAGAGAGCAAATCACCATCCTGCAAGCCCTGCAGCGCTCCCTGGAGCATCATGACCAGAGACTAGAGGAGGACCTGCAGCTGCACCACGACACCTGGCAGGAGCTGCTGCAGCAGGGCTGGACCATGTGTGCGGCTTTCATTGCTGTCCTCGACCGATTGGTGGCCATTCCTGCTGCCACTCCTGATCTTGATCCCACTCCTTCCACCCCCGCCTTCTCCCCCTAATCCTTCCTGTGGCCGCTGAGGGCCCTGCATAAGAGGCAGTAGGACCACCTGAGGCAGGCACCAGTCCCATGAAGAAATTCTGGAGCCACTGCTGGTCGTCCCACAGCTCCATAATGATCTGGTTCCACCAGCCAGAACTGGTGTCCAGTCGCAAGAAGCAGTGGTGCACGGTGTGCAGGGAAGGCTGGGTGGGGTCGAGCTGCATGAGCAGCTCGTGGCAAGAGGTGAGGAGGTGCATGACAATGGGCTGTGGGTCCTATTCCTGCAGGGCCATGAGAGCAGCCCAAAGGAGAAGGGCCTGAGACACAACTGTACAGGAGGATCCCTTTAAGCACAAGCCTCAGATTAACAACTACGGGAAGTGAGTGCTATCCTGATGCCCTGCCTGAAGTGCTTCCACGTGGCCTTAAATGCCATTCAGCATCCAATCAGTGTGGACGCTCTATTTCAAAATAGCTCAGCGGTATTTCAACAGGCATTTGCTGTGTACACACTCTATTTTGAAATAAGCTATTTCAGAGTATTTCTTCCAAAATAGCTTATTCCAAAATAAGTATACAGCATAGAGGTATGCTAAGAGACTTATTTAATAAAACACATTTTTATACATACATGTGTAGTAGGATGATGGCCTAAAATATAAGCCACAGGCCTTGAATGAGGCCTGAGACCTAGGCAACAATGGTCAACACTTTGCTAATATAAAGCAAAGTTAAGCTGTAGGCAAGAGGCGGGCCTGGTTCACAAAGCTTGCCATAAACATGGCTGATGTTGCAGAAATGTTCATTCCTAATAGGTACTAGACACAGGCCATAAACACATTCCAGAGGGATGGTAACAAAACTCCTTATTAGGAGACATATTGTATCAACACACTTCCCCACACATAACGGGGACATTCCGACTTAGGTTCAGGATGGTTTAAAATAACAGCATGATGGATAGATAGGTTTTGATCAAATCCACCCCACCTTGAGAGGGTCCTTTATTCTGCTTTCCTAATGCAGGAGCCGGGTCCATCCCTGGGGCAGCCAGTGTTGGCTGCCCAGCCACTGCCTGGGTGGGTGGAGTTGAGCCCACCACCCTGCACTCCCCAGGAAAATGCTCTAACCCGTAGTCCACTCCAGAGCCCACCTCCACCTTCTTACCTTCAGAGGGTCCCTTATCCTGCATTGGCTGTCTGGTTGCTCCCAGGGTGGACAGAGGGTGTGACTTGAGCTGCGGGAGGAGGGGCAGGACAAGGCTAGGGGTGGTAACTAGGTAATGTCAGAGAGTGGCAACTTGATATGTCAGGAATGATATGTAACTTGTTTGCACCTATGTATATAAATGTACCTTCAAGGGGACTGTCCTGGTCTTGCCTAGGGGCCAATGGAGAATTTCACTGTTGACTGAGCTGGTCCATTGCAACAGGCATACATGTGTTAGAGGTCTTATAGACTCTACTGGATATTAGGACCATGCTTCATTGACAATAAACCTGGCCTGGTGCCTATGATCCTTATTGGATTTTCTGGTCTTGGGGGGTTCTTTCATAGTCTTCTGTGTGCAGAGCCAGTGCCACATTCAGGGGAGCTCAAGCAAGTAGCTGAATGGTTATCAGCCCTGGACAGGGCACGATATCTGTCAGGACACCATAGCGGTAACTTCTTATATAAAAATAAATTATGTTAATATTGTTATGGCATAGATTTATGACAATTAGCTTCCTTATTAATCTGTTTCTAATGACATAATATAGATCACCAAAGCTTGGCAGGTTTCTTTTCCTCAGTTCTCCAAATGTTATCACATGAATGTAACTTCCTCAATGCTATTTTTTTGCCCAAAAATCCCCCACAAAAGTGGTGTCTGTGAACTTTTTTTTTTTTCAGTGTAGCAGCAGAAAAAGCAAATAATATGGCAGAGGCAGACATTTTGCATACTGTATTCAAGGAATGACGTTCAAGTTCTTGTGAACAATAATGGGAACTGACCTACTTCCTGGCACTTAGCTCTGAAAGTGTGTCCCATGCTGTCAATCTTAGAACAGATGGAATGTCACATTTGTTAACTACAGACTTTCATGGGCATATAAAAGGGTAGAAGTCCCAGTAAAACTCATAGTTTTCACAAACAGCTCTCAAATGGGTACTCTTTAAGCACTCTCAATATTGACCTTCTTTTGACCACAGTAGGAAAGGGTGTTAGGTCAAGACAAAATGAATTTACAGCCCCAGATGAATGTCTATATCAGTCACTTGTTCTTGACAAGTAGAAAACTCTAAAATCTCATCTTTGAGAGCAATGGATCATTAAGTTACAAGGAGTCTGCCGCTGAGTAAAAGAAGGAAGAAATTCAGTATGGATAGACCAATATTGACTCAGTGTGGATTATTTTAGGCCACACTAAAGAAATGGAAAGGAACTAATTGAAAACCTCTTACACATACGGATACTGTTTGATATGCCCTCCTCTTCACTTTCTAGAGAAATAAAGTGAAAGCATTTTATTGTGTGGGGGCAACAATGTAAAGTGTGCTCTACAAGCTAGCTAATTAGAAGGAATTGTAGCTAAAACTATTTAGTTTAATTTTCAGAAACTTACAAGGATCTCAAGATGAAAGAGGAAAAAATGGGTAGCAAATGCAACAATAGAGCATATTGACACACTAGGGTAGTGAATAAGGTATACATCTACTACATATCTGAGAGTGTGAGTGTGAGAGACTGTGTCTCTGTCCACCTGTTTGGTCAAGAACTCCTACACGATAAGAGCTAGGACAACCAAATCTGGTATTCAGCTATGCAGTTTCCTCTTATCATAAATTAAAGTCAGATTGTGCAGGGGGAAGGGGTCTCCGTTTGCTAAATCCCCAATTTGTACAGAGATGCATAAAAAGAACTCCTCCGAAATGGTAAGTGGTAGGGCCACCAGATTTGGTATGCAGCTTCCTCTTATCATAACTTAAAGCAAGGCAAGGGTTTGATTGAGGGGGGCTGAAGCTCCCTCCCGTGTGTATGCAGGGACACAGAAAACCATACAGAAAAGAGACAAACATCCAGCAGGTGAAAGAGGATGGCTGGGGGCACACACACACCCATCTGGGATTGCTCCAGCCCCAAGCCTCCCCCTCCAGGCACCTTTCAGGAAGGCAGGTGGGCTGCATCTCTCTCCCCATTCATACAGTGACATTTCCTGGCTGTTCCCCATCCTCAGGGCATGAGGGGAAAGTGCATAGTGTGCTCCATCCCTCAATTTGGCAGGGGAGCACAGAAGACAAATGAACTTGGACCTGCCCTAGCTAGGGAACATGCATTCTTCCCCCACCTATGCCTACTGGAGCTCCAGTGGCCATAGAGAGGCACTTTCAACTTGACCCTAACCTGCTGCAGTGAGAGAGGGCTGGGGCTGTCCTCTCTCCCCAGCCTGCATATGGACACTTTATCTCCAGCCCTATCTCAGAGCAATGATTTAAATGAAGAAAAACAAAAAAATAATTGAGTTAAGGACTCAAGCAATGCCAGGTAGATCTTCTAGTAAATTTATAAATAAAAAGAAAGAAGCCTTATGAAATTCAAGAAACAATTTCAATTTGATATCAGGATACTATACAACATGAGCCATCTCTTCGGCTGGCATAAATCAAAGTACCTTGTTTAGCTTCAATATACCTCTGCCAATTTACACCAGCTGTGAATTTGGCTCTCTAGTTAGCTAGTCCTATCTGTGTCCTCTCAAAAACCAGTCTCAGAATAAAAGAAATGTATTTGGTCTGTCATTCTAATCAAAATCCAGGAATGAGAGCCATGCAACATAGCCATTGCTTTTCTATGTTTCACCTTTATTTTCTGTCTATCTTTTTAATTAATTAATGTGCTCTATGCCTGTAATATTGTATTAACAGTGGTGTCTGAAACAATGAAATGAAACCACATTATCCCCACACAAAAATTAAAAACTTTATGCAGCTAGGGTCCTTGCATAGTTCCATCCTCCTTCAAGATAGCAATAGACAGGTCTAACAATCAAAACCCCCTTTGTTTCTATTCTTATTCCTGCCACCTTTTTTTCAAATCATACCCCCCAGCAATCCTGGTAAAGGGGGAATGAAAGCTCACCGCCATATTATTCTGGCTATATATTTTTGCCTGTGAAATATGTGCCAGCATTTATTAGTGGGAGGAAATAAAAATACTGGACTATCATGTGGAGGTGAACAGATACAAGTATAGATGTATGCAAGGAGAAGATGGGAAATTGAGTGACAATAAAGACAAAGAATGAATCTGTACAATATTTTTAACTGTTGCTGTGTATAAGTTCAATTACATGTACTGAAGGACAAAGCTCTTCAGAATAGGTGTTGTTCATAACAGAACAGTGAAGTAGTCAATGAGGGTCATCCATCCAACTAGTAATTACCTGCATTATCTTTAGGAGAACATATTCCAGTTTTTAGATTTCCTTTCTTGGTATTCTGACCTTTTTACTAAGCTTTGAAGTTATACACCCCAGTGCCAGATGCTTCATCCCATATAGGTACTGTATTCATGTTGTGTCATTACAAAGATCATTAAAGCTAGTGTCAGCATGATGGATCCTATGGAAACTAAACCTCCTGGACCTTTGGCTTTATGTTTCAGTTCTAATATTTGCTATTATGATAATCATCAATAAAATCACAGAGACGCTTTGGAAAAGAAACTCATTATAAATCACTATTTTCTGTCCAAGTATCTCACTGAGCTACTTCAGCAATAACAGAGCAGATGTAAGCAGGAACTGTCATTTCCAGTGCCTCAAAAACCTTAAAAGATTCATGTTTAATTGAGTAAGTCATTTGTCCCCAATATCTAAAATGTTTTCAATAACAATGAGTCAGAGCTGGGTGCTTAAATATGTAGTAAAAGTAAAGATAAAGTGAGAGCACTGGCAAAAGTGATATGTAATCAGCAACTAATAGTTCAACCACATCTTGAAATATTTTATGCGTACAATCAATATGGCAAAATGATCCTATCAGCTCCATCACAAAGAGCTCAGAAATGATCTTGCACATCATCCTCAGATATCAGGTTGTCATCAAAATAGCATAAACATTTCACATTGCAGACTTTGTGAGTGTTTGAGTACAAAATGGGATAATTCAATTTTATATGACTTCAGAAGCCTCTCTAATATTCTGCATTTATTGGTTGATTCACTTCCAAACAACCTCCTTGCTGCAGCTAAAGCTACCTCCCATCATCCCCGGGCAGAGATGCACTAAGCTGTGTATTAAAGGACTGTGTTGCAACTGGAGTCACTAGGAGAAATTTTAGTTGGTTGAGCCAAAAAAACAAACAAACAAAAAAACCCACCACACTGGCAGAGCACTTGTGCCACTCTTGGACAGGATGCATCATGCACTTTCAAAGGCAGGGCCATAGCCCTTCTCATGCTAGTTCTCCGCACCTTCTTTCAAGCAGCTAATGCCCACATGGGCACTCCAAAGCCCTGCATTTTGGCTGGTTCCTGGTGGGGGCTAGATTTGACAGTCAAATTCTTTTCTACATGAAAACTCCCAGTGGAACTAGTTGATAGTTCACCAGACCACACTTGTAACCTTCCCCATCCTAAGTGCATATCTACTCACAAATTGAGTGCTTGACTACATGCATAGTAGTGCCATAACCCTCTCTTCCCCATTGTCTGCATCTAAACCTCAGAGGTGCATATCTGAAGGTGGTTAAGCTAGCATGCCTGAGCTAAGTACATACTTTAGACCATAGCACAGCCAAATACCCATATTAGTAAGCAATGTGGAGTCCTAACAGGCTTGCACCACGTTCTAAGTTTCAATAGTCCTCCACCCCTATTCCCACAATGCACTGAACCTTTTTCTTAATAATCAATGTATAAAGGTCCCTGTCACCATATTTTCACCAGTGTAGTGAATTACATGAACCACATCAGAACAGATTTTGCTGCATTGTTTTGATCACTACAGGAAACAAGAATCCTGCTTCAGGAGCAGATGCCTGGCCTGCTGATCACATGCAAGTGTGGTTGAAGAACACAGTTCTCCACAACTTCTGCCGTAGTGGTAAAATATTCACCTGTGCTGGTAAATTTCATTCAGACTGGAGTTGGACATTCAGCTGACTCCAGCTAAGTGCTAGGAATGCATTAAGCACAGGAGATTCCTGTACAGGATGTCAAAAGACTCCAGTGATCACATGGGAGGACTTATAATCATATATGCTCCTTCTACAACAAGCTGGATTAGGTGCTCTCCAGGAAACCTAGGACAGAAACTGAAGTAGCTCAGGCCCCCTCTCTTCAATTCTGTTGGCCTTGTTGTCCAATGGGATGCCAGTGAAGGCCATGGCAAGGTAACAGCAGAGACCACAGAGGCAGCCCTGGAAAATCCAGTGGTTAAGGAACACATGAATTTGCATCTCTACTCAGAGGACCTGGTTGAGGAAGCCTCCTGAGCTGTGGTAGAAACCAGAACCCTTACTGAGGCTGGTAAGTTACAGTGGAGCCCCCTTCTTCACCACCAATATCTCCTCTTGCTCTGATGCTACATTCCTGATTTTAAACCTCACCCCCTCCTCAGCTTCAGCCCTTAAATGGTGTTCATGCAAGATGCGGTTATAAATCAATGATTTTATAGATTTCCAATGAGTTGCTATTATGCATTTGGCAGAAGCTCTGTCTGAAAAAAACCCCCAGACTATTAATGTTCTTTCAAATTTTTTTTGAAAGAATGCAATTGCAGTGTGGATGTACGTGAAGTTTTTTTCCAAAAAAACTCTGCAGTGTAGACATACTCTTACATTTTGCAGTCCTCTGGACAAATAGTGGTAAATCCTTCCTCAAATCTTTGGTTGCACCTAACTGGCCAACCTCTGTAGTCTTCTGTGAGTGGGTGGCTAGCCTGTCTTCCTTTCTGGCTTTCTGAAGGCTAGTCAGCCTCCATGCTCCCACTGTTCCTGCTCCTAGTGAAAGCTTGTGTGTAGAACACTAAAATAATAGGATCCACTGTACCATCAATAATTTATTGTAACACTTGAAAGCCTTCCAAGTAAAACTGGTATAACAGAATGTGGTTTTATTTTTACATGAACACTGGACTTCTCTCTGAGAGATACCAGTTATTTACACATTACTCTCTATTCAGAAAATAAAAGGATTTAGTTCATCTTCTGAATATGTTTGACTTATTGCCTTCCCCCCTTTTATCAAAGTTTGAGGAGACAATTTAAAATCAATACAAGAGGTAGAGAAGGAACAAATGGAATATCATTTTGGCTGAATGACAAACAAAAGCTCACTGCACTTGGATAAGAAACTCCATCTGTGACCTTGAAAAAGTATACGAAAAAAATCTTTGTCCAAAATCTACAGAGGGTTTTTACAGTGGACATTATCCCTAATACTGTTAAAAATTAACTGTAGGTTAATAACTATTTTTAAATAACTCAACCCGTATAACTTTTCTGAACAGCCTGAGTATTGATTGGTGTAAACCACCACATAATATGAGACAAAATGGATGAGGTAACAGTTTTTATGAGACTAGATTTTATAGGTGAGAGAGACAAGCTTTTGAGTTATACGAAAGGGGAAAGGTAAGGCTATATCTGCTCAGCACACCTCACAGCAGCACACAGCTGTGCTGCTACAGCAGTGCCGTCGTAAGGTATGTAGCGTATCTGCTTTCTATTGGCAGGAGACAGTTCTGCTGCTGCAAAATAAAATCACCCCCAATAAGAGAGCATAGCTTTGTCAGCAGGAGAAAGTCTCCCCCTAAGAAATTGCTGTTCACACTGTAGTTTTTTGTTAGTAAGCCTTCTGTTACTCAGGGGAGTGGTTTTTTCACATCCCTGACTGACAAAAGTTTTACCAACAGAAGTGCAATATAGACATAGCCTTAAAGTGTCATAGCTAAGAATAAGATGGAACAATTTGTTTCATTTAAGTAGTTAACACATTCAAGGGACCACTCCAGGTGAAGGTTAAGGACTGATAACACCCCTGACAAAAAGGGGTTACAGATTGTTGTAATAAACCATCAATCCAGTGTTTTCATTAAGACCATATTTTTAGCACCTAGTACAGTTCGGATTTTAAACTTCTAGGTCATCTCTTGAAAGTGCTGTGCAGGTTTTCTTGAAAATAAGGTCAACTACAAAGTCATCACTTTGTGAAAAGTGTTCACCCCCAGGTGATATGGTGTTTTTGACATACACCAGAAAATGAGAACATGATAAAAGACAAAAACATAAAAGGTGTTCTCTCACCCTCCTTGTCTCCCTAATATCCTGAGACTGATATGACTACAATGACATGTCATTGGAGCAGCTGGTACAGGAACCCACAAGGGGAGAGGCAATTCTCGATTTAGTCCTGAGTGGTGTGCAGGATCTGGTCCAAGAGGTAACTATAACAGGACCGCTTGGAAATAGTGACCATAATATAATAACATTTAACATTCCTATGGTGGGAAGAACACCTCAGTAGTCCAACACTATGGCATTTAATTTCAAAAAGGGGAACTATGCAAAAATGAGGAGGCTAGTTAAACAGAACTTAAAAGGTACAGTGACTAAAGTAAAATCCCTGCAAGCTGCATGGACACTTTTCAAAGACACCATAATAGAGGCCCAACTTAAATGTATACCCCAAATTAAAAAAAACAGTCAAAAAACTAAAAAAGAGCCATCGTGGCTTAACAACCATGTAAAAGAAGCAGTGAGAGAGAAAAAGACATCTTTTAAAAAGTGGAAGTCAAATCCTAGTGAGGTAAATAGAAAGGAGCATAAACACTGCCAAATTAAAAATGTAATAAGAAAAGCCAAAAGGAGTCTGAAGAACAGCTAGCCAAAAACTCAAAAGGTAATAACAAAATGTTAAGTACATCAGAAGCAGGAAGCCTGTTAAACAACCAGTGAGGCCCCTGGACGATCGAGATACTAAAAGCAATGAAGGACGATAAAGTCATTGCGGAGAAACTAAATGAATTCTTTGCTTCAGTCTTCATGGCTGAGGATGTAAGGGAGATTCCCAAACCTGACCTGTCCTTTGTAGGTGACAAATTTGAGGACTTGTCACAGATTAAAGTGTCATTAGAGGAGGTTTTGGAATTAATTGATAAACTTAACAGTAACAAGTCACAGGGACCAGATGGCATTCACCCAAGAGTTCTGAAAGAACTCAAATGTGAAATTGTGGAACTATTAACTATGGTTTGTAACCTATCCTTTAAATCAGCTTCTGTACCCAACAACTGGAAGATAGCTAATGTAATGCCAATATTTAAAAAGGGCTCTAGAGGCGATCCCGGCAATTACAGACCGGTAAGTCTAATGTCAGTACCGGGAAAATTAGTTGAAACAGTAAATAGTAAAGAAGAAATAGTCAATAATAAAGAATAAAATTGTCAGACACATAGAAGAACATAATTTGTTGGGCAAAAGTCAACATGGTTTCTGTAAAGGGAAATCATGTCTTACTAATCTATTAGAGTTCTTTGAAGGGGTTAACAAACATGTGGACAAAGGGAATCCTGTAGATATAGTGTACTTAGATTTCCAGAAAGCCTTTGACAAGGTCCCTCACCAAAGGCTCTTACATAAATTAAGTTGTCATGGGATAAGAGGGAAGATCCTTTCATGGACTGAGAACTGGTTAAAAGACAGGAAACAAAGGTAAATTTTCAGAATGGAGAGGGGTAACTAATGGTGTTCCCCAAGTGTCAGTCCTAGGACCAATCCCGTTCAACATATTCATAAATGATCTGGAGAAAGGGGTAAACAGTGAGGTGGCAAAGTTTGCAGACAATACTAAACTGCGCAAGGTAGTTAAGACCAAAGCAGACTGTGAAGAACTTCAAAAAGATCTCACCAAACTAAGTGACTAGGCAACAAAATGGCAAATGAAATTTAATGTGGATAAATGTAAAGTAATGCACATTGGGAAAAATGACCCCAACTATACATATAATATGATGGGGGCTAATTTAGCTACAACTAATCAGGAAAGAGATCTTGGAGTCATCATGGATAGTTCTCTGAAGACATCCACGCAATGTGCAGTAGCAGTCAAAAAAGCAAACAGGATGTCAGGAATCATTAAAAAAGGGCTAGAGAATAAAACGGAGAATAACTTATTGCCCTTATATAAATCCATGGTACTCCCACATCTGGAATACTGCGTACAGATGTGGTCTCCTCATCTCAAAAAAAGATATACTGCCATTAGGAAAAGGTTCAGAGAAGGGCAACTAAAATGATAAGGGGTTTGCAACGCGTCCCATATGAGAAGAGATTAAAAAAGACTGGGACTTTTCAGCTTGGAAAAGAGGAGACTAAGGGAGGATATGATAGAGGCATATAAAATCATGAGTGGTGTGGAGAAAGTGAATAAGGAAAAGTTATTTACTTGTTCCCATAATATAAGAACTAGGGGCCACCAAATGAAACTAATGGGCAGCAGGTTTAAAACAAATAAAAGGAAGTTCTTCACACAGCGCATAGTCAATCTGTGGAACTCCTTGCCTGAGGAGGTTGTGAAGGCTAGGACTATAACAGGGTTTAAAAGAGAACTAGATAAATTCATGGAGGTGAAGTCCATAAATGGCTATTAGCCGGTATGGGTAAGGAATGGTGTCCCTAGCCTCTGTTTGTCAGAGTGTAGAGATGGATGGCAGGAGGGAGATCACTTGATCATTACCTGTTCGATTCACACCCTCTGGGGCACCTGGGATTGGCCACTGTCGGCAGACAGGGTACTGGGCTGGATGGACCTTTGGTCTGACCCAGTATGGCCATTCTTATGTTCTTATGACACTGCATACAACTAGTCAGTATGGCAGATCTTCCTCAATCCTCTTCCTGGAGGAGTTTTATTATAGTACCTTTTTTTTTAAAAAACAGTCATCAGCTGACTTGAATTAAATTTTGAGAATCATATCCACTTATTACTGCACTAAAATAGTGATGGATCAAAGGGTATTTCATCTATAGGTCATTGTGCAGTATCAATTTTTAAGCAGAATTTCCTTACTGAGATAATGGGGAATTTTGCTTTAAAACTGGTATTAAGATATAGAGACATACTGACGTTAGGGTACATCTAGACAGCAACAGTATTTCAAAATAACTAGCGTTATTTTGAAATAACTCAGTTCATGTCTACACTACAGGCAGAAACACTCCGACTCCTGTAATCTTCATTGTATGAGGAGTAAGGGAAGTCAGCGGAAGAGCACTCTATTTCGAAATAAGCTATTTTGAAATAAGCTACTCAATTGACATAGCTCAATTTGTGTAGCTTATTTCAAGTTAAGCCCTGAGGTGTAGACACACCCTTAGATAATATGTTCAACAAGCAACTATTTATGTTCAACAACCTTCATGCAGAAAGCCCTCCCATCAACTTTAATTTCACATCAACTTTAATTACACTGCTCCCATGAATAAGGATTGCAGATGTAGACCCTAAACTAATAACAAAAATTTAAATGAATGAGAGTTGAATACAGCACAGTAGTTTCAGCGAATGTTAACATGATGTGGATAGAATAACTTGGAAATAATGCTAATTTGGGGCAATTCTATGGATACAGATAAACTATGGGAAAATGGCTATTCTTCTGTATACACCACTCTTGAAACAGGTTAGGTGCTGAACAGTCTCGAAATCCACATACCAATCCATCTTTCTGTTCTCTATCATCAGTCATCAGCACCCATCTCACATACTGTATCTTATTTTGCTGTCTTTGTTATGTCAGCAGCAGCAAATTGATCATGGACTGCAGGGTACTATAGGTTGCAGGGTAAATAATCACACTGCCAGAAATACAGAACCATTCCAAGCATATTTCATGGAGGATGGCAGGATGATAGTGATTTTAAACCTTCTTGTACCTGCTCCCTGCAAATTTGCTCTAAACAGTACTTGTGTGTGGATTCCTCTCAGAATCACACCAAAGGCTGATCTCTGAGGGTATAATTAATTCTAAAAATAACCTTTGCTGAGAGTATGTGGAGAAAATACCCATTTCATGCAGGTGTGCATAGCACACAAGAGGCTGTAGGTCAGGGAAGACTGCTGGAACAGACAGAGAGTAAATGGAAAACAACAACAAAAAAACCAAACATATGCAGCTGAGGTTTCTGACTTTCCACAGGAAATACCTTGCTAAGATATGGGAATATATCTATATCAATAGTTATAGATATGTCTATACCGAAACCGATAGTGATATAGATATAAAAACAAAACTGCTTTCTGCTTATTTGTTTTCTAGGAGGTTACACTGCCCAACTAAGTGGTTCATTTTTCATCTGATTGCTAATATTGTTAGTAATGAAAATATATGTATATTTATGTAAAAAATACACTAGAAATAAATTCTGCCATCCGTAACTGCATTCAAAGGCCTAGTGGCTCAAAAGGAAATTAATTCTGACTTTCAACTTCTCCATTTTATTAGCTTTATTTTGATTGTGGCATGGTAACACCATTCTTCTGAACCCTCCTCTCCTTATCTTCTGAGCAGGTGCTGGTCCAACTGAGAAACTGACAAGTAAGTTCTTCAGACACTGAGGCAAGTGGTGGAAATAGATATGAATTGAGCAACCCTGAGTTAAGAACTGTAAGAGGTTCAAAGCCTAGGGTGGGGAGGTTTAAATAAACTTTTGTGTTATATTATCAGGTATACTTGTTCTTTAAGGCAGGTAAGGAAGTTTCTTCGGTAAGCACTACCCTGTTCCACACAAACTTTTGAGGCTAGAAAGGCTGACAACTGAGGGGCAAAAGTAGTCTCATGGAGATAATAGTGGGTTTTGGGAAGCAAATGCAAACTGTTGCCTCTGCTAAGTACTAAATACTGTAGTTTGTGGATGCAAGGAGTACATAAGCATAGTCAAGAAGCAGATAATATCACACATGATGTCCTCCTATCTCTGAGCAAAAGCAGGTGGGAAAAAAATCTTTCGTGACCAGAAGATATGCTTCATAATCATTTCACTTTTGTAGAATCCAAGCCAAGAAATACTTCACCAGATTCCCACTGAAAAACTGCAGAGAGATACATGATGCTTCAAATTTCTTGGCTAGCTCATATTTTGTACTTTTCCTTTCACTTTGTTACATGAATGATAGGATAACCCATTATACATTCTGATCCTAACTCACTCAGGCAGATGATGATTTCACTTTATCCTTCAGTCCTGGCTAGACAGCTCTGCATTTCTGGGGAAACTGGTCTCAATGGCTAAACTCAGAGAAAGCAAAAAAGGCAAACTCGAGAAGTACTGGCTTTCTTACGATTGAGTGTCTACAGTCAGGGAATCGTTGAAATGATCAGCTTTTCAGGAACAGGCAGGTAATTGTTTTCATACTGACAAAATTCAACCAATAGATCCTACAGTGGAGTTCATGAGAACTTTATTTTCTTAAACAACAAAGCCAAGAAATAAAAAAAAAAGTCTTTTTCTGGAGTGAGTTAAGCTTCTGTTGACAGCACTAAAGCATATATGTCAGAAGTGAATTCTCTAGCCTGGAGTTTCCAGAAAATGAGAAGCTCCAAGGAGTAGCCGAGTTAGTCTGTACAGGATAAACTTAAAAAACAAAAACTGCTCTGGTAGCACTTTATGGACTAACAAAACATGTAGATGGTATCATGAGGTTTTGTGGGCACAGACCACTTCTTCAGATGACCGGAGTTTTGAGTTTAGGATGTGCAGACACTAAATAAATACCAAGGGAAGAGGGAGAAGGGGGAAGAAAAGAAGAAAAAAAAGAAGGGGAGGCAGGAAACAAGGAGAAGAGGTTATGAAAAAATCAAACGGAAAAACAGGAAGGCAGAAGGGTCATCAGTAAGCACCTGAAGATTGGCCAGTTAAAACGAAGCAGATAAGGATTAAAGTCAATGAGAGTTCAGCACTTCATTGCCAATGCTTGCTATTTTATCTTTACTTACTTCAGCTTCTGGATTCCTGTAGTTACTTGTGGGGGGGAGAGGGGGGAGAAGAGAGGCGGAAACATTAAATTAAGTGAGCTTCTAGCCCTAAGTTTACAAGAGAAAATGTCAAAAAAGTGAACCTTACAGACACCTGAAGGCAAAAAAAGGGTTAAAATCTCACAATGTTTAGCATGGCTAGAAAATCTAATAGTAAGGGCTGCTATTAGGGGTACAGGCATGAACATGTGCTTTGAAATTGCAGTAACTCCCAGAAGAGTTAAAGAAGAGCTCTGAGTAACTCAAAAGCTTGTCACTTTAACCAACAGAATTTGGTCCTATAAAAGATATCACCTCACCCACCTTCTCACTCCTCAAATCCCTGAAAATACTCAGAACTACTACTATAATGGTTTGGATTAAATCACAGATAAAAATATAGACAAAGCACAGTTCTTATCTAGCATACCGATTTCCAAAGGTCTTAGGCACATAAAAAAGGAATTAGACACCTACGTCACAGCTTTAGGCACCACTGGCATTTATAAAATCCCCACTCAGCTGATGCTTAACCCTTATTTTAGTTCATAACTTTTTACCATAAAAGCTCCCTAGACATCTATTTCTACCTCTGAGCATGCACACTGCTTCCTCCTCTAGGTGTCCAGACCCACAAGCCACTGTGCAATTCATGAAGATTGGTGGAAGACAGGCAGTCCTCTGCTCAGTTTGCATGTGCACCTATTCTGTTTGGCATTCTTAGAGGCCACCTAGCTCTACCCAAAATGGAGAGGGAGGAGCTGAAGGTATTTCTTGCAGTTAGCAGCAGAGGATCTCCCTCAGACTTTTTGCCCTGTGGTTATGGTACTGAATAGGGATGTGGGAGATCCCTGGTTCAAGTCCCTCCTTTATCTAATAAAGAGAAGAGCTTTTAACAGGGATCTGTCTTCTCACAGGTGTGTTCCCTAACCAGTAGGCTATGAGATATTTTGCTGTGGGACTTGCTCTGTCTTTCCAATTGAAATTGTTCCATAATGGATTAATAATTTTGTCACTGAAGCAGAGATTGAGAATGGTTCTAGAACTGGGTGGGTAGGGCACTCATATGGGAAAAGAGAGACCAAGGAAGGGAACTTGTACTGGAGGTCTCCCATATCCTAGGCGAGTACCCTAACCACTGGTCTAAAAGTTATAAGGGAGATCTAACACTGCCAAGTGCAAGAAACGGCTTTGGCTCCTGACTTCAGAAGAGCATTGCTGACTGTGAACTCAAGCAGAGATAGGAACCTAACTTTGAAGGGGATAGACCTTCGCATGCTTCTCAGTATCTCTCATAGGCTAGCTTAGACGGCTCCCAACTCAGTGTATTGGCTTTTACAAATCACATTTCTCCCCATTGATTGTATGCAGTGCCTAGGCACTGGGGCTTTAGGAATCCTACTCATTTCCTTGGTGCCTTATAGTTAGGTATTGTGTTGCTCAGCATCATATTGCATAATTCCCTTTGTGAATATAGCACATTGTGCCTCCAGGTTCCAACTGAGACTGTGGTCCCATTGTACTCTGGCCCCGGATAAATATACAGCATAGTGAAAGACAGTCCCCTTACCTCATGAGTTACAGTTTAAATAGACAAGACTGTCAAAGGGAAAACAGAGGCACAGAGCTGACTTGCCTATGCTCATATAGCTAGTCAAATGGCAGAGATGAGAATAAAACCCAAGTTCCCATAGCCTCAGTCAGTAAAGGGTAAGAGACATTTGTTTGTTCTGAGCCAACCTGGTTGTTTCATGACAAAGAATATACTCATATTTATTTATAAGTGCTGGTGACATGAAACATTGACAACATAATCAGAAACTAGGTTTTATTTCCCCATTTATGAAAGTAACATATCACTATCCAATTGATAAAAATAACACAGTATTTATTAAGATAATTTTGCATATTTGGGGGAGGGGGGAATCACATTTTACCACCTGGTTGTAATATCCAGCAATATGCTAATATCATATTGAGATATTTACACATGTATTTCATACATGCCCCATCCTCAGGTTGTCTAAGGAAAACTTATGTCTCTGTCCTTCTAGTCTGTTCCTTGAAGAGAACACCTTCACAAGACCATAGACCAATTCAGTATCGTGACAGGACTGGCATCTGGTGAGGGCAAGGATACAACTATACCCTTTAAAACAGGTTACGTCAGTGGAATTCCGTCTGGATTTGAATAACTTGAAATTACCTTGATGTTCTAATTGGTCTTTCCATTTCTAATTTCTGTGATCAGCAAAAAGTGACATGTATCAGGCTTTCAGTGGTGGAACAGAAAGCCTTTTTTCCCTGTTTTTGTTTGTTTGTTTTTTATACATCTGTACATGAAGCTTATGTTTTCATGTAGGTTGTTTAATAAAAGAAGAAACAGTTCAGTTTTCAAGACCATTTCAAGGCTTTACCATTTGCAGGTTTTATGTTAATTGCTTTCATTATAAGACATTGAATCTGCAGTATTTTACAGGTGCTTTTGGCCCCAATTCTGCAACTGACTGCATAAGCAGCTTCTTGTGGCTTCATGGAGCTTCACAAATATAAGAGGTCCAGCAACAAAGAGTCAGTTTTGGGATCGGGATCATGGGTCACAATCTTCTGAAGCAAAAATGTTTCAGAGGATGGGGAATCAAACACTTTTATACTTAAGGGTACGTCTAGACTACAAGCCTCTTTTGAAAGAGTTATTTCAAAAAAGCGTCTTTCAAAAGAGATCATCTAGATAGCCACGCTGCTTTCAAAAAAGCAACCCGCTTTTCTGAAAGAGAGCACCCAGACAATCTGGACGCTCTCTTTCAAAAAAGCCCTGTTTGCGTTCAAGAATGCCTTTTTTCAAAAGAGCTCTTTCGAAAAAAGGCGTTCTTCCTCGTAAAATTAGGTTTTCCGCGGATGAAAAAACCACTGCGTTTTTTCGATTTCATTTCAAAAGAACGTGACGGCAATGTAAACGCAGGTGAAGTTTTTTTGAAAAAAGGCCACTTTTTTTTTTCGAAAAAACCCTGTAGTCTAGACATACCCTTAGAGTGCAACCTCTTTAGGGAAGGAACCATTTTTGTTCTGTTTCTGTAACACCTAGAAAAATAGGGTCCTGGTGTGTGACTAGGGCTGCTAGAGGGTATGGTAATATAAATATATCATTAAGAATTCACCATTGCCTAACCTGGGTATTGCCTGTTGACCTTTCAAGCCTGGGGAAAACCCAACATGCTGATTTAGTTTGTTTCTTTAGCAAAGAGCAGTATCACTTCCCTGTCAGACGGTTACAACAAAACATGTGCAAATGCTCTAGAGAAGCAGAGACGCATAGTGTTTGAGGACATTAAAGAGTCAACAAATAAAAGCAATGTGTCACTGCTAATGTCTTGTGTTAGTAGTACTCAGGAATGAGTACTACTCAGTACTAAGGAAAAGAATGAAGCAATGCAAATGACAGTGACAGCAGGCACTCATAACAGGAATCTTTGCTTTATTTTCCATAATGATGCTTAGCTCTTTATGCTCATCCTTTCTGTATTTGTAGGAGTCCAAATGTTCCTTCCAGTACAACCCTACATCAGGACCTATCAGATGAAGCTGACATCTCCAGCTAAACAACTGGTGGTGAGGCAGGAGGTAGATAGACACATCAAAACTCCTTATAAATCACAGTACCTGAAAGTAATAGGACTGGAGAATAAGTGGGAGGTGAAGTGCAAGTAAGAATGAAAAATGAACCTTGCAACAAGTTTACCATTCTCAATTAAATTTAGATTATTCCTGAAATTAAAGTGCTTTTCTTGCTCACATCAGCTGAAGTTGAGAGAAGAGAATTCAAAAGATGGGCTATACTCTCTTGTACAGCTAATCAATCTTCCTGATTGTGCAGCCTTTCCTGACAGCTAAACTGGCACAACTAAAACTGCTGACCTGAAAAAAATTATATAACTTATAATAAATATAGTCTATCACATCCACATTCACCTGACAGATCTGACTACAGAGAATGAATTTTGATTGTGAATTACTTTCAAGAAAGCAGTTTTCAGTATTCACGCACCTTGTCATTTACTGATGGTGAGGGGGAAGGAACATAATTCATTCTCTAGCTTATAGAGGAAAGTTATAGTGTTCACATGCTAGTAAGTAATACTGTTATTACTGCAGCAAATTCATATTCTGACTAATATTGTACACAGCCTGTTTGCCATTAGCCTGTCTTTGCAGTATTTCCTGTCCTCGTAAATGGCTGAAGGGTTGTGCTTGATAATACACATTTGACAGCATAACATTAGGTTTATAAGATATTGTACATCAGTGCATCCCACTCATTTTTTCCAGAGTCACAGCTATCAAAGCCCCAATTTTCTGATGTAGAAAGCTTTCTTCAAATAAAAATCACAGGGGCATTTCCGCTTGCCAGACAGTAATAACTTAAAAAAAATAAATAAAAGGTGAGATGTTAGTGAGTTATAAAATATTTGTAATAGTAAGAATGGAATTAGAAGGAGGAGAAATGGAGCCTCATTCCAATCCCACTTTTTAAAGTAGTACATTCCTGATTTGCGCCACTGTGAGCTACATCAGAATCACTGAGCACTGTGTTTCCTTTTTGCATAGAAGCACATATAGTGTTTATTTGGGGAAAATAGTACTCACCAGAAAAGAGATGTTAAATCCCTCATTTGTTCTAGACATGGCAAGAGAACCAAGCCCAAATATACATAGAAATCACAACACAAGGGGTATGTCTACATTACAGAGGAAGATCGAAGCTGCCGCTGTCAATCTTCCAGGGTTCGAATTAGCGGTCTACAATTTTCTTGGATCTTCTGTAACAGCATTGTTTTTGCCCTCGCCATTTTCTCATCAATTCATTGTCCATTTTCTGCAGTCTCATAACTCTCAGTAATTCCCTTCAGCCAGTTCATTTCCACAGTCAATATCTTTTGTTCAGCAACTTCTCATACGCCTACATTTCAAGTCATACAGCCATAGTGGCAGGACATTCCAATGCTCCTTTTTATTAAAATATCCTGAATCTAGTTTTCTGAATGCACTGGTGATTCGTCTGATCCGTTTTCTTATGTCATCTTCACAACTCCCACTCCACTGAATTCCAAATTACTTGTCATGTGTAAACAAGCTCACAGGAACACCTCTTGCCTGGTGAAGATTAGCAAATAAGTTGGCCTAAGGCCATTATGAGACTTGGACAATGTCTCCCTGCGGGAGGGCAAGATGTCAACTACTTTTAAAAGAAACCCAAACACTTGTTTCTTAGATATATTTCACAGATCTTACAGTCTCTCCAATTACTGCACTGCCTTGCCTCTTTCTTTTTGAAAAGATATCAGTGTTATGGTTCTGCCATTTTTGTCAGCACTAAAAGCTGCTAGTTCAATTTTCTAGGGGTGTCCTCTGAAAATTTAATCCACACCTAAAGACTTGGGAAAGGGCTGCACTTGATGGGCAATACTTCTCCACTTGTAAGTGCTCAGTTCAGTGGTTTAAAACAAAGAGAACTTTACTACGTGGTGAGAAGGGGAGGACAACAGAATAAAGTCTTACTGGTAACTCCAATCTCGGTCCTCCTCTAGCCATTGATAGTAAACTGCTCAAGATAGTTAAGACCAAAGCAGACTGTGAAGAGCTTCAAAAAGATCTCACAAAACTAAGTGATGGGGCAACAAAATGGCAAATGAAATTTAATGTTGATAAATGTAAAGTAATGCACATTGGAAAAAAATAATCCCAGCTATACACACAAAATGAGGGGACTAATTTAGCTATAACCACTCAAGAGAGAGATCTTGGAGTTGTTGTGGCTAGTTCTCTGAAAACATCCACTCAATTTGCATCAACAGTCAAAAAAGTGAACAGAATGTTAAGAATCATTAAAAAATGGATAAAGAATAAGACAGAGAATATTTTATTGCCTCTATATAAATCCATGGTACGCCCTCATCTTGAATACTTCGTACAGATGTGTTTGCCTCATCTCAAAAAAGATATATTGGCATTGGAAAAGGTTCAGAAAAGGGCAACAAAAATAATTAGGGGCTTGGAACAGGTCCCAAATGAAGAGAGATTAAAAAGACTGGGACTTTTCAACTTAGAAAAGAGGAGACTAAGTGGGGGGGGATATGATAGAGATCTATAAAATCCTGACCGATGTGGAAAAAAGTTAATAAGGCAAAATTATTTACTTGTTCCCATAATATAAGAACTAGGGGTCACCAAATGAAATTAATAGGTAGCAGATTTAAAACAAACAAAAGGAAGTTTTTCTTCATGCAGTGTATAGTCAACCTATGGAACTCCTTTCCAAAGGATGTTATGAAGACCAGGACTTTAACAAAGTTCAAAAAAGAGCTAGACAGATTCATGAAGGATAGGTTCATCTATGGCTGTTAGCCAGGATGGGAAGGGTGGTGTCCCTAGCCTATGTTTGTCTGGAAATAGATGAGAGGAGAGGGATCATGTGATGATTAACTGTTCTGTTCACTCCCTCTGGGGCATGTGGCATTGGCCACTGTTGGAAGACAAGATGGACTTTTGGTCTGACCCAGTATGGCCATTCTTATGTTCTTAGTTGTCAGAGGCTGACGCATTCTAGGTACTTCCCGCCTTCCCAGCTCCTCAGTTCACAGTTCGTTGTTAAGGACTGAAGGAGTATGAGAATTCTTGCAGATCAGTTTCCAGCCCTTAACAGAAGTGATGTCTGCACTGCTCCAAGAGCTCTACTACCTGATCCAGCTGAGTGATTTCTGCTTTGATTGCTACACTGAAGCTTGGCAGAAATTGGAGTAATCCAGGTAAGAATAAGATAATGTGAGAAGGCTAAAGGAAGGAGAAAAATAATGCCGAATGTGGATTTTTCAGATTTCTGCTGGGGCATCTTACTGGATCCCTAGAAGCTTCTGACTAAGTTTAAGGTGTTGGCTTCATTTTAAATAATCTAATTGACTGAAATCTTGCCTACCTTAGAGATGCTGCTCTCTCATGTGAGGCCACATCAGTCACAGTCATCTGAAGCACTAAGTTTCACATCCAACTTGTTTACACAGCAGATATCTTGCCTCAGGAAGCACTTAGTGAGGCGTCACCAACAGTAGAAAATCTTCCTCTCCCACCATGATTGACTGGTGAACTTCAATTCATGCTGCAAAGTCCATCTTTTTTTCCCAAACTCTTTTGGGGAAAGGGTATGGTAAGGGGTTAGGGAATTCTGATGGGAGAATTTGGGGATACTGATCCAATTTGTCGGTGGAATGAATTTCTAAACTAATACCTTATATATGCACCCAAACCTTCGGTGCTTTTTTTTTTTTAAAGTGGGCACAGGGATTACCTATAATTATACTTTTTTTTTATAATTGCATAATTTATAATGTACTCTACTTTTTCAACCACAATTAAAATGTTCAAACACACGTTTTGTTTTGATGGACATTCTTTTGCTTTTCAGTTACAGAAATAGAAGCCAAAATTTTCATGTCATTTCGGTGTGAGAAAAATCACTCACACACTTTTTAACGCCTGTATTTTCTCAGTGGATAAAATAAAATAATTTTTCAATAAAAATTGTCATGAAAAATCTACTCCCCTCTACTCTCCAAGCCATCCATAGCTTTTAATTTGTGTATAGAATCATTGGAAATAGAAAAGTTACTTTGACATCTTCCAAAACTTCCACTCAGGTTAAAAGGAGAATCTTCTAAGTAAAGTGTTCATGTGGAATAAGATCCCTTATTAATTTTTTGGTCCAGGGACAAAGAACTGACAGAGCAATGAGGTTCTGGGATGACCTCCCGAAAGTAGAAGTCAGGTCAAGAATTCTAACTGGTTTTAAAATGAGTTGCCTGAAATAGCAATGTACTAGACTCAATTACGAAGGAAATCCCTCCCAGTTTCTTCTTATATAAAAAACAGAGGTTAAAGGACACAGGTAAATCAGACCCATCTAGTTCATATTTTTGATGATGAAAGGCCAAAATTAACAGCAGCTCACTGGAATAATAAATCAGAAAATTCTTTTCTCAATTAGACAGAAAGTTTCATTCCTGACAATTAAAGTGTCATGAAGACTATTTCTTCCAGTATTTAGAACACTTTGGAGAGAAGAAAAACATATAAATTACTTTTTTCAGTCACCTTTTGGATAGTTCTTTTCCTTACTTCCCTTTTCCTTTCTTTTAAGCTCTTATTTGTATATCTGACACATCTGAATACACGCACACAATTCTAAAAAGATCCTCTTATAAATGCATATTGTAAATAGTGTAATCATAAAATGTATTATTTAAATCAGGTCAAGTCTGAGATATACCATGACATTAGAACAGGCTTTGGAAATTCAGTGAAAATAGGCACCTAGCACAATACAATAATTTGCATTTGTCTAGATTTCTTTTTAAAAAAAACATCAGATAAGCAAAAAACTGCAATACATACCTGGGGCATTGACTTGGAATTCACAGAATCCTACAAATTACAGTCCGAAAATATATGCTAAGTCATCACAGTTATGCCTCATGCCAATGTTGCATTGCTCTCTCCTGTCTATCCTCTATCTTATTATGATTTGAAAACTTGACATTTAACTGCAATCCAAAAATTTTCTTTTGATGATTGTGTCCCAAAACAATAGTTGGGCCTGGCAAAAAAGGAAAAGATCAATAAAAATAAAACACGTTGGGTCAAAATAAGAGGAAGAAGAAATAAAACTCTAGCTCTTAAAGCCTAATCCAGGACATAAATATTTAAACATCACAAAATACCAAATGCTATTCTCTTATACCTGACAGAAAATCCCACTTCAGAGAGTGAGGGAGGAAGAGATTTAAAACCATCACTGTGGGAGGAAAATAAACAGGAATTCTGAATTATACTGGCCTTAAACAAAATTGACATACATTTGGAAAAATATTTCTTTTGGGGGAGTATGTTTTCCTGGTCTTCTAAGTTAGGAGAAAGAGGCATAGGGGTAAGGGAGGAAGAATGAAAGCGGAAATCCTCAAAGGGTTACACACTTGCTCAGTGCAGAAATCACTCTTAAACTAATTAAACCTAATCATCATTGCAAGCTGTGTCTTCGTTGGATAAGGTGTTGGAAAAAGAAATATTTGTTTAATTAAAACTACATACATTTCTCAAAAAAGAAGCAGTAAAAGTTAATGACTTTTCTGGGATTATTAAAATCCTCAGAACACTAGAGAGCAACAATTAAGGCAACAATTCAATGCTAAATAATGACAGATTGATCAAGGCATGAGATGTGTGTTGTGAAGTCCCTCCCTTTCTTGTGGCACTCCATTTTATGAGTATTTAACAAAGTTTCAATTACAATTGTAAATTTAGTTTTAATTCAAAGCTAATGACCTTATTCTTCAAAACTGTTTGTGATATTACAAAGCAACATAACAAGTACTAAAATGTGCAGCACAAGAAGTACTCTATTCAACTCACTGAAATCTGTCAAAGGAGAAAAGTGTTTTGACCCCAGACTCATCAGATAGCTGAAACTGGATATTTAATACAGCAGTTATTAATTGCTGGTAACAAATCCTCCTAAAAAGGCCTATGGAACATTTTCTTGCAGTTTATCACCAAAATTAAGCAGACAACTAACACACACAGATGAAGAAAATTACAGTGACTTTTATGAGGCAGCTTTGAAAACAACTAGCTAGATTAAGCACCTACTATCAAACCCTATAAGGTCTGTTTTTAATCAGGGAGAGGGAATTGTAATTATCTTTGCTGGCAGTCACTCTTTCATGATCATTTTGAGTTGTTTCCTGCATAATTGAACTCCTGTATATTCATCAGCTTGTTTCAAAAAGAGTCAAGAGTGACACCTGCTAGAAGAGATAAGCTGTGCTGCAGGCTTTCCTCTATGACTAGGCTGCAATTTTCTTTTTACTTCAAGAAGGATGTTTGCAGCTTTCCCACAGAAAAGAGCCTTTTTCTTGCTTGACACTTCAAAAACCCAGAAGCTGAACAGATATAACCCACATAATTCCAGTATTAACGTCAGTAATGCACACACTGTCACATTCTGCCACAGAGCCCAGAACTTAAACCATACAATGCTGAAAAGTGTTTTTTAAACAACCACAAAAGTTTATTCTCCATGCCAAACATACAGCTATATTGACTCTTGAGAGTTCACAGAATAAACAAACAATGGGTAAATAATGTACAGAGCTGGTTAAGTTAGTATAGCTCAATTACAGTTAATAGAAAGACTATGATCATCTAGCCCATTTTTCCTAACATGAACTAATGACCAGCATGTCGTAATATATCAAGTAACACATGGACTCTTCCCTCAAGGAGCTTGCAATCTATACAAATAGTCAAAGATAGGATGAAAATACAGGACAATGTGGAAGATACTAAAACTGCTCAATTATTTTGTTGTTGCTCTTTTGCAAAAGGATGCATTTTTAATCATTATCCTTCTCATCAGTCACCATGAAGTGCACATTTAACTTGCGCATATTACTTATTTGTGTTGTAATATAAATTCCCAACCCTTCTGGTACTTACAAACTCCAAACAAGTCTTTTTGACTATGAAGCTACCTGGTATAATACATACTGGTTGCAGAGACTGAAGCATTATGAACAGAGCAGGAGAGCTACTATAAGCCATGAAGAATTGTATCCTGCAAGGTCAGAATCTTCTCATGAAGACGCTGTCCTGTGCTGTGCAGAACTGTGTGGTCAAACAATGACTATTATGAGCATTTGCAAAGCCACCTTATAGCATTACAAATGGCTAACCATTTAATAGAGAATATTCACATAGAGCAAATTCAGAACTCACAAATGGGAATATTTGCAGATATCTGATTCTAAGAATTATGCTCATCAAGTCAGAGATCACAAATATACCACCTGATTTACAGCATCATGGTGGGAGGGTGTGATTCAAAAGAGCTTGGTATTGGCCTAACTGGTCTCAAAGTCAACTCTCACTGGATGTGTAATACAAGATAAGCACTTGACCAGATTCAACCAACACAACTTCAGTTTCAAATTTCCATGTTTTTTGAATGGCCAGTTATTTTTCGAAAAGCTGCAGGCCAAGGACTGTTCACAGCAAATATCCAGTTTATCATTTTAAATAACAAATAAATTTGAGGCAATCATAAATACTTGGGATCAATTTGTAAAGAGAAGTCTAAATTATTCTTAACTAATTATGCTCATCTGTTAAATTATCCTTAACTAATATACGAGCAAACAAAACGTGTATCAGTTCTATTATCCCAATGTAGCACAAAAACATTCAGAGGGGGTAGAAATGCACACAAAATGTGTAGTGTTACTTATGTGCTAACATTTAGTGGATTTACTAAATGCCATGAAGCATTATGGAGGCAAAAACCCCACTCCACCATTTAGGTCTGTTGTATGGCCTAGATGTAGTATTGGACACAATGGAATAGTGCAACATGATTTAATTCCCCTCGTGTCCCCCAGCCAGAATAGCCAGGAGGATTGGTTTAGTGTAGAGCAGCCTGGACCCATTTTAGTTTACATCTTTCAAATGTAACTTTCTTATGAACAAGGGAATATTTACTGTAAAGATGAATGCAGAAATGACAAGACCAATAGACAGTGCTGTGCCTTTCTTTTACTGTTAAGATGTTGTGTAAAAAGAGTTTATAAACAGTATAACAGGGGAATTCATAACCCGCTAGTGAAAGAGGTTAACATGCTGGATACACATATGAACCAGATTATATGCAGAGTTCAGAACAAATTGGAATTTCCTTACATGTATCATCTATTAATTCCCCACTCCAAAATGACAGCTTTGCAGCTCTTTGAGAAGAGATTGCTGGGAAAGCTTGCTAAAAAACTTAAGTAGGCCCAGGTGGCTTGTGAATCAGATCAGAGAAATTGGTCCCTGAGTGGGTCCCAGGCTAAATGTCCCGTTTAGGTGATAGGGAAGCAAACACCTTTAGACATGAACTAACCAAGGAGAGGGAAGCAACGTCAAGCAAAATTAGATTTATGCAGCAGGGGCAACCTCAGTAAGCATTAAAGTGGCCCATGTGAAAAGCTGCCTAGATACCAGTTACTACGCATCTGGACACATCAGTGGCTAGAACACAAAAGGCTATTGAACTCAGAATGTGAAATAAGAGTGCTCCATGAAGACCACTAAGTACTGAAGGGGGAGAAGTTTTGTACTGCAGGATCTACTTTGGTGACTATTATTATCATCAGCCATTACACACAACAGAATAAATCCAGCTCCTGCAAAACTTGGGGACTCCACATAGTAAGTAGACTTTTGCTGTGCCAACAAATATTTCTAATGTTGTTATATTGGGAATGGATTTCATCCAAAGGAATCACAAAAACTCCCAAAGTACCTGTATTAATCATATGAACTGGTCTGTTGAAATATTTATGATTAATATGGGATTCCACTAGAAATTATAAACCATAAGTTCCTTTCTTAAATTCACAGCCCAAATGATACTAACACAGTTGCTGTAAACCTACCTGATTAGCTAAAATAATAAGCAGTTTACTATAGCCAGATATTTATAAGCATTTGACCATAATATTCAAAAAATGACTAAACCTAAGGGTGCTTCGATCATCTATTTGAATATCTATTGGTCAGATAGATATTAGCAGTGAACCCTTCAGTAGTTTACCTTTTTATACCCTTTAACAAACCAATGATATCACTTCCTGTTGCTAACATAGCAAAAAAATTTGTTTGGCTCATTCGGTGTCATTGCTGATTCAATAACCACAATCCCTTTTCCATAATCTGGGGGCAATGTCCAAGGTAGCTGGTGTCTCAAAGCCTTGTACAGGATCAGAGATCAAGAGGTCTGAGGCAGCCCATCCAAAGAAAAGGGATTGACTTGACCAAAGCTGCCATAAAACACCACAAAAAGAAGTGATTAGATCAGATGTTCTTACATCATGTTATGTTCTCTAATATCTAAGAGCTTTGGAAATAGGGTCAGGTACAAAACTAGATCATGCTTAAGCCAGGGAGTGTCCATGTAAGGCAGCCCCCTACATTGGATTTCCCTGGTGTATCAAGTTGCAGTGAAAGAGAAGCTAAGTGCTCAATGTACATTAATTTGGGCATCCCCAGCTACAGTGTGAAAAAAGACCAATGGACACTTGAGAATGTGTGTTAACTCCCAGAGACTTAACTCAAAGACAGTTGAATTCAGCTGCTCACATCCCCATTATGGGTATATCTACACTGCAGAGGGTTTTTGGTTTTTTTTAAATGGCTGTTTTTCTGAAAAAAAAATTGAAAGAACGGAGGGGTTTTTCCCGACATTGGTAAACCTCTTTCTATGAGGAAGAAGTCTTTTTCCAAAAGAGCTCTTTCGAAAAAAGATGTGTGTGGATGGGGAAGAGGGAGTTCTTTCGAAAGAAGAAGAGGAAAGAGAAAAGAGCACAGGTGCCCTGGTGGCCATTCTGCCCATAGTAATCACAGCTTACATGCGAGATGTCCATGCTGGATGGATGCTACTATCTTTCCAAAAAGCAGATCGCTTTTTTGATGCACTTTTGCTGTGTAGATGCTCTCTTTCAGAAGAAGTTTTTTTGGAAGATCTCTTCTGGAAAAACTTCTTTCAAAAGAAGTCTGCAGTCTAGACAGACATCCTGGATAAAATGCCAGGTGCATAATAATATTTTTATTTTCTATCTGGATACCATAAAATTAAAATAGCACCTGAGGATGGAGAAGAACTGGCTTTGTAAAATCCAAAGGACTGTTTCAGTCTGAAGGATTCCTATTGGCCTCATGAATGTACCAGGGTTGTTTCAGAAGACAGTGAATGATCTGACCCAAGTGTTGAGAACTGAAGACATCACAAAATTATAGGTCTTCATTCAATTCCATAAAGCATGGCAGGAACATCTGGCATAAACTGAAAGGATTCTAACCCTTTTTCAACAGTTAGGCTTTAAATGTGCAGGAAACAAATGTGCAGAGTACAAGGAATTGTATCATCTTTATCCAGAAGGGGTTGAATCCGAAATTCCTGAAATTGAAATGTAAACAGGAATGGAGGGTTCCTACAAACCTGGAGGAGGTAGGATGGTTTGTAGGCTTGTGTGGATTCTACAGAGAGTTTTTAAAAATCTAATATATAAAGGAGAATGTTTGTATATTTGTGCGCTAATAACTTGGACACTATAAGAACTACCGCAACCAAACTTTGCATAGGATAACCTTTTATCCAGGAGAAGGTTTTAAGGTACCATGGGAGGGAAGAGATGAGAGACGGATGCCTCTCCCCGGGGCTGCACGGAGCTTGGCAGTGCGGGTAGAAGCAGCTTCCCGGGGGAACTGGCGGGGACAGTCACTCACTAAGGCCGGTGGAGGGACAAGGAAGTGGAGGACGGGCTCGAGTGCCAGCGGCAGGTATGCGGCTCCCTTCCCCCTCCCTCCTTTCAGGCTCCTCACCTCAGTTATATCAACTGTCCCGAGCAACACCGGGTAACTCCAGCTAGTATTACATAACTGGAGTATCTAAGCTATTGTTGATGTCCTCAAGGCCTATTGTCCATATTTATAATGTACAGAATTTAGAGTGCACACTGACCAGAGTACCTTGAGATGGCTCCTTACAAAAGGACAAACTTGAAGGAGGCCTGCAGAGATATATTCAGACGCTCTGCAAAACTACAGTCATCACAGTTCATCATAAACCTAGAAAGGAAAGTGTGGTTGTGGATGCTTTCGAGAGAATGAGGCCATTGAGATTCAGCCTAGTCTCGTGAGGATATCTGGCAAGAACAGTGTAAAGATTTTTTGCCTGAGCATAGCTGCAGCTTTTAAGGACTGAATACTTTCCTTTCTTATTTGTCAAGGAGATATAAATTCTGTAAGGGGAAACTCCGCAATGTAGTAAGCCCTGGGAGTTCATACAAATTCACTTGAAATACCTGCTTCCAGGAACAACAGCTGGAAATAATTATTGCTGGTGATGAATGACATATTCTCGGTGGAATGGCCACTAAAGCATAAAAGGACTGAAACAGTTATGTCTTCACTGATAAAGCTATCATGTTGCAGTTCAGACACCAAACTGATCTGCAGTGCTTGGGGGGGAAGAAATTAGAATCAGATATTACACAGGGTTTTCTGACTACTCCAGATAACCCAAGACTAGTGTAGTCCACCCTGTGAGGAATGTGGGAATGGAGAGACCATTGAAGCTATTCTTAGAATCTTAGTTGTTGAAGACCAATGAGATTGAGATATGAGGACACGTTTCTTCAGCTTTACATTGTTGTCAGCATCTCTCGGGATCATGTCAAGGAAACCAAAAAGGATATTTGGTTTTGAGCATATGTAGAATGTGCCCTAAAAGAAATGGGAAAGCATTTAGAGCATGACCTATTTTTACAGATGCACAGGGCTTGCTTTTAGTATTATTGGCCATGCTGTTTGAAGTCATTAAAATTTCCCTATCACAAAAGGCAAAAGGAAATGATTGGTTAATACAAGTCATACAGATAAATGACAGATCACAGAGAGAAGTAATCAAGAAGTCTGGAATCAAAGGTGATACACAGAAAATTCATCCGAGCACTGAAATGGTTACCTGGGGTGAAAATAGTTGCAGATGATGTCCTCCTTGTAGTTGAAGGGAATTGTGACACAGAAGCTAAATGAGACCATATTAAAAAAAACGGAAAGCTTTTCTCATGCAGGGAAAAAAAAAACATAAAACTCATCCCAGAAAAATGTGATAAGCAGCATGAGGTGGGCATACATTGAACATCTGCTGTCAGTGAAACATTGAAAGCAAATCCCAACAAGATCAAGGCAAAGACAGGTTAGCTCCGGCAGATGTTAAAGGGTACAGTACTTCATAGGGATTATACATTTTTGTTCAAGTACTCTCCACAGGTGGCCTCAGCAACAGAATGCTTACATCAGCTCACAAGTCAGGATGTTAAGGGGGACTGGGCAGGTCTCTAACAGCAAGCATTTGACATCATGACACAAAATGCAAAAAAGATGCCCCTCTCCTGATGTATTATCAGTCAGGACAGCCAATGACACTCCAGGGTGATGCACTAGAGAAAGGGTCAGGTATAGCTCTTTTTTTCCAGGAGCAGCCAGTTACTTATGCCAACAGAGCTCTGTCAGACTTAATAGGGATATGCCCAAATAAAACAAGAGTTCCTGTTTGTGGTATTGAGAGTGGAAAAATTCCATCCATACAACTACGGCAATCCAGGTATAATGCAATCATGGCAAAGCCCCTTCTCAGCTCTCCAGAGATTTAAGCACATGTTGATGATGCCTCCAGACATGGTTCAGGATGGCTGTTGGTGTTAGCTAGCATCCTGCGAATGGCATGTATACCCTGCATCAGTGAGTTGGGGGCAGGGGACCATGATATTGATCAATGAACATATTTCCCTTTCTCTCAGTTTCAACAGTGAAGCTGATGAAATCAAGGAAGATGCAGAAGATGACATCCAACTACCAGACATGGGAAAGTGACCAGAAGACAGAAGCTAATATGGTAAGAGCAGAACCATATTTTCAAATTAAGGATGAGCTGAGTGAGCAGGACAGGATCATAATCCAAGGACAGAGATCTCCTGATCTTACCTTGTTATATAAGGATGTCATGCAAAAAAACAAACAAAAAAATCTCACACCTGGCCAGACAATTGTCTTAGACTGGATGGAGTATGTTTATTGGTTGGGAGCAAATACCCAAATCCACTCCTTGATAGAAAGGTGTGACACCGGTCACTCATGTGATAACAGCCAGCAGAAACAGACTTTTACCGCATGCGCTGTCCACCTGACATTTTTATCTTCAGGGAAAAGCAGTATTCGATTACAGTGCACTACTATTCACACTTTAGGAAGTTGATGCTCTGCTTGATGTATGAGGCAAATCAAGTGACTGGCAAACTGAAGACTCGCTTTGCAAGACAGAGCATTCCAGACACTCATATTCACCAAAATAGATCTAATTTGCCTCAGAAGAATTCAAGGAATTTACAAACAAATGAGAGTTTAAACCCTGGCCCCAAACATTCTTACGAAGTGATGGTAGAATAAAATCAGTTGTAAAACCAGCTAAGAGACTATTATGCATTGGTTAGGTCTTGTTGGCATTGTTTGGTATACAGGAATACCCCATCACAGGAATGCTATCTAGCATAAACACTGATGGGAAAGACCAAAACCTGCTATCAGCAAGAGGAGACATGTTGCAGCCAAAGGATGACCAACAATCAGAAGCAGGTATTTTCCAAAAACAACTATCTTGTGGGTCAGACACTGGGGCAACAACCCAATACCTTTTTATTGTTCAAGTTGTGCAGTGAATGAGATATGGCCCATATATGTATAGTATCTTACAAACAGAAATCCACATTAATTTATATTAATTTAATCTTTGTGTCCACCATTAAGGCACTTCAGAGAGGCAGAATTCAGTCTTGTATGTCTGGATATTTCTATGCCAATGTCTCTAATAAAAAAAACCCTTCATTAGAAAAGCACTGTTCAATTCAATGGTATTTCCTTTGAGGAAAGGAGAGAGGTTGTCTTCTCAGCTAACATCTTCTCTATAAGAGATAGAGGGAAACTGTAACAGGTCAAGTAAGTTCCTGCGGCACATTAGGGTATCTGTGAGACCTGAAGCACCACAGTAAGAAGGGGTGAAATATTTTATCTCAGTAAGTGAGATGATTAATAAATGAAGTTTCCCAGGTCATTTTTCACAGTAATGTTTCAGCCTTGCAATACTGTTTAGGAAGATATAGGAGCCAAAAGCAATACCATGCAGGAGCACATCTCCCAGATACAATTTTTTAGGGTGGTGGGGAAAAAAAACAGCATATGGCATTTTTGTCTGCCTTATAATGCCTTTACTAAGACACTTTCCACCACTGCTTACCCCTCTTGATTTAACCCCAATATCAATTTGAATGTAAATGGACATGCACTAAGTAAGCAATTTTATGAAATACCCTATTTTCAGAGACGTATCTGTTAGGGGGATTTACTCAAGTGCAGTAATGCAATATTTTTCACTAGTTATGAAGAGTTCAGATATAATGTTTATTTTCACTTGAATAACTCAAACATCAGCTTCTGAGATGGCCTAAGCCTCCAGAGGATGTCAAGAGACCTTGATATATATTAAAACAAATAGTTTTAAAATGAGGAAATTTTAAGTGTATGAAAGTCATTTTCTCTGTATATGCAGCCTTGTGTATTTAATTTAAGCCAGAAGTTTTCATATATCTGAAATTCCAAGCTTAATAAGAAGTGAAAGTGTGTTTATGACAATCATACATTCACACAGTTTTCAGTCACCCAGGCTTAGTCTATACTGCAGGGGTTTCGCACAAGAAGCCTTTTGTTTAAGAGTTCTTGCGCAAAAACTTCTTGCACAAAAGTGTGTCTAGAGCTCAAAGCGTATCACAAAAGCAATGTGCTTTTGCGCAAGAGAGCATCCACACTGCATGGACACTCTTGCGCAAGAAAGCTCCGATTGCCATTCACAAAATGGCCATCAGAGCACCTGTGCAAAAACCGTCCGGAGCATCCAGACTTGCCTTTTTGTGCAAGAGCTGTAGTACAAAAAGCACTCGTGCAGAGTTATTCCTCGTGCGGAGAGGAATAACTCTACCAGCAAAAGCCCTCTGTTCTGCCAATTTACTTGCACAAAAACTCACTTGAGGTGTGGACACTTCGCCTGTTTTTGCGCAAAAACCTTGTAGTGTAGACGTAGCCCCAGAAAAGAGCCTATCTTTCTAAGAGTGCATCCCCATTTTGGGGAAGAACCTATGGGGAAGAATCTAAAGTCTGGGAAAAAAGGCAGACTTTAATAATGCCAAAAATGCTGAATCCTGATTGGCAGACTCACGGGCTCCACTGTGTCTGTTGCCTTATGGAAACTGTATTGGAACATTTTTTACTGTCCTAACAGAAAAGAGATTCTTCCACAGTTGAAAAAGTTTATTTGCATGTATCACAGCTTCTGAAGTAATGTACCTGAGAGGCTCATTAGAACTCCAGGAGCCAGCAGCTGAGGAAGTGATTCTGAGCTTCATAGATCCCTGAAGAACAAATTTGCCAAACTACTAATCCAAATTACATCCACAGAAGTTGTGCATGTACCTGTTGTGCTCATAAAACTCATTTTTACATGAAAAATGTGTCATTGGAGGCATAACTGCCAATTTATAAGTTTCACATATCTTCGGCGGATGCAAATACAGAACCACATGCAAATTTTGCAGTCATATAAAGAGGCCAGTGAAGAAGCTTTGGAAGGGATTTTCAGAAGTACCTAACTGTCAGATTTTTAAAAGTTAGTTAAACATTGCTCCACTCAGCACAGCAACATCTAATCCCTCTACAGCCTGCCACCTACTGGTGTCTTTCAGGCCTGATCTAGGCATCAGGGAGATACCTCAGCACACCTCTACAAGGCATGGAAATAGACATTTGCCTAAAGAATGGATTTTCAGGAGCCAGCAAGCTAAAAGGGGATCCACTTACATCAGTCAAGAGGCAGGAGCCACACGTGGCAATCCTCAACCAATGACACACACACTGGGACCTGTCTGAAATAATGGGACCTGTCTGAAATAATTGCTAATCAAGCTCAGCTCTAAGGACATACTACAGTTGCCAATGCAAGGACATATTCACTATGTAGTGAAATGCTGATGGATTAAAAAGGCATATCCTTCTCCCTTTGGAAATCCCCTCAGCACTTCTACCACAGCAAGACATGGCTTGTCTTTATTCTTCTGAAAGCTGCTTTTCAAACAGTGCACTTCATTTTTCTTAGTATACTGACCTGACAGTTGACTTATGAAAAAGCATACAAACTAAGCATAAGGGTTTAAATAATTTAATGGCTACATAGTGTCATCAAATATGATTAGAGCATGGTCAAAACAAAAACAACTCATCACATTTTAGGTACATCATCATCAGAGCACACTGTAGAAAGCTATCTATGTTTCAGAGATTAATTTTGCTGTTGGCACTAATTGTCAAAGTTTCCCTTCTGACCTTGTATATTTTGCAGGGTGATAGGCCTACATGATAGAATGGATGTTTAATTATTCCAGCACTTCTGCACTGTGGAACAAGATAAAATACACCAGGCTCACCTTTTCTCACAAAGGCAGAACAGTGCATGAAGCTGGTATTTTTGTACTTTGATTTTATTCAAATACAGAATGTGAAATTTGCTTTTGGAAACACATGGATAGTGAGGGGGAGGAAGAAAATATAATTTGTAAAGGGCACAGAAAAGCTTTGACATCTCTCTAGCATTATACTAAAGAAAGCAAATATTGCTTTTGAAATCCAGCCCAGATAAAATATATTATTCTCTCTAGCCTCAGAGAACTGATCCCAATAACCATGGGCACATGATAATAATACTTTTTCAAGACAGCATTAAATCTGATAGGCTACACAGCACTGCAGCTGCAACATTGTTTCGGGAGCTTTTTCCCCCCTCCCCATTTAACTAGATAAAGAAGGAATATCAAGATCACTCTCTCTGATATCAGCACTATGGTACATAATGGAAAACAAGAGACTGTTTCAAACTATTTTCTGCAGTTTTATTAAAGATTGAATCAACCTTGTCTACTCTCAGTACCTTTACTGACTCCTTGTAAGAAATACAAAAATATATTTTCAAAGCTGAGAGCACCCACCTACAGAAATCTCATTGCTGAACATTGTAGAGGCCACTGTTCTTACGTGATCTTATTCAGTAGGATTTGTCAAAATATGAATTGTGTCTTTTCATTTGACATGTTCCCTGCTATTGATTTCCAGATGACAAAACTAATCCAATGCACTGGGAAGTCAACAAAAACCAGGTTTGAAGCTTGAGAGCAGGGGAAAAGCTTTCCCGGAATTTTCTGCCCCAGGAAATGGAATGAGGACTTGTAAACTTTAGCCTGTTTTTATAATGTTGAAATGGCTCCTTAAACTGCATAAGCTAACAGATTCAGCTAATTAATAGCTACTTAAACTTGACAAACTTTTCAATGTTGCCTTTATAGTACAGTAGGTATTCAATCATTTGGGGTCACCAATGCAGATTAAGTAGTCCCTAGATATATATGGTATTACAAAACTCTACTCAGGCGGGATTGAAAGAAGGGCTTAAAAAAGTCACTGGGATAAATCCTACTAATGTAAATATTCATTTGACTTAAATGGATCTTTGTATGAATAAGAAAAAACAGGATTTAACTCTCTGCATGATTAAACCATTTTATAAATGCTATGAAATAGTAGACGGATCCCATATGCAACTTTCCAATGAAGTAGAGTGTGAGAGATGGAGACAATGATAAAATTGTAACATACCAAAAATATAGTTAGAAGCCTCTTGCCTAGGGTTCACTGCTATTACTTGTGCTCAATGTTTCACATCAGCACCCTTCTCCGGTCACTGCACGGATGTTTCTTGGGCTTTCATATATTGTGTACACAAGTGAATGCAAGTCAAACTGCATCCCATACAATAAATAACTAGTACTAGGACACCTAAAACATCGCATGCTACCTACTAGACAAAAGAAAAAATGTAGTAGGAAGTGGAGAGAGATAATCACCCCTAAAACTTGTAATTTAATGTAAGGCTCTGCTTATACGTCTTTGGCCCTCTCCCCACCTCCCAGCATGCTTTCCCAGGTTCTGGCCCTTTAAATTTAACAGCTGCAGCCCCAAAGTACAGTAATCACAATCACCACCCACTTTTGCAGTTGACAAATATTCTTACCTCCTGTTCTAGTTTTCCTACTGTGTTACTTCTAAGGAAATGTTATGTCCTCACATCAAAAACATGCTTAAAAATATACATTTCACTGGTTATATAGCTAGGGATGACATCTAGACTCCCTGGAAGGTAATTGCCAGAATTATTCTCTTTTAATGATCACCAACACAAGTTTGCTTCTAGTTCTCTGAATCATTCATTGTTCTGGCTTTCCAAAATTAGTTTTCAATAAACAATACAGAGTCTGTAAATGTTACAGCTTCCACTCTTCAACCATTTGCATACCGTTCACAACTATGAAGTTTGGAAAAGTTAAACGATCCTTCCAGAAGTGCTGGAGTTGGGGACGTGTACACAGATCTCTCTCTGTCTCTCTCTCTCTCGCCTCTGCTCCAAACACAGAGGTGTGTTAAGGACCAGGCCAATAATGATCTTGCCTAATGGTCAGGGCAGGATCTGGTCTTGTGTTTGGTGCAGGGCTCAAGGAGCACAAGCCTAGTGGCCAGATCCCAACTCAAGTTATCAAGCCCAGGGAATGGGCCAGGAATTGACCTAAAGGTCAGAGGCAGAGTATTGATCAGAGCTGGGACAGGAGCCAGGATCAGAAACCAGGAGAAGGAAATCAGGAATTGAAGCTGGGAATACAGAGCATGAGCAGAGGCGAGGAAAGAGCTAAGAATAGGAATAGGGAGCAGGACCAGAAACATAGCTACAGGCACAGAGCTATTGAGCTGGCAAGGACTCAGGGCTGCTGCCTGCTGGGGTCCTCAGCTAATCAGAAGGCCTGGTTCACTAGCTGAATCAGCTGAGGGCAATGAGCTGTGTCTGAGTTCAATGGTTGGTCCCTGACAGGGCTCAAGGAGAACTGCGTGTTCCCTGGGAAGCACAGAGTTAATAGGTGGGGCAATCAGTGCTCCTGGTAACTCTTAGGATTCAGGGATGGAGGCACTCTGGACAGATACAGAGACAAAGTGACGTCCCTACTGGAGAAGGGCAGGGGGGAATTGTTCATAACTCCTGATATCTTACTCAGGTTAAAAGAGTAAAAAGATGCACAACAGCTTTTAACCGAGTTAGCAGCTCCAGTTCAATCCTATAGGGCAGACTGGAGTTGAACTCGAGCTTCAAACCAGAGTTAAAAGCAAAGTTGCTGTGTCTTCACTGCTTTTTTAGCTTGGTGTGGATAACCCAAGTTAACAACACATCTTTATTTTGCAGTGTAGTGTACATACCCTAAATCATGGCACATTGCCCTTGTGAGCCAGAATGGCTAGCTGAAGGGAGCAGGAAGTACAACTCCTCAGCTAAAGTAAAGCAGGCCCTCTGTCAATCTGCTTACTCCAAGGATATGATAGCTTTCAGAAACACCTGGTAACATCTCACACTACTTTTGCTTGGGCACTGTGCCTCCTTCCCAGCCTGGCTCAGATTCAGAAGATCCATAAACGAATTATGGAATGGAACTAAAACATAGTGACACACAACTGCACCATTGGTTAAAGCATGACAAAGCAGAATATACTGCCTACTCAATTTTTTTTTTACTTTTTCAAATTGATTGTTTTCCAATATAATTCAGCAAATTTAAAGATTCTACTAAGTGTATTAGCTAATGCACTTAAGAATCTGGATGAATATTATCCAAAATTGCTGATCTTGTATAAAGACAATATTCAATTAGTTGCCAAGTATTTCTTTACCTACTTTTTTAAATAACATCAATGCTGACAAGGTTTCCATTACTTCCTAATTGTCATAGTATTTTTTCAGTAAAAGGCTGGTGTGGAATGAGCAGTTCAGTTGCTCAAACATTGTTGATTATTCTAACCTACTGAGAACCACATCTTGACCAAAGCCAGATCAAATGGGTTCATGTAAATGGGTTCTTCTAGAGATTTAGGTGCAGAGGAATATAAACTTCCTCCTTCAAGGTGCAAAATATCAGCAGAGCCACTTCACCCCTGTGGCAGAAGCAAAGGGCTGTGACCTCTTCCATGGAAAGGGGAAATTTGGTCAGCAGGATTCTGGAGTTACAGACTGATTGGACATTCCCCAGTCCACTACATGCAGCACCTGTGATGTGAACACCGATTTCAATAGACATATCAGAGATATGGCTACAGAGGTCAAATAGTTGTCCTCCAATCAGATAGTAAGCAGTTGAATCTCCACCACAGACTCTGGTTTTGTTTGTGCTATGTGACTTTGAAAGAAAAGAAAGGATTTGGTTTTGAATACAAGGATGATTCCTAACTTCTTTAATGCAGAGCATCCCCCCTCACCCTACATAGATAATTTGGGGCAGAGAGTATGCTGCAGCACTGGGAGGGTGCAGGATGCATCACTGAGGAGGGAGACATGTGAGGTGGTTAAATGTCCTTCACTTTAGTTTGTGAAGGACATACTGCCCCAGTATGGAGAGATACCAGTTATCTCGGCCACGGACCTGATTGTGCATGACACAGAATACTTGATAGGTATATTTCCTGCTTCTTCCCTGCTGTCCCCAGTTATAATTTTTGCTGTGAGATTGGCAGCCTCCTCAAAATAACCTATTCATGCATCATCTCTCTTTAATCTGTTTTTCCCCAAGCTTTCATAACCAGAAAGATCAGATCAGTCAGTGGTTATTTATTTCTTAATCCATACCAATGCTCATTTCTTCATCTGGGATCCTGGAGGAACCGTTACTAGCCAAACCCACTGGGAAGAGAAAACATTTCCCCTAACTCCTAATTTACCCAAATGAAGCATCAAGGCTGAGTTTCATATAGGGCTTTGGCATTAAAAACAAAATAAAAACAGAAAAAGGGCATCAACTGGTTGCTAACCTTTAGTCAGGTGTCTTATTTCAACCCAGTATAGACCAAGAGGTTCATATTTGGAGGTTGACAGTAGGAAGCCTTTCAACTCTGGGTTACGGGTTACAGAAAAACTCTACCTAATGGAAATGATCCCAATTGTCACCCTTCTCGATAGGGTCGACACAGATGCCAGGGACCACCTTCAGTGTAGAATCTGCCTAGCAGTCCCTGAAGGTCTTGAGACTCCAAGACGCTCTGGAGCAGCTGCTGCTGCTATATTGGGAGTAACCAGTTATTTAGGGCTGCTTCTTCACCCTCTGATTCCATTGGCTGATGAAAACACTAGAAGCAGAATGGGGAATGAGGAAAGAGCAAATGCTTAAGTGCTATCGGATCTTCCTCACAAGACTCACCCTCAACAAAACAGTGACTATCCTCCTCAGGGTTACCAGCAGGGAGAGGGGGCAAAGGGACAACTGCCCCAGGGCCCAGTGATTGCAAAGGGCCTGGAGTTCCCAGCCACTGCCACAGTACCATCACTGCCACACTTGCAGCAGCAGTGGAGGCCAGAACCCTAGACCCTTTAAATCAGCACAGGAGTCCCAGCTGGTGTTACCAAACAATTCAGTTTAAAGAATACACTGGATTAGTCTTGATTAAAGAATAAAACAAGATTATTTACCTATAAAGAGAGATTTTGAGTACAAATATAATGCATTAAAGTCAGAAATGGTTAAAAGAGAAATAAAGATTAAAAATGCTGTCTAGTAATTAAAATTTAAACTAAGACTTGGTTCATGGTGAAATTTTGATCCAGACCTGCCAGTGACAGGGCTGACCAAATTCTCAGGTGAGAATTCTTCCCAAAGTCCAAAGGAAAGTTTCTTTGTTTTTTCAGATGAAAATCCAAGCCAGGGAAGGAGAGAAAAAATACTTGGGATGTTTTTGCCTCTCCTTTTTATAGTCCAGCCATGCTTGGAAATGCATTTTCCTGAGGTTTATCCCTTGATAAAACTCATCTCACAGTTGGGAGGGAGACAAGAAGTCTAATGGTGAAAGAGGTTCCATGTTGTTTGATAAAATGCAAAATTAATTTATCTGTTCCTGCCTCCTTTACTACTAAAGAATGGACACTTGATCAGTGAGTGACAATCAGCTCTGATGACTTCTGGCTAGAGTCATCAGCTTGACATTTGAGAAACAGGTTTACTCCCCTCTTCAGACTTGTTGGATAAAACACATTATCATCATAATTTCAAGTTATAGTCATAACTTCACTACATGTGTTTCACAATGATATTACTGACTAGAGCGTTATTCGTTTTCAAATATCTCATAAGGCATATTTTGCACAAGATTATTACAGTAGAGTGTAGGGTATGAACACAGGAGTACATTGTGTCACAGGAGGGAAGTGAATAAAGTGGAAGAATGGGTAGAAACTTGTCACATGGAAGGAGACTGGAGGCTAGTACAGACTACAATGGGCAGCATGGAAGAGTGTCAAAAGGGGCGAGCTGTGGGAAGAAAGGAGTTCTGAGCTGTCTGGGGTAGATTTCTACCCTATCACATGCTTGTGGACCAACTAAATATTTCTAAATTCCTGATGACCATGAAGGTTGAATTGCCACCCCCAGAAGGCAAGACCTTTCCAAAACACGTGAAATGTACTAGCAGTGTATTGTGAGATTTCTTCCAGGGCCAACTCTTGGCTGTCGGTGTTCTAGGGATTAACTGTAGTCTCCAGGTCTGGCGATCTGCAATCTTTCAGAAGTGCTAAATTTAAAATACATCTGTCTGAACTCTTTTGATATTACTTTCTCAGATGCATGTAGATCCTTTAAGGTCCACTAAAATTATACACGTTATCTACACATACACACAGAAACTCATTTGGAGTGCAAGCTGAGAATAAGCAAAGCTAAATTTTCAGCTTGCTCCCTTTTTATAGAATCATAGGGTTGAAAGAGATCTCAAGAGGTCATCAAGACCAACCCCTTTTTGTACCCACTCAAAATCAGAGTCACAGACATATGAAACTACACTATTCAGATGCAAGCAGGTAGACATCTGTAAACTCAAGGGTTAAAATTTGCACCTACTAAACTCATTATGTAGTTTGTTGTGATTGCAAACTTTTAATATTTCCTCAAGCCCAAGATTTGTAATTGTTCAGTTGCACAGGTTTAAACACCCGTAAAGCATGCCCATCTACTATATTTCAGAGAATTTGTCAGCTTGTGTGTTTGTGCATCTGCCTGTCCCCCATCCAGGGGACATTCACCCCTCCCACAGGCTGTGAACACTGCAGCTGCAGTGGTCATGGAGAGATACTTCTCACCTGGCCCCACACTGCTATGGTGAGAGGGGGCTGAGGTTGTCCTGGCTTCCCCTGGCAGACTGCATACTGAACTTCTTATCCCCAGCCCAAACCAAGAACAATTATTTAAATGAAGAAATGAGTTAGGGACCCAACCAATGCTGGTTAATCTTCTAGTTAGATATGTTATAAAAAACCTGTATATCCACAAGTTGAGGCTTGGCTGAAAATTTCCCCTGACACTTGGTAAAAACTGTGTTCCTGAAATCACTTGAGTACAAATAGACACCACATTTTGAATTTGACTGGCAGATAGCAAAATGTCCGCATTATAGGGGCTAACTGATCACTCCACTCAAATCATCTTACTCTCTTTATTGTAACCCTTCTTTCAGTTGGAGTGGGCACAAGAAGTGTCAGGTTCAATATCTAAGGGTTCACATTCACAGAACCACCCAGTAACCTGGGGAAATTTCACACTACCATCTGGACACTCTCCGAGGCAGTTCTTTCCTTCTCAGAAACAAAGAATCTGTGGTAGAAAGCATTTTTCTTTAATAAAAGTAACCTACCATTAATCTGGGAAAGCAGCACAAGCAGCACTCAAACATATAGGCATGAGCAAGACACCTACTGCAGAATAGAGTGGGCAATGTCTTTTGCTTCAGGTTCTCAAATCTAACACCAAAGTGCCTGTAGTGCATCTTCTCCCTCTCCCCCCTTTAATACTTGATTCACAGTTGTTGTCCCTGTTGAATGCAGACCCAGAGTAGAAATATGCATCTGCATAAATTCTCTTCTCCTCGAGGGGAAGGGCAAAACCCACCTTACTTGCCACCTCTGACTGCCTGCTCACCACTTCTGCTGGCTGCCCATCAGTGAGTTTCCACTGCTTTGACATCTATGGGTCAGTCTCTTAGGGTGTGTCTACACAGCAAAGTTATTTCGGAATAATGGCTGTTATTCCAAAATAACTATGTGAGCATCTACACAGCAATTCTGTTATTTCAAAATTATTTTGAAATAATGGATGGCTTATTCCAACTTCTGTCAACCTCATTCTATGGAGAATAATGCCTATTCCAAAATAGCTATTTTGAAATAAGGCATGTGTAGATGCTCCACTTCTCCTACTTCAAAATAGCCCCTCAGCAGGGCCATTCTAAGTTATTCCTCCTGGGGCTTTAAATCAAGATAGCATGTCTACATTAGGGAAGCCTACCTTGGACTAATTTTGAGGCTTCCCTGCAGGATAGACATGCTATTTCGAAATAAGCTATTTCGGAATAACTACTCCGGAATAGCTTATTCCAAAATAACTGTGCAGTGTAGACGTAGCCTTAGTGATTGTCAGCTCTTTCAGATTTTTAGCTCTTAGCAGGCTGGGCAGAAACATCATCTCACCAGAAATTATTTCAGCTCTGATTAAGCATTTAAAATAACAAAAGGGCTCCTAATGAAGCCTCTTTAGTCCCATCTTTGAACAGTGAGAAGGAACAAGTTAAACCAGACCAGGGACCCTTATGGAGAGTCCACACCTACTGACTGAGACACTTGTCCCCATCCCTCTTACTTTCACAGCAATTTGGAATTCAAGCCTCTGGTATAATGAAGTCCTTGAAGGTAACATCCTCATTTAGGACAAGATAAGCCAGTTCTGCTCCCCTTTATTCATGCAATAAAGGCAACAACCTTGATAACTGCATTTTACTACCCTGCATTTTAACCATGTTAACCACTTTGTACACCACCACTGTATCAGCTGGATAGCTTGGCATACTAAATGTATTCATGTAAATAGAGTTTGCTCCTGAAGTCTCTCCCCCTCTGAGCAAGCTGCCACAGGAGAATTTATTCCAACTTCGCTGACATCATATTCCCCTTTTTCAAATTCTTTATACCTAAAGACTTACTAAGCCTGTGCTTCTGACATCTCACCATTCCAGAGAATAGGTATTCCAGCTCATTTCCTATGGATTGAGAAGATCATTGTTTCATAACTATTAGTTTGCCATGCTTGTGCCACTCCATAGAATATAAAAGAGTATAGCTGGATGTTTCTAAAGGAAGCTGGAAACGTAATAAATCATACAGCAAATATTCGTGTCTGAATCAATTACAAGATCCATCATGGATTCCAATCCCTACAAAAAATGTTTGCTTTAGTGAGTAATCTCTGCCGAGATGCTCCACCCAGAAGACCTGGAAAAGTCAATGTGGGATACAGAATCATTTCAAATACACCTCTAATGCACAATTAAATTTGAGTACAGCATGTTAAACAGTCAAAGAAAATAGAGCATCATTATGTTTCTTAATCTGAAAGAAGTTAAAAATATAAAAAATGTGATCCCCATTTTACTTCCTATTATTGACATTACTTGCTAATTTACTCTTATTCTTAAAAGCATCTATCGAATTGTCTGAGCTCCAACTAATAATTATGAATGCAACAGAAATAGAACTGGCTAAAATGAGGCTAAAAGGACCTCCCAGCCCATAACCCTTCACAGTCAATTAATGAGTTCTTCTCCTTCCTCTTTTGATTTAGGCCAAGGTGTTTTCATTGATTAGGTAATATTTCTAAAGTGCTATGAAGATGAAAAGCAGTAAGGGGTAAGTAATAACTTAATATTAGAATCACTATCAAAATAGCATTAATGAGCTTGTTCAGATCTTTGGACCTCTGGTGTCACAGATTTAGATTAATGATATTTCCTAGGCACTTTAAAGCATGTGCTCTCTACTTAATCTTTCAGCTTTTCAAAATAAAAGTTATACAATAGGGCTACGTCTAGACTGGCATGATTTTCCGCAAATGCTTTTAACGGAAAAGTTTTTCCGTTAAAAGCATTTGTGGAAAAGAGCGTCTAGATTGGCACGGACACTTTTGCACAAAAGCACTTTTTGCGGAAAAGCGTCCGTGCCAATCTAGACGCGGTTTTGCGCAAGAAAGCCCTGATCGCCGTTTTAGCCACCGGGGCCTTTTTGCGCAAAACACTTTTTAGCTGTCTACACTGGCCTCTTGCGCAAATATATTGCGGAAGAGGGCTTTGCCCGAACAGGGCGTCATTGTATTTGCGCAAGAAGCACTGATTTTGTACATTACAAAGTCAGTGCTCTTGCACAAATTCAAGCGGCCAGTGTAGACAGCTGGGAAGTTTTTCTGCAAAAGCGGCTGCTTTTGTGGAAAAACTTGCCAGTCTAGACACAGCCTAGATGTGTGAAAGTTTGTGGTGACTTAAAAAGAAAAATAGAGTGTTAGGGTGAATGTGTTGCTTTTGAACAGTGCTCAATCAGTGCTCTAGAGGATAAAGTTCTTTATTTAACCCAAGATACGTTCTTGACCGGGGAACAGGACTGACCTTTTTTTGTGTTGCTTTACCTATCAGCCTCAGTACTGACTGGGGTACCATTTTATATGGATTAGAAAATCTTTCAGCCCATTTAGTCATTAAGCCTCTGGTGAGTAGGGCTGGTCAGAGCATTCTCTGTGAAGTCCAAACAGTTTCAGCAATGTTTCTTTCAGCAGGGTTTGTGGTGAGACAGATTTTCTATAGATAGGTGGCTATGGCATGTGCTTGGAGGTGCAGATGACTCTCAGTCAGGCCCCTTCTTTGCCTCAGGGATGAAAAGCTCTGCCCAGAGTCAGGCACTCTAGGCACTTGAAACTGGGGTGAGGGGCTTCTACTCTTTGAGCTGGAGATGTAGTTTCCATCTTGAGGAAACGTACCAGCATTAGCTCTGACTGAGCCAGCCTGCTAAAAATAAAAAGCTGCGGCAGGATAAGATAGATACAGCTACGGTCTCGGTTGATACAGAAGGTGGTTCGCCACTCACACCATTGCTGCTACACTGCTATTTTTAGCACGTTGGCTGAATTGATCCTGCAGAAACTGATTTCAGTCCTCACTTTACAATGCTGAACCACATTTCAAAAACAGGGTTAAAACACAATTCAGTCCCATTCAAGGATGCAGGAACAATTTGTGTAGTGACGGTGATGAGAGTCATTGAACCGAACTGTAAAACCTGTATATGATGGAAACCACTTCAAGTCAGGGGGTGCAGCATTTATAAAAGCAAGCTCACATTACGTTTTAACTATGTAAGGGCATTAACGCTAAAACTGGGTTCAGAAACATGATAATTTTGCTCCTTCTCCCTTTATTGGATCTCCTGTTTCACATTTCAGAGAGATATCTACTTTTTTAATGAATACTGCAAAGCACAAACCTATGTCCAAACAAGCTTTATTCTTCTTCACCTCACTGGATGACAGAAAAGCTATAAAACTCTTTCAGAAGTCAGAGCATTATTAAATGCAAGAAGGATGTAATCAAAGGCTACCTCAAAGTTCAGTCACTTGAGGACAGCTGAAGCACTGGAATGGCTTACCTGGGGGGGGGGGGTTAAGTCCCAGTTTGACAAAGCCCTGGCTGGGGTTGATCCTGCACTGGGCAGGGGGGCTGGACTTGATGACCTCCTGAGGTCTCTTCCAACTCTAGGATTCTATGATTCTAACCACTCCCCACCCCTGGGGTCAGGCATCCTAGTCCTAATGGAAAAACAACAAACACATACCTTTGGACCTGGTGGGGTGGGTTGCTGCTCTAGGAGTAGGATCGCAGGTGGGTCCCAGACCCATCCTACTTCACCTGACCCAGGGCCTGGCCCCTAACACTGTCAGGGAAATCAGCCACTGGATCCGCAAGGATCCAGCCACAACATGCCAACCACACTTGTGGCAGCATGACAGCCAAGTTGAAGTTGTCTGTCCCTGGGACATCTCCTCCTCTCCTCTCGGGGTATACCTGGAACCACAGGGCTCCTTCCACCTCCTTCGGCCAGCAGAAGTTCTGGCATATCCGCAATGGACACTGGTTTTCCAGCAGGCAAGGAATCTCCTGGCTCAGCAGCAGAGTCAGTAGGCTCCCTCAGCATCCTGCCCCTAATTGCTCCATAGGCTCTGCCTTTTATACCTTCTATTCCTGTTTCCCACTCCTGGTGGGAAGGGCTAGACAAGTCTGGCACTGCCCACTTGGACACAAAGGGTAATTTGGCTAAACTGTCTCATTGCAGGACCTCATTATTTTAGGCAATTGAAAACAAAAGGCATCCACAAAGTCTCCCTTCACCAGAAACCTTATAGCCCAGGATTTAGATAATAGGCAAATAAGCAGATACCATGGAGAATAGAGGGTTAGTAATTGGCAACAGAAGAGGCAGATGGTTCGCATAACTTAGTGATACCCAGTAGTTAATTACATACATAGCTAATCAATCTGAACTTGCAAATATAGGTTCAATCTCTGCATTTTGAAAATTTGGCCGAGCAATGCATGAAGAAATTGTATAGTCTCCTATTGATTCTCAGTTCTATGTTCAGCTTTGCAGTTTATTAGTGCTGCTAAGTTCATATGTAATCATAGAATATACTTATTATATCTTATTTCTGTGTTATTAAAAGCAATGCAATGCTTAGGTGTTGTAAATCAACAAGGCAGCTGTAACACATTTTCATTATCAAAAAAGTGGTCATTCACACAATCTATGTTAAGCGTTTACCTTGTAGCCTGACTTTAGGAACCAGTTACAGATTATGACCAAGATTTTCCAAAACATTTTTTTCTATTTGTAGGATTTCTCGTGTGACAGATGATAAAGTGTTAGAATGAGAAGTGTTCCTTCAATCAGAATCAAATCTGTGTGTCTCATTCCATGCCATACCTTATGCATGGAACACCTTGTCTTGTGCTTGCTAACAAAGCTCAAATACCTTGTGAGACAAATCTCTGCTGAGGGGTCACGTCTACCATGATGCCTACAAGAAATTAAGTTATTTTATAATGGATGTTCATTTAACGACTAGGCATATGTTTGAGGTTGAAAATAGCATTGCATATTATCTGTTACATTTACAAGTGAAGAGGATTCCGAAATAGATACTCAAATTTGTGCCACTGGTGATGCTGCAGTATTTCTGGACTCTTGAGAGCTTTCAGAAGGTCAGAAGCAATGGAGAATTGAGAAAATGATTTCATGCTGTGTCTTTAGAGCAAGCAGATGTGCAACTGCCTACTAGCTCAGTCTACATCTCCAGGAATGAGTTGGCATAATACACTGTGATGTGTACAAGGCCAGATCTCATCCCTGTAATGACTTCAGCCCACTAATAGGCATAAATCCTTGTTCTCTTTTCGGCCACCTCTCCAGACCCACATCGTAGTTTAGTAAATCTAAAGGTATGACGGCTATCTGTGTATATTACTTTTCCCTGTTGGCAAGCATATGCCTGCTAAATACAATCCTTATTTAGCAGGAAGGATTGCTGCAGTATGACAGGTGCCCTCCACCTTCATGACTGTTTGCTATTTCAGGGATTGCTGACTGCACAGAACTACTATAGACAGAGTTACTGTGAAAAAAGTTCAGAAGCTTCAGGGGGTAGCCGAATTAGTCTGTACAAGAAAAAACAACAAATGGTCTGGGAGCACTTTATAGGCTAACAAAACATGTGGATGGTATCATGAGCTTTCGTGGGCACAGCCCACTTCTTCAGACTCTGGTCATCTGAAGAAGTGGGCTGTGAAAAAGTTGTGACCTGGATCTGCAGTCCAATAAGCAAATGGACTATGTTGTCCTTCAGCACCATCCACAGTGGCATCTGCAAGTGGAGGAACGAATACTATTCCATAGTTTACATTGATGCAATTGTCCCATAGTGTGCACAATTTTCAAACATACTCCTTCCTAACAGAGCAAGAAATTGACTCCACTGAAATTTCATGTTACATCTCAATCCTGTCTTTTGCTTGGGAACATCAGGTATGATATTAGCAGCACTAGTGGAAAACCACCCCAACTCTAGACAATTTTGGGGAGGCAAAGAGTAAAAAAATGAGACCTAGATTGGAAAAGCAGAAATAATGAATGGAGCAGATGGGTATAAAAGACAGAATGAAGAAAGACTATGAAGGATTTTAAAAATCAGAACAGAGGAGAGTTGGAAGAGAAGCCAAATAGTGTTTCCTTCAAATATCATTAGTTGTATACACAGCAAAAGTACACTAAGCATGGCAGACAAATGTGTAACATTACTAGTAATTTGTTAGTGTAACAATTTGTATGATCTCAAAAACTATTTCAATCTACTATCACAATTAGAGTTGTGTGAATAAACAGACATTTGGATTTGCGCTCAGTTCTAATTTTTTTTTTAATCTCATTTGGTCTTGATCCAAAAGTTTTTTGAGTTTTCAACAAATCAAAAATTTTGGGAAAAAATTAGTTTTGTATCATTTTTGAGTTTTTCCTCATTTTTTAGTAAGCAAAAGTAATTTAAAAACAAAATCAGAAGTAATTTTGAATAAAAAAGGTGAAATTCTCAAAAAAATGTCAAAACAAAAACCAATTTTTCTAGATTTTTTTCCACCAATTTGCAAAAATCAACAGAAATTCATATAATGATTTTGGCCAACATGAATCTGCATTTTTCACCTTAAAAAGTTTCATCAGAAAAATTTTACCCAACTCTAATCATAATGTTGAATGGATTAGTTTACACATTATGTTCCATACAACTCTTAGTACAGATGATTTGTTTTTTCTAAAGCGTAGGATGTTGTATATAATATGAAAAGCAAAAGAGAGACAGGTCATGTTACAACTTGTCAAGATAACCATTTATCAGTCCAAACATTACCTCATCTCTTTAGTCAATTATAGAGATAAAGAACACAGTGTTATTCACAGTTCTCTAATATTTTGGCAATAAATTTATTTACCTGGCAAGGAAAAGTATAAACGTTTTACTTTGAACACCACAGATACGCATCTGAAATCCAAAGTATTAAATTTTAAAAAGTTCATTAGAGGAAAAAAAAGCTCACAAATGGATAAAATGTGGAATCCTCAGAGGCCGTGTTGCTGGCAAGAGTGAGCCTCAGGTCCGACACTGGGTTCTCAAAATACAAAAAACGCTACACAGGTATCTGTCAAACACAAGCAGTTATTTCCTGACAGCTATCAGCTGTGCCCCTTAATTAAAAGAACAACAGGATAGGAAAAGCGGCATTTCTTACATCCTTTCTGCTAGCCGGGGAACCCGTTTTGGCTGCGGATGAAGTGGGAGACTGTCTCAGCTTCCGAGGTGCTGGTACCCAAAGCCCATCAGTGAGGTCCAAATTGCTGTGCTCTGGTGCAGCTTTAAATACTGTGTCTCTACCTTGTTTGTGGCAGTTTGGAAATATCCATTGCTTGTTACAGTATGGCTCAGCTGTACAGCTTGTCCTTTGACTTTGTTTACATGATCAGTACATTTAGGTAAACTACAATTCGTTCTTGCTATAATGGCGTATGTTCCTAGAGGCTTGCTTCTGGCTCATCAGTAGTAGGGAAAAGGGGGAGGAGGGGAAATGCAGGCCTTACCACCCCCATACTTCACACGTACAGAGTTCTTCCGCAATTGACCCCTACAGGCCGCAACATTTGCAAATGTTTTTCAAGCTTTACAATTCTGAACATTTTATAGCTGAATGTAACGGTACAGGAATGCAACTTTAATTGAAAAAATAAACACTTTTAAAAAAATACATATTTCAGTGATGGGAATCTAGCAGAAAGTTTACTTCTAACAATAATAGGTAAAAATCAGAGAAATATGACTTTCTAAGTATATGTCATGCTCATATATTTTGTAAATATATACATATTGACTTTTACTGAAGCATCAGAACCAAAACAGAGGTTTATTTTGCCCTTTAATGAAATTGCTGGCTACTATATTTTCACAGATTCACACGGCCAAATTTTCTCATCCCTATGGCCACTTTGTGCCATTCAGGCAGTTGAAAATTGGCCCAAGGGACTCAATACAGAATTGTCCTTGCACAAAGGATTCTCCTCTGGCAAAAAGCAAGTCTTCTCTACTCTTGAGCTATCCCTTCATGTGTCAATGATATCTACCAAGGGGGGTTCATTGGAGGGTTTTTCAGTGGAAGAGGAGACCAATTCTTGCCCTGCAGAGTTTCCCACAGAAACGACAAGTGTTATCTTGGAGGAGGCATAGTTGTTGACCTAAATCTTGTGCTTTTTCTTTCTTCCTATGCACTTCTCTGTCTCAAGACCACTACTGTTATCCTCATGGTAAGCAGGCCACAGAATGTCATCCAGTACCATCAGCATCAATCTCAAGAACTTGATCATATTCTCTGTACCTTCCTTCCTCCTTTTAATTCCATTGATCAGCACAGTTGGATCTTTTAATGGTGCAATTTCAATGCAGTACAGGTTGAGCCTCTCTAGTCCAGAACTCTCTGATCCGGAAACATCTGTCATTCAGAATGATTTTATGGGTGTGGCCAAGTTTCCCATGGTTCCATAAAGTTTGTTTACAGCCACCAGTCCTAGCTCTCAGTGTTCTGTGCTGTTATTTAGCTCTAATTTACCCCCTAAGTATCTTCTAAAAGCCCAGTAAGCAGTAGAAGTATTGGTAGTGCTGCTAGACAATACTGAAACCCTCATGTTCAGCAAATTCTGTTTCAGCACTGGTCAGGTCCCAAGTGTTCTCGACTAGAGAGATTCAACCTGTATTTTCATGTTAGAGCTTTTAAGGGTGTGATTTCAACACAGTACTTTATTGATAAGTGTTCAAAAACCTCTGTGTTTTCTAATAAGGATGTGTGTTGTGTCTGAAATGGTCAATAATTATAATAAGAATGTTAAACAAATGTTCTTACTTGCAACAAAGAGCTCAATCCTGCAAGATTCAGGTCCTGCTCCCTAAAACAGTTATGTATGTGCTTAACTTTATGCACCTGAGTAGTCCTATTGAGTTAAATGGGACGACTATTGTACATAAAGTTTAGGACAGAAGTAATGGTCTGTAGGATTAGCACCTTAATGAATTAATAATCAATACCGACAAACATCAGGACATTATAATTAATGGGACTACTTGCAAAAGGACTGTTCATCTGATTAAGTATAGCAAAGATTGAGATACAACAGTGAATGTCTGCTTTAGGATATTTCTATAGACTCCATCACTGTCATATTACCTCTGATATCCTCAAAAATTACCTCTGATATCCCCCTAAATGTTTTCCTTCTGGTCTGAGTCCCTATGTCCATTTCTGTCTTCATCCTTCTATGACAGGACACATTCCAATAAATAGTATGATTTCACAATAAATTTGCTATATGTACTATAAGGCGGCTAGAAAGCTGATTAGATTGTCAGGCTCAACAGGTAGTGATCAGTGGCTTGATGTCTAGTTAGCAGCTGGTACCGAGCAGAGTGCCACAGAGGTCAATCCCAGAGCTGGTTTTGTTCAACATCTTCATTAATGATCTGGATGATGAGTCCTAATCTTCCAGTCCTAATCTTCTATGATATTTCATGAGCATTTTCTCTGTGGAACTCCCATGAGTGGTAGTGATATTTACTTGGGGCTGGTTGAAAAACAAATTTTTCACACAAAAAAACTTAAGGTTTCCAATTTTGTTTTCATTTTACAATGTTTATCTGGCCAAATTAATATTTCTTTATACAAAGTGAAACAGCTCTAACAAGAGAGATTGACTCTTTACCCTCTAGTTAGGGTTGTCCCCTGGCAAGTGGGAGACCAGGTACAAGTCCCTGTTCTGAAACAGGCAAAGCAGGGATTTGAAGCTCTGCCTCCCATTTCCCAGGTGACTGGCCTAGCCACTGGGCTCTTGTCTTTTCTGGAAAGGGCACATCTCTCCTTTTTAACCAGAAATTCCATCATGGACCTGAGAAAGCTTCCCTACTAAGGTTTTTTGCAAAACCAATAAAAAGATTCAGTATCAGTGAATTAACATTTTCTGATGAAAACAAAACAAAAACATTGAGTCAAGAAGAATCCTCAGCAGGATTAATTTTAGACCTTGATCAAAACCACTACCCTCTATATACAGTTGTGCGTCTGTGTACATAGACATACAAGTACACATAAAATACTGTACAGACTTCTTACTCTTTGCCTCCATCCCTTTTTCTCCTCCATCCCACTGTTTTACTGTCTACTTGCAGAGACTTAAAACATTTTAATAAAATCAATGCAGAACAGTAAAAATAAATTATATATTCAAAAATAATTGCTCACCCCTAATTGTGAGATATATATATATATATATATATATAAAATAAATAAAATCACGCAAAGAGTTTTCTTGTCTGCTTTTTTTCTCCTACAGTGTTTACACATGCTCAAAACTTTGGATGTATAACTATAAACTAAAATACATGGCCAAGCAAATATGCAAAGAAAGCTAGCTCTCATTGTCACTTAGGTTTAAGCTTCTATGTTGCAGCAGTGGCTCCAGAAGCTATTGTAGATGAGGCTGGGGGTGGGGGGGGGACGACAGAACTCAAATTGTATTGACAGCTTGTACTTAAAATGTAGCTTTGCAGTTTATGAAAGGGATATTCAATAATATTCAAGAAGGATGAGATTTTTCAAAGAAGCTATGGAAGTTAGGCAAATCCCAGCGAAAAATACTGTAACTTAACTCAAGCTGTATAGTAAATACTATGTGTTAGAGTTTTGCCATTAACTTCACTAGGTGCAAGATCAAACACAAAAAAGGTAAAGAAACCTACTAGACATTTTCCCCATTACACTAAGGATGTTTATGTTCAATACAAAATGAAATTATCAGATATTGGAACTAGAAAATTACTACAATTAATAATCTCTTTAAGAACAATTTTAAAATCAGAGCCTGGTAAAAAATAAAAGCGAATGTATAATAAAAATGAGTGCTATTTATGTGATGTACAAACCAAGACCTGATTCTGCAAAATCTTAGGTATACATCTTGGCTCAAACCCCCAGAGACTCAACCAGGGACCTCAAGGGCCACAACTTCAGCTAAAAACACAAGGTGCATGCTTGCTAAGACTATAATAAATTCATATCCTGTGCAGGTCAGGCACATTGGGGGACATGTAACATCCACTCACTAGTGGGTTACATATGCACATACTTAAAGTAAAGTATGTGAATAATCTTATTGAAGTCAATAAAAATACTCATAAGATGAATATTAAAAACACACGCATAAGCATTGGAAGAATCAGGGCCTAAAACGTTCAACCTCTAAGACCAAATGTCCTCAATGATCCAATAATCCTTCACACTTTAATTGTGAATGCAAGACAAAATATATTATTGCACAAATTGACAAAGGATGCCAGGAGCAAAACCAAAGAAATAGGCCTTACAGTGAGCTCTGCCTTAAGCGGTAGCTTTTATAGGAACAAAGATTCCTACAGTGAGATCACATAACACCAGAAAACTCAGATGTCTAAGAAACAGCAAAAATATTTGGTTTTGTTGTTTCCTTTTCCCTCCCTCCCCCCTCCAAAGAAAGCAAACTAGTGTGATACAGAAAGATAATTTGCAACTGATGGTGTCTCTGCCAGCAAACATCTAAAAGCCAGTCTGGTTAGGATTGCCACTTTGAACAAACAGAAAGGAACAGTTTCCCTGGCAACCAAGGCTAAAGCTCTCAGAACATTTCCTGTGTTGTCCCTTCCCCAACTCAATCTGACACACATCAATCACAGGTTTCATTTAGTTAACATTTATTAGAATCGGATGGAAGAATTCCTGTTGTTAGGCACAATACAGAAACCAATATTAGAGGAAATTCTTATTTACAAGTGGCTAAATTGCCGTCTTACCTCTAGCTCCCAGTAACGGACAGCACAGAGCTGTGCCATACTAGGAGTACCTCAGGCTCAGAGGATCCCAAACTTCTTTCTAAGGGTAGAAACCACTACTGGCCATCACAAATAATATACTCACCATGCCACACACGCCAGGATGGAGCAGCTTTGCTGGCTCAGTGCATTGGGATCATCCAAATCAACACTGATCATTCTGGACCATTTCCTGCTCTTTCCCTACCAACCTTTGAGGGGGAAGATGGATCAGACTCACTTCCCCTCTTTTCCCTCTCTGGATGCTTGCTGGAGAAATGATAAGAGCAGGCAAGCCGTGTCTGGGCCACAACCTTGCTCAAAGACTAACTGTGGTGTTTGTGATGCTGTACACCAATTTCAGTGCAAAAGGCAGTTTCCTAGATAGTTATTTTGATATGTTGAAAGAAATCAGTCCTTAGTCAGTCCATTATTTCAGTTCCTTTCACACTGCATTAACTATCCCTCTCCCTTCTCAAATCTCTTCATTAGCTTCTTCTCCCATTTTGCATGCAGCCTAAGCTCACTTTCACATCTTAGTCCTCATCACTTGCTATGCACAAACCCTCTGTCATCCCCTGCTGACTTTGTGCCTTTCTTCATGCTGCTTCACACACTTGGAAAATAGTCTCTCAATGAATATATGCAAAGCTGCCTCCATTTCCCCCTTCAAAAACTGGAAAACTCTCCTGGTAGAGAAACTATTTGAAACTTAGCACCTAACCTATGTTGCATTTTACCCTCTTGGGCATTTAGACTGTAAGCTGTGTAGGGCAAACATAGCTCATTTGCCAATGTTTATTTGTTATACAAACCTAAGCAATAAATCCTCCCTATTCAGATTTGGGCCCTTTGAATCAGTCAGGAGGTTTAGTGCAATTGGAAACTGGCTCCAAATGGTCAGCAGAGAATTGCCCTTATGGAGGGGAATTCTCTGCCGAAGCAAATGTTTCATCTCCAAGTCCTGCACCTGCTGACCTCCCCCCCCTTCCTGCCTCACACTTCCTTGCTATGAGACTGTATTGAGTGCTGGAGGAGGCATGTCAGGGGTGAACAGCAGTGTACGGAGTGGTGTGGCAGACCTACAAGGAGCTATGTGTATCCTCCACTAACACTGGGTCCCTAAACCAGTGGCATAACTTAAAGCTACCTCTCTGTAGCTATTAGTGATGTTGAAGCTGGCCTTTAGCCAGTTCCAGCTCCCTGATTTCTATCTGATGCCCATAAAGAGGCCCAAACATATATATCCAATAGAGGCTTTGAAGCAGGAGAGAATCTGCAACTGGTATCTAAACTGGAATTTATTCTTAATACCAGGACTCTAACTTTGTTGACTTGTAACATATTTGTTAGAAGGGACTATAGAGGCCAGCCTCTAATTTTTAAGGTATATGATGTTCTCCATCACTGGAATACCCTATAGCTAGTTTAACTAGCCTGTCTAAACTAGAAACACATGGACTGTGCAGGTCAGCAGAAAAAGATAGATGGTTTTTAAGTCAACAGAATTCTCATATGAGGGTCTGCTTTTCATTCAGGGAGATTTGTATCCATCAATAGACACTTATATTAACTCTAACTGCCTATTAGGTGAACAGCTCCCAAAACACTTCAATCTTTGAGTATTGTTAAAAAATATATTTGAACATCAATGTGAAGAACTTGTATGATATCTTTATATTTGATGTTAGAATTTTTGTGGAATAAAATTATACCATATCATGTTTGCTATTGGAGAGTTAAATTATTTATATACACATTTTTAAAAATCAGTGTTCCACATGTTCCCTAGATATGCATCAGACTCCTTTGCCAGTATTGAAAAAATCCATTTCCCATTTGTCAACACATTGATTACTCTTCAGGATCATGATTTCCAGCAGCATTGCATATTTTTTCAGTGCCCGTATGTCTGCTGCTGTAAATTAAGCAAATGCAATACCAGGTCTGTAAATGACCTCAGTATAAATTCTCTGTAATTGTTTGTATGTTGCTGGACTTCATAGTAATGAAACACATTTTTGTGACTAATAGAGTGAAGGTTCCCCTTAAACCACAAACATACAGAGTGATAGCATCCGGCTGACAGGCACTGCACACTGCTTGGGAAGGGAGTTGCCCTCTACTGGGCCCTGGGGCTCCTCCTGACTCAATTGCTGACAGTTCCACCATCCAGAGCTATGGCCAAACAATAGTAAGGTAGTTCTTCCCCTCCTAACAGAGTGAATGACAGGAAAGAGCCCCCAGCTTCCCTTTTTTTTTCTTCCTTCACTGTTTTTCTTTCCTATTCACATAGAGATTTAATACATTTTTTAAAACATTAATGCAGAACACAGTGAAAACAAAAAAACCCCCAACACTTCAAATTCAAAAATACTTTCCCATCCCAAAGAATTCAATAGTTTGCTACTGAATAAACTGATTCAAAACACTGATAAGAGCATAGAATCCTAGATCATAGAATCATAGAGCTGGAAGAGACATCAGGAGGTCATCAAGTCCAGCCCCCTTCCCAAAGCAGGACCAATCCCAACTAAATCAAGCCAGCCAGGGCTTTGTCAAGCCGAGACATAAAAACCTCTATGTATGGCGATTCCATCACCTCCCTAGGTAACTCATTCCAGTACTTCACCACTCTCCTAGTGAAATAGTTTTTCCTAATATCCAACCTAGACCTCTCCCACTGTAACTTGAGACCATTGCTCCTTGTTCTGCCATCTGTCACTACTAAGAACAGCCTTTCTCTATCCTTTCTGGAACCTCCCTTCCAGCAGCAGGAAGTTGAAGGCTGCTATCAAATCCCCCCTCATTCTTCTCTTTTGCAGACTAAATAAGCCCAAATCCCTCAGCCTCTCCTCATAGGTCATGTGCTCCAGCCCCCAATCATTTTGGTTGCGCGCCTTTTGTTGGTTGCCCTCCATTATTATTAGCATAATAATTTTAATTTGTGAATGACAGCATAAAACCATTAAAAATCTAAAAAATACCCAAAGAACAATGGCAATGGCAGTCCCAAACAATTTATGTCTAGTTTTAAAAATGGACATTTTCGCTTGCCCCAAGTGCACAAGATCTATACAAGATCAACTTGTGAAACTATACAACAAATAATGACTGCAACCTGGAACAGATAAGGAACATATGAAAATCAGAAAAGCTCCTCCATGCCACAAAAAGGACATAACATATAAAAGCTCCACAGTCAAATGGTGCAAAAACGCTTTCATGGCACTAGTCCCCTCAAAAGTTCTCCATTGGAGATCACCTATATTCTTTTCAATCAATGTCTTGCACACAATTTGCCTGGCTGGCTAGCTGGCTGGTGTCCATCACCAGAAGTTGTCTTCTCCATACTGCATTGAGATAATCAACAAGCATTTGAAAATAATGAATCTTTATCACAAGCATATACAAAAACATATGGCCTGCCCTAAACTATTACGAGTACATTCAAAAGACCTATTAAAAGGTAAACAAAGTGCCAGACTCCTCAATATCAAAATCCACAGCAGGAGCAATGGGCAGAGAGAGAAAGAAACAGATGGAGTCTGTGCAAGTTAACAGGATAGAGTGCATTAGAGGGAAAGGATTGGGTGGACTGTGGACTGAAGGAAGAAGGGTAGATCAATGGAAAGGAAGAAGAAGATGAAATGAGTGCATAAAGAGGTAAATGAAATAAAGGACGGATTAAAGTAAGGAAAGGAGGTAATGGAAGTAAGAGAGTCTATGCTTACAGCGAGAAAGCCTTTCCCTATCGAAGTTTCTGGGAGTTTACAATTGATTTAATTGCAGCCAGGATTTTATCAATAGGATTGAAACATACTCTAATTTTTTTTATCTGCACATCTGTAAAGAAAGTTAGCACATTGGAGAAAAGTGGTTTCATATGTGCTCAGTAGCTAGCATTCTGTAAGTTGTGCACTTGTGCAGCCGCTCAAGAGAAATTCAAATGCCTCCCAGATGATCAGCAGAGCATCCACAGCTAGTTTTTGTTTGTTTTTGTTTCCACTAGTGTGCCTTAGTGTACGTAAAAAAAATTATTCCACAAACGTGTCCAATCTTAAGTAGCCCAACCAGTCATAGCAATGTGAAAGAGGAGCATTTTTCCCCCCATTAAATTGACTGCCCACTTTCTTTTGAAAATAAGGGCCTTCTGATAGAACGTTGGTCAAAAAACCTTGTACTCCTCACAAAACAGAAAAGGTTGTTATAAGTTTTATATCTGCTTTATCATCTTATAAATTGCTAACTCTTTCAGTTCATTGTAATCCAGTGAATAGTCTACCAATCTAAAAATTACAAAATTTGGGAAATGTACATTATACATCTTTTTCTATTACAATGGGAGTGGTGTTTATTCCTGAACCCGGGATGAGCAAGGAAAAGCTACACATATTTCAGAATCGAGAGATTTTATGTAATAAGAAAAGAAAAGGATGAGAGAATCTATCTTAATAAACCAAGAATCAAGGTAAAACTTTATCCAAAAGATTCAAACCTGGATTTTGTGGGTGATGACAGAATTTAATTAATTTATTTCATTATTGTTAATGATATTTTTGAGATGTACCTCAGATAAGACAAAAAGTATTTCAGTAGTGTCACAAGAATATTCACTCTATTATATAATCCTTATTAATCATAAATCAGAACTTTGCTTGAATTTATTTAACTGGATTTATTTCCGTCTTCCAATTAGCTCAGTGGAAAACCAGTCCTCACTTAAATTTATCCAAGTGTTTTCAACTTCCAGTTGAAACAGTTCTTCAATACAGAATATACGATACTTGTCATGAAATAACAGTGACATTCATGTGTTCTCTGAAGCCACCTTCATACATATATCAATGCCAGGAATATTAAGCACTATTAAGCCTCAGATCAGCTAGCTAGCTTACTTAACAGATGCCCTCCTATGCAATCAAAGTTGATGCAACCTATTGGATGCAGCCTTCAAAAATTTCAGCAGCTTCACCCATTTTATTGTCTTGGCAAATAATCTGTTCAGTGGTTTGAAAATGTCATTCACAACAAAGTAAACAAGACATGTTCCATGTAATGTGTAATGGAAAACCTGGGCAAAATGAGCCCATGCAGTTATAGTCCAAATATAACACAGGGGAAATGACAATGCAGTGAGAACGTTCACATTCTGAAGTTCTCATTGCACCATATCTCAGTAAGGAGTAACTGCTACTCTCTGTGGCAGTAAGTGCCCTCAGCAGGACAACAATCTAAAAGTGTTAAATAACTTCATTAGCTAGGATCATTAGGCAGACCTAAATGTTCAAAGTAATTCAATTTCTTTAAGAAAGCCCAGCATTTCTGTAATGAGGAACAATTCTTGTTAAGAGCTTATAGCATTTCTCTGGATCTTTCTTTGGTGCTGTTCATAACAGCAAGAGACCGTGTTTCCAGAAGTCTTCAGTTGTACAAAGGGTTCTCTGAAGCAGTGCACAAGTTTTTTGACTGTACAATACACATGAACGGCAGGTGACACAAGCAGGAGATAACAAATGTCAAAAAGCTAGTGAAGAGTAAACCTCAAAAGATGTGGTGTTTCAGTTCAGTTGAGATAAGCAACAAAAAGTTGCTTTCCATACCAGCTGAATGTCTAAATTAGTGCTTGATATCTTGTGGAATCAGACTTCCCCAAAGCTAGAACTGCACTACCAGGTTATTTCAAAATAAGTTATTTTAAAAAATAATTCCCAAAATAACTATTTCAAAATAAATGTTATTCCTTTTCACAAGCAGGAGTTATTTAAAAATAACAAGCCCATTATTTCAAACAACAGGCTTGGTAGTGTGGAGGCTAACCTTGTTATTTCAAAATAACTCCCCAGTGTACACATGCCCCAAGAATTTTTTCCAGGGCTTCGTGTTCCAAGGCAGTCTAGAAATACTCTTAAAAATATCCTCCATTGTGGTCACTCTATGCCACAGCTTCCAATCTTGGCCACACCTAGCAAATGCAGAGCTACACAAACAAAACAAAGGAGGGAAAGTGTTCTGAACTTTTAAACCTCAATACAGGGTTAGTGTGAGGTCTGATTGTACATTGTGCTTATTTTATCTAGACCAGTGTACCTTTTCCTAATCAAACTAGAGAGACTAAAAAAAAAAAAGTAAGCAGCAGAATAGTCCAGGTTTACTGGGTCCTGCCAGCCTTCCTTTCAGCCTGCTTTTCTATGATATTGTGTAGTCTGCAACAAATATATATTTGAGAGAATTTGTCTCTGAATTAGCAACTGTCTGTTCAAGAACTCCTCCTCAATGGTAAGAGCTAGCACACCAAATCTGGTATGCAGCTTCCTCTTCCTTACCTTGGTTTAAGTTAGGAGATTTGGTTGGGGGTGGGAGTGAGACTACAGCCTTCCCTCTCCCCCAATTCATACAGGAATGCCTAAAACCATTCAGAAAAGGAGACAAACACCAAGCATGTGAAAGGGGCTGGCTGAGGGTGTGCCACTCTCCCCATCCAGGAGTGACCCAGTCCTGAGTCTCCCACTCTCCAAGCATCATTTAGAAAGGGCATAGAGGCTGCAGCTCCCCCCACTCCCATTGTACAGGAACATTGGTGGCTGTTCCCCTTCATCAGGGAGTGAGGGGAAAATGAACAGTTTGCTGCATTCCTCAGTCTGGCTGCAGAGCACAGAAGGCAGACAAACCTGGACCTGCCCCAGCTGGGGGACATGAACCCCTCTCCCGGTTGGGCCCACTGAAGCTGCAGTGGCCATGAAGAGGTGCTTCTCACCTGACCCCTAGCTCCAATGGTGAGAGAGGGCTGGGGTAGTCCTCTCTTCCCAGGGCAGCCTGCATACTAAAACCCTCATGGCCCGCCCCACCCCGAGCAATGATTTAAATGAAGAAAAACAAAAATTAATTGAGTTAAGGATCCAAGCAATCCCTGGTAAATCTTCTAGTTCTAAATACAAGACATAATAAAACCCTGGTTTTTGTAACAAAAAACAAAAACAAATAGACTAGTAGCACCTTAAAGACTAACAAAACACATGGCTGGTATCATGAGCTTTTGTGGGCAAGTGGGTTGTGTCCACGAAAGCTCATGATTCCATCTACATGTTTTGTTAGTCTTTAAGGGTGTGTGTAGACTACATGGGTCCATCATGAGGCTTACAGGAGCGGTCGACAAAGGCTTCCCTTGTCAACCGATCCACGTCTAGACTGCCGTGTTGTGCCCGGATCAGCTGATTGTCGGCACAGCGCGGCGGCCATTTTTATTTTAATGAAGTGGGGATTATTTAAATCCTCGCTTCATTGACTATGTCGAGTAAACTACTTTACATGGCTCCGTTGACAGAGCCATGTAGTCTAGACACACCCTAAGATGCTACTAGTCTATTTATTGTTTTTTTAAGTTTTTCCTGTTACAGACTAACTCAGCTACCCCTCTGAAGCTTTTGCAACAAAGTTATTGTAGAGGTTTTTGTATGGGCTGTTTGCTTTGTTCTTGATGAGTCTATAAACATCCATATGCTTCAAAGAACACATTCTAAGACATGTAGTTTGGACATCTTTAATATTATTCATGTGTTGTCAGATAATGCAATGAAGTCTTGCTTTATTGGGTAGCTACATAAGTTATACCATAGCAGGAACTTGGTCTTCCCTGCACCTCAGACCTTGCAGAAATTGAGCTGTTTTTCTTTCATGAATCAAGAGGTCAGTTGTTTCATTGATTATATGATTCTTGTTTGTCTTATTTATTTATTTTTCTACCAAATCAAGGCAAGTTCTTAGAATATATCCTGTTTGAACATATACAGTGAAACTCCCACAAAACACAAGTAGTATGGATTTTCGTTAATTACATTTGTGTAATTAACATCTCCAGAAACATGATTTTTCCTGATTACAGATCTGGAAAGTAAATGTGAATGGAACATGGCTAAGTTATGCATTTTCACATGTTGTAAATAGGAAAATACAAACCAGTATGTTAATATTCATGTGGCTTATTGGAGTAAATCCTGAGGCAGAACTGCATATTTGGTGAAATCCATCATTTAGGACAAAATGAAACTATGGGTCTAGACTACAAGCTTCTTTTGAAAGAGAGCATCCACACCTCAAAACTGGATTGAAAAAGCAATCTGCCTTTTCGAAAGAAAGCATCCAGACTGCATGGACACCATCCAGACTGCATGGCCACCAGGGCACTTGTGCTTTTTTTTATTGCCTCTTCTTTCGAAATATATCCCTGGTCTGCGTCCACACGCGCCTTTCAAAAAAAGTGTTCTTCCTTGTAATTTGAGGTTTACCAGTGTCAAAAAAACCCTGCGTTCTTTCAATTTAATTTCGAAAGAACACGATTGCAATGGGGACACAGGTGAAGTATTTTTTTTTAAAAGGGCAGTTTTTTCAAAAAAGCAATGTAGTCTAAACATACCCTCTGTTATGTCACTTTATCTCTTTTGGTAAATTTCAAGCTGTTTGAGTGAGGTTCACACTTCAGATAATCTAAATCTTACAAAGCTAGGTGATAACATTGGTTTAATGAAGGATTCAGAGCAGAAAGTTAGATTTATTTTGAGGAACCTAAAATATATTTCTCCCTCCCCCCAAAATTATCTGAATCAGAAATTTAGCTAATGACCTGTATCAAGATGCTGCAGTTAATAGGTATGGCATAAGGTTAGGGTAAGCCAACTGTTTAGTCCTAGACTAGAAGCACCTATCCAATTCTGACCCACTTCACTTTCTCTAACCTCCTGCAGCACATTTCAACTTATTTATATTCTGTGCAAGACTCTTACTGAAGTAAATAAGATTTCTGTAAGAGGTTCTATGATGCAGAGGCACAAATCTCCCCTCCTGATGACTGAAAAGTGCAGAATTCATCGCTCAGGTGGGAATTCAAGTACATATGTGATTTTTGCCAAATTATTATACAGGCGAGGCTAGGTCTTTGATCAGCTTTGCATAGCTATTCTGTAATTCTTACAGTGACTTATTTCAGAGGTATTTGCCAATGGTTACAGACACAAAATAGGAGCCACGAAGCCAGAAACTGTACAATGACATTCCTTTAACCCAGGGGTGGGCAAGAGGCTGCCAGCGGGCTGCATCCAGCTCACCAAGCCACCAGATCCAGCCCTGGCTGCCTCGCCAGAACCCTTAGGCAGAGATCAGTTAATGTTTTAAAAAGCCAGCTGTTCTCTGCTCCCGATGGCTGGGGAAGGAGAAGAGAGACTTCTCATGCTGTTTGAGCCCCCCAGCAAAACCTCTTAGCTCCCATTGGCCAATCTCTCAGTTTCTCGCCAATAGGAGAGGAGAATTTTTGATGGGAGCAGGGGCAATGTAGGAAGCCTTTTTCCTCCCTCCACCTTCCCCCTCACTTTCCCCCTCCCTCTCATGCCAGGAGTGGAGCCATAGGGAGCAGCCTGCAGCCGACAGTCTGTCCCAGGTTTCTGCTGGTAAGCACTTCCCAGCCAGAGCCTGCCTCTGGCATCCCAGCCCCTTCCTTCCCCAACCCTCTGCCCCCCACCCACACATACCCAAATCCTCTGCACCCTCCTGCATCTATACCCCCTCCCAGATCTGGCACCCAATCTCCTGCCCCAGATCACAATCCCCTCCTAGCCTAGGTCACATCCCAAAACCCTGAACTCCAGTCCCCTGCCCTAGGTCACAACTGCCTCCACCCAAACTCCCTCCCAGACCCCATTCTCCCTCCTGCACCCCAACCCCTTACCCCAAGCTCCCTTCTGAACCCAGACTCCATCCCAGACCCTGGAATGCCTCCATTAATATCCTGGAAGAGTGCGGCCCTCGACCACTTTTCAAAATCCTAGAGTGGCCTCCCATCAAAAATTATTGCCTACCACTGCTTTAACCCAGTCACACACATATACACATTTAATTTGGCCAAACTGCTGTCATGTAATTTCCTCCTTATTTTGATTTCATCCTCAAAGCAATAATCAGCAACTTTATCATGAAGGGAAAAAGCACAGGCAGGACTATTAAATGTAATTAATTGTTAATTATTAATAATGTCATACAAATAATTTCTCCAAGACTTTCATGCACAATAAATGTAGCTCACATGAGGTCTACCAGAAAGCTGGATAATTTGCAAAAAAAATAGAAAATATAATGTAAGAAATAAATCAATATTACTAGAGGCAAAATAAAGTTTTTTTACCATTTCTTATTTACATCATTTAATTTTGGGGCTAAAAAAAACAATGGTGGACAATACTCAAATGATCAATGTTAGGAAATAAGTGTTACTGGGTTGCTTTGATGGCATACAATTGAATTTTACACATGAGAAAACTGGGAACAGTAACAACAAAGCCATTTCCATGTAAAAAAAAGATAAGAATATGTAATCAGGAATTTATGAAAAGTCAAACTCATGTACCAGTGTTTATTTTTCCTTTCACAGTTTCCCCTCCCCAATCCACAATCATTAATAAATATAGCCCCTAGTTAAATTAAAATTAGTGAAACTGAACTGCTATTGATGGGCAGATATTCACTTGCCCTATATGGATTAAACAGAGTTGATCATATTAGCATTCCATCACCCAGATGAATTTGTTTTCTCCTATATCCACCTTCCTGAACACGCTTATCAATTTCCTCACTGTGGCAGGAGAAATTTGCATTTGCAACAATACTGCATCATTTGTATTGTTATTGAACCCTTTGAGAGTCATTGCCTTAAATAGTTTTGCTGACAACATGAAGCATTTCACTAAATTACAAAAAAGTCAAGTAAAGACCTGCTTTCTTTTTCACATATGGAAGATATCAGAACAATGTGGACATAGACGGTACAACTCATTAGTTTGCAATGGCTTTCCACTTATCAGTGCTGCCTTAGGGTGATACACAGAATCTTCCATAGTACAGTATTACTTTTAGGCTCTACAGCTCATGCATCTTGGCATGTTGGAAAAAATTAGCTGGCTCTATTGCTGCTCCTGTTAATATCTCTCTCTGAAGTAAAGGCCTTGCCATTAAATCCATCCTTTTGTTTATCTCTCTCTTTTGTCCAAGATACACACAAGAGAATGCCTCTGACAGCAGTGAAATTTAAACAAACTGAGAGCACCTCTAGGTCAGTGGGGAAGCTTGTACACTGTAGAAGCCAGTGAAGCAGCATAGTATGGAGATAGAATGAAAGGATGAAAAGAAAATCTGAGGGGCATGAACATGGATGTCCAACTCAGTATTGGTACTGGGGCAATACTGTGATGTGTTTAAATCACTTAAGGCTCAAACCGCTATTTTCATATGTACATACCTACAGTTAGGCACCGGTACAAATGCTCAAATCAGTTTTCTTGATCACACAAACATCCTGAATCTATTTCTATGGAATGGGCACAATGAAAGAGGGGTCCATTAAGGCTGTAGGGTGAAGCATGTTGGGTGAGGCAACTACACAGCACAATAAGGAATGTGTGTTTAAAGAGGAGGAGGAGAGGGAAAGTATAGGCTTTTGACAGCTTAACTCTGCAATGTTGGCATTTTTTTAACACAAGATTGGAATTCAGTCGCTAGGATTTGATTAATGAAACAAAAAAAGACTAGACAATCAGAATGCCTTACTTCATGCATTTTATGAGGTACATAAAGGAGGGCCCTTCTCTTGTGCAGTTTTACTCTACAAAACACTGAGAAATTGGCCTAAGAACTCTGGTGGTAGAGATGGATGGAAGTTTTCCATCAAAATTATTTTTCAACCCAAAATGCAGTTTCCACAAAATCAACATTTTTGATGGAAAAGTTTTATTTTTTTTCTGAAGTTTTTGATTTTCAGTTGAGAAAACAAACGAAAAGTTGGTTTGGTTCAACATGAATCAAAATATTTCTATCTGTTGTCATAGGGTTGCCAGATGGTTTCAACAAAAATACCAGACACACTTGACATTACATCACAATCTACATTACATCTTATTTAGAAAATACCGGACATTTATATTTTCTCAATTTGTTTCCCAAACAGAAAGATCAAATACTGGACTGTCCGGTTCAAAACCGGACACCTGGCAACCCTATCTGTTGAGCCAACCAGAAATGTTTTGTTTTAAGTCATTTCAACTTATTACCCTATGTTGTTGCATTGTCTCATGGAAATTGTAGTTCCCAAGTCAGGTGCTCCTGTTCTCTCCTATGGGTTGGACTCCTTGGCCAGAGACTGTATCTCCAATCTTTCTTGCCAAGCCACACGGTGCTTTATGGGAGTCATGAGTACTGGTGCATCATGACAAATATATATTCCAGCAAAGGTGCTCCACTCAGAGGAGAATGGGACATTAGGTACCTGAACTACAACTGCAGCAAATGAAATATTTCAAAAACTGAATTGGGAACATTTTCATTCAAGAATAGCAAAATGCTTCATTTCAATCAAGATCTCAGAACAAAAATCTTTCACTACCATTTTTTATTTCAGAATTTTTAGAACTTTTCATTCCAAAAACATTTGGAATTTCAACTTGCATTGCAAATTTGGGATGAAAACAGATGATAAAATAGAATTTTCCACACAATGGAAATTGTGTGGAAAATCATGTGGAAGGCCTCATGCACAAATAATAAATGTGAACCGAATAAAGCCAGAACTTATCTGAAGCCCTGCCTTGTTCACTACACACTGTACAAAATACACATTGTGGATAAAATTCACTTTTGTACAGATAGGCCGTGCTACAGCTGTGAAACATTAATATCCCACGTAAGCCCAGGGATGGATTTCCAGTGAGGCACTGCTGTCATGTGTCTAGACACAATGACATTCTAGTGGTGATTAAAGGTTGAAAGTGAGATAAAAGTTTCAATTTTTAGAGAAAACATGAAGGTCAGCTGTAGGTGGGGGACAGGTCACTGAAGATGCTGTGCATAGGGGTGCGTAAAGTATAAATCCAACCCATAAATCTTGTCTTGGACATCTGCACGGGGGTGAATTTCATAAAATATGTGAAATAAGTGCACCTGAAGTCCTGCCTTTTGATCTGAATCTGCTTTTTGAGCCCTGGCTTAATTTATACATTAAGGGCGTGCCATGAATGAGATGAGATTAATTAAGACCAGGCTCACCGAAAGACCTAACAGACTAAATGCATGTCATACAAAATAAAAGGGATTCAATCTGCTCCTCCCAATGAGAACATGCTTAATACCACAGAGGTCACTAAGTGGTTAGGCAAGACTTCTTCGATGCTCTCCTTACATATCACAAAGGAATGATAAAGGGCACAAACAATTTTTACTATGATGTTTATCATTAGCCCGAACAGAGTCTGACAATTTTATTTAAATGAATCTAATCATGTGATGATTATAGCAATATAAGTAAGATATAATACCCTTCCATATGCACATTTGTCACAAAGTATGGCCAACATTTTCCTTCCCTGTGCAAAACCCCAGTAAATTGACTTTGTATAGTGGGGTTTTTTTTAGGGGTTGGCAAAATAGAATTCATGCACAAGCCTGCACAGCCATTCCCCAAGTACTAGTCTCCATAACCATTATACTTCCCAACACTAAATAGTGTGACTGCTGTATTACAAGAATTTTGAATCCACTGGTCAACCCTTGATACCAAAATCCCTCCCTGCTGCTGCAGGTGATGTTTCCACAAAACACAACTGTACAGCACACAGATATGTGCTGACCTCTGCAGCTTCTTTCCCTCCATCTTTGTGGATACAAGTAAGAGGATTTATGGAGGATTTGAACCTGTTTGTGCTAATGCAGCCAAACAGCCATGTTTTGTCTCTGATGTAGGTAATCCCCAGAAAGTATCTTTATTAATACATTTGTACCTGTTTAATATGCCATGGTGCTGCTTAATCTCAGTTAAACGCACATATGGAAACTAATTTCAGGCATTGCTGAGAAGCTTAAGATAAAGACTGTAAATTGCCAATTCATTTATACAGTTTTAAAATGTTTCTTCTTAGTCTAAATGGTTCTTTTACAGGTGCCAGTGAGCAGAAAGATAATCACTGTACCATTTTCCTTCATTATTTATTGGTGTTGCCATAATCTTTTGTATGAAAAAGCTGGTCTACTTATATCAACCAATAAAATGCATATTTTAAATTACCCTGTAATTTGGGCCTGTTGGAATCTGACCTGGATGCAACAGAATGGAAAATTAGGAAGGTTGTCAAGAGACAGATGCTTTATATTTTCTTAAAAACTGGTAGGATTGATTTTGTCAGATGGTGCCTGAGAAGAAAATAAATGTTCATTACAGGTAAACACATCTAAGGAAAAACAGAATTCACATCATAATAATACTGACAGCTGACCGTGTATAGCATTATCAAAATAATAGCAAGTGATTAGAGTTTAATTTATCTATCATTTAAAAAGTGTTAGCCTGTCAATCTCAGAGGTCTAGATTCATACTAAACTATTTCAATTGTCAAACAAATGAACAAAAAAATTGGACCCCTCCGAAAGCTGCATGTCCATATGCCAGTGTGTTTGAAGTGGTTTAGATTATTTCACTACTCATTTGACACTTGACTAGTTGGGAGGCTGATATATTATTTTTCAAGATAATTTTAGAAATGATCTCAAATGTATGTCGAATACCATCAACTCATTGAACCAAAACGAGATGCCATTTAGAGTAGATTGTGAAGATACTGATCAAAGCATGTAAAAAGTAAGTAGCAAGATAGATAATATTTTAGGTATTGAAGATGATACCCCACAGAGAAATAGAACTGTTCATATCCCACAGAGCTATTGTTTTAGGCTTTCAGTAATGCAGTAGGTAGGCATTATTCCTCTGTTTAACCTTGGCTCAAGTTTGTAGGTTCTCTCTGCTACCACACCAGCCAGAGAATTACTTATTTTTATTGAAAGCTAAGACTCTTGAGAGCAAGACGAGAGCTTTAAAAAAAATAAAGAGTGGGTTACTGAGCAAGAACAACACATTCCACATCAAACCTTAATTTCCCAAAATAGCTCAACAGCACTGAGGCTATGTCTAAGCTACATTCCTCTTTCGAAAGAGGAATGTAAATGAGACCGATTGAAAATTCAAATGAAGCAGAGATTTACAAATCTCGCACTTCATTTGCATAATCACGTGAGAGCGCTTTTTCAAAAAAGGGCTTTCGAAAAAGAAACCACAGGGTAGACGGGGTTCTTTTGAGAAAAAAAAAAACCTTTTTTGAAAGAACCTGTACTCCTCATTTTTTCAGGAGTACAGGTTCGTTCGAAAAGAGGTTTTTTTTTTCCTCAAAAGAACCCCATCTACACTGAGGTTTCTTTTTCAAAAGCCCTTTTTTGAAAAAGCGCTCTCACGTGATTATGCAAATGAAGTGCGAGATTTGTAAATCTGTGCTTCATTTGAATTTTCAATCGGCTTCATTTATATTCCTCTTTCGAAAAAGGAATGTAGTTTAGACGTGCCCCTGTCACGAGCCATAGATAGCCAGGACTATGACATTTTTAGAACTAGAATAAGCCACAAATGAGCAATCCATGAATGATTTTACAGTGAAGGTGCCATATCATTAGTATACTCTATAGATTTTGAAATAATGGCAAGTATAACTTTTCTGCTTTCAGATCACAAGAGTAATCAACACAAATTCTGACTTGCAAAGAGTCAAATCCTAAGAATTCATCCTGCTAAGAATATACTCCTTGCATTCCTTTCTATGTGAGTTTCAGAAGCTCAGCATCTCAGAATCTGGCCTTATGTTATCATCAGCATGGACAGAAGATATATTCACTGTTAAAGAAGAACTACAAAATTATATTGTAGTGACTGGCCATCAGAGGACAGAAAATGTTGTTCAGAAAGAAATGCTGCTAATATAAACAAGATCCTGATTTCCTGGTATAGACCATCACATTACAAATTTATTGATCTGCAAAATATCCCCTAAGCACATCATCATTAGATCTGATCAAGGTGATTTTGATTCATTCAGTGAGAATGAATCATTTACTGGCAAATAATTTAACCTCTGATCAGTGGGAAAAACTAGAAATAATAAGATACTGTGTGTATACTTTTGGACATTCTCTAAAGTTCATTGGATGCTAATTATTATCTAATTACTTATTTGATGAAAATACCAAAATTGTCAATTTGAAATGTGTTGTAGGTGTCCCAGAATATGAGAAGAACATGATACGTAAGGTGATATATTTTATTGGACCAACTTTTGTTGGAGGAAGAAGCATGTTTTCAAGCTACACAGATCTGTGGATGTGTGGGTTGGTTGGTTTCTTGTATACAGTCATTTGTAGGATTTTACTGTTTTAGCTAATCAGATAGTCACATAGTAATCAAACCTGTAGATAAAGGGAGCACTATCACAATCCTTAATCTTGATGAGTAGAGGTTAAAGAGATAAACAGATAACTGTCTGATACCACCTAAAAAAAGAGCTCAACGCAAGCGTGAAAGCTAGTCTCTGTCATCAAACAGAAGTTGGTCCAATGAAAGATCTCTCCAGTAGTCTCTAGCCACCTACAATAAAAGATTAAAAAATGACCCACACACCAACAACTCTCAAAGGAATTAAGCATACCCTCAATTTTTCCCCGCCACTACATTACCCTCCTACAACTTCATATTTAAGAACAAATATTTTGTCCAAACCATGGAACCATCTGTAGGTACTAGGGTGGCCCCTTATCACAGGGTGGGTAGCCCATCCCCTTGGTAGACCGGGCGAGGTGCCTCATCCCATGTTCTGGCTCTGGCTCTAGCCTTTATTTGCCAGGCATTAAGGCTTAGCGGCCTAGTTGGTAGTGCCCTCAATCGGTAAGGCCCAACAACCTAGCCTCTAACACCCCAGTCTGTGGGGCAGCAAGGCCCAGCGGCCTAGTCTATATTACGATTGGTTCACCTCCCCCCTGGGGATCAAGGGAAGTGGAGGGTAGGGGGGCCCCAGCCCAGGACCCTGTCAGTGTAGGTGTTTCCCACCACTGGCTCGGCAGGGAATCCTCCCGAAGTATGCTGAGCTCAACGAGCAACCTCCAGGTCCCTGCCCTGGGCTATTTCCTACCTTGGATGCTGGCCGGTATATCACCCACCTGCGTCCTCTCAGTTAGTAGCTCTCCTGGTCATACACTTGCCACAGTGGCTGCTGCTGCGGTGGTGGCTGCTGAGGCTGTGGCTGAAGCTGCTGGGTTCTGGCAGGACATCCTTCCCCTCCCATGGTCAGCCCCAATTGAGCTGCTCCTCTGGCTTTTATACTGGGCCTGCTGTTGGAGCATGGATAGCAGGGCTGTGGGGGAGGGGCCTTCTCAGCCCAGCAGGCCTAGTTAACCCCTCCCAGGCCAGTACACCCCATCACACCCCTCAGTATGTCAACCTCTTTAAGGGCCACCTCAAGAAAGATTTTATAGAAAAAAGCACCAAGTAATCCATGATACCTCTATGATATTTTCATCATGTAGAAAGATGACCTCAGATTACCACCAACACTTCAACAACCACCACTCATTCATTAAACACTCTATAGAATGCTTCCGCACCAGTATCAGCTCTCTAGGTATCATGATTAGCATAAGGAATCAAATTCTACAAATGTCTATATACACAAAATCCACCAATCACCGCTCTTATCTTCACAGATCCAGCAACCACCCCACAAAATGCATCAAATATGCTAAAAAATATCTATTATCTACAGGGAGGAATTCAGATCTCTCAGAATTTGCTTAAAAGAAAAATCCTAGTGTATGCACATTAACATGCTTAAAAAAAGACTTCATTTTCCCCAAGAAATAGAACACATCATAAAAATGGCCACCCAAATAACCTAGGAAAACTTGCTCCAAATGCAAGAGGAAAACCCACTGACTGCAGACCACTGACATCTATCACCCCACACTCGAACCTACTAAGGATACTAAAAAAAACTTACATCCTACATCCTGAAAAATGACAAACATCATATCAGTCCTTTCCTCAAAGCGATCACACCACATCTAAGCTTTCAGTACTTGTCCTCAAAGGAAACCTGGCACAAGAGGTGAGCTTTGAACATTTAAATTTCTAGACACCTAAAGCCATAAACTTCTTGTGGACTTTGGGTTTATGGTTCATTAGCACACCACACTGCCTACTATCTTTAATTGCCCTCTTCAAAACCTTTCTGCATAAACACTTGAACCCAAGTTGCCCTCTTTATTTTAAGTGACTGGTTTCAGCATGTAATCTTATGTACTTAACAATAAGACTCAACATACATTTAGCTCAAGCACTCTGCTTCCTTCTCTACACCAGAAAACCTCTGTGTAGCTAAAACACTTGAACCTTCCACCTAATACATTTAGGAAAGAAACTAAAACTGTACTAACTGGATCCTCTCTATGTGCCTTTATTAAAATGTAGCTTATGAAAGAGTAAAATGTTCTCTTCCAGCTTGCCTTCTATCTCCCCATGACAAGCCTCTCAATATTATACTACTGGGGCTCCTCTCTCCAAGGCCTCTTGTACAGGCATTCCACAATTTGAGTGAACAGAACAAAAAATTTCACATAGATTTGGATTTTATATTGTCCAGGAGAAGTGAGCAAAACAACTTCCTTCTAGGTTCCCTGTTCCTAGTCTTAAATTCAGTCTTAAATATGCTACAGTGCTGTTGGAAAATGGATCAACAGAGAGCAGAAACCAAAAATACTGTGGGTTAGATCCTCAGCTGGTGTAAATCACAATACCTGAATGCAAGTTGGTGGACACATGCTGAAACTGAAATACCCACCTGGAGAAGTGAAAAAAACAGATTGACAGAGCCAGAAGAGTACCCAGACATGAACTACTTTAAGACAGGCCAAGACGAGAAAACAACAGAATTCTACTTGTCATAACCTACAGCCCACAATTTAACCCCCCCCCCAACACATTATTAACAATCAATAACCTATCGTGGAAAGTGACCCCTCACTCTCACAGGCCTTGGGGGGAAAGGCCAATCCTCACTTACAGACAACCCCCTTACCTCAAATAAATTCTTTCCAGTAACCACGCAGCACATCTCCATCATAATCATCCAGGAACCCACCCCCTGCAGTCAGTCCCGGCCAACTCTGTCCACACATCTACATAAGCGATTTCAACACTGGACACAACCACATCAGTCACTACATCAGGGGCTCATTTAACTGCACATCCACTAACATGATCTATGCTATCAAATGTCCCTCTGCCATGTATATTGGCCAAACTGGACAGTCTCTACAGGAAAGAATTAATGGACACAAATCAGATATCTGAAAAGGCAACACACCGAAATTGGTTGGAGAACACTTTAACCTTCCTGGGCACTCATTAATGGATCTCAAAGTCACCATGTTGTTTCAGGCCAATTCCACAAGCCAAATACACAGGGAAGTGTTGGAACTTAACTTCATTTACTGGTTTGGAACCCATCACAGAGGTATGAATAAAGACATTGCCTGGCTAGCACACTACCTTCCGCATCCAAATGATTTAAAAACAAACAAACAATGGGTACTTAAGAACAATTTGCAACTTCTCTATCATCTTCATGTAATATAAACACTCTAATTCACTATTTTTCCCCCTTCCTTCTCTCTCCCCCCCATTCCCTATTTATTTTGGATCTGGAGTTTTAATAACGCCATTCATCTGAAGAAGTGGGTTGTACCCACGAAAGCTCATGATACCATCTACATGTTTTGTTAGTCTTTAAGGTGCTGCTAGACTATTCTTTTTTTTTTTTTAAGTTTTTCCAGTTACAGACTAAGGGTGTGTCTACACTGCAGGGATTAACTCAAAATAAGCTACGGAAATTGAGCTACATCAATTGCATAACTTATTTCGAAATAGCTTATTTTGAAATAGGGAACATCTACACAGCACTTATTTCAAAAGAGAGCATTATTTCTGACTTCCCTTATTCCTTGTATAATGAGGGTTACAGAAGTTGGAGTAAGAAGTCCTCTGACTTGACAGTATTTTGACACTATTTCAAAATAGCTGCCTGCTGTGTAGATGAGGAATAAGTTATTTCAGAATAGTGCTAGTTATTTTGAAATACCCTAATTTTTTACTCTCTGAAGCTTTCAAAATACAATAATCATGAGCTTTCATGGGCAAAACCCACTTCATTTTTATTTTTTATATATATATATATATATATATATATATATATATATATATATATATGCATGCACTAATTAAGTGGGTTGGATGTATCCCATACATAGCTGTTGATGTGGAAATGCAGATGTTAATGGCAAGAGTGATTGGCTTTGTAATGCATTAACCAGTTAATGCATTTGTTTAGGCCCAGGGTAACAGTGTCAAATCTGTAGATAAATTCCAGTTCTGAAGACTTTCTCTGTAACTGGTTAGTGAAATTCCTTTGTGGAAGAATGGCTCATTTTAAATCCATGATTGAGTGACCAGGCAGCTTAAAATGTTCTCAATTTTCATCTCTCTCCTTCTTCAGACTCCAATTTACATTCCAAGAATGTTTGGTTGACATGGGTTTAAATCCTTTTTAATTTAAATTTTGTGTATTCTGGACCAACCACTACTATTTCTGGGGTAGATTCATGCATCAAATATCTACAATGACAGGAGTATGAATTTGCCTTGGTCTGACTATTTCTAGGGCACACTCATGCATTAAACTTTCTTTATTATAATAAAATGGTAAAACTGCTGTGGAACTAGCCACTTGGCTATTTTCAAAGCCACCCTGTGGAAGTGATATGATTTAATTCCCTTTTGTCTATTGAAGCAAACTGTGTTAATTGTTTTCCAATTCTCTATTTAGCTATTCAGACTTATTGCAACAACACAAGCTTAACAACAAGAAAGCTATAATATAGATATTTATGTCCATGTATTTCCGGGCTACTATTAACTGTTGTATTCCAGTTGTGCAAATATTGTCTGATGAAAGCCCATAAAAGACAATGGGAGTCTTTCCATTGATATCACTCGGCTTTGAGTAAGACTCATAACTTCAGTTCACAAATTGAAGATTCTCCTGATTCTTAGATTAAAAAAATATAAGCACAGCTTGGAAAGACTAGAATGCTCATTGATTAAAATGATTTGAGATGTTTACCTGTTAGTCAAAAGCATCATGGTATTTGTGTAGTATGCATTAGTACATTCACAGAGCAATTTCATTGCAGATTAGTTTGAGAACTACAGACAATATAAGTAGGAACAGTCATGGAAAAAATATGTTCTAATGCAGTATTAAAAGGGTAAGAAAACTAAAAGCTACACTGACAAATGCACACTTAACGTGCCTTTTACAGATTAAAGGTTTATGTGAAGTTTCATAAAGCTGGAGTCTGAAGGAGGAAAAAGCGAGTGCAATATTATAAGGTTTCATTACTTTTGAAAAGTTATTGAAAATGCTGCTTCATGGTCAAACACTGAAACTATCAAAACTACTTTGTTCATTTTATACTTTACTATTAAATCACAGTACATACAAACAAGATCAAATTAGAACTATTTTTAAAAGGAGAAATGGGCATGAATTAATGGATTTGACCACTGTAGCTACAGAAATGAAACCAGCATAGTGCTGCTCCTCATGGTGATAACTTCTGATACATAGGCAGGACAGCTATGAGGTAGATGGCGGAGAGACCTCTGGGCTGTAACTTCATATGTTGTAGATCCCCAGGATCCAAGTTGTTAGAGTCAACACAACACCCTACATCCTGCAGCAAACATACTAACCATAGAACCAGAGTTTTATTCCTAGCTCTGCCATCAGCCCACCATTTGACCTTGGGTAAATGAATTTAGGTGTCTATGCCACAGTTTCTCCTCTTAACCTTCATCTGTTTTATCTATTTAGATAGCAAGCTTTTTGAGGGTTAGGGAAGAAGGACTCTCTCATTATATGTTGATACAGTGCCTAATACAAATGACCCCCAATTTAAGTGTATCGGTGATACTGTAACACAAGTAAACAATAAATTAAGCCTATGAGAGATCTATGTTTGAAACACTGCAAGTGATTAATAAAAGCAGGTCAACTATTTCAAAATGTATTTTAAACAAATAGAGATGGGCAAATCACTGTGGATAAGAAACGACCTGGAATTTTATCCAATTCTAGAGTGTAAAATAAAGATTCCTTTCCGGCTTAACAGTCTGGTTGACTTACACATGATAAAGCATACTTGGTTGCTAGATGTTACAGAGCAACTGAGAAAAGAACAGATTAAAACAGTGAAAAATTGTATCTCTGGGATACAGCTTAAAATACAATGTGTGTGTGTGGGGGGGGGAGACACATGGACTTAGCACAGAAAATTTTAACCAAACAACAAAACAAATAATCTAATCATACCTAAATAGACATTTCCTATCTACTTACAAATCCATGCTTTAAGTTCCAGGCCATTTCCATGCCCAGTATTCTTTGAAGGCATGACAGTCCTGCCTAGTTCAATTCATCTTGTTCCTTCCAGCTCTCGGCTTAAAACTCACACAAAGAAGAAAAAGCAAGCAGGGTTTCTTTCATTTCAAATCTCAACAACTTTCCCCATTGGCTTTCCTGACTCCCTGCCAACACCACCTCAGTAACCTGAATTTAACTCTTTGTTCACAGACGATTCAGTCTGACTTCCAGGGCACAAAAAGCCTGGATGAATAATCAAACTTTTTTGATGCTTCTCAAACTGTAGTCCTTTCTGAGCTGCTGATCATGTACTATTATAAAATAAATTATTGAGATCAACTTTTACAAATTATGCAGTAAAGAGCACTTATAAAGAAATTAGTACAAAGTAGATATTTTTAAACCAATACATTCAGTTTATGATTGGCTAAATGCTGACAGCATTGCTCATTAATGTACAAGGACACAGAATGAGCCAGGTTCCCAGTAGGGTTGCAAATTTTCTAATAGAAAAAAAACTAAACGCCCTAGCCCTACCCCTTTTCTGATGTCATGCTCCCTTACCCCACCCCTTCTCTGAGGCCCCACCTCCACTCACTACATTCTCTTTTCTTTTGTGTCTCACTCTAGGCCAACCTCCCTCCAATTCACTGGGCTAGGATAGGGATTTGGTGGGCAGGAGGGAGTGAGAGCTCTAATTGGAGGTATAGATTCTGAAGTGGGACCATGGAGGGGTTCAGGGTGTGGAGGAGGCTCTGATCTGGGGATTGGAATGCAGGGGAAGCGAGGGCTCTGGCTGAGGAGGTCAGGCTCTGGGATGGGGCTGGGAATGAGGGGCTTGGTTGCAGGAGGGAGCTCCATGCATTTGTAAATAGAAATTTTCTAATGCCCAGTGACAATTCAGCATAATTTTTTCTTTAAAGCAACACATAAATGTGACTGGAAAGCACTTTTTTTTTCTTTTATGTAACTATACCTGGAATTTTAGAACTCTCAGAGGAAAATGTCAGACGCCCTAGGAGCTCTTTGTGTATTCAGAACTCTAAGCACAAAAAAAGCTCTCCTTTTCAAGCTTTACATTTCAAAACACCATGTTGTGGCTCCAGTCGTACACAGTTTGTCCCACTAACTGGTGGTGTATTTCAAATGGCTAGAAAAGCATCACCTCTGATCTTTAAAAAACAAGGGTTCAATTAGTGCTGCATTTGGTATGGGTAGCAGGATACAGTTCTTATGTATCTTTATTAGACTTGTATAAACAAATCTCATGTATCAGCCTCCCCTATTACCACTCCTAGGGTACGTCTAGACTACAGGCTTTTGTCGACAGAGGCTTTGTCGACAGATACTGTCGACAAAACTTCTGTCGACAAAGAGCATCTAGACTACATCCAGTTCTGTTGACAAAGCAAGCCGCTTTGTCGACATGAGAGTGTAGACACAAAGGACAGCGTAGATGCAATAACGCCTTCTGTCAACAGAACTCTACTGACAAAAGGAGTTATTCCTCGTAGAATGAGGTTTACTGCCGTTGACAAAACTACTGAGTTCTGTCGATTATGTCGACAGAACTCAGCGGTAGCGTAGACGCAGGTATAGACCAGAGTTTCTCAAATTGGAGGTCCTGACCCAAGAGGAAGTTGCAGGGGAGGTCACAGGGTTATTTAAGGAGGGGGTCATGGCATTGCCACCATTACTTCTGTGCTGCCTTCAGAGCACTGCAGCTGGAGAGCAGCAGCTGTTGGCAGCTCTGAAGGCAGTATGGCAACTCTTACTGAAGGCAGTATGGCAAGTAAGTATGGCAATTCTTACTTCTGCTCTGCAGCTGACAAGCAGCTCTGCCTTCAGAACTGGTCTCCCAGCCAGCAGCCAACCTCTCTCCAGCTGCTCAGCTCTAAAGGCTGTGCCACCCGCTTGCAGTAGCAAGAAGTAAAGGTAACAGTGTCACAATTCCCCTCCCCCAATAACCTTATAACACCCCCTCAGAATTCCTTTATGGGTCAGGACCCCCTACAATTACATCACCCTGAATTTTCAGTTTTAAATAACTGAAATAATGAAATTTACTATTTTTAAATCCTGTGACAATGAAATTGACCAAAATGGATCATGAATTTGGTAGGGCCCTATTTATATAGCTCATCACAGTAAATATGAGAAGACTATTTCAGATCAAATCTAACTTACTCCAGAAGTTAATATATCTACTATACATTTGAGAAAGTCTGCCTGTCTGTCCATCCATCCATTCAAAACCACCTAAACAGTAAGAGCTAGTGTAAGCCACACACCTACTGGGTGTGGTGTAGTGGCACTTAGGCTATGTCTACACTAAAGTGTTTTTTTGGAAAAATGGCCATTTTTCCTGAAAAACCTTCACTTACATCTACATTGTAATCGCGTTCTATCGGAAAAAAATCGAAAGAACAGAGGGGTTTTTCCGACATTGGTAAACCTCTTTCTATGAGGAAAAAGCCTTTTTCCGAAAGAACTCTTTTAGAAAAAGGCATGTGTGGAAAGGGAAGAGGGTGTTCTTTCGAAAGAAGAAGAAAGAGGAAAAAGCACAGGTGCCCTAGTGGCCACTCCATCCATGGTAATCAGAGCTTAAATGTGAGATAGCATCCATTCAGTGTGGACGCTATCTTTCAAAAAAACAGATTGCTTTTTCAATGTGCTTTGGCAGTGTGGATGCTCTCTTTCAGAAGAAGTTTTTTTGGAAGATCTCTTCTGGTAAAGTTTCTTCCAAAAGAAGCCTGCAGTCTAGATGTAGCCTCAGACAGCTCGCAGAGAGAAAGAATGAGTGTCTTCTATGGTCTTAGCTAAGGGCCAGCTGGCTTTTAGCTCAAGCAGTAGAAGCTCATGCAATAAGCGCCAGAGGTCCCAGGTTTGGCTCTGTCTGTTGTTGTTACACTAGGACCACCAAATTCAGTAAACAACTTCCTCTTATCATAACTTAAAGCAAAGTGAGGGTTTGGTTGTGCTAGGAAAATGGGATGCACCTGCTTCTCATAAAACTGAACAGAAAAGAGACAGAATCACCAAGCAGGCAAAAGGGGCTGGCTGAGCAGTGCTGCAACCTTGCACACCAGAGCACATCGCTACTCACTCAAATTTGACCCAGTCTAACCTGAATCATGATGGAGGAACTAGCAGACATGACTAGGCCAAACCAGAGTAGAGTTGTGACTCCATGTATCAGGTCACGATGCTTCCAGAGATTGGGGGGAGTGGAAGGAGTAGAATGCAGAGCTGTGCACGTCGGTTAATCTCGACCTGCTTTTGTCCAGTGCAGTGGCTTCTACAACACACTGCTTCTCTGACCCAGTGTAGTGTGTTGCAGAGGGAAAGCAATATGGCTGGGGTATTCCTGCTCGCTGGCAATATTCAGCTATTAAAATGATCCTTATGTCTTGGCAGGCAGCATAAAATAGTTCAACTCAGAGGCTGATGTAACTTACACCTTGGACTGACTCAAGAGTCTTGCTGGTCCCATGATCAGGGAAGAATGTAAAACAAAGTGACTTAAAGCCATCTTTACCCCTAAACCCATGACACAAGTCAGACAAAGCCCTAGATGTTTCCCAACTGCCGCCATTAACAGAACTGTCCATCTTCACTAAACGTAAATCATTGAATGTAACTGTATGAAGCCAAAAAGTCAACTCAGGGGAGCAAGAAAGAGGAGTCTGATCTGGCTCAGACCCAAATCTCTGCATAGGACCCTGAGCTCTATACAATACTTAGTAGCAAGCAAGTATTCTTGTCGCCTAGCACAGCAGCCTTTAATGATTCCCGAAATGCTAAACCAAACTGTATCATTTCAAAAATAGACATAGTATAAAAACAACACATCTGGGGCTTTCAAACTATGGTTTGGGACCCCAGAGTGGGTCAAGAACCCATATTAATTGGATCAACAGGGCTGGCTTCAGACTTGCTGGGGCCTAGGCCTGAAGCTCAGAATCCACCACATTAGACCAAAGCCTGAGGGCTTTAGCCCTGGGCAGCAGGGCTCAGGTTACAGGCCAACCTGAAACACTTGGACTTCAGCTTTGGCTCCCTACTGGGGCAGTGGGGCTTAAGCTTTGGCTGTGCCCTCCCTCCACATTGTATGGCAGGGCTTAGGTGGGTTCTGGCTTCCACCTCCGCTCCTGGAGTCATGTAGTAATTTTTGTTGTCACAAGGAGATCTCAGTGTAATGAAGTTTGAGAATCCCTGTAATAGACTAATCCTTGGCTAGTATATAGTGTTTTCTTCTGAGATTATTAGGATTTTATATTAAAAAAATGTGTCTAGTATATCTATTTCTAAGGTGCCAAATATCATGTTATCCCTGTTTTTGTTTATAAAGGGCAAAACTGAGTCAGAGGCAGGTTAGGGACTTACTCAATAACACTCAAGTCAGTACCACTCTTACAAATACAACCCAGTTTCTCAGCATAAATCATTATTTCTACAGCTATGTTTGCTTCAGTACATGGGCACAATACATTCTGGTGTTTTTCAGGGTCTGAACTGCATTAGAAGACAAACTACCACCACACTATGAGCCCTGGAATCAGGCAAGTAACTTACACGGATCATGAAGTGTTACCTAAAGTTAAGTTGAAGAATCATACTCTGACTCATTGTGTGGTCTCTATGAAGGACGAAATGTATTTTTGGCAGGGGAGAGAAGGAACAATCAGTTGCTTTCCATCAATAGATCCCTGTTCTTTGATCCCAAGAACCAGCAAGATAAAGTGGAAAGGAAATATTTTTATTGAACCAGCCTCTGTTGGTGAGAGGGACAAGCTTTCAAGCTTACGCAGATCTTTTTAGATCAGAAGAGCTTTTTAGAGCTCTGTGTAAGCTCCAAAGCTTCTCTCTCTCTCACCAGAGGAAGCTTCTCCAACAAAATATAGTACCCCACCTACCTTGTCCCACTCATATCTTGGGACCAACATGGCTACACCAACAGCGCATTCAAGAATATCACTAATTTATTACAATGTAAACACTAACCCTGTTCTATATGGATTTAAATGAAGTCTAAATCACTTCTGGCTCCTTCCTCAATGTCAGTTGCTTGCAAAGGAAAAGTTAGAAATGGGGAGCTGACAGGAAGTGCAGGTGATGAGTAGTCCAAGGAGAGATCCTGAAGCCATATTGCCTAGAAGGAAACCTATCTGACCCAGTCAATGGCATGAGAGCTCTAGGTTAACTCCCAGGAGGGGTTTCAAAATTCTAATTGAGATCGTTTTTCTGTTCTGAAGTCTAGCAGGACTCAGACCCTTAGAGAAGGGATGGGTTACTCTCATGAAAAGAGGGGAGAGGATTTTCTGTTTTGATGCTAAGCTCATGATACCATCTACATATTTTGTTAGTCTTTAAAATGCTACCAGACCATTTGTTGTTTTTTAAGTTTACTAGAGTGATAGTCATGAATAAGTACATATTACATATGCATATCAACGGTGAGTATAGGCCTGTAGAACTCAGAATGTACACACAACTGTTAAGGAATAACCTAACCCTAAAGAAGATATCATCCAAGCCCCCCATCAATATGGCTGGTGTACTTGCACAAAGGTTTACATCCCCAATTTTTTTTGTTTTAATGCACCTTTTCTAACAGCTTCAGAAGTTCCCATTACCCATATAAATGACCAGCCCTTTTAGGAATGCTACTAAGTTGCTGTCCTCACAGAGTAATACACTGTAATAAAAGACATGTAGCACAATTGCAGCTGAACCTCACTCTCTCCGGTCTCAGAGCCCAAATATCTACACTGAAATTTTATAGACCCTCAGCCTGAGCTCTGAAAGCCCAAGGCAGCTGATTTAGGCTCTGGGACTCAGTGCTTTGGGGTTTCTTATTGCAGTTTAACATACTAAAGACATCTGTGATCAAAAGTTGGTTAATACTTAAATACTTAAGTACTTAAAACCACTTAAATATGTGGCATGTCAGTGTAACCACTATGTACAAATTTTGACATCTGTAACTGAAGTAAAATGAAAGATATTTGTTATAGATTGTATGTGTCGTGTTTTTATGTTAGGCAGAACTTTAATTTCATGTGCACAAAATCAGAAATTGGATACTAAATCTAGGAACAAGCTATATCAGAATAAATTCACTTTTAGAAAACCAGTAAGACTGATGAAGTTTAGTATTTTTCCACGTTAACCCTGATTATCAGCAATGTAAGAATTAGCATGGATTTTTCTGTTCTACTCCTTATTAAAAGCTGCAATTGATATTAATATGATGAAAGCTGAAACATTGACTAAAGCTTTCAGAAAGATAATCATATTTGAAAACAGAGAAAAACATGCAACCTCTCCATGGAAGTGTTTGTTTATAAATGTATTTTTTCTTTTGTTTCCCCATAGGATTATAATTATAGTGCTGACTTTATTTCTCACTCTGCTTCCTTTACACTATAACCTTTTCTGTTTAAATATTTTTATTTTTACCTATCCTTTCGTTGTAACCTCATACTTCAAAAACAAAAATATTTGAAAGAACATATTGCTTGTACCCTATTCTTGAGCAAAGGTCTTTATCTGTGTCCTTCAAGGGAAAAGCTAGTTAGCTTTAATTATCAGCTTTGCTGTGGAAAATCCATTGGGTGGGACGCAACATTTAACACCAGACTAAATAAATTTAACAATAGGTTTTGAAATTAGATTTCATATCATCATTTTCAGACCTTCTGGTAACAGGAAGCTTGTCATCAGGAGGGGCTCTTAGCGCTTTGCTTGATTTTCAGTGAAATCAAAGTGAGTATTTTCATCTACAGGTAGAAAACTATGAATGTTTCATCTATAGAGGTACATGATTAATACCTATAAATACACATTTGCATCACTGGACTTAAATGTTCATGTGTAACAAATTGTAGCTCCTCAGACACACAGAAAAACAAGCAGTGGTAGGGCTCATACCCAGAAACTTCAGGATTAAGGTCATCGGTCTCTACCCCTTGAGCTAGAGAATAAAACTTTTAGGTGGAAGAATTAGGCTGCACAGTTGAGAGGAACAAACACTTCAGGTGCCAGGTTGGATAACATTTTTTCTGTATGAATCCACGTCAAACAGGAATTAGACTCAACCCACAAAACTGATTCACATAGGCTTCAGCCGTCATCTGGTAACTTTTGAACACTTATCTCAACCAAGATTTAAAGTGGTGTGCAAAAGTTAAGAGAGAGACACCATATTAGTGGGACTATAGAGCTGAGATTTATTTTGTATTGACTAGAGGAGAATTCAAGGCTAAACCATAATATATACCAGTAGCAACTAGCTGTTAGTAAATGTTCTGCTTTTTTCTAGCCTTTGTGATAATTACAGTTGTGTTTAAGCAGCTACAGATGTGCAGCCATTAAATTAGACACATTCTCTCCAATTGAAAGTTGTAAATATATATTTTGCATTCTTTGTTTCCTTTTTAGCCATTTTTTCAAAGAGCAATGTTATGCCTAATCACACAAATGCAAGAACTATACTAATAAACATTATTCTAATTTATTTTATTTGCACAGCTAAGTGCAAACATAATTACTGGCCATAGAGATGTGTGTGAAAGTATTGGATAGGCAAATTCTATTAATAGCTTTGAAAGGATGTGTGTGATTTTTCAAAAGCAACTAAGTGACAAAGGACCATAAATCCCACTGCAAGGCAATGGAATTTGTTCTTTGAAGTCACAGTAGCACTTTGGAGTATCTCACTTGTGATCTATATTCTATAGTTTGAACAGTAAAACAGAGTGGCATTTTGGCATGATTGAGAGGATTCAGAAAGAAGGGTCGTTACGATTGATTGCTGATGGTTCAATACGATCCTTGGATGAATCAACAGGAGACTCTCCCATGGGAGTAGAGATGTTCTTCTGCTGCTGTATTTGACACTGGAATAACCACCGCTGGAACACTGTGAACATCAGAATTGGACACAATTCCAGAAGGATATTGATAAATTGGAAAGTCTTCACCAAAGAGTCATGAGACTAATTAAATGATTAGAAGACATGCCTTTTTGTGATGGTCGCTAGGACCTCGATCTATTTCAGCTTAATGAAGGCAAGATTTAGGGGGGTGCACTGAGAAGTATCTACATAGAGAACAAATATTTGATAATGGGGTTTTCAGCCTAGCAGAAGAAAGTGGCACATGAGCCAATGGCTGGAAGCTGAAGCTAGACAAATTCAGAGTGGAAATAAGGCAAACGTTTTAACAGGAGTAACCATTGGAATAACTTTCCACAGATCATGATGGATTCTCCATCAGTGGCAATTTTTAACTCAAAATTAGATTTTTATTTTTATTTATTTATTTTAGAGACAGGCTCTAGTTCTAAAGGAATTATTGTGGTGAAATTCTATGGCCTGTATTATACAGGCTAATATGATCACAGTACCATCTTCTGGCCTTGGATACCAGGACAACAACAGGGTTGTATTAACCAACAAGCCCACAAAAGTAGCCCTAAAACTAACAAGTTCTGACTAAGGCAGCCAGCCAGCCATGTGCATGTTTACTATGTACATCTGTGCTGTCTAGCCTAAGGCAAAAGATACAGCTAGGTGTCATTTGTGCTCAGTGGAGAAGCAACACGCAAAATGGCAGTAAAGTATGGTGGTAAGGCTGGGAGAGGATGATAGTGGGCCTCCAAAGAAAGTCTACAGACACAGCTATTTCCAAATCATTATTAAAACTGAATTAAAGGTTTAAGGACCTGCTGCCATTAAAATCCAAGGTAAATTACATTTACTTAATGTAGGATTCACCCCCAGGAAAATAAGAATTTTGCACAAAATGATGGCATTTGTAGCATGTTCTTGTACCGGCTTGATCTAAAACCTACGATATATGAAGTTACTGAAATGTTCCACTATTATGGTAGCATAAGTGATCTAAAACATCTTTGAAAGGGATCCACTAATAGCATGATACATGAAATAGTTCTTCAATGCAGTAAAAATTGAGACTAAAAAAAAAACCAAAAACCCAAAACCTCGTCCTGACTTGGGACAAAGTCAAGATCTCAAAAGTGTTCACAAACTGAAGATCTGTAGAAAAGTAAAAGGTTTTGTCCAATTTTTATTTTGATCTTTTTACAGAAAACGTACATTAAATAAAGTCATTTTCAACTGGAGAACAGAATTTTCCACTTTGAAAGTGTTGAAATGGAGCATTTATATTATTCTGAACCTTTTTTCTACAGACTTTTTAGGTTGAAAAATTTGTTGAAGTCAATCCTTTCCTACAATTCATTTCAAGTTCAAAGAACTGACATTTTTCAGCAAGAAGATATTTTGTCAAAAAATGTCCCTACCAACTCTACTCACTTTATTCAACTGCTTTATAAATATCCATCTTCCCCTTTGCTTGTACTCTGTTATCTCCCTCTAACAAACAGCTACTCCAGCCCCAATTTTCCTCTGCACATACATTTTCCCAGATACGGAGTCATGCCCTTGACTTACCACACATACCAAGGCTAGTTATGCTATCTTCTGTAAATTATGAAGTTTGGGGTTTTTTGTATTTTTATGCATGGACTAATTAGCTGCCTGGGATACTGTTGCATAAAAGATGCTGTGTAAAACTATATTGTGCAAATACTGATTAGAAAATACTGGATTCAATGATTGTATAGAATTTGAAAATTTTAAATACCAGTGGGTGATGTGATGATCCTATAATAGTGTAGTGAAATATGGTGCTTAGTGGTAAATCAGCTCATAAAATAGCTTGACAAGTCTGCTGCTTCTTCTGATTCATTCATTATTCCCTCTTGGTCCATTTTTTTAAAATCTGTGATGCACAAAATAAAATGTCTGGGTTGGGCATAAAATCTGTGAGCCACAACTAAAAAGTGCTGTCAGTTTGCCCGTAACTAAGCCATAAACTTTCCAATTCCCTCTTCTCCTCTCACCCAGCTATCAAAAAGGGTTTTGCTTTCTAGGTTTCTGTTCAACACTCAAGTTACTTTCCATTATCAAAAACAGACATCTGGGTAAATGTAGAACAAATATCTGGATTGTTTATGAACAAAGAACATTTCACAAACTGCTTGGCTGAACTTCAGAAGGACAAGGCAACTTTAAGCTGGTGAGGATAGGAAACTTAAATAGCAGGCCTCAAAATGCCAAATTTGCAAATCAGGGCAACTACACATCCACAAAATACGTACATATGCCTGTAACAGATGCAAAATGCAGTGCGTAGTTAGATATGAGGACAGGCCTGCTAACAGGGTGAGGAAGCGGCAAAAGAGACAGTTGCTCCAGTGCGTGGCAACTCAAAAGTTCCTGGGGCTCCTGGACACTGCCACCCCTACCATAGCAGCAGCAAGATAGCTTGGTCCTTTATATCAGCACTGTAACCTGCACATGTGTTCTGGTCTCCATTATGAGGGCTGGTTATCCCCAGCGCTACCACTTCCATCCAAGGCCCCACCCCTTCCAGGATCACGGAACCAGCCCTCCTCTCCCATGTTGTCCAGGGCTTGACAATTTTTTTTGACACCTCCACCCCTGTCTGAGGGTACAAAATAAGTAATTGTCTGCATACGTGTGCATTTAGCAACAATTTTATTAGAGCCCTACCAAATTCACGGCCATGAAAAAAAAACACATCACAGACTGTGAAATCTGGTCTACCCCTGTGAAACTTGGTCTATTAGTGTGCTTTTGCCCTATGCTATACAGATTTCATAATGGAGACCAGCATTTCTTAAACGGGGAGGTCCTGACATGAAAGGGAGTGCAAAGTTATTTTAAGGGGTCTATGGAATTGCCACCCTTAATTCTGCTCTGCTTTCAGAGCTAGGCAGTCAGAGAATGGCAGTTGATAGCTGAGCACTCAGCTCTGAAGGAAGCTCACCACCAGCAGCAGTGCAGATGTAAAGGTGGCAATACCCTTCTGCACTGCTACCATCAGAGCTGGGCATCTGGAGAGCGGTGGCTGCTGACCGGAGGGCCCAGTTCTGAAGACAACAATGCACAAATAAGGGTGCCAATTATCATCCTTACTCATGCGATACTGCTGACAGCAGGTTTGCCTTCAGAATGGGCTCCTGGCCAGCAGCCACTGCTCTCCAGCTCCCCAGGCTGTACTGTATGTCTGTTATGTATGGGTAGCAGTCCTGCAACTCTTCCTACAATAATTCCGTGACACCCCCACCCACAACTCCTCTTTGGGTCAGCACCCCTATGATTACACCACCATGAAATTTCAAATGTAAATAGATGAAACAACAAACATTTATAATTTTTTAAAAATCCTATGGCCAGGAAATTGATCAAAATGGACTGTGAATTTGGCAGGGTCCCAGTTATTACCCATTCTGTGTGCACACCAGCTGGGACACCAACGATTGGAAGTTTGGTCCAGAAGATTAACATTTTTACAACACTTATCTAATGAAAAGCAAAAACTGTGTGGGTGTGCCTTGAAATTTCAGACACTATGCCTATGCTTTCACAGACAAGGATTCTGCTAAAAACATGACTCCTTCATTCACTTACAATGACTGACCCTGCAAACTCAACTTGCATAATTTCAATGAACAGGGTTAGACTTATATTAATGTTATCTGAATTGTAAATTAACTTGTTATTCCTTCCAGCATGTCACCTGATTAATGTCATCCTGATTAATGTGCAACTAGTTTGAAATTGAGGCCTGGCTACAATTAAATCCTTCTTTCTTGTTATTAATATGGAATCTAGGGAGAGTTCCAGCCATCTCCTTCCCTTCTGAGAACTCATGGAAAAGAAGCTAAACATATCCTACATTCCTGGAAGAATGGTAGTTACTAAATTGGACAAAATATTGTTATTGGGATGAGAAAGCATACTATGGGGCTAACTGTAATGCTTCCTAGGGATAGGCGGGGTGGTGAAGCTGGCCTCAGTGTGAAGAAGCCTTGCCTCTACACACACTGCTTTGTTGCTGCAGGTTAATGATAGGCATGTTCCAATCTCCAAACCCTCCAAACCTGCTGTGGAAGATAACGAGCCTTCACTCTGCGTTGTGTTTAAGCAACAAGTTGCCAGAGGCAGTTTATTCAAGCAATATTGCAAGGGAAGACAGCATAAGCAGATCTTCAAATACAAAACAATTAAAAACCAATATATATACACCTTTCCGTTACATATAACATTAAACAATTACTTCCCTGCCCACTCACTTCCCATCGGACACTGTCTTATCTCCAAGATTCTCACTGAGGTCAGCATTCCACTCTTATTTTGGAGAGCGAGGCAGAGAGGCGAACACAGCGTCTCTTCTAGCTCTCGCGTTAGCAAGAGTCAGAGTGAACCAGACTCTTGCTCTGCTACTGACAAACTCTGAAATGGCCACCCAAATCCCCTCTCCCTTAGTCCTGCTTCCACACTGCCCCTGGAGTGACCAGACCCTATTCCACTGGACACTCATCATATTCACAAGTCTGTTACTCCCAACAAAGCAGTACACCAACTTACCCATTACACCTCACGGCTCCATCTAACACACAGCTTTTAGAAATATTTATAATGAAAACAAATAAAAGTTTTCATAACAGGGTGGAGACTTACATGATAGCAAGTAAAAATACAAGAAACAAGTGGTTACATTAAAAATAAAAATCATAACACATTCTAGAATCTAGACTTACTTTACTAATTGCTGTTGTAACTTATAGTATTGCTCACCAGTGTTTTTCAGCCAGGTAGGCTGTAATCTCCTTTACATGAAACAATCCATGCTCTCAACTGGTCTTCTGAAAAGCTGAAAGGTGTATCTAACAGTACCAAGACGCATCAGGACAGGACCTTTATTCTTTTTCTTAAGCAGGATAACGCCTGCTAATTGTTTCTCCCTGTGGCCTCCCTCTTTTGTTATCCTTGCCCTCTTTTAACCACATCTGACTCTACTTGCTGATGGCTTCCAGTACACACATGCACATTTGATTTGACAGAGATAGAGGATCATCTTCGACCTTCTGCCTGAACAGAATCTCTCCGAGGTTTGTCATTTGGTGAACTTCTTTTTAACTTCAAGGTTTTAAGAGCATCACATTTCCAATATAAAAACATAACTAATTAAACAACATTTCTAGTACATGCATTCCATGACTATCATGGCCAATTCATTACTGGCAGTTGTTAGAGATCTCACCTGTGACCCTTTGGTGCAGTATTATATGGACATCAGAACAGGAGATACCTGCCAATCTCTGTAAACCAAAGGGTCCCCAGGTCACACAAGTTAGCTGGATAAGAGATGGGAGGTAATACCAGGAAAGCAATCTTGGTAGATGCAGAGGTGTATGTGTCACATTGGCTCAGATGACCTCTAGATTCTGGTATCTGGAATATACACTACCCTATACAGTGTGCAGATTATAGTATACTTTTCGTCTGCAATAATGAAAAAAAAATGGAGAAGTACACAATCTGATTAGATGAAAACAAAATTATTCTCAAATATACTCTCTCATTCACCTCTCTCACTCTGTCCCCTGTAGGAACAGAAAATGATTAAAGACTCATTTCTTCTGTCTTTGCAGTCAAGATAAACGATTGTAATGAAAGACCAATTTTTTTTAAAAAAAAGTAAATAGTGACTTTGCTGTTCTCATGTACAATTTTTGGGGCTGATTTCCTCATATTTGGCATATTTCATTGCTTAACTTTCTGAAAGATTAGACAACAAATTATGCTTTTTATCCAATCTTATCAATCATGAACTCAATTTAAAACAAATAAATAAAGCAAACTTCACATTTAAAAAGTAAAAATATTAGTAAATTTAATATTTATAAGATGTCTATAAATTTATTTCTTGGACTCAAATTGGACTATGTTTTCCCTCTTTGCTTGATAGCACCATAATTTATCTTCATGAGTTATTAAAAACAATAAAGCCTCTACCATATTAGAGAGGCAGGACAACACTGCATCAAAGTTTCAGTTAAATACTCTTAGTCATTTGAAAATTGACTTACTATGAAAAGAAATGAATGTAAAAATCTGTGGGTATCAATAACTAATGTGCTGATCCAGCAAAGAACTATACGTGGGACTAATCACAGTAAATAAAATTCAATGTGTTTAAGTCCCTGCAGGACTAAGGTCTAAGCAGTAAGTTCAGATTCTGTACTGTCTTTCTATGCACAAGCCTTTTCTATCACTTGAAAAAAAAAGCAAACAGGTGGCTAAGATCTTAAAAATGCATTAAACTTAGTTCCCTTGATTATCTCAGTCATTGAAATTGCTTAGGACAAAAAAGTAATTAGTGGATAAATGGAAGAATACGTAGCTCAGCTTTATCTCATTGTCTCTATCACAAATGGATAGCAAACCATTTCATTATGTCAACTTTGACTTCCTCTGCATAATGTCCCAAAATTGTATTTGTTCTTCATTTTGAGTCACAGATGCTAGTGAAGGTGAGCAGTGAGGTTTGCACTAGGGATGTTAAATATCGGTTAATTGAATAGCCCAGTAAACTCATGAATTCTTATCAGTTAGTCGACTATTCTATAGCACCGGGGGAGCGGGGCCAGCAGCAGTGCAGGGTGCCAGATGGGAGCTAGACCATGAGGGGAGCCAGTTTAAAAACCAGCCCCTCTTGCGGGCTGGCTGCTTGTCGCCCTGTGCTGCTGCCTCTGATAAAGAGGCAGCAGTGCGGGGTGGCAGCAGTCCCTGTTGGGGGGTGGGGTCTGAACTCCTAGACCCAGAGTGAACCAGAACTGAGCTGGGCTGCCTGCCCACCCAGCTCCTAATACACTTTAAATGCAGAGCCATAGCAGGGGTAGGTCCCGGACCCAGCATGAGCCAGAACTGAGCCAGGCTGCTGACCAGCCTGCTAAAAAATTTACTGGTGGGAAATGCATGTAATCTATAGCATTAACCTATAAGCTTTTACTTATCAGTTAATTGATTAATCAACTACACTATTACATCCCCAGTTTGCACTACTGTGAGCAGATTTTCCACTAAGGGCTGGGCTATACTACTGCGGTAAATTGATCTAATTTATGCAACTTCAGTTACCTGAATAGCATAACTGAAGTAGACTTGGAAAAACATTTTTTTGAAGTTTTTCCAGTTACAGACTAACACGGCTACCCCTCTGAAACTTTTGAAGTAGACATTGTTAGATCCACTTACCATGGTGTGTCTACTGTGCTATGTCAAAAGGAAAGTATCTCCCATTGACTTCCCGTACATTTCTCAGGAGGTGAAGTACACAAATCAACAGGAGAGTGCCCTCTCATCAATTTAACATGTCTTCAGAAAGTGCCAATCTACCTGCAAGTGAAGACATACCCTTTGATTTGGAGAATGTATATTATATTTTGTGGCCTAATCCTGCATTCTTTGAAAGCCACAGACCATCTATGGGGTTTATAAGAAATACACAATAGGGCTCTTAAAATCCCAGAGGTATGGAGAACCTGTATTTCTAGCTAATATTTTGATTCTTTCACAGATTATTCGTCTCCCACAGAAACTTTTCTCTTGGACAATTTGTAGTAGTCTGGAACCTTTAAAAGCCTTTTAGTTGGAGGCTGGGTTTTAGAAGAAGATAGAAAAAAACTGAAATGTTTCAATTACAGATTACATGCATGTTCCAAAATATAGGCAAATAGCAACTCTTTGATGAGGTTCATGCCAGCATATTTTTGGTTACACCCCTAAGAAAGGAAAATTAGGCACAGAAATTATTTAAAAATAAACTATTTAAATGTTACATTTTGGATTATACATTTTTTTATCAGCAGCTAATGATTTTGTTTTGATCAGGGAAGACTGGTAACAAGTATACAACATTTGCACTTTCTGCTTAATAACTAAGTCGTACCAAATGAGAAATGGCAATTAGAATATTGTATTATATCACTTCAAAACATGAAATGATGGTGACTCTAATTTCTCCTGAGAGCTGTGGAGTAGACTTTATGCTTTTGTGGGATGTCTGTCAGCTTTATACATAAGGTTTTTTGTGAAAAAAAATTCACAGTAATAACTGGGAGCTGCCGATAGACTATTTCAAGTGTGATGTTCACTGAGATTAGTATAAGTATTTAGGATGTTTAACAGCTAATTAGAATCCTTCAAACTAATCTGGTCTATGCTGCAAATTAAGAGCTATAGCTAATTGTGCTGTATGTTTCTGTCAAGCTCTCTGCAGGGGAAAGTCATGCTATTAGGAGAATGAAAACGTAATGGTTCAACCCCATGAATTTGCCTGCCATAGGAAAAAGCACACTCCACTCTCTGCAAAAGGTGTTTCTCATGCTCAGAGCTGCTTTCTATCACCTTGGTTTCAAATTACAGTACACAAGAAAATTCTTGAAAACCCCTGAGGAACAACAACTGAACGGAGGGGAAATGCTGGAGCCAGGCTAAAAGGATTTGTAGCCTGTGAATAAGACACCTGGAGATTCCAAGTTGTAAAGCAAGTTCAGCTTGTCCCTTAAGAATCTGCAACTCTCTTAAGGTGAAAATCTGCTATTTATATTCAGATCTATTTAGTATATTAAGCCACACACAGTAACAAACAGGAGAAAAGAAGTATCCCCATTTGGCATTTGGGAAACAGAGGCACGGAGACGTTAAACAATTTGCACATAGTCACATTGGAAAAGAATCCAGTTCTCCTGAGTCCCAGTCTAATCACAAGACCACCCTCTTTCTTTACACTATCACTTGTAAGGGGGAAAATGGCAGAGAAGGGTCGAGATTTACAAGTCTGACATATGAATGTTAACAGTTGCAGTTTCTATTAACAGTTCATAATACTTGCTATTTGTATGGAGAAATTCACTTTTTTACAGTTGTCATATCAGAAGCAATTGCGCTGCTTCACACCCTCCCCTACACCCTGAATTCTTAAACATGTTTACTACTAGTAATCTATTACATCATCAATGAAGTCATGGTATAATTCCAATACTTTTGGAAATAACTTACTCTTTCCTGAACTCTTTTCCTTCTTAGCCGCTATTTTGTAAATACTAGGATGTGTGATTATTTTAACCCATGAAATACAAAGTGAAATACAGCCTCACAGAAGTCAGTGGAAATTTTCCTATTGATTTCACTGGGGCCAGAATTTCACCTAAACTCTCATTTCTCAGTAATGTAGATCTAACACTTTGTACAGCAGCTTCATGTTGAGCAAGATGATATAAAGTAAGCACTTGTGAAAAGGGTGAAGGGTTTGTACAACTGTCACTTCCAGTTTGTTGTGATTATTTGTGTCTTAGCACTACAAAGAAGAAAAAACAACAAAAATATTGGCATTGATGAACAACATAATTTCCCTGAGGAAATAATTGCTGGCAGTTCTTTTCTCTCTGCATAGTTGAGATGACTGAAGAGGAAAGTAGTATTAGTAAAACTTCATCGTAAAACTTCCAAGAAGCAAAAGCCACAAGCAAGTACTGTATTAGAGAGAAAGTATATCTTGTGCCTTTAGTAACTCTCTAGTCTGAATAAAATATTTGCAGAAAGAAAAAGGGGAAATTCAATGAAATGACAAAGAAGCAGATTTAAGACTAATAAAAGGAAATACTTTCCCCATGCAATATAAAACTAGCTTGTGGAATTCGCTTCTGCAAAACATACTAGTAATTGATGCTAAGAGCCCAGAAAGACTGATAAAAGATTACATTTATGTGAATATTCCAGAGTAGAATCAGCTGAAAAATAAACTTTGTGAAAAAATTGAAATCTTAGTCTCATTGAAATCAATGATAAAATACCCACTGACTTCACTGGAATCAGGATTTCATTCAGTGTGGTAAGTTTCTACATATCCTATGTCAGTGGCTACCATAGGATCCCCTAAGAATGCAACTCAGTGACCAGCATGCCCCCTTGTGACTGAGTGTGATATAACAAGCCCTCCTTCTTTGGTGACTCCTGCCAACAGGCATTCTGGTTCTGCAGTAGCTTGCTTCTACTTGCAACCTGATCTTCAGCCTGGGTCTCATTTAGTCCCACCCTCTGGGGTGGACCAAGAGTCTACAAATAAGTCTTCTGACTTCAAGTTGCGTCTTCATCCCAGACTCGCTAGTGCTTACCCCCTGTATTAGGGCAGTTCCGTACCACTTTCCTCAGTGAACTGCTAGGTGAACCCAGGTTCTCCCTTACCTCTGGTTTCTGAGCCAGGAACCTTTTAACAATTAGTCAAGGTCTGACTACATCAACCCCTTGCTGCATCTTGAACCACTTCCTAACTTCACCCATCTTCAGACTTTCCCATTGCCTTTTCTGGGCTTTCAGCATATCTGCTCCTCTCTTCCTAGGTTTCTTCCTCAGGCTCACTACAGATATTACGAGCACTGTCTGCACCAGAACAAGCTAGGTGGCAAGAGATCTCTCTTAAGGCAGTCACTCACCCAGAAGGAATCTTCCTGCTCTCTGTAGGCCACTCCACCTGTGAGAAGAATCCTTGGAAGACTTGTTCACTTCTGCTTTCTTTTCCAGTTGCCTTGAACTGCCCTGTTACAAACTTTCCTTCCAGGACGCTGTATCTCCCAGCAACCCAACTCAGCTCCCTGGCTCCACCCAGGTTTCTCCACTAGACTGAAAGCCAGAAATCTGCTCGTCTTCCTGGTCAGGCCTAAATAAGCTAGGTCCGGCCCTTTTAGCTCCTCTCCTCAGCCTTGACACTTACTGCAGGTGTAGCAAAACGAGTCTGATTGGCCTTTTGTGGAATTAGTACATTCTATCACAAATCTTATTGTCACAGGCTGCAGACTCAAAATTTACTGTGCTTTGGGAATATATCTTACCAGTCAGAGAAGAAAATTCTTCATAGAGGGATTTCTGTCTCTGCCCCCACTGTATGATGTTGGGCAAATAATTTAGGTTCAGATGTGGAGGAAGGTGAGAATACTTTGCAATAGGCACTCTTTGAGAGTGCAGCTGTTTATCTTCCCTTCTCTTCCACGTGGGCATTAAGTACAGTAAAAAAAATAAAGGCCAGCTGTGTACTTTGAGAGTCTCTTATACAAAATGCTATAGTGTACAACTTTTTTTAAATATCAATTGATTAAACAAATCCTATATTTTGAAAACTACACAAAATGACAGAAATCAATTTCACTTGGGCCCATTATTAGATTAAAGCACAGACTTTTTGGTCCCTTTTCAGCATTGAGAAGTGGGGAGGAGAGAAAGATAACTGTCCCCTAGAATCTCAGCTACTAAAACAAATTCTACTCATTCATTTGGTGTTTGCATTTATTTCTTTCATAAAAAATAATTAATTAGTCTCCCACTATTCTGGTCATAGTAACTTATCTTTTATGCCAAATGCTTCTTGTGAAACCAAGCAGCTCCTGGGCATATTAACTCTGATATCATCTTCTGTGATAGAAGATTTAAAGACTATTCTCATCTGCTGTTATAGCAATTAATCCTTAAATAAGGTTAGAACAGCTAAACACATTTGTTCAGGCAGAATCCAACACTAAAAATACCTTTTCATATTGAGCATAAGTACATCTGATGGCTAATGACCCCCATGAGAAGAAAAGGAGGGGGGGGGGAGAAAAATGACTTGGGTAACTAGGCTTCAAGAAGTACTCTAAGAACCAACATCTTGAATCCCTACCCAAATATTTATCCCATTAAAGTGTCCTGCTTCAATCTGTATATTAACCTCTCTATAGAAGAGTTATTCTCTTCTCCCTCATTTTTGACAATAATTGGATGTTAATGAATGCACTGGAATCAATGAAAAACATTTTGAAATGGTAGCCATGAATGTACAGATGTAATAAGATTGAAGCATATTTTAAGCTGCCATTATATGAGCAGACATTGCCTCAGATCACTCTGAAGAATGACCTTGTTTAGGTAATACATTTGCCTTCATGACAGTTGAGTTGTCAAGTGACTGAGTGTTAGCATATTCTTGCTCTCAGGTTGCTGTGAAACAATAATAATATTTCATTTGTTAAACTTCACCTACAGCTAAGGTCTTGTTCACAAAGCAGGCTGCAGTAAATCATATCACTGTTACCCCAATTAGTCACTGTCTAAAAGCAGCTTAAGCTCCTGATGCTGGAAATTTCCAATGTCACTTTCACATCAGATGAACCCTCTTCAGTTCACCATGCCTTCTTGCCCTAGTGGGACAGATTTTTGACTGATGTCAATTGGCATGGCTCCATGAAAATCTTAAGAGCCTGCACCTGCTGAGAATCTAGCCTCAGGAGTCTACATGAGTACAACTGAGAGCAGAATTTGACCAACTGTGTTCCAACCCATGTGCTACTTGTTCACGCACCATACAGTGAGGAGTTGTCTCACACTTGTACAAGACCACCTGGTAGAGCAAAACCAAGTGTAAAAAAAAGTGTGAGTGTGTGTGTCTAGCTGAAGGATGGGTTAAATAAGGACTCCATGTGTTGGCACCTAAATTATTTAGTCCAGCCCTCAGCTGTCAAGAAGTGGCATTGAAGGTAGTGAACTGCCTATAGACAGAGTTGAGGAAAATCATCACCACTGGGTCTACTAAAATGTATGTCTGACCACTGTGAATCCCACCCTTCTCTTACATATATATGATTTTTCTCTTTCAATTTCTACAAGTGTACCAACAGTGTTAATGTGTGCAGTTGGTCTTGAATGCAGAAATCCAATGGTCATTCTTGACAAGCCATTTTAATTGGTCACAATTGATGCCCAAATATTATGGATGTCAGGAACAAAAAAAGAAATACCTTACAAGAGCAGGTTAAATCAGATCAAGTAAAATAGCAGCTCATAGATTAGGACAGAGAATACACTGAGAACTTAAAAGAACTATTTTCAACTTTATGCTCTAAACCGTCTCTAACATGAAACTTCTGAAGACAATGTCACAGCTACTTCGACACAAAGAGTAAAGAGATCCAGGGATACCAGCCTTTGGAGCACAGAAAGGGGGCACAATTGCTACCAAAGGGCTGGACTGTACTTCTGGGCACTATATTTGGGTTGGGAAAGAAATCCTCACACACAGCAATGAACGCTCTGGCATTTTGATTGTGGGCTGTGATGTTTTTCCAACCACAGAAATTATCTCCATCACTCACTGAAATACCCCAATACCTCCTCAAGCACCATGTTTATATTATTGTTAAAAAATGATGAATATATCAATAAACCATGGATGCCAAAATGGCTAAATTTGATTCCTACTTGAGCAATTTCACTGGCTTGTCCTTGTCCACAGTACCAATTTTGAACTCCCTTGTCCTTGCTTTCCATCCCCTCACAGCTGAGTCCCACTCTGTATCTCAGATCTTATCTATCATCATGTCTTATCTTTTGGTTTAAAAATCAGACACATTTGGATGGGAAGGCTGACTGATACCAGCTTTAACATCTTTTTCCATTCTATTTTACCATTTCAGTTTTTGTGCTTATTTTACCCAATATTGGCATCTCATTTCAGCCAGCTCTCCATTCACATTCAGACTAACTACCCACTTTTTTTTCTGGAAATCCCACAAAGTAAAAAAAAAAAAGTCTTCCAAAATAGACAATGAGTTTCATAAAACAAAATCAAGCAAATCCTTCCTCTTGGTGTATTTTACGTACTCTAAAACAAACACTTTGGGGGACAGACACTGAGATCTGCCTTGATACAGAGCTGAGCACACTCTGATTTAATAAATAATATCTACCTAATAGTATCTTCTCCTTGATAGGGTTCTGTTGCTGTCCATTTGTTAACCCCCAGAACATGATCTCATTGGGGAAAAGCAGGGTCTATTCAGCTCCTGACAAGTACACATGAGCTGTGTGTATAATGATTTTTCTCCAGGACCATTTTCAAATATTGGGCTCAGTCCTACAGGTCTTTATTCAGTCATTACTCAGGCAAAAAATTTTCATTGAACTTTATGATCTGTTCTGGGGAAAAAAAACTTATTTTTTCCAACAGTGTATTTCATAGTTTGTGATTAGAGCATATCTGGTTTTCTCCTTTCACAATCCTTCATATTCTGCTGAAAGGCTGGAGTCCGTGGTGATGACATTCTAGCACAGTATCATTAGTTGAAAGCCTGACACTCTCACACAGCTGTAGGTCACCAAGTTGTGTGTTTGTTTTTCAAGAGCCAAAAATGACTGAGCACCTAAGGGTTGGACGGCAACAGTCCACAAATCAGAGTAATGGTTGAACCTGATTCTAAACCAGGAGTGGGCAAATACTGGCCTGCGGGCCAGATTTGATTCTCTAGGGTTAGCCCCTAGCAGGCTGGCACTGTTATATTTACCTGTGCCGCCACAGGTACAGGCAATTATAGCTTCTGTTGGCCGCTGAATTGCTGTTCCCAGCCAATGGGAGCTGTGCGAAGTGATGTCCCAGCCCGCACCACTTCCCGCAGCTTCCATTGGCGAGGTATGATAGTCGGTGGTCAACAGGAGCTACAATCGCCCTCACCTGCACAGGCGTAGGTAAATATAGCAGTGCCAGCCCTCCAGGGGCTAACCCTGGACAACCACCACCATTTTATTGCCCATCCCTGTTCTAAACAAAAGTAACTTTCATCCATCCATGTAGCTATCTTCATTACTTAACATTGACTCAGATATTCTATGCTTCAGAGTGACACACGGCTGGTGACAAACCTGGAATCTTCATGTAAGATATGCAGCTACTGACTATGCATCAGTTCCACTCAATACTAAAATTGGTCAGAAAGTTTAGTTGGAAAATACCGATCTGTGGAAATGAAATGTTTCACCAAATCCATTACAGTTTCAACTACACTTTTATTGAAATACAGGTCAGTTTCCACTACAATCTTATCGATGTTCCAGAGTCCACAGCCGGGATTCTGCCAGCCCTCATTGCTGGAGCTAGGCCTCTGAGCGACTAAACTACTTGCTAGTCAGTGAACAAGAATATTGGTTTAATGTTTTGTTTCAGAAACAATGTTTCAGTGATGCACAATGAACTCAACTTCTGAAAACCCAAAGTTTCTTGGAACTAAAAATTGTGTGTTTTGGCCAGCTCTAATACCACATATATAAAGTTTAAATTATGTTCTGTTACATTTGCAATCTCTGTGACTGAAAAAGGGTAGGAGAGCTCTAACTGATAGAATTTCCCCTATCCTCTCTATCTTAAAGGATACATTTTTAATAGCACTAGTGCTATGAAGCAAGAATCTTCTGATTTTATTATAAATCCTCAGAAAGATTAACAAACAAAAACCATTTTCAGAATGTCAACTGCTGAAAGTTTTCTTTGGTTCACGCTTTTGACATCACAGCTCTCACACAGGAGTACACAACAATTTTAATTTGATAAGCTTCACAAGTAACCTGCAATGCATCAATGTGTGTAAATGAACTGTTCCATTATTAAATATTCCATAACGTAGTGATTTTGAGGGACAATGATAATCCTCAGGGAAGAGGAAGGGAAGGGAAAAAAAGCAGTTTTAAGCCAAAACACAGATATATACATTAACCTCACATTTAAAGAATAAATCTTATTGCTGTTTGATTTTTTTTTATTTCATTTAGCTGGTTTGAAAGGTGTGCTTATTCACAGAGTAAATAACTTGCTGCACAAGCCATATAAATCTTATCTGCAGTACTACATCCTTCACTGCTTCAGTAATCAACAGATTTAAGTTCTACCCCTCAGGTTTTTATGTACTATGTATTACACCTTAAGTTTCCTTAAGCCATCACAATTTCAAAACTTCATTTGGGCCCCTTTGATCCATGCCACTGCTGAGGTTAATGAAATCTTGCCAGATATAATTCTGAGATTAATTCTTTTATTGTTACATGAGTGTAGAATAACTACTATTGATTGCAAGTCTTACACAACTTTAAAAGTATCCATTGTTTCTCTCTGTTTCCTAAACTGAGACTTAAAATTTTGTTGTGATATTTTACCCTTCAAATACCTTCCTTGGATATTAACTGAACTGGTATTTATATCTACCAGATTTAACAAGGAGCTATACCACTGCTACCTGTGATCAAGATAGAAGTGCAGAGGAAAAAAAAAAATCATCTGTAATAATGAGCCTGAGCCAATTCTTACTGAAACCCATGGAAAGACTCCCATTGATTTCAATAGACAATGGCTCAGATCCAAGATTAGGATATATTCATATTGACGTAAATGGCAAAACTCCCATAATTTCAGTGAGAGTAGGACAGAACCCTTGATGTACCAAATTCTGATAAAAGGTGCATTGAGCCAATAAAATAACATTTTAAATAGTGATCTTCACTTTATTTTGCTTATTCTGAGTGTCTAAATAAGGATCTATTTAGTCTTCTGAAAGAACATAATCTTCTAAAGAGGTTTATTTCAATAAGTACATCTCTTGGGTAATGAGCTTACTGTGTAATGAAGTATAAATCAGTTAAAATTATGCTAAATCAAATTTCTTCACATAGGGTTATTCTCTAGGTTTAGGGATGAGAACACAAGCACCTGCTTCAGCTTATAAAGATGGTTTTGAAACAATCTGCAGATGTTCTCTCTTTTGCAATATCTTTAAATGGCTCTGATTGAATGAATATCATTTTCCACACTTAATCATATGCCACCTGTTTACTTTCACGATTGGGGTCATTTTTAGAAGGCTCAGCACTTGAATGACTCAGTATATTCAATAGTGTTATTAAGATGTTCATAATGATCCTTTAATCACTAATAATTGGAAATATACAAGACAAAGTGCTCAGATACAAATATACTCTATCTTTTATATTTTTTTGAAAGATAGTGTCTAGGTCAACCTGAAACTATTGCAAATTTGACATTAATTCACAGAATAGTTTCAGCCAAAAGTTTCTCAGGCTTGATTCACAAGTTTACTTGGGAGCCATTCCCCAAAACTGCTAGAGGAAAAAGTGATGGTGGCGAACGCAGTGTCTCCCTTAAAATCATTTAACCCAGCATTTCTCAAACTGTGGGTCCCGACCCCCCGGGGGGTCACGAGCAACTTGGGGGGGGGGTGTCGCGAACAACTGAGAGGGTGGTTGCAGCAATGGAGGGGGGGGTCGCGAGCAACTGAGAGGGGGGTCACGGTATCACAAGTTTGAGAACCCCCTGCTTTAACCCATTGGTTATGATACTCTCATGTGGGTAAAGGGAGACAAATTCATGTCCCTTCTGCAATGACTATTTATCTATCAATATACAGCGGAACAGCTTCTACAGGGACACCCTCCCTTAGAATACATTGTAGCACAAGGATTGAGACATTCTCCTCATGGAGAGCCGCATGAAAATCCCTGTTCTGCATGGAGGCAGACGGGGGGGAGGGGGGGAACTGACCCCAAGACTCCCACATCCCAGGCCAATACTCTAACCACTAGGCTAAAGGTTATAAGGCAGGATCTGGCACCACCACCTGGGTCCATTTTGCAGTCTAGCCCTTCACTTCTGCTTTTCATTTTTATTTTTTTGCCCTGCTGAAATCATAATAGCCAAAAATAGCTGGACTTTCTCTCTATTTTCTAAAGCAAGAGACTTTTCCAAAACAAATCTGTTTATGCCTCTGTCACTGCCAATTCAAACACTACTCAAAGTAATAATCCTCATTATTTCCATCATATTTTACATTTGCAAAGTGCTGTATAATTCTGTCAACAGCGCTGCATGGCAGTATTGTTCCCACTTAAAGGATGTAAAACTGAAAGAATGTTAAATGCTTCCCTAATTATGTCACCAAACACTTGCTAATGACTATGCAGTAGTTGCTGTCTGAACAGCCTTCTCTATAGGTAGTCCAACAGATATGTTCCACACCATTCTCCCAAGAACACCATTCTTATGAAGAAAAAAGAAGCCTTCCACAGTCCTCAAACAGAGCAGCTGGTTCAAAAGATCAATCAGAACTGCAAGTTCTTCTGTGGCACTAGAGCCCTGAAGAAGAATTCTATCCATCAGAAAATAATTTGGAATGAAATCTTCTATCAAGGTATAATATATTGCTCTGAGAAAACATATCAAAGGGAAGGGACCACAAGCACAATTGGAGAGAGATTGGTATGCCTAAGTATTTCTCTCAAAACTTGTTTTTGACTTCAAATAGAGAGTAAATTATTATAGTCAAGGCCTTGTCTAGGTGGGTGGCTTAATTCTTACTGAGCCGACATGAACTATGAGGTGTATAATACATAAACCATACTAATAGCATGCACACAGGATGGCTGGGCCCTCTTTCAATTCATTTAATCATGACAGAGGCTTGCTCCTGCATATTAAGCACTTGGCATTCTTGTAGGGCATCCCATAATCCTTTGCTTTGCAGCTAAGCAATGTGCATCTTGTAATTTTTCTCCTTCCATATTGTGGGATGCATAGTTAAAGTCAGGCAGAAACCAGTGGAATTATGGGAGTTGGGATTAAATACAAGAAATTCCTGTAAAAGGCTCCGCCCTTGTCATTAGCACCCCCTTGGTGGTTGAGGGGACTCTTATAGTATTTACTCAACTGTCTGCAGGAGACGAAGTGTCTAGTATGTGGCCTGAGACCAGGCCTCTTCTTTTACCCCCGATGTGGTTGCTGGGGGGGGGGGACCAAGGCCCACCTTGGTCCCGGCCCAGGGACCCTCTGTGTCCCGGCCCAGGGACCCTATAAGTAGCAGTTACCTGCCCAGCTCTTTTTTTTTACAGTCATGACTTAAAATTGGTCCCCTAGTCAGTCAGGATTCCTGTAAGAAGGCCTACCCAAGAGAAAAGGTGTATCAGCTCAGTGGCCACAATTTGTGCCCTTATTGAGCGCAAGGGGATTGCTTCTGGTAGCACGTAGAGTAGTCTACGATGACCAATATATGTTGGTGACCGGGCACTTTTTTCTAGGGGACCCACAATATCAACCTCTATTCTGTTGAAGGGTGTACCTACAAGGAGTAAGAGTATCAGGGGAACCCGCCCTGAACCCTTTGGTGCTACTAGTTGACAGTCCAGACATGATGCACAGAAATCATAGCCTCCTTATAGACCCCTGGCCAGAAGAACTGAGCCAATAAGCAGGCTAAGGTCTTCTCCCACCCCAGATGGCCTGCAGAGGGGACTGAGTGGGCCAAATACCAAACTGCTCTCCGGACCTCCCGAGGCACTAAGAGTTGGTAGCTAATCTCCCCCATGTTTGGGTCCTTGTCAGCTCGATAGAGCAGGTCTTTCCTGAGCTCAAAGTGAGAGAACTGGAAGGCTGGGGCTTCCTGAGCAAAAACCCCGTCGATGACCGTGATCCAGGAATATACCTCTCTCAGGGTTTTGTCTTCTTTTTGTCCTCTGACAAAATCATATGAGCTAGTTAAATATTGCAAATCTACCTCGGGGAGAGGACCCTCTTGAGAAGGTTGCCCTGGTCAGCGGGCATGTCCCCCTCTTTGGAGGGGGCATCTCTTTGCTGAGACATTTCCTCTTTTGCCTCAGTCTCCCCAGCCAGATGAGTTTGGAGCCTTTCACTACCCTTTTTCCAATGCCTCAGGCGGGATTTCCCCACCTTCTCAGAGGAAGCACATCCCTCCCATAGGTCTGAGCTCACTATGGAAAATAGTTCCTCTAACGTCTGGGGTGCTAGTTCGTCTGGAGTAGAGGAGCCGTCTGGTGAAAGGAGCAATGAGGGAAACTGTTGCCAATCTCTGCCAACTATGACCTTCCAGGGAAGACGTTTTGCTATGCCAACCCAAATCCTTGCCTTGCAGTTCTCAACCTTTAATTGGACCCGTGCTGTGGGGTAAGGGTGCACATTCCCATGTACATAGGTCACTTTTAGGGGACGATCATATTGGAGGGTGCTAAGGTCCAGTACTGACTCCTGAATCAGGGCCTGGGAGCACCGTGAATCTACCAGTCCAAGCATTGTGCGTCCCCCCCCACAGTGACTGGCACCATCTAGGACTTATGCCACCACTCAGGCCCCAGGCCCACTGTACCCAGGTTTGAATTGCTGTTGGCAAAATCTCCAAGTATTGCTCCAAAACTATAGAGTATATGATCTCAGAGGCTATGCAGGCCCCGGGGCATAGCCAACTGGAGGCCAAGTCCTTGAGGTGTTGGGCCACCACTCAGGGCCGAGCTCCATCTGGAAAAGGTTCTGTACAGAACCACTGTTGATACGTCTCAGCGCATACTCTAAGGTGATCTAGGGTGGCAGCTTTCACTGTCCCGTAGTCGGCTGTGGCCCCCTCGCCCAGAGCTCAGTAAGCTGCCTGAACCTCCCCAGAGAGGAATGGTGTCAGCCCAGGTAGTTCTTTCCCAGCCGGTGGTTGTAGCTACAAGCTCAAAGGTGACCAAGTAAGCCTCTGGGTTATCGTGTGGCCCAAGCTTGGCCAGTGGTATCCCAAGTCCTGAATTTGCTGGATTAGTGGGAACTGGCACGGACCATTGCTAGAGCACTGCCTCCTGAAACTGGTGTTCCTGCTGTTGCCCCTGCTGCTGGAGCTGAAGTACCTCCAGGAGTACATTCTGCTATTGCAGGGCCGCTTGCCATGCCTCTTGCCAGGGCCATCTGTGCCTATGCAGTGCTTTGGTGCTGCTGGGCCAGCAGCCTCACCAACTCCTCCATTACCCATTGTATGCAGGGGTGGCTCGTAGACACCCCACTCCTGGTACCAGAATAAAGGTCTCCGCCCTTCTTATGAACACCCCTCGGTGGCTGAGAGGAGTCTCATAGTCTCTACTTGACTGTCTGAGGGAGAGGAAGCATCCAATATGTGGCCTGGGACCAGGCCTCTTCTTTTACTCCCTGGTGTGGTTTCTGGGGGTTGGGGGGAACCCAGGCCCGCCCACACCTCTGGGTCCCAGCCCAGGGACCCTATAAGTAGCAGTTAGCTGCTGAGTCAGAATGATTGGTTGCTGTCACGTCCCTGGGCTGCTTCCCCGGGAAGCCGCTCCATCCAGGTTCCTTCTCTAGAGGGCCTTGTGGTCAAGTTCCCCCCGTCCGGGGTTTTGCAAGGGTTGCCATTGGCTTTTTGGCTAGCCTTCAGCCCCAGGACCTTGTTCCGACCAGGTATGAAGTCCAGCTCCCACTCAGAGCTGTCCAGAGTGCTGATGTTCTCCCAGTCAGCCTTTAGGTCTGCCTGGGTCAAGCTCCAGGAAGGAACTGCAAAGCCCTGGTCTAGCAGCTTCTTTTATATCAGCCTGCTGCACCCTGATTGGCTGCAGCAGAGGCTGCCACTCTGTTCTGCTTGGAGGACCTCTCTTCTGCTCCTGTTCCTGGGCAGGGTTTGAAAAGGCCTCCAGCAGGGATGTTGGGGCCTTGTCCACCCCATCACAATCCCATGATTCACTGTCTCATGAGTCCTCTCTCATAGGTGAGCTATCTATCATAATTTCCAAATTGCCATCAGCAAGCATGGACTTAATGTTCCATACTGCTATGTTGTGAACTGTGACTGCAGAGATTGTTTGGGCTTTCTGTGAGATCTTAAAGCTGTGCATCTTCAGTCTTGAACCTCATCCACAGCATCGCCAAGCAGATCATGCGAAACAGCAGCAGCTTCTCCAGTGGTAGGATAGGAAGGACAATAAGGAAGATACCACCACCAATTACTACTACAAGAGGTGGTCCTGAAGCAGCTTTACATAGTACAGAGGCATTTCCAAGCTCTGAAAAAAAAAACAGCACTGAATAGTGGGAGAAGACCATTCTGGACACTTAGGATGACCAGCAGAGCTGAGAAAACTTCAGGATGCCAAACATAACATTTTTCAGCACCTGGATTGAACTAACCCTTAGGCTACAGTGTACCAACGTGCAGTGCTGCATGAGTCTAAAAGCAGGTCACCATCTGTAAAGTGGCCACTCCCTTATGCTACAGGTCCATAACCAACCCATTCCTCACAGGGACATTGACTGTTGTGGCCAGTCATGTAGGTGTGTGGTACTATTCATAATTTACTGCTGCACCCAGTTAAAAAGCTTACTAGTGTTCAGGAGATTGAGGACTTTATATACATCATGTTTCAAAACTGTACTGGGGCAACTGATAGCCTATTTTCCACCAGCACCACTGATCAGAGTTTAGAAACATAAAGAAGTCTATGATGCTAAGAGTTTGCAAAGCTCAGACTTATTACCTTAATTAATAAAAGTCTACCTCAGGCTCATTATGGATATTAAGGGTGCATCTACACAGCACCAAATTTCAAAATAAAGCACTATTCTGACAAGTCCCTTAACCTTCATGTAATGAGCATTACAGGGATGCTGGAATAGCAAAACCGTTATTTTGAAATAACAGGTGCATTTAAAGATATGGAATTTCTATTTTGGGATACCTCCAGTATCCCAAAATAGCCCCGTCTAGACGTAGCCTAACAAAGTGAAGATTGCTTTCATTATCTTGGAGACTTGCCTTATCCTCTGCTATACTGAACTTAATGTAGCCATAAATCACAGAGGCCCTGTCTTTGAGGATCTGGCACAGTGCAAGTGCTGTGGTAAGTGTAGTGGGAACACCCTACCTGGTTATTTTTCCATAGTACAGAGGGGCAGTGGTGGTATTTTATTTCACATGTATTTCTGGTTTCCCTTCCCTGAGATTCTTTCCTATCTTGGGAGGAACTCAAAGGTGGTAAGAGGCTGAGGAGGGCTAGAGTGGGAGATTTTGGCCATGCAGTATATGCTCTTTGGATTTGCTGTTGTGCCTTGGGGGTATTTATATGATGAGTTAATGGGGACATCTGGGGTCAAGCTGGATAGTAATCTGCTCCACATCCCCTTTAGGCTATCCTCACTCTGGATAATATTACACTGGCATTATAGTTTGTCTTTGCTGCAGACATGCAGAAAGTGCAGGGAAAAAGAAGATTGGCTCTACGTAGATTGTTTGAAGCCTGCTCCCAGACCCAGCTACCTTCTGCTTAAGTCTGTGAAAAGTCATTAAAGAGCTGTATGGATTTCTATCCCTACAGTAAAGTTTTTTCCCATTTGAATGTGTGTTACAGGATATTTCTAGTTCAGCAGGGAGCTGTAGTCTTAATACCTTGGCAGGCATGCAGTGCCCATGTCTACCTCATGTAAACTGAGAATGCTAACCACACATTCCTGTAACCACTCAAATGGTTGAAAACATTCAGTTCTGTGAAACGTTTATTATTCAAATATGCCATGGAAGGGAAGGAGAGGTGGAGCAGAGGTAGAAACTCTGCCATGCTGCCAACCACCATTTTTAGTTGGTGAACAGGGCATAGGAGGAAAGAGGGGAAATAGTCACTGGGCAGGAGAAATTCAGGGAGCAGGAAGGAAATATAGTCAATGAGAATGCAAGCCCATCCCATGGAAGACACAAACAGGGTCAGGGCTTTATCGCAAGCCAGAAGCAAATGGTCTTGCTCTGTACTATTGAACGTGTAAGGGGGTGGAGTGCAAATGAACATATGGGCCAAGGGAAGGAGGGAAACTGGCTGGATATTCAGAATCCCTCCTTGTACATGTTTACCTAATAACAGCTGCAGACATGGGACTGCACATTAGCTAGCACAGTAATATAGTATGCTTGAGCTTTTTCAATCCAGTAACCCTGGGTGTGTGTACGCTGCCAAAAAAAAAAAAAAAGCCCCACGGCAGCTAAACTGGGCCCTGATACTTGCTGACGAGGGTCTGAGATGCTCCAGCTGCAAGACTAAAAATTGCACTAGAGGCATTTGGGCTTAGCTTCTGAGGCCCTACAAGTGGAGAGTGTCTCAGATCTGCAGCCCAAGCACCTACACTGCAATTTTTAGCATTAGAGAGAGAACTCTCTTAGCCTGGCCAGTGGCAGTATAGGCACAACATGAAGACAGGAAAAATGGACAAGTTTAGACAGTAGTTGTCAGCTCTAGAGATGACCCTGCCACCAAGTACCTTAGCCCCCCAGAACTAGCTTTGGGCACTTACCTTTTTAAGCATGCAAACAAATGTGGATCCTGATCCCAACTGTGTGAAATCAAAGCCACCTTTCAACACTCCTGAAAACTTTGGAAGGAAAGGGTTTCAAATATAGATCTGAATTTCACTGCTTGTGTGTAATCTGATACTCCTAGCTGAAACCCATGTCATAATGTAAGTAGTTGGAGTGTCTATTTCCTGCCACTAGGATGTATCATTGCTTTCATTATTCTAGATTCAGTATCAGACACTTCCACTAAGATCTTTGGGAGCAATAGGTGGGGCATTGTAAAAGCATAATCTAAGTGGACTGCAGTCCAACTTCCAAAGTGCACTCTCCCAAATCTAGATAGTGATCTGGTAAGAAATGAAGTTAGCTGGCCACTGATTTGGGGTTCCAGGTATAAGTTCTAGCCTAAGATTTCTCATCTGTCAGGGCTTAAAAAAAAAAAAAAAAAAAAAAACCACTCTTGAAGTGACAGTTCTTTATTCTTATTTGATATTCACAATCTGATCTTGATGCAGCAGTCACATAATGCTGGTTAATAAGGAATATAATGCCAAACAGATGAAAGGGTACCTCTGTTCTAGTCTAGGAAAAAAATAGACTTGGAAACTACAACTGACGCCTGGGCTTCTCTCTCATGTGTATGCATTATATTATATAGCAAGCATGGTATGTTAGTGAATGTACTGACAGTTGCTGTAATGAAACACCTATTTATGTCCTTGTGGAAGAACCTTCTTGTTAAACATTTAGACAGGTCTATATTTTTTGGCCTGTAGTATATAGGAGCTCTGTTCCTAAAGAAAAAAGTGAACAACTTTGATGCTGTCATTGCAAGATCTTCCTTCATAACTCAAGCTTTTACACTGTTGAAATACAAAGTTTCCAGTGAAGTCAGTTGGTTGATTCTCCCTTAATGTGTAGTGAAGCCTTAGACTTAGTTTTCTTTTTGTAAAATGTTTCTTTATTTTCAAACTGTTAGATATCCCTACATTGCAAAAAGCATTGCATGGGATCATATCACAGCACTCAAATTAAAAGCAGTTAATGGTGTGTAGCTAAATCACTGTAGTTACTTGCAGCTAAAACTCTTGACATGTTAGGGTGGGCTTAAATAGTGATGTCTTACACAATATTCACTCAAAAGTAAACAAAAGATTCACATTGACTTCTGGAGAAGATTGATCAGGCCTTGATTTCCTTCTTTTTTAGACATGGATTTTAGCTTTTCCCCTCTTCTTCTGCAAGTCAGCCAAACAATTACCAATCTTTAAAAGTACACAGCCAATTGAGAATTCTCAATAGGTGTAAATATCTAGCAATGCTAAAATTGGTGCCACAGCCTCCAAGTTGCCACACTGGAGTTCTCTAATCAGCACAATAGGAGCCAATTTAATTATAATCCAGTCATACGTACCTTCTTCCTTTTGTACAATTCACTGTTAATACATTGTTTTCCCTGATAAGAGGAAAACAAATTTATAATTCTATTCAATTTATGTCAAACAGCATGTAGGCACGTGGATTCTTCTCCATAAAGATACTTATGTATATAATTACATGATTTTTCATTAACACTAGGCACTAGGGACAAAAGTGTCAGATTTCGTAAATATGGCCACTCGGCATTTTCTAAACCCCTGCCCTAAGCCTCCCCACCCCCACGAAATCCTGGGCCCAGCCTTGTTGGGGTTACTGACTCTGCTGCACAGGGGAGTGGAAGAGGAGCCCTCAGGGTAAAGGAAGTGGGAGCGAGACTCTGATCCTTTTGCTAACAAATTTCACCAGGATAGCGCAGAAGCCAAGAAAGTTACCCACAATAGTGGGAAAATTCCCACACTTACATAGGCAAAAGGAAAATGAGAGCAAATACATTTAATATAGAAACAATTACAGAAAATACTATGGAGGGGGCCAGGAACCCTGGATGGATTAAAAAGTGTCATCTATTCCCCTCACTTCCAGATATTGAGCAGGATTCATTCAAAGGACAGACTTTTATATGCACATGTAAATGAATGATTTAATCCAGCTCAAGGTTTTGCCCATTTTTTGCCCAATGTGGACATATTTTAATGACTAATCTTACTTCTGTACATTACAAATATCTCTAGTACTAATTACTGAATATCTAAGTTTAAAAGAAAACTTTCATCTATGTACAGAGTTGCAAAACTGAGCACTTACAAAGTACTGAATTTGATCAATGTAGCAAGGGTCCTCAATAACATCCACCTGTAGCATGCCAGGAAGTATGCTTGCTCCTGGCTCCCGCTATGTCTAGACTACAGGCTTCTTTTGGAAGAAGCTTTCCTGGAAGAGATCTTCCAAAAAAACTTCTGAAACAGAGTGTCCACACTGAGAAAGCACATTGAAAAAGTGATCTGCTTTTTCGACAGATAGCGTTGACACTGAATGGATGCTCTATCACATGTAAGCACAAGAGCTCTTTTGGAAAAAGGCTTTTTCCTCATAGAAAGAGGTTTACCAATGTTGGAAAAACCCCTTAGTTCTTTATTTTTGTTTCAAAAGAACACGATTGCAGTATGGATGTAAGTGAAGTTTTTTCAGGAAAAACACCATTTTTCCGAAAAGAAAACATCTGTAGCGTAGACATACCCTCCATGGTGGCATCTCCAGCTCTATGGGTCTTAATCAAACCCTTGCCTTGCAAAGCACTGTTTTCCTCCTATCAAGATCTGAGGTTTACATTGAATTTTCCAGTTTTGTTTGCTTAAGCCTTTATACACAGGCATCCAATAATTTTTGTATCATGAAGCCATTTAACTCCATCATCAGGAAAGTTAAAGCAAAAGTTGTGTGTTGAAGGAAAATCCCAGAGGTTTTATTAACCAGATTCAAATGCCACCCAGCTGATTAGCAGAGTGCCCACAGCCACCCCCAGCTGGCAGCATGTAGCACGTGATTATCATTATGTTGGCCAACACACTGGGGACTGAAAGCTGAAGAGCTAAAAGCATGAGCTGCTTTAGGTTGAGTTGAACAGCCAATAATGCAGCTGTGACACTACCCATATCCTCTGCTGACTGACAGAGGGGCACATATAACACATGCATCAGTATGCTGTCTCAGCCCTTGAGCAGGAGAAGAGATGCCTCTATGTAGGTGCATGAATTGGTGCCCCCGCTACAAACACCGAGGGACAATATCAGAGTGGCACTGCACATTAGCTGCATCTCACTGACTGTTAGCATGTGGTCAGTCCACTGAGGAAACTGAATGCGCCACACTAACCAATCACTCAATGTTCCCAAATGGAGCAGTCAGCAGGAAACAGAGCAAAAGGTTCATTAAGACCAAGATGAACTTGCAACACTGCTTGTGCTAACAAGATACTCAATACAGTTTGTTCAAGGTTCATAGGATTATCCTCATCCTTCTCTTAATTGCCAACTTTAGGTTAGCTCTATAACCTCCACAGCCCTAACACACATGAGATCTCTATGCATGAGTTGCTCCACAGTTCACAACAATGGAAAAAACAAGGCAGTAGAGATGTCCATCCTTCTGTGTTGATCTTGAGGCAATCTGAGCCAAACTAGCCAGTACAGAGTTGACAAAGTAGTTGTAAGGTACTTCAGCACCTCATTGTGCAACATATCAGGATCAAATCCTTAGGATCTTGGATATGATAAATTGACCTAACACAGGATTGGTCGAGGATGGCTAAAGAAATGCCCCAAGTAGCCAGAAGCTGTGGAAGCTTCCAGGATTGCAGTGTGAAGAAGTGGGGGGGGAGGAAAACCCCTACACATACCTGCCTGCCTGTCAATGAACAAGGGATCATGGACGAGCACAGTCTCTCTAGAAAAATTGAAAGCCTTCAGTGCCAGGAGGAACACATGAGCACAAGAATCTGTTAATGTTGTCTGAGGACAATTGTGAAAGAGTTCATTTCTTTATCTGAAGTTTGGTCCATGGTTGAAGGAAAGCCTTTTTGCCTTGACTAAAGGACTGAGCATTTTATTTTTTCTCATTTGTACATTAAAAATCAAACTCCTCAGTGCTCACTATGGTCATGGAGTTTCTACCATCATGACTGGAGATAGATAGATATAGATATAGATATAGATATAGATATAAAACCCACACTTCTAACAGTGACAAAAAACCCATTTCAATTCTGTGTAGCATTTCTTGAAAGTAATGGAGCTTAATCAGAAGTATATTTATGAAAGCCATGGGAGGGTCCTTACAGCAAGATTTCTACAAATAGTTGCTGTAAAGCATGTGTTTTTAGTATTACCTCTGAGAATCATTTATCACTTACACTGTTTCTCCAAGAAACAGAACACACTATTTCCTTACCACTTTCATTCCACACTCCAAAGCACTATTCATAGCAGATGACCTGAATAGGACTATGTAGGGATTATTAATTTGTGTTTCTCCTATTGAGTCTCGAGGTTTAAAGACTTTCCCTTTGTGCACACTGCATGAATGCATACCATTCAACACATTTACATATATACAAATTGAAATGAGATTAGTTTCTGCTGACTATAATTACCTACTGCATTTCTATCATGTCATTACTGCATAATCTGAATCAGTGTTTTCTTAATTTAAAATACTGTATATTAGTTCTGCATTATTTGTGCAGTATAGCCTAAGGGCTTAGGAATGATATTTTAGGCTTAGCATACCCCAAATCCAAAAACGTAGTATATTTAACAGCATCTTCTCTCAGTCCTTTTAGTGCATAAAAAGAGGTCTGCTTTGATTCTGAGCTTAAGTTTTATTTTTCTTCCTCCCTCAAAAAACCACCAAAAAAGGTATCATGCCACCTTTCACATACTTTTAATTTAAAAGTTACCATCGGTTGGCGATAGAAGACATTTCTTTTCAGCACCCATCAGCAGTTCCCAAATCTGAGCTCTCCTGCCACCATCAGGAAAAACCAAAATAAATGATGCATGATGTTGCAAGGAAGGGCATTGTGCCAGTTCTTTCCCAGAATCAGTCCATTTTATTTCACTTAAACAAGGCAAGAAGTAAAAGAAACAAAGAAAAAAAGATACCCCAAATAAAAAAAAAAACCCATGAATACATCACCCTCAACGTATTATGAGGTCAGCTAATTAGAAGTGTTTTCATGGAGACAGCTATAATTTTAGTCTCAAAGCTTCAGGTTGCTTGGTTTTTTTCAACCAATTTGGCAAGGTGTTTGAAAATGTAATCAGCTGGCTGAAAACAAGATACCAGCTAAGAAGTATGCCTTAATTATAGGAACTTCAATCCAGTTACCAACCTGGCTTGTTCAAAAAACTCCAAAAAAAACCCGCAAACTCCAAAACAAAATAACCCCACCACACTTGTTTCTAATTTAATTAGAATTTTATTCCATTGCATCATTAGACGCTACAGTTCAAATACACCATTTGGGTCAGGAGAGGCAGATACATGGAAAAAGACTTCCAGTAAAAAAAAAAAAAAAATCAATTAACTCAATGGATTTCTCAAGAGCTTTAGCAAATTGTCTGCTATACAAAGGCAGTAAAAACTGTAAAAATGTTGGCAAGGAAAAATCCTAGTAGAAGCAAAACACATCTAACCCCACCACACACATTTCAACATTTACCTCTGTGCTTTACATTTATTCATTCTTTCTAACAATTGGAAGGTTGTTCGCTGCAAGTAGTCTTGAAGTTTCGGTTTTACCCCTTCTTCCCTTTCCATAAAAATAGTAAACCTTCCTCAAAAAAGACTGAAGTCTGGAATAATGTTTCCATTTCTTTTGCCATGATTTTTAAAATTGCCTTGTGGTTTTGAGCACCTAACTTGAAACACCTTAAAGGCACCTGTTTTTCAGAGGGTGCAGTGCTTTGCGCTTTCTGGAAAAAAACAAAACAAAACAAAACAAAAAACACACACCACACACACCAGCGCCACCCACACCTCTAAGGCTTTGTCTACACTACAGAGTTTTTTGGGAAAACGTCGGTTTTCCAATAAAACATCACTTACGTCTACACTGCAATCGTGTTCTTTAAAAAAAAAAAAAAAAATCAAAAGAACAGAGGGGTTTTTCCAACATTGGTAAACCTCTTTCTATGTGTGGACGGGAAAGAGGGAGTTCTTTCAAAAGAGGAGAAAAGAGGAAAAAGCACAGGTGCCCTGGGGGCCACTCTGTCCATAGTAATCAGTTTAAATGTGAGATAGCATCCATTCAGTGTGGATGCTATCTTTCAAAAAAGATCACTTTTTCAATGTACTTTGGCAGTGTGGACGCTCTGTTTCGGAAGAAGTTTTTTCGGAAGATTTCTTACGGAAAAGCTTCTTCCGAAAGAAGCCTGCAGTCTCGACATAGCCCGAGATACCTTAAGTCTAGTATCCAAATAGAATTCCATTAAGGATAAACTTTAAGAAAAAAAATGTTTCTTGTGCCCAGATGACTGTGGATTTACAGAAAATGCCTCAAAAATACAAGATACTGAAAAGAAATACACTCAAGTGAAGTTTGAAACTGATATGGAACAAAACATTGAGGTTTCAACAAATTACTTCTATTCACCTAAAGCAAATTTGCAGTTAATTTAAGGAGCACTCTGATACCAGAGTCCCTACCACCAATGTATTTCCTATAAGCTAATGCAGAAAAGTATCATTTTCTGAAGTGTAATTGCATAAAACATTTCTAAGCCAGTTAATGGAAGACATTCAGATTATCTATCAAAAGAAATCTAGTGAGAAACTGCATTTGGCTGAAAATGAGAAGACTGTCACATTAGACACTGCTGCCCTCTTCGGTCTGAAAGGTGATTTTCTACTTTTCTTTTAGAAAACCTGCTCAGAACATTTCACAAATATATATGATTTCTTAATGTAAATGGAAAGTTTAGAGGAGTTTGTAAAATACAGCCTGAATTCTGGGAACAATCATTTTTTCTTAATTAAATTAAAATGAGCAATATGATAAGTTAAGCAAATACAGAACTAGTTTCCTATAATATAGTTTAATTTTGCTGGATCACTGTTTCAGGTCAACATACAGCCAGCTGACAACTTACATTTGACACTGACATTTCTCTCACTAGAATAGTTACATGAGATATCCATCTCATTTCTATAACGGTCCCCAGGAGAATGGAAAGATTGTAAACTTGTCAAATTCTTAAAGAAAACACAATAGAATGGAACATTTAATCAAAAAAAATAATCAACAGAGCACTCAGTTTTAGATCATATTAGTACTAACCAAACCTCTGTTTCCTGAGAGCTTAGGACATGACAAAACTGATGGCAAATGGACAAAATTTGCATTCCAAATATTTTAATTCTTTTGCATTGCTTGATATTTCAAGAACTGTTTGCAGTGCTGCATAACAAAAACTTGGAAAGTCATTTTAAGGTAAATATGTGCATATACTTTAAAAGCCATTTTCGTGCCATTTTACAGGTCAGATTTTTCAAGTTCCATGAGAAGGAAAAAATGGCCCCAAAAATCCATTCTAAATGCAAGTCTGAGAACGAGGATGTTAAATTCAATCCCTCTACCCTTCACTCACTAACCAGTGTTAGTAATTCTTTAAACTTTGATAGCCATTCATACACTTGTATTTAGTTGAATATAATGAATTCCATTTTACAGATGGGGAAACTGAAGCTCAGAGAAGTCAAGTGACATGTCTAAAGTCACATATCAAGTCAATATTAGAAAAAACAAAGACACAAAATCATACGATTTCCCAGACAAAGCATAACCCATTGAAATACAAATGGAGAAGCTGAGAATCAGAAAAGATAAGCAATATGGTTGGAAGACATTGTAAGATGGAGATGGAAGTCACAAGCCATATGAAGGAAGACAGGTAAATCTTATCCACAGGTTGAGCCTCTAATCTGGGACTCCCTGGTCCAGCAGGGAGTCCTGGTGGAGGGCTGGTGGTTGGACTCTCTGGTGCTAGGCTACCCGGGGCATTGCAACTGAGCAGCCAGGCACAACACAGCAGGGCTGCCGCACAAGGTCAGAAGCTCAGCACTCCACAGCGGGGCTGCCCTGTGGGGCCAAGAGCCGGACGTGCAGGGAGCTGGACTGTCCGGCATAGCAGGGAAGGAGGTGGGGGGACAAGAAGGGCAGCAAAGCTGGTGGCTGGTCCAGGGCTGGGGGGAGCCAGTAGCAGGGGAGCCAGATATGACCTACCCTGGTCTAGCAAAATCCCTCATTCACGATCAGTCAGGTCCCGCGGGTGACGAACCAGGAAGGTCCAACCTGTACTTTCAGATTTTGCTTATATTAAAAATCTTTAATCTAGCTGTACACAGGGAGATTTAGTATTTCAATACAAAAAGGACACCATTACCACACATAACAAATGCAATTCAATAGCAATTTATCTCCAGCAGAATTCAACCTCAACAATATCTCTCCCCCACATAGATCTAAGCCCTATTAACCATCTTCCACCGCAATCCATGCACATAGACAGAGCTTGATGTGAAAGACTAAAATGATTGATAATCTTGCTCCAGGAAATATAGTAGGTGAAATTAAAACAGCACCTTTAAATGGATGCAGCATCCACTCCTTTGTGTCCAAACAGCTGATACTCAGGGGAAAACAGGCCATAGTAGAGATTATCCCTGTCCATTTTAGGTTACTATCACTGGCAGCAGTAGGTTTGCACAGTTCTTGCACTTTGAATGCAAGAAGTCCAGTTCTACCTTGGCACTGTATAGGCATGCAAGGAAATAGACTCCTTGAATTCTCTTTCATTTTCCTTCCCCACTCAAATCCCTCTGTACTGCTTGCACTGAGCTGGATAGAATCTAGTCTGAATGCCAATATATTTTATTGTAAATTATTGATACTTAAAATGTAAGATCATGACATGGATGTCCTAGAAACCATTATGTTAAGTCATGGAATCCCACAGCCTAGTAAGCTTCCTGCATCGTTCCACATTTTACATTTTATTTCATATTCTACAAAAAAAGAGACCGTATGTTGCCAGTAGGTATGGACTTAGAGCATGAGATCTGGGCTCTAATCCCAGCACTACCAAGGACTTGCAGTATGACTGAATAAGTAACATCCTCATTGTAGTCTCCCCAAATGTAAAATGGATATAATGCTGATTTACCTTCACAAAGAACTTTTTGAAGGAAGAAGAAAAAACTTTATTGAATGCTTAATTGAGCCTGCTAAGAAATCTGAAATGTTGAATATACTGATAGTCTAGCTAATATAACCAGTTTGACATGTATTCAAGTTAGTCCCTCTCATTCGTTTTAAAAAAAAAAAAAAAAAAAAAAAGTAGAACTATCAAATAGTTTAAAGCTGAGGAAAAATCTGAAAATAATGTTAAGATCCTGGTTAAAACTAGAGATTAAGAATAAAGGACCTTTTGCAATTAGGTTGTCTTCCTTCACAATTTCATTTAGACATCGGAGACAGTGATTTATTGACATTCCCATAAGTAACTAGTTAAAAATACAAAGAGTCCACATAAATAGAGGACTAAATATTTCTCATTGACTATTCAAGTAACCCCATCACCTAACTGGAGGAGTAGTGAGATAGATGTTCACAATCAATTTGTTAGATATATATATAGAAAGATTGCTTTTTAATACATTGAACTGTCAACAACATTAGTATTAATCATAATTTAAAATCAGTCAGCACCATCAAGGGATGTGCTAACTAGCCACCCCAGACCTGAGTATTATTCAAAGCATTCATCCGCTTTACCAGCGCAATGCCACTTCCTTTATCTGGTTTGTTATACTAAGTTTTGGCATTTCATTCTTTAGTATATTGCACAGGGTAGCATTTTCTCATGTGGTTATGTTGTACACACTCTGCTTGGGGATATTGGGCATTACAGAAAATACAAGTAATTATCATACTTCTTGCAGGAGAAGGAAAAGCAGAATTTGGCCTAGAAGGATTAGATTTCTGTAATACCTGAAGGGGCAGTACTGTTGGGCAAGTCAGTATCAAACATTCCATATAGATTTAAATATTAAGGAACTAATGGGCAAACAATCCCTGACAGAGCTTACACTTAGTATCTTGAGTAGTCCTAGTGAGGCTACGCATCCTGCTGTTTACAGAAATTGGTCTTACATTTAATATCACTTTAACAAATGTATTAAAAACAGGTTATAGTTAGAGTTTTAACAATATTTGGACTGTTGTAGCTAACCTGGGTTTGGCCCTTTACATTTGAAAGCTACATTTTTTTTTTTTAATTTGCAGAAAATCCAAGTATATGATAAGATACAAGAGTCCATTGTGAATCTTTAACCCGTTTACTTCTATGTGCATCCTATTTCTGCTTGGCAGCATTCTTTGAAATTCTGATTTCATTGAGACACATTAGAAACCTATTTTGTCCACATACCAGGTGTATTAGATAACTCCAAAGTGTTTAATTAGTGTTAAGATAACCACTGTATGTGGGAAAAGTTCATTTCTGTTGGTTGCAAAGAGCTGAATATCAGCTTTCACCTTGAAAAGATTGTCTTGCTCTGTGTGGATCAGTCCTTCCCTTTCTTCCTCTTTTCCTAACAATATTTTCCACATCTCTGAATTGTTACCGGTATTTACTCACCCTTCCTCCCTGGCCAGTTTAAAAGAAGGAAAGGGAAAGGAAGGACAGGATTATCAATTAAGCTTTTATTTCAATTAACCCAAACAGTTTTGCCACTGAGACAGTACTAAAGAAAATATTACAACATAATGGAAAAACTGAATCCAGATATCCATGAATTGCTGATGTGACAGAAGACAACAGGTAGAAGTTGTGATTTTAATTTTGTTTTGTAATATACATAGACTGTCATGGGGTCCACTCACCACAAGCGTTGCCTCCTACAGGCAATCCTGGGGATTAGCTCTGACAGCCTTCACTCTTTCTCCACTGTTGCTTTTTCCATCTTGCCTCACTCTGCTGACCTATTCACTCCCCGGTCTGCAGTTCCTCTCTGTGGCTGAGCTACTACTGCCCAGTAGCTAGTAGAGGAATCCAGGCCCACCCTCTACACTAGGTTCCAGCCAAAGGACACTAGAACAAGCAGCCACAGGCCCTGTATCATCCCACCTCTTGTTGCTGTTCCTCTGGGATTCTTCCTACATAGCTGGCTTTTCCCCTTCTGGGTTTGCCAGCTTCCAACTCCCTCCACTCAGGGACTGACTATGGCATACTTCCATACAAACTCTTTGGCCAGCTACCTGAAGGCCCTGCCTGTTCCTACATAGGTGAGTCTGTCCCTAATTAGCTGTCTCCAGCCTAACAGCCCTCTCCTTTGCAGCCTTAATAGCTAATTGGGCCCAGTCCAGTACCTTTGCCATAAAGGTAACCCCTGGCAAATTGAGATTAAGCAGATTATTTATGAGTTTACTGAGACTAAAGGAAAGGAGCGCACTTATCTAAACCAGTTGTGGCTCCAGCAATTTACATTAGGTAGATTCCAAGAAAAGTCTTGCTTTTAGGCCCTAAAAGCTACAACTTACACAAGTTGACAAGCTTAACAGTCTGTTTTCTGACTGTTAAATTCAGGGCAAGATTTTCAAAGCTATTAAGGAGCCTGGAGATACAAGTGCCTAATGGGATTTTCAGCCTACCCTAGCACACTGCCCTAGCCACCAGGGATGTCACCTTCCCTATATGTCAACATTTCTCACCAAGACAGCATTGCTGCTTACCTCAAATACTGACAAAATAATGTACAGCACATCCACTTCATTCTTACATACAGCAACTTAACAAACATGTTGTCCAAACCATGGGAACTGCCATAGCAGCTTGAAAGGCTTCCCAATATACCAGTCTCCTCATGGCTATCTTAAAGGAAGAATTTCTGGGTAGATGTACCTCAGAACAAACAATATACCTGAAATGTATCAATGATATTTTCAATCTCTGTACAGTTGATAAATCACTCAGATTTTGCCAACAACTTCCGCAACCATCAGCCAGCCATCAAATTCTCACCAGCATCTTCCTCCTGGACAACAGCTTCAAAATGGAACCTTACAAATGACTATATACTGGAAACCCCATAGATCACAACATTTACCTTTACAGTTCCACAATCACCCCTGACATACCAAAAAAAAAAAAAATGTTAACAGCCAGCCACTCAGATATTTGCTCAGAAAAGAAAGTCTGGAATACACACCCAAACATATTGAAAACTATTTTAACTACATAAAATATTCTAACAGAGAAACAGATTGCATCATGGAACAGGCAACACAAATAACCCTAGATAACTTGCTTCTGGACCTGTTTGGAGAGTTTGGGGGTAGGGCTTGTGGGTACACATCCCTAGCTTTCACCTACCACACTGGAATCAGTACAGGACATAATCAAACAGTTATAATTACAAGGATGAAACCACATCCTGAAACTTCTTTTCTAGCCTTCAGGCAACTTTCCAACCTATCCAAGTACATCACCAGCAGCAAGCTCTCCACAGACCAGCATGCTCCCTCTCAAAGGGACATGAGACTCTGCCAGCAAATAGTGCTGCAAATAACGGTGGGTTCTAGTCCCTGCCCCAACCCCGACCCTGGGAACATACGGACAGAATTGGAGCCAGCTCTGGCAGGGGGAATGGCTTAGAGTGGTTTCCATTACATACAGGGTTTACAGTTTGGTTCAATTGCTCAGAGCACCCTCCTCCCCACCACTACAGAAACTGTTCCAGCTTCCCTATCTGCCAGAACAAAGATGCAAAACCTGCAGAACACTACTATGATGATCAACACTCCTTTCAAGATTCATAGGTCCTACACAGGAATATCACAGCATGTGGTGTACTTCCTCTGGTACATCAAATGCCATAACAACAAGGTAAGTGAAACAAGACATTCACTGTGCTCTCAGATGAACTCATACAGGAAAAGTGATAACAAACAAAAACACCCTGTCACCTGTGGGTGAATACTTTTCACAAAACAATCATTTTGTATCTGACCTTTCAATCCTAGTCCATAAAGGAAACCTGCACAAGACCTTCAAAAGACTAACAGGGACAGTTAATTTGTTCATTCTGCTGCACACTTAAAACCATAAACTCAACAGAGACACTGGGTTTGTGGCTCATTACAACACTTCTGTAGCATACCCCTGCTGCCTATTAACCCTTGATTGCTCACTTCATTTTAAATGGTAAGTTACAGCTTGCATGAACCCCTTAGGTTTAGGATCTGTCTTAGCTTGTATTTAGCTTAGAGATACTGGTTACCTTCCCCAGACCTGAACTGGAGCTTCATGAAGCTCAAAATCTTGTACCTTAGTAAACTTTCCTTAGACATCTCACTGATACAAAGAGTTTCACTGAACTGTTTTTCATTCTCCCTCACACCTCAGCATATGTTCATTTTGGCAGAAATATCATTGCAATGGCCTGCAGTTAATGGGCTATTACAGTGCTTTAAAGTATCAAGATGGCTATCATTACAATCAGTGGAGAATCAGGGGAGACTCATTCTTTCTGAATGAGGATTGTTACTATTCCTCACCTATAATGAATTCCTTGGTGAAGACATTTGTGTTTTCCCTCTGGTACAAGGTCATTTCTGTTCAAAAGGAATTGATTGTGCAATGTGTTGCGTCTAGGAATTATAGATACTTCTCAAAATTATGGAGATGGTACATCCTACCCATATGGGTCTAGTTTCCTTGTCAAAAAAGTAATTGTCTATTATTCCAAATTGGCCATTTGGTTCCATGGTGACTGTAGATAACTAATCTCTTTAACAATATACATGAGTTACGTTTTGCTTGCTACAGGGGAAAATGAGAAAGAAACTGAAAGTCAGATTGTACCAAATTGCTATTGTTCTCCATTAAATAAAAGGGTTACAAATATACTGTAATTGTCGACCAAAAGCTAGATCCGGGTTAGCTGTTGTACACATTTTTAGAAATGTGTCTAGTAAAACTCAAAACTATCTGCATTAGGAGGGATATCGCTGATTTTAGTCAGACTTCCACACACACACTTCAGATCCTTACTTTTGCTGTTAAAATTATTTGCAACAAAAATAAGAAATGAAATGAGGCTATAGAAAGAATTGTTTACATAAAAATTCCACAGCATTTTTAATGTATTGGTTTTTGTCTGTTTTGTGATCCACATTTTGGATTTGGCCACTGTTATATGTTAGTAGGCATCTAGAGACGGTAGTTCAAGATACTTTGCAGCACTGATTACCTTATTTGCCCACATGGAAGCAGAGGTTGGGGTTACTAAATACCTACTCTACTTTCAGAGTGGAGGCTCTCACTGTCCAGAGGAAGCTCAGTTTCACTAATAGACTACTATCTTTACTCTCATTTAACCAGTGAGGTCCCAGACACTTGTTATGTCCTTACTCAAGTATTACTATTGCCTTCAGTGATCCCCAAGTGTTGTTCCTACTTAGCTATTTCTACTGGGGAGATAGAGGGAAAATAGCAGCTGCTATAGAGAGGTGTATCTGCATCATGATGGGATGCCAAGGGGCCAACCCTGGATTTACAAAGGGATCTTTTTGTTTCATCTGGGGTTTAGGAACCTACCTCCCAGTTTAAGACACTTCTGTGATCCACAAATCCTCCACTCAGCTGCCACGTAACCCTAGAGATGCCTAAATTCACTAGGCAATGAACATTTCCTCTGCAAAATGTAGGCACTTAAGTTTCTGTTTTTGGGCATATCCTTTGTGATAATCATTAGTTTAGTGGTTAAACTGCTTTTTCAGAATGTGGGAGACTGTGGTTCCGTCCTCCGTCTGAGGAGAAGAGACCTGAATAGGGATCATCTACCTTTCAAGTGAGTACCCTAGCTATTGGGCTATGGCAGCTTTTTCACCTCTTTTTGATATCAGGAACTAGCTTACTCACAGATATTGAAGTCAGAAGGGATCATTATGATTATCTAGTCTGCCCTCCTGCACATCCCAGGTCACAGAACCTCAACCATCCACTCCTGAAATAGATCCCTGACCTCAGGTGAGTTACTGAAGAGCTCAGATCATGCCTTAAAGACTTCCAATTACACAGAACCCACCATTTACACTAGTTTAAACCTGCAAGTGACCCCTACCCCATGCTGCAGAGAAAGGTGAAAAACCCAGGGTGTGTGCCAATGTGACCCAGGGAAAAATTCTACCTGATCCCAAATATGGCAATCAGTTAGACCCTAAGCATGTGGGCAAAACATAAACGCTACGTCTACACTGGACAGTCTTGCGCAAGAACATATGCAAATGAGGCACGGTGATGAATATTGCTGTGTCTCATTTGCATACTTAATGAGCCGACATTTTGCACAAAGGGCTTTTGCGCAAGATGGAACAATCTACACTGCTTATTTTCAGGCAGAACAGCTTTCTCCTCTTCTGTCACTTCTAACTGATAAGTCCGTAGCTTATAGCAAAAATTCTTGTTGTTAAATCCATAATCTTGTACTTTGTACTATTAAATGTCATCTTTTACTCCAGTTTACAAGGTCATCCTACGAATTGGCTATACTTCCCAATGTTGTGCTACCCATACGTTTTATTAGCTCTCCCACTTTTGTGCCAAAATCAGTAATAAAATTTTTAAACAAGATTAATCCTAAAACTAATTCCAGGGAACTACACTCGTAACCTCCCTACAACCTCATAGTTCTACTTTTAGTAGAGTCTGCTGTAGTCTCCCCTTTAACCAGTTCCTTTTCCGTCTCTCTATTCTCATATTAATCCCCATCTTTTACAATTTAACTAATAATAAGAACATGAGAATGGCCATACTGGGTCAGACCAAAGGTCCATCTAGCCCAGTATCCTGTCTGCTGACAGTGGCCAATACCAGATGCCCCAGAGAAAGGGATCACAATTGGTAATCCTCACGTGATCCCTCCCCTGTCACCCACCTCCAGAGAAACAGAGGCTAGGGACACTATTTCTACCCATCCTGGCTAATAGCCATTGATGCACCTAACCTCCATGAATCTATCTAGCTCTTTTTTGAAAGTTCTAGCCTTCACTGCATCCTCTGGCAAGGAGTTCCACAGGTTGACTGTTCGCTGAGTGAAGAAAAACTTTGTTTTGTTTGTTTTAAACATGCTGCCTATTAATTTCATTTGGTGACCCCTAGTTCTTATATTGAGGGAATAAGTAACTAACTTTTCCTTATTCACTTTTTCCATACCAGTCATGATTTCATAGACCTCTATCATATTCCCCCTTAGTCTCCTCTTTTCTAAGATGAAAAGTCCAAGTCTATTTAATTGCTCCAAGTCTATTTAATTGCTAGGGACCCATTCCAAACCCCTAATCATTTTTGTCGCCCTTTTCTGAACCTTTTCCAGTGCCAATATATCTTTTTGAGATGAGGTGACCACATCTGTATGCAGTATTCAAGATGGTTTTATATAAAAGCAATAAGACATTTCCTGTCTTATTTTCTATCCCTTTTTTAATGACTCCTAACGTTCTATTTGCTTTTTTTGACTGCTGCTGCACACTGAGTGGATGTTTTCAGAGAACTATCCACAATGACTCCAAGATCTCTCTCTAAGTTGTAGCCAGATTAGTCCGTATCATATTGTATGTATAGCTGGGATTATTTTTTCCAATGTGCATTACTTTACGTTTATCAACATTAAATTTCATTTGCCATTTTGTTGCCCAATCACTTAGTTTTGTGAGATCTTTTTGAAGCTCTTCACAGTCTGCTTTGGTCTTAACTATCTTGAGCAGTTTGGTATCATCTCCAAATTTTGCCACCTCACTGTTTACCCCTCTCTCTAGATCATTTATAAATAAGTTGAATAGGATGGGCCTCTAGACAGACCCTTGGGGGACCCCACTAGTTACCCCTCCACTCTGAAAATTTACCATTTATTCCTACCCTTTGTTTCCTGTCTTTTAACCAGTTATCAATCTACGAAAGGACCTTCCCTCTTATCCCATGACAACTTACTTTACTTAAGAGTCTTTGGTGAGGGACCTTGTCAAAGGTTTTCTGGAACTCTAACTATACTATATCCACTGGATTCCCCCTTGTCCACATGTTTATTGACCCCCTCAAAGAATTCCAGCAGATTAGTAAGGCCTGATTTCCTTTTACAGAAATCATGCTGACTTTCCCCCAATAAATTATATTCATCCATGTGTCTGACAATTTTATTCTTTACTATAGTTTCAACTAATTTGCCCAGTACTGACATTAGACTTATCGGTCTGTAATTGCCAGGATCACCTCTAGAGCCCTTTTTAAATATTGGCGTGTTGTTAGCAATCTTCCAGTCATTAGGTAAGGAAGCTGATTTAAAGGATAGGTTACGAACCACGGGTAATAGTTCCGCAATTTCCCATTTGAGGTCTTTCAGAACTCTTGTGTGAATGCCATCTGGTCCTGGTGACTTATTACTGTTTAAGTTTATCAATTTGTTCCAAAACCTCCTCTAATGACACCTCAATCTGGGACAGTTCCTCAGATTTGTCACCTAAAAGTTTGGGAATCTCCCCAGTATCTTCAGCAGTGAAGACTGAAGCAAAGAATTCATTTAGCTTCTCCATTATGACTTTATCATCTTTGAATGTTCCTTTAGCATCTCGATCATCCAAGGGCCCCACCGGTTGTTTAGCGGGCTTTCTGCTTCTGATATCACATGTAGAACTGTATGAAATACCTTACTGACATTCAGGCAGATTAGATCTTCTTCATTCCTTTGTCTAAAACATCAGCCATCTTCTCAAGGAAGAAGTCTAATCTTTTGTAATATCATGTTGTATTTTATCCTGATTACCATTCATCTCCAGCTTCTTAATGACTTTAGCTTTCAAAATTTGTTCCAAGACCTTGCATATAAGTGAGGTCAAACTAACAGGCCTATAGATCCCCGAGTCATTTTTTGCTCTCTTAAAAATAGGAACTATATTAGCAATTCCTCAGTTAAAGGGTATGATCCCCAAGTTTACTGACTCATTAAAAATCCTTGCTATTGGGTTGGCAATTTTATGCACCAATTCCATTATTATTCTTGGATGGAGATTATTTGCCCTCCCTTACTTAGTCCCATTAAGCTCTTTCATAGAATCATAGAAGCCTAGAACTGGACGGGACCTGGAGAGGTCATCAAGTCCAGTCCCCTGCTCTCACTGCAGACCAAACACCATCTAGAACCTCCCTGACAGATACCTATCTAACCTTCTCTTAAATATCTCCAGTGATGGAGATTCCACAACCTCCATAGGCAATTTATTCCAGTGTTTTAAAGGAGGAAAAGGCCAACTTGCCAACAATGCTCAATGGCCAGTGTGGGGCTTGAATCCACCACGTAGGTGTGGTTAGCACCATGCGCTAACCAGCTGAGCTAACCAGTACAGTGGAGTTTGAGTTTCACCTCAGAAGTGGTAATTTCTATCTTCATATCCCCATTGCCATTAACCACCCTGCCACAAGCCCAAGCTCTTGAGGTAAAATATTTGTTTAGGTGTTGGGCCATGCTTAGATAATATTTCATCTCCACCCCATCCTCAGTGCTTATTGGTTCCACTTCATTCCTTATTTTCTTCTTATTTATATTTCTATAGAACCTTTTTCTACTGGAGGAAGTGAAAACAGATATATAGAGGGATAACAGAAACATTGTAGAATGGGGTCATGACTAGAGTATAGGCATTGAAGTGCATGTGTTGTTCAGGAAAGACAGAAATAAAGGCAAAGGTGGTGGAATAGCATCTTATGGAATGGATAAGACAGAGCCAGTTTTGGCCCAAATCACTTTGAGGAAGAAAGCTACTAGAGGCTCTCTAATATAGTGCTACATATCACCAAGATCTGATTTGCATAATGATAGAGACCTCTTTCATGTTTTTTATTGAAATAAATACGCTGTGGGCCAGACAGCACTGAAGGGCTGGCTGGTGGAGCATAGCCCTCAGCCCTGACCCTTCTGCCCAAGACCCTGCTGCTTCCAGGAGTCTGAAGCTGCCTCCCCCAACCTTGCCTTGGGGTCCAGCAGTTCTGTTGGCAGCCCCAGAGCTATCTGGGACTTCCCCCTCTTAGAGTAGGTTCACCTTTAACGATGGTATGACCCCTGGCTCAGCATCTGACTGATGTTTGTGTGTCTGGAAAACAAAACCCAATTATTTCATTTGTTTTTTTCAAGCTAATGTATTTAGGCTCCATACAACACCTATGGCATTTTTGGTTTGGTTTTGGTTATTGTTTCAGCCTGGTTTCCAAATCCAAAATTTCTTTTCTCTTTTTCTTTGTAAGAGTTGCTGACAAGCAAATTATCTGCTCTCACACTATTCTTGCCAGAATTCACATCTTTTCCAGCAATAGTCATGTCTGCAGCATTGAGACAAAACAGATACGATCAGCTATCCTGGAGACTCACATTTCCAAGATATCCCTTGAAGACTGTTTGGAAGACTTTTAAATGTCATTGTTAAATATCTGCTTCCCTCCAGTGTCTTAGTAAATTAGCAAAATGTCTGCATCACAAGCAAAGCCTTACAAGGCAATTTGCGAAATACTGGTCCCACTATACTAACTAGCAAAACTCCCATTATCTTCAGTGGGGCAAGGTTTGCAACCAGCACTTTAAATTCTTTAATCCTTTGTTTCTATAGTTCAGTGGTGGGGAATCTTTTTTGGGTTGCGGACCACTGACCCACAGAAAAATCAGTCGGGGGCTGCACATAAGTGAGAAGCAAAAAAAACCCAACCCCACTGTCACTAATGTGGCCCCCGACTGAGAAGAAAGACAATACCCACATTACCCTTGTCACAGCCCTTTGGGACTCAGACTAGTAGATTTGGTGTGCTTCAGACCCATGGAGGGGCAGCAGGGGGGCTGGAACACCAGCACAAGCTCCCCAGTGCAGGAGGGGTGAGGAGAGCCGAGCCTCAGGGGCCAGATCCAGGCCTTAGGTTCCCCACATGCTATAGTTAGTTTGTTTTCATACTAGGCAGGTGTGGAAAGCAGATGTGACTTGAACCACCTCTTTACTCTTGCTCACAGCATCTTACTATTCAGGCAAAGAACAAAAGAATGTTTTCTTAACCATTTAAGGCCCCAAATTGCCACTCAAAATCACAGTGCAAGTAATCATAGGGTGCTTCTAGGCAGTGGTGCTATTTCGGGATACTTCCGGTATCTCAAAATAGCTATTTCATGTCTTTTAAAAAAGCCCATTATTTCAAAATAGCTTTCGAAAGAACAGGCTCGCTATTACAACATCCTTGTGAAGACAGCACCAAATTTTGAAATAAGCTATTTCAAAATACACTCGAAATAAGCTACTCAATTTGTGTTGCTCAAATTACATAGCTTATTTCAAGGTACGGGGGCACATCCATAATGATTATTTACACTGGCACACTTCTACTACAAGTGATCCCAAAGATTTCAATGGAACTACATATAGAGTAAGATATAAACAACACGAGCAAGAATAGTATATTTTAGCCCTTAGTGTTCTCTGGCTAACTGTAATCTTTGTAGCACAATGGGTATTAATAGCAAAGAAAAGGAAGTCAAATGAATAATCTGCCTACATTTTTCCTGCAATTATCATATCGATCTTGTGCTTAACAACTATGGCAAATCATTCTTGTGGCTGATGTCTTTTTTCATTAGCTGGTGAACCACAGACTAAGAAAATTCAGTAATTGCGTATTTCAGATGAAATCCTGATCCAATGAAAGTTAATGGCAAAACTCTCATTGAATTTAAAGGGGCCAGGATTTCATGCCCTGTCTTGTGCTGTTTCTTCTTCCCATGCCTTTTAGTATTAGCTTTACATTAAAGGAGTTATTGTCCTTATTATTCCTTAAACTGGTAAACTCCCTTTGATCTTAGTAAACTTCCTCTCAGTAAGGCATGGATTCATACAGTTAATTTTTCTTCAGAGTTTGTTCCTAAAATATGCTTGATTAATTGCCAGCAAAGCCTCTCAAATGCATGGGAAGTTTTGCAGATGTCATAATGAGCTTTTTTCATAATTTAGATGTCAGATCATTTCATGGATCAAACTGTGGGTACATCAGATATAGCCCCCTCCCTCTGAAACAGGCCAATATCTGATGCTTCTGAAGAAAGTTCAATAAAAAAACATTACTCGCACACAATTATACCTAATGTAATATACAGCTGTACCAGACTCCTTGGACTAAAGTATTAAAGATAAAATTAAATAAGACCAATCTCTGATCTCACTATAACTCATCTATTTTAATTATCTTTCTTATTTCATTTCTGATGACTACAGATTGCTTGATACATTACCTTTTTCATGTAGACCATTCCTGGAAGGGTGTGCATTAAACCTTATGAGAAGTGCATAATTCATCAAACATAAGTCATTATCACAAAGTAGTAGTAGGTCATTCATTAATGGGCATAACTAGTAAGGAAAATGGTTGATGTTTTAATGTGACTGAATAAGTTAGTTCATAATTATCCCCGCCTAAATTAATTTGGTTAAATTCAAATATCCTAAGCACATGGTGGTAGGAAACATTCTTATTAACTATTTTATTAAATCACCCTCACCTTTATATATGGTGATTTTTATCCAGAAGGATTCCAAATTGTATCATCTTTCAGGCACAAATTATCCACACAAAAAACACATAGAATAGGAGTAATTAGGAAAGATTTGTTGTGAACCGACATAGCTCCTGAGATACTATCAAATCTAGATAGCGGAGTTAGATTTCTGTAAACTTCTGTGCAACTACTAAGTCCAAAATGATTTTGCTCAGACCAGCATTAAATTCTGGTGGAGTTTTCTCAGAAACTCGCCAGGTTGCCTGAGAATGATATGGTGTATCAGGGCAGCTCCCCCATCCTATGATTCTTGATACATTCCCTTCTCCCACAACCAGAAGGAGCCCTACACACATAGGGTGTGTCTACAAAGCAGCGTTAATTCGGAATAAGCTATTCCAGAAGAAATACTCCGAAATAGCTTGTTTTGAAATAGCACAACTACACTACAGGGAAGCCTCAAAATTAGTCCAGGCAGGATTCCCTAACATGGATGTGCTACCTTGATTTAGAGGCCCAGGAGACACCGGGGAGTAATTACTCTGAATAACTCTGGGGAGGTGCTATTTTGAAACACCAGCAGGGGAGCGTCTGCACTACAGCTATTTTGAAACAGCTATTTTGGAATAGGCATTATGCCTCATGGAATGAGATTTACAGAAGTCAGAATAAGCTGTCTGTTATTTCGAATTTATTTTGAAATAATGGAATTTCTGTGTAGACGTTTGCATTGTTATTTCGGAATAATGATCGTTATTCTGAAATAACACTGCTGTGTAGACATACCCATACTATTTGTTCTGATGGTGCTTCTGTTTGCAAAAGTAAGGAGGTGTGTGGGGGAGGGGGAGTATACGACCATGTCATCTCTACCTTTCCATGACTTCCATCCATAACCGGTTGACATTAGCAATTGTTTTCTCCCTTACAGGCCATGAGTATGGTGACAGTTCTTATGTACTAGTTGTAGTAATCACTTTGCCCATCACTACTGATGTAGCTGTCTCTCGAGTAAAATATAATTATTTCACAAGCACAAAGTAACAGAAACTGTTTAGGATAGAAAAAAAAGACGAAGGGGCAGATTTACAGGTGTAAATCATATTGCTCTATTGATTTCTATGGAGCTACACTAATTCACACTAGTTGAATCTGGTCCTCTCTTATCTATTTGAAAGTACAGCAGGTTTTAGAAAACAGGGTCTGAAATTTATCAAAAGGGTAAACACCTTTATTCTTCCCCTTCTCCCCTCCCCTAAAAAAAGAGTGGAACCATTTGAGCATATAAGTCTTAGCAGTAGAAAGTGGACAGCAAGGAGCAAATTGTAGCTCTCCATAGAGGAGACTTGTTTCTCTGTAGTCTCAGAAGATATTTAAAGATATATTATATGGATTTTGTTTATATTTGCTTCATATAAATGTGTGTTCAATTGCTAAATGTATGACAGCATCTAGGAGATACAATTACAACTAGTGTGGACTTCCATTTTATGTCTTATTCAAAAATAGCACCTCCAGCAGAAAACATTTATTCTGTATCAGAACAGAGAAAGGAATAGCATTTATCTGAATTGCCAACCTCATCTATGTTTTCTCTGAAGTTCTCCCATCCAGCTACTGACCTTGCTTCATTCAAGATTTGATAAGAGTAAGATTACAGTTAAAGATCAATAGAGATCCAGGTAAAGCATTATGTTATTTATAGTCGTCCTTACCTGTTCAATCAGATATTTCCTCAGTAAGCAACCAATTACAGGCAATATGGTGTGCATGATCACTAAAAATGGGCTACCCATATTTTCAAAGGGCTTGTCTACACAGGCAAGTTTACTGCTATAATTATACTGCTACAGTTAAACCTGTGTAACTCTCCAAGGGCACACCCTTAATCCGCATATGGGTGGCATAAGCTAAAGCAAACAAATAAATGAATAAATAAATCTCTTATATATTTGAGAGAGTTTGTCTGTGAGCGAGTGAGTCTGTTTGTCCATCTATTTGTTAAAAGAACTCCTCATAAATGGCAAGAGCTAGGACCACCAAATTTGGTGTGCAGCTTCCTCTTATCATAACTTTAAACAAGGTAAGGGGTTGGTAGTGCGGGGGGTTGGGAGGAACTGAAGTGCCTCTTCTCCCCCACGAATTGTATGGGAATACACAAAGAGAACTCCTCCTGAATGGTAAGAAGTAGGACCACCAAATTTGGTTTACTGCTTCCTCTTATCATAACTTACTGCAAAGTAAGGGTTAAGTTGGGGGGAGGAGCTGCAACTCCTCCCCCCCACCCCGCCCTACACACACACACACACACTGTATGTGAACATTGCTGCTTCATAGTAGGGAATGAGGGGAAACTGCACACACACCCTGAACTTGTACTGGCTGTTCCCCTTCATCAGGGAGTGAAGGGAATGTGCGTAGTTTAGTGCATTTCTCACTCTGGCTGGGGAACAGAGAGGGCAGATAAACCAGGGCCTATCCCATGCAGGGTATCGGTCCCCTTCCCCAGCTGTGCCCACTGCAGCTACAGTGGCCATGGAGAACTGCTTCTCTCCTGGCCCCAAGTTGCTGCAGTGAGAGAGGGCTGCGGTTGTCTGCCTACTGAATGTCTCATCTCCAGCCCCACCGCAGAGCAATGATTTAAATGAAGAAAAACAAAAATTAATTGAGTTAAGGGCCCATGCAATGCCCAGTAAATCTTCTAGTAAATAAATAAATAATGTTGCTGTTATATCTGAGTAATATTGTCTACACTTAGTTAACGAATCAGTTTAAATTCACATCTTAGCTTATCACTGTATACTGCATTCTTTGTTATGCACAAACTTAAGCAAGGCCTTTCTTTTAAGCATGTAAATGCATTAAAGTTATTGGGACTACTCATGTTTAAAGTTATGCATGGAGATGAATGGATCAGGACCACAGGCATTAGCATTAAACTCCCAAGTAAAGAGTAGATCCAGAATTACATAAAGGCCTGAAGGAACAATTAGCATGACCACTAACGCAGCTATTTTAATATGTTCTGAGTACATGGAGGGTTTTTTATTGGGGCAATTCAACTTTTATAGAAATGGCTTGGTGCTTTCAAGTTAGCCCAAGGAACTTGGCTTTTACTATTTTCTTATCTTTTTAATCTTGTCTCCTCCAAGAATTATTTTTTTCTGCTGAGCCTGATCTCCATTTCCATTCCTCTGCTTGCTTTTATTTGAGCCCTCCGAACATCACTCCCAGGAACAGAAAGTCAATTGAAATGTATATTATTGATGTTATGTTAACAAACTCCAGAGTTAGAGTGGTAAACCATAAATAAAAAGGCATAAAAAAACCCAAATGGCCCCATTGTTGAAAAAGTAATCCGTAAATAACAGCTTTAAAAAATGTGTAAAGCTGAAATGAAGCATCATTCCAATAAATTACCAAGCAGGACCCATTACCCTTATATAAATGCAAACCACAATGCGCTTAAAATGAAGTTAATAAAATGGGCTGGGAAATTTTATTAACAAGCTGTCCTGCATTTTGTTTAGCTGAAATCTGGTTTAGCCAAAAAGACAAAGTTATATAAAAAGGTGAGAAGGAGGACAGTTATTATTTGAGTGCCCTTTTCTTTATCCTTCCTGTTAATTGAATCTCCACTTCCTAAGGAACATGCAGGAGCTGTTGATACAGTCATGCTTAATTTTGCTGAGAAATCTGAAATGTAAAACAAAGATATAACATTTTTCCAAGCCACAAAGGATTAACTTGGCTTTCAAGTGCACTGTATTAATCATGATATATATCCTCCCTTTTTTTTTTTTTTTTTGCAACTTACTAATCACTTTTTTCCCTTCTAGCTGTCATATTTGTACCAATTCTTGCTCTGAGATTCCATTGTCAATCTACAGATTGAACGTCATAGCTTCATCAAAATGTTTTTTTTAAATGAGCAATACTTTTCTCAGAGATAATCATGAAGTACCACTATTTTGTAGCTGGCTAGGAAAGGATCACTGCTATGATTTCATTTCCAGACCAATTCAATTCTGCAGTGACATACTTCACTTACTCCTGTCAAACTGATCCTCCCCTAGTCACATGGAATCTCATTTGTTCTAAGGCACCACCGCTTGATTTAAATTCCCAGAAAAAAATGACACTCGCAGAGTAAAAAAATACAGGGATGTTGTAATATCCCCCCAAGCAGCATTACAAACACACACAATTCACAGCTCAAGGTTAAATTCTAAAAGAAATCCACATCTGTATGGAAATGAACAATGAAAGCACTAAGATAACCTTCACTTTGTCCTGTGGTGGTACCATGGAATAACCATGCAATTTTGATTCATACATTTTAATATTGTGATCCCATATTAGCTTAACTGAATTTTAAAGAGACGTTATTTAAACAGGGCATAGATGAAAACCTGCAGTAAGAGCAGCAGATTTTATACTGGAAAAAAAAAATCTAGTGGAGTTCACACCTGTCCTCAAATGATTGATTGAGAAAGTGCTCGTTCCCCAGAGGGACTACTGTTGATCTTCACAGACTTCACCAAAGCTTTCAGTTACATTCATAGAGAGACACTGTGGAAGATCTTGTGACAATATGGGCTTCCTAGAAAGATAGTATCACTAGTCAGGTTGCTGTGTGGTGGCTCAAAATGCTGTGTAAGGACAGAAAATGGAGAGATGCATTGGTTTGATGTCACTATTGTGCAGCAGAGAGACATAATATCACCCCTTCTTTTCCGCATTGTGATAAATCCTCAGATGCAAAGAGTAATATCAAAGGGAGCAGTGCAAAGGTGTACCTGGATGTCTGATGTATTTAACATAAAAGGAGATCCTGAGTACTCCAGTGGTGATGTTATTTAGTGGGGGATTCTCTATCCACCTCCTTGCTGCAGTCCCTTGCTCCTAAAGAATATGCAATGGCGGTGCCTCCACCTGGCTGGCCCTATACACACTTAATAGTATGCCTTAGGAGCCCCCCAGGAATAAAATTATTCCAGCAATAATCTGGATCTAACTCCAAGACAACAATTATAAATAATATATATCTAATTGTTTAAATTAGAATTAACACACCTTTACTTCACAATTTAAAGAAATAGGGTTTAACAGATTAAAAGTGAACAAAATCAATTAACAAAGTACACAGAAAGAAAGGAAACTTATCTATCTGGCATTTGCACTGCCACCATTTATCCAATTCCAGAGTGTGCACTCCTCTGGACTCGGTGTCACAGATGCTTGTGTGGATGCAGTTGAAGGTCTGCAGCTGGAATGAAGACAGCACTTTGCAGGTTCTGTGTGCGTCAGTCCAAGCTGAGCAGCCAGCTGCAAAATCCCTCTGCTACTGCAGCAGGCCCCACCAAATTCCAGCAGCTCTGGTTCACTGGGCTAGTCACTCTGCCTCTCTTTGGACCCAGAGTCAGTCTATTTTCTGTACTCTGTCCCAGGCAGTACTTTCCCAAAGAGCCCAGTTAGTCACAGTTACCTCCTGTGAAGGTTTATGTAGGGCCCTCTCAGCCACAGGCACATCCAGAGTTTCTCCCTTCCAGGGACAATCAACAGCCCCTGAAGCAGCCTGCTGGATCCAAGCCCCGGAAGGCTCTCAGTAACAAGCTCTAGCTGCAGTCAATAGCTCCTGGACTGGAAAAGGCTTCCCACCAGCAGCCTGACTCCTCTCTCCAAAATGGAACTCACCAATCCCCTCGTACATAGCCTGCAAGAGCCACCCTTTTTCCCAAGGGCTCATGGGAGTTGTAGTCTCTAGGGCTAGATTGCACAAAGGATCCTCCCAGTAAAAGTCAGAGGCTCCTTTAGTAAGGGGACTACACTTGTTAAATGTAAGGCTGCAAAAGTAGGCTTAAGAATCAGCCAAAAGAAAACGAAAGTCATGATTGTCAAAAGAGGAATCGGCCTTGATTGTGATTGATAGTGACTAATATAGCATGGTTAACAAATTTGTATATCTTGAAAGCACAATCAGTGGTGGCAAAGAAAGGAAGAAAGAAAGAAAGAAAGAAAGAAAAAGAAATGGAATCCCTAAGACTGGAAACTATTTGTAAAAAAATAAGGAGACAAAGTTATATAATGTCACTATGAAATTCACATTATTATATGATTCTGAAACTTGGCAAATGCTAGAAGCCCACAACAAGAAACAATGCTTGCAGATACTAGTTGATGTTATGTGAGAGAAGACTAGGCAACAGATTGTACAGTTAATAATTCAAGAATGAAGGCTCAAGTGGTCTGAGCATGTTGTAGGGATGTAAAAAAAACCCCGTGTATTTCTGAATAAGCCCTTGACTGGATGCCACTTGGTGGAAGATGGAAAAGAGGACAACAGTTGGCATATAAGAAAACCATTGAGAATGATGTTGATGTCTTGGAAACAGACAACAATGAAGCAAGAAACCTGGCATTAGACAGAAGTGTAAACACTGGGTTGTCTCATGCATTACAAGGCACAATCTAATACTCACCCCACACATACTCATCATTCTCCCCTTAAAGGTTTGATATGGTCACATTTTAAAAAGTAACTGTTGTGTAATTAATTGAGTAAATTGTTTTTTGTTTGTTTGTTTGTTTTTAGGAGATGATGCTGCATTCTTCAAAAACAAAACAGGGATTCATCTTCTTTGTAAAGTGCAAAACAGCCTTAACTATGGAACTGTAACTGGTATCTCTAGTGGCTTTAGAGAAATTGAAGTCCAACTCCATCCAAATCAGCAAGGTGTATTTCTTATTGACTACTGTGCTGCCCACCTGTTCCATGTTAAAAGAGTTGATATGGCTCTCTAGAATACTTGCTTTTGATAGTTGTTTGATATATTGCTTTGATAGGATGTTGCCTTGTGCCACCAGTCAGACTAGCAGCTTGTTTTTTCCCTCTGCGCTAACCACTGATGGAGCACAGGATTGCATGGTCTCTTATGGTTAGTACACCACAGCGGTGACTGTAAGCCCAAGTCTACAGACTTAAGCTCATGCTACAGCACCAAAAATAGCTGTCAGGCCTACAGACTCAGGCTTGCAGAGCTTCCATGATAGTGCTAAAAATAGTGGTCAAGATGTTTGGATATGGGCTGGAGCTCAGACTCTGAAGCCCACCCTCCCCCCTATGAATCTCTACACAACGTTTTTTAGTGCCATAGTGCAAGCCCCATTCTGAGGCTCTGAGCTCAGAGACTCACTGCCACAAGTTTCCGTTTACAGCGTTTTGTAAACATATTCTTACAGCTTTAGACTGGAGGTATCCTTTTGCACTACATCTGCTATTTGAGCACCGTCTGGGCAAAACTGTTATCCACTTCAGTACTGTATAATATGATCAAAAAAGGGAGGAAGATCAGCTAACTGTCCAATTCACTTGTATATGCTTTTAGACTTCTCTTTTGACAAGTATATATACACACTGGATATAACCAGCCATGGCTGAAAATGAGGGATTGGATCTTTCAGCAATGAAACCAATCTGTCTTGCTTAGTTTGTAATGAAAGAAGTACTGGGGGGCGCTCAAGCAATCACATTAATAAGTGATGTGCCACGCCCAGCGATGCTGGCGCTATGAACTGCCAAGCTTAGAGGTTCTGGCAAGACATAGCATAGCCCTAGCATAAATTAAGCACTATCAACACAAGCACTGGGATTGAATCCTATAAGGGTAAAAATTTTAGATTTTGTTTAATCATGTCTCCTTCTCTTGAATGCTACTGGCATTTTGAGTGATTTAATCTCATGTCCCATTGATTTGTTACAAAAGTTTCTTTGTCAGTTTTGAATTTTTGAAAAACAATGCTCAGATAAGAGAGCTCTGTTTGTCCCAATAATTACATGTATAATAGCTACTCAGCAATCATAAAGTAACAATTTACCCAAGTCAGCACACAATAAAAATTGAAAAAACACACCAGAAAACCTTTTTATCTGCAAATTCTACTTCACTCTTCCCCAAAAGATGTCAAACAAATGGCTTTAGCAGCATGCCTGAAAGGTCATCAACTATAAGCTATTTCAAACCAGAAGGGGAAGCAAATTAGAGTCTCGGTGCCCTCACTGAAAATACACCTCCAGCAGCCCCTTTTGTAGCAAGAGGGAGACATTTTGAACACCTTCTCTGACCACAATTGTGGCAGTGTAATATGATGGCCACCACCTGAGCACCCTCTGATGGCTAAAGATCATTTTCCAGGCTTCCGCATCTGTTATCCCCCTTAAGAGCACCATATAGTCTCCCTTGCGGCTAATTACACCCTCAGTTAGGGCTGGTTTAATCACAGAAATTATTCAAACAATCCTTGAGATCCCTAAAATAAAGTCCATAATCATAACACAATAGTTTATATTCAGCCCGGTTCTTCTGCCACACACAGAGCTCTTCTCTCTGTGTCTCATTCCCCATCTGTAGCCCCAGTCATAGGGCTCTCTCTCGAGCACCTACCCCCTTGTTTCAAGGGCCCACCACTGGAATGAGCCTCATTCCTTTATGGTTTCTTTTCCCAGACCCAGCCTGCCCAATCATTTGTTCTCCTCCTACCTTCTGACCAGTGTTTATAATACATATATAGCTCTGCCCCCTTTAATTGGCTCAGCTGGACCCATCTTGTCTGACATAGGAGAGCTGAGCCTGGTCTTCTCACATTGACTAGTTACCCCATGACAGGTATCATGCCCTACAGAGAGAGGTGGTCATTCAACCAAATAGATCCTAGGCCATTTAGAGACCTTTGACCTGCATCTTAATCTCCATGTGGGGACCAACAGGCCAGCCAGCGCAAATCCTGGAGCACTGGTGTCACATGCTCGCCACAAGATACACCTCTCAACAAGTGAGATGATCCATTCTGCATCAGCTGCAGCCTCCAAATGATTTTTAGCTCTATGTTGAGTGCAGTGCCATAGATTAATCATGAGGCAACAAAGATGGATAACAGTGGCAAGGTCCACATCCCACTGGAAAGGCCTCCTGACCTGAAAAACTTGAAATAGCTAGTCTGTTATATGTTCCTCTAACAGCAGCTGTGGTCCACTTCAAATGTGAACTTTTGTGACCACTGACACATGTACTACCTCAGTCAAAGAGACCCTTTAAACATTTGCCACATAAAATAATGAGCGTTTAGCTGGCCTTGGCTGTGTGCCATAATGGAACACTTTGGTTTGAGGGCAAGTTCAGATGTTTTATTTCTCTGAACAGCACAGAGAACAGGGCGCTGTGGAGTACCTTGTGCCCACAGAAAGAAACAGGCCTACAAACTCTAATATACATTTCTACATTTCACATTTCTAATATACATTTCATAAATTTAGTGTTAATTAATAAATGCTGTTGAATATATATACAATTCGTATACACACTATGCATTGACCAGATCTCTCTGGATAGGTGGCATATTAAAGGATGGGCCAGATAGTGATGTTAGTTGCACTAATGTAAATCTGAAGCATGCCCATTCAAGATAATTAAATTACTATGGCTTTTCACCTGTGTAACTCAGACCAAAATCTGATCCCTATTTTTAAAAATATCTTTGTAAGAATTCCCAGAATCGTCAAACAAGAAAATGATATTTGAGATAGAAGAGAAACTAGAATTTTTAATGTATTATGGAAACCATTTCTGGATTATTTAAAGAGAATTCTATAGATGAAAACTAATGGCTGTTTTGTAGCACTGAGCACACTCTGTAAACAATAAACAAGTGCATTGTTCCCACTGCTATATGGGGAGGGTGAGATCTTTTATCATTTTTATGCCTACACTTGCATAATTATAGCAACATAGTTCATGCCTTACTGTGTATATTTTTCAGGATTCAATACATGCTTTTTTCTTTCATACATTCCTTTTCTTGGGAGACAGGGAAAATTGGTTTTCATGTACAGTAAAACTCCATTAGTCCGGCATCCAATGCTCCGGCACTCCTGATGGTCCGGCACCATCAGGAACCCGGAAGTGCTGGGGCAGCCGGACAGGCTTCCCCCATTCAGCCGCTGCTGAAACTGACCAGCAGCTGAATCGGGGAAGCCAGGAGCAGAGCAGCTGGGATGCTACCGGGTTGGTCCCATAGCGCTGCCCCTCAGGGCTGCGGGACCAACCCGGCAGCACCCCAGCTGCTCTGCCCCCGGCCTATCGATTCAGCCGCTGCTGAAACTGATCAGTGGCGTCAGTTTCACAAGTGGTTGAATCGGGGATGCCTGGGGCAGAGCTGGGGTGCTGCCGGGTTGGTCCCGCAGCGCCGAGGGACGGCGCTACGGGACCAAGCCGGCAGGACCCCAGCTGCTCTGCCCCAGGCGTCCCCGATTCAGCTGCTGCTGAAACAGATTAGCGGCTGATTCCAGGAAGCCCGGGGCAGAGCAGCTCTGCCCCGGGCTTCCTGAAGTCAGCCGCTGATCCTTTTCAGCAGCGGCTGACTTGGGGACGCCTGGGACAGAGCAGCTGGGGTCCTGCCGGGTTGGTCCCGTAGCGCCGTCCATCGGCGCTGCGGGACCAACCTGGCAGCACCCCAGCTGCTCTGCCCCAGGCGTCCCCAAGCAGCTGTGTTGGTCCCGCAGCCCCAGGGCAGCGCTACGGGACCAACCGGCAGTACCCCAGCTGCTCTGTCCCAGGCGTCCCCAAGAGCAGCTGGGGTGCTGCGGGTTGGTCCCGTAGCGCCGCCCCTGGCACTGCGGGACCAACCCGGCAGCACCCCAGCTGCTCTGCTGCAGGCATCCCGATTCAGCTGCTGCTGAAACTGACCAGCAGCGGCTGAATCAGGGACACCTGGGGCAGAGCCGGACTATCGGAAGGGGGGGCTATGAGGGGTCTGGAGTGGCATCCCCTCCCACCCCACTCCAGACCCCTCATAGCCCCCCCTTCCGATAGTCCGGCATATCTGATAATCCGGCACCCCCTGGGTCCTAAAGGTGCCGGATTATCGGAAGTTTACTGTACTTAACTGTTAATTATGTTCTTGAGGTTAAAACAATAAAGGAATAACAATAATAAAGTAACCATCCTCCCTAACATGTTCTTTGTTGAATGCCATGATTCTGCACAGTTGCCAGTTTGTATGGATTTACACTAGGGGGAAATGGTAGAATTTAAGGAATGCTTTGCCTCTCTCTTCTGTATCTTCTGGAGATGCCAATCACATTTGATCAAAATCTGGGGGGGACAAGCTTGAAGACCATCATCAAGAAAGTTCCTTTACTACTGAACATTTAACCTTGTCGAAGTGTGTAAAATATGCATGTGCATATTGTTTTCTGATGCTGCCCTTGATTCTGGGACTAAGGGCATGTCTACAAAGCAGGGCAAAAATTGACTTCAGCTACACAACTTCAGCTACGTCAATTGCGTAACTGAAGTTGAAATAGCTTAATTTGGTTTTCTACACAGCAAGAAGTTGCAGGAAGAACACTCTTCCTTTGACTTCCCTTACTCCTTGTGAAATGAGGGTTACAGGAGTCAGAGTAAGATGTCCCCTAGCTCAACATTATTTCAAAATAATGGCTTGCTGTGTAGACACGCTCTTTATTCTTTCGGAATAACGTGAATTATTCCAAAATAACGCTGCTGTGTAGATGGACCTTAACTGTATTAAAGACAATTGACATATGATTAGAAAGCATGGTTTTATAGCACTTATTTTTATGGTCACTTGGAATACAACTGTATTCCAGGATTATTCTAATTAAATATTCACTCCTTAAGTTTGAGCAAAATGAAAACCAATGAAATTTAGTAACTTGTGTGTGTGTGTGATGTGTAGGCCCAAATCTGATTTTTAAAATATTTGTGGGCGTATTTTGAATAATTCTAAAACAAATAATAATGAACCCTGCAATAAAAAAGGGAGAGACTTTCTGGGAGAGACTTTTTTATTAGAACATAAGAACATAAGAATGGCCGTACTGGGTAAGACCAAAGGTCCATCTAGCCCAGTAGCCTGTCTGCCGACAGTGGCCAGCACCAAGTGCCCCAGAGGGGGTGGACCGAAGACAATGATCAAGCGATTTGTCTCGTGCCATCCATCTCCAGCCTCTGACAAACAGGCCAGGGACACCATTACTACTCCCTGGCTAATAGCCTTTTATGGACATAACCTCCATAAATTTATCTAGCTTCTCTTTAAACTCTGTTATAGTTCTAGCCTTCACAGTCTCCTCTGGTAAGGAGTTCCACAGGTTGACTATGCACTGTGTGAAGAACTTTCACTTATTAGTTCAATAAAAAAGGGAGACACTTTCTGGGAGAGACTTTTTTATTCATACTAACATCCTCAGATCCAAACACAATGATGCCAAATTTCAAAGAGATTTAGTATGTATGGTGAGGTGGTAGCATTTATGAATAGCATACTTTATATTTTGTCATTTTCCAGATATTAAGGGCCAGAAATATACCCTCTGTAAAGCTTTTCTGTACCACAAGAGACAAAAGTGGGGCTTGAGAATGAATAAGTAAATAATAACAAACCCTTTTTGCATCATCCAAGAGAAATTCTAGCCAGGAGTTTTGCCACTTACACAGTGGGATCAGAATGATCTTCCTCCCATTGGCTAATTGAATAAATAAATAAATAAATATTTCTACAGATGCCTTTATAATATTTCGGGGTGGGGGGGGGGGAGAAAACCAGTCTGGGCCACAGTTTCTGGGCATCTACACAGCACCCGAAACTCAAAATAACATTGCATAGCTTATTTCAAGTCTATTTCGAAATAGCTTATTTTGTCATTTGGCGATGTCTACATGGCATCAAATTTCAAAATACAGCGCCATTTTTGAGCCATCCATTACTCCTCGTACAATGAGGTTTACAGGGATGGCGAAATAGCACAACGCATTCAAAAGACACGGGCTACCTGTTTCGGGATACCTCTGGTATCCCAAAATAACTTTGCTGTGTAGACATACCCTCCAATTCCTTGTCTTTCTTCTTTGGCTTTTGCACAGTGGATGGTTGTTCGCATGAGTGATTTATAAATTACCTAGCCAGATCATGCAAATCCTATTATTTCACATATTGAACTCCAGAGGCTACAATATATGGAAGGATCTTTAGGCCTTACAGAGATCAAAACTAAATTTCTGGTATAACAGAAGATTACAGCGTGTCATTAGACTTCAGTGAGTTGTCATTTTGTAGATTTCCATGTCAATGCATAGGCACTACTCACTAAAACATGTATCAACACCTAAGTTAAGACACTTGTATTTAAAAGAAATCCTTACCAAGCTGAATTGGCTGACCAAGGCTTTTGTATATGATTAATTACTGTATCTATTTTTCAAATGGCATCAGGTACATTGTAAGAGAGAGAGTTTCAAAAAACATGTCCTCTTTTGGCACACAGTTAAATAGCTCATTTTCTGCAATGCTATTGTAGTCCCCTTACTAAAGGTGTCTCTGCTTATTTTCTGGGAAGACCCTGTGTGCTGCAATCTACCCTCACAGACTACAATTCCCATGAGCCCTTGGGAAAAACAGGAAGGAAGTGACTCTTGTGTGGGAGATCTGAGTCTCTCCACTTGCATGAGAAGAGAGGCTTAGCAGTTTGGGACTCTGCCCTTGGATTTTGGAACAGAAGGGGAGCCAGGCTGCTGTGGAGGAGTTTGATCCAGTCCAGGGGCTGTTAGGGTGCAGCTACAGACTGGGCCTAGAGGCCTTTGGAACTGGGATCTAGCAGGCTGCTTCTGATAGGCACAGCATGAGATTGTAAGTAATTGGGCATTTTGGGGAAAGTGCTGCCTGGGACAGAGCTGCTGCCTAGCTTGGACCCTCATACACACTGCCTACAGAGAATCTCCATTACAACTGCAGTTCTTCAAGCGCGCCCACGCAAGCAAGAGTCGGGGACTCTGAGTCCAGGGGTGTGCACACTCTGGGGTGAGATCAATATTGGCAGTGCAAATGCTAGATATAAGTTCCAATTATTTTTGTGCACTTTGTTAATGTTATTCATTGTTAATCTGTTAAACCCTGTTTATTTAAATTAAGTAAAGATTGTTTATTTTAATGTAATCTATTAGATGTATATGATTTGTAGTTGTTGTTCTGGAATTAGATCCAGATTATTGCTGGAATGAGTTTATTCCTGGAGGCTCTCAAGGCACACCAGTGAGTGTGTACAAGGCCAGCCAGGTGGAGGCACCACCATTGTACATTCTTTATGAGCAAGGGACTGCAGTAAGGGCATGGATAGGTTTTCCCCAATCAAACATCACCACTGGGGTACTCAGGATCTCCTTTTATGTCAAGACCATCAGGCGCCCCGGCACACCTGTGAGTGTGACCTGCTCCCGAGTAACCCGGGAAGGAAAAAGGGGGTTACACTATGTTAGTTGAGGTCAATCATTCTTCAGCATGAGGGATGAGGGAGAACTCAACTGTTAGCTAATAAAGTTTTAGTTAAATGCCTGATAGAAAGTGTGCTGCATCCCTAAAGCTTTCACTACAACAGGAAACAGGCTCCTTTAAGGCGAGCTGGGACCCAGGCTGCCTTCCAAAAGCCCACTTGGGATAATTAATAGTCCTAGCAGATCTTCAGAAGGCAATCATGGGTACATTGGGCCACATCTCTCCTTAAAGGGGCTAGCTGCCCTATAACAGCAACAAAACAGTCTAAGTCTGTATAGGTAGGCCAATGAAGGAATGGCACTGTTACCTCTGCCCTTACAGAAAGGGCCTCTGGCAGGGCAGGGTTTAGAGGTACATTGATAGGGCAGCATGAAGAAGCTTGTACAGCTGCCAGCCACGCTGTAACTCTTTTGTGGATGCAGAAGTTTTATCTCCATGGATGTCAGTCTGATACTTTTCACGAGCATTTAATGCATAAAAAAATCCCATAAAGTTAAAAGACCATGACCACAGCTTTATCTTCTCAATAAAAATGTAGGCTGGGAGTTTCAAAGGCGCCTTAAGGAAGTTACGCAGCCAACTCCCATAGATTCCTTTGAAACTCTCAACTGCAGTAACTTGAGAATCATGTTTAGTTGGGAAACAAAGAAATGATGTTAGGTGGTTTGGTTTTGCATGTCTTATTTACATAATATAGCAGCTTATGGTTTGCTAAATGTTGAAGAAATGGGCCACTCTGGTTAGATATATCTAAATGGTGATTTGGATCTTCATTTTCCATATCCAGGGGAAGCTTCCTAATACTCCCAAAAGCCACAGTAAGAATGGCATTTAATGGCTTTTCAGGTTGACATGTATTCAGAAATAAAGAGAAGAAAACAATGCTAATTTATTTTTATGAATATCAGGCACTACATTTTCATTTTCTATCCAGCTCAAATTATGTTGTCAGATACTTCATTTAAGAGTCCTGTTAAATCTTTTCAAAGACTTCCTTTATATATTCATGAGATAACTCATTGTATTTTTGCTTTCAAGAATGGTAATTGCTGCAAATCTTGTAAATTAGTGCCAGCAAGATACTCTATTAAAATTCATCTACAATGTTAAATATTTTATTACCTAATAAATATTCTAAGATGAACTCTACAACTACTACACTTAAAATTAAATTTCTGCTTCTCTGCATTTTTTTTCTTATGCAACTATTCAGTCATGATTTTTCTTCATACTCATTAGAAAACATCACGTCCAATTAGAAATTTCAAGCAGATCATAATCATAGCTATATTTATTTTCATTAAATGAGAGAACAAAATTTTTGTACAGACGGATATTGCCCTAGTTTTCACAAACTGAAAGTTAGCTAGAAGTAAATTGATAAGGTTACACTCTATAAGGAAGTTTCAATAGTTGCACATGCAATAAAAATTTAGCAGCATTTTGTAATTGGTTTTACAGTTTGTTACTGACCTCTGGAACAGCTCTAAGATATTGTAATAAAGATCTGTAGACCCTAACTGCTGTCCACAAAGCTAAAGCTAGCTGTGTCTCAGCATATTCATTATGAAGTCTTTTTTTTTTTTTTTTTTTTTTTTTTTTAAAGACTAGGAGGCTGTGCCCCCTTCTTGCTATGCTTGCCAACCCCCTCTCTCTCTGGGGATAGGTTTCTGGCCAGAGGAGAGGGGCAGGGGCGGGCGGAGGGTACGTGTCTGGTGAGGGGGAGTGTGCAAGATTGGGGGAGAGTTCAGGAGCAGGCTGGGGGTGCAGGATCTCAGTGGAAGGGGTAAAGGGGCTGGGAGGGTTAGGCTCGGATGGCGGAGGGGATGCGGGGCAGTCTGTGAGGGGCGGGGTGGGACCCAGCCTTAGAAGCTCCTCCCTGATGGCTCAGCCCCGAGTGTGAAGTGGGAATCGGGAGCTGGAACAGCCCCTGGCTGATGGGGATGGCGCCAAGGCTGGCCACAGCAAGCAGCTAACGATGGAGGCGAAGGTGGAGGCAGATGGCGGCAGAGTATGCAAATTGACATCATGACATCACTCTGTCATTCCGCAGGAAATGTTTCTTTATATATACAGAGAGAGATTATAACAGTATTATAAACATTTGCTCAAATCTGAAATGCAGAGATGAGGCTGCAATCCTGTTTCTATTGCATTTAAAGGTTTCCTCTCCACTTCTCCAGGGTGGCAATCTTGCCTCTTTCATATAATTCTTTTTGGGGTTGGATGAGAAAGGCAGTCAAGTGGCCTTCAACTGTGCCATCATCTCCCTCTCCACTGGGGACAGAAGATAGGAGTTGATTGGCTAGAATCCGTCCATATTCTTTGTTCCAGTTGATGGTCTCAAGGTCTGGCTCATCGCTACATGGATATGCATCAAGTCTTTAAGCTCAATTAACATGTGGAACCACTAGACCTGACTATATCTGAATACCAACCAGGTGACCACATGTTGTCTATTTTAAAAAGTCAGTCCTTTAATATATAAAACAGGATAGGGTTCTTCTGACACCCCATTTTAATGGGTTTTGCCACAAAACTGCACAATATGCCATTTCTTCTGCACAGTGTCCAAGAGCCACTGCTTTAAAGAAATAACTCACACTCATCATGTTGCTCGCCCTATATATATATTAAAAAGGGGATTGGTTGGAGGATTTGCACAATGATCATGTATCTTGATAAGGTTACACTCTATAAGGAAGTTTCAATAGTTGCACATGCAATAAAAATTTAGCAGCATATTTTCCAAGTAAATATGTGACTTATGATACAAAGGTAAGGCCCTAATGGTACTGAATTAAACAAGGCTTAGCACAAGTACCATCATTACAGTTCACACTTGCCGCACAGCTCACATAATGGACACTCATACTGATCTACAGCCCCCTTGCTGTTAAAGTTCATGAGCAGAGACTGAAAATTATGCAGGGATTTTATTTTGTGATTAAATAGGTACTCAAATAAGATCACTTAGTAGTAGGGTTTTTTTTAAATGAGTCAGGAGTATTTGATTCAGTCCTCCAAAGATGAAAACCCAATGCACCATCTAGCTCCTGGTACATATTTTAAATGGTAGGCACATAGATAGTGCTTTTCATCCATAGATGTCAAAGCACTTTCATGAGGGCAGCAAATCTTATGATACCCACTTTAAAGACGAGAAAACAGACACAGGAGTTCAAAGGTTGCAAGAGGATGCTCTAAGTTTTCTTTTGGCTGCCTAGACTTTGAGTTAGAATTTCAGATGGCTTGAAGGGAACAGAGCAGGTTCTGATAATGCCCTCCCTATTTTGTTCCTCTCTTCAGATAAATGAGTACACAAGCAGCAGGAATTTCAGATAGACACTCACTGCACCTTGCACATTGGGTGGTCACAACTGTGCAAACTGAATGCAAGTTTATTGTTTTGCATTCATTTACACTATTAATGACTATACAATCTGCAAGCCAGTGAAGAATCAGGTTCATAATCTCTAGGGGTCTTAGCAGTGTCTATCAGAAGTGTCTATAAGGTATTCTATGCACTGTTATTCATCAAAATTATAAAAAGATTTCTCTTTTGACTCATTAGAGTTCTCCACATCCCTATCCTTATTCAAACAACCCAGCAATTTTTCTGCTGAAACAAGGTCACAGAATAAATAACTCTTCCTCTGATATTTAACTTTCATCATTGCAAGATAATGTAAAATTCCCTCAGCTTTTACCTCAAGGAATGTCCATTACAGTAGCAGAAAAATGTGCCTTTTTAGTTGTGCCGTGAGCTAGTATCTGGAGAAATCAAAATCCTCTTATATAGCAGTTCATTTCTCCTCACGTTAGCCATCATACTGTCTTTGACCTTTAAAAAAAGACTAGCCACCATCTACGAAGTTCATTCCATAATTTTTTTGTCTGAGCCAAGGCATAGCAACAATAACCACAATTTTTCAAGTGTCCAAAACTTACTTTCATCCTTACAGGATCATATTTGATTCTCTAAACTATACCATATTGTTTAAGAGCTTATTCTTAAACTGGGTTTAAAGTCAGATTTTTTTTTCAGCAAATCACCAAGACTCCACATTTTCCATTTGACATTCAGTGGTTATCAAACAGGATATCTCAAATTTTCCATCATAAGCTGCTACAGTTCCAGCTGTTTAGTTGTGTTTTTACCCACCAGCCTTTGGTATGTTTTGCATCTCCTGCAGCCTTCACAGCTCCTGATGGAAGCCAGTGTCTTTTTTTCCTTTAGACTGACATGGCTCTAAGGCAGAGACACAGTTACAAGCCTAGAAGTAGTAACATTTGTTGGGTTTTATTCCTGCCACATAGTGTTCACATTTACCTGGAAAGTTGAAATCAAAGAGGGGGGGGGGGGGGGGGGGGGAGGGAATCATCCTCTTAAGCTATTTAAAGCATTTATCCAGTCATGAAGTAATTCCTTCTATGTGTTCTGCCTTATTGACAGTCTTCTGAAAGTGAAAGTATCAAAGGAATGCTACCAAATAAAGCAAGGAAGGAGTTTGAGATATCAAAATTTTTACCCTCCGAAGTCAGGCTAACAAGTCAAAATCTCAAATTTTTGCCAACTATTCATGTGAAAATAATTTGAATTAATAATTTTCAATTTGACAATTTCAAAACACTGTTTTTCTTTTGACCTTGTAAATTTATGGTTTAAAATGTTATCTAAAATTTCAACATGAAAACTAATTTTGATCTGCATGTCATTTTTGTCTCAGATTGGGAATTTCATCAAAACCAACTCTTTCCAAGAAATGTTTTCAGTTTCAACAAATGAGCATTTTGTTGGAAAATTCAGCTTCAGCTATCTATATAATACTTCCGTCCCACTCTTCACCCTCTGATAAATGCTGTAGTCATCTGATGTCTCAAACCTTCATTGTGTAGCTTGTACTAGGGATGTTAAATATCGGTTAACTGAATAGTCGATTAACCTCATGAATTTTTATCCGTTGGTTGACTATTCTAAAGTCCCCAGGCAGCCCCTGTCTGGGGGTTGGGAGGGGTCTGAGCTCTTAGACCCGGCACAAGCCGGAACTGAGCCCGGCTGTGTGTCCACCTGGCTCCTAATACACTTTAAATGCAGAGCCGCTGTGGGGGTAGGTCGAGGACCCAGTGCAAGCCAGGACTGAGCTGGGCTGCTGGCCAGCCTGCTAAAAAATTTACTGCAAGGGGTGAAGGGGAAATGCGTGGAGTCTATAGCATTAACCTATATGCATTTGCTTATTGATTAATAGGTAATCGACTATACTATTACATCCCTAATTTATACTCATATGTATGGTACTTTACAAATTCTCTCACACACATAAATGGGCAAGATATTAATTTATCAAGTATTTTTGACCACCTCACTTGTACTTGGCTTATAAACTATCTCTTCTGTGTTTTCTTGTACCACTCTAATAGGCCAATGGAAGCACTATTCATTCCCTTCATACTGGCAGCCTTTGGAAAAGAGACTGAAGGAAGGCACCAGGAAACAGCTACAGAATGCAGTTCAAATCAGGGACCAGTGAGCAATGAGCAATGTGCTGACTGGTTGTTTGCACCAACCTCTTCCCTATTCCAACTTTCAGTCTCTTCACCTTGGCCCCACTCCACCAGAGCTTCAGATATTCCTTCCTACCCTGTTGCCCTCAGCCCTTCCTCTCTGATGTCACTATCTTTCCTTCCCTTCCCTTTCTGTTTTAGCTAATCTGCTGCCTATGACATTCCACCCAAGAAAAACAAGGAAATAAAAATAGTTGAACTAAAGTGAAGTTTGGAGGACATCTCTCTATTTACTCTACTTGTGTTGTATTCTTTTCCTACCCTGTATCTGCCTTGTGCACCTAGATTATAAAGTAGTTAGCTTGTATTTGTACAGTGCCCAACATAATGGGGCCCCCATTCTTGGTTTGTCCTTAGGCTCTAGAGTATTAAACAAAAGAACAATTGGTCACTACTGATTCCTAATAGGACCTCAGCACAATAGACATTTTAAGGTATTACTTCCATGTGCATATGTATATCCTTAGGCTAATGGAGGCTAATGGAGAAGCAGGTAAGATATGGCCAATGGGCAGGATCCAGCCTGCCAAACCTTTTAACTGGAAATAGGAACCTATGGGAGTTGAGAGATTGTGCTGGGTGTAGGAGCTGTGCACGAAGCCTCCCCCCGTCCTGGTGTGTATTACAGAGAGCCACATGGAAGAGCCAGGTGCTTTGAATCTGGGGCTGAGGCACAAGGGCACCATTTCAAGAGAGCAGAGGGAGGGAGTGCAGCAGCTGTGCGTAGCGGATACGGCTTGCTTTTCTTTCCGCTCCCCTGACTATCAGGGAGCAAGGGGGAAATACCTGTATTCTGTGAGTTACTCCTCTCCCCCTTCCCTTCACCAGCCAGGAGTAAGAGGCATGCACACAAGCCATGTACTTTCCCTTTGGTCCTTGATAGTCAGGGGAAGGGGAAGAAAAGCAAGCTATGTCCCGGTACCAATGCCTGCTGTCCCCCCACACTCCCCACCCCCGCTCTCCTGAAACTCTACCCTTGTTGAGGCAGGGAGGGAGTGAGGGTCCCATTGGGCTGCTGGCCAGGAGCCACCTAGGCAAACCCCTACTGATTACAGCCTGCCTATGACACTCCACCCCCTCCTAGACCCCAACTCCCTGCCCCGCGTCACCACCCCTTCCTGCCCCAGGTCACTACCTAAACCCTCTGCACCCCCCACCCCAGGTCACAACTCTCATAGAATCATAGAACCATAGAGCTGGAAGAGACCTCAGAAGGTCATCAAGTCCAGCCCCCTGCTCTAGCCAGACCCTGCACCCCCTCATACACTCCTGTCCCAGCCCAGAATCCTCTCCTGCACTCATATCCCCTCCCAGACTTAGCATCCCAATCTCCTGCCCCCCAGGTCACAAACCCTTCCTTCACCCTAACTCCCTCTCAGACCAGACACCCTCATCCAACACTCCAGTCATCTGAAGAAGTAGGCTATGCCCAAGAAAGCTCATGATACCATCTACATATTTTGTTAGTCTATAAAGTGCTACTTATTGTTTTTAAAGTTTTTCCTGTTACAGACTAACCCGGCTAGCCCTCTGAAATATTTGAAAGTGTTTTTCTGTGTATCCGTTCAAGAATTCCTCCTAAATGTTAAGAGCTACGACCACCAAATACAGCTTCCTCTTATAATTTACAGCAAGGTAAGGGTTTGGTTGTTCCAGGAAAATGGGATTACTTCTCATAAAACCATGAGAAGAGCTTGCACACTGAACCCCTCATCCCTGCCCCGACTCCAAAGGGTGGGGGGTCACTGAAGACTCACTACAAACATCAGAGATTTCAGGCACAAACACTCAGCAAGGGAGCACTTTCGTGAGAGGTCAGTACCTTCCCCTCCTTCCCATACACACATTACAGTACCCAGTACACTTAATACAAGATATCAAATCTTCAGGGTTAAAACATATTTCCAAGCCTCATTGAGATCTTATAAATGGCGAAGATTTGAGCATGTGGTAGCTGTCTGTAAGGGGAAAACAAGGTGTGGGAAATGTAAAGAAATGGATTGAAGAAACAGAACTAAAAGGCAGCAATTGGAAGGATTAATGTGGTGCAGCACACAGATGGTATATGGCATCAAAATGAGCTACACAGACATAGAAAATTAAAACTATCCATAATATATGTTGTGCAGAAGCTACTAAAAGATATTCACTGTGGAATGTGGAAAAAGAGGAAAATGCCATTTAGGGAAAAGCACTGCTGATATTACAACACTCAGGGCAGGAAAGATAATATAAAGGGAACAAATGAAGATACACTGCTTCAACACAAACAGAAATGTACAGGTTGACTCTTGCTAATCCGGCACCCTTGGGACCTGACCAGTTCCGAATGAGAGAATTTTCCAGACGAGGGGAGGTCAATATTGTCTAGCAGCATTATCAACACTTCCACTGCTTACTGAGCTATTAGAGGACATTTTGCCAAATAACAGCACAGAACACTAAGAGCCAGGACTAGTGGCCGTAAACAAACTTTACGGGACTGTGAGAAACTCGGCCACACCCATGAAAAGTGGACATCTGACTAACTAAAATCATTCCAGATAACTGATGTTTCCAGACCAGAGAATTCTGGACTAGAGAGGTTCAACCTGTACATAGCATTTATGATAGTTGTGATTAATTGTACTTTACAGACCGGGAAGAAAACTGAAAGAATAAAAATAACAACAAGTGATAGAAAAGTATTTGCATATAGTGAATCTCTTTAGTCTACATTCATGCCATTTTAAATTAAGGTAATAATATAGTTTTAAAAACATGTTTCTAACACTTTTTTGTTGAAACACAGTTTAATAACACATGGTCAAGAATTAAAGGAAACTGTTTTTGAAAGGAGTAACAAACCTGACATGATATGTGTGCAACTGAGAAAAACTTATATTTAGACTTCCAGGATTTGATGTAGTCTGACATGACAGAGAAATAACAAGAGCAGGAGGGGGCCTCCTCTATATTTATAAAGGAAGTTCTTATTTACATTGACATGGATGTACAGAACTAAATCTTTAAGTACAGTGCTTTTGAGATTCCTCTGCAGCGTAACAGCACCTTTAGTATGAATCCTCAATCTTTACAATCCATGTAAAAAAAACAAGCAATCTAGAACTGGAAGAGTTGGTTAAGGATATCAAAGGTCCAAATAGTATTTGTGAAACCTTAATAGCTGTAATGAATTATGGTGAATCATCAAAACTGGGTATAATCGCTAATGCCTAGAACAGTTAATTGACATGCGTAACCCATAATGCTCAATATTGGAGCACCAACTAGGCTTGATTTCATAGATGGAACATTTTGATGTTTAGATCTGGAAATTGCTACAAGCAGTATAGCAAGTAAATACAGCTGGGAAGTCTATGAAGAAAGTGGAATAGGACATGATCAGTTCCCTATGCTAATTACATATCAAGGCCAAAGTAATATTGATAACATTGAAGAAATACCTGAAGCCTTAGAAAAGCAAACTGGGAACACTTTAAGAGTAAATGAGTGAAGTATCTAAGTACCAATTGTATAAATGATAATCTAGAAGAAGTTCATAATATAATAAAGGGAGTTATAGCAGAAGCCAACTTAGCTATACATAAGGTATTGAATTGTCACAAATTCAGAAAGACAGTTCTCTGGTGGAATGAAGATTGCAAAGCAGCAAATTAAGAAAAAAATATGGCCTACAAATAAGCAAAAGGTATAGTTAATAGCAAGGACTTAATAACCCATAAAAGATGTAAGGCAGTGGCACAAAGAATTATTTAAAAGTTTAAAGAGAGAGTTGGAGAAGGTATTGTGGAGAAATGAACACAGATTCCAAAGTTTCAGAGCAATATCAATTTAAAAGGAGGAATGAGATATACAGTAAAATAAATTTATACCTGATGTCACTATAAATGATAAAGTTGAAAATTCTAACTTACAAAAAGCAGACATTTAGCAAAACAGTTCCAGAAAGTAAGGAGCAATACAAACAAACAAAAAAGAATAGTCAAGAAAATTGTGAGTTCTTAAATGGCTGCATAGAATATAAAGATAATGCACCCAATGAAAATTTCAGCAAATAGGAACTCAAAAAAGCTATAGCCAAAAGTAAAAATACAGCCCCGGGTAAAGACAGCATACACAATGCAATGCATAAGCACCTACCGTAAGGGAGTTTATGTTTTACTAAAATTACATAATAAAATATGGGAAATGGAATACTGCTGGCAGAGTGCAAGCAAGCAGTGTTTACACCAATAAGAAAACCTGGCAAATTATGCACAAGTTCCTGATGCATATAGACCTATTGCCCTCACATAGTGTGTGGGCGAAATTATGAAAAGAATGATAAATGAGATATTAATAGCATACTTGGGGGAAATGAAATCATAAACAGCGTACAAAGTAGTTTCAGGAATGGAAGATGCACAGTCAATTATATTGTAAAGTTAGAAAAAAAAATGAGGAACAGAGTTGTTGCTAGCTGTGGTTTTGGACATTGAAATAACATTTGACATACTATGGAGAGAAGGCTTGCTGTATAAACTAGCTGCAACAGGAATGAGAGGGAAAACGTTCTGATAGATAAGAAAATTTGCAAGGGACAGAGGCATACAAGTCGGGGGGGGACGGCTTTGTTGGATAGTCATAAGCTTACTTCTGGCACTCCACAGCAGGTTATCAGCCCAATCCAGTTTAATATTGTGATTAATGATCTCCTGGAGAGTATATGGGAAGAAATAGGTGTTAATCTGTTTGTGGATCACTTGTGCTATATGGGACAAACATTAAAAATAGCTGTGGAAGAGAATCATTGAGGTTCTCAGGGAATTGCATAATAGGGAGCTAGCTGGGGATTTAAGTTTTCACTTCAGGCCTTCTTTATTTTATATGGACTACTTATACCACCCAGGAATTCCCATGGAGAAACTGTCCATGATGAAGAATCCCCAGACAGACAATTAAGCTGGATATAAGAATGCTGCCAAAATTACACAAAGTCAGCATAAGGAGCCATGAATCAGTCCTTAAATCCACCCTGTTTCGTGTACTGCTACTTAAAACTAGAACAGTTTGAAATACCATTACTATTCAAACTGAATGGTAACAATCTTTGTTGTAGTTTTAGTATACATAGGTGAAACTGAGCTATATAAACTAAGGGAAATTATGAATTTTTGCCTACATCTAATATTAGGTTTTCAATTTTGTATAGTTTTGCTAGTTTCACTGCCAGAAACTCTATTCATTTTCCAGTAATGTGATGTTCTCAACCTACATCACATCTGTGATTATTGCATGCTTACAAAATTAGCCATTTTTGCACATGAATACTCAAACCAAAAATTGGTAGTATCACCCAGCTCTAGTCAAGAATGGAATTTCCAACTGTGAAAGGAAACTCTGTGCAGCAATTGAATATGCTCAGCAGAAACATCCATAGCTGCCCTTGTGCTTACTTTGTAATAGTTTCCTTCATATAAAATGTATTGCGTTGTCATTTACAAAATTGTCTATTTTAAGGAAGTAGAGTTGGGCCTCAATAACTAGTTGTTGAAGCTATCAAATCCTTTAGTGAAGCTTGACAAATGTTTCTTTTCCAGAGGAAAGGAAGATTTGTAGAGTATGCAGAAGAGGAAAGAGGAAAAAAAAAAAAAAAAAAAGACAAGAAATATGAAAAAAAAAAATAGTTTCATCAACATAGTTTATTTTTGACTGGTCAATAAACATACCTCATGCATTCTGTAAAATCTGTTCTATTATTATTTCTTTAAAAATATATACCATGACAGATGCGCCTATGCCCACCTAAAGCAAAGTCTTTGGTATACTTATTTTAGACTCTGTCACTCTTAAATAGAAACCTTTCTGGTTAGGAATAAACAGCACACCAAGGAGAAATAGCAGCAAAATAATGGTGTGGTTTTGTGGGAAACAAGAGTTTTGTGGGTTAAGGCATTGAATTAGAACTTCCGAGAACTGGATTCTAGCTGGCTTCCTGTGTGATATTGAGCAAGGCAATTACTCTCTCTGGCCACATCTACACTAAGCCGAAGATCGACGCTCCAGAAGTTGATTTTCTGGCATTTGATTTAGCTCAGGGCCGGGGAATCTAAGGCCCACGGCTGGATGCAGCCCCTGGGTTGCCTGGATCTGGCCCCTGAGACTTAGGGCCTCCTCCAGAACTGGGGAGCCTGCACTGACACTCCAGCCAAACCTGCTCCCTCCCCACAGCCCCCGGCCCTGACTGATTTTTCTGTGGGTCAGCAGCCCTCAACCCAAAAAAAGGTTTCCCACCCTGATTTAGACGGTCACATATGGACCCGTAAATCGAATGCTGAGGGCAGCTGCAGCTGGTGTCTTGTACTCCTCCTTTTATGAGGCGTAAAGGAAGCCAACGGGAGTGTTTGCTCCCGTTGGCCTCTCGCTGTGTCTATGGCGCAGAAATGCAATTTAAGATATGTCAACTCTGGCTGCATAATTAACATAGCTAGAGTTGCGTATCTTATTTTGACCTTTCACTGTATTGCATACCAGGCCTCTTTGCCCTAGCTACATGTCTATATGATGGCAATAACACAGTTACTTTCTTGCACCTTTTATCTGTCCTCTCTATTTAGACTATAAGGGTATGTCTATACTGCATTCCTCTTTCAAGAGAGGAATGCAAATGCAGACAAACTAAATTGCAAATGAAGCGTGGATTTGAATTTCCCGTGCTTCATTTGCATAATCGCATCCGAGCACTATTTTGAAATACCTTATTTTGAAAAAAGAAACTCTGTCTAGACGCGGTTATTTTGAAAGAAAACCCTTCTTTCAAAATTACCCTTAACCTCATTTTATAAGGATTAAGGGTAATTTTGAAAGAAGGGTTTCTTTCAAAATAACCACGTCTAGACAGCATTTCTTTTTTCAAAATTGGGTATTTCAAAATAGCGCCCGGACGTGATTATGCAAATTAAGCGCAGGAAATTCAAATCCATGCTTCATTTGCAATTTTGCTCAGCTACATTTGCATTCCTCTCTCGAAAGAGGAATGCAGTGCAAGAGAGGAATGCAGTGCAGACATATCCTAAGCTCCTTGCGGGCAGAGACTCTCTCTCTCTCTCTCTCTCTCTCTCTCTGACTATATACTTTCACATATCCTTTAGGTAGCATAACCTAGGGGAAAAGGCAGTGGACTTAGACCTAGGTTCTTGTCCCTGCACTGGTCAGCTGAGATACCTTGGGCTAGTTAGTTCACTTTTTTGACTCAATTTCCTCACCTGTAAAATGTAGATAATAATTGCCTCTCTTTGTAAAGCACTTAAAGGTCTTCTCATGAAAAGTGCTATATAGAAGAGTTAGGTATTATTGTATAGTCACTAGTACAACACAGACCTGATTTTGGTTGGGGCCTCTAGGTACCACCATAGTAAGAAAGAAATTTAGGTGTGAGAGGAGATTCCAAAGGTTATAGCTGCTAAGCTGAACTCCTGACCTTTTGGTACCTTAAGAATTGACCCATAAAGTTCCCCAATAATGTCCACGTGGCATATACGGACTGACTCCCTGGGCAACAGCGCAGCTGCTTCTTGGGATTATTTATTGATGAGCAGACTGGTGTCAAACCCTTTATTAGGAACAGGACTGCAAGGCAACAAATATCTCTACAGCTCTGTGTAGCTGCAACCTGTGATTGCTTTATTTCTGTCTCCACAGAAAGTTACAGGAAACAGAAGATTGCATAAAGAGTATACTGCAGGGGTCAGCAGCTTATGGCTTGTGAGCCAAATATGGGTCAGTATGGCTCGTAGCTCAAGCTCACCCTCCCCCCCCCCACACCTTCCCTGCAGAACAAGAATCCTATGCTGATGTTCCAGCCTCACAACTACCCTCACCCCCACAAGATTGGAGTGCCAGAGCTAGCTTCATGGTGTGGGAGTGCAGGAGAAAGCCCCAAGACTTGCTGCATGATCAGGGAAGAAGCGGAGACAGAATCAGCTCCGCGTGCTGCCTCTCTGCCTCCCCTGGGGAAATAGCAGAGCATGGACGCACTGCCCGGTGGCTTTCCCCGCTTCTCCCATTGGCTGGATTGCGGCCAATGGGAGCAGCAGGAGGCTGAGCCTAGGACACAGTACCTGGGAGCGATGCAAGATGCAAAATTAAATAAGTGCCCCTTCCCCAAAGCCGAGACAGTGCACCCCAAGCCTGCTCCTGCACCTTCCCCCGGCCAGACACCCTACTCCAGCCTGCTCCTACACCCTCATGCTGGCCAGAGACCCTATCCTACCCTAAGCCTGCTCCTGCGCCCTCCCTTGCTCCTCCACCCTCCCAAGTTATCATGGGATGAGAGGGAAGGTCCTTTCATAGATTGATAACTGGTTTAAAGATGGGAAACAAAGGGTAGGAATAAATGGTAAGTTTTCAGAGTGGAGAGAGGTAACTATGAGGTCCCCGAACAATCTGTACTGGGACCAATCCTATTCGACTTATTTGTAAATGATCTAGAGAAAGGGGTAAACAGTGAGGTGGGCAAATTTGCAGATGATACCAAACTGCTCAAGATAGTTAAGACCAAAGTAGATTGTGAAAAGCTTCAAAAAGATCTCACCAAACTAAGTGAGTGGGCAACAAAATGGCAAATGAAATTGAATATTGATAAATGTAATGTAATACACATTGGAAAAAATAATCCCAACTAAAAATACAATATGATGGGGACTAATTTAGCTACAACTACTCAAGAGAGAGATCTTGGAGTCATTGTGAATAGTTCTCTGAAAACATCCACTCAGTGTGCAGCGGCAGTCAAAAAAGCAAACAATGTTAGGAATCATTTAAAAAGGGTTAGAGGATATCTTACTGCCTCTATATAAAGCAATGGTATACCCACATCCTGAATGCTGCACATAGGTGTGGTTGCCTCATCTCAAAAAAGAGATGTTGGCATTGGAAAAGGTTCAGAAAAGGGCAACAAAAATTATTAGGGGGTTGGAATGGGTCCCATATGAAGAGATATTAAAAAGACTTGGACTTTCAGCTTAGAAAAGAGGAGACTAAGGGGGGATATGATAGAGGTCTATGAAATCATGACTGGTATGGAAAAAATGAATAAGGAAAAGTTCGTTACTTATTCCCTCAATATAAGACTAGGGGTCACCAAATGAAATTAAGAGGCAGCAGGTTTAAAAACAAACAAAACGAAGTTTTTCTTCACTCAGTGCACAGTCACCCTGTGGAACTCCTTGCCAGAGGATGTTGTGAAGACTAGGACTTTAGTAGGGTTCAAAAAAGAGCTAGATAGATTCATGGAGGTTAGGTCCATCAATGGCTATTAGCCATGATGGTTAAGAATGGTGTCCCTAGCCTCTGTTTGTCTGGAGATGGATGACAGAAGAGGGATCACATGATGATTACCTGTTGTGTTCCCTCTGGGGCATCTGGTATCGGCCACTGTGGGCAGACAGGATACTGAGCTAGATGGACCTTTGGTCTGGCCCAGTATGGCCATTCTTATGGTTCTCCCTTGCTCCTCCCCCCAGACACCCTAATCCCAGCCTGCTCCTGCACTCTACCTCTCACCCAGACCTCACCCTTTCAGCCCTCCTGCACCCCATCTCCCACCCTGATCCTGCACTCCCATTCCTATCCCACTCACTGGCAGCTCTGTCCTGAACACTAAACTCATTTTTACCCCACCCGAGAGCCTAGGCGGACTCACAAAATCCACTTACTCTGGAACCCCAGAAGAGTTAATGTGGCCTGAGGCCTTGAACCTCAGTCCTCTCTGCCCCTCCCACTCCGCCACGGTGCTGAAGCACCAGGGGAGCAAAGTGTCTCAGTTGGGAGCCACATCAGTGAGGGTTGGAGGTTTTCGGAGGGTTTTTTTTTTTTCTGAGAACCACTGCTCTTTGTCATTCCCAAAAATATATGCAAATTTTTAAGTTAAAATGAAAAATTAATTCAAAATTTTAAAAACATGAAAAATGGATCAGCTGGAGCACTCTATTCATTGAAAGCAGGCCTACTCAACACGCAACCCATTCATTTGTGACCCGAGGTGTGTTTTGGGTTTACACAGGGCTTGTGGGTGGGAGCCAAAACAAAAAAGTGATCAATACAATTGTCTTCTGTTGATATGTGTTTTAGTAGTTAAATTCCTGGACTGTCATTGCTCATTTAAAGTGCTGTCATATGGGTGGAAATCGGGTAAATATTGCATTTTATTAATATCAGCAGAACTGACTTAAATGGGGCATGCATGTTGGGCAGTCTTGCCTTACTTAATCTTTGCATTCATGCCTGTCAATGTGAAAGAAGCTATTTGCACATATTTGTGTATATATTTGCATGTATATGCAACCAGACTTAAGTTGTGGCCCTCAGCACGTGTTGTGAGTATCATGGTGGCCCCCGGGGCTTCCAAAGTTGAGTAGCCCTTATTTAAAGGGCCAGCGGAGGACACTCTGTAGGGGATGCATGCGGGCTTCCAGCCAGCATAGTGAGAAGGGCTGGTGGCTGCAGACGGCTCCATCTGTCTGCAGCAGCTCAGCTCCAGCTGCCATATGACTGCCACAGTCCATCCCCAGCCACTGTGCTCCTAGAGCAGACCCCGTGGCCCAGCGACTGTTGAAACAGCCCGACCATGGCTCAGGTTCTGGTTGTGGCAGAATGGCCAACAAGGCCCCAGTCGGGGCCCAGCCCCTATCTGGCTGCAGCGTCCTGTCCCTGACCCCAATCCTGGTCCAGGCCCCACAGTGTGGCCCCCATCTGGCCACAGGAAGGACTGGCAGCAGCCCCCCTCCTGCCGTGGCCCAGTGAGGAGGGGAGGCTACAATCCACCTATGGTGATCCTGGCCCGGCCCTCTCGTCCAACCACTGTTGCCTAGGTGCAGCAGACCAGCCCCAGTCAGGTAAGGTAATCGGGCACATACTCTACTTCACACCCCCAGCACCTTACCCTGCCTCCTTTACCTCTCACACACCCCAGCCCCTGCCCTGAGCCCCTCATACATCCAGGGGCAGCCCTAGACTAGCTGCCAGCAACTGGCGCTCTAGGCAAACCATGCAATCAGCACCCTCACCTCCAAACCCCTCAATGATTTTGCGCCACCATTTGGTGCCCCATTTAACTTGGCGCCCTAGGCGACCGCCTAGTTTGCCTATATGGACGGGCCGCCCCTGCATACATCCCAACCCTGCACCCCCACATCCACAAACTTCACCCCCAGCAGTAGCAGCAGAAGTCCCATTAAATAAAGTTTGTGAGTACAATGTTTCATTTATGCTATTATTAATCATCTTGTCAATTATCAATAATATTAAGTTGTATATTTTCAGTCATGCAAATGGGCATTCTTATATTGGCTCTTTGTTGACCACTTGTTATGAATTTTGATGTAGTTTGGCTCTGGTTTAAGGATATTAAACATTGACTAATTGACTAATCGACTATTCGATGCATTTTGTTGCTACACTTCAAATGTGAAAGCACTGCATGGAGCCCAGAGTCAGCTGGGGACTCCCCTGCTAATCCCAGGCTCGGTGCGATGCTGCCACTTTGAAACACTGCAGGGAGCTGGCTCTGGGCTGCATGTGGCGTTTCAAAGCGGCAGCACTGAATGGAGCCTGGACTCTGGCCCCAGGCTTCAAGCAGCATTGCCGCTTTGAAGTACTCCCTGCTCTTCCCGCCCCTCTTTGCTGCCTCTTTCTGATAAAGTTATATCAGGCCCCCAGTTATAAAGTACCATTGAGTTAATCATTGATATAAACTGCTGCATCTAGAAGATGATAGAGAGTCTGCCAACCATGGAAAAATAATTCTAAATGAGAACAATATTTACTTTAAAAAAGAACAATTTATTGCCATTAGGACAAGAAAATTACTATTGCAGATAGTCCTTGATTGTTCTTATAATTCAGAAAATATTTGTTTAGAAAAAATACCATCAAGATATTTAAAAATCATTTAAGGGATTAAAAATTGTAAAATGAGATGTAATTTCGTTGGTCCTCTAAATTATAGATAAACAGTTTGAAAATGCTTCCTTTTATTTTTAAAGTTGTGTTTTTATAAATAATTCATACTTCCTCCCTGCAGAAATGCTAGTTGTTTTTATTGCTAGAGGGATTGTTAATTAATTATTGAGCATTATCAAGAAGTAAGGGTGAATATGTGGGAAGTTAATGTTTGCAGTCTTTAAATTTATAGAGTAATTTTGGCCAAAAAAATGTAGTTTGTCTAGGGCTCCTCTCCAATTTAATGACTATGGACAAATTCAGAGGTAAGTCTAAGTTTAAACTGATGATATTTAAATGTTTCAAGAGTATATGTGATATCTGTTTATACTTCAAGCCTTTTAACACACACTTAAAAATGTTTAACTGAGGTTTAATCCGCATGCAGTAGCAGTAGAACTATGGCTACATCTAGACTGCACTGCTTTTCTGGGATACTGGAGATATCCCAGAAAAGCAATACCGCGTCCAAGGAATGTGTCCACTTTTTGGAAAAATTTTTTGAAAAAGTGAACGCGCTCTTTCACCATCCCTGTAAACCTCGTTTTAGGAGGAATAAGTGATGTGTTGAAAGAGCACTTTTTTCTGAAATTTGGGACCATGTAGATGCACCAAATTTCAGAAAAGCCTCTTTCGACAGTTAAACGGAAAGAGATACGCAATTTGCGTACCTCAAATTGCATTTCGTTTTCCGACGTACCATTGTAGTGTAGACCTAGCCTATGTTAGTTAGGGCTGTGATTTTATTTTATTTTATTTTTTTACAAAAATAGTTATAGTGGCACAAATCCTAATATGGATACAGTTATTTACTATGTATTTGAGAGAGTTTGTGCATCTGTCTGTCTATGTATCTGTGAGTCCATCTGTTCAAGAACTCATCCTAAATGGCAAGAGCTAGGACCATCAAATTTGGTATGCAGCTTCCTCTTACCATAACTTAAAGCAAGATTTTGCCAGGATAATAGAATGTGCTTGGAATACAACTGTTTCTCATCAAACAAAAAGGGATGGGTGTGATAGCAGGGACAGTTATACCTTCAAATGACCACAAGGGACCAGCAAGCACAGGAGACAGTTATATTCACCAATGACCACAGGGGGGGGCAGCAAGCACCCAGTCCAAGGGAGTCATGAGCTGCCCTGGCCTGGCCCTGGGGAGCAGCTACCAGCCAGGTTGTGTGGCCCCTGCCACCCTGGGCTGGCCCCGGGGAGCAGCCTCCAGCTTCCCCAACTCCTACCCCCAACCCTGAGACCCCTCACACACCTTCCAACCCCCAACTTTGATTCTTGCACCCCCACATTCCCTTTCTCTAAGCCCTCCCACACATCCCCAAGCCTCTATCCTGACTCTTGTAGCCCCCAAACTTCCAGGCCTACCCCATTCTCCTTCCTTTATAGGAATATCTATTATGATATAAATCCTCTATAGCTATATAACTGTGTTCATACAAGAACATCGGGGGCAGGTTGGTTATGCTACGAGTATAATTAAAACAGTGTTAACTTTTGTGTGTCAACAAGCCCTTACACACACCTTTGTATATCACCCCTTTAGGTATCATTTTGAGTGTATATGGGACCCTTTTCTCACACACAAAAATTAACTGTCCAAAGATAACTAAAATCAAATATGGGCCTGATCCAAAATCCATTCAGTCAATGGAAATATTTCAGGTTTTGTATCAGATCTCTATCCTCAAACCTAGCCTGGCCTACACTACAAAGTTTGGTCAACGTACGTCGACTTGCATTGACCTATCTGTGCACATATCTATTTCCAATTTGTCTCCAACCAACAAAAAAAATCCAGTTAATAATGCAGCAACACTACCTCTTGAAACAGTATCGAACCATGATCAATCTGATGGAGGCTGATGCAGTGCAAGCGTAAACACCACATGACCTGTGTTGTCACTAACACACATTCTCCAGCAGCTGTCCCACAATGCCTGACAATGACCACTCTGGTCAAAATTGTGAACTCCATTGCTTAAGGATCACAGTGACTAGAAGCCACCTCCACACCCACAACCCTTTAAATCCCTTTTTTGAAATGCCTTTGCCTGATTGCCAGCTTGGGGATCACTCCTAGCAAATCTCCCTTATTGTGTGTAACTGCCCTACTGACCATGCTGGTTCTAAGTATAGATGCATTCCTCCCTGAAGTAGATAGGCAATATTGGGGCTTCTGGACCTGAAGGGAGAAGAGTCTGTGCAGGCACAGTCACAGACCAGTCACAGAAACAGGGACATCTACCAAAATGATTACACATGTGATTCAGGCAAAGAGCTATGACTGGGATCAACAGCAATACCATGTCAAAGCAAAGGTACTCTGTCAGGCATACACAAGGCCAGAGAGGCTAAAAATTGATCTGGTACTGAGCCACAGACCTACCAGTTTTAAAATGAGCTCCATGCCATACTTGGTGGTGACCTTACCAGCACCTCCTAGATCACCATGGATAACTCTGAAGAGTCCAAGACATAGTCTCTTGCCATGAATAAGGAGGAGGAGGAGGAGGAGGAAAGGGACAACACAGCAGGCAGGGATACTTCTATGCCACAAGTCAGGATCTTCTCAAGACTCAGTCTAGCTAGTTCTGCCAGTTGATCATGGACAAGCCCAATGAAGGGGAAGGAACCTCAGGGAAGTGTTTTCATGCATTTTTCTTTACAGGCTTTAAATGCAAAGATGTCTCATGACCCAACCCCATCCTAAGTTATCAGGACAGAGATCAATTTTTCATTGTTTTTCTTGTACAAGAAAAATAGTGCCACAACAGTACACTCTGCTTTTCATTCTCCCCATAGGATTGGGGGAGGGCATATAGGTACTTTGTTTATGTACATAAGGATAGTCCTTGCATCTGCATGAGAGATCTCCATAAAACTGTCATAGAAGTGCGCTGCAATTCTCTCCCAAAGGTTTCTAGGCATGTCAGCCTTATTTTTTCCTCTGCAGGACACTTTTCCCTGCTGCTCTCTGATGCATTTGGTAGGCCTCATTGCAGTAAACAGGTTAGCGGTTTACAGGCCTGGGAATTCAGGAAGTCGGGCTGCTCTTTGTGCCTTTGTCTGAAGGCAGATATACCAGCTAAAATCATCACTGCTTGTGGAACATAGTGCAAGTACTCAGTACAATTATCCTGTACTCCTACCCATGGAAAAAGGGACAGGAGACAACATTTTATTGTTTCATGCATCTGAAAAAGTCCCTCTTTACCTTCTCATACCCTGTCCCAGAAGAGTGATACTCACTGTGACTGAGTCTGAAGCTAGGCCGATGCACTCCAAAGCTGAAGTGTCAGTAAGCACGTCTTATTTAAAACTTGTATAGGAATAAGGGAAGGGAATTCTGAAATGTATCTTTCACTTTCTGTTGTGACTATAAATACAGTGATAATTCTGTTTTTTATGGAGCTGCTATAATTGTAGCATTGAGAGGTGCTTTTACCACATTTACAGAATGCTTAACCCCGATGAAGAGAATATACACAAGGGAGAACATGTTTAGTGAGATCCCGCAAAACAGTGCTGCATCAGATCATGCCCGGAGGGCCTGGAAATTAAATCCACAAGTCCCAACAGGAAAAGATAAGAAAGATGTGCCAGGGCATAATGAGGCTTTTCAGGCAGCAAATAAATGCTGCAGACTCTTGTTTATCTACAGGTCAAACAATTACATATTCACCTCCTTTTGCAGTCAATGGAGAACTCCATTTTAGCACCTCCATATTCCCGTGAGCATTCTGCATGGCAGCAGGGGCTACAGCCCTACCCCTCCTATACCATGTCTGGTATAATATAGACAACTTCAGCTTCTCATACACTGACCTCTGAGAAGCAGGGGTGGTGAATGTATAGCCGAAATGGACTTAAAGGGACAGGAATGTTTTCTACCTTTCTAATTTTAAAGTTTTGTTCCATTAGTTTAGTTTATAAGTTTGGACTATATTTGTTTTCTTGTTGCATATTTATTTTTACTCTGTGTTTCATATACATTTCTATCTTTTGGAAATAAATTAACCTTTAGAACTTCACAAAATGTACTGCAGAATGCTCAGCACTGCTCAAAGCACCCACCACATGTGATTGTACAAGACAACAGAATTCATAGGTGCAGTGAAAACCACAGTATAATAATATGCATCAACACACTCTGTTATATCCATAAGCATACATCAAATACTACACAATTGCTAACAGCCCCCAAAATCTCAGGGTCAGACAGTGCACAGCCCACCACCACACATTACTGTGACTGATTAAAGTGCTCTTTCAAGACCTTCCACAGTTACAGTGAACTCTTCTAATGGACTCTGAGTCTGGCTGTTCAAACTCAGCAGACAGCTGTTTCACTTGTATCCTCCACCCTCATGGCAACTTTTTCCCTTTTGCCTCACTGATACAATGAAGGACACAATAGGCAATTATAACCATTGGGATGTTTTGTACACTGATATCCAATCCTGTGAGAAAACACCACCAGCATCAGCAAGCACTCACATTTCTAACTTTTCTTCACCAAAGACTTTGATTACATTCTCCCCAAAATAAAATTCTCACAAATTGGAGCCACCTCCACCATTCAGTCCAAAACTCCTTTTGTCTATGGCAGGGGCTCGGAAACTTTTCCTTATTTATATTAATTGAAGGATGAGATCTCAGACATCAATCTCAATGAAGTCTGTGATTTATCAGTCATTTATCGCTCAGTTTAACAGTACAAAGCAGCAAAAAGAAATCAGTTTTGGGGGCAGGCTGTAAAAACAGTGGGTGAAATGACCCCAAATTTAGAATACTAACACTACTCCACATCCCCATGAGGCACACTACATCTCAAATCAACCCAAGCAGTAGTCAGATTTTAGAGCATTTCAAAAATCAACTTTTAAAACATAAAATGGTGGGAGCCATCTATCCATTTTTCTGTACTGGCCCAACTATGCTGTAAAAATGTATATTTCCTTAGTAAGCGCCATGCACTACCTTGTCTAAAGCTTGACCTACTGAGACCATTTTGATCCATATCACATTAATAGTTTTATCACTAGCTATGTACTTCAGCTCCCCTCCCAACCCCCCCTCACCACCACCACCACCACCAAGTACCCTTTTAAAAATGGCTATTTGTATGTGGCTTATATTTCCACAATCCCTAAATCTCATGATCCCAAATTTGGATCACTAATATCAACTTGCACCCTCCTCAGCCACACCAAATTTCAAAGGAATCTCACTAAGTATATTGATTGTAGAGGACTTAAAAATATCAACCTTTAAAAAAAGTCCTTAGGCAACCTGATCTACATGGTGCTGTTGAGCCACTATAACAATGGTAACCATCACAATTGGGAAACAGGTGTGTCCTGGTATCCAGGAGTTTTAAATATTACATTTTAATTCAATATTCTAGAATATTTTTTTTTTTTACAAGGGGAATTACTTCATTGCCCATGCATAGTGAGTAAGCATATAGAGTCTCTCTCTCTCTCTTTGTAAAATAAATATATATATTTATATATAGATTTTCCCCTTGTAAAATAGGTACAGTATAAGAATCCTTTCTGTAACTATTTCACATGGGCTTTGTGTGACATAATTAATGTAAAGTGCACAAATACCATATTTGTGTCTATTGTCAAATATTCATTTTGCATGTGGAACAGGTTTTTGCACATACACAGTAGCCCTCTTATTCATAAATAATCATTTATATGAGCATATTTTGAAAGAGCAATTTTTGAAATATTTCCTCATTAAGTGTGAGCACAGGTCTTGTTTGGATAAATTCCAAAACTAAAGCTTTTGTTGCTGAAAGCATTGATGTTAAATTGTGCTCTGCTCACTTTCACATTGGTATCATTCATTTTATACACTCTAAAAATATGCATGATTTCCTTTGCTTTGTGGGGGGTTTTTTCTTCTCAGGGTCTGATCCTGCAAACTTTATTTGTGTGATTAATGTATATTCAGGCAAGTGATCTCATTGATGAATCACCAGATAAAGCAGACTTCCTTTTGGTAAAGCTCTTAAGGATCTGTTGTTCTTTCCTACTTATCCAGATAAGCTCATTAAAAAGTTATTTTCTTTAGATCCCATGAGAATCCCTTTTAACTTGTCTCATTTTCTGATTTTTTTCTAAGCTTCAGCTTTTTAATCAAATGTTGCACATGTTATTAGGTTTTTTGGTTGACCTGTTTGATGGATAGGAGGAGTGCTGGCCTGCAATCAGTGACTAAAAGGTTAAACTCAGGTACCTGAGGGTGTTAGCAAGGAGCCAGAAGAACCAATGGAATACAGTGCTGAAATTTTAATCCTGCTATTTTTTTCTCTTTGGCTAGATCTAAACTACACCCCTCTGTCAGCAGAGGGATGTAAATTAGATGTATTGAAAGTTCAAATGAAGTGGGATTTAAATATCCCGTGCTTCATTTGCATAATAGCAGCCACCGCTTTTTTCAAAATGGGGCTTTTTGAAAAATCCGGCAGTTTTCGAAAGATCCTGTACTCCTCAAAAAATGAAGAGGGGTGTAGTTTAGACGTAGGCTCTATATGAGTTCTAAGTTAGCAGCTTGAGAAAGCAGGATGAAATAAACAGAATTACCATACCTACAAGACTTATTGGGCCTGGGTATGGACTGGGCCTTGAAGTATGGATCAGAACAGATTGTGAGTGGAGGGGAAAATGTATATTTAGTCATGATCAGGTTATTTTTCTTTAATTTGCTGTTTGGTTAAACATCTCAGTGTGAAATCCATGTGCCTCCCTCCTCCTCCCCACCCCCATTCACTATACTTACGTTGTACCAGAATACCATTCTCTCTCTCTCTGTGAAGATAGCTAATATGACAGAAATATTTTTAAAAGGCTCTAGAGGTGATCCTGGCAATTACAGACCGGTAAGTCCGGTCACATTCGTCGAAACTTTAATAAAGAATAAAATTGTCAGACGGGGGAAGTCAACATGGTTTCTGTAAAGGGAAATCATAGCTTACCAATCTAGTAGAGTTCTTTGAGGGGGGGCGGGTCAACAAACATGTGGACAATGAGGATCAAGTGGATATAGTATACTTAGATTTCCATTCAGCCTTTGACAAAGTCCCTCACCAAAGGCTCTTAAGTAAAATAAGTTGTCATGGGATAAGAGAGAAGGTCCTCTCATGGATTGATAATTGGTTAAAAGATAGGAATCAAAGGGAAGGAATAAATGGTAATTTTCAGAATGGAGAGAGGTTACTAGTGGTATCCCCCAAGGGTCTGTACTGTGACCAATCCTACTTAATTTATTTGTAAATGACCTAGAGAAAGGGGTAAACAGTGAGGTGGCAAAATTTGGAGACAATACCAAACTGCTCAAGATAGCTAAGACCAAAGCAGACTGTGAAGAACTTCAAAAAGATCTCACTAAACTAAGTGATTGGGCAATAAAATGGCAAATGAAATTTAATGTTGATAAAAGTAAAGTAATGTACATTGGAAAAAATAATCCCGACTATACATACAATATGGTAGGGACTAATCTGACTAAACTACAATTACTCAGGAAAGAAATCTTGAGTATCATTGTGGATAGTTCTCTGAAAACATTCACTCTGTGCAGCGGCAGTCAAAAAAAAGCAAATAGAATGTTAGGAATCATTAAAAAAGGGATAGAGAATAAGACACAGAATATCTTATTGCCTCTATATAAAACCATGGTAGGCCTACATATTGAATACTGCGTACAGATGTGGTTACCCCTTCTCAAAAAAAGATATACTGGCATTGGTAAAGGTTCAGAAAAGTACAATAAAAATGTTTAGGGGTTTGAAACGGGTCTCATACGAAGAGAGATTAAAAAGACTTGGACTTTTCATCTTACAAAAGAGGAGACTAAGAGGAGATATGATAGAAAGAGGAATAACTCTTGCGCAAAAAGCCCTGTCTTCTGACAATCGATTGTACTTTTTCTTGCACAAGAACGTGCTTGTAGTGTGGACAATCCTCAAGTTTTTGCGCAAAGGTGGCCATTTTTGCGCAAAAACTCTGCAGTGTAGACATAGCCTAAGTAAATTTGAGAGTTTACCATTACAATTGCCTCCTTTTCCACTTGATCACAGATCCTGAGTCCGATTCAACAGAATACTCCCTGGCTAATCCAGAGTTGCTGTCACTGCACATTGAATGGGCCTGGTTTCCTCTCCACGCTGTCGTTATGAGGTGGCATTACAAATAATAACCCAAAGGGTGTGTCCTGGGGCAGACTCACCACCATGGTGCCTCCAGACAGTAGCCCTGGCAATTAGCTCATTGACTCACTGGGCGCCTCCCTCTAGCTGCTGTCTCCCTGTATTCTCACTGCCCTCTCTAGTCCAGACCCATGTCATTCTTCGACCGCGGCATCCTCTTCAGGACACTGCTTTCCGGCAGTGCCCACGCCAGTGTCTGATCCCCCTTTCAGGGATAGGTGTTTATCTAGCTTTGAATGCCAGCTTCGCATGCCTCCCCTCCCCAGGGGCACCCAGTTCTCCTCCCAGAGAACACCCAGTTCCCCTGTACCCACCTTGCCTCAGTGACCCACTGCCAGTCTTCATCTAGCCTCTGCCTCAGGGGCAAACTGCAGTCTGTAATGGCCACTCATCACTGGCAAAGAGGTGTGGACCTGCTGTCCCTGCCTACCCTAGTGGTTTCAGTCCTTGCTTCAGGCCCTGCAGTCTGGGAACTAGCTTGGCCAGGGCTTCACCAGCCCTACCTTCCTGCCCCAGCACAGCTCTGCTTCCCTAGTAACCAGGTTCCTCTTGCCCTCTGTTCAGATCAGAAATAAGTTCCCCTCTTCGTCCACGAACTCTTCTTTATATACCCCCAGCTGGGCCCTCATTAGCAACAGCTGCCTTAGCTGGGGCTTTGCGCTCAGCCCTCACTCAGGGCTGGGTTTTTGCCCTTAAAGGCCAGTGCAGGGCAAGTGCCCTGTCATCTGGTGGAAGAGTGTTCACCTTGATCTCTAGAGGGTGGCTTAGACTACCTGGATACAGATGCTATCCTCTGGCTATGGAGCCTTGACATTGAGTTTTGATGAGAAGACTTGAGTATTAGATTTTGAGAGAGAAGGAACCACATATAAGTTAACTTAAATTGCCACAGTGAAAAGATATGATTTTCACCTGTGGAATTAACAGCACAACTTCAGTGACTGTATAATATCCCATTTTTAGATTACTGCTAATCAGAGTTGTAACATAAATATTTAATTAATATCCATGTATATGACTGTTCTTGTAGCTCCTCATTAGCTTCTTCTCCCTCATTAATTGGTATATAATAATTACACAATTGTGGTTAATATCCAATTAAGGGTGGTTCATCGTGCCAAATATTGTACTACATTTTAATGTGCAGTGCATGGTGAGTGGAGAAAGGTAATTCACCAAACATTTTAACTTTCCAGCACATATGGGAGATACCTTATAAGGTAAATAACATTCTTTGGATGTTGTTTATGTCATGCTATGTCACAGTCTATATAACACAATAAAAACATTTTTGGTTGATTTGAATAAAAGTATTTTCATCTGCTCTATGAATCTGAGATGAACCACATGAAACTGTAATATCTTCCAAAAATTGTTTTCTTACTCTTTTATCAAACAAAATGGGTGAAAAAGTTACCACGTATGCACCATCTCTTGACTGATTATATTCAGTGACTGGTCCTTCTTGGAAATGAATAGCAGTAGGTGGTTCTAGGTGCTCTTCTGTAGTGCCCATTAACCTTTATGCCTTCTTTCTTTCATTAAGATCTGAAAAAAAAAAATACAATTAGTCTGATTTACTTTAGTCCTCAGGCTTTTTCATTATCCATATTTTTCTTTGTGTATTAAGGTTCAGAAAAATAAATGTTCTCTTTGAACAAACACTGAGTAGGCGTACAGAATGCAATAACTGAAAGAATCTCTCAGTAAGTCATAGTCACATTCAGATGAATAGTATATTAAAGATGAAACAGTCTGGAAAATTTGAGCAATTAATGATTTTTGTAGCTGAGCTAAGAATGGTAGACATAAAAAATTGGAATGGGGATTAAAAGCCTAACTATATTTCTATCATATCCACCTGTATACCTTTGCCTCTACATTTTTGTGTACATGTCTAGGTCTCACTTTGAACAGTTAAATGTATTAAACTACTTATATACAGTGTTATTGTAGCCATGTTGGTCCCAGGATATTAGAGACAAGATGGGTGAGGTAATATCTTTTACTTCTGCTGGCCTTAGCTCAAAGCTTGTCTCACTCACAAACAGAAATTGATTGAATAAAAGATATTACCTTACCCATCTTGTTCCTTTAAACTATTTATAGTGTTTTTTGTTACAGATCACATGATTTTTCTGTATTTAAAAGGTGACCCATGCCTTTCACCTTTTGGAATGTTTAGGTAGAACCTAAACCTAATGGGTGAGTGCATATGATGACAAATAGCTGAACAAATTTGACAGAGCATTTAAAATTGATGACTTGGCAAATTTAGTCCTAGACTGCATGTAAACTTAGTAGGAAGTAAGAAGTCTGGTGGCACAAAAGACTAAGCCAGTGGATTCTTAGTGAAAACTTTTTCTAAACAACCATGAAATGTCAGGCTCCCACACAGGTAAAAAAAAATACATTAGTTTAAAAAAAAAGTATAGAGACTTACTGGATATACCACTCAACACTAGTACAGCAACCCCAGTGCATAAAAATATCATCATTCAATCTTATTATCTGAAAGAAAAATAAAAACAGTTATAAACATTATTATATTATCTTCATCAACTTTTACATTTATATGGCAACTTTGATCCCAAAGACTATCAGTACAGTCTACTAATTATAACCAAATGTTAATGTTTTAACGCATTAACTAATGTTTTTATTTCAAAAAGTTTGCCTGAGTAAAGACTAAAATCCAAATCCAGGATTTCAAGGTTTTGCTTATCTACATACATCATTACTGAGATGCAGCTACATGTGCGGAGCACAACATCTAAGGACAGTGAAAAACCACCACAAAGCAGGCTATGCAATAGTAGAGGAGAGAGAACTGTTGGCCCTGGACACTGGTAAAAGGAATGTTAGAGCTAAATTATGTTATTTCAATACAACCTGTGATGGTGATGTGGGTCATTGCCCCAGGAGGAAGCTGAAGAGAGAGTGTACCTCAGGACATATACCTAAACCAAAGTTCCAAACTTCATCACGTTTAAGTTTGGGGAGGTTTGCATTCAGAACTGCTTTAGTAAGTTACTAGTGCTCAACATTTGGTTTTATGTCTCAGACATGGTCTACACCTAAAACTGAGGTAGACCTGGCCACATATTTCGGGCTGACCCTTCATATCTTCTTAATTTGTGTCTCAAATGAACATTAGCCTCCTGTTTTACTCCAGCCATTGTAACTGATTTACTTCTTGAAAATATGAGTCAAATTCTGCCCTCGGATATGCTTATCCAGTCTTATTGATTTTAGTGGTATGTTTACAGTGACCATATTTTCTGAAGCAAAAATAGAGACACATTAGCCACAGCCCCGATCCCATTTAGCCATGCCCACCTGCCACCGGAAGGGTTGGTGCAGAGCACTGGCTCTGCCTTTTAAATTGAGTAAGAGCCACATGGCTTCTTAGATTTAAAGGGCAGAGCCAGTGCTCTGCACAAAACAGGATCAGCTGATTTCAAGTGCAGCTCTCCCTTTTAAATCCAAGATGACCCGGTGGCTCTTTACTAGGTTTAAAATGCAGAGCAGCAGCACAGCAAGAGCTGGAGCTGGGATTCACTGGATTGCCAATCCAGCTGCCACTCTACCCTTTAAACCTAGTAAGAGCCACATGGCTTCTTAAATTTAAAGGGCAGAGCCAACGCTCTGCACAAACTGGGATCAGCTGATTTCAAGCTCAGCTGGCACCCTCCAGAGCAGCTCTGCCTTTTAAATCTAAGATGACCCACATGGCTCTTACTAGGTTTAAAGGGCAGCGGGGTTTCACGGAGGCAGCTGTGAGGGGAAGGGGGGCCACTTACCTGCTGCTTCTTTACCTGCCTGACTGCCAAGAGAACTACCTGTCTGCCAGAGCAGCAGAGGGCCAGAAGTCAGGCACCCTCTCCCACTGCTCTTATTGGCTAGGTTCCAGGGCAGCGGGAAAAATCTGCTGAAAATTCTCTGAACACCTGTCACATTACTGGCTTTTAAGGGGAGCAGCCAGATCACTGCTGCACCCATGGGGGGGTATTTATCCCAAAATGTATACAAAGGGGGCCATGTGAGGTGTCACATGAAAGCTTCTGTTCTACTTAATCTGTGTGTGCTATTCATGTACTTGTATAATATCTGTATGTGGAGGTATAAACATGTACTCTGTATGGATGCTGGAAAATTCTCTGTCTGTGGCTGAGCAATGGGCCAGGAATGCTCAGCCAATGGCTATGATAATTAGCAAGGAGACAATGAAGCTCTAGGTGCCAATACACACTTCAGGAATGTGACTGATACCTGCAAACCAGCCAGGGCCGAAGGGCTGCCAGCATGGGACACAGGGATAGGTCGCTGGACCATGTGACCCTCTCTGGCCAGGAAGATGCCAGGGGAGAGTGCCATGTGGCACCCTCCATGTTGTCTTGAGTTCAGCTCCTGATCCCAGATGCAGCCTTGCAGGGAACAACGAGCCGGGAAGAACCGTGGACCCATCCTGACATAGGATGTACACCAGAGACTTTTAAGACAGCAGTTTATAACATCTCTGTTAAGAGCCTGCATTCAGAACTTGGTGATTTGATGTATGTAATGTATTTTCTTTAACAACCTTACTCTCATGCTTTTCTTTCTTTTAGTAATAAACCTTTAGGCTATGTCTACACTTGTGGCTTCTTGAGCAAGAACATCTTGCGCAAGGGTTCTTGTGCAAGAACTCTTGCGCAAGAACACGTCCACACTGCCATGTGTGAGCTGTGCTTTTGCGCAAGAGTGCCCATGGCAGTGTGGACGCTCTCTTGCCCAAGAAAGCTCTGATGGCCATTTTAGGCATAGGGCTTTCTTGCGCAAGAAATCCCTGCCAGCGTCCACGCTGCCCTCTTGCGCAATAGCTCCTGCGCAAGAGAGCTTACACCTGCTAAAAAAGAGCGCAAGAAGCCGTCTCTTACCCCGCTGTACTGTAAATTTCCTTGCGCAAGAGCATGCGGGCAGTGTGGACGTGCTGCGGATTCTTCCACAAAAACGGCCATAATTGCGCAAGAAGCCCTGAGTGTAGACAAAGCCTTAGATTTTAGATTCTAAAGGATTGGCTCAGTGTGGTCTTGTGGGTAAGATCCACAGTGTAAATTGACCTGGGAACTGTGGCTGGTTTCTTGGGACCGAAAGAACCCGTTCGGGGTAGGTGAGATTAGGTTCTATAACCCCTCGCCTGTGTGTTAGGCCTGGGGCTGATTGGGGCACAGGAAGAGCTGGGGCGTCAGAGGGGTTTTGCGCGTGAGACTTCAGGCTGGCCAGACAGGCAGCTGAAACGCTCAGTGTGACTGGTTTGTGGCCTATTTAGGAAGGTCCCCGGTCTGGGGCTGTAAAGAGCCCCGAGTTTGAGCAATTCACCCTGAGCGGATGCCCTCCGCCGTGCCCAGACCCAGCCTGGTCCATCACAACCTGTATTCCCCAGAAGAGGAAGGAGGGGAAACAGCAGCATGGAGCTGCTTCTAGCTGTGCTGCCATTTCTGGGACATTTTCAGTGTTTCATGGGGCATCGGGACAGGAAACTGAAATTAAGGACTATCCTGGATTTTCCGGGCCATATGGTCAGCATAGATATGTTAAATGTGTAAACTTATGGTGGGCTTGAACCTTATGTCCATTATGAATCCTTTTACCACTCACTGTCTTACAAACAATACCAGATTCACATACATTTATGTGACGTTGAAAGGTTTTTGTTTTAACACTCATTTTGGCTTCTCGTTTTGGAGCCTGTAGAGTGCACTTTGGTCACATATTCCAGCTTTTCTCTCTGATCTTGTTATATTTACTTGGTTTTAGGTCTTTGTAATGAAAGCGGATAGCCTTGACTAATCACATGACTCCAGGACCTTTTGTTGCAGGCGTTGAGCCAAGCATTGGCAACACTGGAGCCTAGTGGCCCAGAACCCCCCGGAGACCTCCGCAGCGCTCTCGGGAGGTGATGCCACAATTTGCCCCATGGCCAGTCCTGGAACGTCTCCCTGTGATGGGGGCGCAGCCTGTTGACCTGGAAGGAGGCGGGCGGGCTGGAAAATCGCACGCGGCCTGTTGAACGCCACGCTGGGCCACTCCCCATTGAAAGGCGGAGACTGTATGTCGCGCCGCTTGCGCTTGAGTCACATGACCTCTCCGCAAGGCTGGTGGTTCCTGAAACTACAGTTCCCAAGCTGCCGCGGGGCAGCGGGAACTCGGCGGCCACCGTCCCGCAGTGTCCCATAAGGCGCGCGGTGCCGCTGTTCGTGCAAAGCGCCACTGAGGGGAGAAAGGAAGGAAGGTCGTGAAGGAGAGAGCGGGGCCCACACTCAGTCGCGCGCCTGCCCGCTCCGGCGCCATGTTGGGTGCCAGTGTCCGCCGGTTCGCCACCTCGGCCATCCGCAGGTCCCACTACGAGGAGGGGCCGGGAAAGGTAACAGCGCTGGGGCTGGCCCCTCACCCCGCGCGCGGCCCGGCCCCGAGGCCTGCGGGTCACGGCAGCGGGGAGCGGCGCTTCCTGGCCGAGGCGCGGGCTGGGCGGGGGAAGGGCGGCGGCCAAGGCGCGTTTAAACAGTCCCTGGGCTGTGGCTGAACAGGGCGCCCCGGGGGGGGGGGCTCGGCGCCCCGTGTCCGGCTGCAGGCCCTGCCGCTGGCGGGGTGGCCGGTCCCAGGAGGCGAGTTCTGCCCCCGCCCCGTACGAGGGGGTGTCTGGTCCCCACCGTGGCCGCAGACAAGTCAGAGCCGGGTCCAGCATTCAGAGCACGGAAAGACCGACCACTGGGTGGCCTTTACCTCCTCCCACCGGCCTCTGCCAGCAGCCATGATGGGGTCCTGCAGTGACGCGGGTGCGGTGCCCTTGTCCGACCTCTGCCTTTCCTCTTCCCAGCTCCTCCTGCTTCGGTGGTACAAATGATGTGAACACAACAGTATGAGAAAAGCGATGATACTGTAAACGCTTTCTGATGTACCAGCTTGCACTGCCCTTTCAGAGTAGAGCCATCAGCTGTTAGAACATCAACCTCGGGGACATTTAGCAAACGGCTTGGTTAGCCTGTATTCTCCCCCTCTTTCCCAGGAGCTTAGCTAATTAAAGTATCAAGTTCACATGTTAATTAGCTATTTCTTTCTCTCATCAAGCTACCTGTCAAGATTTCGTTCAGTGTTTAACTTTTGCTGTTTATAAAGGTAGATGCACAAAGTATTAGATGAAGAAGTGTTTGAAAAAAGGAGTAACCATACCTTTGTCCAGCTCACTAATATGTTGATTCCCTTGGTAACATATTGTGAATGTACTTATTTTTTCTAGAATATTCCGTTTTCTGTAGAAAACAAATGGCGGCTACTAGGATTAATGGCAGTGTTCTTCGGAAGTGGATTTACCTTGCCTTTTATTGTAGTAAGGCACCAGCTGCTCAAGAAATAAAGAGGACAATCTTTAATTCTGTAACAAGGTAACCAATTCTAGCTGTTCCTTTAACCTCTGTTAAAGGAGATGAACAAGCTGAGCTATTTATAAAGCCTAAAAATTAAACTTTTACCAGTATTGTGTCTCACTTTTAGATATTCCAGTTATATGTATAATTCAGTGCAGAGAATACAATCTCTTTTTTTATCAAAAGTGACAGCATTGCTCCAAGTCAAAGTAGTGTATCCTATTATCACACTGCTCTTGCATACCATTCATTGGGGTGTTTTGGCGCACAGGAACAAACCAGGATGATTAAATGTGATACCATCAGTGTTTTCTTGATGTGCCATTTATCTGAATGTTGTTAACTACAAAATATATCTGCTAGAATGCAAATGAAATAAGAAACATTCTGTCCCTTAGTTAAAACAAACTTGACCATTTAAGAAACGGGCTTTGAAGTCTGTTCACCTGATCTGGCTTTCATAATATGGGCCAGAGAACTCTTCCTTCTCCCCTCCCAAAAATAATTCTTAGAGCCTCACTCAGGAAAAAAAATCCAATCTTGATCTTAAAATGGTGGAGAGTCCACTACAACTTGATGAGTTTTTTCCAGTAGGTTATTAAAAATGTATACCTGGTTTAGTCTTAATTTGCTTTGCTTCAGCATCCAGCCATTGGATTGTTATACCTTTCTTTGCTAGGCTGAAGAGTGGTTATTAAACTTTTTCCCCATAAAGGTACTTTGACTGACTAAGTCATTTCTTAATATCTTCTTCAGCAAAATAAATTGAGTTTTTTATAAGCCTAAGATATTACCTTAGCAAATCTCCCCTCTGCCCCATACTTATTGTTTCACTATCTCCCTCTTAAACTAAAAGCACTTAAATTGCTCCCAAAGAGAACCTACTAACATTGAAATACAGTACAGTATTGTAAATAGATTGGTTTCATCAACATTTACATCCACTTTAAACATTTCTATAAAAAGGATAATTTTTTTGTCAAGCTCCGGACTTCTTGGTGGGGGTCCAGACTCTCAGAATACAAAAATAATTGAATAAAAATTGAGTTGATTCAAAATCACCTGACTCGCCGCAATCTACTTTTACACTGCCACTGTTGTTCATTCTTCCTCTTTTTAGAAGAGTTTAGTGATTGGCTTTTCAACTAAGCAAGCAACAAGCTTGACACCATTGTATTAGTGGATTTCAAGATGCAAATGCAATGATGTGGATAATGGAGGCTTCAGACAAGAGATTAAAGGGTGGGGGAATATAATGCCTAGTCTACATGGTTTATGGAAAATAGGCATTGTTGTCATGAGTATAAAAAAAGCTTGACAAGTTTATTTGATAAAGGTAATTGCACAGCTGTAATATTCTTATATAGTATTAACTTAATATTACTAACTTCTGTAGTGAAGATAGAAGCCCTAGTCTCAGAGCTGAGCTCTATTGTGCTAGGTTCTATATAACCAACAAAAATGGCAGCTGCTCTAAACAGCTTATTGTAATACAGAATTATATTTTGATTAAACTTGCATTGTAGAATATCAAAGTGCATATTATATGGTTTTAGTAGTTAACTACTTTGAGGCCTGTCCATTGTCAATGGAGTGCTATGTGTTTTGCTACTACGCCTGACCTTGTTTAGTATTTTATCTTTATCTGGAAGTATATAAGATCAAGTGTGATATTTGATCCAAAGATTGTGGGCATGATAAATGAAAGGGCAGTCACTTGGTAAGCTGGGCACATGTGTTCATAGTATTTTAATACAGCCAAATGCAAGATCATAATCAAGGAACAAGTAGGGAATGCATTTTGAAAAGCAGTGACTAGAAAAGATTTAGGATGGACAAGGAGTTCAATGTGAGCTCCCAATGTCCTGCTGTGGCAGACAGGGCTAATGCAATGTTTCTCGGTTTATAAATCTTAGGGATTGGAGAAGGGAGAGAGGAGTGATTTCCACCCTACCTCCTTCTGCCCCTTTGTATAAGGAATTTACATGGGAGTATGCATCCATTCCTAGTTTCTGCTGTTTTTTAAAAAGGTACCAAATCATTGGAGAGGAAGCAGAAAATATATGCATTATTCAAGGGCTAGAAATATGCTTTACAGTGCTACAAAAGGAGTTGACACTGTTTTAGTTATCAAGATTGAGAAGTGATTTGATTAGTATAAATTTCTCCCTTGTAGGAGGAGAAATGCAGGATACTAAAAGGCTTCTTTTCCCTGCAGAGAAGGGATAGTGATAACCAGTGGTGTCATGGACAAACTCAAATTGGCAATACTTCAGTGAACAAATTATCATGGGAAGTAGTAGATTCTCCATCTCTGTGTAGCCAAATCAGGACTGGATTCCTCTCGGGAAGATGCGCTTTAAGCAAACAAGTTTATTGTACTTAGCACAGGAATAACTATGAAATTGTGTCGTCATACCAGATTTAATTATCCCTCTTGGCCTTGATGTATCTGTTTTATAGTATCCAAGAAATGCAGTATTGAAGTGCATAGGCCGGCTTCTGATCTGTCAAAGGCTCTGTGTATAAAGTTCTTGGCCTCAAACACTACTTGAATATTGATATTGGAAGAGATAATGTGCATTCTAATATTTCATTGTTCTACTCCTTTTCTTGCAGACTTGAGATGGAATATTGCCTGTAAAGCAACTTCTCTTTCCATGGAATAAACGACAGTTATTTACCACACTGGATGTGTTTATAAAAATAAAAGTTTAAATCAGAATATTTGGTATGTGTCTTCTGTTAAACGATCATGCTTCTGAGCACGCTTACTTATGCTGTAGCTTATTAAGTAACAGCATCTTTTTATGTGAAGCTTACAGACAAGAGGCTCTTTAGAGCACTGGGAAAAGTAGCGATAGCACGCTCTCAACACTAGCCAAATGAAACTAATATCCTTTGTGCTGAATTGAGTAGCTAAAAATTTAGAAACAGATTTTTCAAAAAAAAGTATATTTTTGTGCCACTAAATTGTTTTAGAAACCCCTCTTGCAAAGCCTGACTTCAGTTTATCTTTTCAGGGACACATGAGTTGGAGCAAACTAAGTACTTACAAAGTTGGAGCCTACTAATTGTAGCCTACTAATTGTACTTTAGCACCAGTTCTCTCAGGCACGTCATTTCTAGTGTTGGGGTCTAGGTACTTAGATAGTTCTGGCCGCATTTCTCAGAATGGAGCTCTCTAGAAACAGAATCTGAATTCTGAGTACCTAGAAAAGGTGCTTGGACTCTAGTCAGACTCAGGAAGGCACAAAAGCATGTGGGTCCTAGGGATGTCACTGGTTAAACAGTAAGCCTCACCCTTACCAGCTGATGGTTACTAGTTAAACAGGTGCCTGGCTGGAGCAGCCTCCCGCCCTGCTTAAACAGTTATTTGATTTAAATGGGATTTTATATCCATCGTGGGCCTAGTAGGTGGGATCTACCTAAATGTGATAGCCTGACCAGTGTCTAGAAACTGGAAGGACTTAACCAGGGCTGTGACTTCCTACTCTAGGGAAGATGAGCTTTTTCTAGTAATTCAGAATTCTTCTCACTCAGTATATGATTAGGCCTCTAATGCAACTGGCCTAGGCCACTCTGCACCCTAAAGCCTCCAATTTTGTATTAAATTCTTTCTTAAATGAGCCAGTAAACAAATAGTCAAATAAGTGTGCCTACCTTTCTGAAGGTATCATTTGTGGAGGACCTTCAGCAAAAGTTTGTGAACTATCTTCAGTGCTTAGCCTCCCAAAAGCCACCTATGGCAGCAAAAGATTTGGGTAAGTCACAAAAACACAACCTGGATGGTTTGAGAGTCTCCTGTGGTTTCTAGCCGCTTTTTCTTTTTTTTTTTTTTTTTTCTTTTTCTAAGTTTTTAGACTACCTGAAATTGAAGTAAGCAATTAAACATTATAGATATGGATGAACCCTACTAGAGGTTTCATTAATCTTGAACTTGTGGTGACTTCAGAACAATTCTGGAACGCATTGCCAACCCTAGATTACATGAATATCCCAGGAGAACTGAGGCAAATATCTTCAATTTCATGAGCACCACTTTCTTTGTGTGGCTGTAGCCAGACAGGCCCCCCCCCCCCCGTCACATCAATCTTGTTTGCCCTTTGAGGTACCTGTATACAGGGCAGAGAAGGAGCAATAAAATCAGCATATTCTTTGAAGGCCTTGACATAAGAGGCCCAGATATGCCGGGCTCAACTCTGATTTAGATTTAGAGCTCTTTAAAGATTAAGCTGTCACTTGGTACCATTATTTCTATTTTCTATCTTTATTTTCTTTGCAACCATTTTTAAGATCTGTATTTGCTAGCAGTTAAGAGAGAGAGCAATAGCCATTCTAACGATATGATTTATAAGCTTGTTTAATAAACCTGTAACCATTTAAGTTTTAACCTGACTCCTTCAGTTGCTGTAACAGAACCAAGCACAATTTAAAAGAACTTCAGCCGGTCATAAGGGACAGGTATAGGAGGAGCTTGGGCGTTTGGATCATGTCACTCCCAGTTGACAGATCCGTTGGGGCATCTCTGTCTTCCCTAGACTGCCCACTGCGAAGGGATCCTGTATCCTAGCAGCTAAAATCTGAGATGTAATAAGGTCTTCCTATAAACAGGGGCATCTGTCAGCCTATTGGCTGCCCTCTGCGACGGGACCCCGGTCCTAGCGGTAAAGTCACGGACGTTAAACCTTTTCTCGGTGACACACACACACACACACACACACACACTGCCCTGACCGTCGGCTGACAGTGGCCAACAGGATATGTAAGGCCTGACTAGAAGCTATGGATGCTTAATGGAATTGTAGTTGCTCAACACTCGTGAAAATCATGTTATAGGTGTCTAATTGTCCATTAACTTTGGGTATCCACACAGAATGAAAACTTGACTATAAAAATCAAAGATAAAAATTACTTTGAATGGTCATACTGCTCTCCTTCAAAATTGGGCTTTTCTGGACCAGTCTACCCCACAGAAGTTACTCATTCTGCCTAATAAAAATGAGTCGAGTACAGAATAATCTTCAAGATACTATGCTGGTAGATATCTAAATCCTTTCTCTTTCCTACAATACTGTTTGTCACTCAATTAAAGAGGTTGGATCAAGTACACCTAGCCCATCAGTGACAGCTCTGGGTTGTTTTTTTCCAACTACTAGTTAATCTCGCATGATGGGGATTCCACTATTTCATTTGGAAGCCTATTCCATAATTTAACAGCTTTTATATTTAACAATATAGTCCTAAAGTCTCACCTAAATCTCCTCTGCTGCAGATAACATACACTAGTTTCAGTGGACATGGAGAACAATTGATCACAATCCTTTATAATAGCTCTTGCAATATTTGAGGATGTGTCATGTCCCCACCTCACTTTTGTCTCAAGACCAAAAGCCCAGGTTTTTTAAGTCTTCTCTCATAGGTCCTCAACTTGTTCACAACTTCCCTAAAGATACTTAGTCATTAACATTATAAGGCATTTGTTTCCTTTGAGACATTACAAATTATGAAAAAATTTTTAAATAAACATGCCACATACAGAACTTACTGCTTCCAGATATTACTGAGACAAATGTCTAATTAAAGGATTAAGCATGTTATGTGGCTAATAGGTGCAAAGTTTGGCATTCAATTTGTAATGAAAGAGATGTTGAGGCTCAAGCACTTTTTGGTATTCATAAGTAATTAAGCAACCATAGAGGTGCCGGGGCTATGAACTGCCAAACCTAGAAAGGCCAAGGCTCTGCCCTGACAAATTTAGCACTGTACATAGTCATGATTTACACTAACTCATAAAAAATGTACATGGGAAATAAATCCTGATGTTTCAGGAGATAAGCTCTGTGACAAAGAAGGAACTCCCATAATTATTAATTATCCATTATGGAAGTTTTAAATATTCCTCTGAAGCAGAACTAAGAATTTTCCAGTAGAGAATGCAGTTACTTTGTAATAAAATTTTCTGTGGAAATACAGATTTCACCAAATAAAAATAAATTGATTTTTCTCCTAGATAAATTGAAATGAAGCACAGTAAAACCCACATAGGAGACCACATAGGATGTTGCTCTATAACAGGGCTACTCAACCCATGGCCTGTTTGTTTGTGGCCCACAGTGTGGTTTGCTTTTATCCGGGGCTCAACACATAGCCCATGAGTGGGATTCTTTGAACATGACCTCTACTGGGAGCACGCTCCACATCAGCAAGGCCTCTCCCAGGTGAGATGACCATTGAAAGATGCAAGCAGAGGAGCTGGCTGGAACAGATGGGTACAAGGTGTCAGTGTTTCTAGCCCCCGGGGAGGAGGTTTGGTGCCGGGAGTGCTGGGGTATTGTGAGAAATGCTGGCTGCTTAGCTTTGTGGGCAGAGCCTGAGAGACTCACACTAGCCACATTTGGGTCCAGAGCCACAGCTTAAAGCTTAATCTTTGTATTCATGCTCGTCAGTGTGAAAGAAGGTATTTGCATGTATAAGCAACCACACTTAAGTTGTGGCTCTTGGCATGGGCTATGATGAACTTCTGAAACTATATATTAGCCCAGTGGCATTACAAGCATTCATTTTTCTATAGTGACAGTAACACTCATTATGCAAATAGGGTACATGCCACTCAGCTTTGTTATTACAGTAGAAACAAAAAAACCTGAAAGGATGCTGCATCTTGGTCATTCCTTATTATGGCAATAGGAATTTCTCCTACTGAAGGGGCAACTTTGTTAATAGCCCACTCTGCAATCTGTGAATCCCTGCTTCTGACAGATTTCCTAAACAGCTTATGTCTCCTCTTACTGCAGCCCAGAAGATGGGCATAAGCAGCCATCTGCAACAATACGGCATTGATTTAAAATACATTACAAATAACAGTATTTGTTGGAATTAATGAGAATTGTTCCATTTTCTGTTTAAACATTCCATAAATAGTTAAGTACTTTTCTTACTTTGGTTATATCACCTTTTTCATTAGTTATGTAGCGAGCATGGAAGAGCAAGCTGCACTTTAAAAAATGTCACAGTATATATAAATAGCACTTCTGAGAACATTACTAAAGTTCTACTGAACTGCCAAACCAACAAGTTAATGGTGAATTGTGAAGATGAAGACAAGAGAAGAACAAGTAAAAATCAAGGCAAAAGGCCAATCAAATTACTTTTGTAAAGAAATACAATGTTGCAGTTCATGACATTTTATCATGACTTTTGCAAGACTAATAATATTTCTCATGGAACCTCAGCTCCTGATGTTAAATGATTTTGGGAAAATCTCAGTTTTTCTTTTTTCATTTTAGCTCTTTTGGTTGTGAAGAAAAACTTGAGAGTGTGATGTGATGTGAAGCGAAGAGCTTACAGGAAGAGAATTTGGTGTGTCTCAGGAAATGCACCATCATGTGTCCCAAAACCATGCAGATTATTTATTTTTCTTTACTGCTGTTGAAAATGCACCTTCTAATCATCAGAGCCCTTTAAAATATTTCATGTTTAACATCCAAACACTGAAGCATACAAAACTACTAGTCATTTTTGAAAATCTTGACCTGTGTATTAAAAAACACATATTGTCTCCTAGCCCTGAGCACTTTATATTTATAGACATAGCAATGTATTCCCGGCAATCCAATCTTTTTCCCTTCTAGTAAGAATTATCCTGTGAATCTCCAAGCACTCCACTTCTATTACAAGGATTGATAGTCTCTAGCCCAGTGATGAGCAACCTTTGGTCTACAGGCCACATGTGGGTCATCAGGGTTCTATGTGTGGCCCATGAAAAATTTTATTTACTGTTACTCTTGCACAGGGTTGCTAGATTCAGCCATTTTCCATCTACATAGTTTTATCCCCCCCTACAGGTATTATTAAAGTGACACACACATAAAGCAAGGGCACGTGAAGTGAGGTGCTTGCTGATTGTACACAATATTGACTGAGAGCCATGTGCTCCCTCTGCATCCAATCAAACTGCTGCTATGGTTCAATCGGCACACCCCGTGAATTCTAGATACTCAAGCACAATTAGCAAAACTGCCGTATCATGGGAAGCCATCTTGCTTATGACTTTTTTTGTGACTCACTGAGATGAAGGAGGGTCACTCATGCATCCCACTAACCTAGATTGCCCATTGCTGCCCCAGCTCTCTATGTGACAGTCTCATTTAACTTTCTATACTGTAGATCCTTCTGTTTATGTGAAATTCATTACAATAAAGTGCACTTTACACATAGGGTTCAACAAAACATCTGATTCCACAGTGTTTCTGTTATTCTAGAGCAGTGGTTCTCAACGTGTGGCTCGGGACCTCAAAGTAGGTTACAACCGCATTTTAATGGGGTTGCTAGGGGTAGCTTAGATTTGCTGGGACCCTGGGCCAAAGACCACCATTCTGTGCAGTAAGGCTCAGGTTATAGGCCCCCAGCCTGGGGCTGAAGCCCTGAGGCTTCAGGTTTGACCTGCTGCCTGAGGCAGAGGGCTTGGGTTTTGGCTTTGGCCCTACCACCCACAGCAGTGGGGATTGGGCAGGCTCAGACTTTGGTCTTACCTCTGGGATTGTATAGAAGTTTTTATTGTCAGAAGGGGTTCCTTGTCCTACAGCAGCACAAACTTCCTGTCCATTTTTCGTTATAGTGTGCTTCACTCTACCTTTCTATTACATTGTGTTCCTTCTCTGTGGAAACAACCAAGTAAAACAGTTTAGGAAACGTATAGGACAAAGTCACATTGAACTCTTCCTCTGTAAAGCAAATATAACTTTAAATTATAGTGTTATCTATAAGGTCACATAACAGTTTTCCATTATAACCCTTTCTTTTAAGCCATTCATAACTTTATGAATTTATTTTTATGCAAAAATTTCAAGCTTTGACTTTGTCTTAAAATGAATTATTGAGAAAAAATGGAACATGCTGAATCCTCATCCCCAGCTCCACCTCAGAACAAAACTTATTTGAGTTAAGGACCCAAGCAATGTTGGGTAAATCTCCATAGACATACACAGATACTGTAAATACATATATAAATTACTATAAATAATTTTGATAGGAGATACATATATCTCCTATCAGAAAGTAGTTACAGTAATTTTTTGACAGATCTATCAAAACAGCTAGGGATAGAAAGTTAAAATTGAAGTCTAACATATATCTAGTCTATGAATTTTGTTCCAAACTAGAGCGAAACAAGTACAGGTAGAATCTCTCTTCTCTGGCATTCTCTGGTCTGGCAACATCTATCGTGTAGCATGATTTTAGTTAGCCGGATGTCCACTTATCACAGGTGTGGTCAAGTTTCCCATGGTCCCATAAAGTTCATTTACAACCAATAGTCTGGGCTCTCAGTGTTCTGTGCTGTTATTTAGCTCTAATTTATCCTTAAATGTCTTCTAAGAGCTCAGTAAGCAGTTGAAGTGATGGTAATGCTGCTAGACAACACTGGCCTCTCATAGTTCGGCAGTTTCTCTAGTTCAGCACTGGACAGGTGCCAGGGTGACAGACTAGAGAGGTTCAACCGGTATAAACATCTAAAAATTTGCCATGACCTAGAATATTTATTCTCCAGCCAGCTCTATTTGTATGTATCATTTCCTGCATATTTTTGTACTCTGTATTATGGCATACCGAGAGTAGTAACAAGAAGTTATATTTGTATACAAGCTGATAGAATTTTATTATACTAAGAACTAGCATGTTTGCATTTAATTTAGACAACATAATGAATATGCACAAAGTGACTGACTTAAAATTAAAATTGCATGAGAAACCTCAATGTTGGCATGTCCATGCATGCTTAACTGAAATTTAACATTCTTCTAACTTAGTTCCTTGTATGGAATAAATGACAGTTTACATAGCATCACTGTGGTAAATTTAAAAGACAATGTGCAGTTCTTACTTCACTTCTTTGCTAAAGTCTTATACAGGTCTAAATACTGCAATCATTCTTAGAATCATAGATTCCTGGGGCTGGAAGAGACCTCAGGAGGTCATCGAGTCCAGCCCCCTGCCTGAAGCAAGACCAACCATAACTAAACCATACCAGCCAGGGCTTTATCAAGCCGGGACCTAAAAAACTTTAGGGATGAAGACTCCCCCCCCTTCCTAGGGAACCCATCCCAGTGCTTCCCCACTATCCTAGGGAAATAGTTTTTCCTAATATCCAACCTAGACCTCCCCCACTGTATCTTAAGACCATTGCTCCTTATTCTGCCATCCGTCACTACTGAGAACAGCCTCTCTCCATCCTCTTTGGAACCTCCCTTCAGGAAGTTGAAGGCTGCTATCAAATCCCCCCTCACTCTTCTCTTCTGCAGACTAAACAAACCCAAATCCCTCAGCCTCTCCTCATAGGTCATGTGCTCCAGCCCCCTAATCATTTTGGTTGCCCTCAGCTGGATCCTCTCCAAGGCATCCATATCCAGTCTATAGTTGGGGGGGGAGGGGCAGAACTGGACACAATACTCCAGCTGTGACCTCACCAGAGCCAAATAAAGGGGAATAATAACTTCTGTAGATCTGCTAGCAATGCTACTCCTAATGCACCCTAATATGCCATTCGCCTTCTTGGCTACAAGGGCACACCGTTGACTCATATCCAGCTTCTCATCAACTGTAATCCCCAGGTCCTTTTCTGCTGAACTGCTACTTAGCCAGTCAATTCCCAGCTTGTAACAATGCTTGGGATTCTTCTGTCCCAAGTGCAGGACTCTGCACTTGTCCTTGTTGAACCTCATCAGATTTCTTTTGGCCCAATCCTCCAATTTGTCTAGGTCACTCTGGACCCTATCCCTACCCTCCAATATATCTACCTCTCCCCCTAGCTTAGTGACATCGGCAAACTTGCTGAGGGTGCAATCCATCCCCTCATCCAGGTCATTAATAAAGATGTTGAACAAAACCATCCCTAGAATTGATCCTTTGGCCATTCCGCTTGAAACCGACCACCAACCAGACATTGAGCCATTGATCACTATCCATTGGGCCCAATAGTCTAGTCAGCTTTCTATCCACCTTACAGTCCATTCATCCAATCCATACTTCCTTAACTTGCTGGCAAGAATATTGTGGGAGACCATATCAAAAGCTTTGCTAAAGTCAAGGTATATCACATCTGCCGACTTCCCCATGTCCACAGAGCCAGTTACCTCACCATAGATGCTAATCAGATTGGTCTGGCATGACTTACCCTTGGTGAATCCATGTTGACTATCCTTGATCACTTTCCCCTCTTCCAAGTGCTTTAAAATGGATTCCTTGAGGATCCTCTCCATGATTTTTCCAGGGACTGAGGTAAGGCTGACTGGTCTGTAGTGCCCTGGATTGTCTTTCTTTCCTTTTTTAAAGATGGGCACTACATTTGCCTTTTTCCAGTCATCCTGGACCTCTCCCGATCTCCATGAGTTTTCAAAGATAATGGCCAAAGGCTCTGCAATGACATTTGCTAACTCTGTCAGTACCCGTGGATGTATTAAATCTGAACCCATGGATTTGTGTATGTCTAGCTTTTCTAAATAGTTCTTAACCCAGTGGTCCCCAACCTTTTGGGGCTGCCGGGCGCCCGGGGGCAGGGCCGCTCATGCGCTGCGTGTTCGGGGGCGGGGCTGCGCATGCGCCACACACCCGGGGGCAGGGCCATGCATGTGCCGCGCCACCGCGCGCCCAGGGCTCGGGGCGCAAGAATGGCTTGGGCCAGCCCTGGTCACTTGGCGGGCGCACATAAATTCCCCAGCAGGCTCCATGGCGCCCGCAGGCACCACGTTGGGGACCACTGTTTTAACCTGTTCTTTCTCCACTAAGGGCTGCCCACTTGCTTCCCATACTGCATTGCCTAGTGCAGTAGTCTGGGAGCTGACCTTGTCTGTGAAGACAGAGGCAAAAAAAGCATTGAGTACTTTAGCTTTTCCCACATCATTTGTCACTAGGTTACCTCCCTCATCCAGTAAGGGCCCCACACCCTCTCTGATCACCCTCTTATTGCTAACATGCCTATAGAAACCTTTCTTGTTACCCTTCACATCCCTTGCTAGTTGCAATTCCAATTGTGCTTTTTGCCTGAATGACCCTGAATGCTTAACATTCAAGGTCTGGCATTGGCCTTGCTTCTAAAACAAGGCATGTGAGTAGAGGAAAATGTGCTTAGAAAGTAGCAAGAGAAAGCAAATGAGATTTGTAGCCATCAACCAAAGAGAGAAAGAAATAGTTCACACTTACACCATTACACATGGTGCTATTTATTCATATCCAACCTACACATGAGACTCCTTCATTTGGTGAGACTCAAAGGGTACATCTGCCCTTCAAAAAAACACCTTGTGTAAGCAAGTCTTAGAGACTGGGTCAACTGATTCTGGCTCTCTCTTTAGGACTAAAAATAGCAGTGTAGATATTCCTTATTGGGCTAAAGCCCGGGATCTGAAACCCAGCAATGGGAGGAGGGTCAGATAACAGGGACCAGTTTGGATTCTCTTTAGTGCACATAGTCATTTACTTACTTTCTCTGAAATGTATAGTAAAAATTCATTATGGTCTGGGACTTCTGTAAGTCATCTTTATGGCACTTGAACATCATCTGTCAAAAAGAAATGACCTTTTCTAAGAACAAAATTTCCCTGCTTATATTTTTGCAACTGTTTATTAAGTTATATGAGAACAATAAGGAAAACAAGATGTGCCATACTAAGTAACTGATGAATATGTAATGTAAGGTAACATCACGTTCTGTAATGAATAAACAATTAGAGCTGTAATTGTTTGTACATTCCTGTAAATGCCAACAAAATCAAACATCTGTCACGCGGATGACAAAGCACAACTCATTTAATGTACTAAGCACTTATCTTGAAAAGGTCACTCAGGCTTTAACAATCTGTACATGGTTAGCCAGCTTCTAGGAAATGAGCATGTATCTTCCAAAGTATGCAGCTTGTATCAGCAAAAAAAGGTCCTACTCTGTTTGGCTCACCTTCAAATGACATATTTGGCTTAAATAACAAATTGTATCTGGTGGGATCTGCCTAATGCTCCTGCTGCATGCATGGATACTTTCAAACCTGTTCTATTATTACGGTATTTTTTATAATGTCCATGGAAGACACAGCCAGAGTCCCTGGTTAGAATCAAGCCTATGGCTTCACACACACACAAGAAGACAGAGTCCCAACAAACTAATAGTCTAAGACAGTGTTTCTCAAAATGGTCTGCGAAATCACTCTGAGAAACCTGCTAAATGGGCAATCCAGTGTGTTTATTTACCAGCTCTGCAGCCAGGGAGCCTCGCAGCTCCCATTGGCTCCAGTTTGCAGGCAAGGGGAGCTGCTGGATGCAGCATGGGATGGGCCACCACTTCCCGCAGGACCCCTGGGGTGCAAATGGCAAACCAGAACGAATGGGGGGTACATCTATACGTCTATTGCGTAGCTCAAGTGAAAATAGCTTATTTTGGCTTTTGGCGCTGTCTACGCAGCAAGAAGTTCAAGGAAGAGCACTCTTCCTCCGTCTTCCCTTACTCCTCATAAAACGAGGGTTACAGGAGTCAGAGTAAGAAGTTCTCCAGCTCAACATTATTTTGACGTTATGTTGAAATAACTGCTTGTATTGCAGATGCAAAGTATGTTATTTTGGAATAATGTCAGTTATTCCAAAACTACAGTGCTGTGTAGATGTACCCTGGGAGCTGCAAGGCTCTGTGGCTGCAGAGCTGGTAAATAAACACACCAGACTGGCCAGTTAGTAGGTTTCTCAGAGTGGTTTCGTGGATCACTTTGAGAAACACTGATCTAAGAGGACAGGCATTCATTTCTATTGTGTAGTCAATATCAGTAAACATAATCTGTTCCTTTACTGCTTAGTTGTGACTTTTAGCTAAGGGTCACTAATAAGTCTACACAGCATGCTTATTTCGAAATAAGCTATTTCGGAATTTTTTCTTTTTGGGGAAATAGCTTGTTTCAAAATAGCACATCTACACTACAGGGAAGCCTCAAAATTAGTCCAAGGCAGACTTCCCTAATGTGGATGTGCTACCTCGATTTAGAGCCCCAGTAGACACTGGGGAGTAATTACTTTGAATGGCCCTGGGGAAGAGCTATTTTGAAATAGCAGCAGTGGAGTGTACACACTACTGCTATTCCAAAATACCTATTTTGGAATAAGCATTTTCCTTGTGGAATGAGGTTTACAGATTTCAAAATAATTTCAAAATTATTTTGAAATAACAGAATTTCTGTGTAGACGCTCGCATTGTTATTTCAAAATAACGCCAGTTATTTTGAAATAACTGTGCTGTGTAGATGCATCCCAAGGCTGAATGTGTAAGGGGTGTACCATACCATGCCATACAATGGCATATCAGACTCACGAGAATTGCACCCGGAACCTAATGGGAGTCAGAGATGATAGAGTCTTGCCTCTTTCCTATCTCCTTTCACATGGCTTACTCCCACAGGAGTCCTAAGAAGACACAACCAATCTCTAATTGTGTGAAGTTGTCTCCCTTCTGCATCTGAAAACAGTTTTTTGTAAAAAAAAAAAAAAACCCAAAAACCTAAAAAAACCATTATAGATGGCCCATGTCACTCCCCAGTGTTCTATGTCCTAAAGAACCAGTGATGTCAATAAGAGAGCTACTTATCCTAACCTAGTGCAAACACAGGAAGTGAGTGTAGTACAATTAATCTAACCTATACATAAAAAAATGTAGATATTACCAAATGCCAAAAGTGCTGGCTAGCCTAATAAACTGGTTCTGTTCTTATCTGAATAAAGGAATGAATCCCTCAAAGACACCGTTATAAAAGAGATCAGATTGGTTTCCAGTCTGGCTTAGCAAGCTAGAGTTACCACAGATGCTTAAATTACGTCAACCTCTACCCAGATAGTGGGAACTGGTAAACTCTGCTCTCTCACCCTTTCTTTGATCCTCTCCCAAGTACATGTTTCCAGAGCCAGTTCAGGGAGCTGGTCCAATTACTACATCCAGAAGCTTCAGGCTAATTGGGCAATATTTTAACAAGGCAAAAACTGCTGAAAATCTTATAAAAATGTGGTCTCCAACTTTTGCTTTTTGCTATCTATCAAGATTGTTTTCTGGTCCACAGGAGGAGAGTTAGAAGCCCAAAGGAGAGTAATAATACTTTGCATTCAGAGAACTATTTTCATTCTACAGGTTGCAAATCACTTTATGCACTGTGAATTTGATTCACTCCCGTTGATGTAGGGAAATGCAGATTATAGCTCCCTGCACCACCAAAAACTGCAGAACCCCTGCAAATGGACAGACAGTTTTACATTGTTGGCTCGCCCCTGGGCATTGTATCAGCGAAATAGGTTTGAAATTGCAGCTGGTGCTTCGTTGAAGCTTTGTTGAAGCAGGGACTGGGCTGAATCAGGGCTTGCTCTGCTAATCTGTTCGTTTCTGACAACTCCACCTGCCTTTGGGGTTTGCACTAGCTGACTACTTGCAACCTCCACTCCATCAAGAGTCCTATCATTTGTACCCCTACAACCATTAGGCCACTACAGAATCATTAGACTACTAGTCACCTCTGTAGTAGAATGTGGCAGCCATTGCACTCCAATATATACAACGGTTTTTAGAATGGAAAGAGAAGAAAACTTACAATTCAACTGTGCTGAATATTACTATACAACATATCCATTCTGTTTAGCCACAGTCACACAGACTCTATCCCAAATTACTTTTTATAATTCAATTACAGAGAAATAATAAAAAGGAGTGATTAAGATCTTAAAAATTATGGAGGAGAGGGAGATGATCTGTATAGGTTTTTTCCTCCATCTTTCTTGAATACAGTAAGTTGGCCAGCTGGAGTCTGAATCATTTTAGTATGAATGGAGATGGGTAAATTGACCTGAGACTCTCTTGTGGCTTCATCATAAGACCAGGTTTAATCAAATAGTGCTTTTCCAAACTGCATGTAACTGCAGTGCAATTATGTACGCACTGCAGTATTACACACTTTTTCTCTTCCAGGATACAGTATCATCCATCAACATGGTAAAGGGTGGGCACGTACATTTTGAATCTGTGTTGCTATATTTTTTGCAAGACTGATATCTTGGAACAGAGAAGGAAGGAGGCAATGTGGTTAAGGCACTATAAAGGAATTCTGGGTTCAGTCTTGGGCCTGCCACAAATTTTTTCTGTGACCTTTGATAACTGTTGATAAATCATCCAGGGTCAGATCAGCAACAGGTCTAAACAGATTTACACCAGCTGAAGAGCTGATCTTTACCCTTCCTTTGTCATAGTTCAACAACTCTAAAATTAATACAATACTTTCCTATTTGACAGGAATACTTTCAGGATATATTCATTAATGTTTTTGAGGTTCTCAGATAATACAACAATGAGAATAATAGGTAAAGTCATTAGAGAGATTATTTTAACTTTTTTCCCCACAAATTGCTTGCTATATAGCATCAAATGGAATGAGATGTGGCACTGTAAAATAGCCAGAAGCTCAGTTCTAAAGTCCTTGAAAAGCATAGTCGACATAAAAGTTTTCTGAGAATTGTGTGTGTGTGTAATGTCTATATCAGTTGCAAAGATTGTCCTTGTTCGTGAAAGTGTAACATATCCATCACTTACATAGTGGTGCCCTGTCTGTTTAGTGGCTGGACAATGAATGTGTGTATGAATCAGCTACTGACCTTGGGCTAACAGAAATGAGTCTTTTAGTTCAGTCAATGAGTAGAGACATTGATTTTGAACCACAGATTCTAGTTTCAACCACCACTGCGAACAATCCAAATATGCTTGTGAATAAAGGAGAAGTGGTGGATGTGGTATACTTAGACTTTAGTAAGGCATTTGACATGGTCTTGCACAACCTTCTTATCAATAAACTAAGGAAATACAACATAGATGGGGCTACAATAAGTGGGTGCATAACTGGCTAGATAACAATTCTCAGAGAGTAGCTCAATGGTTTAGGTGATGGCATAGAGAGTACAATTATTAAGTTTGCAGATGATACCAAACTGGGAGGGGTTGCAAATGCTTTGGAAGATAGGGTCAAAATTCAAAATGATCTGGACAAACTGGAGAAACAGTCTGCGATAAATAGGATGAAGTTTAATAAGGACAAGTGCAAAGTACTCTACTTAGGAAGGTATAATCCGTTTCACACATACAGAATGGGAAGTGACTGTCTAGGAAGGAGTACTGCAGAAAGGGATCTAAGGGGTCATAAGTTAAACATGAGTCACCAATGTTGCATTGTTGCAAAAAAAAGCAAACCTGATTTTGGGATGCATTAACAGGAGTTTTGTGAGCAAGACATGAGAAGTGATTCTTCTGCTCTACTCTGCACTGATTAGGCCCCAATTGGAGTATTGTGTCCAGTTCTGGGCACCACATTTCAAGAAAGATGTGGAGAAATTGAAGAAGGTCCAGAGAAGAGCAACAAAAATGATTAAAGGTCTAGAAAACATGGGCTCTGAGGGAAGACTGAAAGAATTGGGCTTGTTTATTTTAGAAAAAAGACTGAGAGGGGACATGATAGCAGTTTTCAAGTATCTAAAAGGGCGTTACAAGGAGGGAGAAAAAATGTTCTCCTTAGCCTCTGATGATAGGACAAGAAAAAATGGACTTAAATGGAAGCAAGGGAGGTTTAGTTTGGACATTAGGAAAATTTTCCTAACTGTCAAGGTGGTTAAATACTGGAATAAGTTGCCTAGGGAGGTTGTAGAATTTCCATCACTGGAGATATTTAAGAGCAGGTTGATAGATATCTATCAGGGATGTTGTAGACAGTGTTTGGTCTTGCCACGAGGACAGGGGACTGGACTCGATGACTTCTTGAGGTCCTTTCCAGTTGTAGGATTCTATGGCTATGTCTACACTACAGGGTTTTTGCACAAAAACAGCGGGTTTTGCACAAAAACCCTGCGGAGCGCCCACACTTAAACGCTTTTTTGCGCTAGTAAATTTACAGTAAATCAAAAGAACAGAGGGGTTTTTGCAGTGTAGGTACTCCTCTTTCTATGCAGAATAACTCCTTTCTGTGCAAGAATTCTTGCACAAAAAGGTGTGTGTGGACGGGCAACAGGAGGGTTTTGCACAAACAGCCAGTTGAAAAAAGCATAGGTGCCCTGGTGGCTATTCTGTGAATAGCCATCAGAGCTTTCTTTCGAGAGAGCATCCATGCAGTCTGGAGGCTCTTTTGCACAAAAGCGCATCACTTTTGCGATGTGCTTTTGTAGTGTGGACACGCTTCTTGTGCAAGAAGCCTGCAGTGTAGATGTAGCCTATGATTCTATGCTGGCATATTATGAGTGGGTGCAACCAGCTGAGGGTGACAGAGAGCTAAGTAGATAGATGCAGGTTAAACAAGCCAAGGGAATCATACACAGAAATCCACCAGCACAAGTTGTCTTTTTGTTCACAATTTTCCAAGATTTGTCATTTGTGTACCCTCTTGCCAAGGTTGCACTCTAACTGCATATTTTCATTTGCCGACAGCCCATTATGTAGTTATGTGCACAAATACCCTGGTTATAAACTCAGACTTTCTATCTGCATGCTATCTTAAGTGCATACTATTGGACACTGACTTGCACAGAATTTTAAAAATCAGATCCTTTGTGTACACTTTAATCTGAGTCTTGTCAAAAATCTAGGTTATTAATGTTGATTAGGAAGATTTTTTTCTATTTGCTTTATATTTTTATTCATATAATTAAAGTCAGTTTACACCTTCAGCTATATTGTTATTTGATCTGGGCTTCAATGACTACATCTAATTCACTCTGAGCTTATGTCTACATTACAAAGATAAATCGGAACAAGAAACACACGCAAATTGCATATCTTTTTCTGATTTACTTCTGAAAAGTGGCTTTTCCAAAATTTGGCCCATCTACATGAGGCCAAATGTTGGAAAAAGCCCCTCTTTTGGAACATCCCTTCTTCCTCATGAAATGAGGTTTACAGGGATGCCGACAAAATGCGTCCACTTTTCTGACTTTTTTTCAGAAAAGAAGACGTGTTCCTTGGATGTGGCAGAGCTTTTCTGGGATACCAGAAAAGCTCTGTAGTCTAGACATACCCTAAGAAAGCTCACTCATACAGAACACTGACATAGTTGATTTACCTTACTCCAAGGAACTTCAGTGATTTCAGAGGGACTATTCACCCAGGCTACGTCTACACTGGCAGCTTCTTGCGCAAGAACTCTTTTTGCGGAAGAGTTCTTGTGCAAAAACTCTTCCAAAAGAGAGCGTCTACACTGCCATGTGCTTTTGCGCAAGACATGTGCTTTTGTGCAAGAGCATCTATGCCAGTGTGGACACTCTCTTGCGCAAGAAAGCTCTGATGGCCATTTTAACCATAGGGCTTTCTTGCGCAAGAAATTCATGTTGCCTGTCTACACTGGCCTCTTCTGGAAGAGCTCTTGCGCAAAAGGGCTTCTTCCTGAGCGGGCGCGGGCGCGTCAGAGTTCTCGTGCAAGAAGCCCTGATTTTATACATTAGAACGTCAGATTACTTGCACAAGAACACGTGGCCAGTGTAGACAGGCAACAAGTTTTTGCGCAAGAGTGGCCGCTTTTGCGCGAGATCGCGCCAGTGTAGACACAGCCCCAGTTAATACTATGCAGACTAAGAGGGTTAAAGAGGGTCATCTGCCCCTTAGTTTGTACAAAACCATACAATTTTTAATACAAGGACTGAAAGGTATTTTGACCTTCTACTCCTGAAGACATAAATGAATCACAGCAAGAAGTTATGAGAAATTTTTCAAAAAACATTCACCTCTCATGAAATCTGGGTTTAAAAACCCTACATATATTGGTTGAGCTTATTCTACAAGCACAATATTATCCTGTTCAAATATATGAAATGTCAGTTAAAAAATACAGGGACCATGTTTGCTATATACACAGTATTTTTTCCCTGAAAATGAGGGAAAAAACTCATTGCTAATAGAGTCCTCATTTTAATCACACATTTTCTTCATTACTTCCATATTTTAGGTGATATAAAGGGAGGAACAATTATTGCCTTGTTCACTTTGATTTATTTGGCTCAATGCCTCCTTACCTAGCTAATGTAAAATAAAATGCTACACGGGTCATTTATGATGGGATTTAATAAGATCCTTTTTATTTCTACCCTGTAGGGAAACATTAGTTTGTGAGCACCTGGTGAAAAACATTTATTTCATTCTCTCTTTATTTTCATTCAGTAGAATTCAGTGAATGGGGTAATTTAAAGCTACAATGCACACATTGTCATTAAAGGACAATCTACTAAAATAGGACATCAAAACTCATAGGAGAAAATTATGCCCACATGTCAAAATGAGGAAGGTCATGAGCAAGCCTGACTGATTCCTAACTTGCTGTTAACATTACTATGTAAATGAAGTCTTGTTCTTTTTCTTTGTTTCAAATTCTAAATGTTTTTCCGTCTCCAGTCATGTTATTTACTAGCAAAGTAACATAATTTAACAGGTATGTAAGATAATTTTGTAAGTGAGACATGAGAAGCTAGGAATTTGGTGCTCTATTAGTGTTCCATCTAGTGACCTGGGCAAACAATGGGATTTAGGTGCCTGCCCCTTTCAATCATATTTGGGGGCCTAACATTTTTAGGCTCCTTTGAAAATCCAAAAGTTAAGATTTATATGCTTCATTGTTCTGCTCTGTAAAATGGGGATAATGCCTACTTACCATACAGTGATTATGCAAGGTTAAATTAAGTGATATTCCTAAAACAGTTTCAAGCCCATAGATGTAGGTGTTATATACAGTCAGTGCAACAGCTGTAAGCTGGTGCCAGTTGCAAACCACTATACCTATGTTTGCATAACACTTTCCATTAAAAGTCTTACATTTTAGTTGCTCACAGCATCTCACACTTTGATATTTAAGATTGCACTTTCCATGTTTGATCATAGTCATTTTTTAATTGGAAGAGGAAAAGTCAGAGGGAGAATACTTTTCCTGTTATAAAAAATGCCTTCTTGGACAAGGATGAAACAGCTTAGGGGTGGTATTTCTGCATCTCAGGGAACACTGGATTTGGTTGCATTTGGAAATCACGTATCAAGCTGTAGATTTCTCATTAAGTTTCAAATCTGCTGCACTGCACACATATAACCTTTATTCAGTGCATGTTACATGCTTTTCATCTGTGCATGACCCATGGAGGATATGGGTCTATTATGCCTGTCAACTTGGGAGCCTTACTCTTTAGCTCAAACTGTAGAAATGTATGCTCTCTTAGGGTACGTCTACACAGCAACATTCTTTTGAAATAATTAGTGTTATTTCGAAATAACTTAGTCCGCATCTACATAGCAGGGAGTTATTTCAAAATAATGTCAAAATACTGTCAAGCTGGAGGACTTCTAACTCCGACTCTTGTAACCTTCATTGTACGAGGAGTAAGGGAAGTCAAAAAGAGTGCTCTATTTTGAGATAAGTGCTGTGTAGACGCTCCCAATTTCAAAATAAGCTATTTTGAAATAAGCTACGCAATTGACGTAGCTCAATTTGCATAGCTTATTCGAGTTAAGCCCTGTTGTGTAGATGCACCCTTCGATCTACAGGGCCCTAGCTCAATCCCTGTTGCTGGCAAAGATAGCCACTACCACAAGTTTCTGTATATAACATAACATGTTTTATGGCTCTGATCATACAACAAGCTCCATGTAGATAGACCCCTTCATCTACACAGAGTCCCTCTTATATCAGAGGTTCACCACACTGATGCAAAGGTCAGAGACAATTCAAGTGCAGTTGAGCCTAGTTGTTGGAGCAGGAGTGTGACGGACTGGGTCAGGTCTGGGCACAGCTGAGGGCGCCGCTGAGGGCTAATTGCTCAAACTCAGGGCTCCTTACAGCCCCAGACTGGACACCTTCCCAAATAGGCCACAAACCAGTCACGCCGAGTGCTTTAGCTGCCAATCTGGCCAGCCAGAAACCTCATGAGCAAAACCCCTCTGACACCTCAGCTCTTCCTATGCCCCAATCAGCCCCGGGCCTACCACACAGGTGACGGGTTATAGAACCCAATCTCACCTATCCCGAACGGGTTCTTCTGGTCCCAAGAAACCAGCCACAGGTCCCAATCAATTTACACTCTGGATCTTACCCACAAGATCACGCTGAGCCAATCCTTTAGAATCTAAAATCTAAAGGTTTATTACTAAAGGAAAGAAAAGCATGAGAGTAAGATTGCTAGGGATAATACATTACATGCATTGAACCACCCAGTTCTCGATATAGGCTCTTAGCAGAGATGCTATAAACTGCTATCTTAAAAGTCTCTGGTGTACATCCAATGTCAGGATGGTCCACAGTTTTTTCTGGCTCAGTGTTCTCTGCAAGGCTGCATCTGGGATCAGGAGCTGAACTGAAGACAAGATGGAGGGTGCCACATGGCACTTATATACCTCTCCTGGCATCCTCCTGGCCAGAGCAGGTCACATGGTCGAGTGACCTATCTCTGTTTCACATGCTGGCAGCCATTATGCCCTGGCTGGTTTGCAGGTATCAGTCACATTCCTCAAGTGTGTATTGGCACCTAGAGATTCATTGTCCCTGGAGCTTTGCTAATTAGCATAGCCACTGGCTGAACATTCTTTGCCTATTGCTCTGTCTGAGACAGAGAATTTTCCAACATCAACACAGAGTATATATTTATAACTCCACATACAGATATCATACAAGTACATGAATGGTATATACAGAATCAGTAGAACATACGCTTTCATGTCACACCTCACATGGCCCCCTTTGTACTGACTTTTGGGGCAACCCCTACCCCCCATGGGGCAGCAGTGATTTGGCTTCTCACTTTAAAATCCAGTAACGTTACAAGGAGTCAGGCCCATTTGCTCTAGAGCAGGAGTTGGTAGCCAGGAACAATAGCTGAGGCTCAGAATGAGAGTCAGAGGCCAGAGACAAAGTCAGGCAGTGGAGCCGAATGTCAGAGCCGGGTTACCTGGAGTGAAGCAAAGCAGGAGCAGAACGGGGTTGACAGCTGGGAACGAGTTGGCACAAAAGTTATCACAGCTATTGGCAAATGTTGTGAGCTGCCACAAGCCTCCAGCTCAGGCTGGGCTTAAGAGCTGGTTGGCTGCCTCTTCTCACAAGTCATGCCGTGCAGCAAGTCAGGTAGCCTGCTATAGGCTGACTGGTGTTCATTAGAATCCTGGCTCTGCTACCGGCTATGATTCCTGTCAGAGAAGTTGCGTTTGTGCAGGGGTCATTGCAGAATCAGAACATAACTGCATTCTTACTCCCCTAGGGCCATAGTTTGTGGGTTTTCTCCAGGCACAGTATACTACCACGGAAGGATTGCTCACGCTCAACTGAATCTGACTGAACCTGTCAGCTTAAGTCAAGGGGCACATCAAGACCGTCCACTGTCAAGCCAGTTGTACATTCTTGTTATTAAAGTCTTACTGAGGAGCTAGAGTTGTGAGTGGTCCAGTCAATGTATGCTAGTGACATGTACCTGGTGGTCAAGGATCTGAGCAACCTGGTGCAGCTGGAGGCTTGCTAGGCAATCTACTCGGTGGCCTCCTTTACATGGGTCAACTGCGTCAAGAGCTCTGGTCTAATAGTCAGGGATGGGTGGCTTATGGGCTCCATTCCATACACTTCAGGCCATTCAGTGGAGTGAATCCTCTTTCTCAGTGTCTATCCTTCTGCCGCACTGTAGCCGGTTAGGCCTCCCGGAGGGGTTCCTCTGCCTCTGGGTCAGTGGGTGGGCCAATCTGTTCCAGTACGGCGGGGATTAAAACAAACCACCAAGTCAGTAGTCCAAGCCCAGTTCTCAGGTGAGCAACAACAACAAGAGGGCAGTCAGTAGTCCAGTACCCCAGTCTTGGTTCAGGGCGGGGCAAGAAGCAAATGGTTCCGAGCCCGGCCTTGCTTCAGGGTAGGTGAGAGGCAAACAGTTCAGAGCCTGGCCTTGCCTCACGGTGGGCAAGAGGCAAACGGTTCAGAGCCCGGCCTTGCCTCACGGTGGGCGAGAGGCAAACGGTTCAGAGCCCGGCCTTGCCTCACGGTGGGCGAGAGGCAAACGGTTCAGAGCCCGGCCTTGCTTCAGGCAGGGCAACAAATAAACCCCATTAAACAGCCCTGGCCCGAGGTCAGGGCAGGGCAGCAAACAAACATAGTTAGTCTATAAGTCCCGGGGCCCAAGCCTGGTTTCAGGCAAGGCAGCAAACTCAGTAAAGAGCCCGGCCCTAGGTCAGGGTGGGGAAGTGAGCAACACAGTTATAACAGTTTTGAGGGCCCTGACCCTGGTTCAGGGCAGGGCAGCAAACAAACAGTCAGTTTACAAGTTCAGCAGCCCAGGCCTTGTTTCAGGCAGGGGCAGCAAACACAGTAAGAGGCCCTGGCCCTAGGTCAGGGCAGGGCTGCAAACAAACAGTCAGTTTAGAAGCCCAGGTGGTTTGACTCCTTGCTCAGGAGGGGATGCAGGCAATTCGCCTGCGATGGCAGAGAGGGGGAACGCAGGCCTGCCCACTCCACTGCGTCCCAGCCAAGGGCCCTAATAGCAGCAGTCCAGTCTGCTGCGGGGTCAGTGGGGCTCCAGCCCGCAACGCACTGACCCGAGGCATTTAACTGTCCTCTGTGTTCCTGGGCCACTTCCTTTCTCCTCTTCAATGCGTACCTGGGCTTCAGGCAGGTCTCTTGGGGGTTCAAGGGCTATCAGTCCAACTGGGGTCCGGGTGATCCAGGCCAGTCCTCAGCCGCTTGCAGGTCCAGTGGTCCCAGCCAATCCTCAGGTGCAGGCGTTCAGGCCAGTCCTCTGGGTCAGGCATGGCTGGCGGTCCAGGCCAGTCCTTGGGCCCTTGCAGGTCCGGTGATCACCACCAGTCCCCAGGTGCAGGCCAGTGCCAGTCCTCTGGGTCAGGCATCCCTGGCAGTCCCAGCCAAGCCTCAGCCTCCCAGGCAGGGAGTACTGGGCAGACCTCTGGTTCCTCTGGAGGCTGGGCCCAGACTGAGCCCTCTGGCTGGGCTTTTACAGCCCTGGTCACATCTCCTGGCTTCCAGTCAGGTGACTGGGTCAGGCTCAGCCCAAAATGGCTCCCCGAGGGGCTCCTCCACCTTCAGGTCAGTGGGTGGCCACTCTGCCCCACTTACACACACACACTCTCCTCCACCAGAGAACAGGTAAGGCTTGGGAGGGCAGAGTGACTGAATGGCTGTGGAGGTAGACAGAACTCCTTCCCCGCCCGGGAAGGCACTGGAGCTCAATCAGCTGGTCTGTCCATGCTCTGGTACCGGCTCAACACCCTGCGCCCGGCCCCGGAGGTCCTGGCCAAGCTCCAGAGGACAGCTTTGGAGTTCTTTTGGCCAGGACTACACTGGGTCTCTGCAGGGGTCTTGTCTCTCCCCCTGGAGGAGGGGGGCCAGGTGTCACATTACTGGATTTTGAGGGGAGCAGCCAGATCACTGCTGCACCCATGGGGGGGTGTTGGCCCCAAAAGTGGCACAAAGGGGGGCCATGTGAGGTGTCAAATAGAAGCCTACTTTCTTCTGATTCCATATATGCTATTCATGTGATTGTATAATGTCGGTATGTGAAGTTATAAGCATGTATTTTGTGTGGATACCAAATGTTTCTCTATATGTGGTTGAACTATGGGCAAAGCAGCTCAGCCTATGGACATGCTAATGAGCAAAGCTCTGGAACAATAGCACTCAATGGGCCAAAGACACACCTCGGGAATGAGGAATGACACCTAAGGGCTAGCAGCATGGGACACAGGGATAGGCCGCTGGCCAGGTGACCTGCTGCAGCCAAGAAGAGACCAGGGAGGAGGTATAAATTTGCCATGTGGCCGTCTCCATTTTGGACTCAGCAAGGCACTTCATCCCAGAGGCAGCAGTGCAGGGACCGAAGAGCCGGAAAGAACTGTGGACCCATCCTAACCTAGGATGTGCAACAAGGACTGTTAAGCCAGCAGCTATAACATCTCTGCTAGAGCCTGCATCGAGAACTGGGAGATTCGATGAATGTAATGTATGATTCTTTAGCAACCTCACTCTCATGCTTTTCTTTCTGGTAGCACTAAACCTTTAGATGTTAGATGCTAAAGGATTGGCTCAGCGTGATTTGTGGGTAAGATCCGGAGGGTAAATTGACTTGGGATCTGTGGCTGGTTTCTTGGAACCGGACAGAACTTGTTCGGTGTAGGTGGGATTGGGTTCTAAGACCCCTCACCTGTGTATGAGGCCCGGGGCCATCTGGGGCACGGATATTGCTGGGGTGCCGGAGGGGTTTTGCTCATGAGGCTTCAGGCAGGCAGCTGAAGCGCTCTGGGACTGGTTTGTGGCCTATTTGGGAAGGTCTCCAGTCTGGGGGCTGTAAGGAGCCCCGAAGTTGAGCAATTCACCCTGAGCGGACACCCTCAGCTGTGCCCAGACACGGCCCGGTCCGTCACACCAGGGCCTGGTCTGCGTACACAGCCAGGTCCAGACCTTCCGCCTCCAGGCCCTGCAGAGACTCCTCTTTAGTGCAGGTAGTCTGGCATGGAGCACTTTGGCATGCGCCTTCCTCCGCCGCCTCCAAGGGCTCCGATACGACCGGCAGCTCTTTTTTTATCCACCCGAGGGGTCTTCCGTGAGACCTCTCAGAGCTGCTGGAATTCTACCAGGACCTCCTCCAGACCTGGAAGCTGTTTTCGGCGACCAGGTCCGTTGTGGCTGCCAAGGGAGCAGATCTCCTTGCGGAGTCCCTGCTCCACAATCCAGCCTTGTGCGTGCAGGTGGCGGAGTCTCCCTCGGTGCACCGGAGGCTGATCCTGGCAGAAACCACCAGGGTCGGAGACCTCCTGGACTACGACAGGGGGGACTGGGTGGATCCCCGAGCGCTCGCTCAGCGCATGGGGCTCTCCACCCCCCTGAACCTCCCTGCGCCTACTCCAGGAGGTGAAGGCGGCTTTGCCGCGGCCCGCTCTCGACTTCCTGCAGTGGTCCATGCGAGAGGGTACACCCCGCCCCTTCCTTCCTGCAAACCCTCCGTCCCTTTTTATCGGGCCCCTGTTCCGCGGGCCTCCCCATCCTTGGACCCCCAGCCGGCTGCAAAATTTGCAGCCGGTTTGCTTTCGAACCGCGCCTAGAGAACATCTGTACACGCTCGTGCTCCACACTCAGCATTTCCCCACCCTCGTGTCCCGCCCCGATATCAAGTGGCGGGACTACCAAGACCTGTTGAGGGTGGGGAACCCCGATGGGCCAGCGTATATTCCACCTTAATGCCGCAGCCCATCGGGGACATCAGTTGGCGGCTCCTTCACGGAGCCGTGAGCACGGGCATGTACCTGGCGCAGTTCACCCCCATCCCGGACAACTGCCCTTTCTGCGGTGTGAAGGAAAATCTGGCGCATGCCTACCTTGAATGCGCCAGGTTGCAGCCCCTATTCTGGCTCCTCCAGAACCTCTTATTGAGGTTCTGGCTGCACTTTTCCCCTCACCTCTTCATTTACGCACACCCTATCCGTGGCCCCATAAAGTCGCAGGACCACCTCGTCAACCTCCTCCTGGCCTTAGCTAAAACCACCATATACAACATCAGGAGGAGGATGTTGGACGAGGGGGTTCCCTGCGACTGTGGGGCCTATTTCCGTTCCTCCCTTGTGTCACGTATCCGGGCAGAGTTCCTCTGGGCAGCGTCCACTGGCTCCCTTGACAGCTTCGAGGAGCAGTGGGCGCTGTCCGGGGTTCTCTGCTCGGTGTCCCCATCTGGTTCCCTTGTTTTACACCTGTGACCTGCACCCCTTGACCCTTTAGTCATTATTTGTCCCCCGTAACCAGTTGGACATGGGTCCAGTTGTCCCTCCTGCAAGGCTGGGGGAAGGGCTTTTAGAACGTGGGCGGGCTTTGCCCGCCCACCTTCCCATGTTTTCAAATAGTCCACCACTTACACACATACGCTCTCCTCCACCAGAGAACAGGTAAGGCTTGGGAGGGCAGAGTGACTGAATGGCTGTGGAGGTGGACAGAACTCCCTTCTTCCCCCCTCACCGCCCTCGGGGGAAGGCACTGGAGCTCAATCAGCTTATCCTGTCCATGCTCTGGCACCAACTTAAGACCCTGATCCCTGCCCAAGGTATCCTGAGCCTTCTCCAGAAGTTGATTCAGGAGATCTTCTGGCCAGGACTGCACTGGGTCTCTGCAGGGGTCATGCGTCTGCTCCTGGTGAAGGAGAAAGGGCTTGATCACAGAAAGGGTCTGATCTGCCTTCTCACTCAGGTCCATATCTTCTACCTTCAGGCCCTGGAGAGACTGTAGTTCAGGTAGTCTAGGATGGAGCAAGTAGGCATGCACCTTCCTTTGCCACTTCTGAGGGCTTTGATATAATTGGCAACTCTTATCACCATCCAAGAGGTCTTCCACAAGACCTCTGTGGGCTGCCAGTCTTCTATCAGAACCTACTCCAGACCTTGAAGCTTGTTTTGGCAATCATATCCATGGCAGTTGCTGAGGATACAGCTCCCTTCACAGAGCCCTTACTACACAACCCCCATCTTGGTATACAGGTGGCTCAGTCCTCTTTACTATGTCAGAAATTGGTATTGGCAGGAGTTACCAGAAGCTGAGACCTCCTGGACTATGACCAAGGAGACTTAGTGGAACCCCTGGTGCTCAATCAGTACATGACGGTCTCCACCCTTTGAACTCCCTGACACATTCTTTAGCACATTCTTTATAGCCCATCTCTTGGGTTTACCTCAAGCAGGTCTTGTGTGAGGGTGCTCCCCATACACCCCCAAATCTTTCCATTGGACCCCTGTCCTTTGAGCTGTTCCCCTACCCCACCCTGACTCTCCTCTCCACACACTGCGAACCAGCTGTGTGATCTGAAGCCAATTCACTTCTGAACCAAGCAAAGGGCACATCTGTGCATGTTCATGCTCCTTACTGTTTATTTCCTCACCCTTGTGTCCCTGCTGATACTACATAGTGGGACCTATTGCCACCTATTGAACATGAAAAATGTTGGTGGACCAGCCTTTATTACACCTTGGTACCATAGCCCAGTGAGGATAATGGTTGGTGGCTCCTTCACGGAGCCACTAGCACAGGTGTGTACTTTGGTGCATTTCATCTCTGTCCCCAGTGCTTGCCCCTTTTGTGGCATAGGGGAAATCCTGGTGCACATCTACCTTGAGTGTGCTAGATTGCAGCCCTTCTTCCAGCTCCTCTTGGACCTACTTTTGTATTTTAGGCTGCATTTCTCACCCCATCTCATATATGCACACCCCATCTGTCACCCCCGATATTACAAATCCTTCTCCTCAATCTCCTCCTAGAGATGGCCAGAGTAGAGGGGAGAGGATGTTGGCTGAGGGGAGCCTCTGTGACTGGGGGACCTATTTCCATTCCTTTCTCCATTCACGTGTCCAGGCAGAGATCCTCTGGGTGGCATCCACTGACTCTCTTGACAACTTCGTGAAGCGGTGGACCAGGCCATCCCTACTCTGCAGCTCCTCCTCACAGGCTGCAGGAGGGGCTTTTAGCTTTGGGTGAACCTCCATCCCACCTCCTGGATCCCAACCAGACTCCATACATCACTCCAGACTGAGCAGGAATATTTTCTAGCTGGATAATCAGTTCTTCTCCTTCTTATGTTCCCCATATCCTAAATTAGAAGAGGCCCAAGACTGGCAGCCAAGAAGTTCTCAGCTCTTTTTCTAACTCTTCCACAGACTACACTTTGATTTGTCCAACATCACAAAGGAGTCTGCAAAGGAACCAGAAACAAAGCCCAAATTCCTGAATATCTTCTCCATTAATCCCCAAGTGCCTCTTGGGAAAAAAAAGTTTGATACAGAGGCAGCAGCACAGGATGGTAGCGCGGGAGTGGGGCTGGGATTGCACTGGTTGCTGGCCCTGCCCCCAAGGACTATAGAATAGTTGTATAACTGTATGAAAACTTAGCAGTTACACAACTATTCAATTACACAATATCTAACATCCCTACTGCAGATGACAGTTAGTACAGACTTGAGTCAACTCTAAAGTACACTGGAGCTCAAACTGAGAATACAAGAGGCACCAAGATGGCTTACAAACAGCATCTCCTTCACCTCAACTATATTTCTGTGCTGAACTTAGTTCAGCCAGAACAGTGCAAGTTTTTCTATGAATATAGACAATGGGGTTAGAGTTGGGCATGTAATCATAGATTTGGGATTTCCTGGCTAAAAACTGTGTTTAGATATACAGCCTTAACATTCCCTAGATAGATAGATAGATAGATATACTGCCTTAACATTCGCTATATATAGAGAAAGAGAGAGAGAGAAAGAAAGAGAGAGAAAGAAATTTGATTGTGTAGTTTTAGTATGCTAATATAACCATAGATAAGAAGGTGGAGTCCATGTCTCTCACTGAATAAGAAGCACAGTTATGTAGTATTGTTTCACCATGGATGCATAAGACAACTTTATATATCATTTTACATTGTTCCTTCTGCTGATAATAAAATAATTGAATTCCAGACATATTGTCTGGATGTAGATGAAAGCCACATGTTGGCTGATTTTAAATGCCTTATCTTTATCCTCTTAGTTGAAGCCACAGAGTTTTATCTAAAAGCACCATACCAACAAGACCAGAAAGCATCCTTGTATTTACATGCAAGAAGAAATTTATTATTATTCTGAGGAACAATGCAAATTGTTTTCTCTTCGTTTACATGAAGTCAAAACATCCATTTTAAGTAGTTTGTATGCACAACAACATATTTTAGTGTAGAGGTAAAGAATAAACTAATGCTCAATTTTAAATGGTTTCCTCTGGGAGTAAGTCTGCCAAGAATACTTCCATCTAATCCACATGCAATCCACTTGTGTTCTGGTCTCTGCATATCTTCTTGAGATTATACTGTGGTGTTACCAGAACATTTGTACCCAAATATACACTGAACTAATGATTTTGCCTGAAGCACTACTTTTTAATTTAAAACCTTTATTCTCAATTTATCTAGCCAGTAATTAAGCTTGTGCGGTGCCCTAAAAGAGGTTCCAGGGAAAGTTGAGGGTAGCTAACTTCCCGTAGATAACACAGATACAGCTCTCCAATCCAGAACAGATAGCTAAGCAGCACATTTCTCGAAAGCCAAATAATGTTTACTTTGAAGTGAGTGGTTACAGTAAAAGAGGTGAAATACAGACAATAGGATTACGGGGTGGGAGCATGAAGCAGTGTGACAAAGATACAACACTACAACAATAATTTGAATTAATTAACTCTATGGCATATTAACAATGTAACAGTATAATCATTCTCTTAACATTCTAGACCTTATAACAATAATTAAACATAATACAATATCAATTAAGCATTCATTATTAAATACTTATAACTAAGCATTCGGTAAGCACTAGCCTGGCGGATAGTAAACTGGTAGAGAGATTTCATTCAGACCACGGGCATCCACCTATGTTTACACTTGAAACCCATACTCTCTAAGGGTATGTCTAGATTGCATTCCTCTTTCGAGAGAGGAATGCAAATGCAGCTGAGCGAAATTGCAAATGATGCGCGGATTTGAATTTCCCATGCTTTATTTGCATAATCGCATCTGGGCGCTATTTCAAAATACCCTGTTTCGAAAAAAAGAAACGCCATCTAGATGCGGTTATTTTGAAAGAAACCCCTTCTTTTGAAATTATCTTTACTGCTTATAAAATGAGGTTTAAGGGTAATTTCGAAAGAAGGGTTTTCTTTCAAAATAACTGCACCTAGATGGCGTTTCTTTTTTTCCAAATAGGGTATTTTGAAATAGCGCCCGGATGCGATTATGCAAATGAAGCACGGGAAATTCAAATCCGCGCTTCATTTGCATTTTCGCTCAGCTGCATTTGCATTCCTCTCTTGAAAGAGGAATGCAATGTAGACATACCCTAAGATGATAAAATAGAGGAACAGCTTAATTTACAAAGACTTCTTAAAATCCCTCTGACTCATCACCATAATGGTCCTTATTATCTGTCAATATTGATGAGTGATATTTTGGGAGCACTGTCCCATGGTGGGTTGTGGACTGCTAGGCTGCTCAGGGCTGCCTCATCCTGAGGTAAAGTGGCTCCTTTGGCAGGAAAGATGGAAACTCACTGGATAGATACTGCAGTAGCTGCTGTAAAGGCCACCTTCTGGTGGGGTGGCAGGAGCAACCATTGCCTGTGGACATTGGATGGATTGCTTCTGCTTCTGTAGTAAGAGCTTTAGCAAACAGCTTCTTTGCAGGGCTCTGATGCTTCTTCCTAAGTAGCTTCTTCTGCGGACATCTTCTTTATAGGTCTTCAGCACCCATTCCACTTTCTTGCTGGTCCCTGTCTCCTACAGAGCATTAGCCTGTCAGCTGCTGCCTTTGTATATGATTTGAGCTCATTAGCATATTTATGACAGTCAATAAGATTGCTGCTTTTACTGGCTCTATGTCAACAGGAAATGAGGCATCATCCCCATCTCTCATGTATTTCTATGGAGCTTCTTGGCTGAACCTTAGATGAACTCTAGTTAGACAGGAAATGATGCAACACTGCTCTCTGGTTACATCATTCCTATTCGTTCCTATGGGCTCCATTGTAATCCTATGCATTTTTCTCAGCTGATCTTTGGATAAACCCTAGCTACTTCCTGTCTAGAAGTCCCATTTGTTTCTGTGGGCTACAATGTATTCTTATAGGGTTTTGCTGAGTCATTCTTACAGGAAATGATGCAATATTTTACCTTGATTGGGTTAATCCTATTCCTATGGAATATCCCATTATATTACATAACCATATGGTCAAACTGTTATTAATTTTTTATCTAATTAAAAGTTCATGCTTAAAACAAATAATTGTTCTGACCATGCCAAGGGTCCTGGAAACTACCACCACTTAATTTATGTTCAATTAAGCCAGTTATAATTTTAGCAAGTTAAAAACCTTTCCAAGATTTTTCTGCAAATTTTCAGTTTCAAGTTTTGTAAGGCATTTCACACAACTGAGACAACATTTCTTGTCACTGCAGGAATATTGATCTGAGCTGGGGAAAAATTTTAGCAAAGTTTTGAATTATATTTTTCAACATTTGGAGTCACGTCAAAGTTGAGTAAAAAATAAATGCTCTTACTAATAAGAAATGCAACCTTACAAACTTCAAGTTATATATACATTATACATACATTGCATTCTGGTTCTGCAAATGATCACAGATAGTGAAATATGAGAACAGCAAAGTAGCAAGAGGAAAGATAGTTAAATCCCTGAACTAGATTATAGTTCCAGTTTTTCCTCAGTTTTCATACTTGACCTTGATCAATTCCCCCATCTGTAAATTGGTGCTGATTATATTTCCCTGCCTTATGGATGTGTTTTGAAATGCTCTCATATTACAGTAATGGGCACTATTGAAAAATTTAAACATAAAGCTGCAAATTATCCACTCAAGAAAAGTGAAATCTGTGACATATGTATTCTGGTACAGAAGGCAGCATGGGAAAGACATGTGATTCATATGTGACTGGTCTGAGCCTGAAAATCTAATTCTACCTTTTAGAATATTTAACCTTCACTGTGTTTCAAGATCATAATGTCATTGGCATATAGGACAAAAAAAGGGGGCGGGAACAACTTAAGAGTATCAGAGCTTACAATAAAAGATTCTGTTGAGTTCTGTCAAGCTAGTGATCTAACACAAACACAAGTAAAACCTTTCAAAGAAAACTGATTATACCACTAGACAATTTCAGACAATGGTTGGTGTAACAGAACAAGAAAAAATAAGAGAGCTTTTTCTAATGCGTGGAGTGAGGTATATGGGGACAGTCATGATGAGGCAACTGTTACAATCACAAACTGTGCTAAGAAGATAAGTCCAAGCATTGTCCATCATATGGAAAGCAATGTGAGTAATGTGAAGGCAAAAATCTTTTTGCTAAAATGTACTCTGTAAAATAAATAAATAAAAATAAAGCTTCTAGAGATGTATGTATGTTCTGAGGAAATGACAGAAAGAAACTATGTTCATTGATTCAGTGAACAGAAAATGGCCAGAGGGGGTCGGTAACAGAAAGGGCAGAGGAAAATGTTACTAGTTAATACAGTTCTGCTGGGAGTTAAAAAATGAGATTGGCTCCTTGACAAGGTCCCATTTCTTCACACATTGAAGTCCATGGGCACTTTGGATCAAGCCTCAAGTAAATGGCATGATACTGCTCTTTGAGCAGGCTATAACAGATTATGATTTATTATTTTACTGAAGCCAGCCTTATGTCAAATTGCTGACTTAAGGGAGCTCAGGCAAATAGTTATAAGAAATTATTTATGGCAAGATTTTATCTTATCTCCTGGAAGTTTGCTGTTGTAGTTGGCTTACTTTAATAATAAAAATATAATCTGCGTATTTTGCTTTAAGAGGAGTTTTGTGTCATTTATTTGTACAGCATCTAGCCTCATTCTGAGGCTTCCTACTGAGTTATATTAACTGATAACATTTCTCTCTGCGCCTTTTCAAAACCACTGTGGTGATGTACAGTTCACAGAACCTATGAATGTACTTTCCTCTCTCCTTGGATCACACGCTCTTCCCCAGTAACTCTGGGTGTGTCTAGACTACATGGCTCCGTCGACGGAGCCATGTAGATGAGTGTACTCGGCAAAGGGAAATGAAGCGAGGCTTACAGGATCTGACGACAAAGGGTTCTGGGGTCAGCTGATCCCCCGTCTAGACTACCGCGCTGTGCCGACAAACAGCTGATCGGCACAGCGCGGCGACCATTTTGATGTAAATGAAGCGGCGATTATTTAAATCGCCGCTTCATTTCCCTTTGCCAAGTACACTCATCTACATGGCTTCGTCGACAGAGCCATGTAGTCTAGACACACCCTCTGATTTGATTTTTTTATAAAGAAGTACTTCTTAGCAAAATAGTTTATTTTTACAAGCAGCAGAACTAAAAGTCCATAATTAGATGAATACGTTGCAATGAAAAACGTGTGCTATCTGCAAGTACAGCACAAAGGTAATGTACAGTCTCCACTTTTCATTGTGATATCAGAAGGAAGGACCGCTATTGAGAGATCTGGCATCTGAACAACAGAGATTAGTCAAATGTGTTTAAAGCATCTATTAATTAATACACTTTCTTAGAGGAAATGGAGGAATGAATGCTGAGGAAAGGAAAGATCTAATTCAGATAACATCATGAGTCCCATATATCTTTACTGAATTTGATACACAGTACTACCACCTGTTTACAAAATGAGATGTAAAGACAAAGCACAATCTGGAATTCATTTGCTCCACACAGAACTCCAGTCCTGTCATCAGAGGTCTTGTGCAAACAGTTGTATCAACTAATAGGATTAAATACCAGTAAATCAACAAAGGACCCCACACATAGGGTTAAATTTACAGTAATCTTTGTTAAAAGAAAAAATGGTGTTTAGGCATGGACCTAATGGATTGAGAGATTCTTCTGTGTTCCTCAATGCATGCATTCACTGGGGAAACTGTTAAACCCCAAAGAGGAAAAGGATAGTAAAACAACCGGAGTGTCTTCAAAACCTGAGCACCTCACATGGGTTTTGGAAAATATAGCTAAGCAAGGATTATGACAAACTATGTACCTATAATCTATCATTTGGCTGCTACTACTGTTAGTAAATTCCCTTTGGCATGGGCTCATCACCAAAGATATTTTATAAAATTTTGTAATAACGAGATGCATTGAAAAAGAAAGTGCTGCAAGAGTACAAAGGCTCTGGAGAGTATTCAGCAGCATGGGCTGAAGCTAAACAAGTCAGCTTTCAATAAGTGAAATCAACTCCTAACAGCTTAGGCTGACAACGGAAGGAGAGGCAAAACACAAAGGCATGTAGCCAATAACTGTAAATTGTGGCTAGCAATTAGACTGACAAAAAGTGGTGCTCAACCCCCCCCCCCCCGCCCTTGCCAATAGCAGGGAAGCAATTGGTGAATAATATTTATCCAAGCCTGGAAGAGTCAGGCAAGGGGGCTTCTCCCTCTCACTTTACCCCTGATCAGCAGCATTGTTTCAGAGAAAAAATCGGGGGATTGTGTCAGCATCCCCACTTTCATCTCCCCTGCTGAGGCCACAGATGTTCATGGGGGTGTTAATAAGCCAGTTCCATCTGGAGTGTAGTAGGCAGGTGTTGGGCTGTTCCTGTCCCAGAGAGTAGGAGGAGCAGGACAGAGGGTGGTGAAGAGGGGGACAGTGCTGACAATGTGGCAATTAGGAGCCCCAGTCCACCCCAGAGCAGCCCCTGCAGGCTTGGGGAAACACCACATCACTGGCTGGCAAAGAGTTATGAAAAGTCATGTGAAAGGGGGCAAACCAAGGTCTTGAAGGAAAACTGCACCATTGCAAATCACATCCCTGATTATTACACAATAATATATGCTCTGTTATGTTTTGTTCCACCGGCCTGCCTCGTTTAAAAAAGACAACAGATGCTCACAATTAGGTTATTGTCTCATCATTTCAGAATGCACAGGGCTTGTCTGTGATAGTGTTTAAGCACATTTTTTTAGAACAATGAAGTCAGATGAAATTTGTTACAACTGCCTGGCCAGTGTAGAGAAGGACAAGTCACATCCAACACCTTATTATCTAGTTGAAGATAACTAGTTTCATAAGGCCCTAATCTCACTAGAGTTTACCCAAGACTAGTGACATGGTGATATCTATAACTAGCTCTTGTCTACACTGGCAAGTCACAATCACATCTGTTAAGCTGACTATTGAAAACCAAGACCCAAATTCACTCCAAATTGTCCACTGAAATCAATGCACTCACAACAGCAGTTTGGTCCTGAATTTAAATAGGATATTGTCCCGTGAAGACAGAGCCACCCTGATCCCACAGATTGTGTGATTGCTGAAGCTTTTCAACTTCTTGGATAAATCAAAAGAAAAGGGGACAGTATAGTCACTTGACCTACATGTGTTTTTATCTTCATTAACAGGCAGCAAGGACAGAGTGAAATATGAATGATAGTGCTTATACTTACATACTAGTTAGAATACACCTATGTCAAATCACTAAGTACTAGAAAACATGTTGGATTTACATCTCTGCATCAGTGAAACCTCAGCATAAACAGGTATCTCTTCCCCAACTGTGAATCTACAAGGTTTCACAGTATGAAGCACATGATGGCTCAACTTCAGACAGTTCTTTGTACTGCTTATGGAAAGCATCTCAAAAGTGAACAGCTGGCTAGGAGAGGCTCACCTCCGCATAAGAGGATCCTTCAGGGGCATACAGTTAGCAGGGATGCCCCATGCCACGTATGCCTGTTCCAGCCACAGAGTGTGATGTGGCTAGAAATGAGCCCAGGGCTTCTTCATTTCCTGTGAGTCCCTGGCTACTGTATTGGCTCTCTTGGGATGATTGGCAGCGAACAAATGTAATAATCAATCACAGATTTTTCTAATTTATACTATGCCATCTGACTAATCTACAGATTTTTTCTCACACCTAGGGACCAATTCAGTATCTCCAAAGCTCCGAATTGGCTTAAAGGCATTATTTGAACATACACTCCTGGCTGCTGTTGGGTATTGGCTCAAACATTGCTGTGTATTAGCCAAGGATCTCTCCTGGTATAACTAATGACAGGCAAAATGAATATATGGCCAATAATGGGTGGGATTTTCAAAACAGCCTAAGGAACTTGAGAACACGAGTCCCATTGAAAGAGAATGGGGCCTGCACTCCTAAATCTCTTGGTCAATCTTGCAGTGTTTGCCTGATATCACTATTTCCCAGGTTTGTAATCTAGTCAGCAAACTGTGCAAGACCTGCTGGAAACAGTCCCGCCTGCTCTCCTCCCCCACTGCTGCTTTTGATTCAGAAGCAGCAGCTGGAGTAGGAGGGGGAGGCGAAAAACCATTCCCAGCTGTTCTAGACTCATCTCCTCTCAAGCTTATAATGGTAACTGTCGAGTCTACACCAACCAGTCAAGCCCCCTGCAAAACAAGTTTGTGAGGGCTTTGCACTACTGTCATCATGGTTGACTTTCTTTCACTGGAAATCCCAAAGCTTGGATTACAAAGTGTCAAAAGTCTGAGTAACTTGAGGTGAATATAGCCCAACAGCTCTTAAAAAAAAAAAAGCTGTGAATTCCTCTTCTAATTTCTGGTAGTATTGACTCCAAGCTTACCCATGCAACACAAAATTTCAGTGTTAGCTATTTCACTGCTGAACATTTTATAGGCGGAAAAATGCTAATCAGTTCTGGGAGCAGGGGAAAGTTTAGGCTTGTGAAGAAAGTTTACAATTGTAGGTGAAGTCTGAGTACAGTACCACTTTACTTTTAATCTATTGTGTGATCTATGCAGCACACAATATATTGTAAAGCTTTTTGTATTGTTCTAAAGCACTAGTTTAATATGGAATGTTTAAAATCTGCCATGATTAGCTAATGATCTCTAATAAGTAATCTGAAACATGCTGTATTGAAATGTGGCAGTGAAAAAGATCAAAAGCCACACTGAAAAAAGAGGCATGCTTTGGCCATAAAAATCTACTTCCCAAATTTAATAGAAGCCTGATGCAACATGCACCCAATCCACAATTTGAGTGGTACTTTCACTGTACATAATCAGTTTTCTATCTTATCAATCTAGCAGCTGTAATAGCTGAGCTTCTATTCAGCACAGGGAAGCTAAAATCCAAGTCATTTCACTTGACAGCATTTGGGGAACAGCACCAGGGGAAGGAAGTCATTAAAAACCAGAGCATTTGTTTGTTTCCATACAGATGCTTTTAGGCACATTATGATAAGTGTGGTCACATGCAAGTGTTGTCCTGGCAGCCGCTCTGCCTTGGGAGACAATCGATAGACCCATGCAGCTACAGTCCACGTATGCAGAGCCATAACATGGCTCATGGGAACCAGCCTGAGGCTATGTTCTAGAGCAGCATGAAAGACTCCAACTTAGAGCTTCCCTTAAGCTGTCAAGGCAGGGAAATCCTGCTGATGTTTGATGAAGGGGGAAAGTTGGAAGGAATCGAAGTCTTGAGAAAAGCAGTTTTCAAACCAAGGTCCTCTTTGGAGATCTGTGTTCAGGGAAGGCCCAGACCTTGTGCTCTTCTAATGCGAGCCTTCCCTCCTCTGCAGCAGGGCTGCAGAGAACAGGCCAGAAGCAGAGGTCCTTGCAATTCCTGAAAGCCAGCATGGTCATTTGCTGGCCAGAGGGGCAGTGACAGAGATGAGCCCCAGTGCTGTGACTCAAAAGGCTGCACAGGTCTATCGATCTCTGCTGCATGCTCACTACACCATTTGACAGCTGGGGTGTCCTCTTCTCCACTGGATCCAGGCGGCACTTCCACATCACCCCACGATTGCTTGACCCTGGCAATCTTGCACATCACCCCAAAAGCTAGAGGAGCCCAGAAGAAAGCACCGTCAGGAGGGTCTTATCCTGAGATCACTGAAAGTTAGATCTGAGGAGCAAGGAACTAAGAATTTAGGACACCAAGAGCAGCATCTGCCTCTCAGGCCAACCTAGGTCATCCCAGTCATGCTGGGATCATGTATGTGCAGTTAGTGGCTGGGTACTAGCTATGGAATGCAGGCAAAGAAGTGACCCCCTCTGCCAAGGAAGAGGAGGTAGTGGCAGGAAGGCAGCAGGCCCACCTCTGACAGGGATTCCACTTTCTCTCCCGGAAGAGCAGTCACCCCTCCTATGTTAAGCCCAAAGGCATGAGGCTGGAGAGCCAGGCTGCTTTGAGCAGTGGCAGGGGCTGTTGTGTCATGTGTTCTCAGACAGTTGTGATGAAAGGTCCCCTTAAGACAGCAGAGAACCCAGGGAATGAACTCCAGGCAATCAAAGGCAGCTGGCTGTCGTGAAGAGCTCATGGCAGCATAGCACCTACCTGGATGAGTGAGTCCCAAGAGAGGGTCTCTCACCCCTATGCATGGCTCTGGGACCAGGCAAAAGACAGAGCAATGTAGGGTGCCTAAACTTTAATAAGTACACATTCAGGTAGTGGCTAGGCAGGCAACACAAGGAGCCCCACAAATGGAGCTGGCTGCTATTGAAAGAAGGGAGGATAAGGCAGGGTGATGGGTTCTAGTCTCCTCCTTTCCCCCCCCCCCCCCCACACCCAGCCTACTCAGGTAGGGGTAGGGAAGCCAACACCAGCTGCCCCAGGGATGGAGCTGAAGCAAGGCAGGATAAAGTACCAGCTAAAGCGCTGACAAATGCCATGCCTTGAGCACAGAAGTTAAGTCGACTTAACCTCCAGTGTAACCATGGCTAGGTCAATAAAAGGATTCATCCAGCAATCTAGCTACCACCTCTTGGAAAGGTAGATTAGATATGTCCAAGGGAAAATCTCCCTCTGCTGATGTGCACTCCAGCGCGTAGCTGTGCCACTGTGGAGCAGACGTTATCTAAACATGGCTGTTACCATCCAAATCAGTGGTGGGCAACCTGCACTTCTTCTGTCTTCCCTATGCACCTCTCGTGCACTGGGGCATTAAAGTCCTGCACTGCATATTCCTCCTTCCTGCCCCCCAGCACTGGTAGAGCACTGTGAATCTGCTGATTTGTGCTCCATCCCTGCTTCTCCCCCTCCTTTCCAGACCTGGACAGTGTAAATACTTTTTGCCTTGGTCCTTGCAACCCAGCACTCCTGCACAGCAAGCCCTGAGGTTGCCTGCAAGCCCCTCCCTGGTCTCCATGGCAAAGTGGCACCTACTGTGGTGGGGCATTCCTGGCCCCTCTGAGCCTAGAAATGGGATACATAAATAGTGCTACATACAGGCAGCTTCCAGAGAGACCACTCTGCCCTGGGGGGTTGCTGGTTTGACTCCCAGCCCAGCCAGGGACCCAAGCCCTGAACAATCAGGATGCTCCTTTAGCTCTCTGGGATATGCCTGCTGCACAAGGACCCCCCTCCCGCACCACCCCATGCACTGGGTTGTTGACAGTCCCCCCTTATTTTGCCCTCCTCATACACTGGGCTACACTCGGTTCCCCTCCCCTGCCAGCCCTTGCACCAGAAGTCAGGTGGCCCACACCTTACCCCCTTCACTGCTCTTCTCATATACCAGGGAATGCTCAGTTCCCCTCCCCTGCACCGGGGATCAGCCTATCTCCCAACTTCCCTGTCCTCCTCATACACCGAGCCACGCTTGGTCCTCCTTCCCTTGCTCACTGGGCTGTCCTTACAAATCATGGGGACCTATGCAACTGAGCCCTCCCCGCAGGTTCTGCCAGGTTCTGCTTTCCTTTCCTATCCCACTGTGTGTGGTTCTGGCTTGGGGCCTGGGGCTTCCCTGCAGCACCCCCACCCCATCATTTGTCGAGATCCACGTGCTTCCCCCAGCATCTGCTGCATGCGGCTCCTGCTGGGGCACTGGGACTTCCCTTGCCCCACCCTTTACTATCACTCGGGGGCTTTCTTGCGGCCGGAGATTGGGGGGCTCCTCTCTGCCGCCATCTGGCAGCAGGGGGCCCTCTGCTGTCTGAGAGGAGCATGTGTGGGAGGTGTGACAATGTGCCAGGGAGCCCCCAACCCTGCACCCCCATCCGCAGCCAAATGTGACTCTCAGTCAGCAGGTGGAACAGAAGGTTTATTGGTTCACAGAGACACAATGTAGCTTAGGATCGATGTTAGCACAGGAGCTAGGGTAGGCAGCCTTATTCCTCTTGGGGGGAAGGGCCCTGAATCCCCCTTTCCTGCTCCCAGTCTGCTCTCCTCATCCTACCCAGCTGAGACTGCCTCACCTTCACAGCCACTGCTCACTCACCCCAGGCAGCCCTGCCTCCTCCATTGTCCTCCTTCCAGGCCCAAGGTGCTGTGTGCTGTCACCTGGGCCTCAGGATGTGAGAAACTGCACATACTTCCCCAGTGAGTCACACCCACCCTCCCCCTCCTCATGCAGCTAGTGCTGCAAGGCCTGGGGAAACTGAGGCACCCACACACATACACACACAGAGTGTCACTACAGAGCAGCATAGGACAGCAGGATCACATATGACCCCATAAGACAAACAGTGAATGCAACACCAGAGCGAATATAGGATTACAAAAGTAAACAGCACCCCCACTACGTCACAGGAGGGTGCAGAAAGAAGGCCTGCAGCAGCCATGCACATATAATCACACAGGGGTGCAGAGAGGCAGGTGCCCCTATGGAGCTGTGTATTTTGGAGGACCCTGCCTGCTTTCCCTTGCAGTGGGAGGGGGGCAGCTGGTACCCCCTTTTCTGTTGTCCCATTCACTGGGGGACAGCTGGTCCCCCTTCCCTGCTCTCATACACTGAGGCAAACGTAGTCCCTCCTCCCCTACTAGCCCATGCAGCAGGTGCAGTGTCTTCAACTCTCTCCCATACTACACAGTGCACTGAGGAGCTCAGCCCCCCTCTCCATTGCTACTCTGTGCAGCTGGTGCAGCAGATCCCCCCCGTCTACTATCCTATGCAAGGGGGCACAGCCAGTCTCCACCTCCCCAGTACCCCATGCACTGGGGCATGGTGGATCCCATGCCTCTTACCACCCAGAGTCTAAGCCCAGGTCTTACCTGATGTACCTCGTACATCAGGGCATGCTCAATTTCCCCTCTCCCCCCTGCAGCAGGCTATCCCTCTCCCATCCTAGCCTGTGCACCAGAGTGTGGCAAATCGACCCTCCCCTGCTATTCTGTGCAGCAGGCATGGCAGGTGCACCCTCCCATGTTCACCTGTGCATCTGAGTGCAGGGGTTTCCCCCCATGCTCTCTTGTGCTGTGGGACATGTCTGCTCCCAGAATCGGGGCATTATAATGTACCACACATGGCATCTCTCTGCCTCTCTCCAGTAGCAGCAACAGTGCCCGCCCCCTAAATGCCTTGATAGGGTGTGCAGCTCTCTGGCTGTCGGGACCAGAGATTGCACACTCCTGGTCGGCATGGGTTCCAGCACAGGAAGGGGAAAGGGAGATTGAGAAGGAGGGAAGGTTGTTCCTTAGGCCTCTGCTACCATGGCAACAGTATCCAGGAGACAGGCAATGCCAGAACTTCATTGTCGGGGCAACAGTATCCATGAAACAATCCTTCTGGAAACTGTGTATTTGGGGAACTCCAGTTAGGCTACAAAAGATACTGGAATGGGCTTACCATGGCAACACAGTAATAGAACATAAGACCATAAGAACACAAGGGCCATACTGGTCAGACCAAAAGTCCAGCCAGCCCAGAATCCTGTAATCTGGCAGTGGTCAATGTCAGGTGCTTCAGAGGAATGAACAGACCAGGTAAACGTCAAGGTATTCCTCCCCAGTTGTCCATTCCCAGCTTCTGACAGAGGCTAGGGGCATCATCCCTGTCCATGCTGGCTAATGTTCATGGATCCACATGATAAGAATTTAGGGTTTTTTTTAAATTTTAAAAATTCTATTAGTAGGGATATTAAAATGCATGTTATTCATTAACTGCATAACTGCTAAAAATTCAAAGGGAGCAGGACAGGTTAGGTGACTCCCAGGAACCGGACAGAGATCTAAGTGTAGCCATGTAGCAGTTTGGATAACCAATAAACTTATTTACATGGCTTCACACTTACATTCCCACCTATTAGTGTGTCAGACTTAAAGGCAACCTCTGGCAAGGAACAAAAGGCTCTAGCAGGGTCCCCAATTCATAATACATTTCTGCTGCTCCCCCATCATTGTCTCATCCACAGTTTACGACCCTGCAGTTCTACCAGTCCAATTAGACTTCCTTGTGGACTGGAAAAATTTCAGATAGCCCTGGACTCCAGTCTCTTACCTAGCAACCTAAATTTAGCCTTCAGGGCCTATTACCTATGTCATTGGTTCCTACCTGCAAATGGCAACAGGCTCCTACCCACCCACACATAAGCCAGGCTACATGTGTAAAGACAACTTCAACCTTCACAATGGGATCTCTCTATCCCTACTCCCTCTTTAAGGAGAATGCATGACCCCATTTCCCAAAATTCTGGCCATTGGAATTGAAGCATTAATACACATTTTAGAAGCATATGCAGTGTAAAATACACATGCATGACACTGCAAAAGTTTGAAATGTATGATCAAAGATTAGATTCTTCACACAGCTGTTGCTTTTATGATAATATTAGAACAAATATGTCAGTAATGTTGTCCAACCGAATACTTTCAAATTATAATTTATAAGGAAGGTCTGAGTGAGCTCTCCTGTGACAGCTAGTGATAAACCAAAGGGCAGGAGGAAGGTTTTAGGACCAGGCTGTATTTAAAGGAACACACCTACTCTGGGTAGGAATCAAGCAGACAGATCTGTGTTGCCCAAGAGATCACTTTTGGCCAGTACTGAGTTACAAATCTCTTTACTGAGAGCAAGGGTAATGAAATGTTCTGCTTATTGTATGAGTAGAAGGCAGCAGAACTGTACATAGCCTGTTCTGATTCAAGGGTCAGTCCCAACACTTAACTTCTACTGGGGGTGAGCCTTGAAACATCTAAAATGTGGTTAGGGAAAAGAGCACCTGAGGAAACTATACTTTTGCTTCCCTGTGGGTTCCCGGCACTGAAGATCTAACTAGATAAATTCATGGAGAGTAGGTCAATCAAGGGCTATCAGCCAGGATGAGTAGGAACAGTGTCACTAGCATCTGTTTGTCAAATACTGGGAATGGACTCACTTGATGATTATCTCTTCTTTTCATTCCCTCTCGGGCTCCCGGCTTAGGGGCCACTGTCAGAGGACAGGATACAGTACTAGATAGACCTTTGGTTTGTTTCAGTATGGCCATTAGTATGTTCTTATCCTTGTGCTGCTGCAAGTTTACCCTGACCACTGGCTTCCCTGGGCAGTCACCCAAGTAGGTGGCCCACCCCTAAGGTCAGCCCTGCTTCAAGAGACCAACTTACAGAGAACACAGTGGCAGGTAGCTTCAGAAGTTGATGATGCAGGGCTATTGGTGATGGAGGAAACGGCAAACAGCGGGAGGAATGAATGAAAGACCTTCTGCCCCCATGATCTCACATGAAAGCACCATTGAATTCTTCATCTCCACTGACGATTCCAACAACTGTGAGTGGGCTATGGTGGAGGGAGAAGGGAGGGACATGTTAAAGGAATATTTGTTTGTTGGACTATGTTTTAGTGTCTTGGCTCCAGAATGCTAGATTTGTGACTGGGAAATCTAGACTAGTAGGCCCAATTTTTTAAAATGCATCATTTGTGAAGGTCATAATGTCACATCCTCACAATCTGGAGAAGTGAGTTCATGTAGTAAATATTTCTATTATTGTAATTAATTATTATATAAGAAATCTTCCTTCCCATGCTAGCCCGTGTACTGGAATGCAGGGGATGCCCCCATGCTCTCTCATGCCATGGTGTACAGCTGCTCCCCACACTGGGGTATTCTAATCTCTCACATCCAGTGTCTCTCTGCCTCTCTCTGGCCGGGACTCGCCAAGCATTGATTGGCAGCAGCAGCACCACCAAGATGGGAAGTGCAAAGCCCTGGCTCCAGGGGCCAGAGGTTGCGCACTTCCGGTCTGAATGGGTCCCAGCACAGAAAGGGGAGAAAAGATTGAGGAAGAGGGAAGGTTGCTGCTCAGCCCTTGGCTACCAGGGCAACAGTATCCAGTAGACAGCAGATGCTGGATTGTCATTGTCAGGGCAACAGTATCCATGACACAATGTTGTTGGAGCCTGTGTATTTGGGGAATTTCAGTTAGGGTACAAGAGATGCTAGAACATGCTTACCATGGCAACACAATAATAGAACATAAGATCATTGGAACAGAAGGGCCATATTTGTCATACCAAGGGTCCAGCTATCCAAGCATCGTGTCATCTGGCAGTGGTCAATGGCAGGTGTCGTGTCATCTGGCAGGTGGTTCAGAGTGCGTGATCATACTGGGTAGTGCCATGTGCTTCCGAGAGAATGACCAGACCAGGTAATCATCAAGTTTTCCCTCCCTGTTGCCTATTCCCATCTTCTGACAAACAGAGGCTAAGGGCATCATCCCTGCCCATCCTAGATAACATGGGTGGATCCACTCCCCAAGAATTTAGGGTTTTTAAAAAATTATCTTAGTGAATTTCACAGGCTTTCACAGCAACCTCTGGCAAGGAAGAAAACTCCACCAGGGTCCCCAGTTCCTGTTAAGTTTAAACCCCTTCTCCCTACATCCTTGTCTCATCTACAGTTTAAGACCCTGCAGTTCTACCTACCTAACTAGCCCAGAGTGTGGAACTGGAAATATTTCAGAGAATGCTTCCATGAAAGCAATGGATTTCAATCTTGTACCTAGCAGCCTAAATTTGGACTCCAGGAACTCTCTCCTACCATTCCCTATATCATTGGTACCTACCTGTACAGAGCTACTGGCTTGTCCTCAGCCTACACATAAGCCTGGCTACATGTGTGAAGACATCTTTAACCTACATAATGGGATTTCTCTATCTATGCTCCCTCTTTAGGGAAAATGTAAGACCTCATCTCCCTGAATTTCCCCATTGAAACTGAAGCATTAATACACTTTAGAAGCATGTACAGTGTAAAATACACATGCCTGAAAATGCATAAGTTTGAAATGTACGATAAAAGATTAGCTTCTTCACACAGCTGTTGCTTTTTATGATAATATTGGCACAATTATTTCAGTGATATTGTCCGACCTAATACTTTCAAATTATGATTTATAAGGAGCGCTCCTGTGACAGCTAGTGATAAACCAAAGGGCGGGAGGAAGGTTTTAGGACCAGGCTGTATTTACAGGAACATACCTACTCTGGGTAGGTGTCCGGCAGACAGATCTGTGTTGCCCAAGAGATCAGTTTTGGCCAGTACTGAGTTACGAATCTCTTTACTGTGAGCAGGGGTAATGAAATGTTCTGCTTATTGTATGAGCAGAGGAAAGCAGAACTGTACTTAGCCTGTTCTGATTGAAGGGCCAGTCCTAGCACTTAACTTCTGCCGGTACTGAGCCTTGGTATATCTAAGCTTGGCAGTTCATAGGCCCAGGACATGGGCTTCCCACATCAGTTATGAAAGTGGAAAGTTTGCTCATGTTTAATTGATGCTAATCTAAGAATTTGCATTACAGTACGTTGTATGACCAAGGCAGTTTTGTTTTTTTCATTTAATTTATTCATCGTATAGTAGCTAGTGGCTGGTGTTTAACCACCGCCACATGTATTATGCTACTTTTAGGGTTTTTTAGATTTATTTGAACCAAGATTATATTAGTATTTGCTTGCTTCTGAATGAGACTGTTTTGCAGGTGTGACAGAGAGCTTAGTTTATTTGTAATATTTTTTAAGATTACGGTATTTATAATTTTTGTTTCAACAGCAATTTTTTAATATAGTGTCAGCTATATTTCTGTTTGCTTTGCTTTTGGAGTCTTGATTTGTTTTTATTTAGTCCATTAAAATAGGATGGGAGTACAGTAAACATTAATATTTTATGTAAAATACATGTAGCTTAGTTTAACTTATACCAATTTTTATTTTTCTCCGTAGTGGATTTACTACTTTGGGATGTTAATCCACTACAGTGTACCTTGTTCCTTTGGAATGTTAATTGACAAACACACACAAAAAGGGGTTTATAGGTAGAAAAAGCACTAAAATTGTTTCCAGACTGCAGTTTTAAAGTTTTATATCAGTATTGCTTTTTAAAATGTGGTTAGGGAAAAGGGCACCAGGGGAAACTGTATTATTTGCATCTCTGTGGCTCCCCGGCACTACAGATCTAACTAGATAAATTCATGGAGAGTAGGTCAATCAAGGGCTATCAGCCAGGATGGGTAGGAACAGTGTCCCTAGCGTCTGTTTGTCAAATACTGGGAATGGGTGACAGGGGAGGGATCACTTGATGATTATCTCTTCTTTTCATTCCCTCTGGGGCTCCCGGTTTTGGGGCCACTGTCGGAGGATAGGATACAGTGCTAGATGGACCTTTGGTTTGTCTCAGTATGGCCATTAGTATGTTCTTATCCCTGTGCTGCTGCAAGTTTACCCTGACCACTGGCTTCCCTGGGCAGTCACCCAAGTAGGTGGCCCACCCCTAAGGTCAGCCCTGCCTCAAGAGACCAACTTACAGAGAACACAGTGGCAGGTAGCTTCAGAAGTTGATGATGCAGGGCTATGGGTGATGGAGGAAACGGCAAACAGCGGGAGGAATGAATGAAAGACCTTCTGCCCCCATGATCTCACATGAAAGCACCATTGAATTCTTCATCTCCACTGACGATTCCAACAACTGTGAGTGGGCTATGGTGGAGGGAGAAGGGAGGGACATGTTAAAGGAATATTTGTTTGTTGGACTATGTTTTAGTGTCTTGGCTCCAGAATGCTAGATTTGTGACTGGGAAATCTAGACTAGTAGGCCCAATTTTTTAAAATGCATCATTTGTGAAGGTCATAATGTCACATCCTCACAATCTGGAGAAGTGAGTTCATGTAGTAAATATTTCTATTATTAATTAATTATTATATAAGAAACCTTCCTTCCCATGCTAGCCCGTGTACTGGAATGCAGGGGATGCCCCATGCTCTCTCATGCCATGGTGTACAGCTGCTCCCCACACTGGGGTATTCTAATCTCTCACATCCAGTGTCTCTCTGCCTCTCTCTGGCCGGGACTCGCCAAGCATTGATTGGCAGCAGCAGCACCACCAAGATGGGAAGTGCAAAGCCCTGGCTCCAGGGCCAGAGGTTGCACACTTCCGGTCTGAATGGGTCCCAGCACAGAAAGGAGAAGAGATTGAGGAGGAGGGAAGGTTGCTGCTCAGCCCTTGGCTACCAGGGCAACAGTATCCAGATGCTGGATTGTCATTGTCGGGCAACAGTATCCATGACACAATGTTGTTGGAGCCTGTGTATTTGGGGAATTTCAGTTAGGTACAAGAGATGCTAGAACATGCTTACCATGGCAACACAATAATAGAACATAAGATCATTGGAACAGAAGGGCCATATTTGTCATACCAAGGGTCCAGCTATCCAAGCATCGTGTCATCTGGCAGTGGTCAATGGCAGGTGTCGTGTCATCTGGCAGGTGGTTCAGAGTGCGTGATCATACTGGGTAGTGCCATGTGCTTCCGAGAGAATGACCAGACCAGGTAATCATCAAGTTTTCCTTCCCTGTTGCCCATTCCCATCTTCTGACAAACAGAGGCTAAGGGCATCATCCCTGCCCATCCTAGACAACATGGGTGGACCCACACCCCAAGAATTTAGGGTTTTTAAAAAATTGTCTTAGTGAATTTCACAGGCTTTCACAGCAACCTCTGACAAGGAAGAAAAACTCCCACCAGGGTCCCCAGTTCCTGTTAAGTTTAAACCCCTTCTCCCAAATACTGTCTTGACCAACCCTGATAGACATTTAGCTAACCTACTCTTAAATATCTCCAGAGATGGGGATTCCACAACCTCCCTGGGCCATTTATTCCAGTGTTTGACTAACCTGACAGTTAGGAACTTTTTCTTAATGTCCAACCTAAACCTCCCTTGCTGCAGTTTAAGCCCATTGCTTCTTGTTCTAACATGTTAAAGAGACATTTGTTTCTTGGTCTATGTTTTAGTGACTTGGCTTCAGAATGTTTGATTTGTGACTGGGAAACACATATATGTTTCCTAGTAGGCCAAGTTTTTAAAAATGTATAGTTTGTGAAGATCATTTTGTCACATACTTTCTGTCTGGAGAGGTCATTACCTTGAGGAGTTCCTGTACTACATATTTTAATTATTATAATTAATTCTTACATAAGAATGGCCACACTGCTCAGACCAATGATCCATGTAGTCCAGTATCTTGTCTTCTGACATTGGCCAATACCAGGGGCTTCAAAGGGAAAGAACACAACAGGTAATCATTGAGTGATCCATTCCTGGTTGTCCGCTCCTAGCTTCTAGCCAACAAAGACTTTGAACACTCAGTGCATGGTATTGCATCCCTGCCCACCCTGGCTAATCAACATGGACATAACAGACAAAGCTTACATGAACTTATCTAGTTCTTTTTTGAATCCTGTGATAGTTTTAGACTTTACAACATCCTCTGACAAGGAGTTTCTAAAGCTGACTGTGCACAGTCTGAAGAAGTACTTTCTTTTGATAGTTTTAAATTGTTGCCTATTAATGTAATTCAGTAACCCTGGTTTTGGGTTAAGAGAAAGGGTATATAACATTTCTTTATTCACTTTCTTCACATCAGTCAACATTTTACAGACTGCAATCATATCCCCTCTCAGTCATCTCTTTTCCAACTTGAAAATGTCTTTTTCATCTCTCCTCATATGGAATCACGTTCCATGCCCTTAATCATTTTGGTTACTGGTCTCTGTTGCTTTTTCAGTTTCAAATTAGCTTATTTGAGACTGAGTGCCCAGAACGGCATACAGTTTTCAAGATGTCCATGGATTTATACAGTGAAAGTGGAGGAGCTTGGTTTGCCAGACTCATCAGCAAAACCATAACGACAACTCACATGAAAACTTTGCAAAACACATCATCTCTAGCATTCATGGACATACAATAAACCTTATAAACTAGTCACTGTCAAAGTCAATTTTAGAAGTAATTGACGATGATGTTGTTAATAATCCTGGAGATACAACACAGTTTATACAGAATTTCTATTTAAGCAAGAAATAAAATACACTACAAAGTGGCAGCTTATATTATGCACATTGTCACTAGTTTAATCGTGAAGTTGAACGCTAGCTCTGAGTAAGACTGGCAAATGTTCACTACCTTTTCTGAAGAAATTCACTGCACTGTTTAGAAGCATGCAGTGCAACTGTGCTAACACAAAACAGCTGCAAAAGTGAAGAACTCCCTAACCAGTGTTCCCTGGAAGCTAAATGCTTAAACAGCCCTCCAGGGGAGATGTAGATGCCACCAAACTGATCTGCAGACAGCCGACAGTCGCCCACAACTGGTAAACATATGTATTGCTGGTGCATATCTGAGCTTGCCTTGCTGCATATAAAAATCAAAAAAACTTAACTGAACCCCAAATAGATGGCTTCCTGAGACTCTACGGTTTCCTTCAGACTGTGCCAGATTGAAAGAGAAGGTAGCAGCAGGGACTTCACCATGAACCTCAAGCTGAAATGACCTGCAATGGTGTACGAGCGCAGATACTTGATTCTATCCTCCAGGCTTCACTGTCCTGCGAGGGAAAGGGACCACAATGAGGATGAAGAGAGGGCACTGTAGTCTTCGACCGTGGGATGTTGTTCCAGGAATTGTTAGTAAGAGATGGGATCTAAAACACAAAGAGAGGGAAGATCATCTTCACAGCCAAGCTTGCTAATTTAGTGACGAGGCCTTTAAATTAGATTATCCAAGGGATGGCGACCTAAGCCCTGTGGTAAGTAAGGAGAATACCAGAAGGAAACATCAGGAGAAGAGCAGAAGAGAGAAAGACTCATGATTCATACAGAAAAAGTAAGGCAATTAGCTAGTTATCTTAGGTACCTGTATATGAACGGAAGAAGTCTGGGAAACAAACAGGAAAGAATGGGAATGACAATGTGATTGGAATAAGAGAGACTTGGTGGGTAACTTGCATGACTGGAGCACAGTCATAGAAGCATTTGAACTGCTCAGAAAGGACCGGCAGGGGAGAAAAGTTTGAGGAATTGAACCGTACGTAAAACACCATCAGGATTGTTCATCACTGTAGCCTGAAACTAGGGAAAAGCCCATTGGAAGTCTTTGGGTAAGATGAGAGTGACTCCGCTGGTGTCATGGTGGGGATCTGTTTTTACAAGAAGGATGAGGCAGATGTGTCTTTCTTTGGACAACTAACAGATGTTCTTATGAACTTCATGAACTGAAGTCCTCAGACCGAGGCCCTGCTTCTCACAGGGGACTGCAATCACCGTGACATCTACTGGAAGAGCAAAACATTTGTGCACAAACCAGTTAGGAAGTGTGTGGAAAGCACTGAGGACAACTTCCAGGGGCAAGTGATGGAGGAAACAACCAGGTGTCATGCTCCTCTGACCTGCTGCTGCCAAGTAGAAGATTTGTTAGGAGAAGTAGATATCGGTGGCAACTTGGACAGCAGTGAACATAAGATGGATGAGTTAAGGATGTGTCCCAAAGGGAGAAAGGAGAGCGGATGAAGTGGCCCCGGCCCGAGCCTCCCTGAGACGGAGGGCGGCTGATGAAGCGGCCCCGACCCGCGCCTCCCTACAAGGGAGGGCGGCCGACAAAGCAGCCCCGGCAGAGGAGAAAAGTTCGAGGTATTGAACTGTACGTAAGAGAACAGGTTGATTGTTCAGAACTCCAGACTGGAACTGGGGAAAAGCCCACTGGACGTCTTTGAATAAGATTAGAGTGACTCCGCTGGTGTCATGGTGGGGGTCTGTTTTTACAAGGAGAATGGGGCAGATGTGTCTTTCTTTGGACAACTAACAGATGAACTGAAGTCCTCAGATCAGAGGCCCTGGTTCTCTCAGGGGACTACAATCACCCTGACATCTGTTGGAAGAGCAATACATTTGTGCACAAACCATCTACGAATTTCGTGGAGAGCGCTGAAGACACCTTCCTGGGGCAAGTGATGGAGGAACCAACCAGGTGTGATGCTCCTCTTCACGTGCTGCCAGGCAGTGAAGAACTGTTAGGAGAAGTGAGGAGGGCTGCCGGCGAAGGGCCCGGCCCGCGCCTCCCTACGAGGCATGGCGGCCGACCAAGCTGCTCCGGCCCACGCCTCCCTGCGATTGGAAGAGAAGGCAGCACCAGGGACTTGACCATGACCCTCAAGCTGAAATGACCTGCAATGGCGTACGAGTGCAGCTAGTTGATTGTATCCTCCAGGCTTCACTGTCCTGAGAGGGACAGGGACCACAATGAGGATAGAGAGAGGGCTTTGTAGTCTTCGACCGTCGGATGTTGTTCCAGGAATTGTTAGTAAGAGACGGCATCTAGCAAACAAAGAGAGGGAAGATCATCTTCACAGCCAGGCTTGCTAACTTAGTGAGGAGGCCTTTAAATTAAAATATACAGGGGATGGAGACCTAAGCCCTGTGGCCAGTAAGGAGAATACCAGAAGGAAACATGAGGAGAAAGGCAGAAGAGAGAAAAACTCATGATTCATACAGAGAAAGTAAGGCAATTGGCTAGTTATCTTAGGTACCTGTATAGGAACGGAAGAAGTCTGGGAAACAAACAGGAAAGAATGGGAACTACAATGTGACTGCAATAAGTGAGACTTGGTGGGGTAACTTGCATGACTGGAGCACAGTCATGGAAGCATAGGAACTGCTCAGAAAGGACCGGCACAGGACAAGAGTTCGAGGAACTGCACCGTACCTAAAAAAGCAGCATGATTGTTCATCACTGTAGCCTGAAACGAGGGAAAAGCCCATTGGAAGTCTTTGGATAAGATGAGAGTGACTCCGCTGGTGTCATGGTGGGGGTCTGTCTTTATAAGAAGGATGAGGCAGATGTGTCTTTCTTTGCACAACTAACAGATTTTCTTACGAACTCCATGAACTGAAGTCCTCAGACCGGAGGCCCTGCTTCTCACAGAGGACTGCAATCACCGTGGGATCTGCTACAAGAGCAAAACATTTGTGCACAAACCAGTTAGGAAATTTGTGGAGAGCACTGAGGACAACTTCCCGGGGCAAGGGATGCAGGAACCAACTAGGTGTCATACTCCTCCTGACCTTCTGCTGGCAAGCAGAGAAGATTTGTTAGGAAAAGAAGATCTCGGTGGCAACTTGGACAACAGTGAACATAAGATGGATAACTTAAGGATGTGTTCCAAAGGAAAAAAGGAAAGCCGACGAAGTGACCCCGGCCCACGCCTCACTAAGAGGGAGGGCGCCGACCAAGCGGCCCCGGCCCGCGCCTTCCTGGGATTGGAAGAGAAGGCAGCACCAGGGACTTCACCATGGTGACCTCAAGCTGAAATGACCTGCAGTGGTGTACGAGTGCAGCTACTTGATTGTAAACTTCAGGCTTCACTGTCCTGCGAGGGACAGGGACTACAATGAGGATCGAGAGAGGGCTTTGTAGTCTTCGACCGTGGGATGTTGTTCCAGGAATTGTTAGTAAGAGATGGCATCTAGCAAACAAAGAGAGGAAGATCATCTTCACAGCCAGGCTTGCTAACTTAGTGAGGAGGCCTTTAAATTAAAATATACAGGGGATGGAGACCTAAGCCCTGTGGCCAGTAAGGAGAATACCAGAAGGAAACATGAGGAGAAGGGCAGAAGAGAGAAAGACTCATGATTCATACAGAGAAAGTAAGGCAATTGGCTAGTTATCTTAGGTACCTGTATAGGAACGGAAGAAGTCTGGGAAACAAACAGGAAAGAATGGGAACTACAATGTGACTGCAATAAGTGAGACTTGGTGGGGTAACTTGCATGACTGGAGCACAGTCATGGAAGCATAGGAACTGCTCAGAAAGGACCGGCACGGGACAAGAGTTCGAGGAACTGCACCGTACCTAAAAAAAGCAGCATGATTGTTCATCACTGTAGCCTGAAACAAGGGAAAACCCCATTGGAAGTCTTTGGGTAAGATGAGAGTGACTCCGCTGGTGTCACGGTGGGGGTTTGTTTTTACAAGGAGGATGAGGCAGATGTCTCTTTCCTTGCACAACTAACAGATTTTCTTACGAACTTCATGAACTGAAGTCCTCAGACCGGAGGCCCTGGTTCTCACAGAGGACTGAAATCACCGTGGATCTGCTGCAAGAGCAAAACATTTGTGCACAAACCAGTTAGGAAGTTTGTGGAGAGCGTTGAGGACAACTTCCCGGGGCAAGTGACGGAGGAACCAACTAGGTGTCATACTCCTTCTGACCTTCTGCTGCCAAGCAGAGAAGATTTGTTAGGAAAAGAAGATCTCGGTGGCAACTTGGACAACAGTGAACATAAAATGGATAACTTAAGGATGTGTTCCAAAGGAAAAAAGGAAAGCCGGAAGTGACCCGGCCCACGCCTCACTGAGAGGGAGGCGGCCGACCAAGCGGCCCGGCCCGCGCCTTCCTGGGATTGGAAGAGAAGGCAGCACCAGGGACTTCACCATGGTGACCTCAAGCTGAAATGACCTGCAATGGTGTACAAGTGCAGCTACTTGATTGTAAACTTCAGGCTTCACTGCGAGGGACAGGGACCACAATGAGGATGGAGAGAGGGCTTTGTAGTCTTCGACCGTGGGATGTTGTTCCAGGAATTGTTAGTAAGAGACGGCATCTACCAAACAAAGAGAGGGAAGATCATCTTCACAGCCAGGCTTGCTAACTTAGTGAGGAGGCCTTTAAATTAGGCTATCCAGGGGATGGAGACCTAAGCCCTGTGGCCAGTAAGGAGAATACCAGAAGGAAACATGAGGAGAAAGGCAGAAGAGAAAAACTCATGATTCATACAGAGAAAGTAAGGCAATTGGCTAGTTATCTTAGGTACCTGTATAGGAACGGAAGAAGTCTGGGAAACAAACAGGAAAGAATGGGAACTACAATGTGACTGCAATAAGTGAGACTTGGTGGGGTAACTTGCATGACTGGAGCACAGTCATGGAAGCATAGGAACTGCTCAGAAAGGACCGGCAGGACAAGAGTTCGAGGAACTGCAGTACCTAAAAAGCAGCATGATTGTTCATCACTGTAGCCTGAAACGAGGAAAAAGCCCATTGGAAGTCTTTGGATAAGATGAGAGTGACTCCGCTGGTGTCATGGTGGGGGTCTGTCTTTGTAAGAAGGATGAGGCAGATGTGTCTTTCTTTGCACAACTAACAGATTTTCTTACGAACTCCATGAACTGAAGTCCTCAGACCGGAGGCCCTGCTTCTCACAGAGGACTGCAATCACCGTGACATCTCCTGGAAGAGCAAAACATTTGTGCACAAACCAGTTAGGAAATTTGTGGAGAGCACTGAGGACAACTTCCCGGGGCAAGGGATGGAGGAAACAACTAGGTGTCATACTCCTCCTGACCTCCTGCTGCCAAACAGAGAAGATTTGTTAGGAGAAGTAGATGTCGGTGGCAACTTGGACGAGACAGTGAACATAAGATCGATGAGTTAAGGATGTGTTCCAAAGGAAAAGAGGCCCGCGCCTCCCCTGCGAGGAGGCGGCGGCGACGAGCGGCCCGGCCCGCACCTCCCTGCGAGGAGGCGGCCGGCAAGCGGCCCCGGCCCGCGCCTCCCTGCGAGGAGGCGGCCGACCAGCGGCCCGGCCCGCGCCTCCCTGCGAGGAGGGCGGCCGGCAAGCGGCCCGGCCCGCACCTACCTGCGAGGAGGGCGGCCGACGAAGCGGCCCCGGCAGGGGAGAAAAGTTCGAGGAATTGCACTGTATGTAAGAGAACAGTTTGATTGTTCAGGACTCCAGACTGGAACTGGGGAAAAGCCCACTGGACGTCTTTGAATAGGATTAGAGTGACTCCGCTGGTGTCATGGTGGGGTCTGTTTTACAAAGAGGATGGGGCAGATGTATCTTTCTTTGGACAACTAACAGATGAACTGAAGTCCTCAGATCAGAGGCCCTGGTTCTCTCAGGGGACTACAATCACCCTGACATCTGTTGGAAAAGCAATACATTTGTGCACAAACCATCTACCAATTTTGTGGAGAGCGCTGAAGACACCTTCCTGGGGCAAGTGATGGAGGAACCAGCCAGATGTCATGCTCCTCTTCACCTGCTGCCGCCAAGCAGTGAAGAACTGTTAGGAGAAGTGAGGGAGGGCCGCCAAGGAAGAGACCCCGGCCCGCGCCTCCCTACGAGGCATGGCGGCCGACCAAGCTGCCCCGGCCCACGCCTTCCTGCGATTGGAAGAGAAGGCAGCACCAGGGACTTGACCATGACCCTCAAGCTGAAATGACCTGCAATGGCGAGTGCAGCTAGTTGATTGTATTCTCCAGGCTTCACTGTCCTGCGAGGGACAGGGACCACAATGAGGATGGAGAGAGGGCTTTGTAGTCTTCGACCGTGGGATGTTGTTCCAGGAATTGTTAGTAAGAGACGGCATCTAGCAAACAAAGAGAGGAAGATCATCTTCACAGCCAGGCTTGCTAACTTAGTGAGGAGGCCTTTAAATTAAAATATACAGGGGATGGAGACCTAAGCCCTGTGGCCAGTAAGGAGAATACCAGAAGAAAACATGAGGAGAAGGGCAGAAGAGAGAAAGACTCATGATTCATACAGAGAAAGTAAGGCAATTGGCTAGTTATCTTAGGTACCTGTATAGGAACGGAAGAAGTCTGGGAAACAAACAGGAAAGAATGGGAACTACAATGTGACTGCAATAAGTGAGACTTGGTGGGGTAACTTGCATGACTGGAGCACAGTCATGGAAGCATAGGAACTGCTCAGAAAGGACCGGCACGGGACAAGAGTTCGAGGAACTGCACCGTACCTAAAAAAAACAGCATGATTGTTCATCACTGTAGCCTGAAACGAGGGAAAAGCCCATTGGAAGTCTTTGGGAAAGATCAGAGTGACTCCGCTGGTGTCATGGTGGGGGGTCTGTCTTTACAAGAAGGATGAGGCAGATGTGTCTTTCTTTGGACAACTAACAGATGTTCTTATGAACTTCATGAACTGAAGTCCTCAGACCGGAGGCCCTGCTTCTCACAGGGGACTGCAATCACCGTGACATCTACTGGAAGAGCAAAACATTTGTGCACAAACCAGTTAGGAAGTGTGTGGAAAGCACTGAGGACAACTTCCAGGGGCAAGTGATGGAGGAAACAACCAGGTGTCATGCTCCTCCTGACCTGCTGCTGCCAAGTAGAGAAGATTTGTTAGGAGAAGTAGATATCGGTGGCAACTTGGACAGCAGTGAACATAAGATGGATGAGTTAAGGATGTGTCCCAAAGGGAGAAAGGAGAGCGGATGAAGTGGCCCCGGCCCGAGCCTCCCTGAGACGGAGGGCGGCTGATGAAGCGGCCCCGACCCGCGCCTCCCTACAAGGGAGGGCGGCCGACAAAGCAGCCCCGGCAGAGGAGAAAAGTTCGAGGTATTGAACTGTACGTAAGAGAACAGGTTGATTGTTCAGAACTCCAGACTGGAACTGGGGAAAAGCCCACTGGACGTCTTTGAATAAGATTAGAGTGACTCCGCTGGTGTCATGGTGGGAGTCTGTTTTACAAGGAGAATGGGGCAGATGTGTCTTTCTTTGGACAACTAACAGATGAACTGAAGTCCTCAGATCAGAGGCCCTGGTTCTCTCAGGGACTACAATCACCCTGACATCTGTTGGAAGAGCAATACATTTGTGCACAAACCATCTACGAATTTCGTGGAGAGCGCTGAAGACACCTTCCTGGGGCAAGTGATGGAGGAACCAACTAGGTGTGATGCTCCTCTTCACGTGCTGCCGCCAGGCAGTGAAGAACTGTTAGGAGAAGTGAGGGAGGGCCGCCGACGAAGAGACCCCGGCCCGCGCCTCCCTACGAGGCATGGCGGCCGACCAAGCTGCTCCGGCCCACGCCTCCCTGCGATTGGAAGAGAAGGCACCACCAGGGACTTGACCATGACCCTCAAGCTGAAATGACCTGCAATGGCGTACGAGTGCAGCTAGTTGATTGTATCCTCCAGGCTTCACTGTCCTGAGAGGGACAGGGACCACAATGAGGATGGAGAGAGGGCTTTGTAGTCTTCGACCATCGGATGTTGTTCCAGGAATTGTTAGTAAGAGACGGCATCTAGCAAACAAAGAGAGGGAAGATCATCTTCACAGCCAGGCTTGCTAACTTAGTGAGGAGGCCTTTAAATTAAAATATACAGGGGATGGAGACCTAAGCTCTGTAGCAAGTAAGGAGAATACCAGAAGAAAACATGAGGAGAAGGGCAGAAGAGAGAAAGACTCATGATTCATACAGAGAAAGTAAGGCAATTGGCTAGTTATCTTAGGTACCTGTATAGGAACGGAAGAAGTCTGGGAAACAAACAGGAAAGAATGGGAACTACAATGTGACTGCAATAAGTGAGACTTGGTGGGGTAACTTGCATGACTGGAGCACAGTCATGGAAGCATAGGAACTGCTCAGAAAGGACCGGCACGGGACAAGAGTTCGAGGAACTGCACCGTACCTAAAAAAGCAGCATGATTGTTCATCACTGTAGCCTGAAACAAGGGAAAACCCCATTGGAAGTCTTTGCAGATGAGAGTGACTCGCTGGTGTCACGGTGGGGGTTTGTTTTTACAAGGAGGATGAGGCAGATGTCTCTTTCCTTGCACAACTAACAGATTTTCTTACGAACTTCATGAACTGAAGTCCTCAGACCGGAGGCCCTGGTTCTCACAGAGGACTGAAATCACCGTGGGATCTGCTGCAAGAGCAAAACATTTGTGCACAAACCAGTTAGGAAGTTTGTGGAGAGCGTTGAGGACAACTTCCCGGGGCAAGTGACGGAGGAACCAACTAGGTGTCATACTCCTTCTGACCTTCTGCTGCCAAGCAGAGAAGATTTGTTAGGAAAAGAAGATCTCGGTGGCAACTTGGACAACAGTGAACATAAAATGGATAACTTAAGGATGTGTTCCAAAGGAAAAAAGGAAAGCCGACGAAGTGACCCCGGCCCACGCCTCACTGAGAGGGAGGGCGGCCGACCAAGCGGCCCCCGGCCCGCGCCTTCCTGGGATTGGAAGAGAAGGCAGCACCAGGGACTTCACCATGGTGACCTCAAGCTGAAATGACCTGCAATGGTGTACAAGTGCAGCTACTTGATTGTAAACTTCAGGCTTCACTGTCCTGCGAGGGACAGGGACCACAATGAGGATGGAGAGAGGGCTTTGTAGTCTTCGACCGTGGGATGTTGTTCCAGGAATTGTTAGTAAGAGACGGCATCTACCAAACAAAGAGAGGGAAGATCATCTTCACAGCCAGGCTTGCTAACTTAGTGAGGAGGCCTTTAAATTAGGCTATCCAGGGATGGAGACCTAAGCCCTGTGGCCAGTAAGGAGAATACCAGAAGGAAACATGAGGAGAAAGGCAGAAGAGAGAAAAACTCATGATTCATACAGAGAAAGTAAGGCAATTGGCTAGTTATCTTAGGTACCTGTATAGGAACGGAAGAAGTCTGGGAAACAAACAGGAAAGAATGGGAACTACAATGTGACTGCAATAAGTGAGACTTGGTGGGGTAACTTGCATGACTGGAGCACAGTCATGGAAGCATAGGAACTGCTCAGAAAGGACCGGCACGGGACAAGAGTTCGAGGAACTGCACCGTACCTAAAAAAGCAGCATGATTGTTCATCACTGTAGCCTGAAACGAGGAAAAGCCCATTGGAAGTCTTTGGATAAGATGAGAGTGACTCCGCTGGTGTCATGGTGGGGTCTGTCTTTGTAAGAAGGATGAGGCAGATGTGTCTTTCTTTGCACAACTAACAGATTTTCTTAGAACTCCATGAACTGAAGTCCTCAGACCGGAGGCCCTTTCTCACAGAGGACTGCAATCACCGTGACATCTCCTGGAAGAGCAAAACATTTGTGCACAAACCAGTTAGGAAATTTGTGGAGAGCACTGAGGACAACTTCCGGGGCAAGGGATGGAGGAAACAACTAGGTGTCATACTCCTCCTGACCTCCTGCTGCCAAACAGAGAAGATTTGTTAGGAGAAGTAGATGTCGGTGGCAACTTGGACGACAGTGAACATAAGATCGATGAGTTAAGGATGTGTTCCAAAGGAAAAAGAGGCCCCGCCCGCGCCTCCTGCGAGGGAGGGCGGCCGACGAGCGGCCCGCCCGCACCTCCCTGCGAGGGAGGCGGCCGACGGCGGCCCTCGCCCGCGCCTCCCTGCGAGGGAGGGCGGCCGACTGCGGCCCGGCCCGCCTCCCTGCGAGGGAGGGCGGCCGACGGCGGCCCCGGCCCGCACCTACCTGCGAGGAGGGCGGCCGACGGCGGCCCCGGCAGGGGAGAAAAGTTCGAGGAATTGCACTGTATGTAAGAGAACAGTTTGATTGTTCAGGACTCCAGACTGGAACTGGGAAAAGCCCACTGACGTCTTTGAATAGGATTAGAGTGACTCCGCTGGTGTCATGGTGGGGGTCTGTTTTACAAAGAGGATGGGGCAGATGTATCTTTCTTTGGACAACTAACAGATGAACTGAAGTCCTCAGATCAGAGGCCCTGGTTCTCTCAGGGGACTACAATCACCCTGACATCTGTTGGAAAAGCAATACATTTGTGCACAAACCATCTACCAATTTTGTGGAGAGCGCTGAAGACACCTTCCTGGGGCAAGTGATGGAGGAACCAGCCAGATGTCATGCTCCTCTTCACCTGCTGCCGCCAAGCAGTGAAGAACTGTTAGGAGAAGTGAGGGAGGGCCGCCAAGGAAGAGACCCCGGCCCGCGCCTCCCTACGAGGCATGGCGGCCGACCAAGCTGCCCGGCCCACGCCTTCCTGCGATTGGAAGAGAAGGCAGCACCAGGGACTTGACCATGACCCTCAAGCTGAAATGACCTGCAATGGCGTACGAGTGCAGCTAGTTGATTGTATTCTCCAGGCTTCACTGTCCTGCGAGGGACAGGGACCACAATGAGGATGGAGAGAGGGCTTTGTAGTCTTCGACCGTGGGATGTTGTTCCAGGAATTGTTAGTAAGAGACGGCATCTAGCAAACAAAGAGAGGGAAGATCATCTTCACAGCCAGGCTTGCTAACTTAGTGAGGAGGCCTTTAAATTAAAATATACAGGGGATGGAGACCTAAGCCCTGTGGCCAGTAAGGAGAATACCAGAAGAAAACATGAGGAGAAGGGCAGAAGAGAGAAAGACTCATGATTCATACAGAGAAAGTAAGGCAATTGGCTAGTTATCTTAGGTACCTGTATAGGAACGGAAGAAGTCTGGGAAACAAACAGGAAAGAATGGGAACTACAATGTGACTGCAATAAGTGAGACTTGGTGGGTAACTTGCATGACTGGAGCACAGTCATGGAAGCATAGGAACTGCTCAGAAAGGACCGGCGCACGGGACAAGAGTTCGAGGAACTGCACTGCACCTAAAAAAACAGCATGATTGTTCATCACTGTAGCCTGAAACGAGGGAAAAGCCCATTGGAAGTCTTTGGGAAAGATCAGAGTGACTCCGCTGGTGTCATGGTGGGGGTCTGTCTTTACAAGAAGGATGAGGCAGATGTGTCTTTCTTTGGACAACTAACAGATGTTCTTATGAACTTCATGAACTGAAGTCCTCAGACCGGAGGCCCTGCTTCTCACAGGGGACTGCAATCACCGTGACATCTACTGGAAGAGCAAAACATTTGTGCACAAACCAGTTAGGAAGTGTGTGGAAAGCACTGAGGACAACTTCCAGGGGCAAGTGATGGAGGAAACAACCAGGTGTCATGCTCCTCCTGACCTGCTGCTGCCAAGTAGAGAAGATTTGTTAGGAGAAGTAGATATCGGTGGCAACTTGGACAGCAGTGAACATAAGATGGATGAGTTAAGGATGTGTCCCAAAGGGAGAAAGGAGAGCGGATGAAGTGGCCCGGCCCGAGCCTCCTGAGACGGAGGGCGGCTGATGAAGCGGCCCGACCCGCGCCTCCCTACAAGGGAGGCGGCCGACAAAGCAGCCCCGGCAGAGGAGAAAAGTTCGAGGTATTGAACTGTACGTAAGAGAACAGGTTGATTGTTCAGAACTCCAGACTGGAACTGGGGAAAAGCCCACTGGACGTCCTTTGAATAAGATTAGAGTGACTCCGCTGGTGTCATGGTGGGGTCTGTTTTTACAAGGAGAATGGGGCAGATGTGTCTTTCTTTGGACAACTAACAGATGAACTGAAGTCCTCAGATCAGAGGCCCTGGTTCTCTCAGGGGACTACAATCACCCTGACATCTGTTGGAAGAGCAATACATTTGTGCACAAACCATCTACGAATTTCGTGGAGAGCGCTGAAGACACCTTCCTGGGGCAAGTGATGGAGGAACCAACTAGGTGTGATGCTCCTCTTCACGTGCTGCCGCCAGGCAGTGAAGAACTGTTAGGAGAAGTGAGGAGGGCCGCCCGACGAAGAGACCCGGCCCGCGCCTCCCTACGAGGCATGGCGGCCGACCAAGCTGCTCCGGCCCACGCCTCCCTGCGATTGGAAGAGAAGGCACCACCAGGGACTTGACCATGACCCTCAAGCTGAAATGACCTGCAATGGCGCACGAGTGCAGCTAGTTGATTGTATCCTCCAGGCTTCACTGTCCTGAGAGGGACAGGGACCACAATGAGGATGGAGAGAGGGCTTTGTAGTCTTCGACCATCGGATGTTGTTCCAGGAATTGTTAGTAAGAGACGGCATCTAGCAAACAAAGAGAGGGAAGATCATCTTCACAGCCAGGCTTGCTAACTTAGTGAGGAGGCCTTTAAATTAAAATATACAGGGGATGGAGACCTAAGCTCTGTAGCAAGTAAGGAGAATACCAGAAGAAAACATGAGGAGAAGGGCAGAAGAGAGAAAGACTCATGATTCATACAGAGAAAGTAAGGCAATTGGCTAGTTATCTTAGGTACCTGTATAGGAACGGAAGAAGTCTGGGAAACAAACAGGAAAGAATGGGAACTACAATGTGACTGCAATAAGTGAGACTTGGTGGGGTAACTTGCATGACTGGAGCACAGTCATGGAAGCATAGGAACTGCTCAGAAAGGACCGGCACGGGACAAGAGTTCGAGGAACTGCACCGTACCTAAAAAAGCAGCATGATTGTTCATCACTGTAGCCTGAAACAAGGGAAAACCCCATTGGAAGTCTTTGGGTAAGATGAGAGTGACTCCGCTGGTGTCACGGTGGGGGTTTGTTTTTACAAGGAGGATGAGGCAGATGTCTCTTTCCTTGCACAACTAACAGATTTTCTTACGAACTTCATGAACTGAAGTCCTCAGACCGGAGGCCCTGGTTCTCACAGAGGACTGAAATCACCGTGGGATCTGCTGCAAGAGCAAACATTTGTGCACAAACCAGTTAGGAAGTTTGTGGAGAGCGTTGAGGACAACTTCCCGGGGCAAGTGACGGAGGAACCAACTAGGTGTCATACTCCTTCTGACCTTCTGCTGCCAAGCAGAGAAGATTTGTTAGGAAAAGAAGATCTCGGTGGCAACTTGGACAACAGTGAACATAAAATGGATAACTTAAGGATGTGTCCCAAAGGAAAAAAGGAAAGCCGACGAAGTGACCCCGGCCCACACCTCACTGAGAGGGAGGGCGGCCGACCATGCGGCCCCGGCCCGCGCCTTCCTGGGATTGGAAGAGAAGGCAGCACCAGGGACTTCACCATGGTGACCTCAAGCTGAAATGACCTGCAATGGTGTACAAGTGCAGCTACTTGATTGTAAACTTCAGGCTTCACTGTCCTGCGAGGGACAGGGACCACAATGAGGATGGAGAGAGGGCTTTGTAGTCTTCGACCGTGGGATGTTGTTCCAGGAATTGTTAGTAAGAGACGGCATCTACCAAACAAAGAGAGGGAAGATCATCTTCACAGCCAGGCTTGCTAACTTAGTGAGGAGGCCTTTAAATTAGGCTATCCAGGGATGGAGACCTAAGCCCTGTGGCCAGTAAGGAGAATACCAGAAGGAAACATGAGGAGAAAGGCAGAAGAGAGAAAACTCATGATTCATACAGAGAAAGTAAGGCAATTGGCTAGTTATCTTAGGTACCTGTATAGGAACGGAAGAAGTCTGGGAAACAAACAGGAAAGAATGGGAACTACAATGTGACTGCAATAAGTGAGACTTGGTGGGGTAACTTGCATGACTGGAGCACAGTCATGGAAGCATAGGAACTGCTCAGAAAGGACCGGCACGGGACAAGAGTTCGAGGAACTGCACCGTACCTAAAAAAGCAGCATGATTGTTCATCACTGTAGCCTGAAACGAGGAAAAAGCCCATTGGAAGTCTTTGGATAAGATGAGAGTGACTCCGCTGGTGTCATGGTGGGGGTCTGTCTTTGTAAGAAGGATGAGGCAGATGTGTCTTTCTTTGCACAACTAACAGATTTTCTTACGAACTCCATGAACTGAAGTCCTCAGACCGGAGGCCCTGCTTCTCACAGAGGACTGCAATCACCGTGACATCTCCTGGAAGAGCAAAACATTTGTGCACAAACCAGTTAGGAAATTTGTGGAGAGCACTGAGGACAACTTCCCGGGGCAAGGGATGGAGGAAACAACTAGGTGTCATACTCCTCCTGACCTCCTGCTGCCAAACAGAGAAGATTTGTTAGGAGAAGTAGATGTCGGTGGCAACTTGGACGACAGTGAACATAAGATCGATGAGTTAAGGATGTGTTCCAAAGGAAAAAAGAGGCCCCGGCCCGCGCCTCCCTGCGAGGGAGGGCGGCCGACGAAGCGGCCCCGGCCCGCACCTCCCTGCGAGGGAGGGCGGCCGACGAAGCGGCCCCGGCCCGCGCCTCCCTGCGAGGGAGGGCGGCCGACCAAGCGGCCCCGGCCCGCGCCTCCCTGCGAGGGAGGGCGGCCGACGAAGCGGCCCCGGCCCGCACCTACCTGCGAGGGAGGGCGGCCGACGAAGCGGCCCCGGCAGGGGAGAAAAGTTCGAGGAATTGCACTGTATGTAAGAGAACAGTTTGATTGTTCAGGACTCCAGACTGGAACTGGGGAAAAGCCCACTGGACGTCTTTGAATAGGATTAGAGTGACTCCGCTGGTGTCATGGTGGGGGTCTGTTTTTACAAAGAGGATGGGGCAGATGTATCTTTCTTTGGACAACTAACAGATGAACTGAAGTCCTCAGATCAGAGGCCCTGGTTCTCTCAGGGACTACAATCACCCTGACATCTGTTGGAAAAGCAATACATTTGTGCACAAACCATCTACCAATTTTGTGGAGAGCGCTGAAGACACCTTCCTGGGGCAAGTGATGGAGGAACCAGCCAGATGTCATGCTCCTCTTCACCTGCTGCCGCCAAGCAGTGAAGAACTGTTAGGAGAAGTGAGGGAGGGCCGCCAAGGAAGAGACCCCGGCCCGCGCCTCCCTACGAGGCATGGCGGCCGACCAAGCTGCCCCGGCCCACGCCTCCCTGCGATTGGAAGAGAAGGCAGCACCAGGGACTTGACCATGACCCTCAAGCTGAAATGACCTGCAATGGCGTACGAGTGCAGCTAGTTGATTGTATTCTCCAGGCTTCACTGTCCTGCGAGGGACAGGGACCACAATGAGGATGGAGAGAGGGCTTTGTAGTCTTCGACCGTGGGATGTTGTTCCAGGAATTGTTAGTAAGAGACGGCATCTAGCAAACAAAGAGAGGGAAGATCATCTTCACAGCCAGGCTTGCTAACTTAGTGAGGAGGCCTTTAAATTAAAATATACAGGGGATGGAGACCTAAGCCCTGTGGCCAGTAAGGAGAATACCAGAAGGATACATGAGGAGAAGGGCAGAAGAGAGAAAGACTCATGATTCATACAGAGAAAGTAAGGCAATTGGCTAGTTATCTTAGGTACCTGTTTAGGAACGGAAGAAGTCTGGGAAACAAACAGGGAAGAATGGGAACTACAATGTGACTGCAATAAGTGAGACTTGGTGGGGTAACTTGCATGACTGGAGCACAGTCATGGAAGCATAGGAACTGCTCAGAAAGGACCGGCACGGGACAAGAGTTCGAGGAACTGCACCGTACCTAAAAAAGCAGCATGATTGTTCATCACTGTAGCCTGAAACGAGGAAAAGCCCATTGGAAGTCTTTGGATAAGATGAGAGTGACTCGCTGGTGTCATGGTGGGGTCTGTCTTTGTAAGAAGGATGAGGCAGATGTGTCTTTCTTTGCACAACTAACAGATTTTCTTACGAACTCCATGAACTGAAGTCCTCAGACCGGAGGCCCTGCTTCTCACAGAGGACTGCAATCACCGTGGGATGTGCTGGAAGAGCAAAACATTTGTGCACAAACAAGTTAGGAAATTTGTGGAGAGCACTGAGGACAACTTCCCGGGCAAGGGATGGAGGAAACAACTAGGTGTCATACTCCTCCTGACCTACTGCTGCCAAACAGAGAAGATTTTTTAGGAGAAGTAGATGTCGGTGGCAACTTGGACGACAGTGAACATAAGATCGATGAGTTAAGGATGTGTTCGCGGCGGCGGCCCCCGGCCCGCGCCTCCCTGCGAGGGAGGGCGGCCGAGCGGCCCTGGCCCGCGCCTCCTGCGAGGAGGCGGCGGTCGACGCGCTGGCCCCGCGCCTCCTGCGAGGGAGGGCGGCCGACGGCCCGGCCCGCGCCTCCTGCGAGGGAGGCGGCGGCCCGGCCGCGCCTCCCCTGCGAGGAGGGCGGCCGGCGGCCGCGCCTCCTGCGGGAGGCGGCCGACCGCGGCCCGGCCGCGCCTCCCTGCGAGGGAGGGCGGCCGACGGCGGCCCGCGCCTCCCTGCGAGGGAGGGCGGCCGACCAAGCGGCCCCGGCCCGCGCCTCCCTGCGAGGGAGGGCGGCCGACCAAGCGGCCCCGGCCCGCGCCTCCCTGCGAGGGACGGCGGCCGACGGCCCTCGGCCCGCGCCTCCCTGCGAGGGAGGGCGGCCGACCAGCGGCCCGGCCCGCGCCTCCTGCGAGGGAGGGCGGCCGAAGCGGCCCGGCCCGCGCCTCCTGCGAGGCGGCCGACTGCGGCCCGGCCCGCGCCTCCCTGCGAGGAGGGCGGCCGACCAGCGGCCCCGGCCCGCGCCTCCTGCGAGGAGGGCGGCCGACGGCGGCCCGGACCGCGCCTCCCTGCGAGGAGGGCGGCCGACTGCGGCCCCGGACCCGCGCCTCCCTGCGAGGGAGGCGGCCGACCAGCGGCCCCGGCCCGCGCCTCCCTGCGAGGAGGGCGGCCGACTGCGGCCCGGACCGCGCCTCCCTGCGAGGCGGCGGCTGCTGCCCGGCCGCGCCTCCCTGCGAGGGAGCGGCGGCCGCGGCCCGGCCCGCGCCTCCCTGCGGGGAGGGCGGCCGACGCGGCCTCGGACCGCGCCTCCTGCGAGGAGGGCGGCCGACTGCGGCCCGGACCGCGCCTCCTGCGAGGGAGGGCGGCCGACTGCGGCCCGGCCCGCGCCTCCTGCGAGGAGGCGGCGGCGTGGCCCGGCCCGCGCCTCCCTGCGAGGGAGGGCGGCCGACCAGCGGCCCCGGACCGCGCCTCCCTGCGAGGGAGGGCGGCCGACCAAGCGGCCCCGGACCGCGCCTCCCTGCGAGGGAGGGCGGCCGACCAAGCGGCGGACCGCGCCTCCCTGCGAGGAGGCGGCGGCAAGCGGCCCGGACGCGCCTCCCTGCGAGGAGGCGGCGGCAAGCGGCCCGGCCCGCGCCTCCATGAGAGGAGGCGGCCGGCGTGCGGCCCGGCCCGCGCCTCCCTGCGAGGAGGCGGCGGCCAGCGGCCCGGACCGCGCCTCCCTGCGAGGAGGCGGCCGACCAAGCGGCCCGGACGCGCCTCCCTGCGAGGCGGCGGCCAGCGGCCCGGCCGCGCCTCCCTGCGAGGCGGCTGGCGTAGCGGCCCGGACGCGCCTCCCTGCGAGGAGGCGGCCCGACCGCGGCCCGGACCGCGCCTCCCTGCGAGGAGGCGGCCGACCAGCGGCCCGGCGCCTCCCTGCGAGGCGGCGGCCGGCGGCCCGCGCCTCCCTGCGAGGAGGCGGCCGACCAGCGGCCCGGACGCGCCTCCCTGCGAGGAGGCGGCCGACCAGCGGCCCGGCCGCGCCTCCCTGCGAGGAGGCGGCCGACCAGCGGCCCGGCCCGCGCCTCCCTGCGAGGAGGCGGCCGACCAGCGGCCCGGCCCGCGCCTCCCTGCGAGGAGGAAGGCCGGCGCAGCGGCCCGGCCCGCGCCTCCCTGCGAGGAGGCGGCCGGCGCAGCGGCCCGGCCGCGCCTCCCTGCGAGGAGGCGGCGGCGTGCGGCCCGGCCCGCGCCTCCCTGCGAGGGCGGCCGGCCAGCGGCGGACGCGCCTCCCTGCGAGGAGGCGGCGGCAAGCGGCCCGGCCGCGCCTCCATGAGAGAGGCGGCCGGCGTGCGGCCCGGCCTGCGCCTCCCTGCGAGGAGGCGGCGGCAAGCGGCCCGGACGCGCCTCCCTGCGAGGAGGCGGCAGGCAGCGGCCCGGACGCGCCTCCCTGCGAGGCGGCGGCAAGCGGCGGACGCGCCTCCCTGCGAGGAGGCGGCGGCAAGCGGCCCGGCCGCGCCTCCCTGCGA